>OY759245.1:7162548-8468055 GCA_963662185.1 Eilema griseolum | reverse complement strand
ATATATACTATATACAAATTACCGCACGTCACGGCTTCCTTTACAATAGTACAACACTATTAGATATGCAAATGTAATATGTTTAGATAAAGACTTAATCACGCACAAAATGGCTCAAGGATACCAGAACACTTCACGTTAGATGAAGCTTTTGATAACTATCAAAATGCACAGATTCATTGCACTTTATCACAATCATGCATCAGAACAAGTTACCTCTTCTTCAAATTAGAAGAAAGTTGCTTGTGACTCTCTCACTTTTACGTATTTTCCTTCTCTCTTCCTGCCACTCTATCTACTAGATGTTTATCTGTGTAATCATGACCTTCCCAAGGTTTAAAATTTAATTCACGCATGGCTATAAGTATAATATTATTCTGTATTCAGCCCAAATAAATGTTTAGAATGCACGTTGTATCTAAGAATCTATCTTCATGTTCGGTTGTAGTAAGGATTTATGTGTAGTAAGAAAGTTTTGTATTCCATTTGGCATGACAAAATTTTCTTTTACGTATAGGTAATCTGTTCTACGTTAATTGTTTATATAGCTTTAAATAGATTTTTTGAATTAATGATAAATACATTTCACGCAATGTTGCCACAATTCCTCTTTAATTGTTTAAATTTCAATTCTGTAGAAATTATACATACTGTAGTAAAAACAATCGGTTATCTGTGGTTCTTGTCGGGCATTTTGGCTCTCAGGTTCCACGATGAAGACCATGCCAATTTGCTAAACTCAATGTGGCTGACAGCTATAACCTTCCTCTGTGTCGGCTACGGTGATATAGTCCCCAACACTTACTGCGGCCGTGGCATTACCCTCACCTGCGGTATGGTGGTATGTATAAATAAATCTAGTAGGATACTTGGGTGGTTTGATCAATCTCACTTTTTACTTTTTTTATGGCTAGAGTAGAACTATACTAGGCACCGCAAGGTTTGAAAACCCGGTCTTAAATATATAACTAATACTAATAACTTGCAGTGTCTAGTAAACATTTCGTTAGGTCAGTAAAGGTGAGCCATTTTATGTGTTGTTAACAACGTTATAAAATCTTTGAAGCAATCCACAGTTTAACACATAATCAAAGTCAAACTCTTTCCAAATACGGGCACCGACATTTTTATCTTTTTATATTCCTATTCACATTGAATACACATTAAGTGTAAGAAGTAACTTGCGGGTGACGGGTCAAAAGGTAGGATTTATTAATGAGTACTCATTTATTGGTCACTTCAAACTTTAGGTCGTTTTCAAATTATCCGGTCTGATATCGGTGTCGGAATAGCCGTTAACCGATAACCGACACCATGTGCTGTTTTCACATATATCCGATAAAATCGGCCATTTGGTCGATAGCACAGACTAGTTAGGGATGCTAGGGATGAAAATACGTAGCAAAACCCTGCATGGGATTAAAAAAGTCGCTGTTTTAATCTCTGTATGAAAGTTGAAGTCGGTTCGAGTCATATTCCACAATCTGATATCGGGTCAACATTCGGCTCCGATTTCCGATATCGGGCCGGAAAATGTGAAAAACAGATACATATTTCATACATTTCATTTCCTGTTAGTTATCGGAACCGACATCAATATCGTATCGGATAATAGAAAACGCTCTTAGAGTAGACAGGTCAATGAGTAAAGCGTTGAAATTTATTAACCATTCAGGTTTCACGATGAAGAACATGCTAACCTACTGAATGCGATGTGGCTCATTGCCATTACGTTTCTCTCCGTTGGTTTTGGTGACATAGTGCCAAACACATATTGTGGCAGAGGTATTGCTGTTAGCACCGGTATTATGGTAAGTTCTTACAAACAAAATTTATAACTGTATGTGTTGACTGACGCAATTTATTTAGAAATGAATTAATTCCTTTTAAGATAAAATCATACTCAATATTGAAAGTTACTTTATTTCGAAAACATGCCAACATAAAAAGCGATTTCGTTTCAAGTGTTGGAATGATTTCAATTTTATTATCTGTGTGAAATATTAAAGTCAGTCAACACTGATGTATCAATGTATCAACAATCACACACTACACCAAAATGCTTCACACTTTCGAAATCTAAGCTAAATTCACCAAGTTTTTCGGTGTAATAGATGTTATAAATAGTTCTAAACCATATTGATGTTCACATATATTTGTAATATGATATATTGATGTAGCAAGACAAAGAATGCAATTATAAATGTGTATTATCAAACTATATATTTATATTTATTTTATCACACACGTGTATTTTATAAATGATTCACCACTGTTTAATTCACACTCAATTTACACAATATTTTTGGTATAGGGTAACTACCGGAATACTTAATTCGTAGTTCTTGCAGGCAACAGTACCTATTAATTGGAATATCTATATCAAAACTATAAGTACGACGTTAAACGATTTTTTAATAAATTTACGTCCATTTCCCTGTTAAAGCCAGCTATTAGAAATTATATAATTTGTAGTATGGAATGCTTCATTTCTCCTAACTATTTCTAGCTCTCTCTTCACTTAAATATTTCACTGAATTGCACAATACGTTTGTTTCTAAAATGGCTCACTTTTCCTAAAATTATTTTAATAAAGAATTGTACAATGAATTGTATTGCACCTAAAATAGAGTTTGTGTAAATGTTGATAAAATAAAATGACATACTAGATGTTCATCATAATAAAATGGATAATTTTTAATTGGTTCAGTCTTGTGCACCTATTAGATAATGCACTGAAAAGGATGGATCGCCATTACAATATGAGGTTGTTTTGTGATTATTTATAAAATCGAAACAATAAAAGAAGGAAAAAAGGTACTTGGCCAAGGTAATATCGTTTCAATCCTGATCATGACCGGTAAGAATTTTCCTTCTTTTATATACTCTGCCTAGTTATTTGCATTCTAGCACTACATGATTAAATTAAATTGCCCTAATATTGTGGTTAAAATAGAAATATAAATAATATGCTATCAAGGAGGGTAATTGAAACAATAGCCAAGAATTTTCAAAATCTTTTCTAAAATAGTATCTAATATTTAATTGTATCTATTATCCTCGTATATTTTAAATATATTAATAAATAATTTTAAATAATAATCAAAATGATAGCACATAGCTGAAAATTATAGTTTGTTTTAGTTTTTAGCCTTCAAATTGCGTTATTGGAATGACAAGTTATTGAATGCTTCTACACATTCGCTTGCATTTTACATTAAGATATTCACTTAACAGGGAGCTGGATGCACAGCGTTATTAGTCGCGGTTGTTTCAAGAAAATTAGAATTAACTAGAGCCGAGAAGCACGTTCATAACTTCATGATGGACACACAACTTACTAAAAGAGTAAGTATTGCTGTGATATAAGTTCATACAATTATTGTTAATCTAATTAACAGGGGGCGGGATGTACAGCATTATTAGTGACCGTTGCTTCGAGAAAATTAGAGTTAACTAGAGCGGAGAAACATGTCCATAACTTCATGATGGAAACACAACTAACAAAAAAGGTAAGGTGACTGTTACAATCGTAATAGTCCAAGGATTCGTGAAAGGTAAGACCTGTATGCTAGGTTAAGCTAAACTAAAAAAAATAATAAATTAGAACAAGTAAATAATAAAAATTTGCTTATTGATTGCGCTTGTCACGTTATATTAACACAAAATAAACAGTTGTAAGGGTTTTTATAAAACACAATAGTTGCGTCACTTGGCTAGAAATAAAATGAAAAATAAATAAAAAACGAAATAAACAAATATGAAATTTTATCGAATGAAAAGTACAGCTTGAGTCACGATAAGCTTTACAGAGCGTATTCAACACCATGTGTCGTCTATTGAGTTTTGCTGCATGTTTGTCGACAAAATTTTATGAGTACTAATATAAAAATGATTTCAGCTGAAAAATGCTGCAGCCAACGTTCTGCGCGAGACGTGGTTAATATACAAACATACAAGGCTCGTAAAACGGGTCCATCCAGGGAGAGTGAGAACTCATCAAAGAAAGTTTTTGTTAGCTATTTATGCGTAAGTTTTATTTTAAATTCATAGGAATTTAAATTATTTTGGTATGAAATCATTGTGGTATGAATATATAATTAAAGCTGTTTAGTTTTAGTTTAAGCTAATCTTTTGTATTTACATTTAGATAATAATAACTATAGTCATATGTGCCTGTTTATCTATCAAGTAAATAATAATAATACTAATTTATATACTAAGAAATCTTCAAGTATTATAATCATTCTATTTTTATTATTGTTTTTTTTCACTTTTATTTTATATAATTATTTTCGCTCATTTTTTTAGTGTATTTACAATGATTATTCATTCTTAAATGTAGTTTTAGTGTCATTTTTTTTATTAATGTACATAATCTTTCTAAATTTGAATTTTACTAATGCAAATTTATCGTCATCTTAATGGTAAAGTTGCAAATCTGAATTTTTAGAATTTTACAGGAGAGCAAAAAATCTTTACTTTTCGTGCTGTCGGTGTAAAATATCGAATAATTAAAGTTCGCCATTTTAAAAATAAGCACAAAAATAGATTCGCCACTTTACCATTCAGGTGATAATTTCACCAAATTTCTTGTAATCCGAGTAAATCATTATATTTAACATTAAAAAAATCTTAATGTATACGTTTGCAGGCTACGAAAAGTCAAGATGGATCAAAGAAAATTAATGGATAATGCCAACACAATAACAGATATGGCAAAGGTACGTTGATACTCATGAAATATATTTAAAGCTATTGCTACACTCATACACTCATTAGAGATATACCCGTAGCTAGCACATTAGGAATGCAAGCGAGTTAATAGTTATAGATGTGACTAACATAGTAATTCTAGCTATATGATTTGACAGTAGTTTTTTTCAAAATTCATTACTTTAGAAGCAGTAGCATAAGTCCAGTTAACAATTAGTTTCATCATTTTAGAACATATACAACGAATGGAATTGGAGTAAATAAATCTAATACATAATATCACCACAAAATGGTTTCCTAAGCATGCTAACTGAATATGAACCCATTTTCCATTTGCTTGGCGCATGCATTGTTATAATTCCAAATTATCCATTGTAAAAATTCTGCATGACATGTAAGAGTAAATAACATCTTTCTATAACCACATTTGGGAAGATAAATGTAAAGTTGATAACATTATTTTAAATACATTACACAATATTTTATTATTTAAAAATCTACGCCCGACATATACACAAACACAAAGTTATGATTAGACACTGCAGTTGAGTATGAACTGCAAAGCGATTGATATTAGGACCCCTTTCTTTTACAGACCCAAAACACGGTCTACGAGATAGTCTCCGACATGAGCACGAGGCAAGACACCATAGAAGAGAGGCTGACTAGTTTAGAAGAAAAACTTGTCTCGTTACAAGTAAGGAATATAAATGTTTCTTTACATATTTTCATAAAAATAACAAATGGTTGATAGTTAAAATAGTTTTTACACATTTAAATATAAAAATAATAAATAATATAAAAAATATTAGTATAGTATTGAAAATAAAAAGCGGACATAATTGTGTCAATGTATTTCCAACATATCAGTGCCCTGAAAGATATGTGGTACTTTGTGAATACCGATGGAAGTAAAAAAAAGCATACACCAACCTGCTTCACAAAAAATGCTAACACTCAAAAAAGTTACACACAAAATTAAAATACCATTACGTGTTTTTTTCTGAAAATCATTATTATGAGCAATAGCTCATGATAAACTTAACCAAATTTGGTTAAGTTATCCAATAATATAATTTTGCGACACTCCTCAATTTCATAATAATCAATACAACAATGGATTTTCGCATAAATCTGAAAAAGTTTAATATTAAACTTGGTTTCAACGCACTTGATAAAGTGGCTCTTATTTTACCGCAATTAGGCACATAATGGCATTTATAATCTGAGTGTGAGTGTGAGAATGTGAGTTTTTCCTTGACATAAATTACAAATGAGTTATAGCTTTATTTTAATTTTATTGGTTACTTTGCTTTGTTTTTAAAAAAGTTTCGAAGCTAAAAATATCATGTTCAATAGTACAAATAAATTGATATATTAACTGCACATTTACTAATTGTTTCTCTAAATAAACTTTTTATCTAATTAGATACTATATAAAGTTATGACCCAGCTACATAATAAAGGTTCTTAATCCAAATTACGTGCATTTTTTTCTTACACTATTTTATCTAACTTTATGATTGATGATGTATTATTTTTAAGCGGCAAATCCATTTGCTGATCGCGCATACGTGTTGCTTACATCCACAGACTATATAGAAAAATGCATTGATACCTCCTTGAGTCCAACTTAAAATGTATCGAAATAGAAATTTATGTATTTTTTTAAATTTGTGACAAACAATGTAATTAAAGATGCTTTTAATTTTTAATGCTTACATTTCAATTTTTTTATATATTGGCGTACTCTAATTTCTAAATTATTGTAAATCTAATTTTAAGTGAACTTTATGTTTTTATGAGAAATTTGAGAGTAAATAAAATTATTTTTTAGTATTACTTTCTTCAAAACTGTGTTACAAAACGTCGTCTCGGTTCTCTCAATGGCACCTCAACGGTAATCACCAACGTTACACACTTTTAACATAATGTACTATTTTTACAGTTGGCATTAAACTTCACTCAATTTTCACATGCAGTATGTATATATTAAAATATAATATTTAGCAATGTTCTGTAATATAATTTTCAGGAACAAGTAAATAACCTGCCAGATGTGATGGCGCGGTGTCTGCAGCAGTGTTGGGAGCGAGCAGAGCAACGGAGGAACTTCTTGCATCCCGACACTGCTGCAGTGCCTACACCGCCTTCTTCGACTATCACTCCTTATAATAGGCAAGTGATACCGTAACAATTTTGGCTACACTTATGATATCCGTATATCGACATTACAGACTAAAATGAAAGATATTAGATGTGTAAGGATAATTTTTATGCGTCTAAAATTAGAACGATAAACAGTACATGGTGCTGCTTCGTATGTGGGATTGCTACTAATGAAAAATAATTACATTAGTTGCTAGCATTCTCCTTAAAAGAAATAACAAATAACTAAATATTCCCAATGTTGCTTAATTATCATTATCACAGCTTTAACGTTTAATGAAAACGGTTTACGGATACGTGCTCCAATATTTATAAATATACCTTTACAGTGTGACTAAGTTTGAGAATACTGTCTAAAAACATTGCCTTATATAATATGATGATTACATAGCCACAAGTTTAACGTCAATATAAGTTTGATGTTAATTATCCAGGACGTTAGCGACAGCGTCACATCCATGGCCACAGAGTCCAGTGTTGCAGCCTGCGGGGCGAACGCACTCAGCTCCTGAAAGCACCACGACTCATACACCCTCACCAGCTCAGCCGCAGCCCTCAAGCCCTGCGCCACATGCATCTCGACCTCCTCTACCCAGCTGAGTACCGCCTTCCAACTCCGAACTCCTGTGCTGAACTCGACGAAACTCGGCGCCCGTCCTCTGACCCCTCCTTTACAACTACGCTCCAACGAGGTTGGCGGGGAAGTTGTTTTACTGCAAGAAACAAATATTTGAAAATACCAGCTCAATGAGCGCTTTGCATGGAAGATATTGAGTTTTTACATCAGTTCTCACACTAGATGTAAAGTTCTCTTGTGCAGTAGCACTCATGCACGTTACACAAATGTAATAGACCACTTATTATATCTCTATTTCTTCAACACTTAATTTAGAGTTTTGATTAGAAAATTGCAAATGAAAAATAAGGGGTCTGTTTAGTACCAAGTTTAGTTTTGAACTATTTTCAAACTCTTTGTCTTCTGTTGGTGAAGAAAGGAATAACATAAGTGAAACGATTTTCTCGACATACCGATGAACCACGCCGCGGTGCGAGACAAGGTCAGCCGTAGTTTTCTTCGCTGTTCCCCAGTTTCGGATGTGCCAGACTGTTTTCTAGTGATATTGATTAGATAGTGAATGAAACGAGACGGTACGGACTTGCTGTTGTGATTATACAAAATGCTTTATCGATAGACGCTTTAGCTAATTACGTTAGATGATATTTTTAATACTTATCAGCATTAGTATAGGTAAATATTACCTACACATGTTTTCACGATTTTTCTGAAGTTCGAGGAACAAGTAACACTATTTTTAAGGAGAAGTGTGATTTGATTTTTTTTATCAAAGCCACGTCATTGAAAAGTCTTAAAATGAATTTATAAATATTCTAACTGTTTCACAGATGTCATCATGTATAGTTTAATAAATATGCCTAGTGACTATTATAGTAATAGTTACACATTGATTTGTATTTTTACTATGCAGCCTGCAAGTACGTTGGCTGCATAAACACCTATTATTAAAAGACACATAGAGGTCCTTACGGATTGGCTTCGGTTTGTTTTAAAAGTATCAATTTGCAACTGTAATGATTATTACACACTTACACAGGCCAAAAATAGTTGTAGTATAACAATTTCAACTATTATGTTGAATTTTATTTAAGGTTTATTTAAATAATTATAAATTGAATTATCTTTGAATAACAACCAAGACTCTTAGATAGAATTATGATGAGACTACAATTATATATGGTACGCAGCTTAGCAACTTGTTCATAGATACAGTTGTATGCTTATAAGGAGATAAGAACACAAGCCAAATTGTGGTCAGATCATTTTTGTAACGCAGGTTTTAGTTTTATAATATTCAAAGGTAATTGATTAAAGATTTTTTCACATTTAAATATTCTAAGACGAACCTGTATACACACTTTTAGATATAATAATGAATATATATATGATTAAGTAAATTGGATTGTTACTACCTGCCTATTGACATGTAGATTGTAAACATTTTTGAAAAATTAGAAGTAAAGCTTTGTATAAGACATAAGATTGATGGCTGTCTAAATAGTGCCTAAAACACTACGAAATTTCGATAATTCAGTTTTATTATCTTAATAACTTAAGAATGTAAATAGGTAAACTAAAGTTTGAGAGCATAATATTTAGTAAAAATCTGAATTTTGTAGCTTACAAGTACGTGTGATGGGATCAATTTGTTTGTACATTTAAGTTTAATTAAATTTCACGGAAAAAGTTTCGACAAAGTTTAAGCTCGGTTTTGCTAAATTTGTATATCTCGAAAAATATCGCATTGAAGATGAAAATTCAAAATCTTAATCTCATTAAACTTTGCTCAATTCAATCATCAATTCTGATGTATTCAAATTAAAAGTTGAACGACTTTTTTGATCAGATATTGTGTTTCTTTGCAGCCCGTATTTTACGTAGTATTTAAATATATAGACTAGACCAATATTGTATTAAAATAGAAAAAAATATAGATGCAAACCAAATAGACTAATTTTTAAGAGAGATTTTCACAGATTTAGCAGTGTATAAAAAACTAATTCATTGAATTTATCCTTTATTTTTTGTCAGTGTCTACTCGAATATCGACTCACTAATGGTAGTATTAACTGAATAATGTTAAAAATATCGTTAAAAACGAGGTAAATTAATTATAATATTTTTATTAAAAGAACACTGAAGTGTCAAACATTTAATGTTCTAAATTATTACCAAATTAGTGCCATTTTTGACCTATTATTACAGTTTTTACACATATATTTTAGTGACTCGATATTTAAGACACACGCGGATTCTTTTTTACATTATATTGACACTATTAGGTAGGGTAATAAATAATCCTATAGCTTAACATTGTTCGTAATATATACAAAACACCAACTAGTATATATTTAGATATATGACAGATTTAGTGTAGAATAAAATATTTCCTGCATAATATTTATATTCATAATATCTTACCCATCTTATTAAAAATTTTCCTAAACTTTTCATAAACAGTGTTTTAAAGTACTTTATATATTTCCTAGTATTTGTAACTACCTCTACAATTTACAGTTTAACTAATAACTGCCACTTACATTTTTTATTTACCTAAATATCTTAATTGATTTATTTAGCCCTACTCTTCGCTGTCAGATAATTTTATTTAACTATCTGGTCCATACCCATAAGATAATCTGTTTTCGAAATATAAAACGCACAATACAAATAACATAAAAATGAAATATTAGTAAAACTAGGGTACTTTCTTAGATTTGTCGGTCTTTACTTAACTGTAGCCTAATTGACTTGTCCCCATTATGAAGAATTTTAAAAAGTCTAGTCACTAAGGTTAATTGCTTAATAGTCTGTTTTACCTAGAACACTTGTTCACATTAAGTGTTAAATTATATTTTATCTTTCGAACTCTTTTTCCTACTGATTAAATAATTTAGATCCCTTTATGATACTCGAAATATAATTAATAACTGTCAAACACTTTTACGAGTGAGTCCCAAGTTTAGCTAAATTCAAAATATAAAATTATTTATTTATAAATAAGAAATTGACCAAAATGTTGTTTAAGAAATGTAGAATTTGTAAATAATAAGTAAAAATCATTAAGACATTATGTATAGACTAATATGTAAATACCAGTTGTATTTGCGAATTTTAATGTACATAAAGAGTCATAAAATATATATGGTTCCAGTAAATTTATTTTTAAATAATTACGTTCATATGTTTAAGAACATTTTCAGTTGTATGCCAATGGATTGTTCTATGCGGTGCGTAACAAAAGAAATGAAACTTTTGTGATCATTGTTAATGAAATGAAAGTGTAACTTCGATTATATGAGCTGTAGTATTTTTTAAAGCTGTGTTTTATTTAAACCCAGATTAAAGACGCACATTGGGATTCATCATATTATAAACCAATACCAGTTGCATCGATAGCTTGCACTTTAGAGCTGACGCGATGTGTTATCTTGTCTTTTAGGGAAGTGACTGTAGTCTGTGATCTTTTTTTTATATATACATATATGACACGTCAATTACACTTCACTAAAGTCAAAGCAAAGTCTCAGATAAGAGAGTCACCATTACTTACATATACTATGTGACAATGTTGACACTCAGCTTGACGGCCTCATCATATGCTTTTAAACGCCCCGCTTAAAAAACTTTTCAGTCTACATCCCAATTTCATTTGACACTCTGTAGGTGTACCCAACGTATACGCAATATTGGCTTGTCCTGATCTCTATGACCATGCTATAAAAATCATGGCTTAAGCCTCTTCAAAAAAGTTCGTGATGTCGGTCAATCCACACTGAGCTAGCGAGGTGATGATTTGTTTAATTTGACTTTTAGGGGAGCGACTGCTGTCCGACCACCTGAAACCTCAAGAAGTAAGCCTCTGTCAACCAACCAACTAAAAGGCCCAATGATCTTGTTTGGGTCTAGACAACGAATGTAATAAAGCGCTAAATAAAAACCATTTTAACAACTTCCAGTTAATATTTTCTATTCATCATCATCATGTCAGCCACATATAGTCCACTGCTGAACATAGGCCTCTCCCACAGACTTCCAGAATGACCGATCTAAAGCAGCCCGCATCCAGTGCTTCTCGGCGACCTTCATGAGGTCGTCCTTCCACCTGGCCGTTAGGCGTCCTACGCTACGTTTGCCCGTACGCGGTCGCCATTCCAGAACTTTTTTGCTCCATCGGCCATCTGTTCTGCGCGCTATGTGTCCCGCCCATTGCCACTTCAACGAGCTAATCCGCTGGGCTACTTCAGTTACTTTTGTTCTCCTACGGATATCATCATTTCTGACGCGATCACGTAAGGAAATACCGAGCATAGCCCTCTCCATAGCTCGTTGAGCGACTTTGAGCTTTTTCAGGAGACCTATAGTGAGGGACCACGTTTCAGATCCGTAAGTCATCACTGGTAACACACATTGGTTAAAGACTTTCGTCTTCAGGCACTGAGGTATGTCGGACGAGAAGACATCTCGTAGCCTCCCGAACGCTGCCCAGCCGAGTCGGATTCGTCGATGTACCTCGTCCTCGAAGCTGGAATTTACTACCTGGATCAGTTGACCCAAGTAGACGTACTCGTCAACAGCCTCTAGGACTGAGTCCCCAACATGCACCGGTATAGGCGCAACATGGACATCTGACATAACCTTTGTCTTGTCCATATTCATCTTCAGGCCCACCTGTTGGGATACTCTATTGAGGTCTTCGAGCATACTGTTTAAATCTTCAAGCGACTCTGCCATAATGACAATATCATCGGCAAACCGAAGGTGAGTGATATACTCGCCGTTTATGTTGATGCCACGTCCTTTCCAGTTCAGTAGCTTGAAGACGTCTTCCAAGGCGGTGGTAAACAGTTTCGGAGAGATAACGTCTCCCTGTCTAACGCCCCTTTTCATTGGGATTGGCTTAGTGCTCTGTTCCTGTACTCGAACCGACATAGTGGCGTTCTGGTATAAGCACTTCAACACTTCAATATACCGATGATCTATCCGGCATCGCTGGAGAGACTGTAGCACGGCCCATATTTCGATCGAATCGAAGGCTTTCTCATAGTCCACGAATCCTAAGCAGAGGTGCCGGTTATACTCTTTAGTCTTCTGTATAACCTGCCGCAGCGTGTGGATGTGGTCTATGGTACTGTAGCCTTTTCGGAATCCAGCTTGTTCGGGTGGTTGGAAGTCATCAAGCCTGTTGGCGAGACGGTTCGTAATAACCCTCGAAAACAGCTTGTAAATGTGGCTCAGGAGCGCGATGGGCCTATAATTCTTCAACAAAGTATTATCGCCTTTCTTGAAGAAGAGGACCACCACGCCCCCGTTCCACGCTTCCAGCGTTGTGCCCTCATGAAGGATGGAATTAAAGAGTCTCTGAAGGACCTTTAGTACCGGCGTTCCACCTGCCTTCAGAAGTTCTGCTGTAACTCCGTCCTCACCCACCACTTTGTTATTCTTCAGCTGTTTGAGGGCCATCCTAATCTCGTACAGGCTGATGTCCGGGATTTCTTCGGTATGATGTCGGGTAAGCTTGGCTCTTGGATCTCTAACCATGTCAACGGGCTGTTCAGCAGATGTATATAGCTGTCCATAAAACCTTTCGACCTCCCTAAGTACCTCTACCGTTGTCGTTGAAATGCCACCATCCTCCGTTTTTAGCTTCGTCAACCGGCTTTGTCCAACGGACGCATTCCTCTTAAACACTTTGGAGCCTCTGTTTCGCTCTACTGTCTCCTTAATATTTTTGGTATTATAGGACCGAATGTTGTGTCGCAAGGATTTCTGTATGCGTCTGATGAGCTGCCTATATGCCTCAGCATTGACGGAGGTCTGTAGCGGCATAGATCGACGTTTGGTCATAAGATCAAGGGTCTGGGTCGAGATCTTCTGAGGTTTTTGTTTATGGCGAGACCCAAAGAATTTAGATCCCACCTTTTGGACAGCTTCTACCAGCGCGTTGTTTACCTCGTCCACTGACACGCGATCCTGCAGACAGTCGAAACTATTGGATAGTTCAAGTTGAAAGCTCTCGGAGTCCTGGACATCGGCAAGTGACGGTCTGAGTGTTGACTTCATCAGACGTGACCTTTCTAGTCTCGGGTTAAAATTCAATGCGGCCCTTACGATACGGTGATCGCTACCGGTTTTTACACGGCTGATCACAGAGACATCACTGAATATTTGCCTCTTTGTCGTCAAGATGTAGTCAATCTCATATGCCATGTTTGCGGGGCTCAGCCAGGTCCACTTTCTCTGGGGTGGCTTTTTGAAGAAAGAGTTCATCGCGAAGAGACCCTCTTTCTCCATAAAGTCCGCCAGCATGTGACCACGGTCATTTCGCTGCCCATATCCAAAAAGCCCCACTCTCAACTCCCCATCGCTTCGTCCGCCCAGTCTCGCGTTGAAGTCCCCCATAACAACAGTGAAATATGTTTTGGAAGCATGTATGGCCCTACTAATGTCCTCATACACTTCCTCAACCTCTTCATCGGAGTATGACTTGGTGGGCATGTACACCTGGATGACCTTCAACAGGTATCTTTTGGATACTCGGAGGATCAGGTATACCACCCGACTCGAGACACTCTCGATGGATATGACGTTGTTAATAAGGGACCTGTGGACGAGGAACCCGACACCATGCAGTGACTTTCTATCACCCTCCCGGTGGAAGAGTAGGTGGCCGGAGTTCAGGGTTGTCGTGCCTTCCCCCGCTCTTCGTACTTCAGACAACCCTACAATGTCCCAGTGCAACTTACTCATTTCCTCTTCCACCTCGAGAAGCCTCTCGTCAGTCCTCATCGTGCTAACGTTATATGTTACCATGGCCATTTTGCGTTTGAGGTGGTAGCCAAATCTCTGCCGGGGATTCTGCGCACCCCCTGCCCCGCCGTTACCATGACCGCTACCGGAGCCAGGAATAGTGGGGCTGCCGGGGACTAGGGGCCTGGTCTTTTTCTTTGTGTCCATTTGGAGGTTTTGCCATACTCGCCACGCTTGGCAAACGGGTTGGCGAGCGCGGTGTTAGGTAAGGATATATTACAAAGGACGCCGCTGCCCATCCTTTGATGTTCTCTTAGTCAATATTTTCTATTATCATTAGTTAAGTGCACTCTCCCCTCCCATTGAACTCGCGAAAAGCACCCGGTGCAGCACAGGTGATTCAGACGTTAGAGACCAGGCTGGATCAGCGACGCGATGCGCGCCACCCTTGCAGAGAGCAACGTGACACAGTATATATAACCTTGGTTCCCACACCCGAGAAGGGATATGCCTTAGGTAATCTTATGGCCCAGAATCTTCCAGTATAGCAAAACCACTTCCCACATGAAAAAAGTACAGAACGTAAAGTAAGTATATAAAAATTTAAATAAATATTCCGTTATAAAAGTTATGAAGGAACTCAATCGGCGCGGCAAAAAAAGTCTTGAATATTTTGATTACGTTAATAAATGTAATATTTAAGCGAACGTTGACGAAGGAATGTTCGTGTTGAACTCACTGAATCGGTTAACTTACTTTTTTTTCAATTTCCTTTATAAATGGTCAATATAAAAGTTTTTCTATCTTGATTTATGGTACCTACTTAATGGTTTTGTCACTTAATTGAAATAAATCTTTTAAGTAATATAGAGTTTGTGAAAAACGTTAAAGCGATCTCTTGAACTATTTTTTACCCAACTACGGCGAAGCCAAAGGAGGGTTATGATTCATAGCTCCTGAATTACTCATTAGAACTGGACAAATGAGGTACTGTTAGAAGTGTTTTGGTCCCTCACCGGTTATAGGCTACATGACGTATCACTGAATCTACTGTAACGCCCTCTAGCGGTCATAAAGTAATGTGTAAAAAAAAATAAACATGAGATAAATATACCGTGTTTGGTATCATCTAAAACGGCTTAATTAGCACATTACAAATATGTATAAATTATAGCAGTTGCTTGCTCCAAAATAATATGAAAAAAAAATAAGTTTAAAACTAAAACCCGACTACTGAAAAATCACACCTTAAAAAGTATTAAACAAGAAAATATCAAGGATAGCCGTATCGTATGGCCACTTTTTCCTAGAATGGATTGTTTTGTTAGATTAAGTGGGATACGATCGCGGCTATCCTTTTTTTGGATTTTTATATAAAGGGTATGTCAGTACGACTTCACCCAGCAAGCTGGTAAGGAATCACTAATAACTACTTAATGATCAAATGTAGGATGTTACTTTTTGCTCATTTAATAATAAATAAGTTTTTAAGTATTAAAGTTTTAGCAACTGCCCAAGATTCTCGCAGAATAGTCATGGACTATTCTGCGAGAATCTCTTTCTCAAGGTGAGTGAAGTTGATTTTCAAAATAAATAGTGTCCAAGGTTCTTCGTCAGTTAATAAACTAACATGACATGTATGGCATATTTTAGAAAAAAATATTTAGCGATCTAAGAGTGATCAAATAAAAGATGGAGGTTTGAATCTATAGTAGAATGAATACTTCCTTCTTCTTTTCCTTTTGAGATCAAACATTCTCTGACAGGATCGATTTTCTTTTCCCAAGATCTCCGGGGCCCAAATCTCCCTCATCGGTCGTCTTACTGTACGGTATACTTACTGACTAAAAGACAAGTCTGTGGTACAGGCTTTCTTTTTGAGGTTTGGGGTTCAGTGGCAGTCACTTCAATAAATATTATATTTTATAAAAAAAAACGAAAATAGCAGTTGAAGTTCTCTTTAACGACAGAGTTAGAAATTACAATGAGTTAAATTTCAATGGACTACTCATCAAAATTTACTCGAACAAAATAATGAGCGAATTTCAATTTCACAGTTTGTTTGAGTTGAATTTATTACAAGATGATACTAACTTTACTGATAGTAGATACTCCTTTTTAAATTATCAAAGCCAATACCAATCATAATATACAGCCGAGACAGCCTCAGATGCATGGTTCGAGTCAACAATAGCGCCCGGAAGACGGCTATAGGCTCACTCCCTATTACGTGCGATCGAATTTAAAGATTGGTGAAATGTGTGATGTATTGCGTTTTTTATACAACTTAGGTGGCAGACAAGCAAACAGCCTACCTGTTGAAAAGTGGTTACTGTGGTCTATGGACCATGGGAGTCATACTGTGCCGACGACCCAACTGTAAGAACTGAGTTTCTGTGCCGTCAGTGTAGAAGACAAAGCAACACAAGTCTTTGGTCTACCCACTGACAGCACAAAAACTCTCCAGTGAGCACAATAAGAGATAGGGTTTACAAAGGGAGATGTTACATACAGTACATACACATATGACATACAGTAGAAAATGCCAAATTGTAACGTGTAAATTTTATCGAATTGTGAATATACATTTTAACATCTCTACACAGATTACCGGAGCGAGCGTTTCGGCAAAGTAGATATTTTAAGCTTGTGGTATTCCTGTTGAGGTTAATGTTTATAACCAAAACAGAACAAGAACAAGTTAATTAGATTGTAAAATGATCTATTATTATTCGTATATTTAAAGTTTAGCTATTGTTCCTGACGGAAAGTTTTACGGAGAGTTTCGATTGTAAAAGTTTATCGAAGTAAATTTACAAATTATTTATTGTTTGGTACAATATTGCTATTGTGTTACTAGTTTATCTCATAAATAACAATGCTGAATAGAAGCTACGGCTGTAAATAAACTGTTCAGATCAGAGTAAGATATTTAAGTTTTATTAGGTATATTGGTAATAACAATATTTTTGATTCAAAATCTTCTTAACATTTGCTAAGATACTAATATTATAAATAAGAAAGTTTATGAAGGTGTTTAGATGTTGATATATTTGTATGCTTGGATATTAGTTACTCAATCATTATAATTAGAGTAAGGAATAATAGATAATAGATTAGGAGGTAGGAAACGGCGGTATTTCCGCCCAATTGAGCAGTCCAACTGGGGAAGTACCTCCGCCCTACAGAATACCGCGGTTATAATAACTTCGTGTTGTGTTCCCAGCAGTGAGTATGGTAGCCAGAGCTCACTGAAGAATTTGTGCTGTCTGTGGGATTATTAAAGGCTTGTCCTGCTTTGTCCTCTACACTATCGGCAAAGAAACTCTGTGTTTACAGGGTCGGCAGCGCGAGTGTGGCTTCTCTGGTGTTACACACGTCCATAGGCCACGGTAACAACTTTCCATTAGGTGGGCCGTGCGCTTGTCTGCCACCTAAGTGGTATAAAAAAAAAGATTATAGTCTCGAATAATACGGTATAAAAACCCAATCCCGGTAATAGGTTCTCGTGTTCTGCGAGAACGGAATCAAAATTCCACGTGAGCAAAGCCGTAGGCAACAGCTGGTGTAAGAATATTTAATTATCGTCCTTATTGAAGCCATGAAAAATTATTAATAAACTTCGGAAACAGAGTAAAAGTTTTAGTAGATTATATTCACAGGAATTGATTACAATGGCATACCTACCTACCTACCTACTTAATAAATGGTAATAGAATATTATAATTGCGAAACAAGTACCCCTTCCTTACGGTAGTCTTTTGGTATCGTTCAAAATATTTTAAAGACAACATTTTTTAAATTTTCTACTTCACTTCCAACTCCACAACACAACTTACGGTTTTACTAACTGCTGTATACACACCTAGTAAGGTAGACTGGGTAAGGTTGGAACAAGATATGGTTGTGACAGTTGGTAAGGCATAATAAGAGATATCAGGGTTTACCAAGGGATATTGAGGAGTCATACCTATATGAATGTACCTATATATACCATAGTGATGGGTCAGTTGCACCAATTTTTATTCTCATAATCTTGGTTTAAAGCTTCAAAACAACCATTGTACATACATATTTAATTTAATTTGAAGAGTGGTATAATTTAATTTAGCTATTATAATCTACTGGTGGTAGAGATTTGACGGCACAAATTTGTCACAAATTTCGACCGGGTTGGTACCACCGTGCAATATTGCGAAAAACCCTTCATAGTAATTCAATTTCGGTTGGATTGCGTTCAGGGATCAGCAAATGCATAGCCGGGTAGGGGTGCTGGTGGTC
The DNA here is from genome assembly GCA_963662185.1 of Eilema griseolum. Classification (NCBI taxonomy): domain Eukaryota; kingdom Metazoa; phylum Arthropoda; class Insecta; order Lepidoptera; family Erebidae; genus Eilema; species Eilema griseolum. The sequence goes on along the minus strand of OY759245.1, from coordinate 8,449,562 downwards.
GCAGCACTAGTGGGACCAGTGGGTCTTGGCGTAGTCTAGTGAGGATGGTGCGGGGCGACGCGCCGGTCAGGGAGACCCGTAGAAACGGTGGTGCCGCTGGCCGCCCGCGGTATAGTACAGAGGCCCAACTGGGACTAACCACCCTGGAAGGCTGCCTCACCAGACCGCGCATAATCCCGGTATGGCTCGTCGTGCCGGTTGGTGACCGGAAGTGGGGGCCAGGCGACCATATTCGGGGGGGTACGGGGGCCCTTCCGTACGGCGTGTCGGCTCACGCCATGCCTCATAATCATAGACAAAACCAATATCCCGCACTATGTCACGCGGTGCTGCGACGACAATCACCTCTTTTTTTCACGCCCTTTTCTCCTTTTCATCATGGCAGCGCATTTAAGAGTATTGGGCAACACAGCGGCTCTACAGACTCCCACAAGCTCGCTATTTGAGGTGGAGTCCACTAACATCTGTGGACTCCATGCGAACCTCAACGCCGTCCACCAGCACCTTGAGACGGCGAAACCAGATATGCTCTTTCTCACGGAGACACAAATAGGCCGCCCTGATGACACGACCTACTTGCTTTACCCCGGCTATGTTATCGAGGAAAATTTCCGTGCAAAAGCCGGGGTGTGCGTGTTTGTTAGGGCGGATGTTTGTTGTCGCCGTTTGCGCTGCCTTGAGGACCCATCCTTTTCAACCCTATGGGTACACGTAGACCATGGCTCTACGAGTCAGATCTATGTGTGCCTCTACCGTTCCCATACAGGAGATGCTGAGACAACTCGACTCTTTGAATATCTGAGTCAGGCGGCAGATGATGCGCAGGAACGGTTTCCGAACGCCGAAGTGGTATTTTTGGGGGACTTTAACGCCCACCACGAAACCTGGTTGGGCTCCTCCAAAACAGACCATGCGGGAAGAGCCGCCCATGCATTTGCTCTGGCGCATGGCCTGACCCAATTGGTACACGAGGTCACTAGAATACCAAGAAGGTCGGGCCTAGCACCCTCTCTGCTAGACCTTCTGCTGACGAGTCACCCAGACCTGTACAGTGTTTCGGTACAAGCCGCTTTAGGCAATTCCGACCACTGTCTGGTCTGCTCCAAGGTGCCAATTATAGCGCCTTCACGACCCGTGCAGGGGAAGCGGCGTCTCTGGCACTACTCGTCAGCAGATTGGGATGGGCTGCGCAACTATTTTGCGTCCATCCCGTGGGTTGAACGCTGCTTTGAAGGTAAGAAACCCTCGGATTGTGCTACTGCTGTTGCCGGTGAGATCGGTCTGGGTATGGAATACTATATTCCGTACACTGATGTCACCGGTGCCCGAGGAGTGCGCCCTTGGTTCGGGCGCGAGTGTGCGGGGGCTGTTGATCAAAAGCAGTCCGCGTATCGCGCTTGGGTAAGGGCGCGTGCCACGCACGATCCCAATGTGAGCCACTTCAAGGCGGCGTACAACAGAGCCACAAAGGTCTGCAAGAGGGCTTACGTCAAAGCGGATGCCCTGCGCATTGCGCGGCTTGGTCAAGAGCTAGTGGCACATCCCACGGGCAGCCGTGGATACTGGCGACTGGCCAAAGCCGTGCAGGCCAACTTCTGTCAGCCTTCGCTGCCACCGCTGCGCTACCCTGATGGATCCCTGGCCCATGGACCGCAAGAGAAAGCCAATATGCTAGTAAATCTCTTTGCGGCCAATTCCCGAGTCGATGATTGCGGTATACAGCCGCCGACACTACCCAATGGTGACCACGTAATGCCTGAAATACGTATCAGGCAATGCGATGTTCGTGCGGTGCTTCAATCACTCGATGTCCGGAAAGCCAGTGGCCCGGATGGTATTCCAGCGGTGGTCTTACAAAAATGTGCAGCGGAGTTGTCTCCGATGCTTACGCGGCTGTACCGACTGTCCTACAGCTCGGGTACAGTGCCTTCGGCTTGGAAAGAGGCGAATGTACAGCCGATCCCCAAGAAGGGGGATCGCTCAGAGCCAGCCAACTATCGACCCATAGCCGTCACCTCAGTGCTGTGCAAGGTCTTCGAGCACATCATTAACAAACAGCTCATGCGTCACCTAGAGGATCACTCCTTAATTAATGACCGGCAATATGGCTTCAGGCCGAAACGGTCAACGGGTGATCTTCTAGCATACGTTACCCATCTTTGGGGTGAGGCTATGGACAAGCACGGCGAGTCACTGGCAATTAGTCTTGATATCGCCAAAGCTTTCGATAGAGTCTGGCACAAATCGCTTCTCTCCAAGCTACCAGCCTTTGGTCTGCCTCCTAGACTGTGCAACTGGATTGCTAGTTTCCTGCAGGAGCGCCGTATCCGCGTCCTCTGTGATGGACGGGCTTCGGAGTTCTTGCAAATAAATGCTGGCGTACCGCAGGGGTCTGTATTATCTCCCACTCTCTTTCTTCTGCATATCAACGACATGCTGTCCACCGGCAGCATACATTGCTATGCAGACGATAGCACCGTACACGGGAGTTATCACGGACAACCTGCGGCCAAACAGTCTGATATCGTGGAAAAAAGACAGCTTCTTGTCACTGAACTGGACCGGATCTTGAATCACATTTCTCAATGGGGCTCCGAGAACATGGTCGAGTTCAATGCCAAGAAGACGCAGGCTTGTGCGTTCACAGCAAAGGTATCTTCTTTCCTTCCCCTTCCCACTCTTCAGAGCACGCCACTTCCACTGCAGGACAATCTCTATATCCTAGGCATGGATATTCGCTGCAAACTGAATAACAGAAATTACATCGAGAGCATCATCAAAACAGCCTCGCGGAAACTCGGACTCCTAAACAAAGTGAGACGTTTTTTCACGCCGGAGCAGCGGTGTCTTCTCTATAAGACACAAATTCGCTCCTGCGTGGAATACTGCTCGCATCTCTGGGATGGCTCCGCGAAATACCTACTAGATGCTCTCGACAGGTTGCAGCGACGCGCGGTCCGAATTATTGGGAACCCTGAGGTCACGAACACCCTCGAGCCTTTGCAGATGCGTAGAGATATTGCTTCCTTGGCTGTATTTTACCGTCTCTACCACGGTGAGTGTTCTGACGAGCTCTTCCAACTAATCCCACCATCTCCTTTCCTACATAGGACAACACGTGCAGGCCTTAGATGTCACCCTCACACTGTGCAGAATATACGAGCAAGAACCAAGCGGTTCGGAGACTCTTTTCTTTGCCGCACCACCAAGACCTGGAATTCATTACCAGCACACGTGTTTCCTTCTTCCTACAGTCCCGGGGCCTTTAAGCGGGGCGTGAAAAAGCATCTGATGAGGCCGCCAAGCTGAGTGCCACCATTGTAGCACTTAGTGTCTGTAATGGTGACCCTCTTTCCTGAGACTTTGCCTTTAGCTTACCATCAGGCGAGGTGAGGTCAAGTTGGCGTGTCGTATATAAAAAAAAAAAAAAAAAAAAAAAAGTAATCGCAGTGAAATTGCTTACTTATTAATATTAATTATGGACGTAGCCTGAATAAATTAATACTGCTTCAATAACGTTCTTGTTAAATTAAATTTCATCAAGTTGATACTCAACAACATTGCTAATTGAATAATAACTTTAGCTCTTGACCTTCTTCCTTGGGTATCACCCACTGCATACTTTTTTTTTTTTTTTATATAGGACACGTCAATTGGACTTCGCCTTGCCTGATGGTAAGCTGAAGGCAAAGTCCCAGAAAAGAGGGTCACCATTACTTACACATACCGTGTGACAATGGTGACACTCAGCTTGACGGCCTTATCATATGCTTTTTCACGCCCCGCTTAAAGGACCCGGGACTGTAGGAAGAAGGAAACACGTGAGCTGGTAATGAATTCCAGGCCTTAATGGTGCGACAGAGGAAAGAGTCTCCAAACCGCTTGGTTCTTGATCGGATGTTTTGCACCGTGTGCGGATGACATCTAAGACCTGCACGTGTTGTCCTGTGTAGGAAAGGGGAGGGTGGGACTAATTGGAAGAGCTCATCAGAACACTGAACCTGAAGAACCATGGTACAGACGGTAAAATACAGCCATGGACGCAACATCTCTACGCAGCTGTAAAGGTTCTAGGGTGTTCGTGATCTCGGGATTCCCAATGATGCGGACCGCACGTCGCTGCAACCTGTCGAGAGCATCTAGTAAGTACTTTGCTGAACCATCCCAGAGATGCGAGCAGTACTCCACACAGGAGCGAATTTGTGTCTTGTATAGAAGACACCGCTGCTCCAGCGTGAAAAATCGTCTCACTCTGTTCAGGACTCCGAGTTTTCGTGAGGCTGTTTTGATGATGCTTTCGATGTAGTTTTTGTTATTCAGGTTGCAGCGAACATCCATACCTAGGATATTGAGATTGTCCTGCAGTGGCAGTGGCGTGCTCTGAAGAGTGGGGAGGGGAAGGAAAGAAGATACTTTTGCTGTAAACGCACATGCCTGCGTCTTCTTGGCATTGAACTCAACCAGGTTCTCAGAGCCCCATTGAGAAATGTGATTCAAGATCCCGTCAAGCTCAGTGACAAGAAGCTGCCTTTTCTCTGCGATATCTGACTGCTTGGCCGCAGGATGTCCATGATAACTCCCATGTAAAGTGCTATCGTCTGCATAACAATGAACATTGCCGGTAGACAGCATGTCGTTGATATGCAGAAGAAAGAGAGTGGGTGATAAGACGGACCCCTGGGGCACGCCAGCATTAACCTGCAGAAACTCTGAAGCTCGTCCGTCACAAAGGACGCGAATACGGCGCCCCTGCAGGAAGCTAGCAACCCAGTTGCACAGCCTAGAAGGCAGACCAAAGGCAGGTAGCTTGGAAAGAAGCGATTTGTGCCAGACTCTATCGAAAGCTTTGGCGATGTCAAGACTAATTGTCAGTGACTCGCCGTGCTTGTCCATAGCCTCACCCCAAAGATGTGTAACGTATGCTAGAAGATCACCCGTTGACCGTTTCGGTCTGAAGCCATATTGCCGGTCATATACCATATTCATACCATATACATGTACCATAACCAAGTAATTTGTTAATTTTTAGAATTCCGTACCTTCTCAGAAGCAAAAAACTAGAGCTGTCTGTCTGTCTGTCAAGACCTTTTTTTCAGGAATGCCTTCAAACCTCTATGGAGGTATCAAGTTGAATTTCATATCAGTTCCTGGCTTCAAATTTGTACGGAACCCTCGGAGCACGAGTTCGACTCGCACTTGACTTGTTTTTCAACAACATATGGGAATCTGCTGGATTTATTATAATCACTTCTCCGCATTCTTAAGTAACGGCATTATAATATATAACTAACTTCCAGCGATAAGGCCGCCCATTGTGCATTAAACTGTATGCATGCTCACTACAAATTTTACTGTAATCTATTGGTGTACAATAAAGAATTATCTATCTATCTATCTATCTAACTAGCCTACAACCTTCCTCGATAAACGGACTATTCAATTCAATTTTCTTTTCAATTATTACTATTAGTTCATGAGATTAACGGGTTCAAACAAACATATAAACAAACTTTTTAACTTTATAATATTAGTAAAGATATTTTATCCATGATTGGAGTGCAAATAGATTTTAAGGAGGTAGGACACGGCGGTATTTCCGCCCGATTGAGCAGTCCGACTGGGGAAGTACCTCCGCCCTACAGAATACCGCGGTTATAATAACTTCGTGTTGTGTTCCCAGCGGTGAGTAGGGTAGCCAGAGCTCACTGGAGAATTTGTGCCGTCAGTGGGAAGACTAAAGGCTTGTCCTGATTTGTCTTCTACTGATGGCACAGAAACTCTGTACTTACAGGGTTGGCAGCGCGACTGTGACTCCTCTAGTATTACAGACGTCCATAGGCCACGGTAACTACTTTCCATCAGGTGGGCCGTGTGCTTGTCTGCCAACTAAGTGGTATAAAAAGAAAAAAAAAATCAACATCTGATATAAGTACGTTAATATTTTGGAATGGAACTATATGTGGAATGATTTACATATTTATAACACAAAATATCGTAATCTAACAGAACTGTCAATACTTTTTATAGGTATGAATTGCATCAGAATACATGCAGATTCTACACATTAATGATATTGCAAAACATATTTTATTAATAATATATATAAATAATAGTTCAAAACTAAACTGCTAAAAACCGCAATGCAATGGTTTAGCAGGTAGTAAAACATCCGAGAACACTAATCCTAATTACAAATAAGGAAGGAATTCATATTCAACTTATGTTATTCTTTTTCTTTTTATCTTAATAAAAAAACTAGAACTTCACTAACCCCTCCAGCTAATTGTATGCAACATTGTGTAAGATCACCAATAAAATATTTATGAATCTTTTTTCTTTTTTATTATTATCAATATAAGTGTAAGAGCTACGAGGAACTTACGATAATGAAGAGGAAAACAGTAAAAAGCTTTGACCTTTGAATATTATAAGCAAATCAAAGGAGATGTACATATTCATAGCTACAAAACGAGAATTATATTCTATGTATTAAATATGAGTAGGTATAATATATTATCCTTTATCTTGTATCTTACAATAGAACCTACAATAAGTTTGGTGAGTATAAATATATCTAATAGCCGTGTATTAACACGGTGCTTTCAGTACCTGGTATTTTAAACTAAATGAAACATCCGAAGAAAGACTATGAAAAACTGGATAAACTTGTGAAAGAAGATCGCACTGCTAACATACACATACTCAAAGTTACTTCGCTCATTAAGTTGACATCTATATTCCTGTATTCTGCAAAATTATATGGGTACAATACTATGAACACAACAAAGCAATTTGGTAAAAATTTACACGACTGAAACTACACAGCCTCAGTAGATAGTAGATCTGATGCAAAGTTGCGGCAAGGTAATTTTTATGGAAATCGAAGCTGAGTAAGAAAAGAGCAACTACAAATACGAACATAGGGACACAAATGGCGTATCCTGTACAAGTGGTACATGTGTCACATGTACACATTATATCTAGTTGTTTCGTGTCATGGGAACGGAACTAATTTGTTCGTACGTGCGGATCCGGCTTTAGATGTTTCTATTGTATAAAACAATCAATGTTCCTTAGATAATAAAATATGTAAACGAAACAAAACTACCCGACCCTTAAAACAATTCTTAATAACGCTTTGTCGCATAAACATCAAGTAGGGGCTTACCAAAGATTCCTTTATTTAATCGAGAAGCCGATGGCTATACCTGGCCAATTAACTTTAATTCGTGAACTAGTTGTGTTGTTTGTTTTTGACATAACAATGCTTATTTATGTAAAGGCTGGAAGATTTTGACCTTACATGGACGGAAAGTAGTCTAATTACTTCAGATAGTGAATTTTACTCAAAGAAACCATTTCTACTAGAAGTATGCTAGCTGTACCAACGCCGCGATTGGACTATGTTCATACAACGTAATAAAATAAACTGAACACAAAATAAAAACTCTTAAAAAATCTATTTATTGATTGATGGCACTTGGTGGAAATTGTTACAAGTGCAAGTGTGTTCTTCACTTGTACTTTTTCCACAGTATTTTTTATTAAATATGACCGGTTTCGCTTTACAGCATCCTCAAAGGTTCACAATAACAGTTAAGAACATTCTTCTATAAATATTGCAACAAGCAACCACAATTCGTATAATGTAACATTATGTATAACCAAAAATTAAAAAAAATCTCCAAAAGTTGGGGAAAAAATATAGAGATAGTATAAACATATATTTTACAAGTATCACCACCCCATCTCATCCGAAGGGTGTCGTAAGAGGCGACTAACGGAACAATACGCAGACGATGTCACTGTGAGAGAAGGAAAACTTGAAATAAAACCCTGTACCAACCCGTCTGGCCAGCGTGGAAACAGTAGGCCAAAACCTCCCAACATTGGGAGAGGCCTAGTCCAGCAGTGGACTGCGATGGGCTAGTTGTATAAACATATTTTAACATTATCAATGAAAAAATCAAAGAATCAATTTAATTTATTCAGTTTAGGCACACAAAGAGCACATTATGAACGTTAAAATTTTACAATTAGGTATGTCAAAAAATAATATAAAAATATTAAATAATGTAAAAATAAACCATTGGAAAATGACTCTTTCGCTGGTTCGGTAGGTTCGTTCTACTGAGAAGATACCAGCAAGAAACTTAGCGAACTATATTAGAACTAGATTATTTTTCTTTTTTAAATTTGCTTTAGTTTATAATTTATTTTGTGCGAGCAAGCAAGAGACTTATGTTGACCACGCATTAACATCATTAAGATACTCATCCACTTTATAGTAAATTAGAAACGATTAGTAGAGTAAATTTAAAAATACTGGGGAAAATATACGAGTGTGTTCTTAATATGCTTAAAAAATCTGTTTAGTTAAACATTTGAAGCAGTCAAATCGCCTTAAGTACTAGAAACTACTTACCAGTAAATACTAGAAACTCACATTACTAATATTTAAACACTGTTCACATTTTAACGTTGCGATGACATAAGGGACGTAATGTCACTATTAAGTGTACTGTAAATTGTCATAGGGTCGATTGCTATTACCCCAAACATTGCTAGGAAAATATGAGAGTAATTCATTTTCATCTATTCCTTTACATGGTACGGTGTGATATTACGAGTATATTATTATGTTCTATATTTGAAATCACGGTCCGTTTGTTTGCCAGAATATATTTGTTTTATCCGTGTAACCTTCTTGTTCCATTTTCGAGTTGGGAAAACTAACATGTTTTTCTACGTAGGTAAGAAATACGTTGTTAGAAATAGCCCACAGGATAATGTTATTCCTAAAAGATCTTTAGTCACGATGTCTGAAGGAAAATAGATTTGACCTTTGGTTTATTGTCTAAATCTGAATGTCGAACCCAATTACTCATTATTAAATGATAGTGATTTGGTAAAAATAGTAGGAGTATTTTGTGAAATTTGTTGAATGATAGTTAACAATCAAGGTATTTTATATATCCATAATAATAAAATATTTTCATAATTATATAGCGATTCGGGATTTTTCGCAATTAAATCATTTACACCACGATAGGTTAAAAGTAATAAAATATCATATTATATAGATATCATATTACATTCCTGGGCATACCGCTTACCATCTCCTCGAGTATCGGGATCCTTGATGTCGATATCTTCAGCGACGTCCAGTACCGGAGTCTTTTGGAGGACAAGGTTAAGTTGGCATCAAGGAAACTTGGAGTGCTCAACAGGGCGAAGCAGTACTTCACTGCGGGGCAGCAACTCCTTCTTTATAAGGCACAGGTCTGGCCCCACATGGAGTGTTGCCTTTTTGCTGGAGCGCCTGCATACCAGCATGACCCCTTCGACTCGGTGCAAAGACGGGCGTTGAGGCTGGTTGACAATCCTATACTAGCAGGTAGGGTGGAACCTCTTAGCGTTAGGAGGGACTTTGCTTCGCTGTGTGTGTTCTACCGCCTATACAATGGTTTGTGCTCAGATGAATTGTTTGACATGATGCCCACAGCTACATTCTATCACCGTACCTCTCGCCATAGGCAGGGAATGTCGCAATGTGTGAGGATGACTCACACATTGCGACCTGAGACGGTGCGATAATATGGGGTTCTTCAAGAGGGTCATCTGAAGGTTTCTTCATGGTCGGCAGCACGAGTGTAACACCCCTGGTATTGTATACGTCCATAGGCCACGGTAACCACTTCCCATCAGGTGGGCCGTGTGCTTGTCTGCCACCTAACAAACATTTCCAAGAACGCAAGTTTTGAAAAGCAAATGTATGAATTACAATTTTTTCTACTTTCGTACACGTAGGTAATAAAAATAGATTTTTAGAACTTTCCAGATACAAATTTAACCCTATTATATGAGATAGTTATGTTTGAATGGCTTAGATTTACATCACAATTCAATCTCTATTTTCGGACAATGGGCACCGAGGAATTAAGAGGTCGTTCAAAGAAGTACTCGTGCACTGACTTCGGTAAACCTTTAGTAGAATCTATTCAACAATAGGGTTGTGTCATATTTTTTTAATACTGTATATTTTAAAATAATATCATGAACTGTAAAAGTGAAACTTTATTATGACAAATAGTTTTAAAGATTACTGGTGTAAAACTCGCCGGTATATTTACCACGCTCAACAAAAATACACTCGAGAGCAATGAATCCGGGTCACTTAAAGAATCCTAAAAATCTCGGAAACTAAAAATGCTAGGTTAATGCAATAAATTGTATTTAATAGACAATGTAATACTCCTTAAATGAAGGTATTAAAACTTCTTAGTTATTGTAAAGTTATATCATAAAAAAATCAAATTTGAAAAAGGGCCACTTTCGAAGATGGAACTACGAAATTACAGCATTTGGTGTTGCTTTTGTTTGTAATCTGTCATTTATGTGGGTACATAAACCATGTTGATAGTGCTCTATATTCATTAATCAAGCTGAAATTATGTCGCTTACGCCTGAAGAATGCACCAGAATACTTACAATGCTGGAAACCGGCCGGAGTCAGCGCGATACAGCCAGGACTGTCGGTGTGTCGCTGTCAACAGTACAAAGAGTTCTCCGACGTTACGAAGAAACTGGTTCTAACCTACGCAGACCAGGAACGGGCAGAACCAGGTGTACCACAGCACGAGAAGACCGATACTTGGTGAACACCATGCTTCGAAATCGCTTTCTCACAGGAACTGAACTCACCAATCAGTTTCGACGCCTCGGAGGAAGTAACCCAAGTGCATGGACAGTAAGACGTCGGCTTGCTGAATCTAACTTAAAACCCCTTAGACCTGCAAACGGCCCTAAACTGGAGCATGGGCATCGTATTTCGAGACTAAGTTATGCCCAGAGCCACGTAAATTGGAGTATTGAAGATTGGTCAAAAGTTATGTTCTCCGACGAATCAAAATTTATGCTCTACAAGCACGATGGAAGACACAGAGGGTATCGAAGACCAGGGGAAAGATTCAAGCAAGCATGCATCGAAGAAAAAGTAGCCTACGGTGGTGGGTCTGTACTTGTGTGGGCCGGAATTTCTTCTGAAAGTCGCACAGAGCTGGTGATCATAGAAAACGGCTCTTTAACTAGCGTAAGATATGTGGAAGAAATCCTCAATGATCACGTTGGTCCATTTATGGTCAATTTAGGTGAGGATGCTATATTTATGCATGACAATGCCAGACCTCATACAGGTAGGATTGTGAATGACTACCTTCAAGAGATGAACATTACTCGTATGGAGTGGCCAGCGCGCAGCCCGGATATCAACCCGATCGAGCATGCTTGGGACGAGCTAGGCAGATGCGTAAAACAACGAAACCCTCCCCCAATCACGCTTCGTGAGCTCAAAATTGCTCTCACAGAGGAATGGGAGAATATTCCCCAAAATCGTATAAGGAACTTGGTGTACAGCATGCCAAACCGCGTAAACGCAGTAATGGAAGCACGAGGAGGCAATACGAAGTATTAAAATTCAAGAAAATCGTAATAAAGTTCAAAAATTTCATGTTTCCTATTTTTGTTTTAAGGAGAGATCAGCAGTTTTTTTCTTTATGTAATTTTGTGTTAATAAAATGTATGGTGACTCATATTTTTTTTACTTTCATTTAAGGAGTATTACATTGTCTATTAAATACAATTTATTGCATTAACCTATCATTTTTAGTTTCCGAGATTTTTAACATTCTTTAAGTGACCCGGATTCATTGCTCTCGAGTGTAATAAACATGGTAAACATCGCGGCGAGTATACACTAGTAATGTGAATGACCATGTAAATCTCAAATCATACAGTTTTAAAGATATTTGATTTCAAAAATTTAAATTCTCGAGCTGCCTAAAAACGCTCCATACAAAATCGTGACACGTAGTGACATCACAGCACACTGGCGCGTAGTGAAAATGTATGGAGTGCAAGAGAATATCGCATTTATCTCAGTCTACGTTGCGTTTACACGTATACAGTACGTAATAAGATTGATTAGAAATTTAATAAGGAATCTAAAAAGTTGTAAATTTTGCTTTATTTCGATTGTTTATATTTTGACCTATTTTGGGAATTAAAGATAGTGAAAAGTCAGTTTCAGTTTAGTTGGCACTTAGGTGGCAGACAAGCACACGGGCCACCTGGTGGAAAGCGATTACTGTGGCCTATGGACGTTTGTAAAATCAGAGGAGTCACAATCGCACTGCCAACCCTGTAATTACAGAGTTTCTGTGCCGTCAGTGTAGAAGAGAAAGCAGGACAAGCCTTTAGTCTTCTCACGTCTTCCCACTGACATCACAAATTCTACAGTGAGCTCTGGCTACCCTGCTCAACGTTAGGAACACAACACGAAGTTATTATGGCCGCGATATTCTGTAGGGTGGAGGTACTTCCCCAGTCGGACTGCTCAATTCAATTCATCCTTAAATATCCTAGTTCACTCTGCATATTAGATAAAATACTAAGACATTAAGTAGTATTGGTAAGAATTCGATGACTCCGGAAACTACTCTATTAGGACGAAAAAAAAATCTACTCATCGCCCCCAGGCCAATACTCCTTGAGAACGGGGATAGTTAAGCTCTTTCCACATAACTATTTACCAAGAACTACTGGATTACGTATATATGTATAGTATAAGATATTATAATTTCCTTTATTTATTTAACAAACTTACAAATAACCCACCTTTATCGAATACAGGGACCAATCTACCGGTGGTTAGGAGAGTGGAACCTCCACACAATACCTGCCAAATCGAGGAGAGTACCGCCTTCTGTATCAAGCTCTTGACCAACTGCCTAATGCGTGCGGTTTGAGATATTGGTCAAGGTTCTTGGTAATCAGACCCTGTACCGATAAAATTATTTTTATTAAAGCGTATCCATAGCATAAAAAATCCAACTAAAATTAAAAAGTTTGTTTTGTAAGTACCAATAGCTTTACGTATCTATATTATGTAAGGATGTAATTAATTGCCTTGACGGTTTCAATTTGTACAAAACAAAAAGATAATTGTTCTCGATTCATTTTAACTCTTTGAAAATGAGGGTGGGCTCTTTTTGTATCCCTTTACGCTTTTATTGGTTCCAGAAGATAGTTAATAGTTGACCCAAATTGTTTATTTTTGGTTTCCTCGCTTTAATGTAACGAATTTCACTAGTCAGCCTTTAGTTGCCCTTTATTTTGTGGATATTAATCTTTGTAGACATTTTATAGTTAAGGATCCCATTTCACACAGTTTGTAACGTTTTCTGAAATTTATAACTTTCTATTCCTTTAGTAAATTTGCTTTTATATTATAGAACCCAACGACATTACTCTGTAAGGTCATTTTACCAGCTAATGTTTGTATGGCGAACTCTTAATGCCAAAGTGTAACATTCATGCGTAATATAGACATAATAATAATAATAATAATAATAATAATTTATTGCTCGAAACATGGTGTGTTACATTGGTGTTACAAGAAAACAAATAAATATATTGGTTCCTTTTTATGCCAATTATTTGTAGCATCTGCTGCTGAGCTAGGCTTGTAGCCTGTGTTTCAGCAGACAGCGCCTCCGCCCACAAGATTTATTTATCTATATTGTTTATCACTTAGTAGGTGCGTAACAGAATTATGATAACGAATGAAGCAATAAAAATAGACACAAGAAAAAGAAAATAAGAATTCAAAATCAAAATATGCAATTTAAAAACAAAAATTAACACGTATAATGTGGGTAAGTGGTATGTAGATGCGTAAGTATACTAGGGTGTGTGTGCGTGTACGTGTGCGTGTGCGTGTGCGTGTGCGTGTGCGTGTGCGTGTGCGTGTGCGTGTGCGTATGCGTGTGCGTGTGCGTGTGCGTGTGCGTGTGCGTGTGCGTGTGCGTGTGCGTGTGCGTGTGCGTGTGCGTGTGCGTGTGCGTGTGCGTGTGCGTGCAAAGAGTGGTGTGTACAGAAAAGCTAATTAGACATACTCCAACAGCTACAGGCAGTGAGATTTATGCGTCATGCGTCTATGTACTTTCTTGTACTTGTGGGACAACCTCACCAGAAATGGCAGATTGAACTGATTAAAACTATATAGTGATCCATAACGTAGGTATAGTGTACCAAAGACCCCGGATAACAAATCGACTGGAAACACCTGTACACCTCTGTACACCCCAAGATGTTGCGAGATGATTTAGTTGTGAATCTTCAGTAGTTGTTTAATTAACACGTGTTCTGTATGCACCGATGACATTATTTTTAACCGACTACGTTGAAGCAAAAGGAGAGTTATGATTTTGACAGTCTATGTATGTAGGTTCATCTTCGTTTATCGAATTTAGGGTGAGTCTATGGTTCTTGCTCCATTTGCAAATCCGATCCAATATAATGGATATACCAAGCAGAATGTCGTAATCTACGGTATTAAAATCAATAAATAAACCAAAATAAAAAAAATAACTAAATAATTTACTTAATTATTATATTACTAAATTTTATTGTTTGCTGTGAGGCGGAGAACAGAGAAACCATGTTATATTATTTTACTGTATCACTATTGTACCCATTGTCACAATAAACTGTTTTGATTTGATATGAAATTCAGAATCTCCTCCTCTTTTGAAGTCAGTTAAATGGTAGCCAGACCTCACTTGAGAATTTGTGCTGTCAGTGGCTTGACCTGCTTTGTCCACTACACTGACGCACAGAAACTCTGTGCTTACAGGGTCGGCAGCGCGAGTGTGGCTTCTCTGGTGTTACACACGTCCATAGGCCACGGTAAACACTTTCCATCAGGTGGGCCGTGTGCTTGTCTGCCACCTAAGTGGTATAAAAGATTTTGGCCAAAACCAAACCTCAATATACCACGAATGTAATTAATATGGCAGCCGATGTTTAGATTATTAAGTCTTAATTAGTTCACTTTCCAACAGTTTGCTTGTTTGTTACCTTAGTGGTATAAAAATGGTTACATATTAAAATCCCGAAGGTCAAAACACCGATCTTGAATGTTTGTTTGACCGAATGTTCCAAATACCGAAAGTACAAAATACTGAACATACGAGATCCTAAAGGTCATAAGCCCGAAAATGCGATTTTTGGGTGGTTATAAAAAAACCACGAAGTCTATTGGGGGACGGCTCCGCTCTCAACTTTGTCTTCTACTTCTTCATCTCAGCCTTAATTCCAGTCGCATCCGAAGCTTGGCGGCGGCCCTGGGAGTGAGAGTTTACACGCTCTCCACCTTGCTCGCCGCGATGGTATGGATGGCTCCTGCTGCGAGCAAGTAATGCTCGTGAAGGAGAAGGCGGGGCGGGGGCGGCAGCGGGAGCGACGAAGGATCGTAAGCCGAGCTGCCCGCGTACGAAGGCAACTCGGGCGTCGGAGTTCGATGAACGACCTCCGCTCCCCATGAGCGCAGACCTGGAGGTGACAGGTGGAGCCGCCTGTCACCCTGGCAGAAGCAGGCCGCGGGGGGGGGGCGCGCCTCGGAAGCCACCCTGTTTCCGGGGACGAGACACTCGAGGAGAGGGCCAGATCGAGAGAGATGGCCCTGGGTCGGCCGGGGTGCGAGGGATATGCCTGTTAACCCCTCACCTTTGGCAACCAAAACGACCCACAGGCGGCGTGCATTTTGGTCGGTTTGAGTCCGACATAACCTCTTCCGCCGCATCCGGCGGGGGGGGGGGGGTATCTGTGGGAATTATGCGCACGTAAATAAAAACAGTCGCATCCGAAGCTTTCACCTCGGAATCTGGGTTCTGGTTCGCTTTACCAGTCAAACTGCGGGTTTAGCTGAACTTCGATATTTCCCGTGAAGTGACTGCCAATGACCTCTACAACCCAAAGGCGATATCGAAGCATTGCAGTCAGACCAGCTGTAGGACTTTTTAGGGCTCCAACTACCCGTAACTACGCGCCCTGCGAACGCCACAGAGGCTGTCAAGCCTTCAAATCTAATATAACTAAGTAGGATTGCGCGAGGTGAATACTGCACGCCTCGACATGGAGGTTGTATCTACACCTTAAATATAGCATTTCCTGCTACTATTATAAATTTCCTACTCCGATGCACTAACGTACGACGTTACGTAACGATGGAACCAGAACGCCTACCATCAGCAACGTATCAAAATCCAATTTCGGGATTTTGTAATTCAGGATTTTGAGTTTCAGTGTTTTGATACTGTGACATTGAAAGTTCATTTTATGGGAGCCTCGCCCACTCATAGCACTCATATCTCCCGATACCCTCTGTCGGGAGATATGAGTGCTTCGTAAGCCGTACAGATATTGTGAAATTAATCCAGAAATAATAATATCCCCACTGCTTTTAGCCATTCCAAAATCCAAAGGGTGTTACTACGAATAGAGAATATTCAAAATATATTCAAAACTGATCGAATACGCTGATGTCAGTTACATATCTCGCATACATTCAAACGTATGTATGAATTCGATTTACAAGCTACCATACTTCATCGAACAATTCCCGTACAGTATAATTATGAATTCAAACAAAAGGTCCAATTTATCTGATTTATGGAGAGTCAAAAAGGCAACGATGCAAGCCCGATAAAGTGGACGACTGCTTATAAATATCAAATTACAAGTTACGTTTACTCACCGCCAACCAGTATAAAATGAACTCGTCAATTCTTTTACGGAACAAAATGGAGTGTTTCCGTTCCCTACCCACGAAACTGTACCCACGAATATTTTTTCCGGAGTGAATCCAAAGGTCTTTCCGGAGTCTACCCACGAAAATAAATTTAATTATTTTTTCCGTAGTCTACCTAAAACATATTCCGATCTCAACCATCTGTCATTTCCCTACAACTTGTAACTTTCTAGGTACAGACAGAGAATAAACTTAGGCTAATAGAAAAATTCAAAGGAAATATCATATTAGCTATTGCTCGCGGCTCCACCCGCATGGCGACGTTTTCCCGTGCCCGTCTCTCACACGAACCTGTTTCTGGGATAAAATATGCTATGTCTCCTTCCATCCCCAAAATAAAATTTTTGTTGAATAAACACATATATTTAATTACGCTTTTATCCCCAGAGGGTCAGGCAGAGGTGAATGATCAAATCAAAATCATAAGATTAGACAATTCATATTTACCAGATTATGGCACATAACCTTAATAGCTATGTACGCGGTAGGTATGGTATACATATAATCATGCCGTTATAACCGAAGGATTAGGTAGAGGTGAATTAACACCCACATTTCACCAATCATTAAATTCGGTCCCACGTAATAGGGGGTGTATTGCCATATTCCGGGCACTATTGTTGACTCGAGCCATGCATCTGAGGCTGAGTCTGGGCTGTATATATCAGTCTGATGTTAAACAGCCCTATCCCTTAGTCGCCTTGTACGACACCGCATGGGAAGAGATGGGGTGGTCCAAATTCTAC
The DNA here is from genome assembly GCA_963662185.1 of Eilema griseolum. Classification (NCBI taxonomy): domain Eukaryota; kingdom Metazoa; phylum Arthropoda; class Insecta; order Lepidoptera; family Erebidae; genus Eilema; species Eilema griseolum. The sequence goes on along the minus strand of OY759245.1, from coordinate 8,432,165 downwards.
TCTGCCGGGAACCACGCGGTGTGGTGTGGTTAATTCTATGTATGTATGTAATTATGTTCCACTGTAGCGCCTAAGATCCTGAACTGATTGTAAAGACGTGTCAATTGATTCATTAACATGCTCTGGGTGCAGTAGGCTCCATTTTATACGAGGACCATCTGTTTCGGATTAGAAAGGAGTCAACGTCTGAGTGTCATCACTGTGATTCGAGCGAAGGCTCAGGGCTGCACACGCTGATGGAGTACCCGTCATGAGAGACACTTACGGTGCGGAACGCGAGCACGGACTGCCAGCGCCTCCTTCTGTGTGCAAGTAAGGCACGAGAAGGAGAGCGGGTCCGTTAATGACCTTTTATGCGCAGAGCTAACAACCTTCTTCTCCTATGAGCGCGATTCTAAGGGTAACGCGTGGAGCTCCCCGTCACCCTAGCAGAATCAGACTACGCCCCCCTATTTCGGGAGTAAGATGGGGACACCGTGGTTCCTACACCCGAGATGGGCATCTCGACATCTGAATGTTGTGGGGATGAGGGACTCATTATGTGGCCACCACGCGTGCATCTGATGGGGGAACAAGTTGCCTTACCTGTCACCTCTGAACGACTGCCAGCATCGGTATCGCGTTTACGGCAATGCGCACATTTCGCGAGTTTGACGGCCTTGGAGAGTCTTAATTATTGTTCTAAGTCACACTTGAACTCGTTTCGCTCTGTTGTTAAGTTTCTTGCTCGTAAAAGAAAGCAGCGATAGCCTACGTATTTGCGCTCTGCATGAACGTCATCGGACTTAAAATAATAGGTATTGAGTTGAAAAAGCAGCGATGTATGTATATGCCTGTACTGCACACATGCAAATAAGGTTGATATGGGCCCGAAGTTCTTGGTGTAACTCTGATACTCGATTCATTATCCTTTTCCTTGTTTTTTTGACAAGATCAGTGTAGGTTGTAGGTAAACAGGGGCGGAACAATAAGCACTGCACACGGGAGGTTCAATAGCTAGCGACGGATCTGCTTATGCACTTAGTATAATAACATAATTACTAGGTAGGTAAATATTTGGAGAGCATGTTAAGCCGTCTGTCCCGGTAGTTACACGAACATCTAAGACAGTCATATGTAGTTGAACCCTAAAAAATCCAACAACACTGGTCTGACAACAAGATATCGATATCACCAAGGGGTTGTGAAGGTTACATGGCAGTCCCTATATGTAAGATATCAAAGGTCAGCCGCGATGCAGTTAGACTAGAAGCCGAACCCAACTGAGTCGGGAATGATAAATATTAGTATATATATATATATATTGACGCATGAAAGGCAAAATTTACCAAGCGACATATTGGAAACTTTACACCAGAGCAGTTTAAAGTTTTTTTTTATTAAAAAAAGTCGTTATAAATCGCCTATTAATCACAACGACATTATTCCAACGAATTTTAAATGTACTTTAAAGGCTTCATAAACTGGCATTTAAAGAAAATGTTTTTTTTCAATAGTTTATGAAATAGTGTCGGTTAGTAATAATTTTATCAAAATCACAAACAGGTAAAAGTTACTTCCCGACAACGAAATTTCATAATTAAATAAGTAAAGTTAGCTAGATCCCATTACTTTATGATTGTGCTTAAAGTAAAATGACGCATCCAGGGGTAGTGCACGTTGGTCATTTAGGTAAAATTATTTAAATAGAAAACAGAAACAGTTTTCTGCCAGGCAATATTGGTTATATTACAATTTAAATACAGTTAATTTGTAGTTTTTGAACCAAGTAACAATCAATTTAGGTTTCAGTAAACAAAATCAAAGACTTACAATCGAAGACTGATTTTATCTTGATCGTTCAAGTCATATTCTAGATAATTTATTTATTTATATATATATTTTTATTTTTTATATATATTTTATTTTATATTGTAATATAATATATATATGTATATATATATATATATATATATATACTTATATATAGATAGTTTAAAACAATGTAAAAATGAACTAAAATAAAAAAAAAAATTTTTTTTATTTATTTATTTATTTATTAAATTGTGGAACATAGGTTTTACAAAGATCTTAAAATAATAAATATAGGTGCACTATGTCCTGCCACTTACATGGCGTACAAATTAAAATTAAATGTCATCATGATTAGTATTGGTACTTACAGTTATGGTTAGTAGATATCGATTACAAGATTAGTCCTTACTGCTCATAATAATACATTGCTCATAACGCTCAAACAATACATTTTACTGTCATATACATATACAATAATTATAATCTATTGTCAATGTCAATTTAATAAATCTTATGAACCAATAATAATATGTAGCAATAAAATCATTAAAATTTCTCGTTTAGATACTCATTGATCGAATAATAGGCTTTCTCTAATAATAATGTGAGCAATTTATTTTTAAACTCTTGTAAAATGTCAATGGAACTTATAGATTTAGGCAGTTTATTATAGATTGTAGGTGCCATGCAGAAGACACTATTCTTATACATGGTTGTTTTAGACGCTACCACGTGGAGTTTACCTGCTCTACGGCTACTACTTACTGGTGAAAATTTTGACCAGTTCCGTCTAACAAACATGCACATTTCGAGAATGTACATGGACGACATTGTTAATAATTTTAAACTTATAAAATGTGGCTTACATGTATCAGTGGTGTGTAAGTTGCATATTGCTCTGATACAGCGTTTTTGTGCCTTAAAAACCAATTCTTTGCCTACTGCATTCCCCCAGAATATAATACCGTACATTAAAGTGGACGCAACAAACCCATGGTATGCTGTGAGTACAGTATCTTGATTTGCAGATTTGTTTAACATGTATAAGGCGTATGCGTGTTGATTTAATTTTCCACATACTTTTCCGATCTGTTCTTTCCATTGCAATGTGTTTTCCATTTGTAACCCAAGAAATTTTGTTACTGTAGCCTCATTCACTTTTGCACCATTATATTTAACATTTAGATGTAGGTCTTCGTCTATGTTTCTACCAAAGTTCATTATAGTCGTTTTCCCAATGTTAATTTTTAAGTTTTGCGCCTCAAGCCAAGCAACAAGAGAGCCAATACTGTCATTCATTTCCGATTCAATTACATCTATGTTAGGTTTGTCAAATACAACTGTAGCGTCATCAGCAAACATTACCATGGGAAATGTTGTTGCTGACGGAAAGTCATTGATGTAAACGTTAAACAGCAACGGCCCCAATGTACTCCCCTGCGGCACACCGTAAGCTATATTTCTCACGTCTGACTGGTAATGATGTTCAGTGTGTAACGCCGGAATGTTTGTGCGTTAATATTCTTTATTAAGTAACACAATTTATAGTTGCAATATGTTTGGGATGTGCCTGTGGCGACATCTAAAAGGATTGCCGTGAATCTTCATTGATCACCTGTTGTGTTGTGGTGTTTGTTTCTCTAAGTTGACGATAGATGTCGCTGGAAATAATGCTAGTGTTAATTAGCATTTTAGTATATTCTTATCATTAGATAATTGTGTGATTTTTATGGAATTAAATCACTTAATTGTTACATAATACTTTTATAGCATAATTTTAAATTATTGATGCGGTGTTAGTGCGAACTACAACTGTCATCTGTCAAAAAAGTATTGATATGAGGTAGAAGTTTTGTTTTGAGTGTTACGTGTTGTTGATTGGTGAAAATTTGATTTTTGCGAGAATCTTCCATGGAGAAGACTATAAATAGGCCTCTCCTGGTGGGAAAAAAAAAAAGATCAGATCTCACGGAGTTACGTACGACGAAGGTCGTAAATCTCTGTTGTTTTTCTTGCTTAAAGATTCTCTGTACCTACCTACATTTTGCTATATTATCCGAGGGATAATTGGCAGCCTATTCCGAACTTCTCTGGGGTCTGCTGGTACCTTTGGAGGAGATTACTTGACCCATCCGCAAAGTGCGGTACTCGCATAAAGATCCGGAGTTCCTTGGCTTGGGACTCGTGGCGCAGTGCGGGAGGCGGTGAGCAGCGATCGGAGTTCCTGGTCTTGGGACTCGAGTGGCAGTGCGGGAAGCGGTGAACAGGTCCCGCTACGCAAGCCGACAACCTGGGCTGACGATCCGTGAAGATCCACCGAAAAGGTCACGTATAAATTCCTCTGTTTGAATGCCGTAGTACCTACCTAAGTAACAATTTGTAAATTCTGTGTTCCTCTGATTGAATTCTGTAGTACCTACCTAAGTAACAATTTGTAAATTCTGTGTTCCTCTGATTGAATTCTGTAGTACCTCCCTAAGTAACAATTTGTAAATTCTGTGTATTTTTTCTGGTCAAATATATGTATGTACCACCCAAGGTCGTTTCATTGAGGGTATCTGGAACACGCACACACACTGTTCTCTGATGTAAAAGGCGCCCTGAGGTATTCTCGAGTCTCAGTTCCTCAGCTCTTACCTGGGCGAACCGGTGGAGTAGCCAGGGGAAGTTTCCCGGTTACAAAATTGGCGCCCAACGTGGGGCAGGTCTAGAAATCTCAGGTCACTAGGATTTCTCTTTGCTTACTGTGTGTGCGTAGAAAGACGCCTTTAATGAAATCGAACCTACTATCCGTCTGATACTTTCCAAGACGCTAATTGGTAGTGCTTGTGCGGCTAAGCACGTAATTCATTTCCTTGCAATTTACATCAAATAGCAAGGAAACGGGTCCAAATTTTTTTTTCTAAATTTATTTAGCTGCAACATTTTCAAAAATATATATATTTTCGGCATACCCATTTTTTTTCTTTTTTTTCTTTTTTTTCCCCCTCTGATTATCTCTTGGTCTTTGGTTGGTTCCTACTTAGTTTGTCCCTACTTAAACTAAAATTAATTTCATGCATATGTTTGATCAAATTTAATAACATCTGTTTTTCCAGAATTTAGCATTGTTCAACTTGTCGGCATTTTCTGTGAAGTGCCGATAACCAATTTTTTTATTTTTGTGAATTTCGGAACGATCTGGAAGCCGGTACTTATACCTGCTACCTACCTTACATTTAATTAAATTCTCTCTTTTTTATTATATCGTTGGTAACTACCTAAGAGCTTGTACCTACACAAACGGTTCAAGTATTTGGATCTCTGTGTAATTTCTTTGTATTATTACTTTTTAGTAATAGCCTGCAGGGCGGTACATAATACCTACCCGCTATTAATAATTGTTCTTCGTTAAAATTTTATTTTTGAAATAGTATAGAAGGAGGTAAATTACATTACCTACCTACTTCACGTTTTTTGTACCTAGCAAAAAAAAATTTTTTTGTCAATTTAGTAGTTCAATTTGATACCCTCTGGGAATATACTTTTGTGAACATCCGTTAAATAACGGAAAATTGTTTAGTCGTTAGTTGAATTTTATTGTAAAATTTTTTTTCCATACCTACACTTGTAAAGTTAAATTCTTATAACATGGCAAAAATGCACCAATATGTTAAATACTTAAGAAAAGATGAGCTGTCTAATGAGTTGTCTTATATGGGCATTTCAGCGGATCCTGAGGCTACGGTTGTCGACTTGCGTAACGAATTACGGACGGCATACCGGCTAGTTCGCCGTGGGAGTCTGAAGCCAAGCACCGTTAAGTCCACCGATGCTGCAAGCGAACGTACTGTCTGCGAGCCAAAGGTCAAGGAACTCGAGGATTTGCTATCGTCAGGTGACTTTGATGCTGATCGTAATAGTCGCATTAGGGCTGCTGTTAGGGCGAACTATCTTTTAACTAGGCTTGCTCGTTGTGGATTAGATTGTTCTGAACTTGTAGGTATTCGTCACAGACTAGTTAAGATTTTGTCTGTTGCTGAATCGAATAGTGACTCAGAATCTGAGGTGTCAGATAATGATGATCGCCCCTCTCGTGACCATGTTGAGTATACTTCACCTGTAGTGAGAAAGGAACGCTCGATGCGGGGTAGCTCGCAAAACATTAATTCGACTAACGATAACTTTGTTTATAGGGAACGACCCCTTAATTTAAATTCTTTTAATTTAAAATATGATGTTTCTTCTTGTGTACGCGTCTTCATTGAGAGATTGGAAGAACTGAGGTGTGCAAGGGAAGTCTCTAAATCAAAGGTTCTCCTGGCTTTCTCTGACCTATTGGACGGACCAGCTTTGTCCTGGTTCCGCACCAATAAAGCCAACTTTATGTCGTATGAAGATTTATTAAATGAGTTACGAGACGCCTTTGATATTCCCGATTATGATTATCGTTTACGGAATGAGATTAGGCAACGTACCCAAGCCCGTACTGAGTCCCTAGTGAACTACATCTCTACAATGCAGGCCATGTTCTCTAGACTGTCTTGTAAAATGCCCAGTGAGGAACAACTGGACATCCTTATGCATAACATAAGACCTGACTACATGAAGGAACTCGCCCTTCATGAAGTCAACGCTATTGATGATCTGAAAAGGTTAGGTAAGCGTTTAGAACTTGCACGTGCTAGGGCTGAGGCGTTCCATGAGCCAGTCTTGGATAAATGTGAGATCTCCTCTGACTTACATTCACAGAAAGTCAAGAGCACACCAAAAGCTACCAAGCAGGTCTCCGCAGTGAACGGCTCGCCGGTCTCGCACGAACGTAAATGCTTTCGGTGTGGAGGCAGCGATCACACGGCTTACAACTGCTCAAAGTCGAGGGAGTTGGTGTGTTTTCGTTGTGGTGCCAAAGGAGTAAAGACACCTGACTGCCCCCAATGCACGACGAAGTCAAAAAACGCGTAGGCCAGGGCCTTATTAATAAATCGTCAGGCATGTCTGATCCGAGCTCAGTGTTTGACTCTTACTCTGATAAGGTCCTGTTTACTAAACGGGATAACGATGTTAGACCGTACTTAGTTGTTAAGGTTTTAAATTTAAATGTTCTAGGTCTTCTTGATTCTGGTGCCTCCTGCTCTGTGTTAGGAAAGGGTGCGCACCGTATCTTCTTAGATTTAGGGTTTGAACTGGAAAGTGTCAACCCAAACTTTAGTATCACAACTGCAGACAGTTCCCACTTGAAATGTCTGGGTTGTATCTCTTTGCCCTTAGAATACAACTCTGTTATCAGAGTAGTTAAGTTTTATGTTGTACCAGAAATATCAACGTCAATGATATTTGGTGTTGATTTCTGGCAACAATTTCAATTAAGTAATAAATTAATTTCCCAAAAAATTAATATGAATAATTTTAATGAAAACTGTCCTATTGAATCTTTGTCTCTTCACAGTGGTCTCGAGGATTACAACAACCTGACCGAGAATCAGAGGTGTGTAATGAACGGGATCATTGAAAAATTTGATTCTTTAAATACGGATAAGGTGGGCTTAGGTCGAACGACGCTTGTGCATCACGTCATAGACACGGGTGACAGCAAGCCGATCAAACAACGGTATTACCCGCTCTCACCTCTCAAACAGAAGGCCCTGGAGGCGGAGTTGGACCGGATGTTGGAGATGGGAGTGGTGTCTCCATCACAATCTGCGTGGAACTCACCTGTGGTTATGGTGGAAAAGGCGAATGGTGATCTAAGACTGTGCTTGGACTCACGTAAGCTAAATTCGGTCTCGAAAAGCGACGCTTATCCCTTACCTTACATCAATCAAATTTTAGACCATCTGAATAATGCTAAATATTTGTCCTCTATAGATTTAAGTGCAGCATATTGGCAAATCCCGTTCGACTCTTCCCTGTCTGCTGAGAAGACTGCATTCACGGTGCCGAGACGGGGTTTGTTCCAGTATAATGTGATGTGCTTTGGTCTTGTCGGAGCCTCGAGTACGATGCAACGACTGATGGACCGCCTGTTCGGTCCCGAGTTCGACAACAGAGTGTTTTGCTTCCAGGATGACATAATCTGTGTGGCCAGCACCTTCGAGGAGCATGTGGATCTCTTAAATAGAATCTATCAGCGACTCAAGGATGCGGGCCTAACGATTAATATGAAGAAATCACACTTTTGTCGAAGCGAACTGAAATATCTTGGTTACTATGTAGATAGGCATGGATTGCGAACTGATCCAGGCAAGGTCGAGGTTATCCTCAACTATCCTACTCCTTGTAACTCGAAGGATGTAAAACGTTTCCTGGGTATGGCCGGATGGTATCGTCGTTTTGTTAATAATTTTTCTAAGATTAGTAAACCCCTATGTAAATTAACCGCTAAAAAGGTTGACTTCGTTTGGACATCTGAAGCTGAGGAGGCTTTTAACCTTCTCAAGTCAGCTTTGGTCTCTGCTCCTATATTAAAAATGCCGAATTATTCTTTGCCTTTCCGCATACTAAGTGACGCGTCAGCTTACTCTGTTGCTGCTGTACTGACCCAAACACACGATGACGTGGAACACCCCATCGCTTATTGTAGTCGCTCTTTAAATAAGAACGAAGTGAACTACAGCACTACCGAGCGTGAGCTTCTGGCCGTGATTTTTGCGCTGGAACAGTTTAGACAGTATGTGGAAGGACAAAAGTGCACTGTTGTCACTGATCATGCCTCCCTACTGTGGTTTCACAAGCTCAAGAATCCTACAGGACGTTTAGCGCGTTGGAGTATGCGACTCAGTCAGTTTAATTTCAACATAGAACACCGTAAAGGAAAAGATCATGTAGTACCTGACGCTCTGTCTCGCATAAAAATCGATTCCATTGACGCGAGCTCCACTAGTGATCCGTGGTATATTCACACCATGGAATGCGTGCGTAAGAACCCAAGGCATTACCCTAATTTTGATATCCGTGATAACTTGCTATATAGATTTTCTAAAAACAAATATTCTTTGACTTCAGATTTTGATTGGAAGTTGGTGGTACCCCAAGAAGACAGACTAGCACTTCTCACCAAATACCACGATGACACGCTTAGTGCCCATGGAGGTGTTTGGAAAACGCATAAGAGGTTGTCTTTGAACTACTACTGGCCGAAAATGTATAATAGTGTCAAAGAATATGTAGGTAATTGTGAGGTTTGTAAGCAGTACAAGCCTGTAAACACCTCTCGTCCTGGGTTAATGGGTAGCCCAAAGCGCGTATCTAAACCTTTTGAAGCAATTTCATGTGATCTGCTTGGACCTTTTCCAGTGTCAAGCAATAGAAATATTCATCTTATCGTTATCTCTGATTATTTTAGCAAATATGTCATGTTGTGTCCTATTAGGGTCGCAACAGGCGCTGCAGTGGCGAGATTCATTGAGAAAAATGTATTTCTAGTCCATGGAGTTTGCAAGACTATTTATATTGATAACGGTCCTCAGTTTGTGAGCAAACAATTTAAAGACCTGTTGGCCAAATATAATGTACCTAATATATACTATAGCCCCCGATACCATGCTCAGACCAATCAAGCGGAACGAGCAATTCGAAATATCGTTCAAGCCATCTCATGTTATGTGAAAACTCAGCACAAGAAGTGGGATGAACATCTTGTTGAACTGCAGTGCGCTATAAACACTGCAGTAAGCGAAGCCACTCGGTTTTCTCCATATTTCTTGGTGCATGGTAGGGAATTCATAGGTGATGGAGTTCTATATAGACAATCTGACATTACTTGTCATCCGGACTTAGTCTCCGTGGATGAACCCGCAGCCTTCGGTGCTAAACTAAAAGAAATGCAACGCATTTACGATCAGGTGAGGAAACATTTGATTTCATCTCACCAGCGTAATGAGAAGTATTACAATTTTAGAAAAAGGCATGTCGAGCTTAAGGTTGGTCAAATTGTTTATAAACGTACACATTATTTGTCTAACAAGGCCAAACATTTTACCGCTAAGTTAGCTCCTAAGTTTACGAAGTGTGTAGTAACTTCTAAACGTTCTTCTTTAGTGTATAGGTTGGCTGATTTAGATGGGAAAGATTTGGGCGAATATCACATTAAAGACATTCTGAAGTACTCTGATGAGAAGCAACCTGCGGTATCCTCTCTGCCTTGCGTCAGCGCTATTACCTCTTCGTAGCACTGGATATTTCTATTTTAATACCGCGACTCGGTGAAGTTATTATGTTGATATATAGGATTGAGCGTCCTCGAATGGGACGAACTATCATGTATTATGTACACCTCATCGAGTATTCGTTCCTCATCAGCACTTTCTCTATAGTAGGGTTGCATATGCAATCATATGACTATAGCAGATAAGGGATCTTTTATTCTAGTTGCTTAGGGCATTTCGACTTGTAGTAAGAGAGTCGGTGTCAGTTGTTACCTCTAGTTAGACCTGATTACTGTGAATCCTTTTTGTTTTGTACTTCGAAATACTATGTCTTGTTGTTGGTCAGACTTTTGTTTTGTTATACTCTGTGTGTATTCCTTGCGTAACTTGTCCGCAAGTAATACTATCGGAGTTGGGGGATGGTGTAACGCCGGAATGTTTGTGCGTTAATATTCTTTATTAAGTAACACAATTTATAGTTGCAATATGTTTGGGATGTGCCTGTGGCGACATCTAAAAGGATTGCCGTGAATCTTCATTGATCACCTGTTGTGTTGTGGTGTTTGTTTCTCTAAGTTGACGATAGATGTCGCTGGAAATAATGCTAGTGTTAATTAGCATTTTAGTATATTCTTATCATTAGATAATTGTGTGATTTTTATGGAATTAAATCACTTAATTGTTACATAATACTTTTATAGCATAATTTTAAATTATTGATGCGGTGTTAGTGCGAACTACAACTGTCATCTGTCAAAAAAGTATTGATATGAGGTAGAAGTTTTGTTTTGAGTGTTACGTGTTGTTGATTGGTGAAAATTTGATTTTTGCGAGAATCTTCCATGGAGAAGACTATAAATAGGCCTCTCCTGGTGGGAAAAAAAAAAAAGATCAGATCTCACGGAGTTACGTACGACGAAGGTCGTAAATCTCTGTTGTTTTTCTTGCTTAAAGATTCTCTGTACCTACCTACATTTTGCTATATTATCCGAGGGATAATTGGCAGCCTATTCCGAACTTCTCTGGGGTCTGCTGGTACCTTTGGAGGAGATTACTTGACCCATCCGCAAAGTGCGGTACTCGCATAAAGATCCGGAGTTCCTTGGCTTGGGACTCGTGGCGCAGTGCGGGAGGCGGTGAGCAGCGATCGGAGTTCCTGGTCTTGGGACTCGAGTGGCAGTGCGGGAAGCGGTGAACAGGTCCCGCTACGCAAGCCGACAACCTGGGCTGACGATCCGTGAAGATCCACCGAAAAGGTCACGTATAAATTCCTCTGTTTGAATGCCGTAGTACCTACCTAAGTAACAATTTGTAAATTCTGTGTTCCTCTGATTGAATTCTGTAGTACCTACCTAAGTAACAATTTGTAAATTCTGTGTTCCTCTGATTGAATTCTGTAGTACCTCCCTAAGTAACAATTTGTAAATTCTGTGTATTTTTTCTGGTCAAATATATGTATGTACCACCCAAGGTCGTTTCATTGAGGGTATCTGGAACACGCACACACACTGTTCTCTGATGTAAAAGGCGCCCTGAGGTATTCTCGAGTCTCAGTTCCTCAGCTCTTACCTGGGCGAACCGGTGGAGTAGCCAGGGGAAGTTTCCCGGTTACAAGTGTTAGGTTTACAACTTATCCTGTTAATTATAGTGATCTGTTGACGATTTGTTAATTATTTACTTTTACTTGCCCAATACCTTCAGTAGGATAACTAACTTTGGCTTTGTTTATTATTTTCCACGTAGCTTTACATTTATTTTTAGAAGAACGTACATATTTATTGTGTTGTTGTTTTTGTGTTAAATTAATTATTTTCTTAAGCCTGCGAGATAAGCTTTTAAAATTTAGTTTATTACGCTCAGTAGGACATCGTCTGTATATCCACAATAGTTCACGCTTTCTTTTACTACAAGCCCTAATACCGTTAGTTACCCATCTGGGTTTTATTTTTGTGGAGATTTTAATTTTAATTTTAGGAAAACATATATTATATGCGTATGAAAATATCTCATGAAACAAATTAAAAGCGCAATTACAATCAGTTTCGGCGTATACTTTAGCAAAATCCAAACTCTTAAGGTAGTCAACGAACTTTTCCATATTATTACTACAGTAGTTGCGTTTTTGAGTAAACCAAAAATCTAGTCTGCATGTCTTATTGACAGGGCAGTGTAGTAGTTGTGCTGTATGGTCTGATACTGCTAGTTCTAGTACTTCACTTTTACATCGCCGTAAATTATGTGCAAAGTTATCAATACAGGTTCCACTGCATAGGCGAGTAGGTTTGTTTATTTCACATTTTAAATTAAACCCTTGAAGTATTTGAATGAATTGCTGAGAATAAATTGTTGTCTTTAAAATGTCAATATTGAAATCACCACACACTATTAACTTTCTGTTACTATCGAATGGAAACAACGAGAGAACTCGGTATAACACATCAAAGAACACATTAAATTTGTATTTTACCTGATCCCTTTGTGGAGGTCTATAGATACACAATATTATGATGTTATGATCAATAAGGTCTACCCCACAGCATTCGATTATCCCCGGCACACTACAAGGCGGTACATTTTCAATAGCCTTATACCTAAGTCCATTTCTCACCATAATGCAGGTACCTCCGCGCCTCACGCGCCTTGCACAGTAAGTCGCTAACGTGAAGTTAGGTATACACAACAAATCAGTATCCAATGCCACCATATTGTGTTCACAGAAACATAATATATCAATTTGATTATCTTTACAAGTTAAGTTTTCCATATGAACTGTAAAGGCACCCGATTTACTTAATAGTCCATTTATGTTTTGGTGCAGAATAGTTATATTACTATACACGAAAAAGAGGTTCCGGTGGTGCGTTATTTTCTGTTATATAATTACTAGTAGTAGTAGTAGAACATTTATCAGTCAGATCGTGTATGTCACGGTCGTCTGTCTGCGTACTTTGCTCAACCGTTAATTTTTGTTTTCCACCTAGTGTTTTTGACTGCTTATATATATTATAGTGCTGCAGTTTTTTTGTGTAGTCGCCTTTTATGACTTCTTTAAGTAAATATCTACTAATATACAAAGCTCGGTTAGTTTTATGAGGCAGAAATGTCGTGTAGTGCATATCAACAAACGTACTCTTACTATACCGGCGACTCACGAATTTTAATACATAGTTTAATTTGGTCTCATTCAATGATTTATTGTAAGGTACTTCGCACAGTAGAATATTAACACATCTGTTACGCATAATAAAATAATTAAGTTGTGTTTGTAGTTCACACGGATTAGTGTCATTCATACCACCTAATATAACCAAAAAGTCATTACAAGTTAAAGCACCAACATCATTTGTCATGGAATCCAACACATCAAACATTTTTGCACCCGGTTTCCAATAACAGCTCACACTCGTCTCAGAGCCAACAAGGGCTTGAAGTGATTTTCGGATACCTTGACCCTGCTGATCAGCTAGAATAACAATTCTTTTCCTTTGTTTGTCATCTTCCAACGTATTCTGAGATCTCATAACACGGTCAGAATTTATTACTATAGGTGAATTACTAACACAAGGTACAGGTTTTACAGGTAGTTCCATACTTTTATCAGATTTCGTGAGTGTTGAACTACGCTGTACCGGAGTAGAGGTAGCAATCATTCTGTTCGATTTATCTAACTCCAATTTTAGTCGAATGTTTTCGCAATTAAGGTTATCGATTTCTTGATTAGCGCTTTGTAGCCTAGCCGTTAATTTATCTATTTGTTCTTGTAATTTCGTAATTTTTTCGTGGTGTTCCCCTAGTGACACATTAGGTAGGCTCATCACTGTGGATTCAAACAGGGAAGTTGTAGAATCGTCCAACAACAGTGATTTTACTGCCGGTCGTCTTACTGTGATGTTGTCGTCGCTATTGTGATCCATTATAAATTGTCAGAAATGTATGACAGCAATCACAAAAAGTGCTCGGTGAGACAGGTGGGATTTGATCCCAAGCTTCTTGCGTGCCGATCGGTGACCAGTTGATTCGCGCCACAATGCCAATGATAGTAAGTGCGAAATAAAGGTTTCGTTAAATGATGTATGAAATTATAGGTACGATCTGTTTTATCGGCAATTTGTTATATCCCAACCGATTGACTAGATGTCGCTAAACGCAATTTATGACACGAAATGATTTGCAATGATTGTGCACTATTTGAATCAAACTTTCACAAATTTTATTTTAAAAGTGTAGTGTTTTTTTCACTTATAATGTTACAAACTTGCTATTATATGGTATTTAGCCAAGACTGAGGCACTGATTTTAGTTTATAATTGATCATATAACATTTGATTTGGCACTTTTGGCAAATTTTCACAACACCGTTATTTTTACACATACACTTTTTATTTTTCGCAGCTAACACTTGTGGTTATGAGTTATGCCTTTATAGTTAGGTAAAACGTATCTTTAAACTGTGTGGGCATATTATAATATTTTTAATTGAAATTAATTACGGAGGTGATGTTATTGCGATCAACGCCACCTAGCGCTTTTTTATAAAATTTTATAAAAAATACATATTAATTAAATTTTACTGGTGGTAGAAACTTGGTGGCACAAATTTGTCTCAAGTTTCGACCGGGTAGGTACCACCGTGCACTATTGCGAAAAACCCTCCATAGCAATTCAATCTCGGTTGGATTGTGTTCAGGGGTCAGCATGTGCATAGCCGGGCAGAGGTGGTGGTTGTCGCAGCACTAGTGGGACCAGTGGGTCTTGGCGTAGTCTAGTGGGGATGGCGCGGGGCGATGCGTCGAACAGGGAGACCTGTAGAAACGGTGGTGCTGCTGGCCGCCCGCGGTATAGTACAGGGGCCCAACTGGGGTTAACCACCTTGGGAGGCTGCCTCACCAGGCCGCGCATAATCCCGATATGGTTCGTCGTGCCGGTTGGTGACCGGATTTGGGAGCCCGGCGACCATACTCGGGGGGGGTACGGGGGCCCTTCCGTTCGGCGCGTCGGCTCTCGCCATGCCTCACATTCATAGATAAAACCAATATCCCGCACTTTGTCACACGGTGCTGCGGCGGCAATCACTTCTTTTTTCACGCCTTCTCCCACCCAAACTCATGGCAGCGCAATTTACAGAAAAAGGTAACACAGCGGCTCGTCACACTCCCAAAAGCTTGCTATTTGAGGTGGAGTCCACTAACATCTGTGGGCTCCATGCAAACCTCAACGCCGTCCACCAACACCTAGAGACGGCGAAACCTGCCATGTTTTTTCTAACGGAGACGCAAATACACCGCCCTGACGACACGACCTACTTGCTCTACCCTGGCTATGTTCTTGAGGAAAGTTTTCGTGCAAAAGCCGGGGTGTGCGTGTTTGTTAGGGCGGATGTTTGTTGTCGCCGTTTGCGCTGCCTAGAGGACCCATCCTTCTCCGTCCTTTGGGTACACGTAGACCATGGCCCTACGAGTCAGATCTATGTGTGCCTCTACCGTTCCCATACAGGAGATGCTGAGACAACTCGACTCTTTGAATATCTGAGTCAGGCGGCAGATGATGCGCAGGAGCGATTTCCGAATGCCGAAATGGTATTTTTGGGGGATTTTAACGCCCACCACGAGATCTGGTTGGGCTCCTCCAAAACAGACCATGCGGGAAGAGCCGCCCACGCATTTGCTCTGGCGCACGGCCTGACCCAATTGGTGCATGAGGTCACTAGGATACCAAGAAGGTCGGGCCAAGCACCTTCTCTGCTAGACCTTCTGCTGACGAGTGATCCGGACCGGTACAGTGTATCGGTGCGAGCCGCGTTAGGCAACTCTGACCACTGCCTGGTCTGTTCCACGGTGCCTATTATGGCGCCTCCACGACCAGTGCGGGGGAAGCGGCGTCTCTGGCACTACTCGTCAGCGGACTGGGATGGACTTCGTGACTATTTTGCGTCCATCCCGTGGGTTGAGCGCTGCTTTGAAGGTAAGAACCCATCGGATTGTGCTACTGCTGTCGCCGGTGAGATCGGTCTGGGTATGGAATACTATATCTCATACACCGATGTCACCGGTGACCGCGGGGTGCGCCCTTGGTTCGGGCGCGAGTGCGCGGAAGCTGTTGAACAAAAACAGTCTGCGTACCGCGCTTGGGTAAGGGCGCGCGCCACGCGCCATCCCAATCTGGGCCACTTCAAGGCGGCGTACAACAGAGCCACAAAGGTCTGTAGAAGGGCATATGTCAGAGCGGATGCCCTGCGCATAGCGCGGCTTGGTCAAGAGCTAGTGATGCATCCCACGGGAAGCCGTTGCTACTGGCGACTGGCTAAAGCCGTGCAAGCCAACTTCTGTCAGCCTTCGCTGCCTCCGCTGCGTAACCCTGATCGATCCCTGGCCCATGAGCCGCAAGAGAAGGCAAATCTGCTGGCTAATCTCTTTGCGGCCAACTCCCGAATCGATGATTGTGGTACCCAGCCACCAACACTACCCGACAGTGACCACGCGATGCCTGATATCCATATCAGGCAACGCGATGTCCGTGCAGTGCTGCAATCACTCGATGTCCGGAAAGCCAGTGGTCCGGATGGTATTCCAGCGGTAGTTTTGAAAAAATGTGCAGCGGAGTTGTCTCCAATGCTTACGCGCCTGTACCGGCTATCCTACAGTTCGGGTACAGTGCCTTTGCCTTGGAAAGAGGCGAATGTTCAGCCGATTCCCAAGAAGGGGGATCGCTCGGAGCCAGCCAACTATCGACCCATAGCCGTCACCTCAGTGCTGTGCAAAGTGTTCGAGCACATAATTAACAAACAGCTCATGCGGCACCTAGAGGATCACTCCTTAATTAATGACCGGCAATATGGCTTCAGACCGAAACGGTCAACGGGTGATCTTCTAGCATACGTTACCCATCTTTGGGGTGAGGCTATGGACAAGCACGGCGAGTCACTGGCAATTAGTCTTGACATCGCCAAAGCTTTCGATAGAGTCTGGCACAAATCGCTTCTTTCCAAGCTACCTGCCTTTGGTCTGCCTTCTAGGCTGTGCAACTGGGTTGCTAGCTTCCTGCAGGGGCGCCGTATTCGCGTCCTTTGTAACGGACGAGCTTCGGAGTTTCTGCAGGTTAATGCTGGCGTGCCCCAGGGGTCCGTCTTATCACCCACTCTCTTTCTTCTGCATATCAACGACATGCTGTCTACCGGCAATGTTCATTGTTATGCAGACGATAGCACTTTGCATGGGAGTTATCATGGACATCCTGCGGCCAAGCAGTCAGATATCGCGGAGAAAAGGTAGCTTCTTGTCACTGAGCTTGACGGGATCCTGAATCACATTTCTCAATGGGGCTCTGAGAACCTGGTTGAGTTCAATGCCAAGAAGACGCAGGCATGTGCGTTTACAGCAAAAGTATCTTCTTTCCTTCCCCTCCCCACTCTTCAGAGCACGCCACTGCCACTGCAGGACAATCTCAATATCCTAGGTATGGATGTTCGCTGCAACCTGAATAACAAAAACTACATCGAAAGTATCATCAAAACAGCCTCACGAAAACTCGGAGTCTTGAACAGAGTGAGACGGTTTTTCACGCCGGAGCAGCGGTGTCTTCTATACAAGACACAAATTCGCTTCTGTGTGGAGTACTGCTCGCATCTCTGGGATGGTTCAGCAAAGTACTTACTAGATGCTCTCGACAGGTTGCAGCGACGTGCGGTCCGCATCATTGGGAATCCCGAGATCACGAACACCCTAGAACCTTTACAGCTGCGTAGAGATGTTGCGTCCATGGCTGTATTTTACCGTTTGTACCATGGGGAGTGTTCTGATGAGCTCTTCCAATTAGTCCCACCCTCCCCTTTCCTACACAGGACAACGCGTGCAGGTCTTAGATGTCATCCGCACACGGTGCAAAACATCCGATCAAGAACCAAGCGGTTCGGAGACTCTTTCCTCTGTCGCACCATTAAGGCCTGGAATTCATTACCAGCTCACGTGTTTCCTTCTTCCTACAGTCCCGGGTCCTTTAAGCGGGGCGTGAAAAAGCATATGATGAGGCCGTCAAGCTGAGTGTCACCATTGTCACACGGTATGTGTAAGTAATGGTGACCCTCTTTTCTGGGACTTTGCCTTCAGCTTACCATCAGGCAAGGCGAAGTCCAATTGACGTGTCCTATATAAAAAAAATAAAAAAAAAGATTTAAAAAATCGACATACAAGTCTCAAAAATAACAAAAACTTTTCTGAAATAAAACAACATAACATAAAATATTAAAAAATAAAATTAAGATCTAGTTCCCACAACTTTGAGTTTAGTTACATTTGGCATATTAGGTAAGCTTATAAATAACTATATAAAACTCATAACATAATGGCACAATGTGTAGTTATTAAGCTAAATAGATGTAGGATACGAACTTAATAACTATTATGGACAAAAATGAGATCCATCAATGTTAAAATCACATACATAAAAAAAATAAGTAGTAGTAAAAATATATTAAAAAACTTTTGTTCTAATGACCAAAGTAAATCAAGCTTCAAATATTTAAACACCACCACACGCTTCGTCTTCGATGTCTGATTCAGGCTAAACATCTTTCGCGGATGCAGACCAAAGTAAGTCAGTAAATTCTTTTTGCAATAGCAGGTATAACATTGTCCTTGCATAGTTTAATAAGGTCATTGTATTTGGCTTGTGCTATCGGCAGACGTGAATGGTAGCACGACATTAGAGGTACCCTAGTCTTAAATTGGATTTCAACCACGCTCGACTCAGATGTTTTGTTCATGGAATATTTGACAGATACTTTTGAAATATTACTTTTTTTTTTTATATTACTATTCTAATCTTACTTATTTACCTGGTTTAAACTTTCGCGACCATATTATAAATACGTGCAAGGCAGCAAGTAAATCCCTGGGTTTTATAATTAGAACAGCTTCCCAATTCGGTAGCTTACATATAGTGAAACTTCTCTACAACGCGTATGTAAGGAGCAAACTGGAATACAATGCCATTGTTTGGTATCCCCATGAGAAGCTGTACATAGATATGATTGAGAAAATACAGAGAAGATTCGCACGCTATCTCTACAAGCGAGAGTTTGGATATTACCCATTTCTTTATCCATCCTTGTTTGTTTCGGGGATGATAGGGCTGGAAACACTCGAAATGAGACAAAAAGTCACGCATATTATTCACTATTGTCTTCTTCTATATAATAAAGTAGACAACCCATCAGTGACTGAGTGCATTTGTCTTTTTGTGCCGGACATGTATGTACGCGCTACTGGGCGTCGGCAACATCGCCTGTTGACCACTCCGCCATCGTGGCGTTTGCCGCAGTCGGCCAATACTCCTACCGCGAGAGCTATGGTGCTGATAAATGGTCTGTTGCGCACATATCCCAAAGTAGACTTATTCTCTGATAGCATGAGTCAGATAGCGTTATGCGTCACGAACTACCTGAATGCAATCACGATGGGAACGGAGCCACAGTAGAAGGGTTCATGAGAATTTTATAAAAATAATAACAATTGAGAATCTGACATTATTAATTTACCTATCAAATCGATTTTAATTTCGTGTTGTTTGTTCTGTATTCATTTGTTATTGACATTGATAAAATTAAAATGTAACGACATTGACATTACTGACATTTAGAATTATTATTTTTTATATATTTTATTTTTACATTTGTTAATGACATTGATAAAATTTAAAGTGTGACGACATTGATATTATTGACATTCTGAATTATTAATTTTTATATTTATATAAATTTTTGTACTATGAACTAATATTGATGTAAATGAATCAAATGATTGACGATTGATGAATATATATATAATAGTTGGTATTTTAATGTATTGTATAATAAGTAAGATATGGAATTTAATGGTTTTTTTTTTTTTGTAATTAGAATAACATTGCAAGCGTCTTGGTGCTCACTGTAAGCTTGCAATGTTCACTGTTTATATATGATTAAATGATTATGATTATGTAAGGTTACCTTTAAAGTACATTTCAGCAATAGAATCCCACTTATAAAAATCTTCAAAGGTCAGTTTTTCAACCTCGTAGGGGAAGGTGTCCTTTCGAGCAGTGGTAAAAACAGTATACCATTGAGATGGTGCATAAATAATTGTCTTATTTAAATTAGCTTCAATAACAGGATTAACACTGTCGACCGGCATATATATAGGTATATGACCAGTAAGTAAATAATTTATCTATATGTTTTCTAAATTTTTGCATTGCTGTAACGTGGCGTGTATCATTGCCAATACCACTCGATTCCGGTTTTGTCTGGGTCAGCAGTCACAATACAGTAGTAAATTTTTAACATAATTCCTGTCGTCAACCGATATTACGTATCTATGCAGAACACTAGATATTTCATAAACGTACAATAAACGTAAGTCTTCTGCGAACTTGTTCCAATTGTTGTAGTGTTTTATTTTTAGTACGAGTGTTTTCTCTATATGTTGGTCCCTGATAAATAAATTTGATATTAGTAGTTACTTTTTTTAAAATTAGCCTACTATAGTGACTTGACTCTGCCTGATCGAAAGACAGTCTTTGTAGGGCGGAGGTACTTCCCCAGGCGGGTGGCTCAGTTTGAGCGAGTAAACTCGCTGTGCCCTACCTCCTTACAATTGAGAGATTTATGAAGTATTTAACTAAGCAGAATGATACATTACCTAGGGTAAATCCCTGCTATCCACACCTGCGTTGCACATAGCTTGGTTAATTATGTTTTGTACTCGAGTGTTGCGATTCATTATGTTACTAAAACAATAAATTTTAATCAATAGTAAATCGTGTTAAATAAGATATTTTAAAAATTAAGACATAAACATATTATTAATTAAAGAACTTACCGATTACTCATCTCAAGCTACAAGTCACTACGTGACAAAGTAGGTACCTACTATGTGCCATGCGCACAGAACAATTATACTCCCATGCGACAGTTGGATGAACACTAATCGATATTTTATTGACCAACAGCCACTAAAAATCTTGTTACGACACGTATAAGCGACAATATAAAATAAATGCAACAGGAATAAACACGTTTTTATATAAATTTCATATCAGAAATAGTTAATAAATGACTAAAATAGGAAAAAAAACGGCAGGTAAAATATTACCAAACGACAAAATTATATTCATTTTAGGCAGGACAAATACTACTATATAAGGTTTTTAAGTGCGTTGCGGTTAGGAAGAAAGTACAAAATGAAAATTCATACATAATTACGGTAAGGTAAAAAGGTATTTAATGGTGAATAAAAAAATAAAATAACCGGGCAAAATTTCTTAAGCAATATTCATACCGTAGACAGTAGAAGGCAAAAAATACTTAATGTATAAATACGTTAATTTGAAACAAAGCAGAAATTACTAAGTTTAAATAGTTAAATACGAATTCCCTACCAAGTGAAAGTTATTCACAAATTGGTAAAAAAATTGTCACTTAGTCGCCGAAAACAGTGAAAATTTGCCTTTTTTAAAATTACCAAGCGACAACAAAAGTCATTCTAGCGGTACAAGAGTGGAATCAATCGACGCAATTTTTTTTTCTGATTTCAGTGATATATTTAACTCAATATCACCCAAAATGTAGCTTGGTAATTTTTGCTTTTCATGCGTCGATATGTAATAATAATAATATACCAGCAAAAAAAAACAACGTTGTTTGTTTCAATATTTATTCATCTTCTGTTATATAAATGGTTAGACAATATCTGACGATTCTCATATCTGGTTCATCTCAACTCCTAGTTCAGAAGAATCGCTATATATAACATTAGAAATATTAAAGTTAACGGACTTGTTATGGAGCTATGACTAGCAGTATATTTCAGTAGATTTTCTCTAAATCTCTGCTACAATCTGGTCTATGTATGACATCGGTCACGGCGGCTCTAGCATGTTTCGCAAAACTGCATTCTCTTCGGTAATCTGAAAAATTATTGAAATTATATACCTAATAGAAAAGTTAATAATTTTACTTAGCGTTAATCCCAGTTGCATCGAAAGCTTGCACCTCGGAGTCTGGGGTCCACTTTACCAGTCCAACTGCGGATTTGGCTAGATCCGATATTTTCAGTGAAGCGACTGCCATCTGACCTCCACAACCCAAAGGCAATATCGAAGTATTGCAACTAGACCAGTTTTTGGACTTATTTGGACTCCAACTACCTGTAACGACTGTCATAGATGTTCGTATAGCAGCCCGGACCGACGGCTTAATGTGCTCTCCGAGTCACGACCAGACCTATATTCATGCACACAAATGTACTCACTGTGCGGGGATCGAACCCGCGCCTACCGGTCGGCCCCGTTCACTACCGCCAATACTTTAAGACTCAATCAATATTAAAATTATATGTCTACTATAGCGTTCCTTGTACAATGTTTTGGAAAATAAAAATTAAGAATATACTTAATGCATTGGTAATTACTGTTCCACAATATTTAGCACACTGATTCTTATAAATGTTACTGTTACACTTTTAAGAGCACCGTATGAGCTAAACGAGTCAGAGTACACCACCTGCGTAAGACATAGAAACCTACATATATCTTGACACTAAGCCGCGGGGGAAACGAGGCCCTGGCGAGAGAGGATTGTTTTGATACACGTATACAGTGCCTGCCTATATGAATCATAATATCTACACATATATAACACGCATATAATCTACCTAAGTGGTTCGTAAACCTATTTATTTGGTATATTTTATAAATTAATGTGTAGTCGTTGCCGTAAGGTAGTTAAATAAGAGACTGGCGATTTATATCTTGGTTCTGTATTCTACTAGCATACAACTACAATTTGATAGAAGGTGCTTCTAAACTAGTGCACTGCGAATGCGCGCGTGACGTAGTGAGCGCGGGTGCAGAGGCGAGCGACGTGTGTCCGGCGCGATGGCGCTGGGACGACTGGCGCAGGCGCAGGCCGTCTCTGCTAGCTGGACCGCCGCGCGCCGCCGCTCGGTCGCTCTGCACAGGGACGTACTTTTGCCAGGGCCGTACTTGGGTGCGAGCGGTGTTCTCGCCGCCACATCACCCCCCTGGGAGAATCAAAGTCCTGGGGAAAAATAAGTAGGGAATTTTACAATCCGGACCGGGTAGTTCTGGCTGGTGGAGAAACGGTAGCAGGTTTTTCATTCGGAGACATGTCTTCATTTAAAATGTACGCCGGCTTCACCCGGTCGATGGAGACAGTAACAGGTCCTCTTGGCAAGTCAACTGTTACCGTCTTGTCGTTTCTTTTAATGACCCTCAAAGGTCCTGTATATGGAGCTTCCAGCGCCCCTCGAAGACCATCTTTGCGAAGAAATATGGACTCAGACGTATCCAAGTCCTTGTGTACGAAAACGGTTTTTGTACAGTGCCGAAATGCTGGGATTGGCTTCAAGTCTGCGATATGCTGCCTCAGGTCTGTGACGTAATCAGCCGGCTTCTGGGCAGTAGTAATGAAAGTATTTAAGAACTCACCAGGGATCCTGAGTGGCTCACCATATACAAGTTCTGCGGCGGAGCTTTGCAAATCGGCTTTCCAAGCGGCTCGGAGACCTAACAGCACGGTGGAGAGGATGTCAGTCCACCGTCTATCTCCGTGGGCCATTAGTGCTGCCTTCAGCGTCCTGTGAAGTCGTTCAATCATACCATTAGCAGCTGGATGGTACGCTGTTGTGCGTCTGAGTTCTATTCCGCAAAGCTTGGGGAGTTCCTTGAATAAGCTGGACTCAAACTGGCGACCCTGGTCTGTAGTCACGACCTGAGGACAGCCAAATCTAGTGATCCATATGTCATAGAAAGCACGAGCGACAGTTTCCGCCGTAATGTTCTGGAGTGGAGTAACTTCTGGCCAACGTGTAAATCTGTCGATCGCCGTCAGACAGTATTTGAAGTCTGCTGCTGGAGGTAATGGGCCAACCAGGTCTATATGGACGTGTGAGAACCGAGAGCTGGTCGGTTTGAGGTTCCCAAGTGGTGCAGAAGTATGGCGATGGACTTTAGACCGCTGGCAAGCTTCACAGTGTCTTACCCAATTTCGAACATCCTGTCGAATAGAAGGCCAGACGTACCTGTCAGTCATCAGTTTGCTTGTAGATTTCGCTCCGGCGTGGCTCAAACCATGTACGCTATCAAAGTACTTTCTACGTAGCTGTGCACAAATAAAGAGTCTGGGTCTTCCTGTGGACACGTCGCAATATAAAGAAACGTCGGTACCTGGTACCGGGACTTTCTGAAGTTTGAGTGAAGATCCCGAAGAGAGAAGGTCTCGTAACTCCGGGTCTTGCTCCTGCAGCTGTGCTAGGGTCTGTAAGTCAGGAGGTTTAGAGATAGACTCAATCCTAGAGAGAGCATCGGCAGTCACGTTATTTAAACCAGAGATGTGCCTAATGTCTGTGGTGAATTGAGCGATGAGATCAAGCTGATTGAATTGGCGAGGAGTACATGCGCGATCCTTCTTAGCAAAAGCAAAAGTTAGGGGTTTGTGGTCTGTGTAGATAACGAAATGGCGACCTTTCAGCATGAATTTGAAATGCTTCACTCCTTCATAAATAGCTAAGAGTTCTCGATCGTAAGCGCTGTATTGAGCTTGCGCTTTATTGAATTTCTTGGAGTGAAAAGCAAGAGGCTGCCAGGAACCTTCGATCTGCTGCTGCAAGACGGCTCCACAAGCTGTATTTGAAGCATCTGTGAGTAGAGCAAGCGGTGCGTTGTGGATGGGATGAGCGAGAAGAGCTACTTTAGAGAGGCTTGACTTACGCTTCCCGAAAGCTTGTAGTAGCTCAGGATTCCAGGCTAGGACTGTAGGACCCTTGATGGCTGGACCTGATAGCACTTGATGGAGAGGTGCCTGATCTTCAGCAGCATTTTTGAGGAACCACCTGTAGAAATTCATCATTCCTAGGAAGCGACGTAAGCCTTTAGCAGTTTTGGGAGGTGGGTAGTCCTGAATAACTTTTACTTTACTATCAACAGGTTGAGAACCTTCAGCTGTGATTTTATAGCCTAAGAAAATGACTCCGTCGACTCCAAACCGGCATTTGGCTTCGTTGATGAGGATCCCGTACTGGCTCAGTCTCTCGAACAGCTGGCGTAGGTGTATGCGATGCTCGCTGTGATTTTTAGAGAAAACAAGAATGTCGTCAATATAGGAGTGGCAGAAGTCCAGGCCACGCAGTACCTCGTCAAGGAAGCGCTGAAACGACTGTGCGGCGTTCCGGAGCCCGAAATTCATGTACGGGAAGTCAAAAAGACCGAAAGGAGTGGTAATCGCCGTCTTCGGGATTTTCGGTTCATTGACTGGGATCTGATTATAGGCCTTGACTAGATCTAACTTAGAAAAAACTGTACAGCCAGCGAGCGCCTCGACGGACACTTTCGAGGGTATGTTCCGTAGACTAGAGGAAAAGATTTCCAGTCGTATACAATCTGAAATTTCTCAACTGTATTTCCGCGGACATCGCGGACGTTCCTGAATATTTTATATAGTATATTTATATAGTTCGACTACAATTTGATAGAAGGTGCTTCTAAACTAGTGCACTGCGAATGCGCGCGTGACGTAGTGAGCGCGGGTGCAGAGGCGAGCGACGTGTGTCCGGCGCGATGGCGCTGGGATGACTGGCGCAGGCGCAGGCCGTCTCAGCTAGCTGGACCGCCGCGCGCCGCCGCTCGGTCGCTCTGCACAGGGACGTACTTTTGCCAGGGCCGTACTTGGGTGCGAGCGGTGTTCTCGCCGCCACAAATGTCATTTAATAGATAATATATAAAATATTCAGTAACAATACTAACAGTTTTTGGATATAACCAGCTAAGAGTAAACTTCTGTGACTCTTATATAAATTTCCAAGGTAAGGTATTCTTCTAGGAGTAGTCTGGTGCAGTAAGTTCATATTTAAAAATCATGTGGCTTCAAAAAAATAAAAATAACATTATTGTAAAAGAACACTGATTGTAGCAGGATAAAGGCAGGATCAATTTGAAGGTGGCATGGGGTGACATTTGCATGACTGAATGACATGTGTAAACAAGGAATATTTTTTACAATGACTTATTCAACGGCTTTGTAGCCAACACGTGAGCTGCTTGCAAATAGTTATTAAAAAAGAGGTTTGATATGCTTTGATTTCTCACAATTCTATAATAATATAAAGATGCCCAACTCCAAAATGTAAGATTCAATGAAAATAGCCCTAGGCCGTAGCCCTAGAACAAGACTCTAGTGAATAGTCTCTATTACTAGTTTACCCATGTCATATTTAATAATCCCTTAGTCGCCATGTACGACACTGCATGGACAGAGATGGGGTGACCCTAATTCTACTCTGCCGGAAACCACGCGGCTGAGTTTGGGCTGTTTAACATCAGACAGTCCAGACTCAGTCTCTGATGTATAGTTCGAGTCAACAATAGTGCCCGGAATAGGCTCACCCCCTATGTAAAGAAGAGTGAATTGAGAACCTGACGTTTTGTATTATGGCATTTTAATACAAAATTTGCACTCTCGACAATTCTGAGTTACCAGAGTTGGAATTCTGATGTTACTTCTACCTCAACAGTCTTCCATAATAGGGTAAAAAATATTATCAACCATTTAGTTAGTTATTAATGGTAAATACTTTATTCAGATATTTTCATAGTATTCTGAACGACGGAATTATTCTCCTTTGGAGTAATTACGCGGAAATATCCGCGGAATTACCGCGGTAGAGTTAATAAACACAATCTTAGTACTGCAACCGCCGATGAATGACTTGTTCAAATGCCACCATGTCCGCCAACCTATCTTCCCAAAGGCAATGGAATGAGCTGCTTTGTATTGGTATTAGAAAAAAATGACTCAGTACTGCTACTAGTGCTGCTGAGTGTGTTGTGGGGGTGTGGGAATCTGGCGTATGACTCCAGGCACTTTCTTCGCCAGATATTGGCCCGACATTCCGCATTGCGACTTGCCTACGTTCAGGTGCACCATGTGATTCTCTGCATCGGTGTCTCTGTGAAGAAGCAGTCGATAGCCTTGGACATTTCAGATTATTTTGCAGCAGGAGCGCAGGCCGCATGTCCCGACATGCCAATATTAACGACATAATCCGTCGGGCTCTTGTCACCGCCGGCGTTCCAGCTATACTTGAACCTGTTGGCTTGGCACACGATGATGGTAAGAGACCGGACGGTATATCGTTGATGCCTTGAAAGTTGGGTAGGTCTTAGGTGTGGGATGCAACTTGCGTCGACAACCTGGTGCCTTCCCATCTTCCAAGCACGATAGACTCCACATGCGCTGCTGCTGCATCAGCAGACTCTCAAACGGCGCAAATACACCAATTTATCTGGTAATTATATTTTGAACCGTTTGGAGTCGAAACGTTGGGTTCGAGGGGTTCAAGCGCGCGCGCGCTATAAAAATAATTGCGAGCGACTTCGGCTGCGAATCAACGCTTTCCGTGACTATACGCTTTTACCTCGCTCAAAGAATTGACATCGCTATGCAGCGTGGTGATGGCGCCATCCTGTTGGGCATGGTACTAGTAGAGATCGATGGGTAGGAATTTTTTGATGCCTAAAGATACAGTCTCCCTCCTTTTCTCTATTTCGTATTTGTATATTTTATATAGTTAGCATAGTTTTGTATAAATTTTATTAGTAATTGCATATATCTTTTCTGTATATTATAATATCATATTTTATGTACCTAAACCAATGAAAGCTAATATCGTATAAAGGAAAACCTTAAAATAGAAGATCAAGTTCTCAAACGCTGTCGACCGACCAATTGTGACTACGTGGTGCAGCCTGGGTGGTGGAAAAGATAATGCCTCTTTTCCATTTTTGGAATTGATTGTTGACGTGAGAAGTTTGACTAATTCTCGTGCTGGTGGGGAGTACCTTCCTTGTCTTTCTTGTAATTATAAAAATAAGAAGTTAAGACCGATGTTGTTCAAGTGAATTCCAGTCACAGAACCTAGTTTAATCTCGATTTTATGATGTGTTTACCTATGGATAATGATGATTAAAACAAAACTAATACTTAATAAAAAAAAATAGTTAAATAAAAATAAATTAAAAATCATGGTTAATAAAGGTGGGTTCGAACGCGGATCAGTAAATATGTAAGTTCGCAGCAGACCTACTAAGTCACAATCACCATGGAGACATTAAGTGAAATAGATGCTTATATATTATATGTCAGCAAAATACATTCTGCCTCATTCCTCATAGCAATGGCATGATAATATTACCTATTAATTATATATAGCTTTTTTATCAAATTGGCTGTTCACTATTCTATTAGATTCGAAAGAATATCTTTGGAAAAAGATGTGAATTCTGTCGAGACTTGTTGAGCCGAACATTCTGCAGTAGGCAACCTGGCCTGACTTTGCTGAGATGCAGTACCTCTTGCCTCTCAAAGTTCGTCAGATTCCTATGATCGAAATGAGCTTTTCCTTTAAGCATTTATGGTGGCGCCAGTAGTAGTAAATTCAAATCGTCTCTCAATTGGTTGACGCTGAGCACACGCTCCCTATACCCATCTCCCTCCCGCACTACCTCTAAAGTGAGATAACAATAGTTTTCGCCCCGCCAATGGTTGAAATAGCCGCATCTTGTACTTCCGTTTGAACTAGAATAAACAATGGCGGCAGCGCACGCGACTCTCAGAAATTAATAATGTTTGTTGGATTTTAACCGCTTTCATAGACCTTTACCGATCGGATTGTGCCTCTCGTGTGTCCCTCAAGTGATTTAGTGATGTGGACAGCAGCTCCTGAGCCAGGAAGAGAAGACCGGTGCACCGGCCCCGACAGCACGTGGCGTCATAAAGGTTAGTGCATCCTCTCCTACTTTCTTGGGTTGCATTCAATGCCTAAACCACCTCCGCGGCAACCCGATCACCTATCTTGTTTGTTGTGTAAAGTGTCATATGAAACATGTTAGCTTCACTCCCCCGCAAAATACAGTCCACTAGCTCACGTGGCGTGAGAATCGCGCCACCATTCTTTTTGGTCCTTATCGTACCGGATCCTTAGTCGTAGCTCGCTTTTGTTATTTATTCCATAGGGAATAAACGCACCGCACCTAAATACCTAGTTATTTTAGTAGAAAACCCCGCATCTAGGCATTTAGGTTTAGATCTTAGGGATCCTAGACACCCTAGTGCATAGGCACAGTGTAATACCTAACGCATTTGGCTTTGTTTTTATTTGTTTCAATTTCTGAGTTGTCCGTTCGCCGCTAGTTTCGCATCGTATTTACCTAATACCTACATGGGTAGGTACGCGGTTATACCTCGCTCGCATTTCTCTTATCGTATCGATCCTTAGTCGTAGTTTCGCATTTTGTCATTTATTCCAATGGGAATAAACGCACCGCACCTAAATACCTAGTTATTTTAGTAGAAAACCCCGCATCTAGGCATTTAGGTTTAGATCTTAGGTATCCTAGACACCCTAGTGCATAGGCACAGTGTAATACCTAACGCATTTGGCTTTTGTTTTTATTTGTTTCAATTTCTAAGTTGTCCGTTCGCCGCTAGCTCGCATCGTATTTACCTAATACCTACGTGGGTAGGTACGCGGTTATACCTCGCTCGCATTTCATTCAAATTCATACGAAAGTATTTTAATTTGAATAGATATTACGCAATACTTAATCCCTGAAATAATAGTTGAACCTAGACAGCGATCTAGCTCGCGTAGGTACGTTCTGGTTGTTGTTGTTATGCGCGTTTTGTTCAAGCTTGCACTCGCAGTTACAAGTACCTACCTACCTACGGAATATCGTTCGCGCCGTGTCGCAGTACTGTACCGCTAGGATTAAGTCATTTCATTTGTTGTTTACCGCACTTTAGTTTGATATTTAGTTGTAAAAATGCCCCCAAAGGTTGGTAGGACCGGTAGTGGGGTTCAATTGAAACTTTTATACGCTAAAAGAGAAATGATTTACTCTCGCGTACAATCGATTTGTGATAATGCACTTAAAACCTCTGATTTGGCTATTAAAGATTCGTTCTTATGTTCTATAGAAAACTTAGATAGTTTACGCGCGGATTTCGAATCCTTAGTACATGACATCAACGTTTTAGAGTTACCCCCGTATCTATAAACAAGTCATTACTTGTTCTTAAGTAATTTCTCAACTAAGTCATAACTTGTTCTTAAGTAATTTCTTAAGTAAATGTTATTCTATAGACAAGTAACGCAAAATACTTACTTGAGTAAAGTTATAAGTATTACTCAGGCCGTAAGAATCTTTTCCAGCTGGCAATACTGCTAACAACGTTTTGTTTCTTTAATAGAATAATGAAAAACAAACAATTTTATATAATGCATCGCTAATATTTTTAAATTTAATAACACTTTATTTAAAACTGTCATGTTTAATACAATATTCGATCCATTGCAATAAGTTTGTGATGAGCTGCGTGATTTTGTTTTTGTGATGGTTTATTGTGAAACTAAACGACTGACAGCAAAATAATCCTATTAAACTGAAAAGTATTATCGAGTGTTTATTACCGTGTAGTAAGGTGCATTTTAAACTTGCATGGATTGTACGTCATTCACCTACAGTTAGGTTATACCGGTTCTATTTGTTGTATTGTAATTGTATAATAAACAACAATAAAATGGAGTTTTGGCGCCAACATGAAGAATGGCGCATCGCGGTATTTTTTTACTATCCAAAATTGATGTGATTTCGAGATTTTATGTATAAAAATGATGGATTTTTAGATATAATATTTTTGACAACGCACACAAGTGCGGAAAGTGGCAAATTACAGTGAATTGTGACTTTTCGTGTTGGTTCCAAACCTCCCTAGGGAGCCTCTAGTAAAGTCCCCACAACTTTACTGAGGACCGTAACTTGAAAAACTTGACTTTGGCGTCTCGCCATTAATAATTCTAAAGACATTTATATACCTACTTATATTACTACTACTATATTACTTGACATTGGCATATATCTATTACCTACTTGCCAAAAAGGAGAAAAAAAAAAACAATAAAATGTAGTAATGTAAAATACATAACAAAATAAAAATTATCTTTGAGCCTTTGTTACCGTTTATGAAGGTGCATTGTAAACTTGCTTGAATTGTGCGTCACAGTTAGGCCGGTTGTATTTGTTGTAATTGCACAATAAACAGCAATAGAAAATAGTAACGTAAAAATGCATAGAATACTTACACAATTACCAAATATCCATTCGTCATTTGCGGTGGAGCCGCCTGTCACCCTAGCAGAAGCAGGCCGCGGCGGCGGCGCGCCTGGCGCGCCTCCCCGTTTACCGGGAACGAGTTGGGGACTCTGTAGTCCCCACACACCCGAGAGAAGAGGGCCAGATCGTGAGAGATGGCCCTGGGTCGGCCGGGGTGCGAGGGATATGCCTGTCAACCTCACCTTCGGCAACCAAAGCGACCCACAGGCGGCGTGCGTTTTAGTCGGTTCGAGTCCGACATAACCTCTCCCACCGGCTCCGGTGGGGAGGTATCCGTGGGGATTTTCCGCAAGTAAAAAAAAAAAAATCCATTCGAACATTCACTGTTCATTCATAAGTCGTCAGTCGTCAGTATCGCGTGTGAATATTTCCTTTAAAACAATACCTAATTTGCAATGAGTTCTGAAAGTGATAGAAAGAAACCCTTTTTATTATTACAGAAGGATTTATTCCTTAGGATCATTCAAAAATATGATACCATATTGTCGAGTAAGCAGAAACAGTTATTTATCACAAAGGCTAACCTCGAAATCACTGATAAATGTTAGCAAAGTAATGCTTAAGTAACGGAAATGATGACTATGACTTAAGTGAAGAATTCGAACTTTGACAGTTCTTACTTTGGTCAATTTCTAAACTATAGAATCAAAATCGTTACTTAAGTAATTACTTTTACTCAAGTAATTACTTTCACTTGTCTATAGATACGAGTGTTAGATTTAAATCCCAATTACTCAGTGAGTTATCAGGCCTTGTCGTCGTTTGACGATTTATATTGTCGTATCAAACGCGTCGCTAGGAGTTTGGAGAAACCGTCTGACCGACCCAATCCCACTCGCGACCGACCTAAGTTGCCACCAATTCAAATACCCGAATTTGATGGTAACATTCGCAATTGGTGTTTATTTATAGATAGTTTTGAGAATACAATAGATAAGAACGCTTCGTTGACAGATCACGAAAAATTGCATTATCTCGTTGAAAAATTAACTGGTAAAGCTATAACCGTTTGCGCTGGAATTACGTTTAGTGCCGAAAATTATAATTTAATTTTAAATACTTTGAAAGCTAAGTATGAGGATAAAAGATCGGTAGCTAACGCATATTTGGATCAGATGTTTGATTTGAAATCTATTACGGCATGTAACGATCAAAACTTAGAAAAGTTTCTAGATACTTTCGCATCATCTGTTCGCGCCGTAAAGAACCTAAAGATCGATGACCTCTGCGACTTCTTATTTTTGTATATGGGTTTAAAGAAATTAGATTCCGAAACCATTCGTTTATTTGAGTCGGATCATCGCGGCAATAAAATTCCTAAGTTCGAAGACTTAGAAAGTTTTGTTCGCGAGCATATAAAAATATTGCAACGCTCTTCATCGAAACATGAAGGCGCGAAGAAAGTTGTTAGTTCCGAACGTAAAATAGATGCGTCATCGAGGTCACTGAGGTCAACTCATACTTATGTTAATACCGCACCAGCACATGTACAATCACCTGTTTGCTCTTTGTGTAATACTCATCATTCGCAATTGTACAAGTGTCCGGGTTTCCTAAAATTATCGCCTAATGATCGTTATAAATTTGTTCGCGCTAATAATTTTTGTTTTAATTGTCTCGGTACTAAACACCGCGTTGTTTTATGTAATAGTAGCAATA
Source organism: Eilema griseolum (assembly GCA_963662185.1). Taxonomy (NCBI): domain Eukaryota; kingdom Metazoa; phylum Arthropoda; class Insecta; order Lepidoptera; family Erebidae; genus Eilema; species Eilema griseolum. The sequence continues at coordinate 8,399,364 of OY759245.1, read as the reverse complement.
GTTCTCGCAAATGTTCAGCGAGACACCACACTTTACTTCATTTTGAAAATAGTAACGCCGCATCCAATGTGAGCACAGTTGGTTCGTCGAGCGGTGGCACACGGCGGCCTGCGCCACAGCCGCAGCCCGCGCTCGCGCGCGCTCCGGCCCGCCCGGAGACCGCTGCGAATGACGTCACCTTGTGGTCGTTGTCCGCTAGTGCTGCGCTCACTACTGTGGTTCTCGCGACAGCTCGCGTTATTATTGTCGATGCATTAGGTAAACCGCACATTGTTCGAGCGCTATTAGATGGCGCTTCGCAAAGTAATTTTATTACTCAAGATTGTTGTCAACGTCTTGGTTTCAATGTTAATAAGCGTTCAACCCGCTCAGTGGTGAAGGGTTTTGGAGGTTTACGGTCAGCTGTTCATGGCACCGTTAAAACAAGGTTTGGATCTCGTTTTAATAATAATATTTGGTTTGACATGGATTCGCTCGTTATAGATAAAATAACTGAACAGTTGCCTACCGTCCCGGTTGACACGTATTTATTAACGAAATTTAAAGACTTGCCTTTAGCAGATGAGACTTACGCTGTTCCTGGAGTCGTCGATATATTGATTGGCGCTTCGATTCTCCCGCACCTCCAGTTATCACGTAAGGTTCAAGGGGGACCGACGTACCCCGCTCCGCACGCACTGGAAACAGTTCTTGGTTTTGTTATAATTGGTTCCGCACCCGCTTCTATAGATAGTTTTAGTCACTCGACTGCTTCGTTCTGTTGCACCGTCGAGCCGCCACTGGAGTCTACCATCTGCAAGTTTTGGGAAATTGAAGAGGTCAATGTCCCACCTATCCTAAGCCCTGATGACAAGATGGCTGAGGAGATTTATTGTCGCACGACTACTCGTGATGAGCAGGGTCGTTATGTTGTCGCGCTCCCTTTCAAGGGAGATATTTTTTCGCTCGGTGACTCCCGTGTATCCGCTGAAAAATGCTTTCTTTGTTTAGAACGAAAGATGCAGGCGTCTCCAAAGTTAAAGCAAGCCTATGATGAGGTTGTTAACGAATATTTAGATAAAGGTTACATCTCACCTGCGCCTGCGGACACTGACGAGACCCAGCCTTCGTACATTATCCCGCACCACGGAGTTATTAGAGAAGATAAGCTTACTACTAAACTCCGCGTAGTTTTGGATGGCAGTGCTAAGACTAGCACTTCCGTGTCGCATTAATATTAGTAGAATTTTAGTTTTTTCGGACTCAACAGTCGCTTTGTGTTGGGCCCACTCTTCGCCCCATCGTTGGGACACATTCGTCGCTAATAGAGTGGCAAAAATTCAATCTGAATTAGCGCCACAAAATCTCTTTCACGTTGCTGGCACCGACAACCCAGCCGATTGTCTTTCTCGTGGATTGCTTCCTTCGCAAATTTTAGATCACCCGTTATGGTTTAGTGGACCGTCCTGGATTCATGCCGCGTTAGATAAGTGGCCAGTTAGTCAATTCAATCCCACTACGGTTTCCGAACCACCCGAGGGGAAGAAGCACTCGCTTGTTGTATCGGTGATTTAAGTACGCTAAAATATTTGCCCGCAATAGATGTTGATGACGATGGAATGCACCCTCTAACTCTTCACGCTCTTTTAGATAGATTAGTCCAATCGTTTTGGAATCGTTGGAGAACCGATTGTTTGCACACGCTGCAGTCGCGTCAAAAATGGAATACTCCATCTAACCCAATTACTGTAGGTACGGTGGTAGTCCTTATGACTGGGAATGCGCCTCCTTTGCATTGGCCTCTAGGAGTAGTAGAGGAAGTTTTTCCCGATCCCCGCGGGATAACTCGTGTTGTACGGGTTAAAACCGCAACCGGATCGTATCTGCGCCCGGTTGTTTGCGTCGTCTCTCAATTGGTTGACGCTGAGCACACGCTCCCTATACCCATCTCCCTCCCGCACTACCTCTAAAGTGAGATAACAATAGTTTTCGCCCCGCCAATGGTTGAAATAGCCGCATCTTGTACTTCTGTTTGAACTAGAATAAACAATGGCGGCAGCGCACGCGACTCTCAGAAATTAATAATGTTTGTTGGATTTTAACCGCTTTCATAGACCTTTACCGATCGGATTGTGCCTCTCGTGTGTCCCTCAAGTGATTTAGTGATGTGGGCAGCAGCTCCTGAGCCAGGAAGAGAAGACCGGTGCACCGGCCCCGACAGCACGTGGCGTCATAAAGGTTAGTGCATTCAATGCCTAAACCACCTCCGCGGCAACCCGATCACCTATCTTGTTTGTTGTGTAAAGTGTCATATGAAACATGTTAGCTTCACTCCCCCGCAAAATACAGTCCACTAGCTCACGTGGCGTGAGAATCGCGCCACCAATTTATAATGCTTTTATTGATTAGATCTATTCACACAACAAAATTGTTGGGCGTGATTGACTATCATAAGATAAGAGATAAGATTTTTATTTCAGATAAAATCATCCATAATTTATTAGTATGTTGGCCTATAACTATGTTAGTATGTAATTATAAAATAATATTAACAATTCTTTTTTCTTTTTGACATAACTTTTTTATTTATGAACCGATTTCAATAAAACAAACACTAAATGTTAAGTGAAGCCTACCACAATCAATTAGTGAAAACTACAATCAAATTCAGCCGATTCTGAGATTAGCGTGCACAAATGCACAGATAAACAGACAAAAATTCCAACAAACATTGTTTTGGGTTCTATTTCGTTTATAAAGACCCCAAACAAAGTTTTTCTTGTATCCTTTCCATATACAGACATCGATCCGTTACAGGTTTTTTATATGTATCTATAGATATAGATTTTTCTTTATTCATTTCATACATACAATGTCATTACAGGCAGACCCAATGCGACAGAGTAGCAACATAATTATAATAATTTCATTTACAATATTCGTCATTTACATCATCATTATCATGCTTCAAAAACTAAATAATAATTTCACAACATATTAATAAATGAAGTAGATATAATTACCATTTCAAATATTATTCATGAACATGTCATTTCAAAAATAATAATTATTCAGTTAATTGTATCAAAATAATAATTCAAATAATAATGTCTAAGTAATAATTCTAATCTACCACCACAGTATTATTATTTAAATTAATTCCTACAGTATATTTTCAAATTTGTCCCTGATATGAAAATAAATATTCTTAACAAGTATTACTTTATTTGCTGACGGTGCGTACTGAAGAACACTTCAAATACATAAGAAACAAATGCGTAACTACAATACGTCAGGGTAGAGTTCGGAATGAAATTTTGCAGGTGGTAGAAGATGGAAAAAATATTATTATTTTTACTCGTGGGTACAGTTTCGTGGGTAGAGAACGGCAAAACTCACAAAATGTAGTTAAGATTATGTATTAATTTAATTTACTTACCGATGAAATAAAATTCCGTATTACCGAAACTTTGATGTCTGCGTATAATTACCACATCATTTTATTGAGCAAGTAGACATTTTTATATTTGATTTAAAAATATTTCATATATAAACGCGGAAGTGTTTGCAGACCACACCAGTGGTTAGCATTGGTTGATAAACTTCTAATGCGTTCTTATGTTATGAGTTATTCGCCGTAACCATTGCCAGAAGTACGTCGCCTGTAATTGGTTGTATGGTCGTTGTTAACTATATTATCTGTATTAAAATAAGTTTACCGTAGACCTTTTGCGATATATAAACATACCCTTGCAAACATTTTTGAAAACTCCCCAAGCAGCACAGTCCTAATCAAACATTTGAATGCGAATCGTAAAATACTCATTGCTCATCGACGAATAGTTCCCATCACAGATATCTGTGGAGATGTAGAAATGTGGGTACTTCTTGTGCAAACTTGTATCTCAGAATAGATAAATTATGTGTTTGTATATATTAGTTAAGTACATATTAGTTTGAAGGAATTATTTCCTAAGGTTAATTATATTGTTTATTTGTATACACGAAACGAACTAATGCGTTGGTAGAATTGGACCATGACCTCTTAGTTAATACACCTCTTTTATTAAGGGACGAAAGTCTTGTGCAGTCATCGCTTTTGTGATTTTGGCTTACAGGAGCGACCGCCTATGCTAAACCAAAATAGGTTCAATAAGGACGAGAAGAAGTAGGCATACCAGGTGAAAGCTCTTGATGCAGCTGTTAATAAGGCTTGCATGCAAACAATAGTCTGTAAGACAAACCATAGTTCACGGTTCAAATTTTTAACAAAAAAGTTTAATCTATAAATCATTTACTGTAAACTATTGATAGATAAAAGTTATTTGTATGTATATATCCTGGACAAAATATGCTCAAAATCCACAGTACGCGTTTTTAAATGTCTTTTGAGGATAGCTACGGGGTACTATATCAAAATAATCTGCGCGCACCGTTGCTCTCACGACTTAGTTCCAAGTGTCCAAGTATACTAACGTGTTATTCATATTTAAAACGTTCCTTCACTAAAACTAAACATTTTATGATATCACTTCGGATACTTTTATTTCTGTGCTGTGTTTTTGTTGTTGTACGACATATAACTCATATTTCGTACAAAATAGAATGATATATCAGTTTTGACCAGTGCTACCTATTACTAATTCAATTATATATGCTACAAATTCCAATAAACAGTTCTTTTACGATTTACCGTAAACATGGAGTTATTTTACCCGGGGGGTTCCAGAAACCAGAAAGGCTTTTATTGTGCGTGAAATGATACTGTTCATTTCATTAGAACTTGTTTATTTTGAGACCCCGGAGGCAGTATCGGTAGTTTATCTTCATTACTTGTAGTAATATCATTATCTATAAAACGTCTTGACGAATGTGAACTATTCGTCACAGTAAACTTAGAAGTCATTTATTTCAATTATGACAAATTCGTTTATCAGTGAGTGTTATCAGTCATTACTATTACAATTATATATTATTGTATCAATCCATGTTGTTCATTTTGTGCACGAATAAAATATAAAATAAATAACCTCACGCCTATGTCCCCAAAGGAGTAGGCAGAGGTGCTAGCACGCACATTTCGCCAGTTTATGTTTAGATCTCAATTTAATAAGTGGCGAGCCTATTGCCATTAACCAGGCACTTATAAACCTGCAATAAATACACACATAACATCGAAAAGTCATTGGTGTGTGGCACGGTAAAACTGGGATGCTTAAAAACCGTGATATTATATATTTATTAATCTTTGTTGTATTGACAATAATAATTTTATCATGGTTTTGGGCCAGGCTAGAATAACAGAAAGCTACGGAACTTACAGAAAAGGTTTCTTAGGCAACACTTTTGTTATATGAAATGTTATTACTTTCCTGTTTCTTATTTCGCCAAATACTTCTATACCGAAATGTTATTTGTACCTAAACTGTGAGTTATTTGGAGCCCAGGGGTGCTGTAAATATTTCTACTGAGCAACTTGTATATCACGAATTCTTTTCCTAACTTTAGTACCATATCAAATGGAATAGGATTAGTTGACAGGTTTTTACGGATTATCTTATAGTAGTTTGTTATCTTATATACATCAATTCTATGTAGCTAGCAATGGAAATACACTAGATTGTAAATCCAGGACGGATCCAGGTAGTTCAATTGGTCAGGGCAGTTCCTCTAGAGGGAATCTAGTCACGGGTTCAAGTCCCCAGTCTTGGATATTGATTTGTTGCAATTTAAATGTATTTGTAGTCCCACTAATAGTGAACAAATAATTGTCTTACCCTAACAAATTACAAAGCAAGTTCGAAACATCAAGGAATACAAAGTTATCATAATTCACATTCCTCTCGTGCGATTCGACAAAACGTTGTTTTTTTTTATTTAAATCGTTATAGATGGATAAACGTCAATACCGTTTGATCAAACTGCCTTTAATGTTGGCATATCTAAGAATTTTTTTATTGTGAAGGTTTTTATAGACTTTTATCCTGAAGAGGGAAGCGCGCTGTAAATCGCGGGGCTTAGCTGGTCTTGTTCTTTTTGCGGATGAAATGTACAAATAATATTATTCTCTCTATTATATAAACGTATTACCAAACTCACTCGTCATCGCTATCTAGAAATACAAGTAAATAAATATGTATGGAATATGTTACGGAGAAAAAATATCCTGCATAGTGTTACTTTGCAAAAATATTTATCAATCTTTTTTTGATGTGTTCAGTTTCGAGAAACAAAATTGATCACTACAGGTCACAACACATTAATCAATGGTGAATGACAGTCTGTTCAAATATAACATACCTAGTAGAAAACCATATGGATCGCCCCTCGCGATTCATTTTGAAAGTGTTTTTGTATAATCAGTTAATAAAAACATGTGAGATTAATGATCCTCAATCGATTAGTCTATTGCAGTGGGTCTGCAGACCCGAAAATCTGCACGGCGGAAGCGCAACCGCCGAAAAAAAATCATCCCCCCAGATAAGACCGAGTCGGATCTAGACCTGACCCTGACCGACTCGTCTTCCAGTAGTTCTGGTGGGGATGAGATGATGCGTCCCCCCCCACCCAAGCAGGTTGCGGTTAGCCGCCGAAAGCTGCAGGGTGGGGGCACCAAAGCCGCCCCCTCACGGGCCTCAGCCGGGGAAGATGTGAGAGCGCCGCCGAGTCCCTCCGTCTCGGCGGCGCCCGCGCTTCGTACCGACGGCTCCACGTCCAGGGACGTGATGGAGGCCCTGGAGAGACTGGCCGGGGCCCGCTCTGGAGCTCTAACGCCGGAGGAGGACCGGGTCCGGCTGGCTGCGACGCGCCTCGTTGAGCAGTTTGAGCTGCTCAAGGCGGAGCTGGCCGAGTCCCGGAACGAGCGAGCTCAACTTGGCAGGAGGCAAGTTGAGCTCCTCAACAGCGTCGAGCGTACAGCGGCTGAGCACCGCAAGGAGATGGAGAGGATGGCGGCCGAAATGGCGAACCTCCGTCAGGTCGTCGCCGGGCTGCCCGCGGAGCGCGTGACGCGGTCGGCGCGGCGGCGACTAGCGGTGCAGCCGGAGCGGCCGGTGCCGTCGGCGCCGCAGCTGTCGCCGGTGCGGTCGAGGTCACCGGTGCGGTCGGAGGCACCGGTACGGCCGGAGACACCGGTGCGATCAAGGCCGCCGGTGCGACTGGTGCGGCCGGAGACACCGGTGCGGCCGGAGACACCAGTGCGGCCGGAGACACCGGTGCGGCCGGTGTCACTGGCACAGCCCGCTCGGCTGGAGTCGCCGGTGCTGCAGCCGGCTAGGCCCGCAGACCCACTGGCGGCATGCATGGCGGCAATGGCCGCCATGGAAAAGCGGCAGGAGGCGGCGCTGGCTGAGCAGCGGAGGTGGCAGGTGACGCAGGAGGAGCGCACCCGGAGGTTCATGGAGGCGGTCATGGACTCCAGCCGCCGCCCGCCCTTGGCGCCGCCGACGGGGTACGCCGGAGCGGTGAGAAGCGGTCCCACCAGTCCGGCGGTGGCGGCCCCGCAGGAGCCGGCCTGCAGCCCATCCGCTGCGCCTGCCGCTCCTGCCGCTCCGGTCGCTCGAGCCGCTGTCGTTCTCGAAGTGGGAGCTGGGAGCTCCCAGGGTGCCCGGGCCAAGGGCAAGGGGAAGGGGAAGGGCAAGGGGAAGAAGTCCCCAGCCCTAGCCTCAGCCCCAGCGCCGGCCCGGACCCCGGCGGGGATTGCCTCCTCAAGTTCCCCGCCGGAGGGAGGCTGGGAGGTGGCCGGAGCCTCCAAGAAGCGGCGCAAGGCGCTCCGGAAGGCAGCCAAAAAGGCCAGGAAGGCCGAGGCTGCTGCGAGGGGAGGGCCGGGGAGGCTGCGCGTTCCCCGCTCAACCGCCGTCGTCCTAACGATGACGGCGGAGGCGGCGGAGAGGGGCGTGCAGTACGCCCAGATTGTCACGCAGGCGAGAGCCTGCGTCGACATGAGGGCTCTCGACATGCCGGGCCCCATCCGGGTGAAACCCACTCGGACGGGTGCTCGGTTACTCGAGATCCCCGGCGCATCAAGCGGTCCCCAGGCCGATGCCCTAGCGGCTAGGCTTCGGGACACGCTGGACGCAGCCGACGTCCGGGTGTCCAGGCCCAACAAATGCGCAGAAATGCGCATTTCGGACTTGGACGACTCCATCACGGCGGAGCAAATCCGCCTCACCGTGGCGGAGGCCGGGGGCTGCCCCCTAGAGGCGGTGAAGGTCGGAGCGATCCGCTTCGGCCGCCGTGGACTGGGGGCGGCAGTTGTCGGCTGCCCCATCGCAGCAGCCAAGAAGGCTGCCGACCGAGGGTTCCTCGCCGTTGGAGGCGTGGTGCGGGTGCAGGTCCGGCTCCTGCAGGCTCGACCGACCAGGTGCTTTAGGTGCCTGTCGGTCGGCCACGTGGGGGTGCAGTGCACGGCGGCGGTGACGGTCGGTGACCGCTGCTTCCGCTGTGGCCAACCCGGCCATACGGCCGGTGGATGCGAAGCTCCGCTGCACTGTTTCAGGTGTGCAGCGGGGGGCAAACCGGCCGACCATGGGGTTGGTAGCAAGGCCTGCACCGGGGGGGAGCCGAAGCCGCAAGGCGGGGGCTCCACCCAAAGTTCGCGGCGGGATGCGGAGATGGTTCCATAATGGATCCCCAGCTCCGCATCCTGCAGGCGAACGTGGGCCACGGTGCCGATGCTCAGGGTCTTCTGCTCCAGAGCATGGCACAGTGGTCCATACACGTCGCCGCTGTCGCCGATCCGTACACTCACCGGCCCCTCGGGCCTGCCTGGGTGGTCGACCTGGACGGGTCGGCGGCACTGGTGTACAACGCCGCTATGGGTGCCCCCCCCCCTGTTGTCGTGGCAAGGGAGCATGGCATCGTAGCGGCGCGTGTGGGGGAGATTGCGGTCGTGGCCGTCTATTTCACGCCGAGCCTACACCGACGCATAGGGGAGTACCGGCAGTCGCTGGAGCGACTGACCGACGTCGTCAACGCCTGTCACCCTCATCCGGTTCTTGTGCTCGGGGACTTCAACGCCTGGTCAGTGACCTGGGGGTCCCGGCACACGAACCCACGAGGTAGGGCTCTGGAGAGCTGGGCCGCTAATCACGGTCTAGTTCTCCAGAATCGCGGGGCCGAAGCCACGTTCGTGACCGCGGAGCGCAGTTCGATTATCGACCTATCGTTCGCAGGCGCTTCGCTGTCGCACCGTGTGCGGGACTGGCGTGTTGTTGTGGGGGTGGAGACACTGGCGGATCACCGATACGTTCGGTTTGATGTCTCCCCCCCCGCGGGTGATGCGCCGGTCATACCGGCCCCACGCGAGCCACGCTGGGTGCTTGGGAGACTGAATCGGGAGGTCCTCCTGGAGGCCGCCATCGTACAGGCCTGGGCCATTGCGCCGGACAGGCCTGTCGATATCGACGATGAGGCGGTGTGGTTCCGGGAGGCCATGACTCGTGTCTGCGATGCGGGTATGCCTAGGGCACCACCCTATAGTCCGAGGCGTCGGGTCTACTGGTGGTCTGCGGAGATCGCGAGGCTACGGCAAGCCTGCGTGATCGCGCACCGCCGGTGGACCAGACTCCGTAGGAGGCGTAGCCGAACCGCAGATACGGAGCCCCGAGTGGCGGAGCTTCATGTGGGATACAGGGAGGCCAGAGATGCCCTCCGAGCGGAGATTAAGCGGGCGAAAGCCGCGGCTTACAAGGAGCTAATGGAGACGCTGGAGCGGGACCCATGGGGGCGGCCTTACCTTATGGTAAGAGGAAAGCTGCGCCCCCGGGCCCCGCCGTTGACCCGGGTCCTCCAGCCAGCTCTGCTCGGTGGAGTGGTCGAGTCCCTGTTCCCGGCGCGAGCGGAACACGTTCCGCCGCTGATGACTCCGCCACCTCGGTCGCCTGTGGCGCCCAGTGTGGTAGTTGACGACGAAGTCCCCGAGGTCACTTGGGTAGAACTGGAGCTGGCGGTGCGAAGGCTTAGAGCCAAGAAGAGCACCGCCCCGGGACCCGATGGCATTCCAGGCCGCGCGTGGGTCCTAGCTCTGGGAGAAGACGGTCTCGAACCCCGGCTGAGAGGGTTCCTCAGCGCATGCTTGGAGCGGGGCCAGTTTCCGAAGATGTGGAAGACGGGGAAACTGGTCCTCATCCGAAAGGAGGGTCGCCCGGCGGACGAACCGTCCGGCTACCGGCCCATTGTGTTGCTCGACGAGGTGGGCAAGCTCTTTGAAAGAGTTATTGCGAAGCGCCTCGTCGAGCACCTCTCTGGTAGGGGGCCGGACCTGGCGGATGCCCAATATGGCTTCCGCCGGTGGCGGTCCACCGTGGATGCCATCATGCGCGTGAGGACTTTGGCGGAGGAGGCAGTTGCCCGGGGTGAGGTGACGTTGGCGGTGTCCTTGGACATCTCCAACGCGTTCAACACCTTGCCCTGGAGTTGCATCAGGGAGGCACTCGTGTACCACGGTGTGCCTCTCTACCTCCGCCGCATAGTCGGGGCGTACCTGACGGAGAGAGCCGTCATCTACCCAAGTGCGACCGGCGTCGGTCGGCGTGAGATGTCGTGCGGTGTTCCACAGGGATCGGTTCTCGGGCCGCTACTGTGGAACCTTGGATACGACTGGGTGCTTCGCGGTGAGCTTGCGGACGGCGCCGCCGTCACGTGCTATGCGGACGACACGCTAGTGACGGCGAGCGGAGCTACACACCGCGAAGCGATCCTGAGGGCCACGACCGCGGTTGCTCAAGTCGTGGAACGGATCCGGCGGCTGGGCCTTGAGGTGGCTTTGCATAAATCCGAGGCCATGTTCTTTCATGGACCTCGGCGCACGCCACCACCTGGTTCCAGTCTCACAGTGGGAGGCACTCTCATCGGCATCAAGCCCCAGATGAAATATCTGGGGCTCGTGCTCGACGGCCGGTGGGACTTCGGGAAGCACTTCCGAAGTCTGGGCCCCAAATTGGCGGGCACAGCCAACGCTCTGGCGCGGCTACTGCCCAACCTGAGGGGCCCGGATGACTCCTGCAGGAGACTCTACGCGGGTGTCGTGCGGTCCATGGCCCTGTACGGGTGTCCCGTGTGGGCGGACACCCTGAGTGATCGGCACATGCTTCTGCTGCAGCGTCCGCAGCGGAAGTTGGCGTGCCGCATCATAAGGGGGTACCGCACGATATCATTCAACGCGGCGAGTCTCCTCGCCGGATCGCCACCATGGATCCTGGAAGCGAGATGCCTTTCGGCGCTATACAGGTTCCGAAGGGCGGCGCGGGAGCGGGGTCACGATCTCGAGCCCGAAGAAATTCGGGCCGTGAGATCCCGGCTCCACAGGGAAATGGTGGCAGAATGGGAGAGACGACTTGGGCAACCAAGCGCAGGGCACGCCGTAGTAACGGCGGTAAGACCCATCATGGGGGAGTGGCTAGAGAGGCCACACGGCAGCCTCTCGTACCGTCTGACGCAGATGATCACCGAGCACGGATGCTTCGGAAAGTATCTGCGTCGGATGCAGAAAGAGCCAACGTCCGAGTGCCATCACTGCGACGCGAGCGAGGACTCAGGTCCGCACACGCTCACCGAGTGTCCGGCGTGGGAGACGCCGAGGCGGGAGCTTGTGGCGGCCCTGGGAGTGAGGGTTCTCACGCTCTCCACCTTGCTCGCGGCGATGGTTCGCTGCGCGGATGCGTGGGCGGCCGGCGCCTCCTTCTGCGAGCAAGTAATGCTCGTGAAGGAGGAGGCGGGGCGGGAGCGGCAGCGAGAGCGACGAAGGATCGCTAGACAAGCTGCCCGCGCACGAAGGCAACTCGGGCGTCGGAGGTCGATGAACGACCTCCGCCCCCCATGAGCGCCGGCCTGGGGGTGACAGGTGAAGCCGCCTGTCACCCTTGCAGAAGCAGGCCGCGGCGGTGGCGCGCGTGGCGCGCCTCCCCGTTTCCGGGGACGAGTTGGGGACTCTGTGGTCCCCACACCCGAGAAGAGGGCCAGATCGTGAGAGATGGCCCTGGGTCGGCCGGGGTGCGAGGGATATGCCTGTCAACCTCACCTTCGGCAACCGAAGCGACCCACAGGCGGCGTGCGTTTTAGTCGGTTCGAGTCCGACATAACCTCCTCCACCGGCTCCGGTGGGGAGGTATCCGTGGGGATTTTGCGCACGTAAAAAAAAAAAAAAAAAAAAGTCTATTGCAGTAATGGAGTCCACTTCTGGACAAAGACTTCTTTATTGTATTATATACGTCACTAGTCCTCTTCTGCTTCTACATCCAGTCAATCATATCTACCTCTTTCACATTTGCTGTCCACTTGCCTGTTGGCCAACCACTTTCTTTAATTTTACTAACTGTATTCGATCATATAACCGGTCTCCTCTCTAGGAATCTTTTATTTCAACCACTGTAATCATTCCGTCAGTAGATTTTGCCAGCAGTCAGATAATTAATTTTTCATTCAATAAATAAATAAATATTCCACGACATTCCACACAACACTATCTAGACCCATGGTAAGCATAGCTTAACTAGCTTGTGTTATGGGATCTAGAATGCGGATAAACGTACTTAGATACTTTTTTTTTTTGTAAATACATACATATTATACATAGAAACACCCAGACCAATGCAAATATACATATTCATGCATACAAATATTTGCACTGAGCGGGAATCGAACCCGCGCCCCCTGCATAGCAGTCGAATGCTCTACCGCTACGCCACGGAGGTCGTCAAAATAAATATGTATATAAAATTAAATATTTTATATTTATCTATGATACCGTTTCGAGAGAATGAAAACTCGAAATAAAACCGTGTACCAATCCGTCTAGCCAGCATGGAATAGTAGGTCATAACCTCACATCATAGGAAGAGGTCAATGTCCAGCAGTGGACTACGATAGGCAAAATTCATATGATGCCTTTTCAATATAACGCGTTTTTTATGATTATGTAGAAGATATGAATGGAATTGTGAGTACTAAAGAACTGATAATTTTATAGATATATATATTTATAGATATGATAAGCATAATGTTACAAGGGAATCAATCCAGGCGCCATCAAGCAAGCCCATCTCATTGGCCATCACGATGTTAGCTAGCTACGTTTATTGACATTCTGAACCTCGACTGCGGACAAACCTTTGACCGCAATCGATCAATGTTGCTGTTTTTATCTGACAATAAACGTAGATACAGCCCGTAAAAAATAATTATAAAAGTTGATGGGAATACGACCATCCCCAATAACGTGTGTGAGTTCGAAAAATATAATTTGTTAAATGTGGGTGTTAATACGCTTCGGTTATTTGGTAGACGTAATATATGTTATACCTTGGACGTGACTATATTTCAATCAGAATTCATTACAATTTATCACCAAAACCCGAAAATTTAGGGTTACATTTTTGGATATACAAAATTATTATTTTTACCAACGAATAAAGATATTTATATTTCTAAGGCCTCCAATTTACCTCTGATTAATTTTGGTGTCGGTCCCAAGACAGTTGAACTTTTCCTAGAACTTCATAAGAGTTATTACTCTGTGCTTTGCAGGTCACCCCGGGCGTAGGATATTACAGTTGTGGTATAGCGGGTGGGATTAATTCCAAGTCTAACAGGGAAAAGAGGTACGGAACCGTTTAATTAGAACTGAAATTGTTGACACCGAATGGCAGTGATGGTTACTTGTTATATATAAGAAAAGAAAGAGTGAGATTAATTCAAGGTTGGAATACTCTCCACCAGATACATCGTAAAATTCTGCATCACTATCATCAAATATACATGGCATTTGCCAATATTTTTCTTAGTGAAATGGCATCAATCAATGTCGGTCATCGAACCTGAATTAACCATCGCAAATTGAAAGTGTTTTCGGTAAAAGGGTCATCAAATGGTAGTGACTTAGGAAGTACCAGTATATCTAATGTTAATACTTTTAAATTCACAAACTTTTGAGAACATTATGAGAAACTTTGAAGAATAGTTACAAAAATATATCAGATAAGTGACCAGGGATAAAACTAATACTCTTAGATTTTACACGAGTATTTGTTTGTTACCTAAGAATGTTCCCAAAACTTATAACACCCCGTTGTTTTTGCGTCGGGGGTTAAAATTAATTATGAAAAGACTTAAGTAATATTTTCAATGATGCCGTTTCCTTCACGTGAAGTCTGAATACATTCAACGAGAGTTACATATTTAACATGCTGTTTCATAGCAGCCTTAACCTCCATTCTATCGGGCATTTTTTTTATATGGCGGAACAATGCCAGCAGTAAAATGGATACTATGACATTTATGAATTGTACAATATCTACAATTTCAGTTGTTATTAAACACGAGTTTGGTAGATTCCTAGAGATTGTTGTCGGACTTGAACCGACTAAAACGCACGCCGACTGTGTGGACCCCAGGTTGCCGGAGGTGAGATTATCTGAGACATATCCTGGGACCCCTGCCGGCCCAGGACCGTCTCTTATGAGACGGACCTCTTCGGGTGTGGGGACCACGGAGTCCCCATCGCATTCTCGGGAATGGGGAGGCGCGCACTGCGCACCGCCGCCGCGACCTGCTTCTGATAGGATGACAGGCGGCTCCACCCGTCACCTCCAGGCCCGCACTCATGGGGCACGGAGGTCATTTGGCGACCTCCGTCCTCCCGCTCCCGCTCCGCCGACTCCTTCACAAGCATTACTTGCTCGCAAAAGGAGGCGCTGGCCGCCCACGCATCTACACAGCGAACTATCGCCGCGAACAAGGTGGCGAGCGTGAAAACTCTCACTCCCAGGGCCACCACCAGCTCCCGTTTCGGAATTCCCCATGCCGAGCATTCGGTGAGCGTGTGTAGCCCCGAATCCTCGCTCGCATCGCAGTGGCGGCACTCGGACGTTGGCTCTTTCCCGATCCGACGCAGATACAGCCCGAAATACACATGCCCGGTGATAATCTGCGTCATCCGGTACAAGAGGCCCATGATGGGTCTTACCACCGCTATTACGGCGTGCCCTACACGTGGTCGCCCAAGTCGCAGCTCCCATTCCACCACCATATCCCTTTGGAGCTGGGATCTCACGTCCTGAATTTCTTCGGGCTCGGGTTCATGTCTCCGCCCCTGCGCCGCCTTTCGGTATCGATATAGTGCCGAAAGGGCTCTATTTCAATACCGAACTCTCGCTTCAGGACCTATCAACCTCGAGAGGAAAGCCTCTTTCATCAATCAGTAGATGAATTGGCTTGCATATGAGGTTGGTTTGGGTCTCAAATGTCTAGATATTATATTTTTGACATTCAGGGTTTCATCATCTTAACCAAAGGAGTCAAACTTAATTCTGACGGAAATGCCATTTACCACCCATATTGTGGTAATTTTGTGCCGGAAATTAAAAACACCCAGTCGGGACTCAGGGACATAATCTTGAAACCAGTATTAAACAAAATGAACCTATATGAAAAATAATTTATATGAAAAAATCCTTTTTAACATTTGTTTTAAACATCTAAATAACCTTTTTCTGTTCGTTTAATTTTTATTTAACTTACCTTGTTATAAATGGGTTATTTCTTTCTACTAAATTTGAAAACTGTTATCCTCAATGAATGGAGTTATCTTGAGATAGCTTCTGTGGCGTGGCGGTAGTAAATACAACACAGTAAGCGCGGCTTCGATCCCCGCTCAGTGCAAAAAGTCTGCCACCTAAGTGGTATAAAAAATATGTGTGACTAAACTGACTAAATATGGTATTCGTATTGGTCTGGTCGTACCTCAGAGAACACGTTAAGCTGTCAGTCTCGGTTCGACGAATTTGAACGAACTTCTATGGTAGTCGTTACGGGTAGTTAGAGCTCTAAAACAAAGTCAAACAACTGATCTAACTGCAATGCTTCAGTATCGCCATTGGGTTTTGGAGTAGCTCCACGGAAAATATCAAAGTTCAGACAAATCTGCAGTTAGAGTGGTAAAATGGACGCCAGACTCTGAGGTGAAATCTTCGAGTGCGACTAGGAGTAAGGTTAAAATGAAAGCAAATAAGTTGTGTTAATTTATGTAGTACATGGTAGCTTAGTTACGTCATTCTGAAGTCAAGTACTTTGCTGTTCGACACCATGTATTGCTATAGATGGCGATTCAATTATTTTAAGGCTTCTCTGATATAAAAGATTGTATTAATTGAAGAGGTAAACTGAGAAACATACAGTTCTTTTTTTAAATATACGTTTGCGTTAAAAACTATTTGATATTATGAACATGAGGATTATCTAAATTAAAATATAAAAACAATATATAGGTATAATACACTTATACAAATCTGCTGTCTCATTGTGAAGCATCCTAAACCAGCATCAACCAGGGACTAGTGTTGTTATGAATAATAATCATAATTTAGTTTTACATATCCTGCACTGTTTCTGATCGCATACTTAATGAATACTGCAAGTAACTTCTTGTGCCATTTGCTTGTAATCATATAATAGTGTGTAATTCATTATCTTGCGTTTTGGTGAGTCTTGGCGTTGGTTTTGCATGTAATTATTCCATTGCAAAATTTTATAAATAACATAACAAAACAATGTCACTTTGACACTTTTGATTCGCTATTCTGTTTACTCATCATAACTGCTGTGTCTGGCACAGGGGGCTTTTGCTCTTACGTAAACGCTTTTAAAAATATCTAATTTTTTCATGGTCTAATCACTTTTTTTTTGTTTGTTTTATATACAGTGTTTAAATATAATTGTATTTTTACAGCAATTGTGACTGTTTGCTGGCGGGTGGTGCAGAGACTGAACTAAAACAACTCAACGTATTTATTGTACTGGTACATTTTTTTTTTTATACAAATATTACTATTATTATATATTTAAGTACTTAATATATTATTTATTTTTATTATTATAATTATTATGAGTGATAATGACTTGTCTGATAGTGATTCCTATTTTCCTGCCGATGATATGGATTTCTGTTCAACCCCAAATAATGCCGTTTTACTTGGTGATAAACTTTGTAGACGTTTTGAACAAAACATGGGACAGTCATTTAATGTTTGTCACATAAATGCACAGAGCGTGCCCGGACATTACAGTGACCTTGTAGCGACCTTTGCTGACTCTCACATCCATGCAATTCTGATTTCCGAGAGCTTTTTGAAGCCTAATCTTCTCTCTTCTTATTACCCACTCCCTGGATTTATTTTGATTAGAAACGACAGGTTGGGTAAGGAGGGAGGTGGTGTAGCCATATATCTCCGTAGTGATCTACCTTTCAAAATGGTTACCTCATCTCCTTCACAATACTCAGCTAGCGCCGAGTTCCTTTTCCTTGAGGTCTGGGTCAGGGGTGTCAGGGTGATCCTTGGCGCTGTGTACTGTCCCCCCACAGTCGATTATTTCACCGACTTTGAATTGGTATTAGAATCGTTGGGGTCTGACTACGAGCATCACATCATCATGGGTGACTTTAACACTAATCTTCTCGCAGGTGACTCTCCAAGGGCTCACAAACTCCTTCACATCGTCGAGGCAGCCAGTCTTCACGTTTTGCCACTTAAGGCCACACACCACAATAAGGACGTGGAGGATACCTGGCTCGACTTGATTCTTACTTCTTCTCCTAGTCTTATTAACTTTCATGGTCAGTTTTTAGCACCGGCCTTCTCACATCATGATTTACTTTATGTCTCCTATATTCTTAAACCACCTAAACTCAAACCTAAAGTGTTGCAGAGGCGTTGTTTTGGTCGAATGGACACTAACAAATTGTGTGCTGATGCTGCGGAGATCGATTGGGCGCCTTTAGCAGAGGCTACCACCGTTGATGACAAAGTTCTGTTCTTCAACAAAACAGTAAATACCCTCTTCGATATACATGCCCCTGTTAAGAGGGTGAGGTTGAAGCACCCTCCGGCACCGTGGCTTACAAATGAGGTTCGAATTGCTATGAAACGCAGAGACCGGGCATTTGTTAAGTTTAAAAAAAGTCGTTCGGACATCAATTGGGACTCTTACAAGGCGGTCAGGAATCGGTGTAACCAGGTGATACGGAACGCTAAACGCCGACACATCTTTGATAACATAACTTGCTCATCACCAGCTGAGGTCTGGAAGTTTCTCGGGACTTTGGGAATTGGTAAGTCAAGGCAACTGGGGCTACCCAAGACGATTGAGTTAGATGCCATTAATCGTTTTTTCTCCACCTCTTCTGCAATTGATGGGACAACCAAACGTCAAACGGTAGACTTCATGGCCGGGCTGACCAGTCCCAGTTATACACCTTTTCAGTTTTCTCCAATTACATTGGATGAGATCAAAAAAATCATCTTGTCCATCAAATCTAGGGCAGTGGGCTGTGACAATATTAGTCGTCGAATGATTACCTCTATCCTGGACCATCTTCTCCCAGCCATTTCCCACATTATCCATTTTTCACTAGATTCTGGTCAATTTCCTATATTGTGGCGCAAAGCCTATGTCCGTCCTCTTCCCAAAATTTCTAATCCCTCGCTTCCCAAACACTTTCGTCCGATCTCGATCCTTCCGTTTCTATCCAAAGTGCTGGAGGTATGTGTGCATAGACAGTTGTTTAATTTTATACATCGTAATGACATATTAAGTCCACTGCAATCAGGATTCAGGCCAGGACACAGCACTACCTCTGCTCTCCTAAAGGTAACGGGTGACATCAGGGATGGTATGGAAAAGACTATGGTTACTGTGATGGTCTTAGTAGATTTTTCCAACGCATTCAATTGTGTGAACCATGACATTCTTTTGTCGATCCTTGCCCACATTAAAATCTCATCTGATGAACTGGATTGGTTCTCTTCATATCTTCAGGGCCGCCAGCAGTCAGTTTGTGCCGATGAGGAGTCATCGAGTTGGTGCAATCTTGACTCTGGGGTCCCTCAAGGCGGTATACTTTCTCCACTTCTTTTCTCCTTATTTATTAACTTCATAACCTCCGATCTTCAGTGTGCGTATCACTTGTATGCCGATGACCTGCAGTTGTATAGCCAAGCCCCTGTGGATAATATTTTGGAAGCTATCGATAAAGTAAACGCAGACTTATCCTTTATACGTCGTTGGTGTGACGGGTTTGGACTGGCCGTTAACCCTGACAAATGCCAGAGTATGATAGTGGGCAGCGTGTACATGATGCGAAGGTTGAAGGACGTGATCATGCCAGCTATTATATTCGATGGCAAAATAATTCCTGTCACACTTAGTGTTAAGAACTTGGGCCTAAATCTTGACTCAACCTTCAGTTGGCGGGTTCAAGTCACTAACGTCTGCCAGAGAGTGACAGGGACACTAAGGGCTCTTTATCGCCTTAAAAACTTTCTTCCTATTAAAACCAAGACAATGCTCATGCAGACTTTAATCTTTCCTATCTTTGACTATGGTGATGTATGCTATTTCGACCTGAATGCAGATCTGCTCAATAAACTTGACCGACTTCTCAACAATTGCATTCGATTCGTCTACAATCTTAAGAAGTATGACCACGTTTCGGCTTGTCGTACTGAGCTGGGTTGGTTGCCTATACGAAGGCGACGGAGTCTGAGAGCTGTCACTTTGATATATACCCTACTAAACTCTCCCAATGCCCCAGCTTATTTAAAGTGTCAGCTCCACTTACTCGGCTCTAACCATAATAAAAATTTACGCTCGTCTAACAACTTACTCCTACACTGTCCCACTCACACGACAAGCCTTGTCCACTCTTCGTTCTTAGTCCAGGCTATTCTTTTATGGAACGCGCTTCCCCTGGAAATCAGAATGTCTACAAACCGTTTCATATTTAAGACCAGAGTACACCAGCTCTACAGCAACCCATAGTTGGCAAACAAATCATTTCACATCGCATCTGTATGTATTTGAAATGTATTTGTATCAATATATATATGTATATATATTCTTTTTATTTTTATGCATATATTTATGTATATATTGGTCTATATGTGTATGTAGTTTATGATGTTTGTATATATTCATATATGGATATATAATTATTTATTTACTTTTAATTATTTAATTATTTTTTTATTATAAAAATATTATTTAGTACCTAACTGAGGGAACTATCACTACAACACTTCGAGCACCTACTTTTAATATCTCTGCATCACCCTAAGGTTGACTGGTAGAAAATGCCTGTGGCATTAAGTCCGCCTTTGTACATTCTGTCTGTTTGTGCAAAAAGCTTAAATAAATAAATAAATAAATAAAAAAAAGTTCATATTATATAAACAAATCCTATCCTTCAGTTTTACAAGTATTCATTTTGTTGGAGTGTGTTTCTTGGAGAGAAGAAAACAAATAGGAACGGAGTTTGGTGTTATTTTAGGGCGCCACTACATTTAATATTAATACGTTCTTTCAATTGGTACAAATACATATTTACAAATTTTGACCTTCAGATAATGAGATAAATATTTTTGGTTACAATTTGAAGTTCACCTAGGAAATGCCAAAAATCGGTGTAATAGTTCAATAGTGAAAAAAGAATGATAGATTTGTGTCAAAAGTTAAAAAATGTAAAGCACATAACGAGTTTTGTCGAATGTGTTTAGGTGAAAGTTCGGTGACTCAACGGTCAGAGCGTTCCCCCTGTAAGGGAAAGATGCGGATTCAAATCCCGCCTAGACTGATTCAATTTTTTCTATCTTAATCGATTTGACCTAAATAAAAAATTTAAATTAATTATTTCAACCGTATTATGCTAAATAGCTGCCCTTCAGCGACTCATAATATTTTTTTGTTATTCTACGAATTCTGTTATACCTAAAGATTTAATTTCGTCAAAACTCGTTACGTTGCTTTTTGCTTAGTAGTTCCTAAATTGGTAGAGGACCTCGTATTTACTGCTCAAACATAATTTTTCATTTATATTGACCAAACGAGCGAAGCGAATGAGTGTCTCCGTTTCGACAATTGTACAATCGATGATACTGGTTAATGGTACAGGTGGTTCGGCGTGAAAGTGGCTGATTTAGCTTTTGTTCGTATCTATGTTTGGTGGTCAGTTCCGATCTAGAGGGCGCATTTCTTAACTGATTTTCACCATACTTGGCATACGTGTTCTTTGATTTAAAACACAACTTTTATCGAGAACTTTTTTGATACGAGAGAAAATGGAAGATATGATGATTTTTGGCTGAAATATCGAGAATATTATTCCTCACAGGTTGTTGTAAAAAAATAAATTCATG
Source organism: Eilema griseolum (assembly GCA_963662185.1). Classification (NCBI taxonomy): domain Eukaryota; kingdom Metazoa; phylum Arthropoda; class Insecta; order Lepidoptera; family Erebidae; genus Eilema; species Eilema griseolum. The sequence goes on along the minus strand of OY759245.1, from coordinate 8,378,200 downwards.
TAAACTTCTTTATAAAAATAGATGAGAAAAAAGGGGGAAGTTTGATGTAATTATTTTAAAAAACAAAAACGGACCTTCAATATTTTTAGTGAAATATCCAGGGCTACACACAAAAACACTACTATTACCTGTATCATCTCTAAGATTGTATCAAATACAAATACATTGAAAAGGGTAGGTATTTCTTTCTGCTGATAGGTTCAATATTTATATTTTATTTACCTGTTGTTTTGCCGAAAAGATATTTATAAAATTTCACTACCTAAACAAAGTTTGGACGACACCTTTATTATACCAATGCAAAGTTTGGATCAATTTTACGCACTTTTACATTTCGTTACTTATTTTTATGTGTATATATAATATATCTTATATATAAAATTCTCGTGTCACAATGTTCGTTCCCGTACTCCTCCGAAACGGCTTGACCGATTCTTATGAAATTTTGTGAGTATTTTGAGTAGGTCTGAGAATCGGCCAACATCTATTTTTCATACCCCTTAGTGATAAGGGTTGTCCACTCTGGGAACCGACATCAACGCGGGCGGAGCCGCGGGCAAAAGCTATGTATATATATATATATATACATATATATATATATATATATATATATATATTTCTTTTTTTTTTTCAAGAGGTCAGAAGGTTTCTTCATGGTCGGCAGCACCAGTGTGACACCCCTGGTGTTGCATACGTCTATAGGCCACAGTAACCGCTTCCCATCAGGTGGGCCGTGTGCTTGTCTGCCAACTTAGTGGTATAAAAAAAAAATACACGTATGTACTTATATACATATAGATTAAAATAAAAGTAAGTTATCAAATAAAATAAAAATCCTGACTGCTGGCTGCTGATCAAAACAAGTTTGATAGCAGGCGGTACTAAATCGGTAACGGTAAATCGATTAAGATGGGCAAAAGTGCCGCTTTATAGCTCAAACGGGACTTGAAACCACAACCTGTTCCTAACAAGGCGGAATGCTCTGACTACGCCATTAAATTCGTGTTGTGTTCCCAGCGGTGAGTAGGGTAGCCAGAGCTCGCTGGAGAATTTGTGCTGTCAGTGGGAAGACTAAAGGCTTGTCCTGCTTTGTCTTCTGCTGACGGCACAGAAACTCTGTACTTACAGGGTTGGCAGCGCGACTGTGACTCCTCTGGTGTTACAGACGTCCATAGGTCACGGTAACCACTTTCCATCAGGTGGGCCGTGTGATTGTCTGCCAACTAAGTGGTATAAAAAAAAAAAAAATTAAATGACAACTTCTTCTAATTGGTACAGACTTCACAATATTGGGGTGCGGGTTGGGTAACCTCCACGTTGGCTTACCTGTTTCTTTTCCCTCTGGACCGCGGTCCTGGGGAACGGAAGCGGGGAGGCTGGTGCACCCTGGACGACGGTTAGTAGACTCTGACTCCAAGGAGAAGGAGCTCTGCTAGCCGTCGACCAATAACCCGACAAGCCCTTTTTAGGGCTAGCTGACCCTGAGGGGGTCGTGGTATGGCGGACCTGCAAGGCCCGCGGGAAGGGATTCGTAGAATCCCTTCCATCCCAAACAGCCCTTTTTAGGGCTAGCCTGTCGCTCCCGGTATCCCTCTGCTTTCAGAGGGGACATGGGGGCGACACAAGGATCCATGGGATCCAGGGACGGGCCGGCCTACTGCTCGCGCAGAGGCTGGCAGGCATTCGTGCCACCGTCGGTGCTGGGAGAGTTGGCTGCTCTCCCGCGTCGCGTAACCTCCAGGATATCGACAACGACCTGAGTGCTAGCCACACTTGGGAAGCCGATATTCTGAAGGCCGCGGGGCTTGCCTTAATTGGCCGGCCCGCGACAAGGAAAAGTCTGAAAAAAACCCGACAGCGAAGTCGCTTAAAACCTACGGATACCAGGGGACCTCCGTAGTATGTACCCCGCTTCCCGGAATGGCCGTCACCCGGGGAGTGTAATTTTATCGGTTCTACTCGTGGGATTTACATGGAAAATTCATTATTGACATTAAAACCCAAACCAAGCAGAACAGTCTGCGCGGAGGTCGCGCAGCACCACGACGCGGAGGTCGCGTCCCAAACCGCGGTGTCGGAGGAATTCGACACCGCCACGGAGAGGAGTAGGGCGAACAGCCCGGTGGGCCTACAGACCCGGAAATCTGTACGGCGGAAGAGGAGATTCAGGAAGAAGTCTCTTCCTCCTCCTTCCCCTCCACCACAGAAGACGGAGTCGGACTTGGAGCTCACCTTGACCGACTCCTCTTCCACCAGCAGCAGTCACGACGGTGACGAGACGCTGCATCCACCACCGCCGAAGCTGCTAGCGGTCAGCCGCACGCAGCTGCAGCGTGGTGACAGCCTCAGGGCCCCGGAGGATGTGGAAGCGCCGCCGAGTTCCTCCACCTCGGCGGCATCCTTACCCTTGCCTCGCGCCGACAGAATATCTGAGGAGGTGATAGAAGCCCTAGAAGGTTGGGCCGGGGCCCGCACCGATTCTCCGACGCCGGAGGAGCACCGGGTCACGCAGGCGACGACGCGGCTTGTCGAGCTGTTCGACCTCCTGAAGGCGGAGTTAGCCGAGTTGCAGCTCGACAGGGCTCATTTGGGCAGGAGGCACCTGGAGCTCCTGGAGAGCAATGAGCGGATGGCGGCCGATTACCGCAAGGAGATGGGGAGGATGGCGGCCGATCTGGCGAGCCTCCAAGCGGTCGTCGCTGGGCTGCCGGCGGAGCGCGTTACGCGGTCGGCGCGTTCAATCCGCTGTTGCCCGTGCGATCAAGGTCGCCACTGCGGCCGGAGCCGCTGTTGCAGCCGACGCCGTCGGGACGGCCGGCGCGGCCGCTGTTGCCCGTGCGGTCGAGGTCACCGCTGCGGCCGGAGCCTCTAGCGCCGTTGGAGTCGCCGCGGCCGGAGCCGCCGAAGTCGCCGGCCCGACCAGCTCGGCAGGAGTCGCCGGTGCTGCGGCCGGCTCGGCCTGCGGACCCGTTGGCGCTCTGCATGGCGGCAATAGCTGCCATGGAGAAGCGCCAGGAGGAGGCGCTGGCGGAGCAGCGGGCGTGGCGGGTGGCGCAGGAGGAGCGCACCCGGAGCTGGCTGGAGTCCATAATGGACTCCAGCCGCCGACCACCCCTGGCGGCTCCGGCCGGATATGCCGGGGCAGTTAAGAGGGGCCCCACCTGTCCGGTAGTGGCGGGATCCCCGCAGGGGTCGGCCAGCAGCCCGTCCGCTGCGTTTGCCGCCCATGCCGCTCCGCCCGCTCGGGCTGCTCTCGCTGCGGGGGCTGTGAGCCCCCCCCAGGATGCGCAGGTCGCGCGGCCCAGGGGAAGGGGAAAGGGGAAGGGCAAGGGGAAGAAGTCCCCAGCCCTAGCCCCGGCCCCAGCTCTGGCCCGAACTTCGGCGGGTATAGCCGCCACGAGCTCCTCGCCGGAGGGGGGCTGGGGGGTTGCCGGCGCCTCAAAAAAGCGGCGCAAGGCGAACCGAAAGGCAGCCAAAAAGGCCAGGAGGGCTGAGGCTGCTGCGAGGGGAGTGCCAGGGAGGCTGCGCGTCCCCCGCTCAACCGCCGTCGTCCTTACGATGACGGCGGAGGCGGCGGATAGGGGCGTGCAGTACGCCCAGATTGTCACGCAGGCGAGAGCCTGCGTTGACATGAAGGCCCTCGACATGCCGGGCCCCATCCGGGTGAAACCCACTCGGACGGGTGCTCGGCTACTCGAGATCCCAGGCGCTTCGAGCGGTCCCCAGGCTGATGCCCTAGCGGCTAAGCTTAGGGAGACGCTTGACGCAGCCGACGTCCGGGTGTCCAGGCCCAACAAGTGCGCAGAAATGCGCATTTCCGACCTGGACGACTCCATCACGGTGGAGCAAATCCGCCTCACCGTGGCGGAGGCCGGGGGCTGCCCCCTAGAGGCGGTGAAGGTCGGAGCAATCCGCTTCGGCCGCCGTGGACTGGGGGCGGCAGTTGTCGGCTGCCCCATCGCAGCAGCCAAAAAGGCTGCCGACCGGGGGTTCCTCGCCGTTGGAGGCGTGGTGCGGGTGCAGGTCCGGCTCCTGCAGGCTCGACCGACCAGGTGCTTCAGGTGCCTGTCGGTCGGCCACGTGGGGGTGCAGTGCACGGCGGCGGTGACGGTCGGTGACCGCTGCTTCCGCTGTGGCCAACCCGGCCATACGGCCGGTGGATGCGAAGCTCCGCTGCACTGTTTCAGGTGTGCAGCGGGGGGCAAACCGGCCGACCATAGGGTTGGTAGCAAGGCCTGCACCGGGGGGGAGCCGAAGCCGCAAGGCGGGGGCTCCACCCAAAGTTCGCGGCGGGATGCGGAGATGGTTCCATAATGGATCCCCAGCTCCGCATCCTGCAGGCGAACGTGGGCCACGGTGCCGGTGCTCAGGGTCTTCTGCTCCAGAGCATGGCACAGTGGTCCATACACGTCGCCGCTGTCGCCGATCCGTACACTCACCGGCCCCTTGGGCCTGCCTGGGTGGTCGACCTGGGCGGGTCGGCGGCACTGGTGTACAACGCCGCTGTGGGTGCCCCTCCCCCTGTTGTCGTGGCAAGGGAGCATGGCATCGTAGCGGCGCGTGTGGGGGAGATTGCGGTCGTGGCCGTCTATCTCACGCCGAGCCTACACCGACGCATAGGGGAGTACCGGCAGTCGCTGGAGCGACTGACCGACGTCGTCAACGCCTGTCATCCTCATCCGGTTCTTGTGCTCGGGGACTTCAACGCCTGGTCAGTGACCTGGGGGTCCCGGCACACGAACCCACGAGGTAGGGCTCTGGAGAGCTGGGCCGCTAATCACGGTCTAGTTCTCCAGAATCGCGGGGCCGAAGCCACGTTCGTGACCGCGGAGCGCAGTTCGATTATCGACCTATCGTTCGCAGGCGCTTCGCTGTCGCACCGTGTGCGGGACTGGCGTGTTGTTATGGGGGTGGAGACACTGGCGGATCACCGATACGTTCGGTTTGATGTCTCCCCCCCCGCGGGTGATGCGCCGGTCATACCGGCCCCACGCGAGCCACGCTGGGTGCTTGGGAGACTGAATCGGGAGGTCCTCCTGGAGGCCGCCATCGTACAGGCCTGGGCCATTGCGCCGGACAGGCCTGTCGATATCGACGATGAGGCGGTGTGGTTCCGGGAGGCCATGACTCGTGTCTGCGATGCGGGTATGCCTAGGGCACCACCCTATAGTCCGAGGCGTCGGGTCTACTGGTGGTCTGCGGAGATCGCGAGGCTACGGCAAGCCTGCGTGATCGCGCACCGCCGGTGGACCAGACTCCGTAGGAGGCGTAGCCGAACCGCAGATACGGAGCCCCGAGTGGCGGAGCTTCATGTGGGATACAGGGAGGCCAGAGATGCCCTCCGAGCGGAGATTAAGCGGGCGAAAGCCGCGGCTTACAAGGAGCTCATGGAGACGCTGGAGCGGGACCCATGGGGGCGGCCTTACCTTATGGTAAGAGGAAAGCTGCGCCCCCGGGCCCCGCCGTTGACCCGGGTTCTCCAGCCAGCTCTGCTCGGTGGAGTGGTCGAGTCCCTGTTCCCGGCGCGAGCGGAACACGTTCCGCCGCAGATGACTCCGCCACCTCGGTCGCCTGTGGCGCCCAGTGTGGTAGTTGACGACGAAGTCCCCGAGGTCACTTGGGTAGAACTGGAGCTGGCGGTGCGAAGGCTTAGAGCCAAGAAGAGCACCGCCCCGGGACCCGACGGCATTCCAGGCCGCGCGTGGGTCCTAGCTCTGGGAGAAGACGGTCTCGAACCCCGGCTGAGAGGGTTCCTCAGCGCATGCTTGGAGCGGGGCCAGTTTCCGAAGATGTGGAAGACGGGGAAACTGGTCCTCATCCGAAAGGAGGGTCGCCCGGCGGACGAACCGTCCGGCTACCGGCCCATTGTGTTGCTCGACGAGGTGGGCAAGCTCTTTGAAAGAGTTATTGCGAAGCGCCTCGTCGAGCACCTCTCTGGTAGGGGGCCGGACCTGGCGGATGCCCAATATGGCTTCCGCCGGTGGCGGTCCACCGTGGATGCCATCATGCGCGTGAGGACTTTGGCGGAGGAGGCAGTTGCCCGGGGTGAGGTGACGTTGGCGGTGTCCTTGGACATCTCCAACGCGTTCAACACCTTGCCCTGGAGTTGCATCAGGGAGGCACTCGTGTACCACGGTGTGCCTCTCTACCTCCGCCGCATAGTCGGGGCGTACCTGACGGAGAGAGCCGTCATCTACCCAAGTGCGACCGGCGTCGGTCGGCGTGAGATGTCGTGCGGTGTTCCACAGGGATCGGTTCTCGGGCCGCTACTGTGGAACATTGGATACGACTGGGTGCTTCGCGGTGAGCTTGCGGACGGCGCCGCCGTCACGTGCTATGCGGACGACACGCTAGTGACGGCGAGCGGAGCTACACACCGCGAAGCGATCCTGAGGGCCACGACCGCGGTTGCTCAAGTCGTGGAACGGATCCGGCGGCTGGGCCTTGAGGTGGCTTTGCATAAATCCGAGGCCATGTTCTTTCATGGACCTCGGCGCACGCCACCACCTGGTTCCAGTCTCACAGTGGGAGGCACTCTCATCGGCATCAAGCCCCAGATGAAATATCTGGGGCTCGTGCTCGACGGCCGGTGGGACTTCGGGAAGCACTTCCGAAGTCTGGGCCCCAAATTGGCGGGCACAGCCAACGCTCTGGCGCGGCTACTGCCCAACCTGAGGGGCCCGGATGACTCCTGCAGGAGACTCTACGCGGGTGTCGTGCGGTCCATGGCCCTGTACGGGTGTCCCGTGTGGGCGGACACCCTGAGTGATCGGCACATGCTTCTGCTGCAGCGTCCGCAGCGGAAGTTGGCGTGCCGCATCATAAGGGGGTACCGCACGATATCATTCAACGCGGCGAGTCTCCTCGCCGGATCGCCACCATGGATCCTGGAAGCGAGATGCCTTTCGGCGCTATACAGGTTCCGAAGGGCAGCGCGGGAGCGGGGTCACGATCCCGAGCCCGAAGAAATTCGGGCCGTGAGATCCCGGCTCCACAGGGAAATGGTGGCAGAATGGGAGAGACGACTTGGGCAACCAAGCGCAGGGCACGCCGTAGTAACGGCGGTAAGACCCATCATGGGGGAGTGGCTAGAGAGGCCACACGGCAGCCTCTCGTACCGTCTGACGCAGATGATCACCGAGCACGGATGCTTCGGAAAGTATCTGCGTCGGATGCAGAAAGAGCCAACGTCCGAGTGCCATCACTGCGACGCGAGCGAGGACTCAGGTCCGCACACGCTCACCGAGTGTCCGGCGTGGGAGACGCCGAGGCGGGAGCTTGTGGCGGCCCTGGGAGTGAGGGTTCTCACGCTCTCCACCTTGCTCGCGGCGATGGTTCGCTGCGCGGATGCGTGGGCGGCCGGCGCCTCCTTCTGCGAGCAAGTAATGCTCGTGAAGGAGGAGGCGGGGCGGGAGCGGCAGCGGGAGCGACGAAGGATCGCTAGACAAGCTGCCCGCGCACGAAGGCAACTCGGGCGTCGGAGGTCGATGAACGACCTCCGCCCCCCATGAGCGCCGGCCTGGGGGTGACAGGTGAAGCCGCCTGTCACCCTTGCAGAAGCAGGCCGCGGCGGCGGCGCGCGTGGCGCGCCTCCCCGTTTCCGGGGACGAGTTGGGGACTCTGTGGTCCCCACACCCGAGAAGAGGGCCAGATCGTGAGAGATGGCCCTGGGTCGGCCGGGGTGCGAGGGATATGCCTGTCAACCTCACCTTCGGCAACCGAAACGACCCACAGGCGGCGTGCGTTTTAGTCGGTTCGAGTCCGACATAACCTCCTCCACCGGCTCCGGTGGGGAGGTATCCGTGGGGATTTTGCGCACGTAAAAAAAAAAAAAAAAGACTTCACAATATTTTGGATTCAAAAAATTATACTTCTGTGACATTGCTATCATTTAAAAATATTATGGATGTACTTTGATACCGTCGAAATATTTTGTAGGACATAATTTCGTAGCAAAAAGAATTTTTTTTATTTTATTAATATCCACATATTTATTATAGCCTTAAGTTTGAGCCTATCCTTCCCACGCGTACGTCGGTGTTAAGCCTCACTACCATAAAGTATACTGTCGTTTTGTAAGCACTAGCTGTAATTCAAATTGGGGTTAAGAATAAATTAGGATGATCAATTACACTCTGTTTAATCTCTATTATACAAGCTGAAAACGTTATTAAACGATATTATGTTTAACTCAGATAATACAGTTTTAACTCAATTTGTGTGATTATTAAAACTGTAGTAGAGTAATGAATGACTTGTGACGACACAGAAACTCTCCGTTCTTAGAGGGTCGGTAGCATGGGTGACTCCTTTGGTGTTGCAGAGGTTCATAGGTCACAGTAATAACTTTCTATTAGGTGGGCCATGTGGTTGTCTGCCACCTAAGTTGTTTTAAATAAATGCATAAAAATTCACACTTATTCCAATTCAGACATAATTCATTAATTTCCAATTAAGTATTTAAAAATTCCCAGTTTCCATTTGTCAGCATATTTTTGTCTGATCTTCTCTGATAGTAACAGCTATAAATACCTAGCCTGGCTAATAATTCCAGATGTAGGTATTTGGCTTTGAAATCATTTTATTTAGATATAATCTCTCACAAAATAACTCCTCAAAATTCTTTATTAATATCCTCGTTGGTGTACATGAAATTCTCATCAATGAGTCAAAACAAAAAATATTCAAACAAGTTCATACTATCACTTTATCACTTAGAATTAAAAGCACTTTTACTAACGTTGTGTTATATGATTTCACCTAATGTAGTAATTAGTTCTTCAACAATTTCAGTACTTTAATGAGTATCTATATGAGACTTGCTGTCTAAAATTACTCTATCCAAATGATTTCATACAATACAAGTACTTCATATAAAACACAAAATGCTCAGTCATGCCATTTCGTATAATATACGCAATTTAGCACCAACTTTCGGTGTCATATTTTATATTTTTTGCTTGCCCTGTTTTTCGTTATAACACAGTTATGTGAAAGAAAATGGAATGGAGCTTTACAAAAAGTGAGAAGGTCTCTTAACATCGCTTTAGGAATATGTTAGGACTGTAATAAAATATTTATTATATACTACTTTATATTCTTTTATTTATTAAGAATAATTAATTAATAAAAATAAAAAAAACAGGCACACGCATTCGCGCTCGTTCCTAAAAGATAGGCGCGACCGGACCTGTACCCGGTGTGAAGGTGCCCGTCACGCTGGCTGTGATGCCCCTTGAATGGCGATGGACAGCCTCTGGACCAGGCACAATCTGTCGCAGGGGTCGCCTGACTTCTCCCTGATCCTAAAAATAATCCCTTCTTTTATAAATAATTGTACGATACCCTATCATTTCTTTTGCTTCTTTTCATCCAAAGGTTGCCTGGAAGTAATCGTTTTTAGCGATAAGGAAGCCCATTGTGCATTATAATTACTGTTAAATTGTTGTCTTATAATACTTTTATGGTGTACAATAAAGAATGTCTTACCTTATTTTATCTTACATACCCGAAGAGGTAAACAAAGTTGAACGCTGCATCTTTACCTAACCAGTAAATTAAATTTTATCGCAAGAAAATCACTCTAAAAGGCAATCTATTGACATAAAAAAATAAAAGAAAGAGGTATATTTCAGCAAGTACCTAATAATAATAAACTCGTCAGAATGAATAGGTTTAATAATAAATGACCAACATAAACGTAATCATTTTGATGAATGACATTCATTTCGGGTACAGAGAGACGATTTTGTCAGAATCGGACCTAAAATTGGTTACGGAGGTTTATGGTTATGGCCGCGGGTGTGCCTGTGATGTGTGAAGACAATTTGGTTGGAAGTGATTGTCAGCTTTTATTCATTTGCTGATGTAGGCGGAAAATCTTTTAACATTTTTAGGTAGATATTTATTTATTACGTAAATATTTTTTTAAAGAATTACCGAAATTACTAATTTTCCCTCTAACCCACCCAGCTAAGCTATTTATTGCTTGTGTTAGGAGTGGGTTCACAACGGTAGTGTGATGACCAATTTCCATTACGTAGGTGGTGTTCTGTACACGAGAGTTCACCGCGAAGATCGGCTATGTTAGTCATCTTCGAGCGCATTAGCGCCAAGCCGACTAGGAGTCGAAGTGGTCGCCATGGCCGAAATCGGTCGGAGGCATCAGTAATGACCAGGATTTTAACCAGGAGCCTATCGATCGTACTAAGCTGCCGACCACTCGGTTCAAAAGGAAAACTGAAATTGGTACTCCGTCTGTCTCTCTGTCTGTAAAAATCTTTTTATTTTGACATACGTGGAGGTATTGAATTGGAATTAATATCAAATTTTTAGTCTACAACGTCTGCAACATTTTTATCTTTTGAGGTATATCTGAAATTATTTTATACTTTTCGTTGTATTTTTTTCTAGAAGTCGGTTCATTTTATTTTTGTTAAAAAATACTTCTTGTATTGTACAATAACTTTATACTGAATTACGGAGGTAGGAAACGACGGTATTCCCGTCCCAATTGGCCAGTCCGACTGGGTCTGCCCCACAGAATACAGCAGTGATATTAACGTCGTGTTGTATTCCCGGAGGTGAGTAGGGTAGCCAGAGATATACCACTATAACCACTTTCCATCAGGTGAGCCGAATGCTTATCTGTTACCTAAGTGGTGAAAAAAATGGTGAATAAGAATTTTAAAGCACACATTATTTACTCTAATTAAACTATGAAGACTAACACCATAGAAATTCTTATTTCACTCAACAATACTTTTCCAACGGTGTATTACTCATATTGATAGGAGCTGGTCCCAGGGTCCATACATTGTGACCATCATCCTTTAGTACTACCACTCTGGTATATACTCTACTGGTTTCACTATACACCTCTTCATTTTGATATGGTATACAATACCTATTTATTATACTGTAGCGCGCTATTTAAGCTCCGATGCGTCTTAATTAATTAAAGATCACGTGAACACACCTAATATAACTCGAGCATATTAGTGACTGCTTGAATCAAATATTCAAGATGGTTTCATTTATAATTCATATAGGTATTCGCTGTCTTTGATGGCTTGTCACGGCATAAATATGAACATCTCAAATAATATAAATCCCTTTATTTACTCCTCATATTTTCTTCCCAGTCGTTTTCAGAGTTTTATAAAATTGCGCTCTGAGAAGAAAAATATGAGCAGGAGTTTTTACTTCTTTTATCAAATTTCAATGACACATTTTGTAACAAAAACATGTAGTGATAGTTTTAATAGCAAGAGTATTTAAGGCCCATATTCTGGAATGGTACTCAGTTTTAAATTTTTGATATATCTGAGGATTGAATGTATAGAAACAATCTGTCAAACCTATCAACCTGTCAATGCAATATGTCCTCAGATAAATCGAGATTTAGAATTGAGTGGAGTGTCATTCTAGACAAGCCTTAGTCTTTACTTCAATACCACAAAATCTATGTGCGCTAAAAAGTATACGTGAGATTTGTTGTGCTGTGTGAGATTGTCCTGATTGTGTTTTCTGCACTGATGGCACAAAAACTCTCTGATCTTACAGGGTCGGCAGCGCGGGAGTGACTCCCCTGGCGTTGCACATGTTCATAGTCCACGGTAATAGCTTTCCATCAAGTGGGCCGTATGCTTGACTGCCACCTAAGTTGTGTAAAAAAAGAACCAAAGTAACGTAAATATGCCATAATTAAATATTCCGATCCTTAGTTAAAATAGAATTGCTTTATTTTTTTTTGCATAATATCACATTAATGATTCTATGAAAACTAACTGTTGCCCGCGGCTCCGCCCGCGTGGAATTTGAATCATGTTGCCGTTCCAATGGTCCTTATTCCCGGGATACAAAGGCTGTAATCTATCCCTGTACTGATCCGTTCGGCCGTTAGAGCGCGATTGAATAAAAAACATCCAAACATCTTCATGAACTTTAAAATTTATATTAGTAGGATAAATAACTGTCGTATGAGCTTAGCAACTCACATTTCTATTTATATTTAGTGATAGGTACTCTTCCATATTTCATGCTTTGATTTAGACGGAAGGATTTCAATTGTACAAGCATATGTTTCAATGCCGGAATACAGAACGTAGAAGTAGGTAGCATTTTTGGTATTGAGCTTGCTATTAATGTAATTTCGAAGAACAGAAATGTGTAATGTGCTAATGAGTTTTCAGATATATACATTACATACATTTATATTTTTGTGGGAAGTATACAGTATATGCTACATCAGTGACGTCAGCGATGTGGAATATGGTAAAAAGTGTTAATAATCTAGAATAAAGTTTCAAGGTCAAACCACTATCTATTATTAGTTGAATATCATTCGCGGATAAATATCAAACCGTATAAGAATAAAGAATAGGCTTCAAAATATAAACTTGGGATATAAGAAGTAACTGGGAAATCCTTCGGAGGTATATATAATGTAGTGTGATAATTCTTCTAAACTCTTCTAACACAAAGAAGGGAAAAATTAGGAAAATAATTGTATAATAAGTTTCAAACAATCAAACTAGCCAATCACAGTTCACTGCTGGACATATGCCATCAGTTTACAAATATTTTTTTATTATGACACTTAGGTGGTAGACAAGCACACGGCCCACCTGATGGGAATTGGTTATCATGGCCTATGGACGTATGCAACACCAGGGGTGTTACACTCGCGCTGCCGAACATAAAGAAACCTGATGCCCCTCTTGAAGAACCTCATATTGAAGGTGCTTGGGAAAAGGGAGGTCATTGTACAGCATGAGTGTGCGTGGGACGAAGTATCTTTCATACCTCACAGTGAGCACCGTCTCAGGTCGCAATGTATGAGGATGAATTCCCTACCTATGGCGAGAGGTGCGATGATAGAACGTAGCTGTGGGCATCATGTCAAACAATTCATCTGAGCACAAACCATTGTATAGGCGGTAGAAAACACATAGCGAGGCAAATATAGGCAAATTTATAAGTACTAAACCGTTTTTTTTACCCTTGACGATGCATAGCTGTCTAGGTCGATGTGAGATTACACAGATGTTCCAAATAGTAGCGACCTGGGAAACTCATCGTGCTCAGACTGTCACGTAATCGTACATGAGCCATCCTTTCCGGACACGAATGTAAACATCACAACTACACCCTTGCGAATATTTTAGTATAATATAAAAGAAAGTGAAAAAGGGCAAAAATACTGGCTGGTTTGTACATTGAAATAAAATTTTATGAGTGGAGCCGTATGGAGAGTATTGTATGAATTGCTTACCTTTTTTATCACACTTTAATTTTTTTATACTTTTATGAGAACAGGTTACCTGGCTGACCTAACAAACACTGATGGATAACGATATTTTATTTTTGAACTTTAACCTAATTAAGTAATTATAACTTAATAAGGTTAAAGTTTAAAAATAAAATACTCCCGGGTTGTATAACTGTAGATATAAGTTCGACTGCTACTTAGTAGGCGATTACGACGAGGTAGGACACGACGGTAATCCCGTCCGAATTGAGCAGTCCGACCGGAAGTACCTCCACCCTACAGAATACCACGGCTATAATAACCTCGTGTTGTGTTCCCGGTGGTGAGTAGGATAGCCAGAGCTCACTGGAGAGTTTTTGTGCTGTCAGTGGGAAGACCAAAGGCTTGTCCTCATTTTGTGTTCTGCACTGAGGGCACATAAAATCTCTGTTCTTACAGGGTCGGCAGCACGGATGTGACTCCACTGGTGTTACACACGTTCATAGGTCACGGTAACCACTTTCCATCAGGTGGGCCGTGTGCTTGTCTGCCACCTAATTTGTATAAAAAAAAATAGGCGCGGGTGCGATTGCTACTCAGTGCAAATATTTGTAAACATTAATATGTATATTTGTGGTTTGGGTGTTCCAATGTATATTATATATGTATTTACAAAAAAGTATCTAATTATGTTTATCCGCATTCTAGATTCCATAACACAAGATAGTTAAGCTATGCTTAGTATGGTTCTAGATAGCGTTGTGTGGAATGTCGTAGAATATTTTTTATTATTATTATTATTTGGTATGATTTAAGAATGGTATGAGTTCTTGTGGTGTGAATGCGAAGCTACCCATTTATGTGGGCTATCAATAAACGTGTACTCTTTCTTTTAAAATGAATCTGTCGAAGCCGTAAATATAGTTATCACCATTATTTAAGGACAGTATCAGGACTGGTGAACAATGTTTTTGAACCGCACTTAACATATAGAAATGAACGGTGCTTCAAGCGGTAGTGTAATAACGTTACCACTTTATACCCACTTTTACGTTAAAAGCATGATCCTAGGGACGGGTCGACGGAGACGGTCAAAGAGACACAACGTCCCCATTCTACAGAATGACTCGAGCGACAAAGCGCGCAACGGCTGTTAGAGTTTCTAAAAGGATACCGCGCGGTCTCTTTGTTGGCATCGTTGTTTGATATTACGTTGTGCAAGGAGGAAGTAGGTTTCAACGCTCCATTAGTTGAAAGTGCATATAATAGTGCTGTATAGTACTAATCGCGTGTCCGTGACCCATAGGAAGTAGTGTATCGAATATTCTAGGAGATTTTTGAAAAAGGAACGGTAAGATGCTTTGGTCATATTGAGAGAATGAATAAAAGAAGACTAACGAAACAGGTGTATGAGGCGAGTGTGGATAGTACCGTCGGAAGGGGAAGACCTAGGCGCACATACCTGGACCAAATCGCGGCAGTTTTAGAAAAGGGGCAGGTCAGGAGTACCCTAAATCAACGAGCATGCTTGTAAACGTAATGAGAGTGAATGAAGCGAGAGTAGTATGTCAGGATCGTAGCAAATAGGGATTCGTGATGTCTGTTTGCCCCTGTGGGGAACAGGCGTGATTATATGTATGTATGAATGTATAATATTTTTCTATATCAAATTACATCTAGATCCGATGAGCGAATCATATATCCAAAATGTTGTATGTATAATAGTAAATGGAATGAGATAAGTCAAACAAGTATCAGCCGCATTATTTTTATTACGTTTGGCTTCAAACATTTGATCACTTCTCTTTGTCGTTGTTTATTTGACTAAAGAAAAATAAAAATATAATGGAATCCATCTCATATAGAAGGAATGAAAAATAAAAGATACAAAAATTACAAGGGCACGAGTATGACTGTATTGATATTATAGGCACAAGAACGAATACCTTCAAAGCATTATTAAAATATTCATACAAAACTCATACTACAAGGCAATTGCGCGATTCTACCTTTTTATGTCTCACAAAAGTTCTTTCATGAGAAGTCACACAAATACTGTGGTGAAGATACTTTGTAAATGAAAGACTGTGATATTTGTTTTGATAATATTTAATATTGTATTTTACCAAAAATTGAAATAGGAATGAGTCGCAGATAGACATCCATGTTTTTTTTACCAAGAATTACATTCACGACAATTGGATAGGGTATGTTAAGATGGTTTAGACACGTAAAACTAATGAACACCTAGTGTGAAAATAACACATCAAGTATGTAAGTACATTTAAATGGACCGGGAGGCCAAGATTGTCCTTGCAAAACACGCACTGACCAAATAATATGAAGTATTGATAAAGCACTCGAAACCAGCCGGTTTGTCTAAAGGATTTAATAACAGGATTAGAAGCTCGTGAAAATTAAGTACCATAGCAGATCGCAGGTTGCTATTTCTACCTACACCACAGCGAACTAGGCATGTACTTGATGGAGGTAGGACTCGATGGTATTCCAGTACTAACTGTGCAGTCCCACTGGGGAAGTACCTCCGGCCTGCAGAATACCGTAGCCATAAAAACCTCGTGTTGTGTTCCCGGCAGTGAGTAGAATAGCCAGAGTTCACTGAAGAGTTTTAGTGTGCTCTGTACGAAGTCCAAAGACTAGTCCTGCTTAGTCTTCTGCACTGATGGCTTAGAAACACTCTGTTCTTACAGGGGCAGTAGCACGAGTGTGGCTCCCCTGGTGTAGCACACGTTCATAGGACACGGCAACCGCTTTCCATCAGGTGAGTCGTGTGTAATTGGTATAAAAAATTTTTGTATAAACTGAACTTGGAGTGTATAATTTGTCCCTTTTGAAGTCACCACACTTAAATTTAATTGAACAACGTGGGTAAAGCAACTATTTTCGTAAATGTCTAGTTAAACATTTTAATTAATTGAACAATTTATCAATGTTATATTGAATAGTTGAGTTTAAACAAACGACCTTCGGAACAATTATTAAAGCAAATACTTTAGATACAAAATAGATAGAAATCTATACTATTATATAATTGTAAATTGGAGATGGACGCGCGATGGACACAAATACTACTTATTTTGATGTAGATTTTTTGTTATAAAGGTCTTGGTCAGACTGTTTGATTGTATGTGGTTGAGTAGACCCGGAGATAAGAGATCCACGCGGGATGAGCCACAGGCAGAAGGCTAGTTCAATATAAGCTCAGGTATATTGTCAATTAGTGTTATATACTCATATGTATGCAAAATATGTAAGTACACAATTTTTAAGGAGGTAGGACACGGCGCCCCATTGAGCAGTCCGACTGGGGAAGTACCTCCGCCCTGTAGAATACCGCGGCTATAATAACTTCGTGTTGTGTTCCCAGCGGTAAGTAGGGTAGCCAGAGCTCAACGTAGAATGTGTACTTTGTCTTCTACACTGACGGCACGGAAACTCTGTACTTATAGGGTTGGAAGCGCGACTGTGACTCCTCTGGTTACAAACGTCCATAGGCCACGGTAACCACTTTCCATCAGGTGGGCTATGTGCTTGTCTACCACCTAAGTGGTATAAAAAAAGGAATATGGGCTCCGGATCAGTAGTACTACTGAGTAGTTCGACTGGTAGTACAAATGATAGATTACTGTTTCTTTAGTACTACTACCAGTAGTACTAGTGACCCTTTTACATTTATACTACAAGTTGAACTACTCAGTAGAACTACTGATCTGGAGCCTTCTTTTGTTATGCGCAGTTCACAATATACCTAATAATAGGTATATTGTGGACTGCGATATTACCACCTTAATTATGTAGCCCTAAAGAGGAGCGGGACGACCCAACACAAGCATTACTACATGCTTCCTGGGTTGTGCTGGTAACTGAATAACTTTGTAAGAGAAATGTTAAAGAAATAAACTATTTTTATTTTTTATTATTAATAGGTGCCACAATATGTTTAGACCGAAGCCTTCGACAATACAGAGCCTAAAATAACGGCCGAAAATCTAACTGTCATTCTATTTTGCTTGCTAATATTTGCCATGAGGTGGGCCTGGTGCTACTTTAGTAGAATAAACCAATGAGTATTGAATCTATGTATAATAAAAAAGGCAGAACAAATACGTCAATTTTACCCTTAGTGGTAATGGAAGACAATATCAATGTGCCTAAAGAATTTGCGTCATAACTTATGGCACGTTTCGTTTAAAATCTAGAAGGTCTAACTTTTATTGGTATTTATCTTATTTAAAAAGAATTCGCGGTAGCTTAGTGGTATGGGTAATGGATTGCTGAGACGAGGTCTCAGGTTCGATCCCAGGTTTTACCATGGCACACACCAATGGCTTTTCGATGCAACACTACTGTGCAGCACTGTCGTGCAGCAAAGTAAGAAAAGAAAAGAAAGAAAAGAAAAGAAAGAAAATATGTTTTATTTAGAAAACACAGCGCACACTTTTAGAGGTGGAACTAGCACACAGCGGAATACATAGGTACAACAATGCTTAAAAATAAATAAAAATAATGTTTTTTTTTTTTTGTTTCCTGACCATAGATCAGAAACCTAGCGTATTCGCCTCACTGCCAATCCTGACAGTTTACTGTGACATATACATGACATACTTGACATAAAATTGTGAGATGTGTCATAAAACATGGCAAGAGTAAGAGTGGCAAATCGCCGACATAAGCACATTTTTCTTTTAAATAGTTTAGGTTAGTCATTATATGTTTATACTTAAAATGTACGCTGTATTCCCAAAAAGGTTTGGATACTCAGCATACACTGCAATGAATGTGATCCATCACAGTACTGGTTTTCAGATCCAACCTCAAAAGCCGCCTGACGTCGCTAAGCAATATCGCGTCATCTGTTTATTGATAGGGAACACATTTTTACATTGGGATACAAAAGAAACAGCAGTTTACCTAACAGGGTGAGTAACTACAAGCATACAACCATATTTCCAATAAAATAGACCTATCTACTAAAAAAATTCTAACGATCTTTCTTGTGTCTATTTTAGACACAAAAAAAAACTATCACAGGGTACATAATATATTTACCCTCGCACAAAGAATCGAGCAAAGAACAAACAAAATACGTGACAAAAAATGCGGACAAAACATGATATATATAGATAGTATAGTATAGTATGCCAGGTAAGGTAATAGAGGAACAAGACTAAGAAAACAAGTAAAAGTTCCTTTAACAAGATTATCAATTATTTTTCTGTATGTTCATGAGATGCCTGCGCAATTGCAGCCTAAAATTGCCTTTCGTTTTAAGGCACCTCAAAGGTGGAGGTATATTGTTCCAACAATGGGTTGCGGCATATTTAAAACAGTCTCTAAACGCCGTCGTTCTGTGTCGCGGCACAGACAGCGGGTTCGTCTGGAGGCGCATAGGATGCTTGGAGTATTGGTGCCTCCAGCTAAGCTTATTTGCTAGGTGAGTTGGCTTATCTCCATTTACTATTCCAAACAACAAGTTTGCCAGATGAAGATTACGCCTTGCCCGCATCTTCAAGACGCTATGCTCGTTGAGAAATAGCGTCACGTGTCCTCGTCGTGGAATATCAAAATAATAGCGAGCGCAGGCATTTTGAACACGTTGAATGAGGCCTTCTGTCCGTGACAGCAAACAGGGTCCATACACTACGTCTGCATAGTCAAAGCGAGACAAAACCAGAGCATCAACAAGCTTCTTACGCATAGGTAGACTTATAAAATTCCTTATTCTGTACAGTATCTTTAGCCTATAGAAGCAGTTCTTTACCACATTTCCTATGTGATTCTCAAAAATCAACTGAGGATCCATAACCAGGCCTAGGTTGCGTGCCACATCCACTCTTTTTATGCTTTTACCCATTAGGCTGATAGATGGATTAGCAGCTGTGATATTTTCAATCTGGCTTTTGCTGCCCAGGACCATAAAATTTGACTTAAGTGGATTCAGTGCTAAGCAGTTTCTCTCAGACCATAGCGCTACGCTTTGGAGATCATCTTCTATATTTTGAATGGCTGAGCCGGTGTCTTTGGCATCAAATGAATAGTAGACCTGGGTGTCATCTGCATATATATGATATTTGCAGTGATGGAAGCATTTAGTGATGTCTGCACTGTACAGAATGAAGAGAAGCGGCCCAATCAGCGAACCTTGGGGAACGCCTCTGGAGACCAGCCGCGGAGGGGAAACCAATGAAGACCCATCCTGCTTCCGAATTTGTACCTGCTGTGACCTGTTTGAAAGGTAACTATCACTTTCTAACTAACTTTTCACTAGATCTGGCGTAAGTCAAGGAAGTAATTTGGGACCACTTGAGTTTCTTATAATGATAAACGATTTACCGGAAGTAGTCACACATGCAACGTGTCTACTCTTTGCCGATGATCTGAAGTTACTACTCGAAATAAAAAATGACTCTGACTGCGAAAACTTGCAGCGCGATATAGATAGAGTAGTGAGGTGGGTAGAGCAAAACAAATTAACTTTTAATGTCTCCAAAAGTTCCACTATAAATTTCAGTCGGGCGCGAAAACCGATAATGCATACATATAGAATAGATACGGAACCTATGCAAAGAGTAACGGAAGTTCGAGACCTAGGAGTACTAATGACAGCTGAATTATCATTTTCGAGCCATATTACCAATATTTGTAAAAAGGCGTACAGAAACTTAGGATTCGTACTAAGGCAGTCACGGGATTTTACTAATATCAGCGCGGTAAAGGCGTTGTATGATGCACTGGTCAGGAGTCATCTTGAGCATGATGGCATGATATGGTCTCCACATGAAGCGAAGTATACACTCATGATAGATAAAATTCAGAACAAGTTTACGCGGTACTTGTATATGAAGTTATACGGAGTGTACCCATTTTACCCTCTAATGTACCCCACATTGTTCGTACTGGGTATGGTGGGGTATAATCAGTTGAGAGTGCGGCGGGAATTTTTTCTTACGGCTTACCTAATTAATCTCTTGAGAGGGAAGGTATGCAATCCAGGTATACTTAAACAACTAAGTATCTGCGTTCCGGATCGTTACGTATGGAGGCGGAGACGTCCACCATTACTGGTTGTGCCTGCAGCCAGGACCAACTTGCTTCAAAAAACACCTCTTAGCCGATCCATAAGAGTCATAAATGACATAGGTGACAAGGTGGATATATTTTCGAGTAACTGGAGTGAGCTTGCAAGGATTTTGTTAAATGTCATAGCTTACAATAATCCATAGTTTGTGTTTTTTATTTTATTTTTTGTTTAAATTTTATCTTATTTTTTGGTGTTTTATATACTCGTACCTAGTTGATTTGTTGTTGTATGTGTGATTTTTGTGTTTGTTTTAATTACTTAGTAAGATTTTGTTATGTAAGTCCATTTCTGTTTTGGGGTTGTCCCTGTCAAGGTGGTGGATAATATTTATAATAATAAATAAATAAATAAATAAATAAATAAACAAACCATCTCACTATATTTGGTGCAAAACCATAATATGACAGCTTTGATAGTAGTATGGTGGTATTGATGGAGTCAAAAGCACGTGAGAAGTCTAGCAACGTCAAAATCGTCCCCTTCCCTTGATCACAGGCCTCAATGATGTTTTCCACTACATCGGCCAAGGCAGAAGCGGTCCCACGACCCCTCCGGAAACCTGACTGCCGATCTGGGAGTATCTCATTGTCTTCAAGAAATTTAGACATCTGCATATGAACCACCCTCTCTAACACCTTAGACAGACAAGGAAGGATACTAATTGGCCTGAGATCTTTAAAGCCTAGAGGATTTTTGTTTTTGCCAGTGGACGCACAACTGCTTTTCGCCATAGATCTGGAAACGTACTTGTTGTTATGGACCTATTTACAATACTTGTTATTGCTTTCAGGGAATATGGCAATGTAAGCAGTATCATGTCCCTTGCTAAACCATCTGGCCTACAGTCTCCTCACCCACTGGCGTTAAGGAAAATTCAGCATGACCAAAGCGATTAAATTCAAAAGATGTCAGTTGTGAGATGTTAACACTTGGATCCCCCGGGACATCCAGAAAGGCTGTATTTATTGCATCTGGGTTGTCAAAGTGCCCTGGAAGCTCACCATTTTGGCCTGCTGTGAGCACATGCTGCTTTAGGTTTTTCCATAGGAGCTTAGAGTCATTTATGTTTTCGTTTATATTTTTTTTGAGTTTGAGAAAAAAACAGATTTCTCATTT
Organism: Eilema griseolum; assembly: GCA_963662185.1. Taxonomy (NCBI): domain Eukaryota; kingdom Metazoa; phylum Arthropoda; class Insecta; order Lepidoptera; family Erebidae; genus Eilema; species Eilema griseolum. The sequence goes on along the minus strand of OY759245.1, from coordinate 8,356,730 downwards.
TTTAAAGCTATGGCTGCCTGGTGCTTTAAGTCAAGATAGTACTGCATTTGCGCATCAGTACCGGACTGCCGAAAACGAAGGCGAGCTTTGTTTCTGAGCTTAAACATCAATTTTATTGTGTCTGTAAGCCATGGTGTTGGTTTGGCTCTAAAGCAATTGATCCTCACCGGGGCATGGGCATCCAGTAACAGTAGTGTGAAAATATTGTACAAGGAAACCATGTCATCCACACTCTGCAGGTTGCAAATAGCATTCCATGGGATAGCCTCCAGGTCATGCTCAAGCAGGTCATTCTGAATGTCCCTGATCGGTCGATAAGTCACCCGCCTATTGACTGTGCGGTCTTTCTTAATTTGCAACTCACACGTAATAAAGGACCATATAGAAGAACTCGGTCGAGTTCTTCTATATGGTCGACAGTTACGTTTCGCCAGCGGGAGTCCGTGCAAATTACGTCAATGAGAGTACTCTTATCTGACACAAAATGAGTTGGCACAGATACTATCTGGTCCAGACTTAAGTGATTCAGAAACTCCTGCAGCTGTTTGGTCTCACGTGCATTGTAGTGTAACATGTTGGCATTAAAATCACCTAGTATAATAATACTATCAAACGGTGCAAGTGCACATACACTGTCTGTAAGTGCTTTTTTTTTTTTTTTTTTTTTTTATATAGGACACGCCAACTTGACCTCACCTCGCCTGATGGTAAGCTAAAGGCAAAGTCTCAGGAAAGAGGGTCACCATTACAGACACTAAGTGCTACAATGGTGGCACTCAGCTTGGCGGCCTCATCAGATGCTTTTTCACGCCCCGCTTAAAGGCCCCGGGACTGTAGGAAGAAGGAAACACGTGTGCTGGTAATGAATTCCAGGTCTTGGTGGTGCGGCAAAGAAAAGAGTCTCCGAACCGCTTGGTTCTTGCTCGTATATTCTGCACAGTGTGAGGGTGACATCTAAGGCCTGCACGTGTTGTCCTATGTAGGAAAGGAAATGGTGGGATTAGTTGGAAGAGCTCGTCAGAACACTCACCGTGGTAGAGACGGTAAAATACCGCCAAGGAAGCAATATCTCTACGCATCTGCAAAGGCTCGAGGGTGTTCGTGACCTCAGGGTTCCCAATAATTCGGACCGCGCGTCGCTGCAACCTGTCGAGAGCATCTAGTAGGTATTTCGCGGAGCCATCCCAGAGATGCGAGCAGTATTCCACGCAGGAGCGAATTTGTGTCTTATAGAGAAGACACCGCTGCTCCGGCGTGAAAAAACGTCTCACTTCTAGCTTCTAGGAAGACTCTCAGATTTGCATCCGGTGGGCGGTAAGCGGTTCCTATTAATATTTTTTTTTTTGCTTTTATGGTGAGACCAATCCACATTTGTTCTACGGTAGATTACAACTGTACTCTATTGCTATGTATAGTATTGCTGCGTGCTGCAGATTTCGGAATCATACCTTAAGGGCTGCGTACTAAAACTTTCTTATTAGGTTGAGATTTATTCATCGTCATGGAAGCGGAAACTGATAGTTCAATTCAATACGCAAAACTTCTGGTGCCCAAGTACACAAGTTAAGACAATATCAAGTATTACATCGTTCTCCGAAACTATTTGAATCGTCAATTGTACGTTTAAGACGTCACTAACTCATTAATAAACTATGAGACTCATAGGCAGTTGTTATAAAGGACTTCTGGTATTGTTATAGCTACGCAAGTCTGCCTTGTCCGGGGCAAACTTAACCTACACCTTTTCTTCCTCGTAGCTCTGAACCACTGTTTCTACCCATTGTTGGTCATGGTAGCGGCTTGATTGAACAGTGGTATTTGTTATACAAGTTCATCTTTACCACCTAGGTAAATTTATAGAGGTATAGAGGATTTTTCCATTGCGTCCGTGAAGATCTGTCATTTACTGCTCAGAGTTACGGATTGGATGATCGGAAATCCAAATCATATCCATAATAATAAAGCGTTTTGCTATTCTTGTGGTATATAAATATATAAACGCTGTATAAATAAAGTCATTTATAATTTGCACACTCAGTTTAAAAGGTTTATTCATTAAAGTTGAAATGGCCACTACGGTGTATTTACAAGTGCTACTTTGAGTAGTACTCTACTTGGAACTTCTTCGCAACTCCTTTATTTAAGTTTGTGACGCGCCTTTTAACTTTTATTGGTATTTATCTTATTTAAAACCAATTAATTACTTTTTACACCTTGGTTCTGCTTGAGTGGCACTTTAAAAAATATTTTAGTAGATGAAATAGAAATAAAATTGTTAGTATGAATAAAATTATTATGCTGTACCTACATAAAATTACAAGTTGAGAGACATACGTTGAGCAGATAATTTGAATTTGGCCGCGTTTTTATACGTCCTATTAAAGTGTTAATATTACTTTAATTATCTACAGAGGACTCGAGATAATAATGTAAGCGGGTTATGATAAAAATATAAAAAATAATATAACATATTTCCCTCCTTGAAAATCAATTACAAATGCTTAACGTAGCTATAGCTTTTCTGATAATTTTTATACCACTTAGGTGGCAGACAAGCACACGGTTTAACTGATAGAAAGTGGTTATATGGACGTGTACAACATAAGGGGTGTCAGACTCGGAATGCCAACCGATGCCAACCTCAACAAAGAGAGTTTCTGTGCCATCAGTGCATATTATATCGGCAACATCAAAATAATTGCAGAATTATATAGTACACAGTAAATAGTACTAAAATCATTATAACTATATAATACGTGCATTAAATAGGATTGTGGCAGGATAACGGAAATAGCGCAATTTTACTCAGCAGTTATTTATCTATCTCAAGGGGTGCGCGACAAATCTGTGTTCCATTCTCTTGACTCTTCAAACAAGACAGCTGTGTGAATGATTCAAGAGAGAATAATTGGAGTCTCCGAACGAGGAAATCCATTATTCAATGTCTCTTTTGCGTTGACGACTAAGTAACTACATCGTTAGAATCTAAGTTGTAGGCAATTACAGATGCAAAGTGTGATTCGTTTAAAGGAATAGTAATGAATTGTCATTAATTTACATCGTTCATATTCCTTTTTCTCTTAAACGAACCGAATGAAAATCAAGTCAAAAGTTCGCTTGATGGAATGGGACTCCTTTGTCCGCACTTAGCCTTCATTTTGGGAAGTTCGCTCGAATACGGGTGGAAATTTAACAATGCTATGCCAAAGATAAAATTTAAAAAAATAGGACACTAGCGGATTTTGTATGGGAAATAACACAGATAGACGTAGGTACCCGATAACAACCAAAAAAAAACAACATAGGTAATGCTAATTGCGATATAATCTTTTAAATTATCAGATTCTATTTCTATAAAGAAAGGAATTCGTATGAAAGTTAAGGATTCGGATTTATGAATTCGTTTCAGATCCGCATTGTCTATATAGAATATGCTACTAGGGTCTAAATTGCAGTGGCTCTCCAAGTGTGTACTTGTTCAGCCCAACTTTAGCGGTCATATCACACCAAGTGACTCCCAGGGTTTTAGTAAATACAATATATTTATACCTAAGTACTTTTGGCTATCCTCACAGGACAGCGTTAAATATTTTATGCTTTCTTTATTATTTTATGAAAGATTTTAGAGCAGAATGTGATATAATGAAAAATTATTGCTTCTATCTGCATTTTTTTTTACGTGCGCAAAATCCCCACGGATACCTCCCCACCGGAGCCGGTGGAGGAGGTTATGTCGGACTCGAACCGACTAAAACGCACGCCGCCTGTGGGTCGTTTTGGTTGCCGAAGGTGAGGTTGACAGGCATATCCCTCGCACCACGGCCGACCCAGGGCCATCTCTGGCGCTCATGGGGGGCGAAGGTCGTTCATCAACCTCCGACGCCCGAGTTGCCTTCGTACGCGGGCAGCTTGGCTTGCGATCCTTCGTCGCTCCCGCTGCCGCTCCCGCCCCGCCTCCTCCTTCACGAGCATTACTTGCTCGCAGAAGGAGGCGCCGGCCGCCCACGCATCCGCGCAGCGGACCATCGCCGCGAGCAAGGTGGAGAGCGTGAGAACTCTCACTCCCAGGGTCGCCACAAGCTCCCGCCTCGGCGTCTCCCACGCCGGACACTCGGTGAGCGTGTGCGGACCTGAGTCCTCGCTCGCGTCGCAGTGATGGCACTCGGACGTTGGCTCTTTCTCCATCCGACGCAGATACTTTCCGAAGCACCCGTGCTCGGTGATCATCTGCGTCAGACGGTACGAGAGGCTGCCGTGTGGCCTCTCTAGCCACTCCCCCGTGCTTGAATCTGCTTTGTACTTAACTGTACCAATAAAAATATAATACAAAATAAATAACTACGATTTTTAAAAAATAAAACCATATTATTCAGATACAATGGACAAATCGTAAAATAATTAACTCGTATTGGCAAATTGCTGTGTACCTTTTTAACGTTACTGGAGGCAAATTAAAAATGAAAGTGGATTTTGTAATCTGTTGAGGGTCTTTATTCAATATAATCCATAGTAAATTCAAAGCTGCAGATTGAAGCGTGATTAAGATTATTGGTCTTTAATTTTTTTCTTATAAAACGAATTCAAACAATCCATTATAATTTAAGAAATGCGTCTTTATTGTATTATTAACATTTTCTTGTTATTAAAAAAAAAAAACAATATTTTTGAAAAACGTAGGTAGGTATATCTTTCTGCTGACAGGTTCAATATTTATAGTTCGTTTTACTTATTGTTTTGCCGATAAGATTTTGATAAAATTTCACTACCTTAACAAAGTAAGGACTCATTTTTATACCAATACAATGTTTGGAATAATTTTAGTACGCACTTTACATTTCGTCAATTTTTTTTATGGATATGGATAAATACATTTAATATAATCAATAAATATAATATAATCATTTATTTAAGGCTCCAATTTAATTATCAATTTCAATGGTGTAACTCCGAAGCGGTTCCAAATCTAATACTGCGCACTCCAACTTGGATAGGATAAGTTAGAATTGATTATATTTTAGAAGTGGTTATCTATTTTTATAATCATACAACATGAATTCAATTGCAGTGTTGTAACTACAAAACCGTTGCAAGTCTTATTTTATTTAAAATGTATGTAAAATGTGTCATTCCAACTGAAACATTTGGCTAAATAAAAATTGGTAAAAGTACTAAGTTCTTGTTTACGTACATTGACCCAAGTAAGGAGGCTGGGTTCGGACAAAAGAGTCCTCTTCCAATCCAATCCAAGTTATTGTTTAAACACTTCTAACGCAACATAACGTTAACGTTATAATTTTATATGACGAGATTTTTTGCCAAGTAATAATTTACCAATTGAAATTAGGAGGAGTTTTTTGGGAAATGATTATTTGCCAAAAAAAGGAGGAAGAAATCAAATTTGAATTTGAGGAGAGAAATCAAATTTCAACTCTACCAATGCATAAATATTAAATTTATGAAAATGTACGTACATCGTTGTGGTCCCGCCAGAGCTCACTGGAGAGTTTTTGTGCTGTCAGTGGGAAGACCAAAGGCTTGTCCTGATTTTGTGTTCTGCACTGAGGGCACATAAAATCTCTGTTCTTGAGGGTCGGCAGCACGGATGTGACTCCACTGGTGTTACACACGTTCATAGGTCACGGTAACCACTTTCCATCAGATGGGCCGTGTGCTTGTCTGCCACCTAAGTTGTATAAAAAAATGTACCGTAATACATTTTGAATATATGTGGTATGAATTTCAACTTGATATCTCCACGCAATCCTGAGAAAAGGGTTTTCGAAATACGGAACTCTAAAAACCATAGAAATTTCTAAGAACGTACATAAAAAATTATCCCGGCGGTTAGATAAAATAATAAAGAAAAAATAGTTAAAAAAACACGTCAGCCCTGTCAAAAAAACAAACTATTCATCCAGTTACATTCGGATTGAGTTAAAGGTTCTGATATTTCATAGTTACAGTCGAATAAAGAAATATGTGACTTTTTATTTGACCGTAACTTTGGTCCCCTATAATGGCTGTAATAACCTGAGAATGTTACACTCTTTTCCTGAACAATCGTTTTTTTATGTAGGTGTGGGTGATGAGGGTGTCCTTAACTGGTATTACATTTTGTTGAATGGTGAGATGGTAATTTCGAAGTCGAATCGCCTGATCATAGCATAAAATGTTTACCAACAACTCCCAAATACTCCAACCAACATACATTTTCATCCAAAGGTTGCCTGGAAGAAATTGTGTAAAGCGATAAGGCCGCCCTTTGTACTGCTCTTGTATTCTCAATTTCTGTAACATGCACATTGTAATTGGCGTACAATAAAGAATATAATAAATAAATAAATAAATAAATAAATAAATAAATAAATAAATAAAATGTATAACCCTTTTCTTAATGAGGTCTTGAAATTTCTTTCATATTCTATTTAATTGTAGCAGAAATAAAAGCAGTTGCCTTTGTATCAGACACAACAGCCGTTAGGTACTACTTTAATGAATTCTTGCTGAAGTTGCAGTGCATTCAATAAGTGAATATCTTTTCGACGAAATGTATAATAGTTTCATTGTCAACTATGTCAAATACATCTTTTTAGTCTAGCTTTAATTTAATATTATTAACATGGTCTATCGTCTACACATTAAGGCCCGTATTTCAGAACAAGCTCAGCTGTCGATTCGACTCTAACAATGACATTAGAACTGTCATCTGGCGAACAATCTGTCCTCAAATCTTGTAATAAATTGTGATCCAGGACCATGATATACAATAATGTTTACGGGCATTAACGCGATTATGGTATCGGTACATAGTACATACATACCTTTGATTTACCTAACGTTTCGACCAGATTACACCAGCCATGGTCACAGACTCAGTCATTATTCTAAGAGCCTTTTCCCAACTCAGTCGGGGTCGGCTTTCTACTCTAAGTTGCGGCTGAACTTCGATATATTCCGTGGAGCGACTGCCATCTGCCCTCCATAAACAATTACTACTGGGACCGATAGCTTAACATGCTCTCCGAGGTACTACGACCAGATCAATGCAAATACTCATATTCGTGCACGATTGAGGACTGAGTATCGTTCTGAAATACGAGCCTTAGATTGAATTTATTTGACGAAAGTCTACCACTTTACTGAAACTTTGTCCCTAGCTTACCATCAGACGAGTTGAAGTCAAATTGGCGCGTCCTAGATATAAAAAGAAAATTGTCGGAATTAAGCGTGTCCATATTATAATTTCCGATCTAAAAATAAACGGTATTAAGCGATAACACGAACAGCTAAGATGCAAATATAACTTGATCTTGTTTGTAAAGGAAATTGTTTATCCCAGAGATATTCGTAACTGCACGATTCCCTTCTGTTGTTATAACATGTACACACTTGTTTATATAAGAGCAGATATTGTTTTAGTATTGATGCTATCGGGATATTTACAATGTTGTATTCTTCTGAGTTTCCGATATTTCGGCGCTGATGCCAGCACCATGATCGCGGAGGAACTGGAGTATAGGCGGTACAACCCCTGATAAACATATATCCCCTGTAAATATCCCGATACTTTTAATACTAATGTGAGTGACCATGATAGTTTAAATACAGATATTGTTTATTTTACATTGTTCATTTAAAGGACCTCAATTACGTTTTCCTTATTAAGACAACATGAGGCATATTATTATTTATTTATTAAGATACATTGCCTTTACAGTTAAAATACCAATACGACAATGTTTTTATCATTATTGTAATAGGTCTTTATCTATGTAATTGCCGAAATTTTCTTATAGATTCATGAGTTCGTTATTCCTGTAATTTAGTAGCGATTTCCATTATATTATATTATATTATATATTATATTTTGTTTAAAAGTTGATTTCAAGATTTTACCACTCTATATTCAGTTTTGTTTTTATTGGTCGCTTGATAAATTAAATTCGATCTTCGAAATTTATCATCGAAATGGATAGCATTTAGGAAGTAATGTTTTACTTCCTAAATGCTATCCATTTCGATGATAAATTTCGAATAACTTTTTTACAGCTGTCACTTTTCAAAAATGTAATAAAAGTGTTTGTTAGCTTCATGTTGTCTCATTCACACACAAAAAAATCATATTACTTGAATTTGTCATTCCTAAAAAAATACAAAAACGTTAGTTCTGAAAATTGGGTTTCCTCCGATTTCTTCGAAAAAAAACGGCAATTTCATATGTAACGACTTAATATATAATATACCTAATAATACATAGTGAAATTCAATTTATTCTAGTGACGACAAACACCGCAGCGTCACAGCTCTGCGAAATGAACAGTTCGCAGAGCTGGTGTTAGGGGTCTGTTACACTACACTTCCGCCTTAACCTTCAAAGCTGTTTCAATTCGAAAGCTGTGGTTACAAAAATAGTTACACATCAATCATTAATGATCTTTTTGGAATACATAAGTTTTCAACAAGTTTTGAGGGCGATTGTATCTGCAAATACCTATTACCCTGGGGAAATTACGATTAAAATATATGGGAAGTGTGACAGAACTGAACAGGTAAACTAATTTATCAATCAGCAAATTAAGTCCTACTTTATTGATGTTAGTTTTGTGTATAAAACTGGGTGCTGCTACAGGGTGAGCATTTTATAACTATACAATGGTTCGGAACATTCGCGATTAAATTACGGAACTCAATATTTCTGCCGACATTTCGGATGTGTTGCAGCACCCGTGGTCACGACTTGGCTAGCTTGCGAGCGTCAAGAGGTATGCGAGTAACATTTTTTGTGCGCCTACCCACCACTACTTCTAATATAAATGGTTAGGCTGGTGACACAAACAACTCAACAACAACAAAGTCCCGTACCGTTGTATAATTTATGAATTCATACCGCGATAGTTTAAAAATAACATAGTGCCCCATTACACTATCAGACTACATTACTGATATCGATAGAGAATATCGTACGTTAGTGTTACAGTTATTTATCTATAATTATACAAGACATTTAACTGATTTATTTAAATAATGAAAAGAACTTAAAAAATACACAAAAAGATCTTTATTGAAACTTTAATATCTACCAATCTCTTGTAATAACATCAAATACTACACGTCAAATAGTACTAAACACACAAAAAATTATTTACAACAGTATCATCATCCATTGCCTGCCCTTATCCCAATTTATATTTGGGATCGGTGCAACGTCTTACTTCAATACATTTATATTCAATTCAAAGCTACAGTCGCAATCAAACGTTATATCCTCAGTCACTTTTAAACTATTTACAGACGAGTATATCGTTTTAAAAGTCTATATAGCTACGCGAGTTTCTCATTTGCTGCCTTTCTACGCACACTCTGCAAGTAACTTGTCTATAAGTTCCTAAACGCACTGTTTCTTCCAATATGGTTCGATTGGCCATAGGTTATAATAAACTGACGTTTTGTCCGTTTGAATATTTGGTAGACGAACGCATCGATCGTGTAGTTAGGCGCATCGAAGATGTGTTGTTGTTCCCGCGTCGAAGTAGAGATGCGTGCTGACCACCAGATTCCCTGTGAAATATATCAGATAATCTAATTTATAAAGTTTTACATTAGGCATTCGTATCACGGGGGACGACGGAGAGTGAAACGAAACTTTTTTTATTAACAGATAATTATGCGGTATATCGCTGTGTTCTCATTCTTATTAAGGATTCGTTTGACGTAAAAAAGGGCAGATCAGACACAGTAGGCACCAACTTGTTATAGATCAGTAAATCTGTAAAGTCAATATTTTTTTTCTTATCTTTATTACGTTATTTTATAGTATTTAATTTTTGAAGTTGGTTTTTTAGACAGTCTAGCATACCGATCATAATTTTCGATTTCATGCTCTCAATAAATTAAAGGAGACATTAATGTTACACATTATTAAGAAATTCTGTTATGTGCTTCCCAGTATATATAACTGGTCCAAACTATATAATTTTTTAGTTCGATATAGAATACGAATTAAAAAAGAATCACGTACATCAGATCATTAATTTCAGAGTAATTGGTTTATTTACATAAAGAAGATACCAATTGAATTGAAGTCGGTTAAACCAAACAGAAATCTAAAGCTTTAGAATTTATACTTAAGCTATAAACAAAATAAATAATAATTTTACCTGTCACTACGCCGGTGTGACCTCTTTTTGGGCCATAAATGAAAAGCGCCATAAATTACAGGATTGACTAGACTATTTGACATTCCAAAAAAGAAGATTCCGTTCTGAAGTTCTTCACTTAGCTGTGAAAGAAATAAGATATTGAATTCGCATATAGCTGAACGTAGGATTTGTAGATTTTTTTTATAAATCATCATTCTATTTTAATCATTATTACATTTCAATTTATTCACTATGTTTTATACACAATTTATTCAGTTAGCAATATTCTGAAAAAGATTTGATAGCAATCAACTGAACGTGGCTTACTTATCTAAATTATCATCACCCAACCTGCCAACTCGGGTGGACAGAATCGGGAATTTATTACAGTCTTTCCCATTTTCCTCTGTTCTTAGCCGTCTTTGTAGATAGTAACATGTCATGCGTAAGTGACATCTCGAGCGTAGCAAGCGTATAATTATTAAGGACAGTTATAGTACACAAATTTCAAACTTAACTAAGATATTACCGCACCGGATTTATCTCCATTCTACGAGAGAAATATTAATATTCCTCACAAAAGCACGCCGTCAAAATCTATCATATTATTTGAAGTAACTAGTGTAAAATAATAGATTACATATGTAACAACACTGATAATCTCTTGAGTACTTCATGATTAGACTAAATGCTCCACGAATTTAACCCGATCACGATATACTTTGTAAGTAATTTAATAATGAATAGGACTTCGTCATGTCCACTGCTGAACATAGGCCTCTCCCACAGACTTCCAGAATGACCGATCCAAAGCAGCCCGCATCCAGCGCTTCCCGGCGACCTTGATGAGGTCATCCTTCCACCTGGCCGTTGGGCGTCCTACACTACGTTTGCCCGTACGCGGCCATTCCAGAACTTTTTTGCTCCATCGACCATCTGTTCTGCGCGCTATGTGTCCCGCCCATTGCCACGAGCTAATCCGCTGGGCTACGTCGGTTACTTTTGTCCTCCTACGGATATCATCATTTCTGACGAGATCACGTAAGGAAATACCGAGCATAGCCCTCTCCATAGCTCGTTGAGTGACTTTGAACTTTTTTAGGAGACCTATAGTGAGGGACCGCGTTTCAGATCCGTAAGTCATCACTGGTAATACACATTGGTTAAAGATTTTCGTCTTCAGGCACTGAGGTATATCGGACGAGAAGACATCTCGTAGCCTTCCGAACGCTGCCCAGCCGAATCGGATTCGTCGATGTACCTCGTCCTCAAAGCTGGAATTTCCTACCTGGATCAGTTGACCCAAGTAGACGCACTCGTCAACAACTTCTAAGACTGAGTACCCAACATGCACCGGTAGAGGCGCAACATGGACATGATATAAATTATGGAGAGTAAGCCAGTTTCCTCACTAGTTTTTGTTTCTAAGGTAATAAATGGAAAGCATAGAATACTCACTTCATTATCTGGATTCCAAAACATAAATATCATCATCATCACATAATAAGGAGTCCACCAAATGAGAAAAGCAGCTACAATGACTACAGACATTCGTAAAGACTTCATTTTTGCTCTATTTATTAGGCGACGCCTGTTCATGTCTGGCGGAAAGTACTTCTTCTCTTGTCTTCTTACTTCTGGTTGGAATAATTTCTCGCTTTCTGGGAACAAATAGAGATAATTAAATAGCTTAAACTTTGTTCATTAATACTTAAACGGAAGACAAATAATTGCCAATATAAGGTCCATCAGATTTCTTACTTAAACTATATAAAGTATTAACGCGTGACCGTGAAACTCAAAGATAGTAGAAGACACGCACCGTCGTCGATGTCGCTGGCAGCCTAATCTGACACCTAAAGGACAGATTTCCCGTTACACACGTTTCGAAAAAAATATCAATATGTAAATATAAGTAAAATGCTGGCCAGTATACTGTCTTGTTGTAGTAACAACATATAGCTAATATTGTTAAATGCGTATTATCAGAGCCTTTACAGGAAATCTTTTTTTAAATCACTTAGATGGCAGTATACCGTGGCATATGGCCATGTACAAAACCAAAGGAGTCACACTCGCACTGTTATTCCTGTAAGCGTCACATCCGCACTGCCAACCCTGTAAGCACAGAGAGTTTCTGTGCCGTCAGTGTAAAAGACAAAGCAAGACAAGCTTTTGGTCTTCCCACTGATAGTACAAAAACTCTCTAGTGAGCTCTAGCTAGTCTGTGCATGAGCTACACTATATCATCGAATAAATAAGTGTAACATGGTTATTGAGGTTATTTTCCATCCATATAACTTCTTATATCTTCAGAAAGGTTTTGAATAGTCAAGAACTTATTTACAACTCCTCGGCAACTTATTTACAAAAATTAGAGATTAATAAAACAGTACTTGAGCCAGTGTTGTATTATATAATGAATTCATTCAGTCTAAGGCCCGTATCCTAAAAAGTCAATCGGTCCTTAAATCTAGATTTATTTGCGAACAGATTTGACAGACTTGACAGATTTGACATATTTGTCAGATTTAACATTTTGCCTACCCAGTATTTTCTTTTTAATTTTTTTTATCACTTAGGTATCAGACGAGCACACGGCTCATCTTACGGAATATGGTTTCTGTGCCTATGTGCAAAATCTGAGGTTTCAAATTACAAATTAAGTAAGACTCCATTACTGAAACCATTAAAATAACAGCATTAATAGCTCGTAGCGTGATCAAATATAAAAATTAAAATAAGAAAATAAATCTGTTTTTGAATGTCAATAAAAATATACTTAATGAAATCTCGAATTGTGGAACTCACAGCATACCAAAAACAAAGAACAGATATAGCACTGACGAGGCCTCAGAAGGCTACACAAAACAGCTGTACCTCATTAGTATGTGTCTGGCTTGTGTGTTACAAACACATAAATAATATGCAAATAAACAGAATGAGTCAGGTTTAAAAATAATAATAATTATTTTTAATTGTTAATAACATGTGTATTCAATATTATACTTATTACATATAAGTCAACGCTGTAAAATAGGATTTCAATCATGTCTTGTTTCACTTCATCTGCACTTTGTTAGCGATTCAAAAATTCATCAACTAAAATTCTAAACTAAATATTACTATATTTTAACACTGCATTTTTCAGGATTAATTTTTTTTGGAAAGAATAAACCTATCCAAATATATATTAGGATGAGCCAGCGCCACTGAGCCAGACAGCCTTTGACCACGGCCATTGTAAGCTGTTCGTGACATAAGATAACTCAAAGGTTCTAGGATCTGTTCATCATTCCCGTCATATGAAAAGATGCAACATTGAACCGTCTCAATGAGAAGGTTTGGCCGCACAACGTCCAGAATGGCACAGGATGGTGTAAAGACAAGTAAACGATTTCGAGGAACAGCGAAAGGTAAACCTCGACGCTAAACGCGATGAGCTGAAAGTCCGCCCACCTGCTGTTATTCAGTACAATTATGTAGGTGGTGTTCTCACGTGCCCTCAGTGTACACGAGAGTTCACCGCGAAGATCGGCTATATTAGCCATCTTCGAGCGCATCAGCGCCGAGCCGACTAGGAGTTGAAGTGGTCGCCATGGCCGAAATCGGTTGGAAGCATCATCATTCTCGTTAAAATTATTTTGTATCATGGAATGCGGAAGTTTAAATGTGGTATTACAGAACAGTGTTTGTCAAAATCAGTCACCATTGCTATTAAATTTCATTGTTTTAAAAGCGGTTCTGAGTTCATTCATTGACATTTTCTTTATTTGTCCAGATGGTAATACCGGGTGTTAATAATGAATTTAAGGTTATATCGTTTCGATATGCTGTTTGTATAGATAAGCTTTACAAATCTGGTTTCAAATATCTGTAAATTTTGTCCAGTAACAAAAATATTAAAATACGGTATTCACTACCGTTTTATGATACATTTGATTTGTTACACAAATATTATTTCCTTTGAGAATTCAAAGGAAATAATATTTGTGTAACAAATCAAATGTCTTATTCAGCGGAAGCAAATAACCGAGTAAAAACAATTTATTCCTTAGCGTAGTATATCTTGTAATCAAATATATTTAAGTAAGATCTTATTACACAAAACTTGGTGTTTTTGCAAGAAACACCTTATTAAAGAGATTCTAAACTTTTCCGACCGTTATTTTAACTTAATTAAGTGCCATTTAAAAAGTTTTATAGGCGCATTACTTGAATTATTAATTGCTTCAGCCCACAACTCTCCCACGTGGCGTGGCCTCAAGGTAAGCATTCTTTTAAAATAAATAAAAATTGTATATACCTACATTGTGTAGAGGAATTTGAAATCATTTTTAAGGCAAGGTACCATGAAAAAGAGAAGTATACGAGGTAGGACACGGCGGTATTCCCGCCCAATTGAGCAGTCCGACTGGAGAAGTACTTCTGCTTTACAGAATACCGCGGTCATAATAACTAGTATTCGTGTTGTGTTCCCAGCGGTGAGTAGTAGGGTACTACTCACCGCTGGGAACACAACACGAAGTTATCCATGTCCAGTGAGCTCTGGCGGTAGCCAGAATTTGTGCTGTCAGTGGGAAGACTAAAGGCTTGTCCTGCTTTGTGTTGGATATACTGTAGATACTTAATAAATTTTCAATAAAACAAGTTGTAAATTGCCTAAATAACATCTACTCACGTTAGCAAAGGTTAATGTAAAAGTTCTTCAATTACACCACCTGCCAGCATTCACTACACTATGTCTCAACTGAGCAATATTGAGGCAGCACAGAAATCCTTGGAGGAGTGCTTCACCAAGAGAATGGAAGAGTTGGAGGCACAGCTGCAATGTGGAAATACGGCGAAAGATACGGTGGCAAAGGTGGCTGAGGAGTTCAGGACCTTCAGGGAGCTGATGTTCAGTATGCTGGGATTACTTCGCAAGCAAATCTCCGAATGCTCTAGGGCCATTGATACCATGGAGACAAGGCACCGGCGTAAAGCCATCCTATTTCTGGGGATTGAGGAGTCTGCAAGCGAAGACTGCCGGGGAGTCATCCTAGATATCATCCAAGGAAGGCTGGGCCTCAAAGACTGCACACCTTCATCAATTACGACGTGTCACAGGCTTGGAGCAGTTAGTGGGGAACATCATCGGCCAGTCCTGGTGCGCTTTTCCAGTTTAATGACAAGGTCAGCCGTAT
Source organism: Eilema griseolum (assembly GCA_963662185.1). Lineage (NCBI taxonomy): Eukaryota > Metazoa > Arthropoda > Insecta > Lepidoptera > Erebidae > Eilema > Eilema griseolum. The sequence goes on along the minus strand of OY759245.1, from coordinate 8,341,405 downwards.
GGAGAGCCAAAACCGCTTTCAAAGCCTCGCCCATCTCCATTAGAGAATTCCTAACTCGGGCCAGACAGGCAGTGTTCACTAGGGCAAAGCTGCACTTTGGTAATCGGGCTTGCTGGACGCAGGACGGCGTTATTGTGATCAAAACAACAGATAGCAAGAGGCATAAGATCACTACCGTTGAAGAGTTGCAGTCTCTGGCCAAGGTGTATCCTAGGCCTCCCGGTGTTGCTTCATCCAACGGAAACAAGAACGTCTCACGCAAAGTGTAACATTCATCAATTCTTGTTCATTTCGTAACGTAATCCGTCGAATTAACACTCAGGTATGCAACTTAGTTATTTTTAACTCATTTGTTAACTAATACCTCACTTTGTATTACTGTACTCTTCATACTACCTTCCGTGTTTTTATTTTAATATACCTCTCTTATTTTTAAATTATCAAAACAAATTCTGCACGTTGACAACCCGCTGTCAAAATGTGAGTATTGTGACAGATAGTGGTATTTCGACGGGTTGCGTTCCAGAGCACGTCTTAAATTTATTGCACATTTAGAATTTTTGTTATACGAGCGACATTCCTTGTTACTTGTTTTTTGTTATTGTTTGTTTGTATATGTGTTGTTAGCTGGCGGGTGGTGCAGAGATACAATGCTGCATAGTTTTTCGTAGAGATATAGCATACATAATTATTATATTTATTTATTAATATTTATTATTCTTCATACTTATTTTATATTGTATTCATGTTATCCACAGATGATGAGTCTTATAATTCTGCTAACGATTTGTCTGATTTAGACAGTGATACCAGCTACAGCTCCATACCTGAAACTCTGAGTGACCGCCTGCGTAGGACTTTTGAAAATAAATCTAAGAACCTTTTAAATGTGTGTCATATAAATGCACAGAGCGTACCTAGTCACTATAGTGAGCTGGTGGTAGCTTTTACCAACCCTAACGTCCATGCCATCCTGATCTCTGAGAGTATGCTCAAACCTGAATTACCATCCACTTCGTACTCTCTTCCTGGTTTCATTCTTATACGTAATGACCGTATTAATAAAGGAGGTGGCGGTGTTGCCATCTACCTCCGTAGTTATCTAGCCTATAAAATTCTAGCCTCCTCATGTCCAGACTACAGTGCTGATGCTGAATTTCTATTTCTCGAAGTTAATGTCAGTGGAACCAAACTGGTTCTTGGGGTTGTTTACTGCCCTCCTTCTATCAACTACTTCTCCAGTCTGGAAACAGTTCTGGACTCTTTAGGGTCACCTTATATGCATCACATCATCATGGGTGATATTAACACGAATCTATTAAACTCTCAGTCATTAGAGGCGCGTAAACTTCGTCACATTGTCGATTCAGCTAGCCTCCATATTTTGCCTTTACAAGCTACTCATCACAACACCCTGGTCGAGGACACCTGGCTTGACCTTATATTAACCTCATCCACTGCTCATGTTTATAGGCATGGCCAAATGCCAGCACCAGGCTTTTCTCGCCATGACCTTATTTACATCTCCTATAACATAAAACCTCCCAAACCTCGGCCTAAGGTAGTTCTTATGCGTAGTTTTGGACGCATGGACATGGATAAGTTACACCGGGATGCTTCATTGTTAAACTGGGATGCATTAGAGGCTGCAACCACTGTCGACGAGAAAGTTACAGTGTTCAACGATGTTGTGCTTAATCTCTATGATGTTCATGCTCCTGTCCGTGGAGTAAAACTGAAACGTCCACCAGCACCTTGGATGACGCCGGAGGTTCGAGTGGCAATGGGGCGTAGGGATCGGGCCTTTCAGAAATTCCGGAAAAACCGCATTGATGAGAACTGGAACCGCTTTAAGGCAGCAAGGAATCGCTGCAACCAGATGATACGTAACGCTAAACGCCGACATATTCACGATAATATTAAGTCGTCATCACCTACTAATATATGGAGGTTTCTTGGTGCTTTGGATATTGGCAAACAACATGCGGAATATCAGTTGGCAGGTGGTTTGGATGATCTGAATCAACATTTCTCCTCTACTACTCCTATTGATTACCAAACCAAATGTCAAACCTTAAATTACGTCGCTGGCCTTATTAGCCCTGATATAGACACTTTCAAGTTTTCTCCAGTTGCAGCCGATGATATCAAAAAGATAACGCTATCGATTAGATCTAATGCAGTTGGCTATGATAAAATTAGTCGTCGTATGATAGTAACAATAATCGACCACCTACTTCCTGCTATCTCTCATATAATTAACTTTTGTCTCCACTTTAGAATGTTCCCCTCCCTTTGGCGTAAAGCCTACGTGATCCCTTTACCTAAAGTATCCAATGCTACTCTTCCCAATCACTTCCGCCCCATTTCTATTCTCCCTTTTATGTCTAAAGTGCTCGAGGCCTGTGTACAAAAACAACTATCTTCGTTTATTTATCAGAACAGCCTGTTAAGCCCGCTACAGTCGGGTTTCAGACCTGGTCATAGCACTACTACTGCTCTTCTAAAAGTAACGGGTGATATTAGGACTGGCATGGATGCTACTAAGGTAACAGTGCTTGTCTTGGTGGACTTTTCCAATGCCTTTAATACAGTAAATCACGATATTTTGTTAGCTATACTTTCCCATCTTAAGATCTCATCGGATGCACTGGAATTTTTCTCAAATTATCTTCAGGGGCGCCAGCAGTGTGTACGCATTGATGAATCTACATCGAGCTGGTGCAATCTCGACACTGGTGTCCCTCAAGGCGGTATTCTCTCTCCCTTATTATTCTCTATTTTTATTAATGTTGCTACTCATAATCTTCGATGTGCGTATCATCTGTATGCAGACGACTTGCAGTTATATGCTCAAGCACCTGCTGATGACGCTTCACGAGCCATTCGCGACGTGAATGGGGATCTGGAAGCTTTGGGAAACTGGTCCACTAAATTTGGTTTAACCGTAAACCCATCTAAATGCCAGGCCATTATAGTCGGCAGCGGCAGGTTGATGAATGGAGTCAATATTACAAAATTGCCACCAATTACCTACAATGGAACAACAATTCCTTTCAGTTCTTCAGTTAAGGACCTAGGACTCTACCTTGATTCCAACATGGACTGGCGTGTGCAGGTAACGAACATGAGCCAGAAAATTACGGGTAGGCTCAGATTTTTATACCGCCTGAAGAACTTTCTACCAACAAGGACCAAAGTTATGTTGGCCCAAAGTTTAATTTTTCCTCTGATAGACTATGGTGATGTGTGCTATTTTGACCTGAATGCAGACCTTCTTGATAAATTAGACCGTCTTCTTAATAACTGCATTCGATTCATCTTCAACCTTCGTAAATACGACCACGTGTCTACATTCCGTTCGCAGCTTAATTGGTTAACCATCCGTCCTCGCCGTAAGTTGCGTGCACTTACTACTCTTTACAATATCCTCAACTCTCCCACTATCCCCACTTACTTAACTTCATACTTTCAGCTTTTATGTTCCAACAATGATAGAAATCTTCGATCTACTGACAACCGGATCCTCGCATTTCCTTCTCATAGAACAAACTTTTTAGGCTCCTCTTTCTTTGTGGAGACTGTTCGCCTATATAACGCACTTCCTCTAGAGATCAGGAAGAGCACGAGCCGCAATGTGTTTAAGTCTAGGGTACGACAATTGATCACTACGGAATTGGCAGAATAATCGTCTCAACGATAATGATATTTCTACTCATATTGATATGGATATCTATATTTATGTATTATATTTATGTTATAATGTGTATATCTTTTATGTATATGTATAACTATTCTGATTTATTTTAAGTATGATAAGTAGGTATAAGTACTGTTTATGTTTAAGAACCTATATATAATTAATCTATAGTCCTTTTAGAACCAAACGCATCTCTTGTCAATATGCGCCTACCTCGTACTAGCTCTGCATCACCCTATGGTAGACTGGCAGAGAATGCCTACGGCATTAAGTCCGCCAATGTACATCGTGCATAAAGTATAAATAAATAAATAAATAAATAAAAGTCTGTGCTTACAGGGTCGGCAGCGCGAGTGTGACTCCTCTGGTGTTACAGAAGTACATAGGCCTCGGTAACCACTTTCCATCAGATGGGCCGTGTGCTTGTCTACCACCTAAGTGGTATAAAAAAAAGAAGTCATGCCTTTACGCATTATACATAATAATAATATTTAATATAGAATAACCCAGACTAATGCAGTAATATTTTATTGACTGAGGGAGCGAAGCGAGTAAGAGTTTCCGTTTCGACAAGGTCGGTCGATCTTGCTTTTGTCCTTATGTCTGATAGTTTGACAGTTCCGGTGTAGGGGGTGTATTTTCACTAGTCTTGGCACACAAATTCCTTGAACAAACACAACTTTTGTCGAGAGCTTAGGAGGGAAAATGACGGAAATGGAAATACTGCCGTGTTATTTATAAGCGGATCTTGATGATTTTGACTGAAACATCAAAAACATCATAATTCCTCATAGACTGTTGTGAAAGCATCGTAAAGGTGAACTAGAAAAAGAGGGGGAATTTTGCTGTAGCGTTTTTATGAATGAGAGAAATATACAGGGCTGATTAAAGTAAGAAGATACGTAGGTATCGTTTTTATTTTAAGGGTGCCAGATTTGATTAAATGTATTAGAAAAATGTGGCAAAGGGTGCTCGCGAGGTCTACTGTTCACCAAACTAATAGTGCATTTTTAACAACATTTGTGAGGTAGACAAGCACACGGTCCACCTGGTGGAAGTGGAGTTATCGTAACCTATAGACAAGTGCAATACCAAAGAAATCAAACTCGTGCTGCCAATCCTACTACTTTTAAAATGAAAAGTATTTTTCATGAATAATTCAATTCGGGTCCTTACCCGCGTAGCATAGCGTACCACCATTAAAAATTACACACACTAGGTTATTTTAAATTTGTAGAATTGATTTACTAAAGAAAACATGACCAAGATGGTGTGCATATTGCACAGTGTTAAGTTCAAAAAACGTCTTTTTCTCATAATTTCCCTTTTTCATCTGGGTACCTATCGCTTTTCGGGCAAGATGACGGCTGCCGGTTTATAATTCTTTTGCCTTAGTTTTATTTCAGAAAAAAAAAATTATACCACTTGGTTGGCAAACAATCATACGGCCCACCTGATGGAAAGTGGTTAGCGTGGCCTATGGACGTGTGCAACACCAAGGGAGTCATAATCGCGCTGCCAACCTTGCAAGCACAAGAGTTTCTGTGCCGTCAGTGTAAAAGACAAAGCAGGACAAGCTTTTGGTCTTCCCACTGACAGCACAAAAACTCTCCAGTGAACTCTGGCTATCCTACTCACCACCGGGAACACAACATGAGGTTATTATGGTCGCGGTATTCTGTAGGTAATATATTCTTGAAATAGAATATTATAAGAATAGTACCTACGCATAGATATTTATACTCGTATTAATATGCAGAAACAGCAGAACAGGACAACCCTTTTAGTGACAACAGATTTGTATAGTACTTACGTGCAATAGTCCTAACTGTAGATACGTATGTTGACACAAGAATGATGAGGGGTAGAATAAACATGAACAAAAACGTCAAGGTCGTGTAGGTTGGTTCCTGCCATGGCTCTGTGTAGAACCCGTGCGTCACACATTGATTAAATTCTTCAACAAACGGCCCTCTGACCACGCTAAATATTATAACCTGCAACAAATATACTATTAGCCTTATTTCCAAAAATATGTCAATGGTAAGAGTAGATTTTATAAATGATAAAAATCGCAATCAATTTCAATCCAACTAGGTTATGCGGGTTTTATGTGCTCCTTTGTCGATGAGGCATCTCGTAAATAACAACAATAGAACTCATACGATTTCAACGTGGAGTTTTTCGCAGACAATTTGACCCATTTCCATATTTAAAAAAGATAGTTAATGTCTAGCATAAGGCTACAGATTAGAATAAATTAGACAGATAAGACAAAAAACCGCATCATTCTCCGTTTCATTCATTTAAAATCTTCTTCATCTTAGTGTAAATCCCAGTCGCATTCGCAGCTTTCACCTTGAAGCCTGGGGTCCACTTTACCATTCTAACTATGGTATTTTCCGTGAAGCGACTACCATCTGACGTCCACAACCCAAAGGATATATCGAAGCATTGCAGCTAGACAAGTTACCATAACGACTGCGATAACTATATTGCGATATTTTTTTTACGTGCGCAAAATCCCCACGGATACCTCTCCACCGGAGCCGGTGGAAGAGGTTATGTCGGACTCGAACCGACTAAAACGCACGCCGCCTGTGGGTCTTTTTGGTTGCCGAAGGTGAGGTTGACAGGCATATCCCTCGCACCCCGGCCGACCCAGGGTCATCTCTCACGATCTGGCCCTCTCCTCGGGTGTGTGGGGACTACAGAGTACCCAATTGCGATAGATGTTGGTAAGACAACCGGGACTGACGGCTTAACATGCTCCCCGAAGTACGACCAAACCAATACAAAAACCTATATTCATGCATACAAATATGTGCACTGAGCGGGGATCGAACCTGTACCTTCTGCATAACGGCTGCGTTCGCTACCACCACGCAACGGAGGCTGTCCATGATTTAAAATTTTTGTAACAGGTAACTATTTCAAGAATTTACAATGCTAATAAATTTGGTAGAAACAGAATTCGTAATTTCGCGATCGGTTATTTGTCACTGAAACTACTAGGAAAGTATCTAGATTGTGTTAGTAGCACAGTACCAACATTATTACTGCACAATATTATAATGAATAAAGAGATCTTAATTAGCTTTTATTTTCTAGCATTTTCATAACAGAATGTAAAGTTGTAAGTAGCATATTAACTAAGTTACACAAACTTGTATTAACTGCTAATAAGTAGTTGACGCTTCTTAGAAATGGGATTAATAGTTACTGACCTGTGGCACACTTAGTGAGAGGCTTAACACCCACGCAATAATTACCAATCTTCCACTTCTCGTTGCTGTAGCCATACTTTGCATAGGATATTTCACGGCCAACCATCTGTCTACGCCAATCAGCACCAAAATAAAAGTGCTCAAATACAAAGCAAACATCTGAAGAAATTTGAATATTTTACATCCAATATTGCCACCGTACCATTCTACTGTTAGTGACCACGCTGCTTCGCCAGCTAGACAGAAAACTGTTACAAGTAAATCTGCTATACTTAGTTGAAATATCAAACTGTATATTGCTGTCCACGAAGGTCTTGCTCTTCCACGACCCCTTTTACCTCGCTGTATACTTATGATCGTCGCTAAATTACCAAAAAATGATAAAACTGCCATTGCCGACAGTACGCTCGCTCTAATTATAGTGCTTTTAGTCAAAACCGGAGCGTGGGCTAAACAAGTAATTGGTGTCCCGTTGTAAAAAAATACCATCTGTGTGATATTATCATGCGGTGTACCATTACGTATGAAGGATTCGACACATTTTTCTATAGGCCATGCTAAGCTATTCAATATCTTGTCAGTAGGATTAATTTCTTTGCCTAGTAAATGTTCGAATGGGTATAGACCATCGTCTTCATATAATGTGGTACTGTTGCTTACACTGTCCATGTTTCGTCATACGATTTCAACTATTTTCTGAGGATACTGTAACAAAATAATTTTTGTAAGTATTAAATTCGAGTCCAATAAGCCTATAAAAATAATTTAATACATTATATTAAAAATCGATGCATTTTTATAAGGTTTGCATAATTTTGAAGAGCATTGTGACAATATTTGATTTTCTGGTGTGTAAAATTAAATAAAAATATAACGTACTTAACTATCAAAATATATTAATGTCAATGTGAAACGAATAAAAAAATACAGATCTGTTATTTTAAGGAGAAATATTGGTTATTTTGGTTACTAATATAGAAAAAATTTTATGACTTGGGAGCAAAGTAGTATTTTATGGCGAGAGCACTACTTTGAATCACGAGGGAAGCGAAGGATTCTAGAGTAGAGTCCCGAGCGTAGCGAGATACCTATATAGGCATAAATACCTATATTCCTATGTATTCAAAGTATTCGATATAAAGATATCTCTTACAGCGTCCCAATGATATGAAATATTACGTACATACAACATACCTATATATACAACATAATGGGTCATGATAATGGGTTCTATAGAAACTTATCGTAAACTAATAAGTAGATATATAAAAGGAATAGGTAATTTAGAAAGTATTCGCTTAAAACTAATTCAAAACTTTTTATAGTAGGTGTAGTTATCGTTTTTGTTAATATAACGCTGCATTACTTTGGATAAAGATTCTTACAGGAGAGTATTGAATTTCGACACTCGGCAGAGCACAAGTTATTAGGTAGGTATTAGATATAAAGAAATTAGCTATCAATAATGAACCTACATTTAGATAGATTTGCACTGTCAGTTATTATACCATTTTTGCTTAATATTATCCACTGTTCACAATAAGAATATAAGTAATTATTATTTTATTAGTAAAAAGTAAGAATCAAATTATAAACACGGCAGACAGACTAGACAGGAGCATTTTGTTTTTACCAATCGAAATGCGCGAATTGAGTGACGTCACGTGAACTGTCAACTGAATCACCCGCGTTTTGATTCTTTTCTAAAATACAGATGAAAAATCGCAACTTTATTTTGTATAAATAAATTATTTACAATTCATATTTGAGTTCATCTCCTCCCATGCGGTGTCGTACAAGGAGACTTTTTTTTACGTATGCAAAATCCCCACGGATACCCCCTCACCGGAGCCAGTGGAAGAGATTATGTCGGACTCGAACCGACCAAAACGCACGCCGCCTGTGGGTCGTTTTTGGTTGCCGAAGGTGAGGTTGACAGGCCGCCTGTGACCCTCGCACCCCGGCCGACCCAGGGTCATCTCTTACGATCTGGCCCTCTTCTCAGGTGTGGGGACTACAGAGTCCCTAACTCATCCCCGGAAACGGGGAGGCACGCGAGGCGCGGCCGCGGCCTGCTTCTGCCAGGGTGACAGGCGGCCTTCGTACGCGGGTAGCTTGGCTTGCGATCCTTCGTCGCTCCCGTTGCCGCTGATGATAATGATTGGTGAAATGTGGGTGTTAATTCACCTCTGCCTAACCCTCTGGGGATAAAGATATGATTATATGTATGTATGTATGCATATTTGAGTGAAATAAATTTGTAAAGTTGTTATTTTCATTTAAGCTATCATGTCCAATACAATTCATATTTTATTGTAAAAGTCGTCAAATAACCAATTGTATATGCCTGACCACCGGTTTGTATAACTACCCTGTCCAGACAAGACTCCGGCAAAGATATCACTATTTATTAAATAGTTATGTGCAATATTACTTACCTAATTATATATCTCTAGTTGTAATGGGGTTGTCAAAGTAATAGGAAGGATTACAGGTAAGGGCATATACTTCGAAAGAGATTACCTACAGGATATTATATACATGTGAGAAGTGTTGGCATTGGTATTAAGCACTCAATGAGGTACTTAGAGCCCATACTTGAGAGACTTTGGCATTTTGTTTTGAGGTGATGAACGAAAAATGGTACGATTTCATATTTTCGTTCGAACATTTTATTATTTTAGAAGTTTTCTTATTTGCAATTATAATCTGCGGTTATACCAAATGAGACCATGCGGCTGTCTAGAATTATACGGATGTATTTTTTTAAACCTCAATATTGGCCTTAAAGCTAATATCAAACTGTTCACTTGTTCGATGTTCACTCAAGTAAATGCTTAATTTTTCTTTCAATCTATGTTCACACGGCTTAAGCTAATATTCCAATCGTGGAATATGATGATGTATGCTATCTCAACCTGAATGCAGATGTGCTCAAGAAACTCGACCGCCTTCTCAACAATTGCATTCGATTCACCTTTAACCTTAGGAAATATGATCACGTCTCAGCTCATCGTTCGGAGTTAGGATGGTTGCCGATACGTCAGCGACGCAGCTTGAAGGCGGTGATGATGATACATAAAATTTTAGCCACTCCTAATGTCCCCTCTTATTAATCATTTCATATTCAGTCACTTGGTTCTCACCACAACAGAAATCTGCGGTCAGCTGATAACCGTCTTCTCCACTGTCCTACTCATAGTTCTAGCCTAATTCATTCTTCTTTCCTCGTGCAAGCAATTCTCCTCTGGAATGCGCTTCCTCTCGAAATCCGGATGACCACTAACCGTGCAACGTTCAAGTACAAAGTACGTCAGTTCTACAGTAGCGACAAGTCACAGTAATGTGTAAAACCTTACCATCTGACGCAGATGATCACCAAGCACGGGTGCTTCGGAAAGTATCTGCGTCGGATGGAGAAAGAGCCAACGTCCGAGTGCCATCACTGCGACGCGAGCGAGGACTCGGGGCCGCACACGCTCGGTGAGTGTCCGGCGTGGGAGACGCTAAGGCGGGAGCTTGTGGCGGCCCTGGGAGTTAGGGGTCTCACGCTCTCCACCTTGCTCTCGGCGATGGTCCGCTGCGCGGATGCGTGGGCGGCCGGCGCCTCCTTCTGCGAGCAAGTAATGCTCGTGAAGCAGGAGGCGGGGCGGGAGCGGCAGCGGGAGCGACAAAGGATCGCAAGCCAAGCTGCCCGCGTACGAAGGCAACTCGGGCGTCGGAGGTCGATGAACGACCTCCGCCTCCCATGAGCGCAGGCCTGGGGGTGACTGGTGGAGCCGCCTGTCACCCTGGCAGAAACAGGCCACGGCGGCGACGCAACTGGCGCGCCTCCCCGTTTTCCGGGGACGAATTGGGGACTCTGTAGTCCCCACACACCCGAGGAGATGGCCAGATCGTGATTCACCAACCAAAACGATCCACAGGCGGCGTGCGTTTTAGTCGGCTCGAGTCCGACATAACCTCTTCCACCGGCTCCGGTGGGGAGGTATCCGAGGGGATTTTGCGCACGTAAAAAAAAAGTAATGTGTAAAACCTCAATGTTAGATATATTTTATCATTATGTATAATTATAGAAGTATAGGTAAGTTTATATGATATAAGTATATATTATACGAATATATATAAGTACCTACCTAATATATTTAAAAGTATGTGTATGAATTTCTTATGTATTATAGTGTGTATGTATAGTGTATGTATTATTATTGAGAACATAGATAATATGAAAGTAAATGGATTATTATTTATTATTTTGCCTGTACCTACCTCAATGTATTTCTGCACCACTCTAAGGTTGACTGTTAGATAATGCCTTTGGCATTAATTCCGCCTCTGTACAAAATTACTGTGCATATAGTTGAATTAATAAATAAATAAAAATAAAAAGTTTTAATTTCTTTCAATATGTCATCGAAGGAGATCGTGTGTCGTCGTGGAATTAGTTAAAACGTAATACAGAGCACAATCTTTTTCTTTTTTATTTTTATTTATCATTTTAACAATTACATACAGTAATAAGATACATAAGCATTTACAAAAAACCTAAATGGTTTATAATATTGATTATAGGTATTAGAATTTGATTATTATATTAGGCATTGGCCTAAGATATAAAAAAAACATTAAATAAGTAAAGTAGAAGAAGAAATGAATTAAAGAAGTAAAAAAGTGACACATCACATCCTTCAGCTGCATAGCTCGAGACAAAATGACTGAACCTGAAAATGTTCAATCAGTGTTCGGACAGTTCATTTCAATTCAATAGGAATGAGAGTGAAAGACACTAGATGTAAAAATTCAACCGATCAAATAATATTGGATCTCTTTCATTAGTGAAATCAATCGGCATCAATTGATTCATTTTATGTACAACCTATCTCAGTCAGCCTGTGATCATGAGCGGTGTAACCTGGTCGTAACGTCAGGCAAATCAAAGGTATATATGTACCTAAACCATGATCGCATTAGTTCCCGTTAACATTATTGCATGACTGTACTATGTTGAGACTATAAAATTTCACTATCAGCACCCGTATGTTTTCATACATATATGCATTGCATATTATCTGCAGCATCCCAGGTTTTACCATGGCACACACCAATGACTTCTCAATGCTTTTCGAAGGTATGTGTGTATTTATCGCAGGTTTATAAGTGCCCGGTTAATGGCAATAGGCTCGCCACCTATTATATTGGGCCCTAAACATAAACTGGCGAAATGTGGGTACTATAGCACCTCTGCCTCGGGGATATAGGCGTGAGTTAATGTTATGTTACAAAATACTTAGTGGTGATAGAACAAAAACATTCATGACCAGCTGTTACCCGCGGCTCCGTCCGCATGGATGTCGGTTATCACGACCAAACATAGCATATGTCCTTTTCCAAGCTCTAATCTGCATGTATACCAAATTTCAACAAGATCGGTTCAGTAGTTTGTGCGTGAAAGTGTGACAGATAGACAGATAGACAGACCAACATTATTACTTTCGCATGTATAATATTGGTATGGATTATGAATAACTTTACATCTTTCCTAAACAAATAACTTAAGCTCTTAAACAATCAGTACTTATGGGAGAACTGTTTGGTTTCTATGAAGGTAGAGAAGTATTAGTCCTCTATTGTTCCCTTGTCACGATATTACCCTCAGCGTACAACGTCTTCCAACAAAATGAAGCTGTTTTTTTTAAATAGTAAGTATGATTGATTATGATCCAGCGAGCGGCTCCCGAAGGATGACTTGAGTTTATAACACTTTTACATACACGTTAGGCACTGTACTAGGGTGAAAATAATTTCAGAGCAAATGTGCCGTTGATTCAATTGAAGCAGACTCCAGCTAGAGCGCAGTAAAATATCATCATTTGTTTGTACCTTTGCGGTTCCATACATTTACCCTGGTGCGGTTTGTTCACTGGTTACTTACATTAAATCTACTCGAAGTTTTTTTGTAAAATATTGTGTTATTAGTTAACCGTTTATCTATACTAACTTTTAAATTTTGGCGATAGACAATACAATTATGTTAACAGAAATTAACACCACTGAATCAAATTTAACACCTACATGTGTTCTTTTTAGTATTCCTAACCAAAAAGAGCATGTCCATGTCTAGGTTTAATATAAAATAATTAAGTATAATTTGTGTTGTGTGTTTATGTAATACACACCTGGCACTCAGCGTATTTTCTAATCGGATGACCTTGCGTTCTTTGTTTAGTTACCAAAATGTCATTATCCAGCTCCGAAGGTATCACTAATGTAATTGATCTGCACTTAGTGATTACTACCACACCAACGCCTTTCGACTAAACCAATCATGAAAGAAGGGCCCTTAAGCTTAGTGGCAAGGCGCCAACATTGGGTACTGTCCAAATTCACGTCACCTTGACGCACTGACTTATCGAACTTATTATAGTACATAACATAGTATAGAACCTATTATCGTGTAATATCAAACAAAATCGGACCAGCCTACATCTGGGAGAGCAATTCCTCATGTTTTTCGCCGAACCAGATTATCGCTCTTTTTTCCATGGGAACGTACGCCTGCCCAGTGTGTTAATATTTCATTCACATCTAGCACGTCGATGTGTCCTTAATATAAAACATGAACGATCATTACAGGGTACCCTAAATCTAGCCAACCGAATATGCTGTAACCAAGTTAATAGAAACATATCCACAAACCTACTATTGGATTAATAAATACCTCAAATTACTAAAATTATGATTCAATATGCTCACAAACTGGCAATTATAATAATAAATATTCTACAACATTCTGCACATCACCATCTAGTCCCATGGTAAGCATAGTTTAACTTGCGTGTGTTATGGAATCTAGAATGCGGATGAACATACTTAGATACTATTTTTTTTGTAAATGCATACATATTATACATGGAAACATCCAGACCTACGTAAATAATAGGTACATATTCATGCATACAAATATTCGCACTGAGCGGGAATCAAACCCACGCCCTCTGCGTAGCTGTCGAACGTTCTACCGCTGCCCCAAAGGGCGTCAAAATTTTTAGTACTTTATGTTAATTTCGAATGTATGCTGTCTACACAGATAAGAAATCACCATTTGAGACAGAGTAACATTTGACAAACATATTGAGTACATAAATCCAACACAATCAACCGAACTGATATTCAACGCAATTTATCAAGGTCAAGGTAACATTTAACTTGTATTTACATAATACTAAATACAAAAGAATGTATTACTCATGATCTGAAAAGACTCTTTGATTGTATTAGATACCATAGTATATTTTCTGTTCATGTACCAAGTTAAAATAATAATCGCGCTGGAGATAAACTGTGGTTTCGTAGTTATAACTATGAAAGCAGAAAGAGGCGATGCAGTGTCATATAGACTAGTGCATGTATGAGATTGAAATACGTTTACGACTGTCTTAAATGTCAAAATACGTCTCAGTCCTATACATTTTTTATTCTAGTCGGCCGGGGTGCGAGGGGTCGGCCGGGGTGCGAGGGATATGCCTGTCAACCTCACCTTCGGCAACCAAAGCGACCCACAGGCGGCGTGCGTTTTAGTCGGTTCGAGTCCGACATAACCTGCTTCGCCGGCTCCGGTGGGGAGGTATCCGTGGGGATTTTGCGCACGTAAAAAAAAAAAAAAAAAAATATGAATAAATATTAAACTTAAATAAATTAACTCGTCGTTTCAGTAAATGAATAACGTGAGTGTTAATTTCTGTCATCAGTCTGATCATTGCAGTCAGACCACGAGTAATACCTCAATATTTTCATTTAAAAAGCAGGTACGATTTTGGGGTCCGTATCGGAAGGTCTATCAGGGAAATTGACGGTGATGGCAAAACAGCGACATGGTGTTTAGTTGAGGTAGGGAAGTTGACTTTAACGGCAGAACGACGTACTAGTAAAACGCCGACAATTTGAAATAGCCCACCATAGAAATAGTCAGGTACATTCATTGAAAAACACAAATACTTATTTAAATATATTTTTATCTATTTTTTTAAACTTATAAGTACATTTTAATTAACGAATTGATAGAAATAAAAATAAATTCACTCAGCACAAACAAACTAAAATAGGTATCTAAAGATAGTATATAGAATATAGTACTTATCGAAAAATAATTCTTTTCAAATGGGTCAGCCGTTGTAAGAACACAAACGGTGTAATCTCTCCCTGTAATAACTTTTCACTTTCTCTTTTATATTTTTGGTCAAAAGTTATGTCATTTTTTTTTCGTTTCTGTGCATTACATAATGCGCGTGTGATTTTTGATTCTTGCCATTTAGCTTCTTTACGTAACGCATTAATGAACAAAGGCAAAGCTCGTTTTCGGCCTACTTTCGCATTATACTTCCTGTTCCATCCTTCTAAGGCATTGTTTGTACGATGTCTTTGCTGAAAACAACTAATTTCTTCTGGCTCTCTATTTTTGATCCACTGTCTATAAAAATATTTCATCAATTCCATCAAGTTGCTTTTGTCTAAGCGAACAGCATCTTCACGAATCTGTTTCCATACTTCATGAATTTTTGCAGCTGGTAGTAGAGGCAAATTGGCTAGTAACCTGGTTATTGTTCTCCCGCTTTTTGAATCAGAAACTTTAAGTTTACGGGACTTTCTCCATACGGCGTTACTAAAGTGATAGTAACAGCCGCTTAATCTTGCTTCTGGAAAAACCGTGCGAAAGGCATTCATCTGTGCAGCCTCATAGTCACACTTAAAGTTTTTTATATCAAGGCCAATGTTTTTAACCACTTCAAATAGTCTGTCATACGTCGATTGTTGCTTATTAGGCATCAACGCATACACAAATGGTATTACGCTGGTAGTTTCGGAACAACTTTGACTATCAACATGTATCGTATACATTTGATAAAACGGCACAGGAACTTTAAAAGTTCCATCACCAAAAATGACGGAGGCGTTCATATCAGCATTTTTCTTTGCAAATCTTTGGCAGCTTTTTGTGCAAAACACAAAAATTTTATCGTCATTTGTGCCTTCCTCACAAACTAGAAAATCGGTGGCAAGCAATTCCGGAATTTTAACGTCACCGACGCATACAAACTCAGTCTTTTCCATTTTCAAGAATTTCCTTCTAGTTCTATACAAAGTGTCTTTTTTCGACTCTACGCTTGGAATGATATCCTGATTGTAGTCACGAAAATTTTTTTCCAATATTTTTGGTATTGGGTAAAATTTTTTACAAACCTCTTTTTTGCATACATCCATGATACGGTCGATTTCATTTTTTTCTGTGTTTTTTTTACACGAATGCGCAGTTCCCCCTCTAATAATATCAGTTTTGTTTTCATTCAAAGTCACCGTAACACTACATTCGTCCCTTTTGGCACATCTCCATCGACTAGTTTCGCTTTTGTTTGTAGTTTCGTGATTGTATCGATATCCCTTCCATAAAAGCACCTGCTTTCCCTTTTGACTATTTATGAAATGAAAAGAGTCCATTTTTTTAAGTAATCGAGAATATTCGTTAATATTATTTAAGAATTCTGCAGCGCAAATGTAAGAAGCCTTATTGATAAAAATATTACGTTTAATGAAATGTCAATTGTAAATAAATATACATTATATTACTCATAATTAGTCATATGAAGTGGCCAGTTGTTTACTAAGAAGGTTATATCCCTACTTAGCCTAGCGTATTCATACTCACTCAACTCACCAATATAATAAAATCAAAGAGGTTGCATCCTCCTTTCTGCCTTTTGGAAGAGGTTATTAAACAGTGCAAGAGAGATGTGCTCATTACGCAAAACTAAAAAATGATGAACTTGACTGTACTTTACCTTCTTGACAATTTCAAATTGTCGGCGTTTTACTAGTACGTCGTTCTGCCGTTAAAGTCAACTTCCCTACCTCAACTAAACACCATGTCGCTGTTTTGCCATCACCGTCAATTTCCCTGATAGACCTTCCGATACGGACCCCTATTATCTACTTGGCGTTAATAATGATAATGTAGTATGAATATTTTAAGAAAATACGTTTTACCTTGCCATTGAATTTATTAAAACCAAAACAATGCTTTTCAGAATAAACATTAAACGTGTGTTATGTTATATTTGTTATGCTGTCAATTTAGAAGCAAAACCATTATGTTTATTCTATTTTTCAGGTTATTTATACTATTGATTGATGTCACTTGGTGGAATTTGTTGTTACACAAATTGAAATACTACAATAATACACTTGTACTATTTCCACAATATTTTTTTATTATAACGAGTACACTTGAACGGTTTCTCCTTATGGCATACAATTGCAGTTAAGAACATACTTCTCAAACATTACGACACTATTATTCACATGTGGGTATTTTTAAAATCATGTATACCAGTACCAATTTTTCCCCAAAACATGGGGAAATAATATTTAGACGGTAGTAAAGATTTTAAATTTAAAAATGATAAAAATATTTTTAAATCCAAAATAAAAAAAATATAATAAAATACTATGGAAAAAGTACAAGTGTATTGGATTGATGGATTTTTTACAATAACGTATCTGCAACCTAAATTACATCAAATATAAGCTAAGTAAAATCATTCATAAGGGTCTACTGGATTCTCTGGAAATAGTTTTAAGATGTCGTGTTGGCCTATTTAATATAACTAAGCACAAGACATCTACATATACATCAGAAGTTAGGCAACTCTAATGCATTTTAATATCCTCACTACATGTGGATAACGATAGTCAAATTTCTTTTTAATTTATTTATTTACTTTTGCATGAATACAACTACCTTTATAGGATAAACCCAATGAGATAGTGTACACATTTATAAAAACAAATCTAAGTACCTACCAGACAATAAGAGACAATACAGGCAAATTACAAGACGATAAAATCTTCTCATATTTGGTAAATTCTAATCGTGAAATAGTAAATGGTAAAATCAAAACTCTTATTTATGAACTATTAATCTCAATGCTGTAAACAAAAAAATATATCTAATACTTTCAGTTTTGATGATATCCCTAAAGCAATAAATTTAAATAATATTTTATAACGTAGATCTTTCGACTATATGTCTTTGAATAGGCTATTTGACAAGGTCGTCCGATCCTTTCAAATTCCACTTAATATCTTAATTTTTGCTGAAAAAATTTGCCCTGCAAAATAAGTTATTTCCCAAAGTAAGTCAGATAGATTATATTTATAAACAATCAAATTCAGTGCCAATTTTTAACTTTTTAGATACCTCATTATATTTGATAGATAGTGAACTACACACATGTGTGTAGTTCATGACAAAAGTAAAGGAGTAAGTAATATAAACGCAACGTGGATCGAAATAAATGCGATATTCTTTTACAATCCATACATTTGCACTACGCGCAACTGGTGCGTGACGTCACTCGCAAGTACGATTTTGTATGGAGCGTTTTCGGCCGGCTTGAGAAATCGAATTTTCAAAATCAGATATCCATAAAACTAATTGTCGTAAGTGAATTTCTCCTTAGCAGTTCATTAAATTATACTAAAGTGATCATTTTATGACAATTTTTTTTGTCAAAGAGCCTATTGTAATCAATTCACTTATTGTAATATTGTTGGCAATGACTGTATATATATCAACCAAAACATAAACTCAATCATTTGCCTTAACTATCCTATCGCGGTATATTTCCCTTGAATAGGAAATGGGTTCAAATTTTACCCTTAATATACATCTTCAACAGTGATTGATGAATTTCACAGCTACCTGTCAAGTGCCCGAAAACGTATTCGAATTGATGATTTTTGGGGTGATTTTCGGTTTCTTGGTATCCCTCGAAATAGTTGTTCATTTTATGTTATATTCCACCAGTAGTGGTACGTGCGTAATTTGTAAATTATTGGCAGACTTACAAATTGCACAGAAACCCTGGTCAATAATATTTATTATGATCGCGGCGCGGTGTGGCCGCCGACGACGCGTTCATTCATTTTTGTATTTTATCTCCTAAGTTCTTATAATTTCTCGCTTGTGTATAAAAATCTAACATTGATAGCACTAATGCACGGAAAAACTCTAATGAGTTTATGTGACATTTTTATAACGAATGTAAATGTTCCGCAGAGTAGAATTTGGACCACCCCATCCCTTCCCATGTGGTGTCGTACAAGGCGACTAAGGGATAGGGCTGTTTAACATCGGACAGATATATACAGCCCAGACTCAGCCTCAAATGCATGGCTCGAGTCAACAATAGTGACCGAAATACGGCAATAGGCTCACCCCCTATTACGTGGGACCGAATACAAATATTGGTGAAATATGGGTGATGATTTACCTCTGCCTAACCCTCCGGGGATAAAGGCGTGATTATATGTATGTATGTATGTATGTAAATGTTTTATATTTAATTAAATAAACAAACAAAATCTATATTGCTTTCAGATTTTATTAAAAATATACCTTATTATCGGTAATTTAGTCATATAATAAACAATAGTACCAACTTACTGGTCAAGGAATCATCGAATATGAAGAACAAGAGGTCCCAGGTTCGATTCAGTACTACACTATCACTACACTACCAACGTGAACCTATTCCAAAAACAAGAAATTTAGCTTAGCCGGAAGGATAGGGAATATTAGTAATTTCTAATATTCTTTAAACAAAATAATGTTGACTAAAAATAGCGACCTTATAGGATATAGTTAGTAGTCATTTAATTAGTAGATAGTCACTATAGTTTTGAATCACTATTACTGTGATCATACTGTTATTTGTAACTATTATCTACGAGGACATACTGAGTACCTAAAATCACATTATAAAAAACACGTTGACTCATATTATTTTCTCGTCAGATTGGAAAGTCACATTGGAACTAAAATTCATAGTCTGTAACTAATGCAGAAAAGTCAGTAATATGACCTTTTGAACATAAATTTAAATCATTTTGCATAAATATTTAGACATCATAATTTATGGTTATAACATTTTCAGTTCTGAAATGGCGTTGGAGATAAAGATAAATAAAACACATAGCGTACCAAAAATTTAACTTGTTTTCTCACTTTAATTCAGGCAATTAGTATACGTACTTACCTAGGAGGTTAAAATATGCTTTTAAAAAAGAATTTCAACATTTTTACTTCATTTATCATGTCTTAAGCCGGACCATAATAGAGCAGGAAGGGTAATAAATTACGTTTTAAAACGAAATTTTTGCAGCTACGTCTAACAGCAACGCAGCTAAAATTAATTTTATGTTATACTAACTGTACCCGTAACTTTGCTTGATCGATTTTAAGTAAGCGAATCGACGTTTACATATTAGTGTCGCTTTGGGAAATCCATCAATAAAATAATCGTTTTAGATTTCTAAAATGATTATTGTACCTGGTTTTGCAAATGTAAGTATAATTTATTTGTAATATTTTGCATTTTTTTGTTTAAACGCTTAGCCTACTGTGATCCGAATTCAGTATAACCCAGCTTCCAGACATCGCTTGTGAGCAGATATGGCCAGCCCACGGTCACTTTATTATGCTGCAATTTTTTAATTTACTACTACTAGTTTGAATTTTCTGGCAATCTACAAGGGTAAAAATAAGTTGAAACGCTTTAAGACAGAAAATCCTATTTATTCTGAAAGCACGCACTAACACCACACCTTTTAGGACAAGTCCCCTGACAGGACTGTAATATGGATTACAACTAATTTGAAAGATGTTTCTTGAAATTGGTTCACGTCCGTATCTTGCTAGGTCAACACCTGAACCCAAAACAATAATAGCCTAAATCAAGTACTACATCAAACGCTGCCAACACAGACAGCAACAAATTGGTGCCCAATTTTTGATTCGCAAAGTGTTTTCCAAACACGCAATAAGCTCATAATCGTAAAACGCTTAAGCAAAAAATATTTCTGCAATATTTCACACACCATGTGAACAAACTACTTCTAAATGAACTATTGGAGGAATATAAAAAGCCACATTATATGTGATTAATTTCGAGGTTCTAATACAGTTCATGCCGTCCTGTATGGATCGGAGAGTTGGCCAGTAGAAAGAAGGTTGCATGTAGCCGAGATGCGAATGTTGAGATGGATGTGTGGAGTGACAAGAATGGATAAGATTAGGAATGAATATATAAGAGGAAGTTTGAGAGTAGCAGCAATCATAGAAAAGCTACGAGGAAATCGTTTGTCCTGGTTCGGGCATGTAATGCGAAGGCATGAAAGTAATATCGTAAGGAAGGTACTGACTATGGAAGATGATGGCTACAAGGGGAGAGGGAGGCCTAAAGTGAGGTGGCTGGACTGTGTAAAAGATGACATGGTTAAGAAGGGAGTGAATGTTGAAATGACTGCAACTAGAGATGAATGGAAAAATAACACATGTTGCGCCGAGCGACCCCAAATAATCTTGGGATAAGGACAGGAGGATGATAATACAGATCATCTTTCTCTGGAATCGTAGTTTCTGGAATCGATGCATCTTGGTCATAATTCTTATGGTGCGTGTTGAGCCAGGTTAACAAAAGTTATAATAGTGCGAAAGTGGGTGGAACTTGTTCCATAAAATATGGTTTTAGACAAATGAGTCTCAAGTCATTGCCAGAGAATGTGTCAGCTTGAAAAAGAATGTATCAGATCCAAACGTTATTGTAATGAATTTCAATTCTCTTTTTATCAAGTTAGTCATGTAAATAAATATACCATCGTAAGTAGACAATTACGAAGATAATGAATAGTTAATGCTCTTAACCTTTAACCGTTGACGTGTATGTCTACATTAATAACATTCGATTCTGTCATACGTTTGTTTGACGTTTGGTTTTATGAATTTCCATTAGCTTTTCTAGCCATGATTTTTTCCAAATTTCGATAAGTACAATTGGAATTACTTTTATTTAAATGTATTTAACCGATTTCCAAAAAGGAGGAGGTTCTCAATTCGATTGGATTTTTTTATATATGTACAACGATTACTTTGAGATTTATGATCCGATTTGTGATATTAGTGATGTGATAGTTGCCATTTGGTTTCATCAAAAGTTAACATAGTTTGGACTGTAGTTTTAATTTTATAAACATTTATGTTGCCGCGTGGTTTCCGTCAGAGTAGAATTTGGGCCACCCCATCTGTACCCATGCGGAGCCGTACAAGGCGAGTAAGGGATAGGGCTGTTTAACATCAGACAGATAAATACAGCCCAGACTCAGCTTCAGATGCATGGCTCGAATCAACAATAGTGCCCGGAAGACGACAGTAGGCTCACCCCTTATTACGTGGGACCGAATACAATTATTGGTAATATGTGGGTGGCCGATGAACCTTGGTGAACATATTTCAGCAGTGATCCGATCAAAAGCTGTTTACAAAGGGAAAATTAAAGAAAATAGGGTGATAAACAGCATCATTGGTATTCTAAAAGCAAAGCTATTAGGTATTTTGAAAAAGTATTACACAGTTTTGCAGTGATCGTACACGTATACGACACAACGCAGGCTGTTTAGCGATGATTATATTATTTTTTGGGGATACAAAGGAGGTATTGACAAAGGAGCAAGCTATGAGGAGACTCCAATGTCAGTTAGGAAGAGTATACTATGTGCTCGATTAATGAATATCTCTTTCATCGTCTTATCTCATTATAAACCATTACTCTATGTATTCTTTTTGAAAAAGTTAATCATCTAACAAATATAATACAAATAAAGTAACTTCAGTACAACATGCCAAAGTCTATTATTTTGTAAAGGGATATAGAAAAGTAATTTTGGTTGTTTCTTATTCCATCGAGAAACTTTTATAGAGTGTATACACACGTTTCGTCAAGCAAACCCAACTTTTGTAATACCCTGTTGTTGAAAGTTGGAAACCGTCAAGATAATACCATCAATCGGAAAGTATATTACTGAGTTTCAGAGCTGTTCAGTCTATTTTTACCCGACTACGGCGAAGTCAAAGAAGGGTTGTGATTTTGACAGGCTATGTATGTATTTATGTAGGTTCATCTGTTCCCTCATAGCTCCTGAATTACTTATTAAAACTAAATAAATAAGGTATCATTACAAGCGTCTTGGTAGTCCGCTGGTTACAGGCTATATGACGTATCACTGAATCTAATGTAGCGCCCTCTAGCGGTCATAAAGTACAATATACCATGAATAAATATACCATTGCAGTAATGCAGTAATGTGGAAAAGTACAAGTGAGTTTTCAATTCCGGCCTGGGGGTGACAAGTGGAGCCGCCTGTCATCCTGGCAGAAGCAGGGCGCGGCGGTGGCGCATCTGGCGCGCCTCCCCGTTTCCGGGGACGAGTTGGGGACTCTGTAGTCCCCACACCCGAGAAGAGGGCCAGATCGTGAGAGATGGCCCTGGGTCGGCCGGGATGCGAGGGAATGCCTGTCAACCTCACCTTCGGCAACCAAAACGACCCACAGGCGGCGTGCGTTTTAGTCGGTTCGAGTCCGACATAACCTCCTCCACCGGCTCCGGTGGGGAGGTATCCGTGGGGATTTTGCGCACGTAAAAAAAAAAAAGTGAGTTATCAATATGTGTAACAACAAATTCCACCAAGTGCCATCAATCTACAGTATAAATATACCATGTTTGGTATCATTTGAAAGGACTTAATTAGCACATTACAAATATATGTGAATTATAGCCATTGCTTGCCCCAAAATATTATAAATTAAAAAATTAAGTTAGTCAAGTTAAGTTAATAGTTTAAACTAAAACCGACTACTGAAAAATCACGCTTTAAAAAGTATTAAACAAGAAAATATTAAGGATAACCGTGGTGGGTTTTTGGTTTCAATTTATTCGTTATTGAAACTTACGTGAGGTCTTAGGTAGGTAGATGTCTCGTAACACTATAATAACATAGGCTATTAATACTGTTAACTGATTAGCACTTATGGAACTTGTTACCTATTGAGAATTGTGAAATATACTTACTTGAAATAAGCCACTTGTAATGTTCCGCAATGTTTAATGTTTATAAATTTTCGTATAAACATGTTTTGTTTATAACCAGTAAATTTGTTTAAATGGAAAATTTCTCATGTTAAAATTGGATTGTGACTAACTATTATAATTATCAAATATCAAACCGTTTTGAAATTACATTAATGTATTATGTGTTATTAGGTTTCATTATTTAGTTGTTTTTATTTATTCATGTTTTATCAATTAAATTATCAAAAAAGAATGATAATAATAAATATTATAGGTTATATAGTAAAATATGTAAACGTATATATTTTTACCAACTGTTGCGTCGTGGAAATATAGTTAATATATGCTTGGATATAATAATATTAATATTTCGTAAAAATTCATTATTAACAACGACCTTGTTCATGAGACAAACTCAAATGACTTTTTGTTATAGAAACAGTACTTAAGTACTGCTGTTTATATATAATTCAACAAAATATTCTGCACAATACAAATAAATTCGATACAGTCATAAAGTATGAATACTTGTTCGATACGATATTGGGTAAGAGTACTGTCAGTCACCTCAGTGGTATTTCAAACTTGAAATTTAATAAGGACATTTTTTATCTTGTCCTCAGAAATATCGAAACCTGACCCTAACCAGGTGCATTATTAGTGCTACCAGTTTCTGGAAAAAGCATTTCAGCAATGGACAGATATAAGCAACGGTTTCAGTTATTAAAATTATTCATAACTTAACTACTTCTTCTTCATCTTAGCGTTATTAGCAGGCGCTTCCGAAGCTTTCACCTCTTAGTTTGGGGTCCGCTTTACCAGTTTTACTGCAGATTTGCCTGAACTTCGAAATTCGAAAATTCGTGAAGTGACTGCCATCAGACTTCCACAACCCAAAGGCGATATTGAAGCATTGCAGTTAGAACAGTAGTTAAACTTTATAGGACTTCAACTACCCGTAATGACAGCCATAGATGTTCGTACGACGGCTTAACATGCTCTCCGAGTCACGACTAGACCAATGCAAATACCCATATTTATGCATACAAATATTTGCACTGAGCGGGGATCGAACTCATGCCTTCTGTGTAGAGGCTGCGTTCACCATTATTCAGTCATAATATAACAAAAAATATTTATCTTATT
Organism: Eilema griseolum; assembly: GCA_963662185.1. Classification (NCBI taxonomy): domain Eukaryota; kingdom Metazoa; phylum Arthropoda; class Insecta; order Lepidoptera; family Erebidae; genus Eilema; species Eilema griseolum. The sequence continues at coordinate 8,316,374 of OY759245.1, read as the reverse complement.
GTTTGGTATATACAGTTACTGCTAACGTTCTTTATGGCCTCAAAAATCATTTGTTCCCACTGCTAGTTATATACAATTCATTACACTCTAAGAACTTCATTTAGGTAGATAATTTTAGCTGCAGAAATCATGTCACTTGAAATAAAAATCAGTGTCTTATTTCCAGTATTTAACCAGAAGGAACGGACCCTCCGTACATATACGTGCACCAAAAAAGTAACGATGTCTTAAGATAAAGTCAACTGTGCACAATTATAATATCTATGTTAACGAACAAACGGAATAACTTTTGATTTCAATACTCTTTCTAGTAGATGAAGGGTGGAGCCGCCTGTGTTGAGGACTCTGTGGTCCCCAAACACAAGGAGAGGGCCAGATCGAGAGTCGCCCTGGGTCGGCAGGGGTGCGAGGCATATGCCTGTCAACCTCACCTTCAGCAACCAAAAACGACCCACAGGCTTCTTGCGTTTTAGTCAGTTCGAGTACGACATAACCTCTCCCACCGGCTCCGGTGGTGGAGGTATCCGTGGGGATCTTCCGCACGTAAAAAAAGTGTAATAATGTACTCCTTTCATATACAAATTTGTCTCTCATGATCTTGAAATCGCAATCTTAGTTTGCCATTGTTTATTTTGCATAATAAAAATAATATATTATAATTTTAATGTGAATAATATGACTCATTTAAAAAAAAGAATATGATGCAACGTAATATCGCAAGTATGCTCGAGTGCTACTTTTAGATATTGATTTATATTACCTCAGTGCTTTTAGCACTGAGATGAGATTCAGATTCCTACTCATAGTTTTAGTACATACACACAATTTATTATTAGTGAGTTGTGACAGAATGTAGTAAATAAAACCATTTTAAAATATTTGGATGAACCCATGGATAATCAACAGACACAACCATAACGTACAGTATATAATATCAGTAACGAAGTTTTTGTTACTAACCGGCCTTGAATTATATATTCAACTATACACAATTCCAAAAATAAGCCACTGTTTCACTATTCATCATTTAAGCAGATATCAAACGGTTCACTCGTTTAATGTTCACTCGGGTAAATGCTTAATTTTTCTTTCAACCTATGTTCACACGGCTTAAACGGATATCACAGTATTCAATATTCATTTCTTATAATATGTAGTCGAAAGAAGTAGTGCGTCGTCGCGTCGTGGAATTAGTGTAAACGCAACACAGAGAAAAATCAAAGTGACACAATGACATCCGTCCTCTGCATGACTCGCCACAAAACAACAAAGCCGAAAATGTTCAATCAGTGTTTCACCTTTCATTTCAATTCAATCGGAGCGAGAGTGAAAGATACTAGATGCCAGAAGTTGTTGAAACACTGTTGGATCTTTTCATTAATGAGATCAATCGGCATCAATGGAATCATTTTATGTTCAAACGTGTCACTTTGAGTAATAGATGAAAAATGAAAGATGAAATAAGACTGTTTGATATTAGCTTTACTGTTACTTGAAGATATATTATGTCTTTATATCAGTAAAAACTTCCTGTAGGCAGATAATAGTACCTTTGTTTCTTTTTTTTTTTACGTGCGCAAAATCCCCACGGATACCTCCCCACCGGAGCCAGTGGAAGAGGTTATGTCGGGCTCGAACCGACTAAAACGCACGCCGCCTGTGGGTCGCTTTTGTTGCCGAAGGTGAGGTTGACAGGCATATCCCTCGCACCCCGGCCGACCCGATCTGGCCCTCTTCTCGGGTGTGGGGACTACAGAGCCCCAGCTCGTCCCCGGAAACGGGGAGGTGCGCCAGGCGCACCACCGCCGCGGCCTGCTTCTGCCAGGGTGACAGGCGGCTCCACCTGTCACCCTCAGGCCGGCGCTCATGGGGGGCGGAGGTCGTTCATCGACCTCCGACGCCCGAGTTGCCTTCGTACGCGGGCAGCTTGGCTTGCGATCCTTCGTCGCTCCCGCTGCCACTCCCACCCCGCCTCCTCCTTCACGAGCATTACTTGCTCGCAGAAGGAGGCGCCGGCCACCCACGCATCCGCGCAGTGGACCATCGCCGCGAGCAAGGTGGAGAGCGTGATAATAGTACCTTGTTTTGCAACAAATATTTTAACACCTTTCATTCAATCAATTAATTTGACTATTGCAATTCGTTACTGGGCATATCCCAATGTGCGCCATAGCACCCGATCCTCCGTCTTGGCCACCCCGTCTGTACAAGCTTGTCATGCCATCCGGCTATCGTATTCCTTCTGTTCCAGGCTTCCCACCTTCCGTTTGCCTACTCACACTTTTCATTAATATAATTTAATATTTGAAACTAATAAGATATTAGGATCGGCAGCACAAGTGTGTTTCACACGCCCATAAGCCACGGTAATCACTTCCCATCGGGTGGGCCGTATGCTTGTCTACCACCTAAGTGATATAAAAAAAATAGTTATTTATTTGTAATGAAAAACAAAATGTAGTTTCGAAGTTCATGAAAGTTCACAAACAAGCAGAACACTTTTATGTAAATATGCACAAATACCACTACAAAGGTATTCGCACTGACGCATATTTACCAGCGAAGTCGATGCCAAACGTAGATATTTTTTGGTACAAACATCAATTGTATCGTTTGCATTCCTAATCATGTTGAGTCAAAATAACTCCCGGTATTGTTTGCTCTTGATTCTTATTCATGGACTTTGATGCGTCGAAAATGGCACAGTGGAGTTTGTTGCGCCGTTTCTTCTCCACTAGCGCCTAGGAAACGATGCTAAACTTAGTTTTAAGCAGATGTTGATTTCAAAAAGATGTAATTAAGTTGTAATATTTTGAGAGATAAATAATTTGAAATATGAATTTGAAATTTGTGAATACATTTATGTATCCACATATATATATATATTTATATTTATTTGTATTTTTTTCGGGCAAGCAATAGCCATAATATATATAGGTACATATATAAAATGTGCTCATTAAGCCCTTTCAGGGGATACTAAACACGAGATATTTATAAATTATTTTTTTACACAGTACTTTATGACTGCTAGAGGGCGCCAAATTAGATTCAGTGAAACGTTATATCGCCTATAACCAGCGCACGACTTAGATTCTTATAACGATAACGGTGATTGAGGAACTATGAGAAAGCTGATGAACCTACATACATAGCCTGATCAAAATCATAACCCGCCTTTTGCTTCGCCGTCGCTTAAAAAGTAGATACTTCCAGATGTACTCGTTTTGGAAATATGAAGATGCATATCGAGAAAACAATACAAAAAATAACTTCAAGTTTATTTATTACCTACTCAATAAAATATCATCACTAACAGGACACGCCGTCTCTACACATTTACTACATTACTTCAACTTCCACAAAAATCCATCATAGAAACTATCTTTTACTGCCTTTTTGTAATAGTTGCAGTAATATATATAATAAGTATTTATTATTAAATACTCATATTAAATCAGCATCATGGGATCTCAGTTTTATTTCGGGTTACATCTAAGGCTTTCACGTCAACTCTCAGACCTGTTAACACGAACCACCATCATGATTTTCTTAACAGATTCCACACCCACGCCCTCACCTACATTCCCACTGCTGAAACTCTTGTCAAATCTACAGTAGTGACATACAAAACTTCGAGTATAAGTTGAATCACTCGAAAAATTCTATAGAAAGTTAAATGACTTACAAATATAATATCACTCCCCTCCTTAATTAACAGACGACAAGTAAAAATAGACAAGTCATCTAAGAAAGAAATAAAACTCAGTGGACACAAAATTATAGGTCCTTAGAGAGATATATGTGATTCCAATAATAAATATGTATGGCAGATACACCAAAAGGTACAAAAATTCACCCCAATAGATACGATATACCTCTCATTATATTATTCAGTCAGATAAAACCAACCTATTATTTATAACTAACAATTATGGCGTAGAATACATTCTTTGTTGTTCCGTACCCAGAAGGTAAAAATACAATATATCTAAAATATCGATGATCTAAAAACAGTACCAAATAAAAGGTAGCCTAGTGGTATGGGTAATGAACTGCCGAGACGAGGTCTCGGGTTCGGTCCTAGGTTTTACCATGGCACACACCAATGACTTTTCGATGCTTTTTGAGTTATGTGTGTATTTATCGCAGGTTTATAAGTGCCCGCTTAATGGCAATAGGCTCGCCACCTATTACATTGGGACCTAAACATAAACTGGCGAAATGTGGGTGCTAGCACCTCTGCCTACCCCTTCGGGGATATAGGCGTGAGTTTATGTTATATGTATGTAAAAAACAGTAGTAGATCACTAGAGAAAATTGAGAAACACTTGAAACAGTGATTGTGTACGAAACTAAACTACAAGGAGGATTTTTTTTTACGTGCGCAAAATCCCCACGGATTCCACCGGAGCCGGTGGAAGAGGTTATGTCGAACTCGAACCGACTAAAACGCACGCCGCCTGTGGGTCGTTTTGATTGCCGAAGGTGAGGTTGACAGGCATATCCCTCGCTCCCCGGCCGACCCCGGGCCATCTCTCACGATCTGGCCCTCTTCTCGGGTGTGGGGACTACAGAGTCCCCAACTTGTCCCCGGAAACGGGGAGGCGCGCCGGCCGCGCCACCGCTGCGGCCTGCTTCAGCCAGGGTGACAGGTGGCTCCACCTGTCACCCCCAGGCCTGCGCGCATGGGGGGCGGAGGTCGTTCATCGACCTCCGACGCCCGAGTTGCTTTCGTACGCGGGCAGCTTGGCTTGTGATCCTTCGTCGCTCCCGCTGCCAACTACAAGGAGGTAGGACACGACTGTATTTCCGTTAATTTCCGTAATTTCTATTATACCACTGAGCGGGTAGACAAGTACACGGCCCTCCAGGTGGGTGGTATCATCTTGCGATGATACTGGTTGCGTCTGGAATCCTTTTCATCATTTGATTTAGCTTGTACCGCTTCTATTGAGGTTGGATTGGCCCCAAACGACTTGGTGTGGCTTGTTTGTAGTCATTGGCTGATTGAATGAATAAAAACAATTTTTATCGTAAAATGAGGTAAGTAATGAATTTTGGGTTAAATGTAATTAGTTTTGGAAAGGCACTGAAAACGATTTATGAGTATCTTAGAATATGAATTAGTGATCAAAAATACGTCTGCAATTCAGACACTATATTTTTAGAAAAATAAACTCAGCAATCTGGTTTATGTATATTGCTAGTATTGTTACGCTTGCAGATAGCTTTCCCTAGATTTATGGTAAACAATGAAGATATTATATTGTTTCAAACAAATTCAGAAGGTTTGTGATTTTAAATGAAATTATTGAATGACACAACATCAAATAATCGGATCATTAGGAACAAATTATAAAAGAAAGTAATTTGTCGTAATACTTGTTTTATATATTGTATTATTATTTTACTTTTTTGTAAGCACTTGAATTTTCAAATCATATATTTTTTTTAGACAGATCTTGATGAATTTAAAAAAAGATAGAAGGTATAATATCTGTTATTTAGTTTTATTGCACCGCAAAGTTAGTTATTCGTATTGAAAATTGAGGTAACGTGAATAGATTTCATAGCGATGATTTATTTTCATTTTAAAAGTAGAAATTCTCTTCAGGCCTGTGATGCTAGATTGCAAAATGCTTTTAAAAAGGAAGCACCTCTTCTCAATAATGCGAAACGGTGGTTTGCTGAAGTTGGTAGAGGTCGTGTTTCATTAAAGGACGAAAGTCGTGAAGGACGCCTTTTAACTGCGACCATTTGGGGAAATGTGGTTACTGTAAAGCTGCTTATTGAAGCAAACAGGTCACTTATGAGAGAATTACAAATTAAACTTAATACCTACTTACTGCATATGAAAACGTCTGAAGTATGTCAATTAAGCTGATTTCCTTTTTCGTATCTGAATCGATTTAAATAGTTAGCGTACTAAATGCTTCAAAATTTCACACAACAATATGAATTTATATTTACTCCCATGCAGCTACGTGACTGTCCAAATTTATTTGTAAATGTCAAAGTAACACTGACTATATGTAACGCTTTTACGCCTCTATAAAAAAAAAATCGCTGAACCGATTAAGATACAATTTATTATAGGGGTAGATTAGAACTTGGGAAAGGAAATATACTATGTTTGGTCACGATAAACAACATCCACGCGGGTGGAGTCATGGGCAACAGCTAGTACTCAATGTAAGCAAGCATTGAATAACCGAAGTTAACGTATCTGAGAGAGATCGGAACGAGCGCAAACGAGACACCTCTTTCATTGCATTCCTTAGTACGTGCCTCATGTAGTTGTTCATCTTTTATTTTTGTACTGTAAATTATATTATATTGACTCTAATTATCCCACCTGACAGCAATTACAATGTTGATTTCACTTAGAGCCAATGTCATTTAATGTCACTTTTTCTTGTCTTTTTATTGCCAGTTCGTTTGGTTGGTTTATTTTTCACAATGACAAACTTTTCAAATTGTAAAATCGTGCACACTTATTACGAGTATAATATGTGCAAAGAAACCTAAAATAAATAAACAATGTAGTGACTGTTTTCGTAAGATGTGCAGAATTAAATACAATGAAATATAAGAACTGTGCTATTTCGTTGTCATAAACGAATATACTATTATCTGTATTAATGTATGGATGATATCAATGACATTCTATGGTCAAATAATGAAGAATTGGGTAAAATGAAGGCAAATAATTATATGTAACTAAAATTGACATGACTTTTTTTTATAGAATAATTGCAACCGAAATTACTAATATTCCGTTGGTAATGTAATGGTCAGCATTCAAACTCGGGGTCATTCAATCCTCAACCATTAAGCCACTATCGCTACAAACCGGGTGTTATTAATTCACTTTAACCTGCCTAGAAAATATTGACTACTATTGTCATCGTCTCATGAACTGATTGAGTTTGGCTGTTCGTTTCTGCGTAGATATCATTATCACCTCAGTAATGTTGGTTTCTCTCTTTAATGTCCCCAAAAACGCGCAGTTTTGCCTTTTCTTGATCTAAATTGTCCACGGAGGAATTCCACCTTTATTACCAACTTGCATTACGAGAAAATGATTTAGTCTAATGCGCTACCATACAAATCACTTGAAGTAATATTGAAGTGGATAAATACTAAAATTAATAACTTTTGTTGTTTAATAAAACGCAGAAACAAATTCTACAGTTTTATTTTTCAAGAAAAAAGGCAAACTTTTTTTTTGTAGGTTAATCGTCAATAAAACCCCATCCTTTTTCGATCCCTGGAACCACATTCACCATTTTTTTTTTATACCACTTAGTTGGCAGACAAGCACACGGCCCACCTGATGGGAAGCGGTTACCGTGGCCTATGGACGTATGCAACAACAGGGGTGTCACACTCGCGCTGCCGACCATGAAGAAACCTTCTGATGCCCCTCTTGAAGAACCCCATATTGTAGGCGCTTGGGAAAACCGCAGCAGGGAGGTCATTCCACAGCTTGAGTGTGCGTGGGTTGAAGTTTCTTTCATACCGCACAGTGCGCACCGTCTCAGGTCGCAATGTGTGGGGATGAATTCCCTGCCTATGGCGAGAGGTGCGATGATAGAATGTAGCTACGGGCATCATGTCAAACAATTCATCTGAGCACAAACCATTGTATAGGCGGTAGAACACACACAGTGAGGCAAAATCCCTTCTAAGGCTAAGAGGTTCCACTCTACCTGTGAATATGGGATTGTCAACCAGCGTCAATGCCCGTCTTAGCAACGAGTCGAAGGGGTCAAGCTGGTATGCAGGTGCTCCAGCAAAAAGGTGACAGCAGTACTCCATGTGAGGCCGGACTTGTGCTTTATAAAGAAGGAGTTGCTGCCCCGCAGTGAAGTACTGCTTCGCCCTGTTGAGCATTCCGAGCTTTCTTGATGCCAACTTAACCTTGTCCTGCAAATGACTTCGGTATTGGACGTCACTGGAGATATCGACACCAAGGATTCCGATACTCGAGGAGATGGTAAGCGGTGTGCCCAGGAATTGCGGCGCTACAATGAATGGGGTTTTCTTAGCGGTGAATACACATACTTGTGTCTTAGTGGGGTTGAATTGGACTAGGTTTAGTCGTCCCCAATCGGATACTCCAGAGAGAGTACTCTCGATTTCAGACACAAGTTGTTCGCGACTCTTCTCCACCTCGGACTGAGGGATATTTGCACGGCCCGTGTAACACGTGTCCCCGGTACTGTCGTCCGCATAACAATGAATGGAGCCATCAGACAGCATGTCATTGATATGCAGCAGAACAGCGTCGGAGACAACACGGAGCCTTGTGGGACACCAGCGTTTATGTTAATTTATCAGCTGCCGTCGACGACGGCTTGGATGCTTCTGTTGGACAAAAAACTGGAGATCCATTCGCACAATCCCTCGGGGACTCCATTAACATTCACTGAAGGAAGAAACAAAATTTCAAATAAATAAGAGAGCGTGTCAAGTATGCCACAATTACAAAGCCCTTTTTGAATCTGTACAAAGGGATTTAGATTACAAAGTGCAAGCAAAAGTAAACAAGGTATAATTACGGTTTTGTCATTTGTAATACGATGTTTCATACTTCTCTTTCGAAATGGCCTATAAATAATGTACGTGCCTATACCATGTTATTTAAATTGAAGACATGAAGTTCAACTCTGTTTAATTTTATTCTTTTTTCAGAATATTTTACAGACATTAGACATTAGTTAATCAAGAATCAAAGAATCAATCAATCAAAGAATCAATTTCATTTATTCAGTTTAGGCACACAAAGAGCACATATGATCGTCAAAATTATACAATTGAGTATGTCAAGAAATAATATTAAAATATTAAATAATGTACAAATAAACCATTGGAAAATGATTCTTTCGCTGGTTCGGTAGGTTAGTTCTACTGAGAAGATGGTGTCTTCTGCATCTTCAGCAAGAAACTCAGCGAACTATATTAGAACTAGATTATTTTTCTTTTTTTTTTAAATTTGCTTTAGTTTACAATTTATTTTGTGCGAGCAAGCAAGAGACTTATGTTGACCACGCATTGATATCATTAAGATACTCATCCACTTTATAATAACCTTTACTCATTAAAGTTAGTATTAAAGTAAAATTAAAGTAGTAATAGTTTTATATGAAAGTATTCAACGTCGAAAACCATTGACCGTAGTCTGTCACGCACGCAACACGGCACTCCATTCTTGATAGAATTATTCAGAATACTCGAATTCCAGCTAGTGTTAGTGAACCTAATGGCATGACTTGTGTAGGACGGGATAAAATCAATGGCACCGCACTTTTGTATTGATGCTAGAAGGCTGGTTAAGATCAAGGATTAGATTCGACGGCGTTGGTTGCCTAATCGATATCTGGAATAGAATTGAGTAGGGATTATTTAATTTATTTTATTGAAAGATTTATTTTCACTTTTGTGTTGAAATAAGTTTTTACTCTTTTCTGAGTTTGGTTTTGGTTATTCCATTAAGTTGGATAATATCCTTTATTTCCATTTAAATCTGGAAGTTCTTTTTTCAACTTGATTCTTTACTTTTCGAATGTTTTCACATTCTTTGATTTTTAGGAATGCTTTCACATTCTTTACTTTATAATTATTTTTGCAATACCCCCATCTCTTTTTATTATTACAATTGGCATTATTACAAGTATATGCTGTTATGTCGAATGAGCCAACCTTACTGTAATTTTGATGATAAATAATTACATCTTCCTTGGAGCGACGCTGTCACTAAAAATGTTTTTGTTAAGTATGTCCCTCAATATCTGACAATGACAAACAAACAAAATAATGATCCAATACATGAACATACACGTCGGCAATTCATTTTCATCGATGAAGATTAAAATTTTAAATGTATCCCCTGAAATGTAGCATTTTAGCTTGAGTAATGGCGTTATGTTTTATGTTATTTCATTGTTATTTAGGTTACGGCACAGCCACGATAGGGATGAGGCGTCAGATTCCTGATTTGAATGTACAAAACTTGCAAAATAATGTAAATGACGTTTCATTCGTCCAAAAGGTTAGGCAAAAGAATGAGAATTTTCATCCAAGGTAGTAATACTGCCAGTGGTTAACGACGCGTTTTATGACCTCTAAGGCATTGTCCTACGTAGGCAATTCAAAGGGAACAGAATTGCAAAGCGATTCGGTGCGATTTCACACGAAAAATCGCGTCACGCTGCAGGGCGACCTACATACATTTGGTCATGTAGGCCACTTTAATACGTATCGACTGTTTGTTGTTTTCGCACTGAATCGCCCCTCTTCGCGTTCGCTTCAAAATTGCTCACCTAGGACTCCGCATAAGACTACGTCCTACGTTGGCGATTTAAAGCGAATTGCGAAGCGAATCGAGGTGATTTCACGCAATTACAATGCAATGCAGTGCGATACGGCGGGATTGTCCTGCATAAGCGCGAAGAGCCACTGTCAAATAAAATGACATTCAATCAACCCACCACCGCCGCGTCAATTCGTTTTCGCGCCGCATCTCCCCGCTTCGCGCTCGCTTCAAAACTGCTCACGTAGGATGCCGCGTAAGAGATTTAAATAATGCGTTCCATTTTTAGAGGAAGGGAAAGTTATTCTAAATTAGAACAGCCATGAAAATATAATCTGTTAGGCGAGCTATTGCAAAGTCATTGTACCTATTTATTTAATTTTCATACCAAATACACTCGAGAGCAATGAATCCGGGTCACTTAAAGAATCCTAAAAATCTCGGAAACTAAAAATGCTAGGTTAATGCAATAAATTGTATTTAATAGACAATGTAATACTCCTTAAATGAAGGTATTAAAACTTCTTAGTTATTGTAAAGTTATATCATAAAAAAATCAAATTTGAAAAAGGGCCACTTTCGAAGATGGAACTACGAAATTACAGCATTTGGTGTTGCTTTTGTTTGTAATCTGTCATTTATGTGGGTACATAAACCATGTTGATAGTGCTCTATATTCATTAATCAAGCTGAAATTATGTCGCTTACGCCTGAAGAATGCACCAGAATACTTACAATGCTGGAAACCGGCCGGAGTCAGCGCGATACAGCCAGGACTGTCGGTGTGTCGCTGTCAACAGTACAAAGAGTTCTCCGACGTTACGAAGAAACTGGTTCTAACCTACGTAGACCAGGAACGGGCAGAACCAGGTGTACCACAGCACGAGAAGACCGATACTTGGTGAACACCATGCTTCGAAATCGCTTTCTCACAGGAACTGAACTCACCAATCAGTTTCGACGCCTCGGAGGAAGTAACCCAAGTGCATGGACAGTAAGACGTCGGCTTGCTGAATCTAACTTAAAACCCCTTAGACCTGCAAACGGCCCTAAACTGGAGCGTGGGCATCGTATTTCGAGACTAAGTTATGCCCAGAGCCACGTAAATTGGAGTATTGAAGATTGGTCAAAAGTTATGTTCTCCGACGAATCAAAATTTATGCTCTACAAGCACGATGGAAGACACAGAGTGTATCGAAGACCAGGGGAAAGATTCAAGCAAGCATGCATCGAAGAAAAAGTAGCCTACGGTGGTGGGTCTGTACTTGTGTGGGCCGGAATTTCTTCTGAAAGTCGCACAGAGCTGGTGATCATAGAAAACGGCTCTTTAACTAGCGTAAGATATGTGGAAGAAATCCTCAATGATCACGTTGGTCCATTTATGGTCAATTTAGGTGAGGATGCTATATTTATGCATGACAATGCCAGACCTCATACAGGTAGGATTGTGAATGACTACCTTCAAGAGATGAACATTACTCGTATGGAGTGGCCAGCGCGCAGCCCGGATATCAACCCGATCGAGCATGCTTGGGACGAGCTAGGCAGATGCGTAAAACAACGAAACCCTCCCCCAATCACGCTTCGTGAGCTCAAAATTGCTCTCACAGAGGAATGGGAGAATATTCCCCAAAATCGTATAAGGAACTTGGTGTACAGCATGCCAAACCGCGTAAACGCAGTAATGGAAGCACGAGGAGGCAATACGAGGTATTAAAATTCAAGAAAATCGTAATAAAGTTCAAAAATTTCATGTTTCCTATTTTTGTTTTAAGGAGAGATCAGCAGTTTTTTTCTTTATGTAATTTTGTGTTAATAAAATGTATGGTGACTCATATTTTTTTTACTTTCATTTAAGGAGTATTACATTGTCTATTAAATACAATTTATTGCATTAACCTATCATTTTTAGTTTCCGAGATTTTTAACATTCTTTAAGTGACCCGGATTCATTGCTCTCGAGTGTAGTATGGATATGTTCAAGTTAGCTGTGAGACCCATATTTAAAGTTGATAATTTAATTACGTTTTTGTTCCTTTTGTTCCTACAGTATTATCAAATTTAAGTAATTCTTCTTACCTATTTAAGTTATTTTAACCATTATTCCAGATGAGTAGACAAAACTTCCACAATCTTCGCAAGCATGGGTTATAAAAAAATCGGTCTTAGCCTAAGTTTTACTTGATTACGTACTTGAAATACGTACAAATACTACAAAAGCCAGCGATAATATTATTCAAAGGTGAGTTTTATTCTGTGCTTCTCAAGGCTTTTTTTAAAATTCTTACTCTCTTCTGTAATTTTTTATGAGGTGTATAAATTCAAGTCACTATTCTACCTAATACCTATTATTTTAATTTAATTTATTCTACCTAATTTATAACACCAATTATTTTAATTTACTCAAAATTCGTTACACACGCATACATTAGAAGTAAATTCTGTGATAATTGACTAATTTGACCTTGATTTTGTTACCGTTCCTTGATTTATAATAAAATATCAATTTATCGATAAATCTATTAATTACCGTGTAATAACATAGTAAAACTAGTTTTAATATTTTATTGATATAGACACCCGATTATTCTTAGTTACAAATTGTTCTTCTTATCAGTCATTTTTGCATTTAAAGTGATTCATACTACCGAAACACGATATTTATTTCTCGGTTCCCGTTCCATCCCTTCTATATCTTATTCTGAGTTGATATGGCTTTGATTTAACTGTATTGTTTTTTGTGACAATGACATCAAAGAACATGCCTTAAGCATTACCCCGAGCAAATGACGTTGAGGTTTCAATTCTCCATAACCCACCTCCCAACACCACCCTCTGGATTACGTAGCTACTAAGCAACTGTTAGTTACTTGACAGAAGCGGTATTAAATTGATATTACTCACATGTTTAACTAACGATGCAATGAAGAAATTAAGATTTTATATTATTGGATTTGTGATGTAGTTATGACTAATTTTTCAATTTTTTAAATAGATTTCAATTTAAGCATTAAAAATTAAGTAAAAAATATATTACCTGTATAGAGATTTCCAATATTTACTATCGGTAACAGGTCAAAATAACGTTTCATCCTTTTTATTCAAAAACTGTCACTTAGGTCCTCTATAAGCGAGAGCAAAATACTTTGAATTTGGAACATATATCTATACTAATATTATAAAGCTGAAAAGTATGATTGTTTGAACGCGCTGATCTCAGTAACTACTGGTTCTAATTGAATAGTTTTGTGTTGAATAGTCCGTTTATTGACGAAGGTTTTAGGCTATTTCACGCTACTACTTAAGTGAGCAAGGATTAGAAATGTCACGAAATCCGGCAGATTCCTATGCATTATTTAAAAACTAAAGAAAAAAAAAGCTCAAATAGGTTTTAAAATACGGATGAAGTTAGCGCGGATCAGCTAGTCATTCATAGAAATCGAAGGCAAATTGAATTACTGGCTGGTACGTGTAGGCTGAACGGTGCGGTGACCCGTGCTAACTGAAAAAGAACAAAAGCTCGCGAATTACGTCTCTGTCCTTACATAAAATCAGTAGGTACATATATTCTTATAGAAAGGGGATGAAAGTAGAGTATCTGACTGGAGAGCAAATTACTTTTCCCTCGGGCGATGTAATTTGAATCCGTTTGTTTTGGAATCTACGTTAGAATCCATCACTACGCTCGTGATTCTATTCTAGAATCCTTCGCTTCGCTCGTGAATGTAGCGTCCTCGCCGTAAAAATACTACTTTGCTCCCTTATCATACAATGTACTATTTGCATCGAGTTTCAATTTACATTATGATTTTATGAAACACATCATTTTCATCTTGGATATAGACAGCGTTTTTCGCATTTCGCCTCGCCTGATGGTGAGCTGAAGGCAAAGTTTCAAAAACGAGGGTCACTATTACATACATATACCATATTACAATGGCAACACAGCTTGACGGCCTCATCATATGCTTTTTCACGCCCCGCTTAAAGGACTGAATTATGGTAATAAATTCCAGGCCTTAATGGTGTGACAAAGGAAAGAGTCTCCGAACCGCTTATTCTTTTTCAGATACTCTCCACTGTATGTGGGTGGCATCTAAGCCCTGCACGTTTTACTATGTAGGAAAGGGGGTTTAGGAAACGCCAAAAGCTAGACTAAAACATTAAAATCTAAGACTTCATTATAAACTCTTGTTTGATGCACACATCTGCAACATTGCAATTAAGACGTCTTTAGGATTAAGGTTAATTATCAGAAATTCTGCCGAGTTCATAAACGTCTAACTTATGAGTAACTTTTGTACGTAGTCACCTCGAGTATGGCTTTCAAGCGTGATATCCAAGCTACTTAATCTATGTCAGCTGCTTGACGGCCATTTAAAGAAGGCCATTTAGAGAATCTGTACACATATTGATAACTCACTTGTACTTTTCCACATTACTTTAAATTATTGCTTATTACACCTGACCGGTTTCGCCTTACGGCATCCTCAAAGGTTTATAATGACATTTAAGAACATTCCTATTAGAAACATTGCGACACTCAAATATATTACACATGTGGGTAGTTATAAAATTATGTATACCAGTATACATTTTTTCCCCAAAATATAGGGAAATAATATATACTTATAAGTGATCCTAAATATATTTTGAATTTATGAATTATTACTATTATGTATTTAAGTTATAATGTCAATTAAAAAATTATATAAGATTATAAGAAATGCTTATAAATGTTGAAATACTAATATCATTGCAAATTAAATAATGTCAAATGTGAATAATGTCAGATGAAATTAACAATGTCAAATGTGAATAATTTCAGATGAAAATTAACCATGTCAAATTATACCAAATTAAGAGATTAAATAAAGTGAAATAAATAGTTATGTAGATGTCATCATTATTGCAATAGAGGTGATGAGCTTAAATCTAATTGCTGATTGAATATATTATTTCTGTTTGTATTTAGTACTCTATTTATTTCGAGGGTTTCCATAGCATTCATTTTTCTGCCTTTGTCAAAGCAATAAAGTAATATGGAAAAGTACAAGTGAGTTATCAATATGTGTAGCAACAAATTCCACCAAGTGCCATCGATCTACAGTATAAGAAATCTGTAGTTCGTATAATGTATATAGGTACTACATATGTACCTATATACTTTGCACCGCACGAAGTAGAAGACCTACTAAAGTACAAAGCACTCAAACTCCGTGCAGTTTGCATAATGTGACCGATACCATTTCGGACACGTTACGCAAATCGTAATAATCACATATATTATATAACGAATTCCAAATTACCGGACGATATTCTTTATTTGTTTTGGATCTTTCTGTATCAATACTTCAGGTCATATTGCGACATAAAAGTGTCGAACAACAACAGTCTGAGTAGGCTATTACTTACCATCACTCCTCGATGCTTTACCTTCTATACTACATTTTAATCTTAGCCTTCTTTCCTGATACTTTACCATTAGCTTACCATCAGGTGAGGTGAAGTCAAATTGACGTATCCTATGTAAAATGGTCAAAAGGCCGAGTAGCGAAATATGGGTACGCACCGATCCAAAATCGACCCATACACTAGAAATGTTACTGTCACCAAAATGCAATAAATAAATAAAAATAAATATTTCACGACATTCACACAACGCTATTTAGACCTATGGTAAGCATAGCTTAACTACCTTGTGTTATGGAATCTTGAATGCGGATAAACATACTTTTTTTTTTTTTTTTTTTTTTTACGTGCGCAAAATCCCCACGGATACCTCCCCACCGGAGCCGGTGGAGGAGGTTATGTCGGACTCGAACCGACTAAAACGCACGCCGCCTGTGGGTCGTTTTGGTTGCCGAAGGTGAGGTTGACAGGCATATCCCTCGCACCCCGGCCGACCCAGGGCCATCTCTCACGATATGGCCCTCTTCTCGGGTGTGGGGACTACAGAGTCCCCAACTCGTCCCCGGAAACGGGGAGGCGCGCCACGCGCGCCACCGCCGCGGCCTGCTTCTGCCAGGGTGACAGGCGGCTTCACCTGTCACCCCCAGGCCGGCGCTCATGGGGGGCGGAGGTCGTTCATCGACCTCCGACGCCCGAGTTGCCTTCGTGAGCGGGCAGCTTGTCTTGCGATCCTTCGTCGCTCCCGCTGCCGCTCCCGCCCCGCCTCCTCCTTCACGAGCATTACTTGCTCGCAGAAGGAGGCGCCGGCCGCCCACGCATCCGCGCAGCGAACCATCGCCGCGAGCAAGGTGGAGAGCGTGAGAACCCTCACTCCCAGGGCCGCCACAAGCTCCCGCCTCGGCGTCTCCCACGCCGGACACTCGGTGAGCGTGTGCGGACCTGAGTCCTCGCTCGCGTCGCAGTGATGGCACTCGGACGTTGGCTCTTTCTGCATCCGACGCAGATACTTTCCGAAGCATCCGTGCTCGGTGATCATCTGCGTCAGACGGTACGAGAGGCTGCCGTGTGGCCTCTCTAGCCACTCCCCCATGATGGGTCTTACCGCCGTTACTACGGCGTGCCCTGCGCTTGGTTGCCCAAGTCGTCTCTCCCATTCCGCCACCATTTCCCTGTGGAGCCGGGATCTCACGGCCCGAATTTCTTCGGGCTCGGGATCGTGACCCCGCTCCCGCGCCGCCCTTCGGAACCGGTATAGCGCCGAAAGGCATCTCGCTTCCAGGATCCATGGTGGCGATCCGGCGAGGAGACTCGCCGCGGTGAATGATATCGTGCGGTACCCCCTTATGATGCGGCACGCCAGCTTCCGCTGCGGACGCTGCAGCAGGAGCATGTGCCGATCACTCAGGGTGTCCGCCCACACGGGACACCCGTACAGGGCCATGGACCGCACGACACCCGCGTAGAGTCTCCTGCAGGAGTCCTCCGGGCCCCTCAGGTTGGGCAATAGCCGCGCCAGAGCGTTGGCTGTGCCCGCCAATTTGGGGCCCAGACTTCGGAAGTGCTTCCCGAAGTCCCACCGGCCGTCGAGCACGAGCCCCAGATATTTCATCTGGGGCTTGATGCCGATGAGAGTGCCTCCCACTGTCAGACTGGAACCAGGTGGTGGCGTGCGCCGAGGTCCATGAAAGAACATGGCCTCGGATTTATGCAAAGCCACCTCAAGGCCCAGCCGCCGGATCCGTTCCACAACTTGAGCAACCGCGGTCGTGGCCCTCAGGATCGCTTCGCGGTGTGTAGCCCCGCTCGCCGTCACTAGCGTGTCGTCCGCATAGCACGTGACGGCGGCGCCGTCCGCAAGCTCACCGCGAAGCACCCAGTCGTATCCAATGTTCCACAGTAGCGGCCCGAGAACCGATCCCTGTGGAACACCGCACGACATCTCACGCCGACCGACGCCGGTCGCACTTGGGTAGATGACGGCTCTCTCCGTCAGGTACGCCCCGACTATGCGGCGGAGGTAGAGAGGCACACCGTGGTACACGAGTGCCTCCCTGATGCAACTCCAGGGCAAGGTGTTGAACGCGTTGGAGATGTCCAAGGACACCGCCAACGTCACCTCGCCCCGGGCAACTGCCTCCTCCGCCAAAGTCCTCACGCGCATGATGGCATCCACGGTGGACCGCCACCGGCGGAAGCCATATTGGGCATCCGCCAGGTCCGGCCCCCTACCAGAGAGGTGCTCGACGAGGCGCTTCGCAATAACTCTTTCAAAGAGCTTGCCCACCTCGTCGAGCAACACAATGGGCCGGTAGCCGGACGGTTCGTCCGCCGGGCGACCCTCCTTTCGGATGAGGACCAGTTTCCCCGTCTTCCACATCTTCGGAAACTGGCCCCGCTCCAAGCATGCGCTGAGGAACCCTCTAAGTCGAGGTTCGAGACCGTCTTCTCCCAGAGCTAGGACCCACGCGCGGCCTGGAATGCCGTCGGGTCCCGGGGCGGTGCTCTTCTTGGCTCTAAGCCTTCGCACCGCCAGCTCCAGTTCTACCCAAGTGACCTCGGGGACTTCGTCGTCAACTACCACACTGGGCGCCACAGGCGACCGAGGTGGCGGAGTCATCTGCGGCGGAACGTGTTCCGCTCGCGCCGGGAACAGGGACTCGACCACTCCACCGAGCAGAGCTGGCTGGAGAACCCGGGTCAACGGCGGGGCCCGGGGGCGCAGCTTTCCTCTTACCATAAGGTAAGGCCGCCCCCATGGGTCCCGCTCCAGCGTCTCCATGAGCTCCTTGTAAGCCGCGGCTTTCGCCCGCTTAATCTCCGCTCGGAGGGCATCTCTGGCCTCCCTGTATCCCACATGAAGCTCCGCCACTCGGGGCTCCGTATCTGCGGTTCGGCTACGCCTCCTACGGAGTCTGGTCCACCGGCGGAGCGCGATCACGCAGGCTTGCCGTAGCCTCGCGATCTCCGCAGACCACCAGTAGACCCGACGCCTCGGACTATAGGGTGGTGCCCTAGGCATACCCGCATCGCAGACACGAGTCATGGCCTCCCGGAACCACACCGCCTCATCGTCGATATCGACAGGCCTGTCCGGCGCAATGGCCCAGGCCTGTACGATGGCGGCCTCCAGGAGGACCTCCCGATTCAGTCTCCCAAGCACCCAGCGTGGCTCGCGTGGGGCCGGTATGACCGGCGCATCACCCGCGGGGGGGGAGACATCAAACCGAACGTATCGGTGATCCGCCAGTGTCTCCACCCCCACAACAACACGCCAGTCCCGCACACGGTGCGACAGCGAAGCGCCTGCGAACGATAGGTCGATAATCGAACTGCGCTCCGCGGTCACGAACGTGGCTTCGGCCCCGCGATTCTGGAGAACTAGACCGTGATTAGCGGCCCAGCTCTCCAGAGCCCTACCTCGTGGGTTCGTGTGCCGGGACCCCCAGGTCACTGACCAGGCGTTGAAGTCCCCGAGCACAAGAACCGGATGAGGATGACAGGCGTTGACGACGTCGGTCAGTCGCTCCAGCGACTGCCGGTACTCCCCTATGCGTCGGTGTAGGCTCGGCGTGAGATAGACGGCCACGACCGCAATCTCCCCCACACGCGCCGCTACGATGCCATGCTCCCTTGCCACGACAACAGGGGGAGGGGCACCCATAGCGGCGTTGTACACCAGTGCCGCCGACCCGTCCAGGTCGACCACCCAGGCAGGCCCAAGGGGCCGGTGAGTGTACGGATCGGCGACAGCGGCGACGTGTATGGACCACTGTGCCATGCTCTGGAGCAGAAGACCCTGAGCATCGGCACCGTGGCCCACGTTCGCCTGCAGGATGCGGAGCTGGGGATCCATTATGGAACCATCTCCGCATCCCGCCGCGAACTTTGGGTGGAGCCCCCGCCTTGCGGCTTCGGCTCCCCCCCGGTGCAGGCCTTGCTGCCAACCCTATGGTCGGCCGGTTTGCCCCCCGCTGCACACCTGAAACAGTGCAGCGGAGCTTCGCATCCACCGGCCGTATGGCCGGGTTGGCCACAGCGGAAGCAGCGGTCACCGACCGTCACCGCCGCCGTGCACTGCACCCCCACGTGGCCGACCGACAGGCACCTGAAGCACCTGGTCGGTCGAGCCTGCAGGAGCCGGACCTGCACCCGCACCACGCCT
This sequence comes from Eilema griseolum, assembly GCA_963662185.1. Taxonomy (NCBI): domain Eukaryota; kingdom Metazoa; phylum Arthropoda; class Insecta; order Lepidoptera; family Erebidae; genus Eilema; species Eilema griseolum. Next base: position 8,296,482 of record OY759245.1, on the reverse strand, counting down.
CCAACGGCGAGGAACCCCCGGTCGGCAGCCTTTTTGGCTGCTGCGATGGGGCAGCCGACAACTGCCGCCCCCAGTCCACGGCGGCCGAAGCGGATTGCTCCGACCTTCACCGCCTCTAGGGGGCAGCCCCCGGCCTCCGCCACGGTGAGGCGGATTTGCTCCACCGTGATGGAGTCGTCCAGGTCCGAAATGCGCATTTCTGCGCACTTGTTGGGCCTGGACACCCGGACGTCGGCTGCGTCAAGCGTCTCCCTAAGCTTAGCCGCTAGGGCATCAGCCTGGGGACCGCTCGAAGCGCCTGGGATCTCGAGTAGCCGAGCACCCGTCCGAGTGGGTTTCACCCGGATGGGGCCCGGCATGTCGAGGGCCTTCATGTCAACGCAGGCTCTCGCCTGCGTGACAATCTGGGCGTACTGCACGCCCCTATCCGCCGCCTCCGCCGTCATCGTAAGGACGACGGCGGTTGAGCGGGGGACGCGCAGCCTCCCTGGCACTCCCCTCGCAGCAGCCTCAGCCCTCCTGGCCTTTTTGGCTGCCTTTCGGTTCGCCTTGCGCCGCTTTTTTGAGGCGCCGGCAACCTCCCAGCCCCCCTCCGGCGAGGAGCTCGTGGCGGCTATACCCGCCGAAGTTCGGGCCAGAGCTGGGGCCGGGGCTAGGGCTGGGGACTTCTTCCCCTTGCCCTTCCCCTTTCCCCTTCCCCTGGGCCGCGCGACCTGCGCATCCTGGGGGGGGTCCACAGCCCCCGCAGCGAGAGCAGCCCGAGCGGGCGGAGCGGCATGGGCGGCAAACGCAGCGGACGGGCTGCTGGCCGACCCCTGCGGGGATCCCGCCATTACCGGACAGGTGGGGCCCCTCTTAACTGCCCCGGCATATCCGGCCGGAGCCGCCAGGGGTGGTCGGCGGCTGGAGTCCATTATGCACTCCAGCCAGCTCCGGGTGCGCTCCTCCTGCGCCACCCGCCACGCCCGCTGCTCCGCCAGCGCCTCCTCCTGGCGCTTCTCCATGGCAGCTATTGCCGCCATGCAGAGCGCCAACGGGTCCGCAGGCCGAGCCGGCCGCAGCACCGGCGACTCCTGCCGAGCTGGTCGGGCCGGCGACTTCGGCGGCTCCGGCCGCGGCGACTCCAACGGCGCTAGAGGCTCCGGCCGCAGCGGTGACCTCGACCGCACGGGCAACAGCGGCCGCGCCGGCCGTCCCGACGGCGTCGGCTGCAACAGCGGCTCCGGCCGCAGTGGCGACCTTGATCGCACGGGCAACAGCGGATGCGCCGGCGGCGTCGGCTGCGCCACCAGTCGCCGCCGCGCCGACCGCGTAACGCGCTCCGCCGGCAGCCCAGCGACGACCGCTTGGAGGCTCGCCAGATCGGCCGCCATCCTCCCCATCTCCTTGCGGTAATCGGCCGCCATCCGCTCATTGCTCTCCAGGAGCTCCAGGTGCCTCCTGCCCAAATGAGCCCTGTCGAGCTGCAACTCGGCTAACTCCGCCTTCAGGAGGTCGAACAGCTCGACAAGCCGCGTCGTCGCCTGCGTGACCCGGTGCTCCTCCGGCGTCGGAGAATCGGTGCGGGCCCCGGCCCAACCTTCTAGGGCTTCTATCACCTCCTCAGATATTCTGTCGGCGCGAGGCAAGGGTAAGGATGCCGCCGAGGTGGAGGAACTCGGCGGCGCTTCCACATCCTCCGGGGCCCTGAGGCTATCACCACGCTGCAGCTGCGTGCGGCTGACCGCTAGCAGCTTCGGCGGTGGTGGATGCAGCGTCTCGTCATCGTCGTGACTGCTGCTGGTGGAAGAGGAGTCGGTCAAGGTGAGCTCCAAGTCCGACTCCGTCTTCTGTGGTGGAGGGGAAGGAGGAGGAAGAGACTTCTTCCTGAATCTCCTCTTCCGCCGTACAGATTTCCGGGTCTGTAGGCCCACCGGGCTGTTCGCCCTACTCCTCTCCGTGGCGGTGTCGAATTCCTCCGACACCGCGGTTTGGGACGCGACCTCCGCGTCGTGGTGCTGCGCGACCTCCGCGCAGACTGTTCTGCTTGGTTTGGGTTTTAATGTTAATAAATTTTCCATGTAAATCCCACGAGTAGAACCGATAAAATTACACTCCCCGGGTGACGGCCATTCCGGGAAGCGGGGTACATACTACGGAGGTCCCCTGGTATCCGTAGGTTTTAAGCGACTTCGCTGTCGGGTTTTTTCAGACTTTTCCTTGTCGCGGGCCGGCCAATTAAGGCAAGCCCCGCGGCCTTCAGAATATCGGCTTCCCAAGTGTGGCTAGCACTCAGGTCGTTGTCGATATCCTGGAGGTTACGCGACGCGGGAGAGCAGCCAACTCTCCCAGCACCGACGGTGGCACGAATGCCTGCCAGCCTCTGCGCGAGCAGTAGGCCGGCCCGTCCCTGGATCCCATGGATCCTTGTGTCGCCCCCATGTCCCCTCTGAAAGCAGAGGGATACCGGGAGCGACAGGCTAGCCCTAAAAAGGGCTGTTTGGGATGGAAGGGATTCTACGAATCCCTTCCCGCGGGCCTTGCAGGTCCGCCATACCACGACCCCCTCAGGGTCAGCTAGCCCTAAAAAGGGCTTGTCGGGTTATTGGTCGACGGCTAGCAGAGCTCCTTCTCCTTGGAGTCAGAGTCTACTAACCGTCGTCCAGGGTGCACCAGCCTCCCCGCTTCCGTTCCCCAGGACCGCGGTCCAGAGGGAAAAGAAACAGGTAAGCCAACGTGGAGGTTACCCAACCCGCACCCCGGATAAACATACTTAGATACTTTTTTTTTGTAAATACACATACATATATATTACACATAGAAACGTCCAGATCAATGCAAATAAACATATTTATGCATACAAATATTTGCACTGAGCGGGAATCGAACCTGCGCCCCCTACATAGCAGTCGAATGCTCTACCGCTACGCCACGGATGTTTGTATGGCAACAAGGACTACGTGCACTTTTTGCACGGAGGGGTATAAATAAATAGTTACCCATCCTTAGACTGACCTAGTTAGTATTGCTAAAACTCATAATATGCCTACTCGGCTATTACTTATACATGAGCTCCTCGTGACACCGCAACATTAGCAACTTACAGACACACAAAAATATTATCATTAATTATTTACAGCAGACAGGTAGTATTACAACCCAGCTGGTTACTGATCTTATTACCATCTGCCATAACGGATGACGAGATTTTTGATTCACTTGTACTTGCTAATTTCTATATTTACAAAATAAGTATCTCTTAAATCTAAATCACGAGCACCCGTCGCGTCAGGGTCTCGTTTGTTTCTTCGGATTGTTCTGTAATAATCTATGCTTGATGAATTTAAGCTCATGACAAGAAATGCGTACTGCGCGTATAGAGCACATTTTAAGTACAAAATATAAGTCCTAAGCAGTACCTACTTACTATGCTACACATATTGAGAACTCACTTGTATTTTTCCACATTATTTGTTATTGTTATTAGACCTGACCAGCTTCGCCTAACGGCATCCTATAAATGACATTTAAGAACATTCCTTTATAAAAATTACATATATTAACATAAACAAACACAGTATTCTATACTTACTATGCTAGACATAAAACGGTTGAAAAAAAAAATGTCTTAACGTGACTTAACGGAATTCATTACCAGCTCACGTGTTTCCTTCTTCCTACAGTCCCGGGTCCTTTAAGCGAGGCGTGAAAAAGCATATGATGAGGCCGTCAAGCTGAGTGTCACCATTGTCACACGGTATGTGTAGGTAATGGTGACCCTCTTTTCTGGGACTTTGCCTTCAGCTTACCATCAGGCAAAGCGAAGTCCAATTGACGTGTCCTATATAAAAAATAAAAAAAAAGAAGTCAAAGGTAAAAAGAACTTGGGCACGGTGAAATTCAATTCTGTGATAGGTGCCTCCTTCTCTTTCAATCGAACACCCCGTGTCAAAACATTTGGGAAGGCTTTCAATGATAATAATTTATCAACTTAGTGGAACCAAGTGTTAGAAAGTCATGCAGCCTCGCTTTTATACGCAGTTGAATAAACACCAGAATAGGGAACTGTTATTTTGCTCAGTGAATAGGGATGCCATTGGTATGTAACGATACATAGTATTACTAATCTATCGTAAAGGTGTAGATGTATGAAAAAATCGATGTATACAATATAACCAGTCAGTCTGTGGCTATGGTAAGTATATAGTATAGTAAATCTAATATAATAAGTCTAGTTATTACAATGAGCCACCGTAAGTCGCAAAAGATGATCGGTTTTCCTGAAGCAATTCTCAGCACAATTTCGATGTGTTTGGTTTAAGGAGTTGGGAGAGTTAATGGATACATGATTATGTATTGACGCTCAAAAAGTTGAATTTTTCGAAAGCCTTTCGCAGCGCTTACCTAGCTCATTGAAAACCCTGTCTCATTCTTAATTTTTGGTAGTTTATTAGTCAGTCACTTGAACAAGACTTTGTTTATAATAAATACCTAAAAATAACTTGGGTTCTAGCTTTTCCGAACTTAACGCGGTCGAATTAATAAAGTACGTAGACCATTATTAACTACAAATAAATTTACTGCATACTGCAGGTTGATTATAAACTATACTTCAGTCAGTAATACTAGTTATTGAATTGATTATGCCAACATTCATTATAAAATTATAATCACGTTAAATATAATCACGTTAACATAGTTTCAACGCTTACCTAAATAATACACTTAATCAACATTTTGTCATTAAATATATTTTTTTTGTCTATACTGTTCAACCAAACATAACAAACAAACTTTGACGCTTAATTGACTGAGCGAGTGAAGTGAACGAGAGTCTTTGTTTCGACAAGGTAAAAGATTTTGCTTTTATTCGTATCAATGTCAGTTTGTTTATCAGTTCCGGTTTAGAGGGCGCATTTCTGAACCGATTTTCACCAAACTTCGTACACATGTTCTTTGATTTAAAACTCAACTTTTGTCGAGAGCTTATTTGATAGGAGGAATAATGAGGGAGAAAAGGGGGAAAGTTTGCTATCCTTTATTTATGATTTTTGGCTGAAACATTAAGGAAATTATTCCCCACAGGTTGTTGTAAAAAAATCATGCCTCATGAAGGTGAACGGGGGAAAAGGGGGAAAATTTGCTGTAGTGTTTTTTACGAGCGGATCGTCAATACTTTTTAATGATACATCTAGTTATGCTCTTTAAAATAATATAATACGTATCATTTGCTTTGAATGTTTTCTTAGGGATACTTACCAGATTTGATTAAAAGTACTGAAAAATGTGCCAAAGGGTGTGACGAGGTCTGCTGTTTAACGAACTACTAATATTAGTAGGCAATAGAATTGCTAACTCTTATTTATCATCGCAGATTTTAAATGAAATGTCCTAGAACCTGGAAATTGTGGCAATTTCAAGGTTCTTAAAAAATTGACAACAAGACGCTAGGGAAAAATAAGCACTAAGTGTGCATATGCATTCTTAATAAAAATGTTACGTAGCAAATGATTTAAAAAGGATATCAGATATCGTGATTTTGGCAAAAATCCGACGATAAATAAAGCTATGAGTGTTAGATATGAGAAAGTTCACCAAAGCGGAAGATAACTCACGGCTGAATAGTGGATGATAACAAATATTATACATATCTTCTGATTATATAGTTATTCACATTGGAACTAACCGTAGATGAAAATGCGATTCATCTACGTATTGATTTTGCCTTAACTTTACCGAAAATGTTGTATAAGAGATCCCTAATAAAGAGTGAGTTTGCAGTTTCAGTCAAATGGTATCGCATGTGACAGCGTTTAGAAAATAATAAGATCAGCTGTTGTAATTTTATTCTGTTTAGCTTTTCATGAAAGTTTTACTTATATGTTTTAAATGAATGCATACTCAAAGACTGATTATAATCGCATTAAAAATGTACAACACTATTGCGTTGCTAGATAAGTTTACTAACTATTAGGATGGTTCCGTATCTGTAAAACAAAATAACTCCCATTCCAACTACAATACAATTATATACCCTAGATAGAGTACTATTTTCAACTTTAAATTCCCAGTGTTTATTACACTCTCGAGTATTTTATGGGCAATTGAGGGAATAGTTAAGAAGTTTGTTAATAATTCGATAGAACCGAAAGTAATTTTAAAGAACACACAACCTGATTCATACGAATTATTTTCTTATTACTTTTTATGTAAAAATAGGCTATTTGAGTATTTTTTTACGTTCGAAAAATGAATACTTTGTAATAATATAATGAGCTGTGAAAGTGAAATATTCTTACGACAAAAGTTTTCAAGATTTTTGATTTTGAAAATTCAATTTCTCGCGTCCCGTCTGAAAACGCTCCATACAAATTGGTATATGCTTGTGACGTCACAAGCCGGTTGCACATAAGGTAAATGTATGGAATTCAATAAAATATTGTAAATTTTACGTTGCCTTTTTAAACGTAAATAGTACATAATAAAAGTAATTTGCAATTTAATGATGAATCTAAAAAGTAATGAATTTGAACTGAATTTGATTGTTTATATTTTGACTTTTTTTGGGAATCGAAAATAATGAGAAAACAACTTTCGTTATGCAATATTTTATTTTGCAAGGCATATTTTTTCAGAATAAGTTAACATATTAGGCAGTATTGGCAAGTATCAACGACCAGTCAAATAGCCTATTCAAGCTCACATAATAATAATGTGAGTTTACATGGTGTGTGAAGAGTGATTTTTTTTGAAGAGTTCATATTTTTGATAAATCGGACAGTACAAAGAAGTAGACTTTCAGATACAGGATTAGTATTCTATACTCTGCAGGAATAACTTTTTTCTCTATACTACTAACTAAAAACAGTATACTATTCCAGAGTAAAGTTAGAGAAGTAGAAGTAAGAGGTTATGTCGGACTCGAACCGACTAAAGCGCACGGCGCCTGTGGGTCGTTTTGGTTGTCGAAGGTGTGGTTGACAGGCATATCCCTTGCACCGCGGCCGACTCAGGGCCATCTTTCTCGATCCGGCTATCCTCGGGTGTGGGAACCACAAAGTCCCACAGGCGGGCGGAGTTCATTCATCAAACTCCGACACTCGAGTTGCCTCAGTACGCGGGTAGCTTGGTTTGCGATACTCCTGCGCTCTCACTGCCACTCCCGCCCCGCCTCATCCTTCACGAGTATTACTTGATTGCAGATGAAGGTGCGGGCGCCCATGTATCCGCGCAACGAGCTATGACTATGAGTAAGGTGGCTAGCGTGAGACCTCTCACTTCTGAGTGTGTACAGCCCCGAGTTCTCGCTTTCGTCGCAGTGATGGCACTCAGACGTAGACTCTTTCTCCATCCGACGCAGATACTGCCCAAAGCACCCGTGCTCGGTTATCATCTGCGTCAAACGGTGTGAGAGGCTGCTGTGTGGCCTCTCTATCTACTCCCCCACGATGGGTCTTACCGCCGCTACTACGGCGTGCCCTGGTCATTAGACACCTTTTTTTTTTCTTTTTTACGTGCGCAAAATCCCCACGGATACCTCCCCACCGGAGCCGGTGGAGGAGGTTATGTCGGACTCGAACCGACTAAAACGCACGCCGCCTGTGGGTCGCTTTGGTACGTTGGCGGTCATTAGACACCTAACAAAAGTACTTTAGCTTAGCTGGCGGGGTTATTTTTACAATATTTATAAATGCCAGAACAACGAGGCTCTGGTACACGCGGATTGTTTTGTAATAATCTTGTGCACCGCATTAGCATCCCGTTTTATCTTCAAAAGGCACCCGAGAAACGTGTACTACGCATATAGAGCATATTTCGAGCACATTTTTTTATACCACTTAGGTGGCAGACAAGCACACGGCCCACCTGATGGAAAGTGGTTACCGTGGCCTATGGACGTTTGTAACACCAGAGGAGTCACGGATTGTAGGTCCTGAACATAGCTATACTAATTTATACAGTAAAATTTTTATTTGCTTTTCATAAGACCTTCGAAAAAGTATTATCCATAGGTATAATTGATATTTCGAGCGTACAGTGCACCACGAAACCGATGCTATTTTCTTCTAAAGTTCTTAACATGCTCATATGAATGATTTCTTTCATTCTACATTTTTATCTTAGAACGGGGTTTAATTAATATTCATTTAGAAAAATACAATTACAACAGACATTTACTGAACAATGACAATATATCATTATTAAGATATCAAATCGATACATATTTTCGAGGATTAAGGTATACTTGAATTACAACAATAAGAGTGTTTTAAATAAACCAAGTTTATCTATAAGAATTATTGAATGAAATTCGTTAAATACATTGTATTTTTTTTGTATTTTTATCTGCGAGCAGTCGGTAAAGTATGTAGGTCAAACAAAGATTGTATAATGTAAATATTTTAATGAATGTCTTTAGCAGAATCTGTATTGCATGTTAATTTTTTTGATCTCACTTGTTCTACACAATAACGTCAAAAGTTATTGTGTAGATCAAGTGTGACATGAATATTTTGTATAGCTACTAAGTATATTTACTTACTACACGAGCATAAAAAAATCTTAAGAATTTTCTTTTAAAGAGGAGAATTCCATATATAATATGTAGATATTAAACGATTCATTTAATAAATTTTAAATTCATTTAAAGTCTCAAAAAGGTGGTAATATTGTACAGAATTAATAAATTTAGCTGTCTGTGGCTTGATTAGAGGGTTATATGTTGATCAAGCATCAACAATTGCGATTTAATTACAAGTTTGTATGAGACATACGCGTTGTTGTATACCAGCTTGCTAGTACTTGTTTGTATATTACTGTAGGGCTGTCTAATTCTATTAAAACATTGTTTTAAAAATGCAATATACATTTTTAAACAATGGTTATACCAAATGTAAAATGGTTTTATATTTATTTAACATTTACCAAGGTAAATATACAGAAATAACTTAATTGATAAACCGTCAAGTCAAGTTTGCAGTAATGAGAATGAAACAAAATTAAAATATAGATACATGTATGAATAATTTACACATTTTCCAGTGATTTTAAATTCAGTTTCTTTCAAACGTAGTTTTTATTGTCATCTAAGCAAGAATTTTTAGGGAAATAGTTAAAGTAACTTTTAAATAGAAATTTACATTAAAGAAGAAAATAATATAAAACTTACGTCCTTTATTTTAAGGATCACTGAAAATTCCATAAAAGAACATGACACAAAGTTTAGACTCAAATACTTTTCACTGCACAGTAAAACAAAATATGTTCAATATTTAACCAAATTAATAAAAACTTCCTCGCAGATTGCTATTCGTTTCGCACGACAAGTCGTCGCGGTAACTCGCAAAGGACTGAGCGACGTCATTCGCTGTCTAATACTGAAAGGTGCTGTAGTATTTACAATACATAGTTATGTGATATTTTTTCAGCTGTTAGAAGAATTTACAACTGTGTACACTCTCATAGAACTAGCATATGTATGAAATGTTTTTATAAGTTTGGTTCTTGTTCAGTGATATAAATTTTGTGATATTGATTAAATTATAAGTTTTGCCTAAAGGGCTGTTTAAAATCAGACAGATATATACAGCCTAGACTCATCCTCAGATGCATGGCTCGAGTCAACAATAGTGTCCAGAATACGGCAATAAACTCACCCCCTATTACGTGGGACTGAATACAATTATTGGTGAAATGTGGGTGTTAATTCACCTCTGCCTAACCCTCCGGGAATGAAGGCGTGATAGTAATTAAATTTACATGCACATAGCATGTAAATTGAATTACTATCGAAATTACGGAAAATATTTTTTTTAAACTATCGCGGTGTGTTCATAAATATACAATGGTTCGGGACTTTTTGCGAATAAAACACGGAACTTACTATTTCTGCCGACGTTTCGGATGCGTTGCAGCACCCGTGGTCACAAGTAATTAAAGGAAAAAAATTGCTGTGGTAAAATATGTTTTTCCCTTCCACCTTGAACACGATCTAGTATTGAAGGAAAAAGTTACGCGTTTCGTTTTTGTACTTTATTAAAAACTGATAAAGCAGAAATATGAAACATGCTGTGTTTTCGCAAACTTTGTTCAGAAGAGATCTGTTGTATTATCCTGACATTGTTGTCAAGATATTAATACTTATGAATAAATTTACATATACATAAGATATAAATAAATAAATAAATAAATAAATATTCCACGACATTCTACACAACGCTATCTAGACCCATGGTAAGCATAGCTTAACTAGCTTGTGTTATGGGATCTAGAATGCGGATAAACATACTTAGATACTTTTTTTTTTTTTTTTAAATACATACATATTATACATAGAAACACCCAGACCAATGCAAATATACATATTCATGCATACAAATATTTGCACTGAGCGGGAATCGAACCCGCACCCCCTGCATAGCAGTCGAATGCTCTACCGCTACGCCACGGAGGTCGTCATAGATATATAGATAAACATTTCTGTTTGGGGTAGGCAGAATTGTAGCCACCATGTATTCTTTATAGCGCGACCGCTAGCGCTGTACCGCTCCAATGATACTCGAATGAGAGCAAGCGAGAAACCGCCATGAGCGCTAGCGGCTGTATCTCGCATCAGTCTCAGCTAATAAATAATCTTTCTTTATAGGGTCCCTAGCCACGCCACGAGTATCATTGGAGCGGTACAGCGCTCGCGGTCACACATTGAAAGGAGGTAGGACACGGCGGTATTTCCGCCCAATTGAGCAGTCCGACTGGGGAAGTATAATGCATGCAGAATACCGCGGTTATAATAACTTCGTGTTGTGTTCCCAGCGGTGAGTAGGGTAGCCAGAGCTCATTGGAGAATTTGTGCTGTCAGTGGGATGACTACAGGCTTGTCATGCTTTGTCCTCTACACTGCTGACGGCACAGAAACTCTGTGCTTACAGGGTCGGCAGCGCAAGAGTGGCTTCTCTGGTGTTACACACGTCCATAGGCCACAGTAACCACTTTCCATCAGGTGGGCCGTGCGCTTGTCTGCCACCTAAGTGGTATAAAAAAAACATTATTAAATATAACCTTTTTATTTAATTATTATAATATTTATTATTTATAAAACCAATTAATGACCGGTTACAATTTTTAAACATAAAATTTTTAGCATTAGCATGAATGATGAAACAATGATATAAATTGTAACTTGACTGTTAATAATATCTCTCTCTATAGCTGCGTGGTTCCTGGCAGAGTGCAATTTGGGCCACCCCATCTCGTCCCATGCGGTATCGTACAAGGCGACTAAGGGATAGGGTTGTTTAGCATAAGACAGATATATACAGCTCAGGCTCAAGCACAGAACCAAGGCTCGAGTCAACAATAGTGCCCGGAAGACGGCAATAGGCTCATCTCCCATTACGTGGGGTCGAAAATAATGATTGGTGAAATGTGGATATTAATTCATCTCTTCCTAATCCTTCGCGAATAAAGTCAAGATTATACGTATGTATGTTAGTACGTATCTGATAATATCATGATTTTAACTTAGTTTTTCCTTACTCAATAATCAATTGTTCGAAGTAAGGAGGAAAATAAAGAGATACCTACAACTTTGTTCGTGTGATCAAGAAGATAGATGGCATATCTAAATATTTTTTACTATTGTTCAGTAATCAAATTCCTAATAGATCCTGGCACGGTACGATAGTGTCACCTCAACTCTTCCCGTGGGTGTCGTATAAGGCAACTAAGAGATAGGTCTGTTCCGAGGACAAGTGGGCAGTGTGTTCCGCCTACGACATACTACCCACTTGGCGATAGGCTCGTCCCCAACTGCGTGGGACTGTTAATAATAATTGACGAAATGTGAGTGTTAATACAATTATGCCTATCCCTTCCGTGATTAATAGGCGTGAATATATTATGTATGTATGTATAATACAGATACTTATCATTCTATCTGCATAATTATGTGTACCAGAATTGATAATAACTTATGCTTTTTGTGTATGCTTTTTTCACACCTGTGATATCAAACCAAATAAGAAATTTTATTTTTAAACTATCGCAGTGTAAATAATTATACAACAACTCGGGACCTTTCACGATCAAATCATGGAACTTACTATTTTCAATTAATCAATCAATTAGCCCACCGTAGTCCACTGCTGGGCATAGCCCTCTCCCAATGTGCGCCATTTTTTCTGATCCTCTGCCTTCCGCATCCAGTCTGTCCTAGCCACCTATTTTTTTTAATGTGGGTTGCGTGGCTTTAGTTCTTGGTAAATAGACAAATGCTAACAGATATATAGGTAAAAATGTATCAGATTTATGTATGCTTATCAGCTTTTACGTGACGCGTAGTTGCACAGATAATATTTGCGCCAAGGCTATCGCAATTAAGATAATGGGGGTGTCAAGTTCGCTCAATCCGCTGAGTCTTGTACTGAGTGTATGTATGTATGCTATTGTTTGCTCTAAACGCGTGTTTTGTGAATAGATTCAAATATAGTATATTCATGAGTTAAATTAATTTATTTGTAACATTTGTTGTCATACGAACATCTACGGCAATTGTTACGAGTGGTTTGAGCCCTCAAAATTCCGACTAGTCTTACTAAAGAACTTTAATATTGCCAATTGATTGTGGAAAGTCACTTCACGAAAAATATCGAAGTGCAACCACATCTTATTGAGACTAAAAAGCCACAGCAAAGTTGGGAAGAGGCCCAGAGAATGAAAAGAATAATGATTTAAAAGATTATAAGTAAAAGGTATTAACAAAATATTAAAATAAAATTCAAATAAAAATAAATAATGTAATCGCAATTAAATCCGACAGTAAACAACCCCTGTTTTCTTACTGGACTTACTGATGGTAAGCTTAAGTGTATTTCAGAAAGAAAAGGCCATCATTCCAACAAATGCCTTTAAATCTATAATTGTGTTTCGAGTTTGACGGTACTGTCAGACGATTTTTAACATTCTACTTAATGAACCTCGTATTATAGAATATTGGCGTATAGATAAATAACTTTTTTTTATACCACTTAGGTGGCAGATAAGCACATGACCCACCTGATGGAAAGTGGTTAGCGTGGCCTATGGACCTGTATACAGGGGCCACACTCACGCTGCCGACCCTGTAAGCACAAAGTTTCTGTGCCATCAATGTAGAAGACAAAGCAGGACAAGCCTTTAGTCTTCTTACTGACAGCACGAATTCTCCAGTGAGCTCTGGTTACCCTACTCGCCGCCGGGAACACAACACGAAGTTATTATGGCCGCGGTATTCTGTAGGGCGATATTCTGTATTATTTTCGTATCTGTGTAAGTTAGCATAAATTGGTTATCATAAATTAGGTACGAATGTAGGCGAACCCCACACTTCAAGTCCTCTGCGAAGAGTTACACCATCACATTATCTTCTAATTTAATTGTACCACCACCGTTTTCAATAACGTAGATAAAGGCGATAAATGACGTCAATTCTTATAATTTTCATTTCATTCATTTGTAATCATCCATTTAACCACTAAATTAAATTATTTGACAACAGCTTATATTATGTGATAGTAATGAAAAGGCAGCGATCCTATCGCTAAGTATTTAATTTGTAGATTTATTCAAATTATTAATATCTTATTATTATTCTAAATGAAAACACATAATAATAGTTTAATTTAATTATCTATTGGAAAGCCAATTGCTAAAGTTCGTTTTAACATTTAAAAAGTCAGCATCATTTGAGTTTCCTATTATTGAAGTGCTTTTATATTTACTAAATGCCTTTTTTGTCCAAATATATTAATGAATGCAATAAAAAATAGTTATTCTGACATTTACGAACTTGTAGCTGCAAAATGAGGATTTAAATGTCATTACGAGCACAAGGAAATCCGTGTTGTTTAGTATGTACTATAATAAGTACCAAATATTTACAATATTGTAACGTCCATTTAATGTAACACTATAATATTCCTCGCCATTTTTGTTCATGAAGTAGCCTTCCACCCGCGACGCCCCGTCTGTGCAGATGTCGGGAAACGTTTCTTTTGCACATATCCTACGGTGTTAGGTACTCGCTTATTGTGATTAAACTACCAGCAAACAGTAGATTTGAGTCTATCGCGGACAAACAGACAAGACTAGGCCACGCTAACCACTTTCCATCAGGTGGGCTGTGTGCTTGTCTGCCATCCAGCTGGTATAAAAAAGACTATTTTTAGACACGACCACTTTACGATTATACACATATAATTGTTCAGATCATAATTTTTCTAGTAATCATTCACGTATTCGTTCACGAAGCGCACCTACCTTACCTGCAGGCACATGCTGTTAGGGCGTTTCGAACAATCGAACGAACTCGACAGCTGAATCAACTCGACAGCAATGAGATTTCAATTTCGCATGCTGTAAAATTGGTGACGTAACATTGTCGAGCAGATAAACATATATCACTATCAGCTTGGGCTCGAAAACATGACGTCATCAAATTTACAGCATACGAAATTAAAATATCATCGCGGATTCAGCTGTAGTATAATACATAGTCGATGTTTCAAAATGTTCTTACAGTATATGCCTGGTGAAGCTGAATTATAAAAATATGAATTATTTAACTGAATAATTACTGCGAGAAAAGTAACATTAATTTAAATAAACATGTTACCTCGCCTCTTCTAAGTTTACTAGAATCTTGAGGATTCTAGCTAACTTAGAAGAGGCGAGGTAACATAATAAAATTGTAGAAGTATATTAGCTGGTCGTCGACAACAAAAGGAGTGCTTTCAGTGAAACAAAGTTTCTGAAAGTATTCCTTTATATTAACTTCCGAAGGTTTTACAACAAGCAAACTAAAATGTATGTAAGCATGAAACACTGATATTTAAAAGCTGTTTTTAAATTGAACGTCCAGTATGAATATGCTATACTTACAACTTTTGATTTTAAAATACCTCATAGTATTATTCTGTTTTATTATTACAAATAAAGAATTGAGAGCTGGTAAGAAATTATGTAAATATTCTGGAGTGCAATCTCAACGGTCCATACTTTATATCACATAGAAATAAGACAAATACTTTAGAAAGAACCCTGGAAGGTTTTCTTTTATGTATTAAGCTTTTTTAGAATCAGGCCGGTTGACATATTATGGTAATTAAAATTCCATTATTTTCTAGGTAGCTGATGAAAAAACTACCATATTATACCAAATTAATTACAGCTATTATCTGCCTTCAAACGACCTATTTACATGTAAGCATAAAACAGAGCACAAGAAAGGAAGCAGACTAAATTTATTACTAAGATTAAAACACATTTCTACCACTTCATTTTGGCTTCACGCTAAAAAGAGGTCAGCCATAGGAAAAGCGTTCATCTGATTCTTAAGTACATGCTACTTAATGGTTTAATACTGTACTAGGTACCATTTTGCTTGACCAACAAGAAAATATGGCGAACTTACTCTTAGATTGACTAAATATAAACTAAGCGATACCTAGACGCAGCAAGTGTCATTTCAACGCGGAGTAAAAATGGCTACAACTTCGGTATAAGTTGATATATACATATATCCCATGATATGTACAAATTGACGGCTTAAAGAATAATATTGATATTAGCTCACACACAAAACGCGATTTTCACGCTGTCGTGTAGACAGTACACATATACCAAGACGCAGCATGTGTGATTTCAACGCGGCATAAAAATGACTACTACTTCGGTATAAGTTGACATATAAATATATCCCATGACATGTACAAATTGACAGTTTAAAGAATTGACATTAACTCACTCACACAAACGCATTTTTTACGCTGTCGCATAGACAATGCACGTATGGTAGTAGTTTATATGATTTAAGCAAACGTCTATAAAATTTGTCTGTATTTATTATTTGCCTGAGATTACCATTAACGCTGTTTATCGTACGTTTTATTATAGTAGGTACGCAAATATTCAATTCGTAACTAATCTATTCGAGTCAGACTACTCGAGAGACTACTAGAGTTGGAATGTTAATCCTGATGGTGGTAACAATATGAACACTTCAAGAACTAGTTATTTGAATCGTGTGATATAACTGTTTATAACTTCATGCAACTCCAAATTCGCGATAAAATTATGTCAAACTTGTTATACGTTAATTTTTTTTTGCTTCGGTTGCCGTTTGCTATTTGTTTTTTTTTGTTGCAATAAATAATATTGCCGTGTGTAGTGTAAGTGTATATTAAAGATTTCTTTCTTCCTTTATACAATATATAGTATGTAAAAAAACTAATTCGAAATATGCTCTCAACGACATACTTCCGAGAGCCTTTGTGTCGGCGGATATTCCATGCCTATTAGAACCACCTGGCCTCAGCAGATCCGACGGCAAAAGGCCGGACGGTATGACTCTGGTGCCATGGAAAAATGGTAAGTGCCTTCTGTGGGATGCCACGTGTGTCAGCACGGTTGCGCCCAGTCACTTGAACCGTACTCCGGCAGCTGCTGCTGAGGACGCAGCCGATAAAAAACGGGAGAAATATGCGGCGTTGACGGAGCAATATATGTTCGCTCCCTTTGCGGTCGAGACAATCGGTAGTTGGGGTACCGATACCTAAAATCTAGTGAGCGAATTAGGGCGCAGGTTGAGGGACAAAACCGGTGACTCCCGCTCCGGCTCGTACCTGGGGCAACGGTTGGCCATAGCTATTCAACGGGGCAATGCCGCCAGCGTCATGGGCACCTTTGCACCAGGTACGATGAGGGGCGGGTTAATAGATTAGACTTGATTGGACTGTCATTTTGACTTTATAAAAATGTAGACATAGTGTTATAATTGTATCAAATAAATAAATAAATGAATTCTCAATTCAAATAAGGTAATTATGTAAAGTCATAAGCATAAAATTGTGTCCAAGCATATTTGAAATTATAAAATCAAAGAATGAGGTTTGTTATCTCGGCCCAACCCAGAGGGAAAAGGGTGTGAGCATTATGTATGAATGTATGTATAAAATTTAACATTGTTTTTACTAAAGTTCATAAGGATGTTGTCTGCTAAATCTTTTGCTAAACAAAACCTACTATGCAAAATCTTAATTAATGAAGATGACGAAAACAAACGCATTTAACGAACTTAATCATCATTTACCTAATCAGTGCTCTGTTAACGAGTGTTAGGGTGATTCACGCTAAACTGTCTCGAAACCGGGCTGAACCCCGGCAGGAACATTTAAGACTACTCATATTATTTTACATGGGCCGTGAGTCTTTTGTTGTACAGTCAGCATCATATCGATCTTGACGAACAAAGTACCCAAAATGATCTTAATGCCTTGGTTTTCCCCCCTTCCTGTTGACTGATCGTTCTGATATTTGTTACATACCCTTAGTTCCGACAACAACACAATTGAAATCAATAAAGCAGTTTGATTTGCTCTTTGATATTAGGATCAGTGTTAAATTTTGCAGTGAAAATCGTTCTGAGAAACAGTAGGTGTACAGTCAATGTACACCTACACTGCTTCACATCTAAAAAAGATGTAATTACCAACTCATGTTATAATTTGTTGCGGCGGACCGAACCGGCGCCGGAAAACAATACTCACTATCATTTCAAGGCCGGCAGCCGGACTACCGTGAAGTATGAATCAACTCATACACATTTTTGTCCCGGGAATTCAACGGGACAAATAATTCGAATCAGGGAGAACTGTGGGCAACAGCTAGTCTGATATCATCGAACTTAGACTTTCTAACTCTCAAGCAAATAATATTCAAATATCTATTATAGCTAAGTTTCATCCTATTTACAATACGATGCGGTGTTCAAGTTCATTAATTGCCGATACCGTAAAGCGAAAAGTTTAATTGGTTTTGATAGATTTATCATTCCAATTTAAGTTATGATCTGTCTTTAAAACTTTATGTCCCAAAACTCCTCATAAACAATTAATTATGTAAGTGGAACGTTATTTACGTATACCTGCAGTCATGTCTCTTTTTCAATAGGTAAGGCAGAAACTTTTTTATGTAACATTAACTGGTCTCCTACCTTCTTTGACAAGGGCGACAAATCTATAACTTTTGTACCAGGGGACGAATTTAAAGAAACCAGTGGATGCGCTGCCATTAGATTCCTACGATGCTGGAAAACACGTTTCGTGAACATAGTTATATTATTTTAGTTGGAATATTTTCTTATTCAACCATTTTAGTATCAAGTTCATTGACTTGTTTCTTACCATATATTTGAATATCATTTGTTATTGCTCAATTGTACTCTTGTTATGTTTAAGCCGGTTAAGTGTTATTCTTGAAACTCGAATCACTCATTAGCGTTTCAATAGGTAGAGAAAGAGAGAGAGAGAGAGAGAGAGAGAGAGAGAGAGAGAGATCAATCTAATCAAGGAAGTAGAGAATCATAATACTGAGACATATTTAAAAAATGTTTTACAGAAATTTATTACGTATAAGTTTCTGTGAAACTTATCTTACACTAACTTATCTCTGTATCACCCTAAGGTTGACTGGTAGACAATA
The DNA here is from genome assembly GCA_963662185.1 of Eilema griseolum. Taxonomy (NCBI): domain Eukaryota; kingdom Metazoa; phylum Arthropoda; class Insecta; order Lepidoptera; family Erebidae; genus Eilema; species Eilema griseolum. The sequence goes on along the minus strand of OY759245.1, from coordinate 8,277,987 downwards.
TCTTTGACATTAAGTCCGTCTTTGTACAATTTACTGTGCATAAAGTTTAAAATAAATAAATCGACAAAAAAATACACAGTTTCGCAAACCCCTCCAGTCCACTTAGGGGTCAAAGAAAAATGCCACATTCCTTATTTTTTATTAAGGAAGGAACGAAACGGAGAACTGCGTAATTCAAATTTCATAAAAAATCTTTTTATTACAATAGACGTAATAAGAAAAAGCATCTATAGTCCCTACTTTGATTTCATATTGTATTGTATAATTTAAGTAAAGCATCTATTGCATTGTTGTAGACATCACACTTGTATGATATTTAAGTTACTTGTGAAAAAAGCACGTGTGCTTGGCTTAGGTCTCAAAGGTGTTTATATGGTACACACTTTGTATCATACAAACACCTTTAAGACCTAAGCCAAGCACACTATCTCGTTGATGCACCTGGTAAAGAAAGGTCGAAGCTCTGCCACAGTCTTTCCTCCCGAGGTAGAGAATTTAGACAGAAATCGCTCCAGAAAAGGTAACATACTAATTGAAAGCAATAAATGGACTCCGTGCAAAATCTCAATGAGGATGATAAAATATTATTTACTACTTGTTTCCCGCGGCTCCGCTCGCGAAGATGTCGTTTATCGTGACCAAAGATAGCCTATGTTCTTTCCTAAGGTCTAATCTATCTCTTTATCAAATTTCATCAAAACCAGTCCAGTAGTTTAGACGTGAAAGCGTAAAAGATAGACATAGTTACTTTCGTAGATATAACATTAGTAAAGATGATGAGTTACAGTGGTAAAAAAGTCTCTTGGATAAGGAATAGATTTAAATGTATAAAACATGATTAAAATAAAAGGTACATGGGTACATCTATCCTAGAACTACGCTGGTTACTGGCAGTATAGTCCATACACTGGTTGTCTGGAAGAGATCGCAGACTGCGATAAGAACGCCCATAGTACAACTATCTAACATGTATGTATTCTATGTTTGGTGTGCAATAAAGAGTATTTACCTTACCTTATCTTATCTTACATAGGTACATGAATAAAATGAATAAGAACAAAAATATTAAATAAGTAATAGTTCTAATAAAGGCACAAAAATAGTAAGTTGGGTATGAGAGCTTCATGTGTTAACTAAGTACAAAATGAAAGTGATAGTAGGTATATTAAGACGTCGAGTTCCGAAAGTTATTGGGTAACTTAATCAATTACAGTTTTCCCGTGGGTGTTGTACAGGATGACAAATACTTGTAGACGGCAATCAAACAACCCATGAACTGGTACAGCATGCCCATTTGACAGCGATAATATCTCCACTCTTAATGTGGGATCTAAAGGCTTGGTTACAAACTGAAAATTTATGAACCTTGTCTTTGGTATTAAGTCCGCCAAGAGGAGGATCGCAAGCGTACTAAGGCAACTCGAGAGTCGGACTTCGATGAATGTCCTCCGCCCCCCATGACCGCAAGCCTGGGGGTGACGGGTGGAGCCGCCTGTTAACCGTGCAGAAGCAGGCCACGGCGGCGGCATGCATCCCACACCCGCTGAGGGCCAGATTGATAGAGATGGCCCTGGGTCGGTCGGGGTTGGAGAGATTTGGCTGTCAACCTCACCTTTGGCATCCAAATACAACCTACAGGCGCCGTGCGTTTTAGTTGGTTCGAGTCCGACATAAATTCTCCAACCGGCTCCGACGAGGCGGTATCATATCCGTGAGAATTTTTCGCATGTAAAAACAGTATGCCTTTGTACAATTATTTTATATTTGTCCAAAAAGTCTAAATAAGAAAGTTATTACTATACCTGGATTATGATTTTATTAAATTGACATTATTTTAATTGCCATCTTTTGCGTAAATCGATCAATTAAATTGTACTTGGATGAGGCATTACAACAATAAGACAAGCTATGACACGATAATTCATTTCTTACTATTCAATGTAAATGTCCTACTAGTAATCATACTAGTTGTTTTCACATCGTGCACAAATAGTGCAGTAATACTAATTGTGTAATGAATTTAATGATACTGTCGATGTTTTCAAACTAGGTACCTATCTAAGTTTTATTGTTAATAGAAAAATATGTTGATGCATTTTTCACTTATTTGCATATTATCACGCCACGAACAGCGATTGGTTGTTAACAATATTAATCCACCAATAGGAAGTTGATGATCTTTCAATTTTTTATAACATCACCGCTTGAACCATTATAAGTAATGTTTACTGTACTTACTCATCGAGGATTCTCACATCGGATGTTTCTCGGTTTGAATGCGTGATATGGGTTAAGTTATAGTAAAGATAAACAGTGTGTACTAATATTTGTGTCTGTATTTGTGTCCTCTAGATACACAGTTAAACTTTTCTATTTGGTCCCTGGAGAATGTTGTACTACGTTTATTTACCTTTTACACTTCTAAACACTGGTAACATATTATAATAATGTATAAACCAAACCTACAATTATATCAACCTGACTACATAATAACTAGAAAAGATATTATTCACATACAGTCATTCTAGTGAACTAGTCATAATAGTGCGGGTGATAGTTATATGTACCTAGCGAAACCGGTTTTGTTATCAACCACTATTATATTAGATATTCTCTGTCTGTCGGGCCTGTGCCAACAAGCGCGCGCCGTCCTCGACATTTGCACTGTACAATCCTTATATAACGCAATCATTCATCCGATTGAGTAGTTCATTCAGGAAATTTATGACCTGCCACAGAAGTTATATTTAATCATTTAAAGCATTTTTTTAATAACCCTAACCAAATATTTGAAAATAACCTTCTTTGCTTTGTGACTTCCCTAGTGTGAATCGAGCCGTGAGCATCCTTCAGGATAATCAGGATAGTTATGTTATATGATAAATTGGAGGTTTTTTATACCACTTAGGTGGCAGACAAGCGCACGGCCCACATGATGGAAAGTGGTTACCGCGGCCTATGGATGTGTGTAACACCAGAGAAGACGCATTCGCGCTGCCGACCCTGTAAGCACAGAGTTTCTGTGCCGTTAGTGTAAAGGACAAAGTAGGACAAGCCTTTACATCATCCCACTGACAGCACAAATTCTGCAGTGAGCTCTGGCTACCCTACTCACCGCTTGACATATTTAATTCTTTAACTTGTTAGATTTTACAGTTGTCTCACAAGATGTAGTACACACGACGACAATATTCTGAAACCACACAAAGTAAAGAAAGATTGAAATGATATTACTATTAAGAGATGGCGGTATGATCTCTGTTCTATGGTAGTCGATTAGCTGACTTTTTGACAGGGACAGACTTGTCCTTTTACAATTAATCAAAACAAGTAAAATATAACTTCATAACGACCTTTTACAACAAATATAAATATTATGCATTGTTTAAAGATATTAAGGAATGCCGACTACCCTGATTAAAAGAATTTTCAAAATAGAACTCTGGCAATATTTATTTAATATAAGACTGACCATATAAGTGGTAAACAAAACTCAGTCGACTTCCTCAACATTGTTCAACCCGCTGGTGGAATGTGTAAATGTTGGAGTAGCAAGTAAAGTGGGACGGCCACAAAGGCTAATTTTAACTCATTTAACTTGTTTGTTATTGTACATACATATATATATAATAACGCCTTTATCCCTGGAGGGATAACACCTATATTTCACCAATCACCCGGGACTCGAGCCGTGCATCTGAGGCTCTGTCTGGGTTGTATATAAGGTGAAATTTACATTTTAAATTCGGTAGCATTTTTTAGGAGGTAGGACACGGCGGTATTTCCACTCAATTGAGCAGTCTGACTGGGGAAGTACCTCCGCCCTACAGAATACCGCAGTTATAATAACTTCAGGTGGGCCGTGCGCTTGTCTGCCACCTAAGTGGTCTTAAAAAAAACATACCTGGATCACCACGGTTATAATAACTTCGTGTTGTGTTCCCAGCGGTAAAGAGGGTAGCCAGAGCTCACTGGAGAATTTGTGCTGTCAGTGGCATGATTAAAGGCTTGTCCTGCTTTGTCCTCTACTCTGACGGCACAGAGACTCTGTGCTTATAGGGTTGGCAGCACGAGTGTGGCTTCTCTGGTTGTTATACACGTCCATAGGCCACGGTAACCACTTTCCATCAGGTTAGCCGTGTGCTTGTCTGCCGCCTAAGTGGTATAAAAAAACAAAAGCAGAACTTGATAAGTGATTCTTGAATATGATACAGTACAGAATATTGCTTTAGCGAGATGATGAAATTGAGTGACATCAGTGTTTCACTGTAAATGCAGATTTTGATCCCCAGGATTTAACAATACCAAACGGTAAATATACCGATAGCTTTAATACCAAAGTGTCCCGAGACTCTAAACTGCAGAACTATAACAATGACGTTGCCTTGCGTGGTAATAACAAAAAACAATACAATTACCATATTGAATTGTTTCGGCACTGTTGCAAACACCATGATTTCTGAGGAACTGGGTTATTGGCGGTAAACAGTGAATAAGTTTTTAGGAGTAAATATATCGATCTACCCTCTTTAAACACATCATGTCATGTTAGCTTAGTTCTCTAAATTTCCTAAATTATTGCATTCCCGACATGCACAAGTTTCATTATTTGGAGTAGACTCGTCAGTAGTACAAGTAGCTGGCATGAGTAGGTATGATAGAAAAAAATATGAAAAATTAGTACACATATTGTAAATAGCGTCGTTATTGCTTCTTTTTAAAGGAAACCACAGAAGTCAAAGTCAAAAATTATTAATCGGAACTTACAAAACATCAATATAAAGAAATATTAAATACTAGTTTTATGGCAAATGCAAGAAAGAGCCAACGTCCGAGTGCCATCACTGCGACGCGAGCGAGGACTCAGGTCCGCACACGCTCACCGAGTGTCCGGCGTGGGAGACGCCGAGGCGGGAGCTTGTGGCGGCCCTGGGAGTGAGGGTTCTCACGCTCTCCACCTTGCTCGCGGCGATGGTTCGCTGCGCGGATGCGTGGGCGGCCGGCGCCTCGTTCTGCGAGCAAGTAATGCTCGTGAAGGAGGAGGCGGGGCGGGAGCGGCAGCGGGAGCGACGAAGGATCGCTAGACAAGCTGCCCGCGCACGAAGGCAACTCGGGCGTCGGAGGTCGATGAACGACCTCCGCCCCCCATGAGCGCCGGCCTGGGGGTGACAGGTGAAGCCGCCTGTCACCCTGGCAGAAGCAGGCCGCGGCGGCGGCGCGCGTGGCGCGCCTCCCCGTTTCCGGGGACGAGTTGGGGACTCTGTGGTCCCCACACCCGAGAAGAGGGCCAGATCGTGAGAGATGGCCCTGGGTCGGCCGGGGTGCGAGGGATATGCCTGTCAACCTCACCTTCGGCAACCGAAACGACCCACAGGCGGCGTGCGTTTTAGTCGGTTCGAGTCCGACATAACCTCTTCCACCGGCTCCGGTGGGGAGGTATCCGTGGGGATTTTGCGCACGTAAAAAAAAAAAAAAAAAAAAAATGCATCACTGGTTTGGACCTGCAAAGAGACTGGCAAGAAACTCAGCGAGCATTTTTTGCTCCCTTGAAAATAAAGCTAAAACGTTAAAATTTCTCACGAAATCAACAAATAAAAAATGACATGCATATTTTAAATAATAGAAAATATCACAATTATAGCGCTTATCTGCCATCTAAGTGGTATAAAAAATTGTGATAAACGCTCTTAACGCAATGAAGATCACATAAACCACAGTATAATTGAAACTAACTGACAGGATACAAACAATATGAGACTGCCGGACTTAACAAGTAACTCACTAAGAATTTGTAACAAAGAAAGTTTGCTGGCTCGTCATTTATTCGTGAACAACTTTAGCTAGGAAAGGAAGAATTCGTTAAAGTATAATACATTTTTATATTTTCAAGTCTGTCCTCAACTTTAAATTAATGATATTTTCTGAAATAAACCCAAATTTGGATATCCTTAAGAACATAATTTTTTAACCCAACTTATTTTTGTGCACCCTGTGTTTTATCTACAAAGCTTTTCCTATAAATAAGCTCACAATGGGACAACACGACTATGAAACGGGAAACATAAACTTTTCTTTCTGTTTTACCAGAATAAAACGAGATTTATTTTTATCCACATACCAGTACGAATTTTTAGTTTTTATCTAGCTTTTTAGATTTTTGGATATTTATATTTTAGACTATAGGTATAATTCAAATACTGATCTTAACCTTGTTCTTAACTGTATCCGAGGATTTTACTTCGGCACCCAGGGTCAATTTAGGACTTTGCTCTATCAGATTTGCTTCATGCCGCATGAAGCGACTGCCACCTAACCTCCTAATCGCGAGGGAAAACCTGCGCTAACACTCTTCTTCGGCAATATAAATAATGTATGATAAAATATTTCAACGAAATGTAAAACTTTAGGTACGAGTAAATCAAAATAATAGTTGAATTTAAATTATTAGTTTATATCTTATTACATTAGTTGACATGATAATATTTAAAAATTACTTGAAAAATAAATTAAATTAATAAACTAAACTGTAAATGTTCGTTTAAAAAGAGATGAAAATCTGTACTAAAATTACAAAGAAGTTTATTTGTTTGTTTAAACGCACTAATCTCAGGAACTACTGGTTTGAATTGAAAAATTCTATTTGTATTGAATAGTCTGTTTATCGAAGAAAGTTTAGGCTACATATCATCACGCTACTACCTAAAGGAGGGGAGCAGTGATCATAAATGACAACGAATCCGTCAGATTTTCATTCATTATTTTGAGGACTAAAAATGTTTAAAGATGCCACGAGCGAAACTGGAGTGGGTCAGTTAGTTACTAATAACCATGATATCTTTTTCGTCTCTATTTTAATTTACTTACATAAAAATTAAGCTGTTTGTTATGATTATGATTGTTTAAAACAAAAACGCGATAGACTTATCAACTTTACACGCTCCAATGCCTTTGAAGAGGGTAAGTAACAGCCTACTTCAAAAATATCACAACCTTGACTGACACTAAAATACAGGACAGATTTTTTGTTTTTACTTTTTTACGCATTTTTTTACTAATTAATTAGCCTATAACTAGAAACTAGTAGTCGTTTAATTTGTTTATGCTTGTGATTACTATCTATGTTAGAAGAAACCAGTTCGCTGGATTATTTAATAACGTAATACAATTTTATTTTACGATAGTAAAAATCATATGTATTCATTGACATCCAAGGTCACGGGATAATGTTTTGATTCTACCTAAAAATTAAATATTTGTATTTAATTGATTTCAATTAATTTTTTTAGTAATTTGAGCACGTTATGACCGATTTTTACTTTATGCCTGAAGACAATTAGAATTTTGTAGACTGATTAACAATTTTTTTTTTATTATTTATACAACTTAGGTGGGAGACAAGCACACAGCCCACCTGATGGAAAGTGGTTACCGTGACCTATGATTGAAATTGACCTTGGTTTGCAAACTTTATTTAATAACCAACAACTTCAGACTGTTTTATTTTTTTATATACCACTTCGGTGGGAGACAAACACACGGCCCACCTAATGAAAAGTGGTTACCGTGGCCTGTACAACACCAAGGGAGTCATACACTCGCGAAACCAACTCTATAAGGTTATATAGACCATACGGTTTATTCAAAGATATAACCCGAAAGGGTTTCAATCAGTGGCTACTTTCATGTTCTTGGAATATCAGAGCTTGCAACCGTGTCGTGGGTTCCGTTTTTCAGTGCTCAGTATTCATTTTTGAATCACACGTGACTCAAATTCACCAATCACACGAGACTGGGGTCACGATATAAGTCGGTAACCATACGCGTACATGGAATCCGATACACCAAGTTTGTGCATGTAATAATCCATTATCGCTAGCCGTAATCATAAATGTATATACCAACAAAAATTGGCTCCCGTGAATTTTTTGTTACAATTCGACAGTTACGTCACATAGACTCATATTACTTTGTTCATTGTTTGTCGATAGATATCATAAAATTATAGTTTATTGGCAATCCAATTTGATAAAGTAATGGTTAAAATTGGTCGTAATTTTTTGATGATTTGGTTTTTTTTTATACCACTTAGGTGGCAGACAAGCATACGGCCCACCTGATGGAAAGTGGTTACCGTGGCCTATGGACGTTTGTAACACAAGTGGAGCCACAGTCGCGCTGCCAACCCTGTAAGTACAGAGCTTCTGTGTCGTAAGTGTAGAAGACAAAGCAGGACAAGCCCTTAGTCTTCCCACTGACAGCACAAATTCTCCAGTGAGTGGTTTAACGTCACGTTATGGCTTTGAGAAATAATTGTAGTTTTACTTAGTGTAAATACAACAGAATTTTTTGGTAATCATATTGTACTCGTAGTACGCGCTGGTTAATTAAACTTAAGTCATCGAGTCCACCCGTATAGCATGCTATCAGTATTGATAATACTATGTTTTTACTTTTTATGTCACTTTCTACGAGTAAAAACATGCATAACAAGGCCTCGGATGCGATGAGCATGATAGCTATCATGCAATCAAACCTATCAGTAAAACAATAACCTTTAGTTTATAATATGAAGAGAATGCTTTTTTTACGTGCGCAAAATCCCCACGGATACCCCTCCACCGGAGCCGGTGGAAGAGGTTATGTCGGGCTCGAACCGACCAAAACGCACGCCGCCTATGGGTCGTTTTTGGTTGCCGAAGGTGAGGTTGACAGGCATATCCCTCGCACCCCGGCCGACTCAGGGCCATCTCTCATAATTTGGCCCTCTCCTCGGGTGTGGGGGGTGGTACGCTTATGGGGGGCGGAGGTCGTTCACCGACCTCTGACGCCCGAGTTGCCTTCGTACGCGGGCTGCTTGGCTTGCAATCCTTCGTTGCTCCCGCTGCCGCTCCCGCCCCGCCTCCTCCTTCACGAGCATTACTTGCTCGCAGAAGGAGGCGCCGGCCGCCCACGCATCCGCTCAGTGGACCATCGCCGAATATGAAGAGAATGTTATAATAATTATGGTACTCGTTATTTGTATACCCAAAAATATAATACATTTTTATGAACATGGATCTTTATTAGCTTAATAGGGATGTTCATTATATTATGAACTTATTCGCTACACAATTTACTTGGTTGTAATCAACGAAAAGACATAAGTAAAACTGCTTATGAAGTTTGGAATACGAAAAAAAGCCGATCAAGTGCGAGTCGGAATCGCGCACTGAAGGTTCTGTACAGACTTGAAGTTATTATTTTATTTATTGTATTCTGGTACACGTGCAAACAGCATTCGGACGCTCATGCGAATGGTGCACAGCCTGTACATATTCGAGTCAAAAGATCTGTCAAAACCATATAATTTTCAAATTTCGAATATTTGACATTATACTAAACTATTTTACATTCGACTATTTTATTTTAATATGTCATATACATTTAGCTTGCTGAATATAAAAAGTTTAGTTCTTATTAATTTTCAAAATAGTGTGGCGGTTATCGTGTTGCATTTTGCGAACAAAAAGTCCGTATTGTATCTTTTGATTGCATTGACATAGAAATTTAATTTTTCACAACTTAATACTTCCACGCATTCCTGAGAAAAGGTCTTGACAGACAGACGGACAACGCAGTGATCCTATAAGGGTCTCGTTTTTTTTCTCTTGAGGAACGGAACCCTAAAAATTTCAGCTATATTATTAATGTTACCTGTACATAACTTATCAGCATCGACTAAATTATTAAGAACTCAGTTTTTGCTTATATAAAGTAAATACCTTCGTGTTAAATCAAAAATTAACATCGTGTATTATAGGTTTTTTCTTACAATACTGTTCAAGTAATTAACCAAAATGAAACTGAAGTTTATTAATAGGTACAATACATTTAACTAATTGCTATAATTAATATAACCAGAATCATCGCAGTATACAATGTATAGACAAAAAATCGAATGTCCAAGACGTTTTTAAATATCTCAGTTGGTTAGACTACTTCCTAACAATGACCGACATAGCCACTGTCATATCCATTACATTTTAAACTTTATTTGAATAGACTTAAAATCCAAATTTAAATGAAAAAAGAGTTCATTACATTTTTAATTCATTCTACAAGATACCAATTAATGTTAAACTTTAACAGCATAGTAGTAAAGACTAAAATTAAATTATTATTTTTTGCACTGTATGACACTTAGGTTGATATTTAGCAGAATCGAAGTCCTGTAGGGCGAGCACGAAAAATTGTAGAATTTGTACCGTGACGGTATCGAGTCCTCGATACGCTAACGGAGTATTACGTACATAGTGACGTCATGCTAATGTCAATAGAGACGAGCCCTTGGGAACGAAATAAACTTGGTATTGAATGAAGTATACGTTCGAAAAGGAAATGAAATATCGCAATTTTTGTTATTTTTGACTGAATGACTTATTTATTAGCATACATACGTACATACACACATAAAATCACGTCTATTTCCCATAGGTGTAGGCAGAGATCACGGATTTCCATTTGCTACGATCCTGACATACTACTCTCGCTTCATTCACTCTCATTACCTTCTTCATGCATGCTCATCGGTTTAGGGTACTCCTGACCTGCCCCTTATAAGCAATTTAGCCAAAATACAGTTTTATAAACGAAGCAAAGTCTTTAAATAAGGTATGAAAGTCCTTGAAATGCAGAAAAAAAAATACAATAACAATAAATTCATTTTCAAACATCATAAGATTTAAAAACTCCAATTGACAAAACTTATTAAAGATTTTTCATGTTTTTAATTAAATTATTTATATAAAGTAATAAAGAATAGAAATGTACAGTGATAGTGTGATATTGAAAGTAAATAAATACGATCATAAAGAAAATTACGAGGAATTTGCAATAAAAGCTTTAATTTTTTTTTTAAATCAAGAGGTCGTGGGTATAAATCCCGTGTTTAATATTGAATTTTTCCTATTTTACTTTTTAGGAATCTATTGCCATTATTTCAGCATAACGAACTACATTCGTAAGAAAGAAATCACCTACCTCAATGCGTTTCTGCATCGCCTTAGGGTAGACTGTCAGATAATGTCTTTGGCATTCAGTCCGGCACTGTGTATGAATTTCTTTTAAATCATTTATTCCGATGGGTTGCAGTGTCGCACTGATACGGATCTTTAATTTTTTTTATAAACCACTGAGGTGGCAAGCAAGCACACAGCCTATCCGACGGAAGTGGTTACCGTGGCCTATGGACGTATGCAACACCAAGGGAGTCTTACTCGTGCTGAAGAAGACGAAGCAAATTTTCTTTGATGCCAATAGTTTTAATTTGACGTTATTTCGAAAGAATACTATTTTAAATTGTATAATATACCTAAAGTCTAACTTTTTATTAGCTGCAGTAAAATGACGTTTCTAAATGTCATTCCGTAAAATAATGTTGACAGCTTAATCTCAATAGTGATGTGATTCAGTTCACAAAAGTTTACGGAATATCTAATCGTTCCATAATTTGCCTCATAATGATCATGCTAAATTCTATTTAATATTAATGTAAATAAAAGGCTGTATAAACGTTGATCCTTTTACGCATTAAGCAAGATAACACTCAAGCAACCGCTCTCTCAAGTTGGTAGTACTGATTTTTGGTTATGGTGCTACGATGACGCTTGGCCGCCATTTTGTTTCGGTTGTCATTCGCTTATTCGGCTTCTAACTTCTGTTTTGAGTACACGAATAATTTTGATTTGCCCACTGCGCGTTGTTTTTGTTATCATTATTGTTAAGTTTATGTTACGTTGTGTTTGTTTTTCATTGCCTGTTTTCGTTAATAGTTTTAGTTTTTTTTTGTTTGATACATCAAAGACATGGATGCTCTGCCGGGCACATCGCAAGATGGAGACACGTTTTTATCTCCTAAGAAAAAGAGGCCACGTGTAGCTCTAAGTGCAACAGAAAAACTTTGGGTCAGAAACGTTTACAAATATGTGTTTGAAGTTAAATGTTCAGAACCAAACATTGAATTACCAAAAACAAGTGAATGCGTTGACAAGGTAGCTGAAGTCTTGGGAATATCCGTCCGCACTGTTTATTCTGTTTTAAAGGAGCACAAGGAGAACGACAGCGAATCACCAAAACCTCCCGAAAAAACTGGCCCAAAACTTACCTTTAAAGATAAACTTGATAATTTCACATTCACTGCAATTAGACGAATTGTACATCAGTTCTTTCATAGAAATGAAATACCCACCATCGCAAAGGTTAGTTTACATGTCGTCACTCATCTTTTTATTATACGTTATGTATGTTTTCTCCTATCCCATGTGTAATATTAACTAATTAGGTAATAACTATATTATTTTTTAGGTGCTGCAAGTTGTAAATGATGAACCAGGATTGCCCAACTTCTCGAAAGAGACACTGAGAAAAATTATGAAACATCTCAATTTCGAATTCGTTACTCGATCACGCAAGAGTGTGCTTATTGATAGACAAGATATCATATCATGGCGCCAGCGCTACCTGCGTTTAATTAAACAATATCGCAGGGAGGGAAAATATATATATTATCAAGACGAGACCTGGGTCAATGCTGGTACGTGATTTTTTATTTTTTTTATTTATTTATTTACAAATAATGGTTACATAATAATATTACAAATAATATCTCGCCAAACTAAAAAGTTTAAGTGTCAACTTTTAGTTTCTTATATTTGTACCATTTTTGTTTTGCTATCGAAACTTATGATTTTTCTTGTTCTTTTCAGGTCATACTACAAAAAAAGCCTGGATTGATGGAAGCATTACCTCTTCTCGACAGGCATTTTTAGACGGCTTGACTACGGGATTAAAAAATCCCACAGGAAAGGGAAAACGACTAATAATTAGTCACATAGGCGGAGAAGAAGGCTTCCTGGACGACGGACTTCTTATGTTTGAAGCAAAGAAAGGTACAGAAGACTACCATGACGAGATGAATGCAGAGTGTTTCGAGGATTGGTTCCGCGGTATTCTACCCAAACTCAAACCAAATGCAGTAGTCGTAATGGACAATGCGCCCTATCACTCTAGGAAGATCCAAACAATCCCGAAGATGTCGTGGACAAAACCACGAATTCAAGAGTGGCTGACTAATAAAAATATTGTATTTGAACCAAATATGGTAAAGGCCACTCTAATAGATATTGTGATACAGCAAAATCTTACTGAGAAATATGCCGTAGACGAGATGGCTGCACATAAAGGCATCACAGTTTTAAGATTGCCCCCTTATCACTGTGAGCTGAACCCCATTGAGTTGGTATGGGCGCAGGTAAAGGGTCACGTTGCAAATAATAATAAGACGTATAAAATGCAAGAAGTTAAAAATTTATTTCAAGAAGGTATAAACAAAGTGACACCGGCTAAGTGGAGCGACTGTGTGTCTCACACTATAAAAGTGGAAGACAAAATGTGCCACCTCGATCATATTATAGATGAAGTGACAGATAGATTTATTATTGTCAACAACTTAAGTTATGCTGACGACATGGTGCTTCTGTGCCCCTCGGTCAGTGCTTTGACCAGGCTGATTGGCATCTGTGAGCGATATGCGGTTACCCATGGACTCAGGTATAATACCTCAAAGAGCGAGTTGCTGGTTTTTAAAAGTAAAAACAGGTCCTATAAAATTCCCCCAGTTAGGCTGAATGGCACTCTGCTGAATCAGGTTCAAAGTTTTAAGTACCTGGGGCACTGGGTGACCGAGTCGCTCAAGGATGATATGGATATAGTACGGGAGCGTAGGGCCCTGTGCGTTAGGGCCAATATGCTTGCTCGCAGATTCGCACGATGTACTGCACAGGTTAAAATTACACTTTTTAAAGCCTACTGTAATTCACTGTACACGTGCAGCCTGTGGACGAGCTACACCCAGGGTGCATATACTGCCCTGCGCACTCAATACAACAATGCCTTCAGGATATTGGTGGGGCTGCGCCGCCACTGTAGCGCTTCTGGGATGTTCGCAGAAGCTGGTATTGATAGCTTTGCGGCCATCCTAAGAAACCGCATTGCATCACTGTTAGATCGGGTGCGGGGCAGCTCCAACAGCCTCCTGCAGTGTGTTGCGGCAAGGCTTCACGTGGATAGTGCTATTATGCGGCACTGGACACGTTTCCACCTTGCCAAAGACACACACATTAGTTACGGTTATAAATATGACTGACTAACCGTCTGTTTGTGTACATAATAACTTGCAGTTTTACTAACATAGGATATAAGCTTTATTGTTACTAACATTTTTATGGGCAATGCCTGAAATAAATGATTTTATTTTTTTTATTTATTATTATTAGTGTTACCGAAAGCGACAGTGACAGTAATTCCGAAAAAGATTGAATAAAGTACATTATTATGGCATTTTTGTTTCATTTTAAATGTACCTCCCTATACTTCCAATAAAAAAGATCAATCCTCTAGTATAGTAACAATAATAGAATAAAAAAATACATTACAACTTAATATTAAATCTCAAACACAAAACCAAACTGTTCATTCATTTATGATTCACTCATTTAGCTACATCCCTATTTATTTTTCTTCAAAAACCGGCAACCCACAAAACGTAATTTAATAAAAAGTTAGACTTTACCTAATATACATAATTACTATACACACGAAATGCTTTAGTCACCAACGTGTATAATTTTATATATATTAATTATCTATTCATTTAAATGTTTTTTTAAATATGTACCAAATAATGAATATTTGTTTTATAAGCTAAAGCAACCATTTTCTTTTTTAATTTTTGAACTATAATACTGTCAAGTGCCTATTATTCTGGTCAATATAAAAATCCGAAGCTACAATAATTTGCACCCAATTGAAAATTGGCAGGATTATTCAAAACACCAACATTAATGAAATATAAAGAATCCTCCTTGATCCAACACCTGGATTCTTTTTAGTCGGGGTCAGAGGTCGTAATCGATATTTTTGTCATATAACTTATAAGTTAGTACCCATTTGTAAGTCATATCACAAAAATATCTGAGTCAAAATTTAAGATCACGCAATTATCTATTCAAATCAGTCAAGTGTGAGACAAGTTCGCAAACTAAGAGTTCCGTACAAAACTGAATTAAAGCGCGAACTTATGCTACGTAAACGGCAGAATCGTCATTAACTTTATTATTAATTAACTGTTAAAGATATTAACTCTTTTTGAACTCTTCCCTTTACTTTGTCTTAGATAATTTTATGATAAAACTTACCATTTTGCAGAAAATCGCGAATACACTTTTTCATGACATTTGAAACCCGAATAAAAAAAATGCCAATGCACATACCATTAACGCTTAAAACAGATCAACAATTGAACTGATGCCTTACTACCAAATGCAAATTTAACTTTGTATTTACATGGGATTACAAAGTTATTTTATGCAATTAGTAAATAACAGCCGTTGAATGTTTGACCTGTTTAATGTCTTCATGGTAAGTCCACAGGTGTTAGATCGATGAGGACTTATCAGATTTCATTAATGATGGTGTTTTGAACAACCCTACCAATTTTCAGCTGGGTGCGAATTATTGTACCCTCACTAATATACTTTGGTTAATATTGACCGGACTATATAGTAAACACTCAACTTGACCGATTATCGAGGTAATGGATCGTAAGCAGATCGCGAGAACTTAAAGAAAAAAATCTCTTGGAAATCTTCAGACAAGGAAGGCAGGCATCCTTTGTGTCAGATCGTGGACTTTTAAGGCGCATCCTATTTATTTTCACGCCCAAACTTATTTAAATTCGTACAATTTAAGTGAGTTTTCTCACGAACTTTGCAATCTCATTAAAAGTATAGACTTTTTTAACACAATTTATTTTCACCCGTATATTCTAATTATAGACAAAGGCATTTTACTAGGCTGTTTTCTGACTCCTATGTAATATGGTGCAAACTTATTGCTGGTAACATAATTGTTTTTGCCGACTCCTACCTATCTGTTACTGAAATAATTTGACCTGAGAATTAAACTAAGAACTTATAGTTATCGACTGTAAGAAATAATACGACTGTGGTAGTGCCACAGTCGTATTATTTCTTACAGTCGATCGACTCAGTACTTGTACGGGTTAACTGTGAGGGGTATACGGGGAAGTGAGCGGCGGGGTAGGTGAGCGCAAACTCACGTAGTTTGCGCTCTTAAACCGACTACATAAAGGAAGAAGTTTCTCAATTCGTCGTAATCTCTTTTTACAAGCTTTGATTAACTTGCAAAGTATATAATAATTGTATGCTTGTTACTATGTTTATTGGGGCTAACTCTTGCAACTCAATTTTGAAGCTAGCTTTTTTACACTACTTAGGTGGCAGACACGCACATGGCCCACCTGATGGGAAGTGGTAACCGTGGGGTATGGACGTATGCAACCACCAGAGGAGTTAAACTCGTACTGCCAACCCTGAGAAAATGTCCTTCTTTAAGGACCCCATATTGTAGTCGCTTGGGAAAACCACAACAAAGAGTTCATTCCACAGCTTGTGGGGCGTGGGATGAAGTTCCTTTCATAGCCCATAGTGCGCCCTTTCCGGTCGCAATATGTAAGGATGAATTCCCTGTCTATAGCGAGTGGTGCAATGATAAATCATTATCTGGTTTTAATGAAATTTTGCACACACGTTTAGTGAATATGGCAATGTAAATACTCGTAGTATAGTCATGGAGCTGGTCTGATGATAAAATACGAAGATGACCATAGGAATTCCTTAATTAAATAGGATAACATATCGCGATCTCGAAACTTGGCTGAATTTATGCGCGTATATGAATCGAACTACTGGTTGGCATATAAATGATTATACTGTGCCACTGCAAAGCACTAAACCTTGGATGTTCGTTAACCACCGTTAACTTGTCTTTACGTGACTATTCTACCGTACGTATGGCTGTCGCCCCAGTACGAACAACCAGAGTCGTCATCATCCATATCCAAGTGGTAAGGCATTTTGCCGGAGAAACGTTAAGGTACGAGTATGATTCCAAAGCCGACCGCATACGACAACTACTGATGCATGCAGCACATACATTACATAGATTTGCTACATTACTTGTTAAACTTCGTATATTTTCCTTCCATAAAATTTCGAAAATCGAAAATAATTATATTTCATTACTCCAGTGTAGAATAACAATTTACCTTAGGAATAACAATTTGCCTTCGTTAAATTCGAAAGATTAATAAATATAAGAGGATATTCTCATTAAAGAATTCCACAAGATTCGTAAGTTATAATTGTCAATTTAATGCTTGAGTGTATTTTGTAGCTCATGGTGAATTAGACCATGAGCTACAAAATACACTGAAGCATTAATATTTGTAATATTATTCCAAACAAAACATAACGGTGTAAGTATTACATTTTAATGAACTTCTCATGTCACAGTTTTAATGTAATGAACTCGTATGAATGTGAGTATTTTGACACTTTTATTACGTCATAAATTCCAATGTAAGTCCCTTTTCTTATTAGACCACAAGAGTGGATGTTAAAATAAATAAAATTTAACATTGTACACCATATATTACGACAAAGACCATAAAAATAAATTTTCTTTGCATGTAATAAATATTAACATTACTGGATACTTGAGATGAACGGAAGCGCTGTGAAAGTTAACGGCTGGTCCACCATATCTCTTACCAAGTGTTATGTTTCTGCTGAAGAATAGGCTTTTAGTAACTACGAACAGTTCTTTTACTATAGCATTATATTACAGGGTCACTGAAACAATGACTAGAATAATTAAATTAAAGGAAGTTAGCAGGTATTTTTTTTTATTGAAACTTCATAAAGATACTGATCATGAAGAATACATCTGGACTTGGCGCATTAGTTTAAAAGCATGTAGAGGACGAATTTCAGAGAAACAGTCCTATTTGTGATATCAGTCAAGTAGTCTGTCAATCCACCTTGAGAGGCTCGGGATATGCCAATCATCAGCTATGATGCATAAAGCAGTGTTGATCGATCCGGCAGTTTATATGCCAATCATCCGAATGATCCAGTCGACAGTCGCCCATCTTGCCATCATAATAATAGTAATTTTATTTATTTATTGGAGGTCTCGTCAAATTCAAGTCCTCTATTTATCGTCCAATAGTGTTGAAAATGTTTAAAATTTTCAAGTAAAACGACAGTTATCATTATTATCCTAATCGGAATATCTTTGAATGAAAACGTCGAAGGTATTTCTATCTATTATGATTTTGGATGGATAAAGTTTTGTAGAAACCTCATAACTTAAATTGGAAGGGTAAACAAATTGGAATTAAACTTTTCCTTAATTGCTTTGACTATGAAAAGATGAGACTGAATGCTTTAAAGCCAATATACATTTAAAAAAAAAATGAAAATTTTGACTGTGTTAGTTATAAAATCGCGATAATACTTGATGTGAATACTCGATATTGTTCTAATGGACACTGTAGGTTTGTAGTTGATCTCGTCTGCATAGCAAGTGCGTGTATGTAACGGTAGTAATAGATATTATTTAGCAGAAGCGACCTCACAACAGCATCTTTAGACAAGTGACAATTCGTTGGTCGGCGTAGTGTAGAATAGAATGACAAATGTTTGGGATTTGATGTTCATGACAGCTGTCAACGCATGTCATAAATGTCAAATCTCATATTCGTCATTCTATTTTGCAATACGCCTGCCAACGAGTTGACACTTTTCTGGAGGGGCAGAACAAATCAATAAATTTGTGAATTCAGCAATTGTTCTCTTATCTTTATTAAGTTATTTTATAGTTTTTAGTTTTTGAACCCGATTTTTTTTCACCACAAACTGTGAGGAATCATGTCTGATATTTCAACCAAAAATACTCAAAAGCCTGTAATAAATAGCCTTGCCTGATGGTAAGCTGAAGGCAAAGTCTTAGAAATGAGGGTCACCATTATGACCCTATGTATGTGACACTCAGCTTGACGACCTCATCATATGCTTTTTCAGGCCCCGCTTAAAGGATGTTTTACAGGATGTTTAATGGTGTTACCGTTTGTAGAATTTCAGTAGCAATGTCTTAAAAGGTTACTGATCGACATGCTTACTCGGTGTTACGTGAAATCAAACAAGTATACGTCTTATGTAGCTGTAAATGTGGATGACATAACACTTGCCCGGGAGAACACTCCAGAGGTATATATAGAGGATTGCGTCGTTAAGTAACAATCTTTGAGCACAGTGTATTCGTAAGGACTTTCGTAGATATTGACTACATCCGGTTCACGTAATAAAAAGTAAGTAGCTACAAAACCTTTTATACCACGATATCGTATAACTACACCAGTTCAACTTGAGTATGGTTTGAATTTTATTCTGAATACAATTCGTATGAATCGATAATAATAATGATAAAATTTCTTTATTAATGCAACTTTGGCTCATTGGGTTAGTAACAATTACTTACATGGCTATGTTAGTTACAAATAACTTAAATGATAAATATAAATAAAAATTGGTATCAATATTGACATTAATGTCAGTAATAGGTAGGTATGTATGTTATGTCCAAATGATTAAAATAAACTAATAAATAACAGGTATGCAAATTCAAATATAGGTAATATAAAATTTAAATACTAATCAATCAATTAGCCTGTCGTGTTATTACTTCCACCTCAGGTCGCCAGTCCATTTAGCTGGGAGGTGTAATAATATTCAATACTAACAGTTGCCCGCGGCTCCACTCGCGAACGTGAAACTGCGTCCTCGTGCATATTCTTTTTAACCCCCGACGCAAAAACGACGGGGTGTCATAAATTTGACGTGTCTGTCTGTGGCATTGTATCTCCTGAACCGATTTGGATTTAGTTATTTTTGTTTGAAAGGTATATTAGTCGGGAGTTTTCTTAGCTATGTTTGAAAAAAATCGGTCCAATATGGCCGCCGCTACAAAATGACGGAGTAAATATTTTTTCTCAACTCCCTCAATATGAGTATCAAATGAAAGGGCTTGACTAGTAGAATACCATACAATATGAAAAATTTCATATCCAAGATAGCCGCCACCATAAAATGGCGAATTACATTTTATTTCACAACTCCCTCAATATGGGTATCAAATGAAAGGGCTTGACTAGTAGAATACCATACAATATGAAAAATTTCATATCCAAGATAGCCGCCACCATAAAATGGCGAATTACATTTTATTTCACAACTCCCTCAATATGGGTATCACATCACATCTAAGAGCTTGACGAGTAGATTAATTTAAAAAGTATAAAACAAAAATTTAAAAAGCCCCCAAAGCGACATGACAAGGCCTGAATTAAGAAATGTATTACTAGGTATATCAAAGTTATAGGGCTAACTAACACAACTTATTTTCGACTTTTTGAGGATTGTTTTTTGTGACGGGGTTTTTTATTGCAAAAGTATTGTACACAGCTATTTTAAATAACTTACCAGAACAAATGGTGCAAAGCAACCCTTTATAAAAAGTTTACATAGCCATTTTCGAAACAATTTAGAAAATTGTATTGATTAATTACTTACTTAGGGTGTACTATGCCAAATCGAATGCCAAATAATCGAATATCAATTGATCGACCACTATAAATCGAACATCCATATAGTCGAACGTTCATGAAATCGAATGGTCAATATATCGAACATTCAATATATCGTACACTCAATACATCGAGTATTCAAAATATCGAATGTTTGTTTGATCGAGCGTTCAACGCATCGCATATTCATTCTATCGAAACATCAATATAGGTAGCAGAATACAAGAAAAACACAAAATTTACTAATAAATCACATGTAATTTTTGATTAATATCGTTTAACATTTTAATATTTTGTGTGAATTGAAAATGAAATGTATCATTTTATTACCATACGTAAACTTTTGTAAAAACAAATCTATTTCTGAACGAACAGTTAGATAAGTCATATTTATTTCAGACTACCCGTATACTTTGTAATATTGTTTTCACCGGGTATACCACCTCATAAATGTTCATCTGCAGAAAGCATTGTGACTGAGTAAGTGCATTACAAGTAAATTTTGTGAAAAATGTCTGTAGGGTCTTATTATAAGCCAGAATTGTCCCAAAAACGAAAGCCGGTGTTAGTTTTAGATGGCTATTTAATGGCAATAAACAAAACTATTAATAACAAGTTCTACTGGCATTGCTCCTACAAATATAAATACCATTGTAATAGTACTGCAACAACAAAATTGCACGAAAGTGAGGAGCATTTGTTGGAAAGCTCCATAGCTCCACAGCACAATCACGTACCAGATCCTGGTAAGGTAGATGAACTACGTTTTAGGAATTCCCTAAAAAGTGATGCTACCAGCTCACTTGATAAACCGAGTCAAATTATTCAGCGAAATGAGGCTAACATTTCGAAATCAAGTTCGTGTGCTCTTCCAAATAAAAAAGCAGCAGCGCAAATTATACGTCGAGCAAGACGAAAAAAAATGCCAAAGGAACCTATTACTTTAGATGATATAAATATCCCCGATAGATTGCAGAAAGTTGATAGGGAAAGATTTTTAGGGCGTCAGGTTAATGTTCTATTATTTGCAACGAAATCAAATTTAATGCTATTAAATAAATCACAAGTTTGGGTGATGGATGGTACATTTGCAACATGTCCTATACTTTTCAGGCAAATATATAGTATACATGGTTTGGTGGACACGGGTACAGATCGTTATTACGTACCTTTAGTGTATGCGTTTCTAACGACTAAGACGCTAAATTGTTACTTGCATTTTTTTCAAACACTAAAGGCATATGCTCTAGAATATGATATCGAATTGAACCCAAAAATAATAATGACGGATTTCGAGATGGTGGTAATTAATGGTGTTAAACAATAATTTCCTGATGCGCAACACAAATGCCGTCTATTCCACTTAGGACAAAATGTATGGCGTCAAATTCAACAAAATGGTTTGCAAACTAAATATAGTCAGGATGCTGAGTTTGCTGTCAAGTTAAGACACATTATCGCACTTGCTTATTTACCACAAGAAGAGATACCATACGCTTTCGATAAATTGAGAGAAGAAGTTTTACCCGACGAGGCAAATGACATCACCAACTGGTTTGGAAAATATTATGTTTGGGGAAATATGCATTCTCGTGAGACGGAAAACAATAAATTATTTATATCACGCTCATCACCGATGTTTCCACCTTCACTGTGGTCTGTTTTTCAAAATAATACACTGGGTTTTCCTAGAACTCAAAACAACATAGAAGGATGGCACAGAAGATGGAACATGGAACAAGCACAAACGGGTCTTTATGCTGCCATAGAATTTTTAGTTAAGGAGCAAGCTATAACAAATAGGACAATTGAAAAGGCAAGCGCGGGATTGGGTAGACCTACTCCACAAAAAAGAGGCAAAAGGGAGGATAATGTGATTGCAAAAATATTAAATAGTAAAAACAACATGACTTTATTAGTTTCTCCGTGCAATTGCAATTCACACAAAATATTAAAATGTACCTTTAAACGATATTAATCAAAGATTACATGTGATTTATTAGTAAATTTTGTGTTTTTCTTGTATTCTGCTACCTATATTGATATTTCGATAGAATGAATATGCGATGCGTTGAACGCTCGATCAAACAAACATTCGATATTTTGAATACTCGATGTATTGAGTGTACGATATATTGAATGTTCGATATATTGACCATTCGATTTCATGAACGTTCGACTATATGGATGTTCGATTTATAGTGGTCGATCAATTGATATTCGATTATTTGGCATTCGATTTGGCATAGTACACCCCTTACTTACGTTATATACCTATTCAGTATTCAAGTACTTACAATTTTTACTAACGAACTCCTGCTCGCGTAAAAAAAATCTATGTTACTTTGAACAAATTAAAAAAAATCAATTAAAATGGATAATTAGGGGCATAGCTCATGCTTGTATTCATGTTAATAAAATTATCAACAAATTTTTTTCATTACCAACACATTAGACAAGATGTGACTGATGGATATTTATTTATTTATTTATTTATTATAATATAACCATATATTGTTTTTACAGATTGTATCCAAGACAACAATGTAGTACATAATTATTATTTATCTATAGTACTTGTAATATTTATTAATATATAGTAGGCAACATTAATAACTTTGTGACTCTAAACATTGGAGTGTCACCCGCTCAAATTCCGCCAATGAACAACAAAATACATCTACGTTCTGTGCTATGCTATTTAAAATATTCAGGGCTCGCACGTAAGGAGCATGCTTCAATAAGTTCGTCCGGGGTACCGGAACCTCAAATGTCTGCTCCCTTGGCGCCAGCCGCAGCCTGGTGTTAGGAACACGCAGCCTCAATGCTTCCAATACCTGCGGGTTAGTCATTTTGCCACGAAACAGCAGAAATACGTACTTGGCCAAAGCCAAGCTACGTCTTACCTCCAGCTTATAGTATCCAACCATCCCCAACACGAAAGTAGTTGGATACATAAGTGGGTAGAACGGGTATACCCCATATTGTTTGAGGTAAAGATACCTGGTAAATTTATTTTGCATCTTTTCCACCATGGAGTTATACTTAGCTTCATAGGGATTCCAAATAATAGCACTCGTCTCTAACCTGCTTCTTACTAACGCGTTATACAGCGCTTGCACGGCAACGGTGTTTTCGAAATCCCTAGTCTCCCGAATTATGAAACCTAGGTTCTTAAAGGCCTTTGTACATACGTCCACTATGTGTGTTTTGAACGTTAGTTCTTTAGTAAACAACACTCCGAGATCTCGCACCTGTTCTACACGCGGAATTGCTTCCCCATCCATATCGTAATTGTAGTGAATAGGTACCACCGTACGTGTGTAAGACATTATGTTACACTTGGAAATATTAAAACACAACCCGTTTTTTGAACTCCATTCTACCACCCTGTTTATATCTCGTTGGAGACGCTCACAGTCCTGCTCGTTGGCAATCCGGTGAGATAACTTCAAGTCGTCTGCAAATAACAAGCATTTCGCATCTTGGACCACTTCTGGTAGATCATTTATCATGATGATAAACTCCAGTGGTCCAAGATTACTACCTTGACTCACTCCCGTGTAGGTACTGTACGAGTCTGAATTGTAGCCCCCGTACTCAACGTATTGTTTTCGGTTCCTTAAGTAGTCCGCGAAAAATTGTAGGAGATCTGGAGTAAATCCAGCCCTCGCGAATTTCATCAAAAGCACGTCGTTGTCCACACTATCGAAGGCCTTCCGATAGTCGAAATAGGCAACATCTAACTGAGCACCAGCTTCAGAATCAAGCACGTGTACTGCCTGGTTCATGAAGCACATGTGGTTTGAATTAGTGCTACGTCCCGCTCTGAAGCCATGTTGGGTATCGCTAAACTGAATACTGACCTGTGACGTTATGATCGAACACAAAGCCGTCTCGAAAACCTTTGCAAACGTCGACAACACCGCCACATGCCTGTAACCGCTGATATACGAGCCTGAAGCACCCTTCGGCACTGGTGTTACTCTAGTTAGCTTCCAACCTTCAGGATACAATCGCTCTTTCAAACAAATATTAAAAAGATGTTGAAGAGGTTGTGCCAACACCATCCTGCAGTCCTTCACTAAATAGGGAGGTATACCGTCTGGTCCTGTTGAACGCTTAGGTTTAAGACGCTCGAGAGCCCGACACACGTCCTGTAATGACAGCTCACCCACATGAACCCGCGACCCGCGCTCTGGTGCCATCTGCGCAGCGGCTTCAGCATTCAAACGCGGCGCACACGTTCCGTAAACAGAGTGAAAGTAATTAGCGAACTCTTGCGCGCACTCATGCTCCGGTAGTGTATTACCGTCCTTAGTAATACGTGTTTTGCAACGCTTGGAACGCCTCTGGCCAATGAACCCCCAAAAGGACCTTGGCTCTTTAACGAATTGAGTCTCAATACGTCTCTGATACTCATCATACGCAATATTAATTTTATTCTTTACTGAGGACCGATAGTAAGAAAACTTATCATAATCATCTTTAAGTCCGCTAGCTTTATAAGATTTATGCCACAATGCTTTCCGTTTTATGTCACCTATTATGTCAGCTGTATACCACTCTGGGTAATTGTACCGAGAGTTGCAAGCTTTAGGCATTTTTCTGGGAGTGCTATCATCTACTATTTTATTAAATATATTATAAAACGCGTCATACGCCTCGTCTGTACTGCTCGTCTCAAACAAAGTGCTCCAGTCCGCATTCGCTAGCGCATTATACATAGTATAAAAATTAGCTTTATTGAAGTTCCAGCGCGAGCGGTCACCCCCAGGTGACTGCGGGAGGGGGGTGGCGGGCGCGGGGACCACGGCCGGCGCCAAGCAGCGCTCGCGACTCACGTTCACACGCAACGGCGGGTGCTGTATGTCTATAGGACTCAGTACCGCCGGCTCCTCACTTACGGCGACCTCTTCGTATTGCATTGTTGTTAACACAACGTCGAGTGTGCGATTATTACAATTAATAATGTTGTTACATTCGCGAAATCTGCAATAGGTGACAAAGTATTCATAATAACATTGTACGTCCCGAGTAGCAGAGTACATATTAAAATCGGCAGTTAAAATAACTTCTTCATATTGTGTACAGAGTTGTTCTAGTAAGTAAAACATATACATATATTCACGTTCATCAGTCCCCGGTGGTATGTACGCGACACAGCATAAAAATAACAATTTATTGTTACGGAATACAGTCGTGCAGACTAATTCAAATAAATGTCTGTCAAGATTAACATTATCCGGTAAGGAAACTTGACGCAACTCCAGCCCACTGCTTGCCGCCGCCGCCAACAATACTCCGCCAAGCTTCCGCCCATCAGCACGATCGCAGCGTAACAGCGTGTAGCCGTTCGGCACCAGCTCCCCGTCATGTATAGATTCGTTTAATCCGCTTTCAGTAATCGCAATTAGATCCGACGTGGAGGCTAATATGCTTTTATAAAATGCTTTCAACTTCGTACGCAATCCCCTCACATTTTGATAATAAATTGTCAAAGGTTTTTCATTTTTCCTATTCTTTGGTGGGGGGTCCACGGGGGCTCCGAAACTAACGCCATTCACTTAAACGCGTATTTATAGGCCATACCTCAGCTATAGCGATATTTTCATATAGACTTTCCGGTACACCGATTTTAAATGATGAATAATCACGCTGCGTCTTCGGTATTATTTTTTCCACCGTTACGTTACAATTTTCACCACAAATTCCTTTTATATGTGTCCGAATAGCTTCCTGAGATGTGTCAGGATGTAGTGACCAGATATGCAAGTACTTCTTTTTTTCCACTGCTTGAAGACTATTAATTTGACTGCTTTCACCCCTGATAACAACTGTCCTATTGGCCCTTCTCTCCTTCTTTTTATTTGACACCACATGCCATTCCGCTTGGTTATTCTCACAGTTACTGTTATCTTCTATTCTCGTGCTTTCATTACATTCTAACTGATGTTTCGTTTTTCTTAAAATTTTCTTATAACCTTCCCGTTGAGTACCCCTTTCCTTATTCTGATTAATACTGCTCAGCTGTGGTCTTGCCTTGTTCCGGCCAGAGCCAGTCAGATCATCACCTATTATAGGTGGAGATATTACGATAGCCTTAGATGTTACCTGAGGTCTACTATCCTCTTTTTCTTTTTGTATCTGGCCCGGATAATTATCTCTTTCAGATAATTTAGCTGAAAGTAGTTGATTTTCCTTACGGCATTCCTCTACCATGTTCTTTAAGTTATTTACTGTCATTTCAATTCTGTTCAATACTTCCAATACTAAAGTTTGCATTGAGTTTTCAACGACCGCAGTGACATCCTGTTTTATAATGGCCCTTAAATTGTCCTCAGAAATTCCTATAAGACGGCCTTCACATTGTGCCTGGCTAGTATTTTTCTCTTCTTCATTCCTACGCGCTACTTGCCGTTTGGCTCTTTCCGATACCTTATCTTGACTCGACATCTCCATAGATGTCGCTACCTACACAACTGATTGTCACAATCAATCACTGATACGGTGCATAAGTCGTTCACCAATTACATAAGTAGTTCAAGTCACTTCAAATAGATGGCATCACTTCAATGTTTGTAATTTTTACGGATTTGAAAACAAACGAACTTTTTAATTTGGTGATTATGCTATAAATCTTTATTCACTCACGTGACACGCTGTTCAGGTTTAAATTGTTCAGCATACGTTGATATCTTCACGCATAATCCCCAAAACACATACAAAAGTCACATAAACCTATATTAAGCACAGTCATTTACTCGTTCGTACCGCAGAATAAATATTTGAGTTCTTTGACTTATTTCCATATAATTCTTTTGGATAAGACTCTCACCGATCACTGACGCTTTTACCTTTATTTTAAAACTGTTTTACGATCAAATTTGCAAGAAATTCACTTTTTTATTATTTTTAATCGCGGAGCTAGTTCTTAACGTGACGTGACGTTGCGGGTAGATATGTAAGTATATATATACCAACTATTAAACCGTAGAACAATATTGCCCTGTAAGGTAGGTAGCTGCTGAGCAGGTGGGCATTTCACCAAATAAGTAGGTAATAACTATGAACATTGCGCGATTGATGTCAGATCCCGGAGGAAAATATTTTTATATATTTTAGGTCTGACATTATTTATAGGCAGGTATTTGTATTCTGTAGTCCCAATATATGAAATTGTTACGGGTTTATTTTTTACTTATCTCTAGCTAAGTCTCACATCACGGATCGTTCGATCTATTTGTTTGATTTATCCCAAAAATACTTGGATATTTGCATTGCAAATTGCATTTGCATATGAGCAAGGTGCTTCTCCCTGACGCTTGCGCCGCGTGCTGGGCAAGTAATTTGACTAATTGGCCCATAAGTGCCAACACCTCTTTCGTAACGCTTAATGTCATATTAGTCAAATAGCTGTTATTATGTGGCCGCTGCCTATGCGCTATCAAATACATGCGCAATCAATCAAATCAAATAGATACATATATAAAGTCGTACAGCAGCGCGCAACTATTAGTAAAAAACGATTTACTTATTATCTAATCTTTGTCGAGGGTTGATTCGAGCTCAGTGTAAATATTACTATAACTTTTTTTTAATTAATTAAAGAAATAAAATTATTTTCAGTTTTAATATATATTTTATACTTGAATTTTTGCCTGTTCTTCTTGGTTAGGGTTTTGGTATTTTCTATTTCGGATTGTTTTATTACTTACAATGAGCACGACGTTTTGGTTCCTTATACCTTGTTTCAAACAATTTGCTTGAGAACACTTTTTTCCAAGGTTCCATAACTTCAATTAAGCATTAACTTAAAAAGCGTTACAAGTAATCCTCTCACCACAATGGCAACAGTTATCAGAGCTAACCCCGGAAATATTTTAAATTGTTGCCATTGACACGAAGAAGAACAAGTAAAAATAATATTATTAGCTCAATGTTACTTTCTTAATATAGTATTTTCATTGTTACATCTTTATTGATGTCAAGCACTAGTGGAGGGGAAGCGCAAACTCCACCGTGCCATTTTTGCCAAGATAAGTTTACAACAAATAATTCCTTAAAACTAAATGTAGAAGAATTCGTTATAAATTTATCTAGACTAGTAATTCTATGAATAGTAGACCCCACGAGCACCCTTTGCCACATTTATCAACCTTTAATCAAATCTTTAATCTTATCTTTAATATCTTTAAGAAAACGATACGTCTCTTCTTATTTTAAACAGCCCAGGAGGTTCAACCAAAAACATTGACGAAACGCTACACCAAACTTTCCCCTTTTTTCTTATCTGTTTTTATAACGAAATGTACCTTTACGAAACATGACTTTTTTTCACAACAACCTGTAAGGAATCATATCCATAATGTTTCAGCCTAAAATCATCAGAATCCGTTCATGTACATAACGCAACAGCAAACTTCCCTTCTTTGCTTCCCAATTTTCCCTCACATCAAATAAAACTCGCAACGAAAGTTGTATTTTAAATCAGCACATACATACGGACAAAAGCAAAATGGGTCACCTTTTCGAACCGGAGCACCTCATTTCTCCCGCTTGGTTTTTTAACTTCTTGTGGCGTGTTTTATGAGAAAATATTAACTAACATTTTAATTATTATTATATGTAAACTATAACATATTGCTAAATTTGTCAACAATCACAATAATAGTTACAAAGACCGTTTCTTAGTGTGCCCTTTTTGTATTCCACACCGAACTAATACTAAGACAATAAATGTAAAAATTTGCTTCAGAGGATAAAATACTTCGATTTTGTCTTATAGAACATATGCTGAGGTGACGTTTTGTTACTTGGAATGTGCTGGGTTATTTTCGTCAAGACAGTTTTCACGTCACGTCAATATTCAGATTGTAACTAACACTTTTAAACAAAGTACAGAAAGTAAGCAGCTGGCCCCTCGTCTGTTTTATTTTCCTTAGATGAGGATACATCCTCATTATCCCTTTTCAGGATTTTAACTAAGCGTTAATGAGGAAATAAAGTTGTTTTATCTATGCCAAGATAATAATCAGTGAAAATATAATTACGGCACTGACATTTACTTTTTGATTACGGATTTAAATCTCCCTAAATTTTAAATCTCTCTAAAATTTAATTAACTTTCTGTAATTCAAGAATTTAAAGATTACTTCAAGAACTGCGTAATCCATAATTTTCCTCAAATAAATTTTCTTTGTAGGAGTTACTTAGCTAATTTTGTTTGCTTTCATTACAGAACGAACGGGCATAATTCCAAGAGCAATCTTTTCCAATTATGCAAAATAAAACGAATAATAAAATAGTGATTTCTTAAATTTCATATTTTTAAGATCAATGTTTACATAACTTCTGTTACTTTACAATTACTTGTAATGATAAGCTTGTAACCTATTTATCTAAAGGCTCTGAACTTTCAAAAAAGAAACAAAAAAGGAAAAAAGATACAAATGAACAAAAAAATAAGATTTCATAACAATTCCCGCGAAAATACTTAAAGATATTTTCGTCTGCACATGATTTTGGGCAAAGAGATAACAATTAGGCCCATGACATTACACAATACTTCGGGTTGAATTGTTATGTTAATTTCACAATAATATAATAAGCGTAGCAAATTGCACATTCATAGGCCATGAACATTAGTAATACATCATCGTAACCTTGTGACAGAGATACTTGTAGTCTGATTGAGAGTACTGTCTGTCATAACCAATGGTCGGAATTAGGTGGAATTATTTACGTACTTGAATAGAAATGTTGTTATTAATGTGGATTTTCTCGGGATTTCTGATGGACAGTGTGGCCAATAATAATACCAATAAATTATAATATTAATCTCAGAGATAGACAAAACAAAGGTGACTACTAGTGCCTTACCCCGACTCTCGATGGCTTGTGCCCAACGATTTGTGAGTTACACAACAAGGTCACCGGCAGAGCGACGGTGGCGAAAGCCGTACTGTCGATCGCTCAATAGATCGTTTCCTTCAAGGTATCTCAGGAGCTGTGTATTGATAACACGCTCCATCACCTTCGAGAGAAGGGAGGTGATAGCGATAGGCCTGTAATTTGACGGATCTGTCCTGTCACCTTTCTTAGGCACAGGATGCATTAAGGCAGTCTTCCACGAGGCCGGGACTTGTCTCGCGAACACAACAGAGTGCGAAAAGTCGTGTAAGTACAGGACACAGCTCGGGGGCACAGTGCTTATGCACCATCGCCGGAATATCATCAGGCCCACTCGACTTCCGAACATCTAAGGACTGAAGTTCCCGCCGGACCACCCGTTGCGTGATTTTTAATTCGGTCATGGAAGCACCACAGCTGGGAAAAATAGGTGGCTCGGCATTCCCGTCGTTCATAGTTGAATTTGACGCAAAGAGATTACCCAAGAGATCAGTTTTCTTCTTAGCGCCATGGGCCAGACGTGTGTAGACAAAAGGCCCTGCCAGTGCACAGATGTTTAGTGTGCCACGGCCCTGGCATGGCACGGATGAGTGTGGACCTTTAGGATTCCCTTTTCTAATCTACCCCTTGATAAAATTTAAAGCATGGGCTAAGCATGTGAAACGCAACATCTTTGGAAAAGTTTATTTTAAAATTCTACAAGCTGATGTAATGTATGCCACACTGTCTGTACATAACATTGTAACATAATCAATTTTGTATCTATTGAACTTTCCCACATATTTTATAATTTAGTTTAATTTTGTTTCATTTACAATATCTAGCATTTTACATATCACTTACAACGGCCGATGGCACCTACTATGTGCTTATAGTGTCACTAATATATTAGCGACATCTCTTTCTAAGACATCTGTCGTTAAGTCTAGTGAAAAACACAGTTATTTATCTACAAGAGGTAAGTAAGGTAGCCAGAGCTCACTGGAGATTTTGTGCTGTTAGTGGGATGACTAAAGGCTTGTCCTGCTTTCTGCTCTACACTTACGGCACAGAGACTCTGTGCTTATAGAGTCGGCAGCGCGAGTATGTCTTCTCTGGTGTTACACACGTCCATAGGCCACGATAACCACTTTCCATCAGGTGGGCCGTGCGTTTGTCTACCACCTAAGTGGTATAAAAAAATATAATCTTACTTTGATTTTAGTCAACTGATCCAAGTAAACTTTTCTCACTAAGGATTCTCTAGGTAGTTTAATATTTGCAATTGTAAAAATGTTCCTTCGAAAAAATGCATCGTTGTACAGTTGGGACCATGGTATAGTATAAAGAATCAATATCAAACCACGGGATTTTTCTACTCCTTAATTAGTTTCGGGATTGATGGCATATCCCCTTTATTTTTTCGTTATTTAAAATCAGTGTAAGTACATATAAATAACTCCACCTACATCCGACCTCTGGTTATAACCGTCTGTGAGTACTTTACTAGAGAATCCTAAGCAGAATTTATTTACCTGTGGTGACAAACTTCACTGATGTATTTGTTGTTGCTTTTTCAGGATGGAAACTTATACAGACAAACTTAGAAATAATTCTACAATATTCTACACAACGCTCTCTGGACCCATGGTAAGCATAGCTTAACTAGCTTGTGTTATGGACTCTAGAATACGGATAAACATATTTAAATACTTTTTTTTGTACATACATACATATTATACATAGAAACACCCAGACCAAAGCAAATACCCATATTCATGCATACAAATATTTGCACTGAGCGGGGATCGAACCCGCGTCTTCTGCGAAGCAGTCGCGTTCACTACCGCCACGCCACAATATACAAACACAAATCGAAATGTAGTTATATATTTGAGCAATTTCAGAAATAATAATTTATATGGGTACATTGTATAACAGGTATATACGAATTGATCGTTTGGTAGTCTAAAATTCACACTCACTCTAATTTTACTTTTCGATACCAAAAAGTCATCTAAACTGTGTCTCATAAATTCGGAGCTGACCAAAGTGAGACGTTTTTTATGATGGAACAGCTGAATTTTTGTATAATATTTTATTACACTGCGGACCCGCGATAGCCTTACAAACAAATCTTTTGTGACCAGTTGATATAAATTCAGAGTTCAAAGCATCATTCATCAATTCACACGTATCGCCACGTTATAAAATAAAATAAGTAATAAGTAAAATATTATGTAATAAGTAATATTTATTTTCTAAATCAATTGAATCAATAATTTTAAGTTAACTTTGCAACATCTTTTTAGAATATAGGTATTTAAACTATCATGGTCACTCACATCAGTATCAGAATAAACGGAATATTTACCCACCCACTCACACTGACCGCTACCTGCATGCCGACTCACATCATCATCCGCGCCATCAGAATTTGGTAGTGACGTCACTTAGGTACTGACCGCGCATATAGTTTATGTGACGAGGAACATTTACAGGAAGAATTGAAGCACATAAGCGGCGTTCTACAAAAGAATGGATACAATGACGCATAAGACCACCCAGACTCAGCACAAATAAACCCCGGAACTATAAGGTGGAAAGACAGCCAGCCTTTTTACCCTACATCAGATAAGATCGCTAACATCCTGAAGAAGGTATCTGTCA
This sequence comes from Eilema griseolum, assembly GCA_963662185.1. NCBI lineage: Eukaryota > Metazoa > Arthropoda > Insecta > Lepidoptera > Erebidae > Eilema > Eilema griseolum. The sequence goes on along the minus strand of OY759245.1, from coordinate 8,244,881 downwards.
AAACTATTTTCACTCCTTTTAAAAAGCTGTCGCAATGCCTGCGCTCACCCAAAGATGGCTCCCCACTGGACAGACCGGGAGTGTACAAGATTGACTGTAGCTGTGGCAGTTCTTATATAGGACAAACAAAAAGAACGGTTACATGCCGAATCAAGGAACACATCAGGGCAGTCAAAAACAATGAACCGCATAAATCTGCAATCGTTCAACATTTATTGGAGTCCGGTACGAACCACTGGTTCGAGCTACATAATACTCAGATGCTCTCGACAGAACGCCACTATATACCAAGACTGGTTAGGGAAGCAATCGAAATAAAAAGTATAAAAATTTCAATCGTGAGGATGGGTTTTAACTGCCGAACGTCTTGCATCCAGTGGTCCGTCTTTGCAAAAACAACCGGGAACAAACTAAAACAAAATCGCGAGTGGATACAGTGAGCATCGTATGTCGTGAACGTGATCGAGATCGGGTTCGAGTTTGTAGTGAGAGTGAAACCAATAGTAGTGCAGATACGCGTAGTAAAAGAACTCGAAAGAGGGTAGATCGATATAATTACTCCTAGGAAAAAACTTTTTCTTTGTTCACCGCCACTACTCCAGTTCCAGCAACAGCGCTGTAATATCGGAAACTCAAAATAATGAAACATGGTAAATATCCCGTTTATTCTGATACTGATCTTTTTAGAAGTTAAAATTTAGTATTTAAAATATATAATGGGGGAACGCACTTACTCTTATCTTAGAGGGGTTAAATAGAACTAAGTTTAGTCAGCCTCAATCAGATGCTCTTGTGAGAGTAATCTCGATTTTAGACATAAGTTATTCGTGACATTCTTCTACCTAGAACTGAGGGACGTTTGCGCGGCCCGGGTAACATTCGTCTCCAGTACTGTCGTCCGAATATCAACGAATGGAATCATCGGACAGCATGTCATTTATATGCAGCAGAAACAAGTTAATGAAACACGGAACCTTGTGGGACACCAGCGTTTATGTCCATGCGCTCCGAGCAGCTGCCGTCAACGACCGCTTGGATGCTTCTGTTGGACAAAGAAAAACACAACCCATGGGTGATATAGTCACGGCCAGACCAATGCAAATGCATGCATATAAATATTTGCACTATCGGAGCCTATGTTAGTTCACACGGCTGAAGCCTGTTAACTATGTAATATTTTACGATTCCTGTTACTACTGAAAATTTCCTAACAAAAACCACATTTAAATTTTACTCGTCTCTAAAACCGTAAATAATACATACAACTAACCCACAACCGCTCTTGCTAATGCTGCGTCGCTGAAATGGTAATAGTTTTAATGAACATCCTGAATATGTTTTAATTTAAATGTAAGCTTTAATACGCTTTAATTAACAACTAAACTGACGGAAATATGCGGTTTAGAACTGTTTGATTTTCGCTGTAGTGTTTATACAAGTTGTTTCAGTTAGAAATTCAGTTAATTCTAAATGTGTTAATAGTAGCTTATACAGTAAATGGAATTACATTTTACTTCTTATTATTCAGATTCAAGTGTACGGGGCATTACCAAGGCAATCGGAGTCTATGCTACACACTCTCTTACTATTCGGTACACCTACCAAATTACGGTTTTTACCGTATCTACGGATAAAACCGTAGTAAACTTCAAAAAAAGCCTGCGTCATATCTATGACGCAGGCTTTTATTGAAGTTGGGGAAAACTGGAATACAAATCTGGTTCTTTATGTTCTGGCTTTCCTACAAAATAATATAGTATTGGCCTTTTGTACTGTCGAACCACGACATCAACCAACCATGACACTCACGATCTAGTCCAATACGTTTATTTATTTATAATCACTAACAAAGGCTGACCTGATTGTAATAAGCGAGGCTAAGAGTGCAGATCGTAAATCAGTGTGCAAAACCAGATTGACGATGATTCAAAAAAGAAGCATGGGTCAACTGGAAACAGAACTGTCTTCATGGCAAGAATCTAGGACGAAGTCCAGATGATACGGGCCACCATTCTTTCAATAATTATATCATATATGTGAAGTTATTAACATTATAACAATATTAAAGGGCAAATGGTAGTATGAGGGTTGGCAAGTATTATATTAGGAATGAATCCTAGCAGTAATATTCAAAGGTAAGTTTCATTTCAAGCGTAAACATCATTTAATATATTACGCGCACGCGTAGACGTTGGTTTAATTTTATTAATAATCGACGATATTGCCACATTATTATGAATGGTTTCAAACTTGCACAAGATACTCATGTTAATGACAGTGGTTTTGTTAGTTACAGAATAATCGAACCAAAGAGAGTGTTGAAAATTCACAAGAAAATCTGTATAACAAATGATAAAATAATAAATCGCTTTAGAATGCATAAAGATTCAATAGTGGCATTTCAAATAATTATAACACAGTATATAAATTTAATGTGTTTATATTAAATCACCGAGGCGACCGGTGATTTGTTCCGGGTCGTTCCTGGTCCAAAGGCTGGCCATCGCCATCCAACGTGGCAATACACCAAGTGTTATGGGCACTTTCACACCGGGAGCGATCAGGAGCGCCTTTTTTATGAGTGCATGGACTAAGTATTGTTTGTTGTACAATTTTGACATATTACATTAAATTATGTGCAGTGTATTTGTTAGTAAACGTGAACGTTTATATGTGTAACCCTTTCTTACAAGAATGGTTGAACTGATCAGTAAATATGACACAGATATGGATTTACAGGCACATAGAGTACTTGAAAATGGTTCCTGTGTGTAATAGGAACGAAATCAGTAATGATATTTTCCAAAGCACTACCTATAAATGAAAATTGCATCACTATTATCTTAGCGTTATTCCTGTAAATTTGTATATTTTATAATCTATCGAAATATTGTCTCTATGTAAGGATGTAATTCATAGAAAAAATCTATGTGTGTCACTCGGTCAAATCGTAGTTTTCTATTCATACATTAGTAATACTTTCTTGTAGCATCGCAGCTTATACGACTTTTAAGAAAACGACTGCTGTCTAGGTCAGACTCCTGGGGACGAGTTGAGGACTCTGTGGTCCCCACACCCGAGGAGACGGTCAGATCGAGTGAGATGGCCCTGGGTCGGCCGGGGTGCGAGGGATCTGCCTGGTTATCCTCACCTTCGGCAGCCAAAAACTACCCACAGGCGTCGCTTTTGGTCGGTTCGAGTCCGACATAATCTCTTCCGCCGGCTCCGGTGGGGGGGTATCCGTGGGGATTTTGCGGATAGCTTGCTAACAACAAACAACAGACATACGTTAAATAATTACTAAACTTAAAATGAATCCAAGTGGATTGAAATACATTTCTACACAAATGATAAATATAACAAAACCCATGAGTTATTTATTTTCAAAGACATGAATCAAATTACCTTAGTAATCGCTCAACTTACAGCAAAATCTACTTGATGAATTGCACAACCCAATTAGATACGAAATACGGAAAGTGGATTACGACTGATAAGCTCCTAAGAAATGAATGTCAATATTTGGTCAAAGCCTCAACACGGCGGGGCCAAAGGCCTTTAATTGAAAGCGTTACATACCTGTGTACTACGTATGTGTGTCATGATGTGATAGTTCCGATAATAATGAGTCACTGAACACATTAAGGTATTTTTAGTTTTTAATGGTATCGATTTCAAAGACAATAATAAATCAGACGTGGGGCCAAAATACTTCATAAAATGTATTTCATGAAATTTATCATTTCATCGATTTAGGTTTAACGCGTGTTGTAGTCGCGGGTTCTTGGACTGAGATGTAACTTGGATATTCATAAAATGTATTTGAAAAAAAAATGATGTATAGTTGGTTAGCTGGTATATTAGGATATGTTGTGTACATAATATGAATACATTACTTAATCACATTCTGTCCTCCATGACACAGATGTATATGTACAGTGCTCTACCAACATCCATGAGATTTGAGACCCAAGTCAATTTCACCTGCAAGTTGGTGATGTCATACGACGGATGAGGTGTCGATGGAGATTTCCCTCTCGGAGTTAGGAGTTCAGACGTCATAAAATCTGTTTACTCGAAGAAATAAACGGACCCACGGGCTTGTAAAACGCAATCGGTAGACGGCATTCGTTACCCAAAAAATCAACACATCAATTAAAAATATAAGCGGACTTTTAGCTCTAAAGTACACATTTTGGACGCATTTGGGCGATTGCCTATTATGGTGGCATTACACATGGCTATTCAAACAATTCATGACAAACAATTACCATGTGTGGGCAGTGTATTGGACAAAGCATTTGCCTTATTGCCTATTTTATAAATATGATCAATACCAAATATGTACTATTGACAAGCTATTTAGTTTTTTTTAACCGACTACGGTGAAGCAAAAGAAGCGTTATGATTTTTGCAGGCTATGTATGTATGTGTGTGGGTTCATCTGTTGCCTCATAGCTTATCATCCACTTATTAGAACTGGGCAAATGAGGTATCGTTAGAAGCGTCTTGGTCGTCCGCTGTTATGACTAATGTTATATGTTGTGATATAACATCGAATGTGGCGCTCTCTAGTGGTCATAAAGTAATAAGTTTAAAAATAAATTTGAAATAAATATATCGTATTTGGTATCAATTGAAAGAGCTTAATTAGCACATTACAAATATGTAAAAATTATGCCTATTGCTTGCCCCAAAATAATATAAATAACTTTATATAAACAAATTGATGCAATGTTGTTTAGAGCTCTAAATTCTATAACGTCAACTCATAATGTATGATTTCCACGATACAGACCATGAGTCTAGTGTGGAAATTATTAGAAATGCTTAACCGAAATGGCTTTACAATATACTTACTACCGTAAACTGAAACTGGAAATTATTTGTAAATTGCTTTTGTATGTATGTTGTTAAATAAAGAGTTTTGTTTTTAACTAAAACTTGACTACTGAAAAATAGCGCATTAAAAAGTATTTAACAAGGAAATATAAAGGATAGCTGTGGTCGTATGCCACATACTCTAACAAAAAATACAGTCTAGAGAAAAGTGGCATACAACCACGGCATCCTTGATATCTTCTTATTTAATACATTTTAAAGCGTGATTTTTCAGTAGTCAGGTTTTATTGATCTTTACCGTCAGTAGAGAACCTTTTAACAGTGGGCAAAATGTGACATTCCACACATGAAACCTCTTTGAAGTGAATACTTTTTTATGAAGTAAATTGTGTTTGTATATTTTTGTATATTTATCAAATCAACAAACGTCGAATAACAAACACAAATAGCCGTGTGAAGTAACCATCTAGGTATAGAGATTACTATATGAGGATCTGACATGACATACATACCCACAATTTTACTAACATCCTTCTGCCACCGGGGTCAACAATATTTGGTACATTAGTACATGTAGTGTCATTAAAGATTACAGTGTGACGTACTAGATTAGCTACCCGATTAAAGATTAAGCAAAGTTCATGTGGGTAACTATCTGTGACATAATGTACAGCGAAAGCGTACAGTCAGCGTCAGAATTTGATTGACGATGTTGACTACTAAACCTCAATTTGATTTAAATGTCAGGAGTCATTGGGTGTGAGGGATATGCCTGTCAACCCACATTCGGCAACCGAAACGACCCACAGGCGTCGTGCGTTTTAGTCGGTTCGAGTCCGACATAATATCTCCCACCGGCTCCGGTGGTGGAGGTATCCATTGAGGACTTTTCGCATTATTATCTAAATGTCAAAGTATTTGTATTTCTTCGAACTAGAAGTGTTTTGTACACACCTCATATACCACCATATGACAACAATCAGTCAGCAGGAACGGCGGTAAATCAAGGCATAAAGATCATTTTGAGTATTTTATTCGTTAAGATCGATCTGATGCTGACTGTCCTTGTGAAGATATACCTACACTGTGTAATTATGACGCACCCACCTTTTGTATTTTCTAAGATTTTGATAATAACTTTTTAATAAAGAATAAACTAAATAAGGACTATTTGACGAGATTTTCCATACCACTACCTTTTATAGTCAGAATTTTAATTCGATTCCAGATTTGACATTAGCTACTGTCATTTCGGGGGTGACAGGCGCGCCTCCCCGTTTCCGGGGACGAGTTGGGGACTCTGTAGTCCCCACACCCGAGAAGAGGGCCAGATCGTTAGATATGGCCCTGGGTCGGCCGGGGTGCGAGGTATATGCCTGTCAACCTCACCTTCGGCAACCAAAACGACCCACAGGCGGCGTGCGTTTTAGTCGGTTCGAGTCCGACATAACCCCCTCCACCGGCCCCGGTGGGATTTTGCGCACGTAAAAAAAAAAAGAAAAAGCTACTGTTATTTTGTGAAATAATGATACCACATATAATAGTGTAGTGATGAACACAAAAATCGATACACAATCAGTGTGTGTGCCATCAGTGTGCCAATTAAAGACTAAATTATTGATTTTTATTTAAATAAATACATAATTATTTATTAATTAGTAATCGCTGCTCTATTTTATAAAAAGTTAATATTTTTGTTTTTATATTAAAAACAAAACTTATAATAAAAGAGCCTAGATAGTTTTCGGTATTGGCAACCCGTGCGCGCTCGTGCAGCTATCGCCATTTTGTTTATCGTGTCATTCGGCTTCATTCTCCCAGTCTGACTGCACGAATATCTTATTTCATTGCGAATCGATATTTTGTTATTTTGTTGGGTTTTTGTTAAAGTGTTGTTACGTTGTGTTTGTTGTTACGTTTATAGTTTTTTGTGAACTTTGAGTGAATCTATTTGTTTTGGTTTTCCATCAAAATGGATCCTCAGCCAAGTACATCACAAAAAGACGTGGATGTTTTCTTGTCCCCAAGAAAAAAACGTCCACGAAAAGCTTTCACTGTTACTGAAAAAGTAGTGATCCGCAACGCCTACAAATACGTGAAAAATGAAATTTCTGCGCAATTTTTGTATGAGCAAAGTTGCTGACATATTGGAAATAACCTCACGCTCTGTTTGTAACGTTTTGAAGGAAGTAAATAAAGGTGCGCCGCCAACTCCTCCTAAAAAAACTGGACCAAAGCGAAGTTTCAAAGATAAAATTGATGAATTTACATTCTCTGCAATACGAAGAATTGTTCATCAGTTCTTTTACCGAAATGAACCTCCAACCATTGCGAGCTAAACCCTATCGAATTGATATGGGCGCAGGTAAAGGGGCATGTAGCTCAAAATAATAAAACCTTCAAATTGACAGACGTGAGAAATTTATTTCAGGAAGGCATTCAAAAAATTACGGCTACCGAATGATCTAAATGCGTATCCCTTGTTGTCAAAGAAGAGGAAAGAATGAGTAGGCTAGATATGTTAATTGACAATATCACAGACACATTTATAATAAATGTTACAGAAAGTAACAGAGCTAGCGATAGCGATGACGGCGACAATTTATAAAATAAATTATTACCATAATACATCTATCTGTTTTATTTGTCATGTTCCTTCATGATCACATTTTTTTATTTATCTCACACACAATTATAAAAGAAAAGTTCAGATCGTTAATTAATCGTCAAAACTAAATTATCGGTTCAGAAATATTTAATTTCCTGATATACTTAGTTTACGAGAGTTAAATTATAAACGAGAAGAATCGATCCGGAAATATTCCATTTCCATATCGAATAATTCCGCAACGTCACTATTTAGTACTTGTCATAACGTTGCAACACTGAAATTGTCAAATCTGGAATCGAATTAAAATTCCGAGTATAGTCAATATCGCATCGATCACTATTATCTTAGCGTTTATGACGATCAAAATATTGTATCTATGTAAAAGTTGAAACGTAGCGCCCTCCACCTAAATTTATTAGGATATTTGTTCATAGAATAAATTTATGCGTGTCACTTGGTCAAACCGTAGTTCTTTTGTTCACACGTACTAGTAGTATCTTGTAGCATCGGAGAGTCTCATATCGGACCACAGATTAAACGACTCTTAAGGAAGCAACTGCGATCTGAAATTATAACTTCAAGTGAAAAATTTGCGTAAGAACTTCGCTTATTAATCAGTAGTTATACTGACTTACTTACTGCTCCTCACTATCTAGTGTGGTAAAATTATATCGACTACAAAAGTATCTTATGTATTTCTAAATGATTCTAAAATAATACATTGAATACTCAGGATATCAACTGTAATTATGATTATAATCTTTACAAATCAAGCAATAAATAAATAATAATAAATAAATATTCTACAACATTCTACACAACGCTATTTAGACCCATGGTAAGAAGCAATTATGCTAATGTTTATATAAAGAATGCTAATTTTATACGAAATGTTATGGTATTATATAATAGGCATATCTCATGCTCATTAGGCTATTTACGTCGATCACAGACGAACGTAGTGGCTTTATATCTCACTTAAATAAAAGTCCGACACCAATACGAGTAAGCAGATACACAGATACGAGTATATTTATATAGCTATACGAGCGTCAGAGGTTGCGACCTTCTACGTGATCTACGTCCCCCATGAGCACAGGCTAGGGGGTGACCGGTGGAGGCGACAGTCATCCTATCAGAAGCAGCCGCAGTGATGACGAAAGATTCGCGCTGCCTCATTCCCCGGGACTAGGTGGGGATCTCGTGCTCCCCATACCCGAAGAGAGTCAGCTCAAAAGAGATGGCCCTACGTCGGCAGGGGTGTGAGGGGTAGGAGGTAGGACACGAAGGTTGTCCCATCCCAACTGAGAAGTACCTCCGCACTACAGAATACAGCGGTCATAATAGTCTCGTGTTGAGTTAGTGGCGGTGAGTAGGGTAGCCAGTGCTCACTGGAGAGTTTTGTGCTGTCAGTGGGAAGGACAAAGGCTTGCCCTAATTATGTACTCTACACTGATGGCACAGAAACTCTCTGTTCTTACAGGGTCAGCAGCGTGGGAGTGACTCCCCAGGTGTAGAACACGTTCATATGTCACGATAGCCACTTTTCATCAAGTGAGCCGTGTGCTTGTCTGCGACCTAAGTTGTATAAAAAATATGCTTCTGATAATTTCACCTCTGGCAATCTGCGACCTTCAGACTGCGTGCATTTTAATCGGTTCAAATCCAACATAGCCTCCCCCACCGACCATGGTATCTGTGGGGAAAAAAGAAGTATATACATTTAGATGAAACACCATTGAAATATTGAACACATAGCGTCCATGGCTGTATTTTACAGTCTGTACCATGGGGAGTGTTCTGATGAGCTCTTCCAATTAGTCCAACCCTCCCCTTTCCTACACAGGACAACACGTGCAGGTCTTAGATGTCATCCGTACACGGTGCAGAATATCCGATCAAGAACCAAGTGGTTCGGAGACTCTTTCCTCTGTCGCACCATTAAGGCCTGGAATTCATTACCAGCTCACGTGTTTCCTTCTTCCTACAGTCCCGGGTCCTTTAAGCGGGGCGTGAAAAAGCATATGATGAGGCCGTCAAGCTAAGTGTCACCATTGTCACACGGTATGTGTAAGTAATGGTGACCTTCTTTTCTGGGACTTTGCCTTCAGCTTACCATCAGGCAAGGTGAAGTCTAATTAACGTGTTCTATATAAAAAAAACAGTAGGTGTCAATGATGCATGGTTAAATATTAAATATACTCGACTCATTTCTCTTGTTTATGTTTTACCATTATTGATTGTAACTTAAGCAGCCGTCAGTATTTTGCTTTTACTTTTAGTATGGCGAAATATGGTGCTAGCACCTCTACCTATCCCTTCAGGGATATAGGCGTGAGTTTGTTATGTTATGTTACTTTTAGTAACCGATTCTTTAAACTCAAAAGTATATTTTTTAAAATATTCTTATATAATATTCTTCAAAGCGTTAGTCAAAGCTTTCTTATTAGATTATCATAATTCCCTTCCGAAGATTATTTGAAGCCCTTAGGAAGAGGTTATTTTTAATAGATAATGGGGGAAAAATGCTTGCTATTTTAAGCTAAGGATGAAAGTTTATTTGACTCGGGTGACATTTTGACTTAATGAACCATTTTAGAGATAAGCTTTAAGAATAATGTAATGAAAAGAATTTAAGGCAGGTATCTACATAAATTAGATAGCGTTAACTATCTACATAAATTTTGAATAAATTTTGTACGGATAACGTCACAGATAATGATCGTTACTAAAATATGTCTTACAATTATTTTTATTCACGCAAAATTCCATTATCCAGATACACCGATCCCTCCGATACACAACGAAGTCCAGGATTTACTTTTTATCATACATCCCAAAAATTAGTTAACCTTTAGAGCGTTTTACCACTATCCGATCCGGTAACCATGTTAGCTCCGATATCCGACATCCGATAGCCGACAGGAAGTAAAATCTATGTATCTGTCTTTCACATTTTCCATCCCTAGATCGGATCACTGGTGTGTTCACCCGATATCGGATATCAATGTCAGTCAATCACCATGACAGCCAAAATATTTTTTAAATTTATAAGTATATTAACAACAGAAAAGAGATTATTTTAGATTTTTTTTAAATCCTAGTATGTCATTTATTCAACATATAAAAAAGTACAAATGTAAAATAATAAAAAAATAAAACAAATAACTTGTCATATTCAATGGTAGAGATTTCTAAGGAGTCTGTGGTTGGGCTTATGGTTATTTTTTGGGGCTATGCTGTCGAGCAAATGGATGCATCTATCCTTGACGTATCGGACCGAATTTATCGGATGTATGTGAAAACAGCACACGGTGTCGGCTATCGTCATCCGACACCGATATCGGATCGGATAATATGAAAACAGGAGGCCTGCTTCAAAGTCTCGTTTGTTAATAAATAGGTGCGTGCCGACTTGCAGTAGGCAGATGCTTTGGGCTCCAATATCTTTATGATGTCCATGTACTAATTTCTAAGAAAAGGAAACTTTAGAATTAAATATTGTACTCTAATTGATTAGAAAATGGACGGTAGGTTCAAGTGATTTGTCATTGAAAATATTAATAGATTTAGGGGATTAGCGGGAAGGGATAACAAAGTAGGTACATTTGAGTCGAACCGTATTCTATATAAAGGATAAAGTACCTGTACCCACACCTACAGGTACATAAATACCGCACTTAATAAACCAGTTAGTTAAGCCTGGTTACAGGGTTCTCATATATCAAACAATATAAAGCAATGTATACATAACGAGTAATTAGTTCTTTGTAATTTACTAGCAGCCCGGGACCCAGCTTTGCATAAGACTAAATTCTTTAAAAAAATCCTATAATCCTATTACTGCGCTACTTATTGGGTTAAACATAATTGTGATATAATTACTTACTTAAAAAGTACAGAGCTTTTCATATATTTCTGCAAATATGTGCTTCTTATTTTGTATATTGTACAATTCCATACAACGTTAACATTATAGGCATCTATTGATGAAACTCATGCAAAAACCGCTGAATAGTTTAGAAGATCTAAGTGCGCAGAGATATGGAGATCCCCACGGAACCATTTCCCCCTATTAAATCCCCCAGTTAAATTTTTAACAAATAATGGTTATCGTTTAGTTTGTGTGTCACGATTCACGTGCCTATAGTTTTACTATGTGAAGTTTTGACCACACTAATTTCCGTAATGATAGTATCAAACAATATAAAGTGGTTGCGCCGATGGTAGAATTTGTATTTTTTTTGCTCAATAGTAGTAATTCAAGTCATTGACACTGAAACACACGCTTCCTGTACCCATCTCCCTCCCGCGCTACCTTTTAAAGTGAGATAGCAATAGTTTCCGCACCGCTCAATTGTCAAAATAGACGCATATTCGCTTCCGCTTTTGAACTAATAAACAATGGCCGGCGGCGCGCGCGTCTCTCAGAAATTAATAATGTTTGTTGGATTTTAACCGCTTTCATTGACCTTTACCGATCGGATTGTGCCTCTCGTGTGTCCCTCAAGTGATTTAGTGATGTGGGCAGCAGCTCCTGAGCCAGGAAGAGAAGATCGGTGCAACGGCCCAGCCAGCAAATGACAAAACAGCACGTGGCGTAGTAAAGGTTAGTGCATCCTCTCCTAATTTCTCGGGTTGCATTCAATGCCTAAACCACCTCCGCGGCAACCCGATCACCTATCTTGTTTGTTGTGTAAAGTGTCATATGAAACATGTTAACTTCATCCCCGCAAAATACAGTCCACTAGCTCAGGTGGCATGAGAATCGCGCCACCATAAAGCAATGTATACATAACGAGTAATTAGTTCTTTGTAATTTACTAGCAGCCCGGGACCCAGCTTTGCATAAGACTAAATTCTTTAAAAAAAATCCTATAATCCTATTACTGCGCTACTTATTGGGTTAAACTTAATTGTGATATAATTACTTACTTAAAAAGTACAGAGCTTTTCATATATTTCTGCAAATATGTGCTTCTTATTTTGAATATTGTACAATTCCATACAACGTTAACATTATAGGCATCTATTGATGAAACTCATGCTAAAACCGCTGAATAGTTTAGAAGATCTAAGTGCGCAGAGATATGGAGATCCCCACGGAACCCTTTCCCCCTATTAAATCCCCCAGTTAAATTTTTAACAAATAATGGTTATCGTTTAGTTTGTGTGTCACGATTCACGTGACTATAGTTTTACTATGTGAAGTTTTGACCACACTAATTTCCGTAATGATAGAATCAAGAGCACTTCCTCTTGTGGAGAAAAATATTTATATTCCGTAGGAGTCCTTTTATATGTAAAAAAGTTATCAGAAATTTACATTTTAGTACTTCATTTTAAGCATAATAGCGAAATATTTGAAGAAAACTTTCATAGAAAATATTTTACGCTTAGTGACTATAGTACATTAGTATTCCACCTTTATACACGACCATTCTATGCGATAAGAGAGCGAGTGGTCTTAAAAAGGTTGGCTATAAGTATCTTTCAAGAGAATACATTATAAGTTTAGGAACCTCGTAAGTAGACTTCCACGAAAGACGTGGTCGAACATTTTCACAATTCCAATAAAACTTTGAAAATAATGTTCCAAATATGAGTATTCTAAGGAATTTTAATGTTAAAAGGAAAAGAATTTGCGTCGGTAGTTTAGTGGTTAAAGAGTCAGCCTTACGATCTAGAGGTCCCGGGTTCGAATCCTGGCCATTACACTACCGACGTGAACCCTCTTCTAGCTCAAGCAATTTAGATTAGTTGGCGGGGTTAGAGGGAAAATTAGTAATTGCGGTTGCTAATATTCTTTAAAAAATTCATCTGTTCAAATAAAGAATTAAGAAATAGTACTTAAAAATATGTAAGGTTAGCAGTATTTTTCAAATTCGATGAATGACAATATTGATAATCACAGACGCCTAGTAGAGATCGTTGGATTTTAAATTGGATCTGGATGAATCTTCCAGTATTTGGTAGCTGAACTGCATTTTTAAAAAGGGTACTAAATTTTAACATACACTTACACTCGAAAAAACGATATCTTGTCGTTACTGCAGGTACTAAGATTATCTGAGCGTTTCCATGTTTCCTTTCACACAACTGCCTTCATGTTAAATTCTTAGTATATATCCTACATTTTCACTAGATGGCGTTATAAATATCAAGTCGAATACTGATTACACTGCCACCTATTTTAAGATCCACAAACCGTTTCTGTATTTAGCTGCAAGAATTGTTTTGAGCTGATCATGGTAATTCGTAGATGTAGTTTTAATAAGATACTACGAAATACTAAAACAAGTAAAAGTCTCTCTATATTTTAATCGCTAAGGCGGATATCATACTCGTTCGCAGGAGGGCAGCGCGCGCAGAATTGTCTGCTGTCACGCGCGGGACGGCGGTTTAACAATAGGTCGAGAGCTATGGCATTTTATGTAGGTGAATGAGGTATTCTAAAATCTTATTAACAGTAAAGTTAAATATTGCATAATTAAGAAAATAAAAGAGTCATACTATATGCGAGAAATTAATTATTTTTGCACCTGACTTGCTAAACTGTATATATAACTTTCATATATCACTTTAACGGTGCCCAGTTGCATCGGCATTCTAGAAAGACACCCCAAATTTCTATTTAAATAAATTTGGCGTTTATACACGTTGTGTTCCAATATTATTTTCAGTTAAACCTCAAACACCTATACATAAATGTCTAACAGCTCGCGGACTAAAATTCCACCGAAATCACGTGAGTGATTGCAGATTTCAGTGTATATCATACATACCCCGCGTTTTTCCGCGCCATCACGCATGGGGACGCATGTTTTTTGCTTGTGCGCGCATGATTGCGTCTTCAATGTGTGGGACCCCGCGTGTTATCTGTATAAAAAGAGCTATGTAGAGGCGATACGACACCACGCTTCCCCGCGCTCTGCCGCGTGACCCGGGGCAGTGTGAGAATTGCCTAAAGTTTAATTCTTATAAATAAATATTCCACAACATTCCACACAACGCTATCTCGACCCATGGTAAGCATAGCTTAACTAGCTTGTGTTATGGAATCTAGAATGTGGATAAACATACTTAGATACCTTTTTTTTGTAAATACATACATTTTAATACAGAAATACTAAGACCAACAACAAAATTTTTTAGTTGATAGGACACGGCGGTATTTCCGCCCGATTGAGCAGTCCGACTGGGGAAGTACCTCCGCCCTACAGAATACCGCGGTTATAATAACTTCGTGTTGTGTTCCCAGCGGTGAGTAGGGTAGCCAGAGCTCACTGGAGAATTTGTGCTGTCAGTGGGAAGACTAAAGGCTTGTTTTGATTTGTTTTCTACTGACGGCACAGAAACTCTGTACTTACAAGGTTGGCAGCGCGACTGTGATTCCTCTGGTGTTACAGACGTCCATAGGCCACGGTAACTACTTTCCATCAGGTGGGCCGCTGCTTGCTTGCCAACTAAGTGGTATAAAAAAAAAACCAAGGCAAATAAGCATATTTGTGCATACAAATATTTGAACTGCGCGGGAATCGAAGCCGCGTCTCCCACATAGCAGTCGAACGTTCTACCGCTACGCCACAGAGGACTTGCTTTATACATACATACATACACACATACATAAAATCATGACTTATGACTTATACAGTTATAATTCATACTTTAGGTAAGGAATATTAGACAAGATGTTTTTGCCAGGTTTAATTGCTTTGTATCTGTAAATAAACTCACATGTAAGAGTAGTGCTACGTGTTTTTGATTACACATTTTTAATCTTAAATCCATTCCAAAACATAAAATACCCCAAAACACTGTAACTCTGGTGAACAGTGAACACATGATAATGCTTTTAAAACCATTGCGCAGTTCATGTTTAGAACACACATGATGCACTGTATCGTACACAGTGGAGAAAAAGAAGTACCCAGTAGTTTCTTTGTCGTTTCATTTATTTTTAATTACGGAGAAGGGTTTAAATAATATTAAAAATATTCCTGAGTTTGTTGAACAGCTCTGATATTTTTAGTTTTGCTAGAGATTTTCCAGCAGATATTTCACTTTTAATCTGGATATACTTTTATCATTTTTCAGCATCTCTGATTTCAGATCTTCTGAAAAATCTATTTGACAAAAAATAAAAGGAAAAAAAACTAAATAATTATTTTTAAGAAGTCGGTCACAGTAGCCATTTAGAAATTCCACGATATCGTGAAAGGAAATGTATATTTTTAGTCTATTTTAACTTCTATTCACAACTACACTGTCTGTCAGTGTACAGGACTGACAACTTTCACGCCATTATTTGTAAAAGAACAGCATCTTGAAAATAGTAGCAGAAACTATGTACTCCCCAATATTAATTTTTGGTATGAATTAGGTAGGTACAACTACCTAAGTATGTTTCTAATAGGCTCTTGTTACTTTAAAAAAAAGGCAATAATTTCACGTCCCTTTATTGATTTGTATTATATGTTAGATATGAAAAACTAACTTCACTTTCACTATTGCTATTTTGATACGGTAATGTGTATTAGTAAATATAAATTCAACAGTAAGACTTTTCAATTCAATTTAAATTCTAGGATAAATTTTCAAGCTGAAGATTCACAATCAATTCGTAGCATCGGCACCAATCAAAGTGAATTACTATTCAAATCGCGAAGAAACTTATTACACAGAAGCGAAGCTTGAAGTAGCAGTAGTTAATAAAAATATATAATTCCAGAAAACTAATGAAAGGTAATAAATTGCACGAAGTTAATTAAATAGTAATTGTAATTAATAACAGCCGCGTGGTTCCCGGCAGAGAAGAATTTGGACCACTCCATCTCTTCCCATGCGGTGTCGTACAAGGCGACTAAAGTATAGAGCTGTTTAACATCAGACATATATGTACAGCCCAGACTCAGCCTCAAATGTATGGCTTGAGCCAACAATAGTGCCCGTAAAACGGCAATAGGCTCACCTCCTATTACGTGGGACCGAGTTCAATGATTGATGAAATGTGGGTGGTAATTCACCACTGCCTAACCCTCCAATATAGAATACGTCAATTAGACTTCGCCTTGCCTGATGGTAAGCTGAAGACAAAGTCTCAGAAAAGAGGGTCACCATTACCTACACATACCGTGTGACAATGGTGACACTCAGCTTGACGGTCTCATCATATGCTTTTTCACGCCCTGCTTAAAGGCCCCGGGACTGTAGGAAGAAGGAAACACGTGAGCTGGTAATGAATTCCAGGCCTTAATGGTGCGACAGAGGAAAGAGTCACCGAACCGCTTGGTTCTTGATCGGATGTTCTGCACCGTGTGCGGGTGACATCTAAGACCTGCACGTGTTGTCCTGTGTAGGAAAGGGGAGGGTGGGACTAATTGTAGCTTATCAGAACACTCACCATGGTACAGACGGTAAAATACAGCCATGGACGCAACATCTCTACGCATCTGTAAAGGTTCTAGGGTGTTCGTAACCTCGGGATTCCCAATGATGCGGACCGCACGTCGCTGCAACCTGTCGAGAGCATCTAGTAAGTACTTTGCATAACCAATGTAATTATCAACTCATAAATTTATAAAGAAATGATCCACTTTATGCCAATTAGGTATGATATCACCATCATCATCATAAACAGCGTGATACAAACCTGGTGATAAAAAACTAGTCAGACTTTTGAGTGTTCCAACTACTCGTAACGATTGCTATAGATGTTCATATGACAACTAAGACTAATGGATTAACATGCTTTCCGAAGCGCGACCACACGAATGTAAAACCCCATATTCATGCATACTAATATTTGCACTGAGCGGGGAGTGAAACCGTGCCTCCTGCGTAGCGTCTCTATCCTGTCTATCTTATCTATCTTAATATCCTGGTGAGGAATATTTGTGTGATTTTAAATATTTAATGTACATATACACACATATATATATACGACGCCGACCTCCGTGGCGTAGCGGTAGAGCATTCGACTGCTATGCAGGGGGCGCGGGTTCGATTCCCGCTCAATGCAAATATTTTATGCATGAATATGTATATTTGCATTGGTCTGGGTGTTTCTATGTATAATATGTATGTATTTACAAAAAAAAGTATCTAAGTATGTTTATCCGCATTCTAGATCCCATAACACAAGCTATTTAAGCTATGCTTACCATGGGTCTAGATAGCGTTGTGTAGAATGTCGTGGAATATACGCCTGTAAATCTCTAAAAGGGTAGGCAGAGGTGTAATTAAGATCCACATTTCATGAACTATGATTTTCGGTCCCACGTAATAGGGGGCGAGCCTATTGTCGTCAAGCGGGCACTTAGTCATGGGCTGTAGGTTTACTGTCAATGGAGAACTGCCCTATCTCTTAGTCGCCTTCTACGACACCCACAGGAAGAGATGGGACATCCCTATGCTACTCCACCGAAAACCAACACAGGAACTAAAAATTACATACATACATTAACATAAATTCACGCCTATATCCCCGAAGGGGTAGGCAGAGGTGCTAGCACCCACATTTCGCCAGTTTATGTTTAGGTCCCAATGTAATAGGTGGCGAGCCTATTGCCATTAACCGGGCACTTATAAACCTGCGATAAATACACACATAACTTCGAAAAGTCATTGGTGTGTGCCATAGTAAAACCTGGGATCGAACCCGAGACCTCGTCTCAGCAGTCCATTACCCATACCACTAGGCTACCGCGGTTGATATTTTAAGGAACTCTCAGATTAAATGAATATTTATAATTCCTCCCATTGAATCTACTCATAACTTTCTCTTAGAGTGTATAACTTTGATAATTGCCAATATCTATTCCAAACAGCTAAGCTATATAAGCTATATAAGCTTTTCCATGGATTCAAATATCACAGTTCAATACAATTAATTGAATCTTAAGTATTTTCGAAGGACAAAGTTTAAATAGCTGACAGTTTGCACACACAATTAATCACGCCATTATCCCCAAAGGGTTAGGCAGAGGTGAATTAACACCGACATTTCACCTGTCATTGTATTCGGTCCCACGTAAAAGGGGGTGAGCCTATTGCCGTATTTCGGGCACTATTGTTGACTCGAGCCATGGGTTTTGAGTCGAGTCTGGGCTGTATATATATGTCCGATGTTAAACAGCTCTATCCCTTAGTCGCCTTGTACGACACCACATGGGAAGAGATGGGGTGGTCCAAATTCTACTCTGCCGGGAACCACGTGGCAGAGTTAATTTAAGTATGTTTTTCATTTCTAACATATAATACAAAGTATAGTAGTAGTAGTAGTATAGTATAAATGCAAAGGGTTAGGCAGAGGTGAATTAACACCGACATTTCACCTATCATTGAATTCGGTCCCACGTAATAGGGGGTGAGCCTATTGCCGTTTTATTGTTGACCACCAACGCCACTATTGTTGACTCGAGCCATGCATTTGAGGCAGAGTCTGGGTTGTATATATCTGTTTGATGTTAAACAGCCCTATCCCTTAGTCGCCTACAAGGGACGCGACTAAGGGATAGGGCTGGGACGACACCGCATGGGAAGAAATGGGGTTGCCCAAATTCTACTCTGCCGGAAACCACGCGGCTTGACAGTTTGCATGTATTTATATTAGTTTTGTTATGCCAAGTAATGTTTCTAAAACCTTATAGACATATTTAATAAGCTCTGAAGTTGAAACCTTTTTGATGGATTGATAAAGGAAACAATCTGCAAGTGATCATTATTAAACTAGTGTAAAATTGAGATTAGACTTATTTTTGTTTAAATTTTAATGTATGCCACTGAGATAAGGTAGTCATATATTTAATTTTTTATTTTAGGTATAATTTCATTAATTCTTCTCAGTTCAAATATTAACAATAAATAACTATCTGCCTATTTTTCTACATTCACTAATTAAATCTATTATTATATACACATTACTAAAAAAAATAATTAAATACATGCAAGTACTACTAAACTACATGGTAGTAAAAGTTAAAATGCGTCGTGGAATTCCTCCTCATCGCATGCCTCTTGTGGTAGCGTTCCCGAAGACTGACAGCATTGTCACGTTGTATGGCAATGTTTTTTCTCTGACATTAGAAAAGGCCAGCCTTCTGGTCACGAGAAGCGTCGACCATCCGCTTCGCAATCTCCCTGAAGACCCCATGGCCCAAACATTTCGACTTAAAACAACACAAATTCGTAACAGAAATTGAAAATCTCCAATGAGATTGAAGTGTCTGTACACCTTAAGAGCCTTTGCAGAAGCTGCAGTAGCACCGACACAGCCAGCCGTACCTGGTATATGGGTAAGAGCAATGATGTCGACGCATGTTGCCACATACTCCAGGGTCCTAACCATTTTCCATGGCATTAATGACATACCATCCCCTTCCTGCCATCGTCGCGCGCCACTGAATTTTTTTATATTGTACTTCACTACTAAT
The DNA here is from genome assembly GCA_963662185.1 of Eilema griseolum. Classification (NCBI taxonomy): domain Eukaryota; kingdom Metazoa; phylum Arthropoda; class Insecta; order Lepidoptera; family Erebidae; genus Eilema; species Eilema griseolum. Next base: position 8,224,994 of record OY759245.1, on the reverse strand, counting down.
ACGTGGAAGTAAATGAAATTTTATTCTTTTTAGTGATTACTTCAAATAATAACAAGATCCACTAGATAAGAGTGATAAATACTACTAATAATATTAATATATGTAATCATAATGACAATCTACGAAAATAAAATATTCAACAAAATGTTTGAGTTCATTGAACAATTATGTTCTATAAATATTTCTCTTACTAGAAGTAAAAGCTTTATATCTCGATAATGGTAACCCACATACTACAATCGCTATTACGTATTTCCATTTGAGCCGCCCTTTACCCAGAATGAAATCTGTACAAAGGCTGAAAATCCGTGTAATCGAGAAGGGGATCAAAAGAATTTCTAACCGAATATTACTTGTAGGAGTACCATCGAAATTAAATCAATGCTCCGATATAAATCGTTTGTTAAAAAAAACAATTACAAAAAACAATAAACACGCGTGATATCTGGCAGTAAAGGATGACTTAAGTGTAAGGTAACTTATTTCATTAAAATAAGACTACATTTTAACGGATTCTGTCGCAGTATATAGGGTATTATTTAATCTGACCATGGTCTCGACGTTTAGTTAAGTTTATTTCAATTTCATTATTTTCCATGAATTCCAGCCAGTCTCTTTCATTTAAACAACACATCCAGATTTAAGTATCACTACTTCACAGCTGTGTTGACTCAACATCGGATTGTGGAAAATGGCCCGAACCGACTACAACTTTATCACGAATATAAGAAAAAAAACTCGATACTATGTTATGTCAATAAGGTTGAAATTCCCTTTCCTACACAGGACAACACGTGCAGGTCTTAGATGTCATCCGCACACGGTGCAGAACATCCGATCAAGAACCAAGCGGTTCGGAGACTCTTTCCTCTGTCGCACCATTAAGGCCTGGAATTCATTACCAGCTCACGTGTTTCCTTCTTCCTACAGTCCCGGGTCCTTTAAGTGGGGCGTGAAAAAGCATATGATGAGGCCGTCAAGCTGAGTGTCACCATTGTCACACGGTATGTGTAAGTAATGGTAACCCTCTTTTCTGAGACTTTGACTTCAGCTTACCATCAGGCAAGGCGAAGTCTAATTGACGTGTTCTAAATTAAAAAAAAATTGCTTGCAGGTGTTTGCTAGATTTTTTCATCATTAGTGTCCCTAACTAGTCTGTGCTATTGAGCAAATGACCGCATGAGACCAATTTTATGATATACGTGAAAATAGCACATGGTGTCGGCTATCGGATAGAGGCTATTATCGTCCGATATCGGTATCGGACCGTATAACGCGAAAACGGCCTTATGAAGATGGTTGGTTCTCTACAGGTTTTTATCATAATCTCACAGTGTTCGTTTTTACAATTTTTTTATAGTTTTGGTCTTATATTCGACCATATCAAATAAGCCATTAAGCATTAGATATAGAAGCCACACGCTTCGATCCGCTTCACGATCAGTCTGTGTCCTCAATTCTTATGATAAGGTATTTTTTTCATCAAAGTATTCTTGTGTGTAAGGACAGCAGTAGTGGGCTATTTTTTAGAGATAACAGCACGATCACGAGATCATGGGAGCAAAAAAAAAACAATTTTACTTAAGAAATATGCTTCTATTTTATCTTGTGAGGGATTGTTTGGGTGGGTTCTCTGATTTATTCAGAAAAAAAATAAATTAATAAAAAATAAATAACCTGACTGCTGTATTAAAGATCGAAACAAGTTTGATAGCAAGTGGTACCAATTAGATCGATGAACGACCTCCGCCCCCCATGAGGGCAGGCCTGGGGGTGACAGGTGGAGCCACCTGTCACCCTGGCAGAAGCAGGTCGCGGCAGCGGCGCGCCTCGAGCGCTTCCCCGTTTCCGGGGACGAGTTGGGGGCTCTGTAGTCCCCACACCCGAGGAGAGGGCCAGATCGTGAGAGATGGCCATGGGTCGGCCGGGGTGCGAGGGATATGCCTGTCAACCTCACCTTCGGCAACCAACCCACACCCACAGGCGGCGCGTGTTTTGGTCGGTTCGAGTCAGACATTACCTCTTCCACTGGCTCCGGTGGGTGGGTATCCGTGGGGATTTTGCGTACGTAAAAAAAAGCGGTACCAATTAATTTACTTTCGGTTATGAGAGGTTCATGGGTACTAAATACATACATCCGCGTGTAACATATTACTCTCGCTAGCGCAATCGGGTAAATACTCGCAAACTTCATGTAGGCTGGGGCCACCGTGATACTTAAACAGGGATCCTTGTGCCATGCTAAGTCGTTCCATATTTACTTCTAAAATTGAAAAGAATTATTTCATGCATTTTACCCAAAAGTGTCAAACATTCAAGACATTGAAATATTCAGAAAACAAATGATAAAACCAAACAATATGAAGACTTTTTTGCAATAGGTTCACAACATCACACTATTATTAGATTTTCTAGTCTATAACAAAACAAACTTTTTCTAGACTTAAGGACTCAAGAAGACAGAGGGAAGTGTTAAAAAAAACTTTACACTTTCAAGATTAATAGCACATAAACAGAATTAACAGCCCTCACAGTAGGCGTATCTATTGAAAGTTTGTCCATTAAAATCCCATTTACGAAATTTATATAATCCAATTGAGGATTCAAATACTATGAAAGAAAGCACTTTAAGTATTGGGTGATAATTTTTCATAATTTTAAGATTTCTACGAGTGTGATTCAAGATTAGTACTGTTTTACTAGCTTTAAATGGGTCCTAGAATTCAAATAAACTTAGATACATTTATTTTGTAAATATATACATATTATACATATAATATACAGAAACGGGGCATAAGGGGAAGTACCTAAACCGTTCTAGTTACAGCAAAATACATAGGTGGCATATAAGTACATGGCCCACCTGATGAATGGTGGTTACCGTGGCCTGTGGAGGTGTACATTATTCATGCTCTCAAATATTTTCACTGCGCGTGAATCAAATTCGCAACCTTTGACAACTGTCTACTGTCAAGAAGTCTTTTGTATGTAATAATTGAATACAGTTAATTTTAGCATCATTATTGTCATAGTCAGGCATTATATTATGATGGGGTAGATCTCACATACAAACGGCATCATATTGGTTTTTAAATATTTCCACTCTCTAATGACATGCAAATTACCAAAAAAGCCTACATTTTTATGATGTACGAAAATCTGTAAATCCCTCCTTAAATAATATCAGCACGATATTTGCTTATGTTTAAGTTACTGATTCTGCATTATAAGGAAGTCGTTACTTTTTATAGATCATTATGAGAAGTCATGCTGGGCAATTTCTTTTATATTTTTATTTTTTATCGCTTTTTATCTGTTTGTTAGGGCGAGTTTCCACTTTGAGAATAGTTAAAGGCAAAATTTTCACAGAAAGGTATCTGCTGGAAAATATTCAAAAAATACCATACACATATATGATATCTTTTGAAGGTCCGATGCTAACCCAAGGATTTTAAATGGTTAGAGCGGATTACCTACATAGTAGTGCATACGGCCAGGGTGTGAGAGAATTATGTCTCTGGCAACCCTCAGATGGTGTGTCTTTTAGTCGGTTTAAGTTCGACATATGTAACTCCCCCCCCCCACTCTGGCGGGGGGAGGGAATATTTTATACGATAAGGCAAAATATAGTAGTGTATACATATAAAACGGTAGTAAATTGTAAAACATTACTTAACTTATTATTACTGAACAGAAAAAAAATACTGGGCCTAAGTGAGCTCTGTGTCCGGTAATAAGGTAGTATCTTTAGTCATCAAATTCTTACCAATAATAGTCTTAGCTTATATCAAAAAATACGTATGGTAATCTAAGGTATTGCCTAAATAAATTGAAACTATGACTTTCATTATTTTCAATTCCCAAAACAGGTCAAAGTATGAACAATTGAAATAAAGCAAAATTTAAATCTCTTAGATTTCTCAATTTTATTACGCATTGTACATGTATAAACGCAACGAGGACTGGGATTAATGCAATATTAATCCCAGTCCCCGTTCTAAAATTCTCTTGCACACCATACATTTACATTATGCGCCAGCACGCTGTGACGTCACCACGATTTTATATGGGGCCTTGTCGGGTGGAAAATTTCACTTCGACAGTTGATGAACTATTATTGTATTATGATAGTAAAAAACAAGACACAACCCTATTGTATCTATTATATTTACGTAATTGGTAGCGACAGAAACACTGTTGTTGTAGAAGTGTGATATTATTTTTGCTTTTTTGTTATTATAAATAAAATAAAATAGAGACATTATATCGATGCAAACTAAGAGTAACACTTCTTCAACAAAACACTATTTCAAAGATTCTCTCACTTTTTGAATGTAGAACCTAAGCAGTACTCCGAAAAATTTGAAACTTTCAATGTCTATTCCGAAGGAAATTGGAAAAGCTAAGCCAAACATCCGTTGATACGCGATATTGCTTTTCGGAAATGAAAAATAAGTAATGTATTCACAGTTTTCTTTGAAAATATGCCGAATTATATTTAGTTAGAGTACGAAGTTGATTCAACTGAAAAATTGGATGTCAGTTGTCTTTATATATTCATGACATATATTATACACGACTAACCCACCTGTCAACCTTTTGGTATTTCATTTTGTATATATATATATATACTTCATTTTCTGTGTATAATAAGTATGTATTTACAAAAAAAAAAGTATCTAAGTATGTTTATCCGCATTCTAGATCCCATAACACAAGCTAGTTAAGCTATGCTTACCATGGGTCCAGATAGCGTTGTGTAGAATGTCGTGAAATATTATTATTATTATTATTTTGAGTTCCGAAAAATAACCAGTAATAACAACAGCATTTTGCTATGTATTCAAAATATCAGGAGCAGGAAAACCTGTTGGTAATTATTAGGATGAATATTATTTGTGAATTGTAACCCAGAACTTGCGAGAGCTTATAGATATCGATAAGCGATATAAAAATATCTTTACAACAAAACTATAATGGTTCATTTAATAATTCCTATTTGACACTGTTCCTCATTTCAATCCACAACCATAATAAAATGCCGATCATAAACGGACTGCTCTACCCAAGCATTAAAAAACCTTTCAACGGATGCCCCAAAATACATTAAATCGCTCTTAGTGTCAATAAGCCAGTATGACTGTTTGTGTCCATTTCCTGTCTAACCTTGTATTGATGAGATTCGGTTCGAAAAGCGTTTTTAAATTGCAACGAATTGTCATAACCTTTCATCGTTTTTATGCGTTTTTAGATGTAGTTAGGTATATGATATGATTTTGATATAAGCAATTTGTAGAAGTTAGTTATTCGTTTTATAAGACACTTCTGATTATTATTTCAGAACCTTCCTCCTTTCTAGAAGTTCGTCCATAAAAACACGACACGGCGGTATTTCCGTGCAATTGAGCCGTCCGACTGGGGAAATACCTCTGCCATACGGAATACCGCGGCCATTTTATATTATGGCCGCCGCGGTATTCTGTATTCTTTGTGTTGTGTTCCCAGCGGTGAATAAGGTAGCCAGAGCTCACTGGAGAGCTTTGTGCTGTCATTGAGAAGACTAAAGACTTGCCTTGCTTTGTTTTCTACACTGATGGCACAGAAAGACAGTGCGTACAGGGTTGGCAGCGTGAGTGTGACTACTCCGGTGTTACACACGTCCATAGGCCACGGTAACCACTTTCCATCAGGTGGGCCGCGTGCTGACTGGTGGAGCCGCCTGTCGCCCTGCCAGAAGCAGACCGCGGCCCGTCCCCGTTTTCCGGGGATGAGTTGGGGACTCTGTAGTCCCCTCACACCTGATGAGAGGGCCAGATCGTGAGAGATGGCCCTGGGTCGGCCGGGGTGCGAGGGATAGGCCTGTAAACCTCACCTTCGGTAACCAAAACGACCCATGGGCGGCGTGCGTTTTAATCGGTTCGAGTCCAACATAACCTCTTCCACCGGCTCCGGTGGGGAGGTATCCGTGGGAATATTGCGCACATAAAAGAAAATTAAAAAAAAGGTGGGCCGTGTGCTTGTCTGCCACCTAAGTGGTATGAAAAAAATAGAAAAAAAGATCATAATATACGCCATTATTCCTGTTAGGTATTAAGACGAGCAGTCATGTGGAACTTATGAAACCCAACCTCAAATTGTAATTAATACGGTTCACTAGGCACGATATTGCGTTGACAGGTGCAAAACAACAACAACAAGGACAAATTGTTATACAATCGATTAAATTAAATACCTACCTGAAGTTATTTTTTAATGAACGTTCAAGGATTTTGAAGTAACTACCATTCGAGTGTCAATTAGCCAGCCTTAACTATTGAGAGGTGATAGATTCAATTTTTTATTCTTTTTATTGGAAGGGTTAGCGGTTAACTGTTTATACAACTTAGGTGGCTCAACGGCTCAACTAATGGAAAATGTTACGCGTATAATGTGCGTGTTCCTGTGCCATCAGTGTTGAAGACAAAGTTAGACAAGTCTTTGATCAATTGAGATATTAAAAAAATGATTTCGGTTCGGGCGGGATATTTTGTTCCCCTTGTAAGGAAAAGATCGCGGGTTTGAATCCCATCTGAACCGATTCAATTTTTTCTATATATTAATCGATTTTAAGAGTGCATACTAAATGCCTTAAAATTTCATTCAAAAGTCTTTGATCTTTACACCGACAGCACAAAAATTCTCCAGTGAGCGCTGGATACCCTACTCACCGCTGGGACTACACCACGAGGTTATTATCGTCGCAGTATTCTGTAGTGCAGAGGTACTTCCCTAGTCGGACTGTTCAATTGGGAAGGGAGTGCCGTTGTGTCCTACCTCCATCATACTACTGCTTACTAGTAATTTCATTTCAGTTATTAATACTCTTTAGCAAAAACAAAATGATTCATTTCAAATTTGGTTCCTTACATATTTGTATTATATTTTGTTACATCTGGATGAGCATATTGAAATTGGAAATTATTTTTCTGTTTCATCGAATCGTGGTGATTATTTTCTCTGAGAACCCTAAACATTTGTACTAAATAAAAGCAAAGTGAAATAAGTAAGTAAATTGAAAAAAGAAATAAATTGAATTGAAATCCTCATTACCCCTGTAAATATAAGGGTAATGACGCTTTTTATTGCTTTGCCTCTTTTCAAGGGTTCCGTAATAGGCTGAGTTTGTTTATATAGCTGTATTTTATGTCGTATTTACGTGAAATCGTCAACATTTTCTAGATCAAACAGATACACAAAATCTAATGGGCTTTTGTGAGAAGCAATTGTTAGAAATATAAATATTAAGGGGATTTTGTTAAGTGTGTAATGTAGAAAAAATTACCGAAATGAATATCGAAAACGACATTCTCGGGAGGATCACGCCGCCAAATCAGGTTAAATAGGAGTTTACGCTAGTACATACATTGCTAGTAGTATTCCTTGAACCAAAATCTGAGATTAATTCTATCAGTAAAGCATTTAATTGTTGATTTTCTTAATAATAACACTTTTTAAATAAAAATTCTATCGCGAATTAATTGTTATTACCTTCTTACATTAGCTCTTGTAACGCTTCGGTTACTTTTCAGTTTGTTGGTTTTCTCTAATTCTAACCACACAATTATTATTGTTTATTATTACGTATATATATACCAATTCGGTTCACTATGATTTGAAATCTTGAAATTGAGCAGTATCTGAATACTGCTGAATTTCATACTAATTTACACTATACTACAACTTACTAGGTAGGTATATTTGTCTCAAAAATCTTCCTCACAAAAGCGGTATCTAGTCTAGCTGTAAGAAGTCTATTGCTCATCTCTCAAATCTTCCATTCACGTTATACTAATGATATTTATCATTGAATTGCCCTTCTATATTAAAATTATCATCATTGAAAATTCGGGTATTAGACAGCACCTACGCGTGACCAACTGACGACCGTTGCTCTTGACAGGCAATTAACTTCACATCCATTGTGATCGTATCAGGCTGTTTCTGGTGTCGATAAGCCGAAAGTCGGGAATAACGTCCAAAACAATATTGCATGTGACTAAACAGTGAGTACTTATCAAAGTAAAATGTTTAATTTTAATACAGTCCACTAGGTGTTAAATTTCGAAACATAGATAATATAATAGCACCGGGAAATGTATAAATTAACCACGAGGCCTTTACTTTTTTATAACAAAAAGACCGGAAAAAGATTGAAAATTAAATGAGATCCTTGGAGGTACCATAGAGAAAATACTTTTTTTTTTTACATATAGGACACGTCAATTGGACTTCGCCTTGCCTGATGGTAAGCTGAAGGCAAAGTCCCAGAAAAGAGGGTCACCATTACTTACACATACCGTGTGACAATGGTGACACTCAGCTTGACGGCCTCATCATATGCTTTTTCACGCCCCGCTTAAAGCTTATACTTAAAGCTTAAACTTCTTTTAATTCCGCTATTGATTTAATATCATATGAGTAGCAATTCTATTTGCCACAAACACGCAAAAACTAGAGAAAAACATTAAACACATAATTTAGGTGCATTAAATTTCACCGTGAAAATTAAAAAATATTACATTATACATAAATTTAAGTTCATTAATTTTTTTTTTTCATTATGTTCATTAATATATATATATATATATATATAATATATATAATATAATATATAATATATTATACATAATATATAATATATATATATATATATAATATTAATATAATAAATAAAAAAATATGTATTCATGTTCATTAATTAAATTTAAATTCATTAAGAATTTAAATTACTTAAATTTATGTATAATGTAATATTTTACATACATACATATGATCACGCCTTTATCTCCGGAGGGTTAGGCAGAGGTAAATTAACACCCACATTTCACCAGTCATTGTATTTGGTCCCACTTAATAGGGGGAGACTATTGCCGTATTCCGGGTACTACTGTTGACTCGAGCCATGCTTCAGATGCTGTATCTGGGTTAAAAAGCCCTATCCCTTCGTCGCCTTGTAAGACACCGCATGGGAAGAGATGGGGTGGCACAAATTCTACTCTGACGGGACATTAATTTAATTAAAGATATAATAATTACATCATCTAACACAGTCATTTTATAAAACTTTGTATAAAAGACATGAGATTTTTAAACTTATTTTGGTTCCGAATCAATTTTTAAAGATACACCTTACTACTTTATTTACGGAATGCAATAAAAGTTAGACATTTCCCAAAATATATACGAAGGACGAACTTGGTCGTAAATGACAACCTCTGTTTTATTCATGAGAGCCAATAAAAACATTGCTTGAGCAAATTTAGGCGTATTTTCATAACACATCAGAAGAGATTCAGTTGGTCAGTTCAGCAGGGCAGGAGAAATCATATTATCACAAATAGCCACAAATTTCTTTGTTGTTGCAACTATCGAGCTGCACTAGATCAATCCCATCAATCCACTTAACGTTTGGTCAGATTCTAATGCCGATCTACTGAGATGGGCAATCCCTTGTAGTGAACTTGATTGAACAAGTACTATTGTTCATTTTGCAATTGAGTAAACTTTTCTTACTTTTCGAAGAAATGATTTCTAAGTGAGATGTTATTTTTGTCAGATCTATGGTCTAGTAGATTGATGAGCTGAGCGGTATGACTAGTATCAAAAATCTAGCTAATTATGTGTTAGTACATTTTGTACATAATGATTACCCTTAATAAACTGTTTGGCTATTTTTTATTCATATACGTTAAATAAATATTATTTTTAAAATACTGAATATAATTAAAATTGGAAAACATTGAATTAAGGCATCATTTTACGTATCTACATTCTAGCTACCAAAACAACAAAATTTGTATAACCCGCAGCATCGAGAAAGAGTGAAAGGGAAAGATAGTTTTGGGGTAATTCAATTAAGTATTGTAGCCCTCTGAGGAAATCGAACAACTTTCTTTCAGCCTCTGTTCATGTTAAGAATAATTAGTTTGTATCACGCAAACAATGCTTATCACGGGATTTAAATATACAACTTTCGAGCGTCGAAGATAAATGCTTCAGATTTTTAATTCAAATACTTTTTTTGTAATATAAGTTAACCTATATTTTAGTATTGTTTAACTTTTTTATAGTTAGTAGTCTATAATTTTTAAATAACGTGTCAACCTCAATGTAAATTGAATGTTTCCGTTCATTGCTATGCTATCATTTAAATAACTATACTAAATATATTGCTATCATTTAAATAACCCTATAACAACACTATTTACTGACGCAAAAAATGGCTTAGCACCGAAGTGGCTAGGCTAGCTAAACGGGATCTTATTTGTATTTAAAACTTACTTTTGGTATCTTCTTTGCACTTTTATCTTAACTTAGTCTTTTAGTTTACAGTTTGATGAAGTATAAATTATATTTTTGAACTATATTTTATCCGGTATAATTATAGATTTTATAATTATGTAAATTCGTTATCTATATAAAACTTTCTTTGGTATTATTGAAAAATTCTTGGCTATGATACAATAGTTGAAGATCATACGGAAAAGTTAAGGCAAGTTATAAAAGTAGGGAAGGTTTTATTTAAATTTTACTGCCAAATGCTACGTACCGTTTATTATTTTCTGTTCGTAAGTGTCGCCTTGTGTGACATTTCAGAGCTTACGAATTTTCTTATTCAGCTTCAAGGTTTTTAGTGTTTTCCAACTTTGTGATATATTTCTCCATAATTGGTTTTACATATTTATTTATACTCGTCATCATAATGTGATTAATTATATTATTTACAGAAGAATATAACTGCTGGTAGTTACTGTTTATATTTTTATTGAAATATGTGTTAGACTCCCCTGATTAATATGATCTGGGAATATTCTTCTATCTCCTTAGTTAAATCTAATTAAGAGTTCTGGGTTTGTTATACCCGAGAGGGCCATCTAGGCCCCGGGTCAGTCGGGGTGCGCGAGGGATATGCCAAAGGCTACCTCACCCCCGGCAACTGATGGTCTGAGGCGGCCGTGCGGTTTTAGTCGGTCCGAGTCCGACATAACCACCCCCACCAGGTCCGGCGCGGTGGGGTGGTATCCGAGTTTGTTCAGAGTAATAAATATCTACCTCCTAATGAATAAAATTTATCATAAATTTTGTAGATAGTACCTGTTTATTGTTTAAAAAAAAAGTGAAATCTAATTAAATAAACACCTCAACAAAGTCTAGGGAACAAGATGACCCCAATTATTTTTTTTCGTGTAAATCTTGTTTTGCAAATAACTGGCAGCAAATAAATAAAAATAGAATAAAGTAGATTACAGAGTTGTTCGAAATTTAAAAATAAATTTAAATAAGTAATGATTTTCGAATATGGAGGGAAAACTTTTAAAAGTGTTTGATTGTGCAGTTTCTCTGAGGCAAAATAATTTTTTTTTTTTTTTTATTGTAAATAACGTTTACTACTAACAATAATACGTCTTTTACGTATGGTTTGTGCATTTTTGTGACTGTAGTCATCAGGTCACGTCGTCATTTAAGTCGCGAAGAGATGTTAAGGGCTGTTGGTATGCTGCAAGCTGGACGAACTCAACGCGACGTAGCGGATGCTGTCAACACCCAACCAAGCGTAATATGCAGATTATGGGCACGCTACAGGTCTACAGGGGATGTTGCCGAACGTCACACGAAATAGGGTTACTACCCCGCGACAAGATCGTTTCTTGCAAAATTCCGCAAGGCGGCAACCCACGATTACTGCTCGTCAGTTGGTCGCAGGCCTCCGGTCTCAGCATCAAGTGGTTATTAGCGATCAAACTGTCAGAAGAAGACTACACGAAGCCAATCTTTATGCTCGCAGACCGCTTAGGGTTCCAGCTCTTCGACGTGGAAATCGAGGTCGTCGCTTATTGTGGGCTAACGCACATTTACAGTGGACCGACCATCAATGGGCACGGGTTCTGTTTTCCGACGAATCTTGCTTCGGTTTTCATCCTGATTCGAGAAGAGTGCGTATATGGCGAGTTCCTGGACCTCGGAGTCGTCTCCAGAATCCGCAAGAAGTTCATCCTTACCAAGGTGGAACAATCATGGTATGGGCTGGAATTCGCCTTGGTGGAAGGACCGACCTCGTTTGGATACGGGGCAATTTGAATGCAAACCAATACATTCAGGAGGTTATACACCCCATGGTAATCCCTCATCGACAGCAGTTCGGTCAAGATTTTATGTTCATGCAAGATAATGCACGGTCACACACCGCGAGGGTAGTGGTCAATGCGTTAAGCGAGCACAATATGACGAGGTTGGAATGGCCTGCTCAGTCTGCCGACCTCAATCCCATAGAGCATGCCTGGGATTTGCTTGGGAGAAGAGCTTTCAGTGATTCTTTGGAAAATCTGAACACTGAAGAACAACTTTTTTTACACCTTCGCAGTGTATGGAGCCATATTCCACAGACGATGATTGACAATCTCATACTAAGTATGCCACGCCGTTGTCGAGCTGTTGCTAATGCTTTAGGAGGTCCTACAGATTATTAAAAACGTTTAAAGTACGGTTAATTACTGTATTTCTTACTAGCTCGTTATTTTTGTGCCTAATCATAGAAGGTTGTAATACTCAATATAGGCACTATTCAATTCTTTCTTAAAAAAAAAAAAATTTGGTATGAAAATGTTTTTATTAAAATTAATATTAAAAACGGTATAAAAATACCCTTCTATTGATATAAAACACTCACTATTACAAGAAAGGGTTTTTAAATAAAAACTAGAAATGTCCTTGTTCCCTAGACTTTGTTGATGTGTGTATATCATACTTATTAAAAGTGAACCACATTCAGCAAATCATCTCTTTATTCTATCAGCAAAGTAACTCATCAAATCAATCAATAAACCATTCTAAATTCGTACAGGTATTCCCACAATATACATATTTACAAAAATAAAAAGTAAAAAATATACTGAAATATCCAAATACTGTTAACAAAGACAATGCTTTGTGAAAGTTACTGTTTCATCAGATTAACCGTCTCTATTCAAAGCCGCACAATAGACGAACCATGTCAAGATCATAATTGGTTGTCAAAGTCATAAAAACAATCTCCGGTATGGTATTCATAAAGTTAATCAAACATATATTTTAGATTGAATGTTCACATTATCGTAAACGTTTTTTTGTAGATTACTTTGTCGTATTCAGATGTGTTTTATTTCAATTACTTATTGACATTATGGCCCTATAACTACCTAACTTGCAAGCCGATTAATAGACGATGACCTGGTGAAGGATTTTATCTCGAGGCTGAGAGGTCGGAAGGAGAAAATGAAATTTTAAAGCTAACTATTCAAATCGATTAAGCTAGAAAAACTTGAAGACTGCACCTATAACCGCGACAAGTCTTTTACAGGGAAATTTTGTGATCACTGAGCTCACTGGACACACTTTCAGTGCTCTAAATTCTCTTTATAACCATCTTGGGGGAGCCACTTCACTTTCTTTTTCTTAATCGATTTAAAAATAAATCAATACATCACGAAAGGAGAACTAGAAGACCAAAGGGCTCCAAAGGGCATGTTTTGAATATCCAGTGAAGTAGTAGCCGATGATGATATAGTACTTACCATAGCATCAATCAGGCGGGAAGGAACCAATATAAGCACGCGCAGTTATATTTAAGCCTAATTGACAACTCTAAAGTTATTTGAGAATTGCGCATCTCGCCTGTACGTCTTATAAATTTGAAAGTAAATCAAAGAGGCCAGCATTTTATTTGTGAGTTGTTATTACAGTGACTTGTAATTTTTAATGTAAGATCTTTGTCGACATATAATAACTAATATGTGTGAATTTAACGTTTTTGGACAACATCTCCGGTTCTAATAAACCAATTCTTATCAAATTTACGCTATTGATTGATTTTGAATCTGACCAAACCTTTATGACAAAAAAACAGCATCAAAATCCGTTTAGTTCTTGCGTCCATCGCGGGCAAACACATAAACAGATAAGATTAAAAAAATGTTTTCGAACGTTTAAATGTAAAAAATGACCGAAGTAATTTTTTTCAATATTATTAATGATTTCTTCTTTCGATTCGACTTTCAATTATTAGTAAAAGATGAAATTGGATGAATACTCATATCCAATCTATAATAGTACTTAAATTGAATGGCTAGTGGTTTCTTATTGTATCACATACGAAATTGATGTTATCTCCATCCTTGATTCTACGAATATTAGCAGGCTGGGTCGAGTACTCTGTTTGTCTGCAAATACGACAATACCAAACAATGCTTTTGTCCTATGCTCTGGCATAGGGTTGCTTTGGGTGGCATTGAGGGTGAAATCAATACTTCAATATTTATTTTATTTTATTTTATTTTATTCTTTCAGAAAAACTTACAGCTAAAATACAGAATAAAAACAATTGTAACATAAAATGGCCAATTACAAGTTTTTGCAATTAAAGCAGATATTATAAAATGTAATAGTAATAATATCACATTATACTGTTACTTCGCATTACACTGTATCAAACAATTTCCTGCTCAACTTTGCAAGACAAATGTCAAGAGTACCCGAAATCGGCGAGCATGTATGAAATCAATTATGAGAGTAAAAGAAGTGAAAGATGTATGCCAGGATCGTAGCTAGTGAAAACATGTGGTCTCTGTCTACTCCAGTGGAAAAAAGGTGTGACTATATGTATGTATATTTACATTTAAAAATAAATAATTTTAACCTTAATAGTTTAAAAATAAAATTTTAATTTTAGGATTGTATATTTCAAATATTTTTAAACGAATTTGAGAGAGGCAATTACTTCTATTTTATTTATACATATATAATTTTGCGGGTGATTCAACAAACTAGACTCGAGAATCATATTTGCCAGAATATGAAAGGGATGTATATTCTTTGGTAGTAGGCTCGCATAAAATACAAAAGAAAAACATAATGAAATTACTTTGGTTCAGGGATGTGATGTGAGTGAAGAGTTTATAATTACCCGAAACTTTACTCTTCGAAACCTGCGTTATCTTTTTATTAAGGACTTTATAAGTAATGTTATTTTTTAAAGCTTAATATTTATTTAATGAAATTGACTAGATAACAAGATTTTTTAAATTAAATTAAAGATAAAGTTTTGTCAAGTTCAGTGATCGAAATGGAGGATGAATTAAAACGCCGTTGGGAAAGGCAGTGCAGGTATTCATTTCCTGTCCAAGTGTTCTCCAAAAGTTATTTAAATCAAAAATTATAGTTCCTTTAGTTTGAGAAAAGTACTAGAACAAATGGCTACACTGTTGATGTTGAAGCTACCTTTTGACATAATATAATTTGACTACAATTCTTGCAAAAAGGGAGAAAAAAGTATGATCAAATACAACGCGACTATTAAACAGTTTAATGAAAATTGGTTCATTGATATTCCTACAGAACCGGGTTTTAAGGCTATATAGATAGTTACTAAGCTCAACTATATGGCAGTTTTGGTAAACTTATTTGTAAAATCACCACCGAAACGCATTATCAGGTTTTTTGAACTAACACATATTATAATCATGTTTTTTTTTAACTATCCATGTGCTAACAATATATAAGCCTTTTTGATACGTCCCTAGCATATACGTATAGTTAGTGCATAAAGCTCGATTGGAGGGCTTTTTCAGTCTAATATAATATGTCAGATACGCTCTCACATTTTAAAATTAAATTCATGGTGGAAAAGCTGGATATTGGACTCCGGGCAGATGAAAGCCAAATCAACTAGTATTTGCAAGTAGGAGGTAGGACACGGCGGTATTTCCGCCCAATTGAGCAGTCCGACTGGGGAAGTACCTCCGCCCTACAGAATACCGCGGTCATAATAACTTCGTGTTGTGTTCCCAGCGGTGAGTAGGGTAGCCAGAGCTCATTAGAGAATTTGCGCTGTCCTGCTTGTCTTCTACACTGACGGCACAGAAAGTCTGTGCTTACAGTGACGGCAGCGCGAGTGTGGCTCCTCTGGTGTCCATAGGCCACGGTAACCACTTTCCATCAGGTGGGCCGTGTGCTTGTCTGCCACCTAAGTGGCATAAAAAAACATATTTTAATTCACCTCATAAACTTGAAATCATCTTTGGTTGCGCCGATGGTAGAATTTGTATTTTTTTTGCTCAATAGTAGTAATTCAAGTCATTGACGCGGAAACACACGCTTCCTGTACCCATCTCCCTCCCGCGCTACCTTTTAAAGTGAGATAGCAATAGTTTCCGCACCGCTCAATTGTCAAAATAGACGCATATTCACTTCGCAATTGAACTAGTAAACAATGGCCGGCGGCGCCCGCGACTCTCAGAAATTAATAATGTTTGTTGGATTTTAACCGCTTTCATAGACCTTTACCGATCGGATTGTGCCTCTCGTGTGTCCCTCAAGTGATTTAGTGATGTGGGCGGCAACTCCTGAGCCAGGAAGAGAAGATCGGTGCACCGGCCCAGCCAGCACGTGGCGTAGTAAAGGTTAGTGCATCCTCTCCTAATTTCTCGGGTTGCATTCAATGCCTAAACCACATCCGCGGCAACCCGATCACCTGTCTTGTTTGTTGTGTAAAGCGTCAATGGAACAGTTAACTTCACCCCCCGCGAAATACAGTCCACTAGCTCACGTGGCGTGAGAATCGCGCCACCATTCTTTTTGGTCCTGATCGAACCGGATCCTTAGCCGTAGTTCGTAGTTTGTTATTATTCTATTGGGAATAAACGCACCGCACCTAAATACCTAGTTATTTTAGTAGAAAACCCCGCATCTAGGCATTTAGGTTTAGATCTTAGGTATCCTAGACACCCTAGTGCATAGGCACAGTGTAATACCTAACGCATTTGGCTATTTCAATTTCTAAGTTGTCCGTTCGCCGCTGGCTCGCATCGTATTTACCTAATACATACATAGGTTAGGTACGTGGCTATACCTCGCTCGCATTTCTCTTATCGTATCAATCCTTGGTCGTAGTTTCGCATTTGTTATTATTCTATTGAGAATAAACGCACCGCACCTAAATACCTAGTTATTTTAGTAGAAAACCCCGCATCTAGGCATTTAGGTTTAGATCTTAGGTATCCTAGACACCCTAGTGCATAGGCACAGTGTAATACCTAACGCATTTGGCTTTTGTTTTTATTTGTTTCAATCTCTAAGTTGTCCGTTCACCGCTAGCTCGCATCGTATTTACCTAATACGGTAGGTACACAGTTGTACCTCGCTCGCATTTCATTCAAATTCATACGAAAGTATTTTAATTTGAATAGATATTACGCAATACTTAATCCCTGAAATAATAGTTGAACCTAGACAGCGACCATCGCGTAGGTACGATCTTGTTGCTATGCGCGTTTGTTCAAGCTTGCCCTCGCAGTTATAAGTACCTACCTACCTACGAAATATCGCTCGCGCCGCGTCGCTGTTCTATAGGTACCGCTAAGATTAAGTCATTTCATATTTTGTTGTTTACCGCACTTTAGTTTGATATTTAATTGTAAACATGCCCCCAAAGGTTGGTAGTACCGGTAGTGGGGTTCAATTGAAACTTTTATACGCTAAAAGAGAAATGATTTACTCTCGCGTACAATCGATTTGTGATAATGCACTTAAAACCTCTGATTTGGCCATTAGAGATTCGTTCTTGTGTTCTATAGAAAACTTAGATAGTTTACGCGCGGATTTCGAAACCTTGGTACATGACATCAACGTTTTAGAGTTAAATTTAAATCCCGATTACTCAGTGAGTTATCAGGCCTTGTCGTCGTTTGACGATTTGTATTGTCGTATCAAACGCGTCGCTAGGAGTTTGGAGAAACCGTCTGACCGACCCAATCCCACTCGCGACCGACCTATGTTGCCACCAATTCAAATACCCGAATTTGATGGTAACATTCGCAATTGGGGTTTATTTATAGATAGTTTTGAGAATACAATAGATAAGAACGTTTCGTTGACAGATCACGAAAAATTGCATTATCTCGTTGAAAAATTGACTGGTAAAGCTATAACCGTTTGCGCTGGAATTACGTTTAGTGCCGAAAATTATAATTTAATTTTAAATACTTTGAAAGCTAAGTATGAGGATAAAAGATCGGTAGCTAACGCATATTTGGATCAGATGTTTGACTTGAAATCTATTACGGCATGTAACGATCAAAACTTAGAGAAGTTTCTAGATACTTTCGCATCATCTGTTCGCGCCGTAAAGAACCTAAAGATCGATGACCTCTGTGACTTCTTATTTTTGTATATGGGTTTAAAGAAATTAGATTCCGAAACCATTCGTTTATTTGAGTCGGATCATCGCGGCAATAAAATTCCTAAGTTCGAAGACTTAGAAAGTTTTGTTCGCGAGCATATAAAAATATTGCAACGCTCTTCATCGAAACATGAAGGCGCGAAGAAAGTTGTTAGTTCTGAACGCAAAATAGATGCCTCATCGAGGTCACTGAGGTCAACTCATACTTATGTTAATACCGCACCAGCACATGTACAATCACCTGTTTGCTCTTTGTGTAATACTCATCATTCGCAATTGTACAAGTGTCCGGGTTTCCTAAAATTATCGCCTAGTGATCGTTATAAATTTGTTCGCGCTAATAATTTTTGTTTTAATTGTCTCGGTACTAAACACCTCGTTGTTTTATGTAATAGTAGAAATAGTTGTCGCAAATGTCCAGCGAGACACCACACTTTACTTCATTTTGAAAATAGTAATGCCGCATCCAATGTGAGCACAGTTGGTTCGTCGAGCGGTGGCACACGGCGGCCTGCGCCACAGCCGCAGCCCGCGCTCGCGCGCGCTCCGGCCGGCCCGGAGACCGCTGCGAATGACGTCACCTTGTGTTCGTTGTCCGCTAATGCTGCGCTCACTACTGTCGTCCTCGCGACTGCTCGCGTCATTATTGTTGATGCATTAGGTAAACCGCACATTGTTCGAGCGCTATTAGATGGCGCTTCGCAAAGTAATTTTATTACTCAAGATTGTTGTCAACGTCTTGGTTTCAATGTTAATAAGCGTTCAACCCACTCAGTGGTGAAGGGTTTTGGAGGTTTACAGTCAGCTGTTCATGGCACCGTTAAAACAAGGTTTGGATCTCGTTTTAATAATAATATTTGGTTTGACATGGATTCGCTCGTTACAGATAAAATAACTGAACAGTTGCCTACCGTCCCGGTTGACACGTCTTTATTAACGAAATTTAAAGACTTGCCTTTAGCAGATGAGACTTACGCTGTTCCTGGAGTCGTCGATATATTGATCGGCGCTTCAATTCTCCCGCACCTCCAGTTATCACGTAAGGTTCAAGGGGGACCGACGTACCCCGCTCCGCACGCCCTGGAAACAGTTCTAGGTTTTGTTATAATTGGTTCCGCACCCGCTTCTATAGATAGTTTTAGTCACTCGACTGCCTCGTTCTGTTGCACCGTCGAGCCGCCACTGGAGTCTACCATCCGCAAGTTTTGGGAAATTGAAGAGGTCAATGTCCCACCAATCCTAAGCCCTGATGACAAGATGGCTGAGGAGATTTATTGTCGCACGACTACTCGTGATGAGCAGGGTCGTTATGTTGTCGCGCTCCCTTTCAAGGGAGATATTTTTTCGCTCGGTGACTCCCGTGTATCCGCTGAAAGACGCTTTCTTTGTTTAGAACGAAAGATGCAGGCGTCTCCAAAGTTAAAGCAAGCCTATGATGAGGTTGTTAACGAATATTTAGATAAAGGTTACATCTCACCTGCGCCTGCGGACACTGACGAGACCCAGCCTTCGTACATTATCCCGCACCACGGAGTTATTAGAGAAGATAAGCTTACTACTAAACTCCGCGTAGTTTTAGATGGCAGTGCTAAGACTAGCACTTCCGTGTCGCTTAATGACATTTTGTATTGTGGTCAAAATCTTCAAGGTAATTTATTTGACATAATTGTAAATTTTCGCTTATTCGCTGTTGCACTCTCTGCAGATATTCGACAAATGTTTTTGTGCCTTGAAGTGCGCAAATCCGATCGTAGGTTTCAAAGATTTTTGTATAGATTTTCACCGCAAGAACCTTTAATGGTTTACGAATTTAATCGTGTTTGCTTCGGGCTTAAATCTAGCCCTTTTCACGCACTTCGCACCGTCAAGCAGTTGGCCGCTGACGAGGGCGATGCATTTCCGAAAGCGAGAGCCACCATTGAGACTGGCTTATACATGGATGACTTCGTGTATAGTGTAGATAGCGAGGCAGAGGCTGTCGAGACGGCCGCTCAAGTTATAAGTCACATGAAGGCATGTCAATTTGATCTCGTGAAATGGACGAGCAACTCGCAAACTGCGTTAGAGTCGATTCCACCGTCGCACCGATTGTCTTCGGTTAAGGAATTCGATGAAAGTGATACGCACAAGGTGCTTGGTTTAAGCTGGTCGCCCGCATCTGATACGTTTAGTTTGAAAATTAGTTCGACCCCGCAAACTTGTACTAAACGCATTATCCTGTCGTGTGTGGCACGGATATGGGACGTAATGGGATTCGTAGCTCCTGTCGTTTTGTACGCCAAACTACTTATCAAAGAGCTTTGGCTTTCCAATTGTGATTGGGACGACACCGCGCCCGACAACATTGCTAAGTTGTGGGCTCGCTTTAGAAAAGAACTTTCTGTGCTTGACCAAATACAAATTCCGCGTCATGTAGGTATATCGCAACATAGTGTTGTTACGGTAGTAGGCTTCGCGGACGCTAGTGAGAAGGCGTATGGAGGAGTAGTCTATTTTCATGTCTCGAATGTAGGTAAGGTTTCAATTAGCCTTATAAGCGCGAAATCAAAGGTCTCTCCCCGTAAGGTCGTCTCTCTGGCACGCCTCGAGCTATGCGCTTTACAATTGTTAGTTAGATTGATCACCTCTATCGCCAATGCTTGTAGTAGTCGCATTAATATTAGTAGAATTTTAGCTTTTTCAGACTCAACAGTCGCTTTGTGTTGGGCCCACTCTTCGCCCTATCGTTGGGACACATTCGTCGCTAATAGAGTGGCAAAAATTCAATCGGAATTAGCGCCACAAAATCTCTTTCACGTTGCTGGCACCGACAACCCAGCCGATTGTCTCTCTCGTGGATTGCTTCCTTCGCAAATTTTGGATCACCCGTTGTGGTTTAGTGGACCGTCCTGGATTCATGCCGCGTTAGATAAGTGGCCAGTTAGTCAATTCAATCCCACTACGGTTTCCGAACCACCCGAGGAGAAGAAGCACTCGCTTGTTGTATCGGTCCCGCGTGAAGAGTCCCTTATTTTGTTGTTGGCTAATCGCGTCTCGTCTTGGTCGAGACTGTTGCGTTGTGTTGTTTATATAGGCCGATTTTTGAGAATTTTATCTACGCGCGGTCATATAACCGCCGCTGATTTAGATAAAGCTGAATTGGTCATACTTCGCGAGTTGCAGAAATGTTATTTTGCTTCTGAATTTAAAAATTTAGAATTTAACAAACCTTGTAGTCGTTCTTTCCGACACTTGAAACCATTTTTGGAAGATGGACTCATTCGAGTAGGTGGTCGTTTGAGAAATTCAAGTTTAGGATTTGAACAAAGGCATCCAGTAGTTCTCCCGCGTAAGGACCACGTATTAGATTTGTTAGTAGATTATCATCATAAGGTGAATTGTCACGCTGGTCCCGATTTGTTAATGTCTATTTTGAGACAGAAATACTGGATAATTTCCGCTCGTAATTTGATTCGCGCTAGAGTACACAGATGTGTACCTTGTTTTAAACTCCGCCCGCGTTTTATCGCGCCTGAAATGGCCGATCATCGCTCTTGTCGTGTTGTTCAATCCGCAAAACCTTTCGTACACACCGGCACAGACTTTGCTGGGCCTTTCAAAGTCACCATTGCTCGTGGTCGTGGCATTCGCTCCACGAAGGCTTATGTTTGTTTGTTCATTTGTATGACAACTCGCGCGGTTCATATAGAGTTGACCGGTGATTTAAGTACGCAAAATTTTATGTCCGCTTTTAAACGTTTTTTGTCGCGTCGTGGTCCGGTTAAGCGCATGTATTCGGACAACGGTACAAACTATGTAGGGGCCCGACGTAGTATTTCGGAATTGCACACATTCTTACGGTCTAAGTACTACCAAAGTGAATTCGCTCACATCTTAGCCGAAAATCGCATTGAATGGTACTTTAACACGCCTGCAGCTAGTCATTTTGGTGGTAATTGGGAAGCGAATATTAAAAGCCTTAAGTCGCATCTGTTTCGCGTCATAGGCGAACAGATTCTCTCGTTCGAGGAGTTGAGCACCGTACTCGCTCAAGTAGAGGCGGTGATGAACACGCGTCCGCTGTGTCAGACTCTATCTAGCGATCCGTCAGAGCCATTAGCGTTGACGCCAGCTCACTTCTTAAATACGACTCCTCTAAAATATTTGCCCGCAATAGATGTTGATGACGATGGAATGCACCTTCTGACTCGTCACGCTCTTTTAGATAAATTAGTCCAATCGTTTTGGAATCGTTGGAGAACCGATTATTTGCACACGCTGCAGTCACGTCAAAAATGGAATACTCCATCCAACCCAATTACTGTAGGTACGGTGGTAGTCCTTATGACTGAGAATGCGCCTCCTTTACATTGGCCTCTAGGAGTAGTAGAGGAAGTTTTTCCCGATTCCCGCGGGAGAACTCGTGTTGTACGGGTTAAAACTGCAACCGGATCGTATCTGCGCCCGGTTGTTCGCCTCTGCCCTCTGCCTAACCAGCAGTAGGCACGAGTTCAAACCTAGGTTTATATTTTAGTTGTTATTTCCCAAACCTAGATTTAGATTAGACTTTAGATTTGTTCCGCATTTTTCGTTTGAAGGTAACCCTTCAAGCCGGGGGGAATGGTTGCGCCGATGGTAGAATTTGTATTTTTTTTGCTCAATAGTAGTAATTCAAGTCATTGACGCGGAAACACACGCTTCCTGTACCCATCTCCCTCCCGCGCTACCTTTTAAAGTGAGATAGCAATAGTTTCCGCACCGCTCAATTGTCAAAATAGACGCATATTCACTTCGCAATTGAACTAGTAAACAATGGCCGGCGGCGCCCGCGACTCTCAGAAATTAATAATGTTTGTTGGATTTTAACCGCTTTCATAGACCTTTACCGATCGGATTGTGCCTCTCGTGTGTCCCTCAAGTGATTTAGTGATGTGGGCGGCAACTCCTGAGCCAGGAAGAGAAGATCGGTGCACCGGCCCAGCCAGCACGTGGCGTAGTAAAGGTTAGTGCATCCTCTCCTAATTTCTCGGGTTGCATTCAATGCCTAAACCACATCCGCGGCAACCCGATCACCTGTCTTGTTTGTTGTGTAAAGCGTCAATGGAACAGTTAACTTCACCCCCCGCGAAATACAGTCCACTAGCTCACGTGGCGAGAATTGCGCTACCAATCTTAATTGTTCTTTTACGCAAATGTTGTTATGACAAGGTAAATTATTGGTTGCGCTCCTTATGTTAATAAAATGAATCTACAAAATACAGTACAAATACAGAACGTTCCATGTTACATAAACCTCGGCCCTGTTAAACAGGTATTTAAATAAATTATGACACAGAAACTTCCCTTGAAGGGCAAGGGCACATTATACTCTGTTCTCCAGAGAATCCCATTCTATTTGAGTCTATTAACATAACAATGAAAGTTTCTCAAACCAAAACAGTCTTTTAAGGTAATAATTTAAAATGCAGCGGCAATTAAAGCAGTAAATTAGTGAAGAAAACTCATTATAAAAGCAAACTCGTTTAATGATTATTTAATATGATACCGTCTTGCCTAGAGTCGTTTAAAAATTTCAGCTAAGTTGCAATGTTGGCAACCCTAAATTAATAGCTCGTTATTTATAGCATGCAATTAGATTTTTATAACATTTATGTACCAATATAATATATCTAGTTTGCAAAAATGTTTCTTGAATCCATAATACTGTCTATACTCATGTTGGGTCAAACATTGGTTACAGGAGTGACTAACATCTGACCTCCTAATCTTCAAAGGAAAGTATGCACCTCGTCCGTTAATCAACTGGTGTTTCGGTTAGAAGGTGTTTTTGGTTTACACCCTGAAGATCCTGGTGGATTTCAAACGCCTTATTTAGTTATTTAGCATAACGTAACATAACATAAACTCACGCCTATATTCCCGAAGGGGTAAACAGAGGTGCTAGCACCCACATTTCGCCAGTTTATGTTTAGGTCCCAATGTAATAGGTGGCGAGCCTATTGCCATTAACCGGGCACTTATGAAACTGCGATAAATACACACATAATTTCGAAAAGCATCATAAAATCATTGGTGTGTGCCATGGTAAAACTTTGCATCGAACCGAAGACCTCGTCTCACCAGTCCATTACCCATACCACTAGGCTACCGCGGTTATTTAGTTTTGATGAATATGGTCTTATATAGCAAAAGTTGATACATAATATAATCTCACCTTTATCCCCAGAGAGTTAGGCAGAGGTGAATTGACATCCACATTTCACCATCATTGTATTCGGTCCCACATAATAGGAGGTGAGCCATTTTCCGGGTACTATTGTTGACTCTAGCCATGCATCTGTGGCGGAGTCTGGACTGTATATATCTGTTTGATGTTAAACAGCCATATAGCCCCCTTAGTCACCTTGTACGACACCGCGTGGAAAGAGTTGGGTGGTCCAAATTCTACTCTGCTGGAAACCACGCGGCACTCTTACAAAAGAAGTAGATAATCAATTTAGATAAACCAATTTCCTAAATGAATTGTTACGCTCAACATTCATAGGAGTATTATAGTTTCTATTACGAAAACGGTGATCGCAGTACGACTGTCTTTATGTACCTTAAGAGTATGAAGAGGACCATCTTTAAAAAAAAAATTGGGGCTCATTCAATGGAAACATAGTATAGACTATATTCTGAAGCCTGAATGAAATATCAATAGACTAGTGCTTAAGGATAGGATCGAGGGATTCTGTGTTCGACTCCTGACCATTACACACTCGAATTTGGCTGTTTATTAGTAATTTTGATTAGTCATATCGTTTCATTAAACAGTTCAAACACTACACTTCTTTTCTAATTTCTTCTAGATAACATAGATCTTCACTATGAAACTATTTTTATTTACAACTTAGATGGCAGTCAAACACATGGGCCGTGGTTACCGTGGCCTATAAGCATGTGCATCATCAGGGTAGTCACACTCGTCGTGGCGTACCTCGAAGAACAGGGAGTTTCTGTGTCGTTAATGCTGAAGAAAAAGTGGGACAAGTCTTTTGTCTTCCCACTGACAGCATAAAAACTCTCCAGTAGGCTCTGGCTACCCTACTCACCGGTTGGAACACAAGAATTTAGATAAATTTAAACAACATATGGTTATTATTATAAAAAATATATACTTATCCTGTTCTGAGATTATTATAGTCACAATCTTCTACAGAGTAAATAGAATATCCGAATAAGGCGGCTTAAACACAAGTGAGAAATATCCAATGTTTCTCCTCCTACAAAACTATAACGAAACTAAGGCTTAATATATTTCTTGCTCTTGTGTTTTCCACTTGTTTTATAAATTTACAACTGACTAACTTTGATTCAGAAGCAGTATAACTTTTTTTAGGGCTCATCAAATATCATCACTGCTGCCGAGTTTAGTGTACAAAATTATACAAAAACCAGACAAGAGATTCACGCACTTATGAATTTTTTGTAGCTATAAAATTCTATATCGTATCGTATAAATTTCAACTTAATCCATTCACAAATTTCCGATAAAATATCTTAACAGACAAATAATCAACGAAGTAATCCTGTAAGATTACCGTTTTTTAGGTACGTAAGGTACAAAACCCTAAAAATGGAAGTGTGGGCGAATAGTCGCGATAAAATAAACTTATAGTTATAAATAGTTTTATATTAAGGAAAAAACTTTGATCATATATTATGTTATAATATATTTATTCCACGTTCTTTTAACAATATATTTTTCTCTTGCAACAGATATTTTGTACCCATGTAGCGTTGTAATAAGACCAGCACCATAAGAATAATCTATTACTCTCAAGGGAAAAGCTGAACTAAAGCAATATAAATTACTCTTCAAATTCTGAGAAATTTCGGTAGAATAAATATAATAAAGTGACTATAGTTAGAAAAGGGTCTTCTGAGTTTTCCTCTTCTACCAGTAAAGGTATAGGTACATTTAATATTTAGAAGAATGTTTTATGGTGGCACTTCAGTATGGCCACTAGTACTTGCATATTTGACACATTTGACAAACAATTACCATGTGCGTACAGTATATTTGACGAAGCCTTATTGCCTATTTGGCCAATACCAAATGTAAGTGCAACCAACAATTCTGTGAACTGAAGGAGGCCGCCACTTTCTTTTCAATAATGTCAAATCATGCTAAATTGTCTTTGATTCGTAATAAATCAGTCCGTATTTGACAGTGACAGCCTTAGTTCCTATTTTAGTCATTCCACGGAATCGTTGGTTTACGTATAATTGACAAGTTATTTTTTTTTAATTTTTTACGGCCAGTAGAGTACTTTTTAACAGCAGACAAAATGTAACAATTCACATTGTGACACCTCTTTGAGAAGTGAATACTCACTTTTTCTGCAATAATGCCTTTTCTGCCATGTACTTATTTCAATGGTCAGTTTGTGGAAGTTTTTTGTAACCATAAAATCGATGTTTGTAGAAATGTAACATAAAATAACATATCCACTATGTTGTTTCAATAAAAAAACACAAAATTACAAGTATCAAAAGTCAAAAGACATCTATTCATATCAAACCTATTTCAGAAGTAAATCGAAGGGTCAAAGAATTTGTTGGCGCCTAGGCCAATAAAGCCCCGAGGCTAAGTCTATTGTTAAGGTCTGCGTGGCGAACACTTGGTACTTGATCAACAGTTTGGGTAGAAATAGGTCAGCACCCTCATAATCTATTTCCGAAATAATCCTGTGGCTTTGCAAAATATTGCGCTAAATCTCGATTAGGTATATTTTATTAAGTCTTACATGTATATCTTTAAATAATTTTAGTTTAGGTTCTAGTATAATCTCAGGAGAGAAACAGGCACTGGGCAGTGTGCTTGTTTGTGTGCTGAAGGAAAGTGGTTACCTGATGTAACTTATGTATAAATAATTGCATTATAATGTAACAGAAGGTGGGTCTCTTCCCAGAAAGATAGATGAAAAAGATGGATAAGTCTGGATATTCAAAGCAGAGGATCGGTGCCTATGGTGCACTTTGAGGGAGGAAACGTCTTAGTACTGTAATATTGATTGATTGAGTATATATTATATGTACTCAATCATATAAAGTATCTATGTTTATAGTTTCAAGAACAGTGTGATTGGTGCTTTCTGTTAGAAAATTCTCGGTAGTAATACAAGATTTCATTTTCTCTTTTTCTATTCGTTAATCAGAAAGAGAAAAAAAACCACGAGTTTCAAATATACCCCTCTGGTATGTACAAGCATGTGTTATTTGCTTACGGCCAACAAAATGTGTGTTTCCATTCATCTCTGTTTGCAGTCATTTCAACATTACATTCCTTTTGGCGATTTTATTTGTAACCAAACAATGTTAAGCGATAGACTTTTGAACTTCGCGACATTTCAACTGGTATATTTGCGAACTTGTTCCAATTATAGATTCCAGATTACTATTATTTATCTATGCGTGCATTCGTATAGCATTTTTTTGTGTGAAATTACACATCCGTACATACAGTAATACATCTAACCTCATAAACTTTCATATTATTTATAATACTTATAATAATAGTATATTGTCAAGTAAGACAAATGGTTAATGGCTACAAAGTCATATTTTTATTTTTAAGAGAATATAGATTTTTTAAAGTAAATAAGAAGCTTGCTGGTGCAACAAACTTCTTATTTCCATGAAAATCCACAATGAAAAGAAGACGTCAAAGTAATAGCTAAGCCCTAACCGTTTTATGGGCTAAGAACCTCGAAATTTTTCATCACGCTGGTTAGTCGGTCAGGCCATTAATCAAGTATTTTTTGGTTCCGCTGACAAGGTAAGCCTTATCATAATAACAAAAACCATGAATGTACTGAAATGTAATTTCTAGGAAAATATCAACAAGACGTCACTATATGAAAACCCATATACCTTTATGAATATTTAGGTAATTAATTATTTTCGTAATTTAATAACCTCAAACGCAAACTTAAAAATAAAGAAGGAACCGCGTCTATTTATAGATTTCATTATACTTACATCGGGCAAGCAATATAACTTCCCCTTTTACTAATATTCAGTAAGTAGTATCTTAGGAGCCCCACCACTTATCTTAGTTCCTTGACTTAAATAGGGAAAAACACAATACTATACAGGTATTTAAACTATCATGGTCACTGACATAAGTATCAGAATAAACGGATTCTGACAGCGCCGAAATATCGGAAGCTCAAAATAGTGAAACATGGTAAATATCCCGTTTATTCTGATACTTACAATACTATACTTCCAGTTAATATTATAGATGTGAAAGTTTGTGAAAGTGTTTGAATATTGATTATTCAATCACGTTTTGAAGTCTGAACGGACCAGATCAGATTAAAATGGTGATATAATAATAATAATATTCTACAACATTCTACACAACGCTATCTAGACCCACGGTAAGCATAGTTTAACTAGCTTGTGTTATGGAATCTAGAATACGGATAAACATACTTAAATACTTATTTTTTGTAAATACATACAAATATCCATATTCATGCATACAAATATTTGCACTGAGCGGGGATCGAACCCGCGCCTTCTGCGTAGCAGTCGTGTTCACTACCGCCACGCCACAGAGGCTGATATGAATGTGATGAATTAAGAATAGTAAAATAGCTCACTGGAGAGTTTTTGTACTGTCAGTGGAAAGACCAAAAGCTTGTCCTGCTTTGTCTTTTTCACTGGCGGCACAGAAACTCTTGTGCTAATAGGGTTGGTAGCGCAATTGTGACTCACTTGGTGTTGCACACGTCCATAGGTCAATGTAACCACTTTCCATCAGGTGGGCCTTGCGCTTGTCTGCCAACCAAGTGGTATAAAAATATGCCATGAGTTAAAAATAAAATAAATAATTGGTATGACGAAATTATAAATAAAATAAATAATTGCTTACGAAATTTAGTAAAATTTCGTAACTGTTTGAGTTTTCATGGTATGAAGATGAAACAACTTAAAATTTGGTACAAGAAAGAACATATAGACTACTTTTTATCCCGGAAATAGGAGTCCATATGTTGCAGGAATGAGTTTAAAATTACATGAGGATAAAGCGGAGACAAAATAAACAGTGAAATAGTAATTATGAAATATTTTATCTATTTAAAGTTCTACCAGTCAATATTTGAAATGTCCATTTCAAACGTACGTAAAAGTTCAAATAACTCAATACAAATTGTGGCGACAATTCAAACTCGAAATAACCGGTGGTAAACTGACCGCGTACGACCAAGTCTGGAACCTATCCAACTTTTACTTCTGACTGCTATAAAAAATCTATCATTTCCTCTGATTTACCGCCGTTCATACATATACATTTACAAAGCTTTTTAGCATACTGCGCTCTCAATATTTTCGTTTAATTTACCTATTTAAAATAGAATCTATTTAAATACTCTATTTTATATGTCCTTCATCAAGGGGGAATTGGAAATATACCATAGTTACAGCTTGTTCCAGTCGCATCTATAGTGTATACTTTAAGTTAAACCTGGACCCCGCTCTCTATGCTTTCTCTTGCTCTACAACTGGTGATCTGATCATCACCCCGAGAGGAAAGCTAGTATCAGAACTTCACCCGGTAAAAATCTTTCACCAGGTATAACGATACGTAGGTGATCGGCTTGACCGTGTATTTCCTGGCGGGGTCCCACACATCCAGCACTCAGTCACTACTTGGTAGTGCCCAACTGGTTTTTAAAATAAGTTGAAAGGTTCTCTTGATTCGAACTCATTCAGCTTCTGAAGTTATTTACAGCCAATTTAGGAAAAATTACTAAAGTAGGAAAGACAGACGGCTATTGTTATTCAGTATATTGAAAATATCCTTACATGGCTAGATTTGGTTTGGGTTAGGCTTCTTTTTCTATATAGGACACGCCAATTTGGCTTCACCCTGCCTGATGGTAAGCTAAAGGAAAGAAGACTCAGACACTAAGTAATGGTGCTTATTCACGCCCCGCTTGTAGGCCCCGGGACTGTAGGAAGAAGGAAACACGTGTGCTGGTAATGAATTCCATGTCTTGGTGAAGCAGCAAAGAAAAGAGTCTCCGAACCGCTTGGTTCTTGCTCGTATATTCTGCACAGTGTGAGAGTGACATCTAAGCCCTGCACGTGTTGTCCTATATAGGAAAGGAGAGGGTGGGATTAGTTGGAAGAGCTCATCAGAACACTCACCATGATAGAAACAGTAAAATACAGCCAAGGAAGCAATATCTCTACGCATCGATAAAGGTTCGAGGGTGTTTGTGACCTCAGGGTTGCCAATAATTCGGACCGCGCGTCGCTGCAACGTATCGTCTGTCTGTCGAGAGCATCTAGAATGTATTTCGCGGAGCCAACCCAGAGATGCGAGCAGTATTCCACACAGGAGCGAATTTGTGTCTTATAGAGAAGACACCGCTGCTCCGGCGTGAAAAAACGTCTCACTTTGTTTAGAAGTCCGAGTTTCCGTGAGGCTGTTTTGATGATGCTCTCAATGTAGTTTCTGTTATTCAGTTTGCATCGGATAGCCATGCCTAGGATATTGAGATTGTCCTGCAGTGGCAGTGGCATGCTATGAAGAGTGAGAAGGGGAAGGAAAGAAGATACCTTTGCAGTGAACGCACAAGTCTGTGTCTTCTTGGCATTGAACTCGACCAGGTTTTCAGAGCCCCATTGAGAAATGTGATTCAGGATCTGGTCCAGTTCAGTGACAAGAAGCTGTCTTTTTTCCGCGATTTCAGACTGTTGGCCGCAGGATGTCCGTGATAACTCCCGTGTAAGGTGCTATCGTCTGCATAGCAATGTATGATGCCGGTGGACAGCATGTCGTTCATATGCAGAAGAAAGAGAGTGAGAGATAATACGAACCCCTGCGGTACACCAGCATTTATCTGCAAGAACTCCAAAGCCCGTCCATCACAGAGGACTGCCTCCTAGACCTAGCAACCCAGTTGTACGGTCTAGGAGGTAGACCAAAGGCTGGTAGCTTGGAGAGAAGCGATTTGTGCCAGACTCTATTGAAAGCTTTGGCGATATCAAGACTAATTGCCAGTGACTCGCAGTGCTTCTCAATAGCCTCACCCCAAAGATGGGTAACTACAGTATGGTAGAAGATCACCCGTTGACCGTTTCGGCCTGAAGTCATATTGCCGATCATTATTTAGGAGGGATCCTCTAGGTGACGCATGAGCTGTTTGTTAATGATGTGCTCGAAGACCTTGCACAGCACTGAGGTGACGGCTATGGGTCGATAGTTGGCTGGCTCTGAGCGATCCCCCTTCTTGGGGATCGGCTTTATATTCGCCTCTTTCCAAGCTGAAGTCACTGTACCCGAGATGTAGGACAGTCAGTACTGCTAATGGACCGACGACCTCAAAAGGGACGCTTGGAACGGATTGGATGCGGAAGGCGGACGATAGGACAAAATGGTGCACATTGGGAGAGACTTATGTCGAGCACTGCACTGTACGGTAGTTTACTTAATTGATTGTCATCATTCGAGTTTAGTGTAAATAAATTTATATAAAAATGTTATATAAAAGCAAGGTTCAATAGTCAATAATACATGTCCAAAATTAATACATATAATATAATTAACACTATTCAAATGTTTTGTGTTACGTGGTTCCCGGTAATGTAGAATTAAATTAAAGACATCTTTAACATCAAACAGACAAATACAGTCCAAACTCCGAATCAGATGCATGACTCGAGCCAACAGAAGTGCCTGGAAGACGGCAATATGTTCACTCTCTATTACGAAATCACTGCGAGAGAAGAAAAACTTGAATTAAAACCCTGTACCAACTGGTGTGGCCAGAGTGAAAACAGTAGGCCGAAGCCTCCCAACATTAGAAAAGGCCTATGTCTAGCAGTGGACTGCAATGGGCTTGATTTTTTGATTGATTGACTATACAAAATTGTTCACGCACGAGGCACGGGGGCAACTGGCTACGCGACAAACGGCGCGGCGAGGGATGCAGGGGGGACGGATATTAGACTCAGCACTTGACCACCGAGCAGCGCACACGACTCTCGCACTCCATCCATATACTGAGTTGATGTGTTTTTCGTCTTTTATAAACATTATTATAAAATATTACAGTCCATTTTTTATTACTATCACCCGAAGCCCCAACAAAATACCAAAACAAAATCAAATGTCACTAGTATTTTTAAACATTTGTATAGTACAAGCCATGGTTATTAATGGTATACAACTGGTAGTAAAATAACGATTTATCATAAAAGACATATGGAGCTAAAACTGTTTGGGTTTGACATGTTACAACAAATTGGGAGCGCTTTAGAAGTTTGCTTTATTGCACATTGTTCGAAACTATGGGAAAAGGCCACAATATTGGTCGAAGCGAGCATAATTAACGAGTAATATTAATGACTTAGGTACGCTGTTAATGGTTGAAACTGAAACATTGTATATGAACTTCTCTTATAAAATAATATTAGTAACCCTTAAGGTGGTTGAAATCCAACTGTAATCACATTTTAATCCATAATAATTAAGGTCCTTTAATTAGTAAGTTAAAGTTTTAGTACTTTCATGGCCCTTTTAACTATATTATATTTCTGAAACTGCTAAATAGTCGCCGCTCAAGGGATGGCGCTAGCAGTCTCGAATGGAGAAGTGAGTGGGTAGACTACGTCTAGGCAAGCGTATTAAGAGACTTAAAGGCTCCCATGCTCTCTCGAGAAATACCGCCCGAACATTCAAGCTGTGGAATTAACTCCTTGCTGCGATTTTCCCCATCGTAGAATCAAGAACCCCATACTGTAGGCAGTATGGGGTTCTTGAAGAGGGGCACTAGGTTTCTTCAGGGTCGGCAACGCGAGTTTAATTCTTCCGGTGACGTAACAACTTCCCATCAGTTGGGCCATGAGCTTGCCTGCCACGTAGGTGGTATGAAAAAAACATATAAAGAAGGTAATTATATATTTAGTTATTTACATAGTATGAGACAATAATGGGCAGCTTTACGGGTACTACTAGAATGAATGAATCCACTCATAATCTCTTTGGAAACCAAGTTTGAATTTTTTTATACTATAGAAAACAAAGATTTTCCTTTGATTTGATGCCACGTCGGAGTCACTTATGTTGGTGACTAAGATCGGTTGGGATCTCTGGGATATCTATCTATTCTGCAGCCCATCCCCTATAGCCTAACCCTTCGGGGATATATAGGCGTGAGTATATTTATGTATGTATGTAAAATTTGTTTGTACTTGTGATGTCCTTAGTAAATTTCATTTGTATTGCCTATTTGCCAATATTGTGTTTTGTTATTTTACGAAAACAGTACAATATATCGGTCTAAAAGAGACATTGACAAAGTTGTCTTGTAGTGTGTAAAAAACGAAGCGGAGACGACGTTTCAATATCCAACTGATACAGGTACGTAATTTATTTTCGTACGAAAGTTCGCATTAATGTCAAGAGCAAGCAATTTATCTTGGTGTAATACGCGCAAAGCGCTTATTGGCTGTCTTGGGCCACACGAAGATAACATGATTTATTTCCTCTAACTAATTATTTTATGCGATGGCTAACAACTTTTTTGCTGTAGTGATTTGTCGCGCATTACACGTACGTACTTCAGACAGAAATACTTTTTTTTTATAAAAATTAGCTATAATAAAAATTATACGAGTGACTCAATAAGCAACAGCTACAATTTTCAAGACAGATAATTCTTTATTGTACACCAACAGATTTACAGTAGGACAAGTAGGTAGCATGTACACAGTTCAATGTACAATGGGCGGCCTAACGCTGAAGCGATTTCTTCCAGGTAACTTTGGAATGGCAACCACGGGCAAGGGTTCCAACCCTAGTGACGTAGATTTAACTTTATACTAACCCCCTCTTGGCATAAAATATAAGTAAATAGCGTTCTCCGACTTGTACAGCCATGGTAATTTCGTAGCAATATATTTCCGTAGGCATGTGCTACGAATGCAAGTATTCTTAGCCTAAGTCTACGACAGCGCTTACACTACAATTATCGAACAGGTTAATATACTCGATTACCAAAATATTTCTCTAATGAATTATGCCGCTTAGGTATATTATTCATGTAAGGCTTATAAAATAAATACATTTTAAAACAAATCACTCCTAAACCCACTTTAAAAATACTATCGCCGCGTCACAGAAGCTGTCGCGCCAAATATCATTGCTTATTTCTATTTTATTGTAAGTTATTCAGGGATTTCAGGACAAATTAATTTAACAATATGTTTTATTAACATTGCCTCGATGTTCAGACTAAAGTAATGTTTACGTAAATTTTAAATATATCTATGGAACGAAAAAAGACGTAAAACTTTTAGACTAATTGGTAGGCAGACAATTATTTGTATTCGGTGTACGTATTTTTGTACGTACAATAGTGTGAATAGTACCTACAGTGAACTTGGACTTCGATAAATAATGATAATGATAATATGTAATTACAAAATTGCACTATTTTTGTTACAGATAAAAAAATTATTCTGCTATCAAAGCTAACTGCAATATAGGACATGTGACATCAGTATGCAATTCAGCTGTGCGCAGAATCCCACTGTGCAGGCGTGCCAGCGCTGCTAGAGATCTGAAAAGCAGGTGACGTACCGCCGTATTGGTGATTCCGTCTGTGCCTGGGGCTTTCCGGGGTTTGGCGATGGACTACGTCACGCAACATGCCGGGGAAAAAAAGATAGGGTCTTCATCGGCAGCTATCAGCCTAGCAAAGTACTCCTGGAATTGTCTCTTAACTCCTCGACGTGCTGGCTGTCGGCGGCAGCGTTGGGTTTGAATTGGCGTTCAAGGTATTTGGCGAAGATCGCTGCGCAGTCTGCTGTTTGGTATCTGGGTACCCATCGGAGTGAAGTAGGGGACGCACCGGAGCTGGGGTACTCTGCAGGCGTTGGCACAGCCTGTGGATGGAGCTCCAGTTTTCGCTGGCATCTTAATCAAATTCTTCCAGTTCTCGGCAGCGTAGCTGCTTATCTCAGCATTTGCTCTCTCCGCGAGCCTTTTCAGCCGGGTCTTGAGCGTGGGGCAGCGGGTCTATTGCCACTGTTTTCTGAAACACCTTTTTTCACTCAGAAGGTTCATAATGAAGCCCGGATCAGCCTGGATCATCAAGTGCCCGCCGCCCAACTCAGGGCGGCGGGCCGGGACCCAGGCGGTAGTGGGCACTAACGCCTCCTCGAAGGCGTCTCAGACGCTGTTGGCAATCCCATCAGCCAGCAGTTCCAGTTGACAGACCAAGAGAGTGATGTGGCCTGCATTCTTTCCGCTTGGGAGACAATGTGTGTTGGTTCATGTTCTAAGAGTTCGCGTTCAATCTATGTAGTGTGAGAAGTATTTATGATAGATCTATTATTTTATTAACTTAGTAAATACCGAGTCAATCATGTATGTGCACAATATTCATTACTTTAACTAAAATTTCAACAGCGTGACACAATTATGTGATTAATACATGAAAACATTTCCAATTCAGTCTTGAAACATCGTAGATAAAATAACACAGTATATACACTAACAGGTTTTCTATAAAATTTACAATTGTCATTTAATAATTATCTACAGAAATACATTCAGTAAGTATTTCTGTAGATTTCATTAATATAAAATAAAATCTCAGAACTATAACTTAATAAAATATTTACAAATATGTGAGTACAGTCACTTTGTTGGCATACGGTCCACTAGTTGTGTAAGCTGTTGCATAGTATAGCTGTCCAACAAACTCAAGTCAAATTCATAATATACTGTATCTGTGTCCACATAACGACCCGATTCCAATACTATGTCACGAATCTCTTTTACGTTCTTAGAGTTGACATATCGTTGATGCCTGGTTTTAAATAGCTCGGACGCACCATATTATTAGAAAAGCGATCAGCAAGTGCAGTGTAGGTAGGCAAGCTGGATCAAATTTGGTTTCTGCTGATGAAGAACCACTAGTTTCACTACACTCTGTATCATTGAACTCAAATATAAGGAAAACTACAGCACTTCTGAAGCTCTGGATAAGTTTCTGTATTTGTGGTTCTTGAGAAGATATTCATTTCAAGTATGAAAGTTTGCAGAATTAAATAACTCTTTAACTGGACTTGAAACACGCTGCTGCTTTCGAACATCGGGTGAGAGAGGTATTTCATTAGATCTTTGTCTCTTATATAACTTATTTTTATTCAGACTAGATGTCCTCTTTTTATTTGTAGGGTCCGGAGAAAATGTCGGTGGTATTTGAATGATAAGTCCATTCTCAAAACTCAACAACTTGTTATCACCAGGAGAGGCAGGTCCGAATTAGTACTTAAACGTCGTTGAGCGCCCTTGTCTTGGTTTTGTTGATATCTGAGATAAGAACTTAGACTTATTCACAGGTACCCTACTCTGTTGACCTGGATTTGTATAATATGCCTCGTTTCTAATTAGTATTCCACCACCCATGAGAAGCTTTTATCTAATTTTTTCATTATGGCTGTGAAAAATTTAACGTTTCGCGTTCTTCCACTGTGGAGTCTTAATTGAAAACTATTTTCCTAAGACTCTTTTTGTTTTTTAAATAAACCTCTATGGGTATTGTGAATTTCGCAGATTCTTTGGCGGAAAACGGTGGCTCTTTCACAACTGTGAAATAAAAGCATAACACCATTTGCTAAGGATTGTTATTTATGAGTATTGAAATCAAATCAAGTCGTGAAGAAAACTTAGCACATAACTATTACCTCTCCTTGTCCTCATTAAAGTAGCATGTAAATGAAACACCAACTTTTCAACGAAGTGACTTATTTTAGCACCTTTTGGGCCATACAGAAGTACTTCCCGATCATGGGTTAATGCCGGCAACGTCGGTTCGGCTCTTACTGATGCCATATCTCCAATTTATGTTAACATTGACTTACATAGCTGAAGGCATTTTCAAACTGTTACAAAAATATTACAACTGTATTATTTTATTAATGAAAGTGCGAGTTTACTAAACTAATTTTATGGTGTCCAAAATCATTATGTTGTGTCAAAATACCGAAGTTCAAAGTCTAGAAATTCAAAATCCTGAATTCAAAAATCCCGAATGTAAACTCTACAAAACAATTTAGCTCCCATGTCGCACTTGTCTGAATATAGTTATATAACTCAAAGGTGACCAACTGACTGACATAGAGATCTATCAACACACAGCCCAAACCACTGGACGGGTCGGGCTGAAATTTGGCAAGCAGGTAGATGTTATCACGTAGGCATCCGCTAAGAAAAGATTATGATTAATTCTACCCCAAGGGTATAAAATAGGGGATGAAAGTTTGTATGAAACTTTATCAATTTTAAACCGATCGGACTGAGACTTTGCATGCATAAAGCTACTATGACGTAGGTATCCCCTAAGAAAGGATTTTGAGATGCAGGCTATATAAGACTAGATGTTGCTCACGGCTCCACCTGAGTGAATGTCAGTTATCGATTAGTGTTGAGTCAACGCTATTGAACATAATAAAATTCTAAAATAAAAGTAGCCTACGTTCTTTCTTATTACATCAACTACCTGCCAATAAAAGTCCCATCAAAATTGGTCCAGCCATTTCAGAAATTAGCTGGAACAAACAGACAGACAGAATTTATTGGCAGGTAGCTGACGTAATAAGGAGTAACGTAGGCTACTTTTATTTAAAAAAAAGGTATACTCAATAGCGTTGACTCAACCTTAAGCGATAACCGACATCAACGCGGGCGGAGCCGCGGGCAACAGCTAGTAAGGGATACACTTGCTGTGATTTTCCCAAGCGACTACAACATGGTGTTCTTCAAGAACAGCATTAGAAGGTTTCTTCGGGGCAGCAGCACAAGTGTAACGCCTCTGGTGTTACATTCATCCATAGTCCACGGTAACTACTTTCCTCCAGGTGGGTCGTGTGCTGTTGCCTAAGTGGTATAAGTATTAGTGATATAAATTTGATGGATCTGTGTTGAATAGTCCATTTATCGACGAAGGTTTTAGGCTATATACCATAACGCTACTACTCAAAGGAGTAGTCGTGTGATGGTGTACAGCCTTTCCATTACAAAAATTATTTGAAGACTAAAAATTTATGGGCTCAAAGGAATAATATGAGGTTAAAAGGTGCCACGGGCGAAGCTGGGGCGGCTCAGCTAGTTAAATATAATTGGGCTAGGCCTATCTCTAGTGCAATGAACTGCAGTAGTAGAATAATTTACATATACATTACATACCTAAACCCAGATCTAAGTCGAGGGCACAGTTAGACTTCAAAATAAACATTGAAACTACTGCGTTTCATGATTTTTACTTAATAATAAAAATCATTTATTTCGCACAACAACAAATTCATATCTACCACAATATACCACTTAAAAATCAGTTAGTAAAAAATTGGCATTGAGTCTGTTTGTAATTAATTAAATTATTAAATGTCAAAATAGAGGAATGAAAGTAATGTCCCACAGTGAATATTACTAAACTATTATGTCTAATTTGTAATTTACTTAGTAGAATGAATATTAAATTGAAAAGATTTGTCAAATCCACCATTCAATTAATATAATTATGCAATATTAAACTTAACGTAATTTAGTTGAGAATCATTTTGTATGAATTGATCTTATTTATCACAGTCCCTATTTAGACATTATTTTTGTGTTCAAGATTCATTCGCGGATTCACTTAACTGTGCTGTGACTTAGGCAAGTCCCACCGATCTGCTATAGTCTTTAGAATGGTGTTGGAGCTGCCTCGCAATCGACAGAACAATGAGACAGTTTTCTTTCTCATTACGGTTTGGAAACTATCTACGCAACCCTGGGCGAACATGTCTAATGCGCTGCAAAATTGAGGCTATCCCATAAACATCCTAAAGGCGTTGTTGTATTGGACACACAGCGCACTGATGCTCGTCTGCCTATCAATGTCCACTTCATCTTTGACGTCGCTCGTTAAAAAATGTCTTAAATATTTAAAACTATGTACCCGTTTAAGGTAAGTCCTGTTAAGTTTAATACTAGGAACAGATACGGGATACTTTCCGCCAACTACCTCAAACACCAATATTCGCTTTTATTTTTATTATAAATGAGACCATGTGATTCCGCATATTGCTCGCACACCTGAAACAATTTCCTAGTGGCGTTGATTGTTGGACTCAGCAGTACCATGTCATCTGCGTAACTGATATTGTTGACACTGACGTCATCCACGCGACAATCACGACTTCATAGTGCTGAGTTCAACGATCAGCTCATTTATATGCAGATTAAATAGGCGGGATGATGTAAGGCCGCCCTGTCTCACGCCGCACTCCAACCTAAAAGACTGTGAGAAACTACCGCCCCACTTCACGCGATTTATCCTGGTTGAGGTACCAGTACTGAAAGATGCGCAACAGTTCTGCTAGTACTTTTCTATCCTTAAGTTTCTCCACATTATGACATAGGAAACGCGGTCAAAAGCACGGGAGAGGTCCAGAAAACATGCATATACCGGGGTCTGTCCGACAATCCTGACCGGAAACCGAACTGTGCCAATCCAAAAACCAATTTTCATACTGCTGAGTTCAACGATCAGATTATTTATATACAGATTAAATAGGCGGGATGATGTAAGGCCGCCCTGTCTCACGCCGCACTCCAACCTAACATACTGTGACAATCTTAAGTGTTACTTCATTAGTATTAAACTCATCGGGATGTTTACCATGATGTATTGTTTAACTACCTATAATGTTACTTCAATTTATAGTTATAAATATAGAGGGCACGTCAGCCGCCAGGGGCCGAAGCCACTAACCCAAATTATAACACAATAATTTCACATTCCATGAGAAAAACATACGAACATTATTGAATTTGAAGAGTTTCTCCATTAGTCCTATCCCTCACAACATCCCAACAACTAATGAACATTGAACACTGTCTGGATCCTCACAATCCACTTTTGTTTAGCAAACTACTCTGATAGTTGTCAGCTGAAGGCAACCGACAACAAGAAATGTTCTAGTTAACAATAACTGACAGGTCTGTAAGCACCGGTATAGATTGTCTCTCTTGTCACATCACTTTTATTTTGTTATTAGCCAACTATTTCAGTTTATTTTTTCTGTCAAGGAAGAGATAAAGTGTGGAACAAAGTAGTTCCGGAACTACTAATGGTGAAAGGCAAGTGGAAAATTGTGTTATACATCTCACATAACCTTAAAATTTAATTTAAAAACTATTTTATGTAAGAATGTTATCTCACTCACTGTAGAATCTCATACACTAGTAAATCTTCGATTTAACTTTTTAATCGTAAAATTTATCAATATGAGTTTCAGATTACGAGAGCTTTTTGGGTTCCGTTACAAAAAATATCTGAAAAAAATTTTACATCATTAATTCGGATAAAATGGGGCACATTGGAAGAAGCCTATGTCCAGCAGGAGACTGCGGTAGGCTAAATGATTGTTTAGTTGAAAATTTATTGAAATTTAGGATATTTGACAAAATTGTCTTTGTATTTTTTAATTTTACTAAGGTTGAAGTATGGATAATGATAGCCTCACTCTCTACTTGCATCTCTACTCGACACTCTACTAGACTCTCTACTCGCATCTACTTGCGATGTCAAAGTCAAAGTCAAAAATCATTTATTCTGTATAGACCATTATATCGGCACTTACAAAACGTCAACAAAAAAGGAACATGAATATCAGTTTGTAAATGGACCGCCGGTTCGAAATGCGGCCCCGACCTGAGAAGACTCCGGCAAGAAACTCAGCGGGCATTTCTTTTTTTTGGTCTATTTACAAAAATACACTTAGTCTAATCTAAATACAAAAATTTACTAGTGTAGGTCGATGAACGACCTCCGCCCCCCATGAGCGCAGGCCTGGGGGTGACAGGTGGAGCCGCCTGTCACCCTGGCAGAAGCCGGCCGCGGCGGCGGCGCGCCTTGCGTGCCTCCCCGTTTCCGGGGAGGAGTTGGGGACTCTGTAGTCCCCACACCCGAGAAGAGGGCCAGATCGTAGAGAGATGGCCCTGGGTCGGCCGGGGTGCGAGGGATATGCCTGTCAACCTCACCTTCGGCAACCAAAGCAACCCACAGGCGGCGTGCGTTTTGGTCGGTTCGAGTCCGACATAACCTCTTCCACCGGCTCCGGTGGGGAGGTATCCGCGGGGATTTTGTGCACGTAAAAAAAAGCTTGTTTATCATCCAAGTATTCTTGGATTTCATAATAGAATAGATGCAAACTCAAAATTTGCATTCATGATAGCCATTTAATAAATTGGTTCTGTTTAATTTATTTAAGTATCCTGAGTACCTATCCTAAAATTGCAACTCAAGTATATCTGTGTAATTTAACAAGTCATCCAAATTGTGGCATTGGTCCAAAAGGTCCAGAAGATAGTAAAAAAATACTCTTTAGCTACATAGGATACAGTGTAACGGTTTTGTTATTATGTAAGTGGTTTAGTTTCTATAAATTGTATACATCTAGTAAATTAGATTTACATTAACGTTTTGAAACATAGAATCTATGTTTATTTCGACGAAGTGGGTTTACGTGTAATGTACTCCGGAAAATAGCACGGATTTGTTTTACGACTCATTCGAGCGATAGACGTTTTTCATGTCGTTTGGATAAAACTCTGAGGTAGAAGTTAGCAAAACTGAATGTAATACTATAATGTATACTGAATGTAATAATATGTCACAATTAATATAAAAAATTACTTATATTCAAAAACTTTATTGTGAAACATAGATACCTACAGAGATGGTCTATTATATAATTTGATCAGCTATGTTCAACCATAGTGGCATAATATTACGTGAAATTTTTTAAATTAATTACAAATTATCATAAAATTATCATTACAGTTACATTATTTCATTACAATTATATTATGTAATTACAACTATACCCTGAGATAATTACTCATATTGATTAAATTGAGTCTGACAGATTGACTTAGTGAAAATTTTTTAGGGATGGTTCGAAATGCAATTTTTTTTTCATTGAATTGAATTGAACCTATTCTAACAATACACTTCATATATTGACTGTCTGGAAGAGATTGTAGACCGCGATAAGACCACCCATTATACAATTCACTATCATGTACTGTCCTTTGTGTACTTATCCTATGTTTGGTGTGCAATAAAGTGTCTTTATATTATCTTGTTTTAAAACTGTAATACCTTGTAAAAATAGGTTTAATTTGTCAAGATAATGTGAACAATATTTTCAATTAGATTTTAATAGAATTATAAAGCAATGTGAAGACCAGTAATGTTTTATTCATTGTGTAATCCAACGCACTTACTAAAGTTTTCACTACCATCCGTGGTAATGAAAACACACGTAATGATATAAGAACATTGATAGAAATATGTCACACCCCATAATGCCCTAAGAAGGTATAACAAATTGGATTTATAAGAAATAGTAAATGAGTAGTGACTAGTTGTATTATTTGGCTACCTGAAATATTGTCTCAAACTTTCCTGTACAAAATGGGATCCCATTGTACATGGGACGTTCCTTAATAAGCTAAGTCATAAATAAATCCTTGGGTTCTTTAATTTCATACTGATGAATGCAGATGTAAACAAAAAGAAACAGAATTAAAATGTTTCTATCTTTATTCATCTATCTCTGTTTGAGATGTAATATGTTGTATCTCAAACAGAAATAGGAAACGTTACAGAGAAAGAAATACGAATAAATGCTTTTTCATTTTGAGTCCCTTTTGTGTGTGAAGTAAAAAGCGCCACGATATATGGGAAACATTAGTGAAAACAATGCCCTATTGTATTCTGCATGTTGTTCTAAATCAAAACTTAAATAAACTAGATTGACTGCTATTTTGTCACTGAAATTTGTTTGTCTATGTTTATTCCTAAACCAAAAATATTGTAAAATAATGTAAAGG
Source organism: Eilema griseolum (assembly GCA_963662185.1). Taxonomy (NCBI): domain Eukaryota; kingdom Metazoa; phylum Arthropoda; class Insecta; order Lepidoptera; family Erebidae; genus Eilema; species Eilema griseolum. Next base: position 8,181,804 of record OY759245.1, on the reverse strand, counting down.
TTGCCTGGCAGCAATTGAGTAAAGCGATAAAGCCGTCCTTTGTTCTGCTATTGTCTTCATAGTTTGTGTATCATGAATATTGTTATTGGCGTATGTAATGAATAAATAAAATTTAATTGCAAATTTTATTTTTCTAACATCTGTTTAGTACTATTAATCAGATTTGGTTAACTTCTTCATCAAAACAAAGCCTAATCCTGAAAAAGTTGTCGCTACTGAGAGTTACAAATTAGTTTATATGTATCAAATATATATTACAATTTTTTATTAATATCATCAGTTCCCAGGTATTCTAATTAGTCATACTTTGTAAAATTCGAAGGTAAAAACTTTAGTTTCAGATATTTGATATATCATTTAAAATTGTTTTAAAGTATGCATTGAAGTGTTGATTTTTGTATTGTTGAAGTTTTGTATTGTATTTTTTATGTGTTGTCTGATAAATTCTATTAAAATTCACAGAATTAGTTTTTGTTCACACACGAAGAATTGAGAAATTTGGGATCGTAGATCGCTTTAGCCCTTGACCTAGGATTTTCTGAATTCATGATCAGTGATTAGTACCGAGTGTACTAATCACTGATCATGAATTAAATAATTAGGAAATTCTGATAGCAAATCAAAAGTTCATAAATTCCATAATGCTGTTGTATATATTTTATACTGTTATAATTTCTACACGAATTATGTTTGTTGAGAAATAAATGAACTGAATTGAATTGATTATAGCCTATATCTATACATATGCAAAAATTTATTGAATTTTTCATTATGTTGTACCTAGATCCTCATTTTTTAAGCCCATATCATGGTGAACAAGGTCCAAGACGTTCAAATTGCAAAATGATAGTTTTCAGAAACAAGATCCCAGATATCGCTAGTCAAAAAATTTCATATTTATCACGTAACAAAATCCGTAAAAAATATACACTTCCTTCCCACAAAATCGTAGTGAACGTAGAACAAATGAATGCATATGTATATGCGCTGAAATCATGAATCCAGCGAAGTTTCCCCGAGATTCTGTTAATTTTATGTAGACGCTGTTCTAAATTTAATGCGGTTTCAGATTTTTCATCTACGATTTAGTTAAACGCCACCATTTTGTTACTACAACATTGAGACATACTTATAAGTATATGATTTCCAAAAAGTTTAATTGAATTAACAGATTTTTTTATCTCAGGTATATAAAACTATACTATATGTAATTGTCTGTGGGTGTAGGACCCCACCTCTGAAAGGAGTGAAGGCATCTCTAAACCTATTCAAAATTAATTTCAATTTCGAACCAACCGAAATGCAAATTATTTAAAAAAATAATTCTATTTAAACGCTAAGTAATAATAATCGTAATTATGAATTCACGACGTTTTGATTTAAGTAACACTAAACTAAATGCTGGACGCATTATTTTCTGAACAGAAAATAGCCACAAACAAAATAAAACAGGGACGGTATTGTTACCCCAACTTGAAATATGAGCTCAAGTAAAGAATATAACAAAATACATATCGTACGGTTGCTAACAGATTTTTATTCCACAGTCAGACAATATTGGACAAAAAATGTTTATGCAGTCTTTTCAACAATCAATGTTGAATGATTCACAATCTCATATAGATTACTAAGCCAATACACAAATAGTATGCGGTTGGTTACTTGTAAATAGAATTGGGAAGAATAATTTGAGAATTAAAAAAATCTAGATAAATAAAAGCTAAAGAAGTTCATCAAATACCTAGAACAGTACCAGATTAATATACTATTTTTTCCTTTAGTTATCCTATAACTAAACACAAATAGCTTTACATAAGGAACATATAAATAGAACTACATTCTTAGAACTAAATTCAGTAGAAAGTCGTATCTTCTAAAGCTCTTTCACAAGAGAAAATATAAATGCAAATCAGTAATGGTATACAGAATTGCATAAATCATAATAAGTGCTATCCTTTCATACTATGTAAAAGTATACAAAGTATTTTTTGTAGTATTTATTGAGTTATTAAAACTTTTATAAAATTATCTAAATGACTAGTTTACCAAACCTCGTATAACTTTTATTCTTTTGTCTTGTCACATTATTGTCCATCCCAAGGTTGCCTGGAAGATATCGCGTTCAGCGATAAGGCCACCCATTGTACATTAAACTGTATATGCATGCTACCTACTTGTCTCAGTTGTAAATGCATTGGTGTACAATAAAGTATTTTCTATCCATTTCACTTTTAACGAATATGAGAGAAAACAACACGTTCATTTATATCGTATATGATATTATCTGATTTTTATCTAAAATGTTCTTCAATTTCTAATTACTAACCTCAATTTAGTGCAATAACGGTGTTTGTAACTGTTTATAACGATATTTATATCTATATATCTATAGTTATACATAATTATACGATAGTTCTAGTTCATACCGAAACGTGTTGTACCTCCAATGACAATAGCTATTGAATCAGAATAGATTTGTACATATTAAACTTACACATTAACATACCTACATACATATAATCATGCCTTTATCCCCAGAGGGTTAAGCGGAGGTGAATTAACACCCACATTTCACCAATATCTGCATTCACATTATGTAGGCTAAACAGTATAGTCACTGACTGCATCACACAAACTGAAGTATCATTCCTACTATTTACGGTTACAATAAGTTTGGTAGCAGATACAAAAAAAAAATTGTTAAAAAAAACTCAAATGTGCGCACTAACACAGAACAGAAATGGCACTAATGCACGGAAAAATCTAATGAGTTTATGTGGCATTTTTATGACGAATGTTTTTGTATTTAATTAAATAAATAAATAAATTAAAAAAAAAATAAGATAATAGTCGACTCTACAAAAGGCCTTTGTGGCACAGCTGTTAACCATTCCACTGCTATGCAGTTTGACTACTACTCCGTGCAAAAATGCTGACTTTGTGTCTAGATACCGTTAAAATGTGGTAGAATATTTATTTATTAATTACCGTGCTTAAATTACTATGCTCTTTTTGGTACAGCATATTAATTATCTTAATTTTCTTCATCCTAGTGTTAATCTCAGTCGTACCCGAAGCTTTTACCCCGGATTCTAGTGTCCGCTTTACCAGTCTAACTGCAAATATGGCTGAACTTCAATATTTTCCGTGAAGCGACTGCCAACTAACCTTCACAATGAACTTTTTTAGAGCTTTTTTAATTAACAACCCATAACGATTGCCATATATGTTCGAATGGTAAAAAGAACAGTGCAAATACCCATATTCATGTATACAAATATTTGTACTGTCCGGGGATCGAACCAGCGCTTCCTGCGTAGCTGCCCCGTTTACTACCGCCACACACCACAGAGACTGTCATTAATTATCTTAATATATAGGTTATAAAAGGCAAAAATTCAATGTCCTGAACATCTTTTAGGGTTGTAGAATATTATATTAGAAAACGTTTATAAGCATACAAAATAAAACAAATCCATAATATTTAAGAACATCACTTATTCCACAAATATATAAAATTCGGTAGTCTACTATTACATCGTCAGTTATACGCAGTGTATCGCAACCCAACGCAGTCCAAAGTGACGTATACGTCAGTGAGCTCCCGTTCGCCCTCTATTCAGTACCACACAGCCTCTGGTAGAGGTAACATCGCGGTAGATCGTCCCATCCCGTTCGTCCTCGTATTGACGTGTGGAGTGCAGTGAATAAACGTGGTAGTGCCTTGAAACTTAAGGTTTTATTTAACGGACTTTTTTAAATGAAAAATGTAAGTATTAATTTTAAATATATTTAATGTTAATAATTATTGTTGAATAAATATTGAATAAATATTTAGTTTATAAATGTAGGTATATGCTAAAAAATTTAATAATATCTGTCAGTAATTATTTTAATTGTTAAAAAGTGATATTTTATGCGCCCGAATAATTAAAATATTAAATTTTACAAATTAATAAAACATATACTTAAAAACTGTGAAAAAATATTTTGCTCTCGTAAAAAAAAACATAAAATAAAATAAATAGCTTCACTTTTTCAAACACTTACACAAGTTTATTGTTTTATTACTCAAATATAATGCAGTATTAGCAGAAGAACATTTTAATAGGTTTCTAAATTGAAATCACACACCCTTCGAAATTAAATTATAAGTTAACTACAACTTAAATATTTACTTAGAATTTGCAAGAGTATTACCGGTTACTTAACCGCCAACGTACCCTTGTCGTTACGAAACTATTTAGCTTCTACCGTAAGCGGATAAATGAGTAAAGGATCATAACTTCATTTAATATTTAGTCCTTTATTTCAACTATATACATACATACATACATATATTATATACAGACACATACTTGTATATCCTTGAAGGGCGTATCGACATCCACATTTCACCAAGTATGTTTTCGGGCCCAAGTAATATAGGACGAGTCCATTGCCGTTCAACGGGGACGTATGTGTAAGTTTACTGTCAAAAGGGTTGGTCTCTATTACTGAATTTCCTTCTGTGACACCCACGGGAACTTAACTAGATAAGACTATATATTTCAGAGATTTGCATTCGTCGGGTTTACCTAGCTCTCGATTTTACTAAAGCAAAATCACAGTCATATTATAGATAGTGCACAAAATGGTATTAAATTTTAGACTTTATTTCTAAATGTTCGTGTTGTGTTCCCAGCGGTGAGTAGGGTAGCCAGAGCTCACTGGAGAATTTGTGCTGTCAGTGGGATGACTAAAGGCTTGTCCTGATTTGTCCTCTACACTAACGGCACAGGAACTCTGTGCTTACAGGGTCGGCAGCGCGAGTGTGGCTTCTCTGGTGTTACACACGTCCATAGGCCATAGGGAACACATTTAGGAGGTAGGACACGACGGTATTCCCGTCCGAATTGAGCAGTCCGACTGGGGTGTACCTCCACCCTACAGAATACCACGGCTATAATAACCTCGTGTTGTGTTCCCGGCGGTGAGTAGGGTAGCCAGAGCTCACTGGAGAGTTTTTGTGGTGTCAGTGGGAAGACCAAAGGCTTGTCCTGATTTTGTATTCTGCACTGAAGACACAGAAAATCTCTGTTCTTACAGGGTTGGCAGCACGGATGTGACTCCACTGGTGTTACATACGTTCATAGGTCACGGTATCCACTTTCCATCAGGTGGGCCGTGTGCTTGTCTGCCACCTAAGTTGTATAAAAAAAAAGAAAAGGCCACGGTAACCACTTTTTAACAGCGCAAAATGAAATGAGAAGAGTTTCATTACAATTTTACATTCACTTTGCAAAAAGTCTTTTAATTTTGAACTTTAAAAGCATTTTATTGAACCAAATTTTAAAGAATTAAGTTTTTTATACCACTCAGGTGGCAGACAAGCACACGGAAGATTTGGATAATTTCAGGCAAGGTTCAGTGGTTAGAGCATTCCCCTATAAGGGACAGATCGTGGGTTTGAATTCCGCCTGAACTGATTAATTTTTTTTCCTTTTTAATCAATTTAAATGCATTGTTTCAAAGTCTAAAATTAATTGGATTTTTTAGCAGTGTTCGTGATATGACAGTAGTTTTGCTTTAGCAGAATTAAGGCCCTGTATCGGCAGAAATAAAACAAATCTAAAACTTAAAATTCCAGGTTCACGGTAGTCAAAGTAAACGTAATAATTTAATGTAAACTAATGACATCGAGGTATCTGTAAGTATTTTAATACTATCTTAATATCCCAGACAATTTTCGGCACATGTCACACAATTATTTTCATTTTGAAGTGAAATTAAATTATTAATAACCAATCAAGTTAAGTATATTTAATTGCAAGATTTCATTTTATCAGAAAGCTCTTTTTATATTAAATTTTTTTTTATTGTAATATTTTAATAAATAAAAAAGATCAACGATATTTAATGAGTAAAAGACGATAATTTAGCTTTAGTTTCATTTATCGGAGTTCCTATTGTTAATGAAATCTGTTCTAAGTAGCATAAGTCTATCAAAAGCATATCAAATCATATCATATTACTTTAACATATTAATTTTGCTAAATAAATTTATACATACATACATATAATCACGCCTTTATGTCCAAAGTGTCAGACAGAGGTGATATAACACCCACATTTCACCAATCATTGAATTCGGTCTCATGTACTATGTGGTGAGTCTTTTGGGCACTATTATTGACTCAAGCCATGCATCTGAGTCTGAGTCTGGGCTGTATATATCTGTCTGATGTTAAACAGCCCTATCCCTTAGTCGCCTTGTACGACACCGCATGGGAAGAGATGGGGTGGTCCAAATTCTACACTGCTGGGATAAATCCTCAATACTCAACCCTATAGCCCCCATTCTAATTTCGATTGCGGCTGTAGCGATGTACAGCAATATTCTTTGCACCTGGCGGGGACAGTCTCCAGGTATATCATATGGTGTACTCGGGTAGTATCCGCCATGTGTGTGTATTCCTAGTATATTAAATTCTCTTAAAAGGCCTCTACATCTAGGCTTCGGCCATACGCACGACTTCCAAAGGACTTCATAGTTTCGAGATTCATGGAACTGAGAAATTATTATTTATTTATTTATTACCAAAGACACTTACTTATACATACACACATAAAATCACGCCAGAGGTAGGCAGAGATCACGTATCTCCATTTGCAACGATCCTGACATACTACTCTCGCATCATTCACTCTCATCACTTTCTTCATGCATGCTCGTCGGTTTAGGGTACTCCCGACCTGCGCCTTTTCTAAAACATCCCCGATTTGGTCCAGGTATGTGCGCCTAAGTCTTTCCTTTCCGACGGTACCATCCACACTCGCCTCTTACACTTATATTAAAATATAAACATATTCTATAAATTATATGCTATATTTATTAATGTGCTTTTTATTCGGCGTTGTGCTTTAAATTTTAACGTCCTCGACACGTGAATGTCATCTCAGAGATCACGGATCTAACAACGGGGCGGGCGCCTGTAGGGAAGTTACTCGCCCTAGATACATAATTTATGTACTCGTAGTGCGAGGTTAAAAAAAAATTGCACATGAAAACTTTCCGAATTCAACGCTTTCGAACGATAAATTTAAGTTTTATTGATCCCAAAACTCATTGCTATAGAAATATCTATAATAGATCCGAGTTGCCCTTTAAGTTTTAGGGGGTAACTTGGACATATAACATCTGATCCATGGCCGAGTATACTACTTTCAAAAGTTGATGTAAGCTTTCCAGCTGAATTTTATTTTTCAGTGACCGATATTACTTTCTTCACAGTTTGAAATTGTGGATTGGGGTGATGATTATTTTTTAGACGAATAGCTTAAAAATAACAAGTAAAAGGTCATCATCATCCTCTGAGCCTTTTCCCAACTCAGAGACGGTGCACATTCTGCCGTATGAAAGAAACTTCACCACCAGTCACCCCCAGGCCTGCGCTCATGGGGGCGGAGGTCGTTCATCGACCTCCGACGCTCGAGTTGCCTTCGTACGCGGGCAGCTTGGCTTGCGATCCTTCGTCGCTCCCGCTGCCGCTCCCGCCCCGCCTCCTCCTTCACGAGCATTACTTGCTCGCAGAAGGAGGCGCCGGCCGAAATATTAGTATTGGATATTTTTGAAATTATTAAAATATTATTATTTGATAGTGTCTCCACATCCTCCAAATTCGTTACTTGATATTATAATCTTACTGGGTGATTAAATCCAAACTGAAGTGAGTACGTATACATACACAGCTGTATTGAGATTCAGTGAGATTATTAATTCTAAGATAAAATTCAGTAACGTCATAAGAATTGCCAAGTGGTTCTTGGCCGATTAGAATTTGGACCACCACACATCTTCCCATGCTGTGTCGTACAAGGCGGTTAAGTGATAGGGCTGATATCAGACAGATATATACAGCCCAGACTCAGCCTCAGATGAATGGCTTGAGTCAACAATAGTGCCTGTAGGACGGCAATAGGCTCACCGCTTATAACGTGGGACCGAATTTAATGATTGGTAAATGTGCGTGTTAATTCAGCTGCACCTGACCCTCCGGGGATAAAGGCGTGATTATATGTATGTATGTATGAGAATAACCCCGAGACGATTATGAAGATTCAGTAAGAACAATCCATGTATATTTATTTCATGTCTATTGTCATCATTTAATAATCAATGTAATTTTAAGCCTCTTTTTGTTTTTACCAAGTAAAGCTGCTTTGTCGTCTACGTCAAATCATCAACACATACATCATATTATAGTTATATTTTTTTAGTTTTAGAAACAGTTCTGTAAAGTTTTGTTATAATTTTTGCGGTACATTGAATATGAGAATAGTATTCTTTATAATTGTATTTAAACCTTTGTCTTAATGCCTATAATAAATGAGACGTCTAATAATGTACAATACTACTACAAAAACCACGTTCAATTGTCTTCTAATTGTGGATTTGATTAATTTATATTTGTATTTTGTATTATTTATTATAGTAAGGCATCTAATAATGTACAATACTACTACAAAACAACGTTCAATTGTCTTGCAATTGTGAATTTGTATTGGTATTTTGTATTATTTATTATAATAAGACATCTAATAATGTACAATACTACTACAAAACAACGTTCAATTGTCTTGTAATTGTGGGTTTGATTAATTTATATTTGTATTTTGTATACTACCTACTATTTTCACAGTTCATACGTATAAGTTATATTGCACGAAAACAAAGGTGAGTAACAAAAGCTAAGCTACAATTTTATATCCTACGAGTTTATTACGAAATATGAAAATTTTACCTACTCTGTTTTACGGCAGCCCTTCGTTGAGATTCGCTTTTCATACGACTGTTATAAGTGAGGTCTTACATGGATTGCTATGAAAACTTATAAACGGAAATATGTAATATCAATTGATATTATATTAGTTTATAATTTCTGACGCCGAAACAACATTAGACATTGAATTTTCAAAAACCAATCATCTAATATTAATAATCAGCGTTTTCTCTTCAATAAACTTTTATGAAAATATTCGTTGAGAACTTATTTTGAATATAAAATTCCTATGTCAGAAGACCTCACTCTTTTCATTTCTATATACATCTTAAAATAGAGGTTTATTAGGTAAGTATATGTCGGTTATATTAATACTTCCAGGCACCATTTGGATGGAAATGTAGTAGTTTTCTTAAAAATAATATCTTTATTAATTCTTTCTCAAAACGTTTCGCCAAAAAATTGTATCCGTTTAACTTCAATCTGAACAATTGTGGAGAACTTAAATAAGAAGTAGATAAAATGAAGTGTACAGCAGAAAAAATCAATGTATTCGTTTATTTTGCTATGGCAAATCCACACAAATAAAACCTTGTATTCGTTTAACTTCAATCTGGACAATTGTGGCGAACTTAATGAAGAAGAAGATAAAATGAAGTGTATAGCAGAAAAATTCAATGTATTCATTTATTCTGCTATGCCAAGCTCACATAAATAAAACCTTTATTTTAATCAGTACATTGTAATTAATCTTTTTGACAATTATAATAATCACTCCTTTATTCTCACCCACCTTTAGCTAATTCTAATGACACCCATGGGAGACCGAGGGTGTTTATAGATATATCTTCTAAATAAAATTGTTGTATAAATATTTCTTTTGCTGTTAATAACGAAGACAACTTTCTAAGATACTTTAAGAATTTTAAAAATGTTGCTATTAGTATTTTTTGTAGATATTATTTTGTGTCATTAAATTGAAGAACTTAGTCCTTAGAGGTCACAAAGAACATAATGTAAGCATGTCACTTTGCTTTGCTTTGTCACAATTGCGTGCAGTACATACATACATACATACATACATATACTCACCCCTATATTCCCGAAGGGGTAGGCAGAGGTGCTATGTGCACCCACATTTCGCCAGTTTATGTTTAGGTCCCAATGTAATAGGTGGCGAGTCTATTGCCATTACCCGGGCACTTATAAATGTTCTTATACCTGAAACATATTTAGAGTTATCTCATATTTCTGAAAGATAAACATTTTGAGTATCGCTCCCGTGGTAGATTTCTTTTGTATTCGTTGGACCTATAAATATTTTTCTAAATGGATAGGTTTTATCCAATAAAATTTATGAATATTTATTGTGTCAGCTGTGTAATGGATTTCTGTTTAAGGGTAAATGGCAATCGTTTAGATGTTGAATGTTCTCTTAATTAATTTTATATTAGGATATAATAAAAATAAAACATTGAAACTTAAGGTAAGTTTAAAACTAATTACAAATTTATTACTTTTGGAGATTGGCCGCAAGTTGGTGTTGTAAAGTTTCTATTTTACAATCTTTACAATTGCAATTGGTACTGAAATCCACAACTACTTCACAAACTCAATAGTTAGTTATTGATACATAGTGAGTTCGTAGTGTGTTAGGATGGTGTAGGTTCTATACTATTGTTCAACTTCACAGTTTATGGAGGTTTAAATCTAAGTTCATCACAGTTTAATCTAGTTTCTAACTGTGCATTTTGAGATAAATGTGCTAAGTTGATGAAGTGCAGTCCACTTCATTTCTATCAATTGTGAATTGAATATAGAATTTTCAGCAGTAAAGATATTGGATAGTTTTGATGTAGAATTTAATTAGTCATGTATGAATTACACACTTTCGTATTCTAGATACATCTTGTAATGATGAAACTTGTGTTAACATCTTTCTGATTTTAATCATATAAATATCTCAGGTATGTTTTTATAACATTCGTGAACTTAAAAATTAATGAGAACTCTTATATTATTATACTTAATTAGAGCCTCTCTGATAAAGCTCCGTTTTCAAACAATTACCAGGTTTATTGGTAATCACCCCCACCACAGATTGGCTAGGACGCCATAATTCTTGGTAGCACCCCATACACAATAATGATCAATTTGGACGACTTTTATCAGCTATATATATTTTACTTGTCAGAATTATTGTACAAACCCATAACTATGTCAAACATTTTACTGTATCGTTGCCAAATTTTAAATGTATGTTAAAATGAGATTTATACGCGAACCCATTGTGCATTAAAAAAACACATGTACTTTACTTAAACTTAAAAAAGGATCAAGTAAAAATGTTTCAATTTTTTTTGAGTTAATTTTAGTACCTTAAATAAAACCCTACAAATATTAAAAAATGTGAAAGTTTATGAGGATTTACACTTTGACACATTGAATTATGGAGATTGTGAAACTTAGTATATATAAGAAAGAAATTAAGAATATCTTATTAAGCAACTGTTATTACACAGTAAATGAGTATTTAAATGACAAAACACTAGATGTGAAGTAAAATATTAAATGAAATTTAAATGTTGACACTCTTATTTGTATTGAAATAGGTATTTTGTAATTTTATTTGATTTTTTGACTAATTCAATGTTATTATGCTGCTTGAAAGTGATTATTATGCTGAACACAAAAATACTGATAGCTAAAATCTTGACATGAAATATTTTATTAATTCTTTATTTATAATTGATGAAGATTATGTACTATTGTCAATAAGTTATGTGACATTATTGCATGCCAACCTGGCTGAAGTATGGTGGAACCCAGATATAATAATTGTAACATCTTTATATTTATACCCTTATTTCGCAATAAAATATATTGAAATGAATTGAATTGAATTGAAAAAACAAATGAACAGATCTAGATAAAATTTGGTACAGAGCTAGATAAAACTATAGAATAACACATTATGCTTTTGTCATGGAAGTACCAGGAAAAGAATAGATGATTCTTTATAAGATTTATATGTCAACTGATTTTTAATTTTGAGAGTAACACCGTTAACTGTCACGTTCGTAAGAAAAATGGCGGTACTTAAAGATCGCGATTGCTATGTGGAGGAACTAAAACGCCTGCTATTATTCCTAAGTGCTGCCTTGTGTTCCAAGTCGAACTTTACGAGCTCTCGTGTGTTATTTCTGATATTTTGTATGTACGTACATTTTGCTGTGTTTATAATGATTCTAACGTTTTATTAACGGCGATATAGAAGAAATTGTTTCATTTCATCCCTTTAATAACATTTTATCCCTAAAGTTGCCTATATGAAATTGTCGCAGAACGATTAGGCTGCCATCTATACGTACCACATACCTTGTATCGCTAATATTGTATTGTTATATTCTTGGTGTACAATAAAGACGTATATTATTATTATCATTTATTAAATATTTTTGCCATGAAAAAGTCCTGGACCTTCCATGACTTTTTATGGACAACTTCTATTTCTATATGGATCAATTAATTCCTTAGTAGTTTTAAGTTAGTCACTTTTTGCACATGCAGGTTGCATGTGTTGACAAAGTTTTATTACAATTGGACGGTCTTTACAACTGCGGTAAACTACGAAACATTTCATGCCTAAATTGCACATCACTTCAAATACGAATATTTATTACTTGCTAAGCTAGTGGTGGATGGTTTGATTATATTCTACTCCATTAGATAAGTGCACAACGTAATAAATTATTCATTTCATTTAGGATTCTCGTGTTAGACAAGGCTTCGGTAATTTATCGTAAGCTGCATAATATTACAAGCTACAAGCTACCTCAGACCCTAAATTAATTAAAAGTTTCCCTGTGCACACTTACTTCCACTTCTTCTAAGCAAGTAACTTGCATAAACTTATCGATCAAGTAAATTGACAGTGTATAAAATCGTATATTAAATATTTTAGTTAACCGTTACACTTCTATAACAGTACAAATCTTTTATTGGTATCTTCATTTCTAGCTTTCTTTTTAAAGATTAGAGATGTATATGACATCTCTATTCTTTAAAGAGAAAGCTCCACTTCTTCTAAGCAAATAATTTGCATAAACTTATCGTACTAATAAATTGACCGTATATTAAATTGCTTATTAAATATCTTAGTTAACTGTTACACTTCTGTGACTGTACAAATCTTTTGTTGGTATGGTCATTTCTAGCTTTCTTTTTAAACATTACCTATAGATGTATGTGACATCTCTGATCTTTAAAGATAAAGCGCCACTTCTCTAAGCAAGTAACTTGCATAAACTTATCAATTAAGTAGATTGACCGTGTTTAATACACTTTTACTTTTATTGCTTATTAAATATTTTAGTTAACTGTTTACAAATATTTTGTTGGTATGGTCAATTCTCGTTAGAGATGTATATTATGACATCCCCAATCTTTAAACAGAAAGCTAGAAATGACCATTCATTATATTTCTGTCTCGAAGAACATGTTAAACTGTCAGTCCCAGTTGCCATACGAACATCTATGGATGGATCTACTAATGTGAGTGACCATGATAGTTTAAATACCTATATTCATTGTTTTGAGTTTCCGTTATTCCGGCGCTGTTGCAAGCACCATGATCACGGAGGAACTGGAGTAGTGGCGCTGAACAGAGAAAAACTATTTTCACTCCTTTTAAAAAGCTGTCGCAATGCCTGCGCTCACCCAAAGATGGCTCCCTACTGGACAGACCGGGAGTGTATAAGATTGACTGTAGCTGTGGCAGTTCTTATATAGGACAAACAAAAAGAACGGTTACATGCCGAATCAAGGAACACATCAGGGCAGTCAAAAACAATGAACCGCATAAATCTTCAATCGCTCAACATTTATTGGAGTCCGGTACGAACCACTGGATCGAGCTACATAACCCTCAGATGCTCTCGACAGAACGTCACTATATACCAAGACTGGTTAGGGAAGCAATTGAAATAAAAAAGTATACAAATTTCAATCGTGAGGATGGGTTTCAACTGCCGAACGTCTGGCATCCAGTGGTCCGTCTTTGCAAAAACAACCGGGAACAAGCTAAAACAAAATCGCGAGTGGATACAGTAAGCATCGTATGTCGTGAACGTGATCGAGATCGGGTTCGAGTTTGTAGTAAGAGTGAAACCAATAGTAGTGCAGATACGCGTAGTAAAAGAACTCGAAAGAGGGTAGATCGATATAATTACTCCTAGGAAAAAAAAAATTCTCTGTTCACCGCCACTACACCAGTTCCTCCGTGATCATGGTGCTTGCAACAGCGCCGAAATATCGGAAACTCAAAACAATGAAACGTGGTAAATATCCCGTTTATTTTGATACTGATCTATGGCAGTCGTAACTGCAGTGCTTCGATATCGCCATTGTGTTGTGAAGGTCAGATGGCAGTCGCATCGCCAAAAATATCGAAGTTCAACCAAATCCGGAGTTAGACTGGAAAAATCTTTGGACCCCAGACTCAGAGCTAAAAGCTTCGGATGCGACTAGGATTAATGCTAGGATGGTGAATGCATATGGGTTTCTGAGATGCCGTGGACCTGCGGTTTGAGTGCGGCTCCAAAGATCATGGGCCACCTGCTGATGTGTGCTGCATGCCCACATATAAACATACCTTAAAATCTTATGAGTGCCTGCGAGAATGCAATTCAAGTAGCAGCATACTGGGTAAACAGATTTTGAGAGTAGAAGTACTGTCTATACAACTGAAAAAGAAGTGTGCACACATCTCTAATATGGTAATCGAGTGATTACAAGCACCTCACATTACTTTTATTACTTATTACCATAAATTGATTGAATACTCAGTTACTAATTTTAATTGAAGGTTGATTTGAGTTCAGACGTGAATAGAACTGCATGCCCCATTTTTATGAATATTTAAATGGCTAATCTAATGCATCCAGCCAGGTGACTAGATATTTAGAAACTATTTCTTAATAGTCAAGTCAAGCCCTACATTGAAAGAGTAATAAAATCAATGCTAACAAACCAACCCGCGTCACGCTTGCCGCGAATTAGAGACATCCCAAAAATCTAAATCAAAGACACTCTTGCTTCTCCAGAATATTAACCAGAAGCAATAACGTCTCCCTCTCGTAAAGTTTCTGAAATAAATTAATTTTTAAACAATGAACTCTTAACTAGTTCTTTAACATCTGACCATAAAAAAGCAGCTGATTTTTGATAAATAGTAGGATTTGTTTACTAAAACATACTGGCGGAAATAAAAACACACAGATGTATAAACCTTCCAGCACCCTTCAACTACATAAAATCCAAGTGCCATAGCTACCAAGTCTATCTACATTTTACGTTGTATACTTTTGGCCCTAAGGCCATAACATTTTTTTTATTTCCCACATTAAATCCAGTCATATTTTTTGTTTACTTGATATTTGAGCGAATATCACGAAATGACTAAGATATGAGACCTTAATATCAAGTTATCAAACAATATTTCATGATACACATCTGTGTGAATAACAAATAAGAATAATATATGTAGGTAGGTACTTATATTTACTTATAAACGGTATGTTTGTGGTTTGAACTGACAATTTTCCACTTCTACAAAAGGTGCTTATCGTAGTCAACAACCCAATTCATTTTGTTCTGCCTCTTAAATAATTATAGTCAATAATAGCAGGAATGAGCATATTTTAACAACAAACCTTAAAAATATAAGGTTTTTTTGCAAACACTAACCCATTGCGGTGAACCCACTTCGAGAGATTTTTACATGTTCAATAAATACTGAAAAGAACATAATTATAAAAGTGCAAAATCTTTTTTTATATAATAAATTATTAAAAATAAAAAACCCGACCGCTGTCTAAAAGGTCGAATCAATTTTTGTGGCAAGCGGTACCCATTTGTCAATCATAAACCAAAAGAAAATTAATGGGTAGCGGCTGCTATCAAACTTGTTTTGACCTTTTAAACAGCAGTCGGGTTTTCATTTTTTTAAATTTATTTAATACAAGCATTTTGTAAATTTTTAGCACTATAAATCGACTGCATGGTTTTTGTTGAAATGTTATGTACCCTGAGATACTGGGGAGATGAATACCTTTCATTTGAAACCTAACTCATCAAAATTCATCCAGCTATAAAGTCTGCAGAGAGGAAGAAAGAAATCCACACATATTCATACATACATATGCGCGTAATATATTACTTTCGCTGGCGCAGTCGGGTAAAAAGTCAAATTTTTGAATCCCAAAGCCCAATTAAATCTATCATCACAAAACACGGCAATAAACTACTCGGTATTTGTATATACACATATTATATTTTGGCAAGTTGGGTAACGGGTAACCGCATCTTGCTTATTACCTAGTAAGTAGATGCGCTTATTGCAAACTAGTTCCTGACCCATTTCAGCTCTCGTGACGTAAATCTACACAGAAATTTGCCGACGATGCTAGCTTGTTATAAAATTATAGCGCAAATGACTACACAATGCTGAAACTTTTTTCTGGTTCTGTACGTTAAAATGGGAAAAACAAAACCTGTCTGTATGTTTATCTAGCTGCTCATTGATATGTCAAAACCTATTTCTCAGAAATTTGTGGCAATATAAAGTTAAATTAACATAAAAATATAATCAGGCCTACATCCTTTGCACAGCTGTCAAAAAATCTAATTTTTATATCAAAGCAATCAAAACATATAGACGTTTATGTAGTATATAGAGATAGTTATTCTTTTATCTATCGCGAAAGAATTTTCTATTGTCTCCAAGAAACATTACAAAGTGATAAACAAGAGAACGTTTCAAACATCAAGAGTCACAAACCAGAGAACACCTGTCTACGTCATATAAAGTGATATTTGACGACTATAAAAATAATATATTTCCTTATTGTTTGTGTTCCGCCAAGTTTGTGTACTTCAAGCGTCGATTCGTATTATAGTTCAAAATAAAGATTTAGTTCCTGAAGCAATAAAAAAAGCCCGTAAAGTCATTACTCTATTTGCATAATGTACTATTTATAACCTTTTGTGGGTGAAACAAATTCGACGGAAACGAAAACAAAGAGCAAGCGAATAAATAAAACTATTATTATTTTTGTAAATAATAAATGCTAGGCATGATAATAATACGTGCCTACTACACTATCACTTATGTTTTAATAAGGTTTTCTGCTTCATCTGTCTCATTAGGTCATTATAGACTAAAATAAATATTTTATAATTAAAAAGTAAGTAAGGGAAGTAAAAAATTATATTAATTCACATCCCGCTAGCTTTTTTTTGTTCCTAACTCTTAAATCAGGTGCTTAATCCTAACCTCATGTAGTTATTTATTAATTCTAATACATCAATTAAACTCTAGACCCTATGCACAGCATATAAATCACCGCTGAGTACCACTGAGACAGTAATTATAATCCAACCTTGTCTCATAGCACACGGTCACTGTCTGTCGTTTACGTACTAAATTATTCATGTTAGTACTGCTTTAGTTCCTGTCGTCTTTAAAGCTGAAGTACTTGGGTGACCGACCTTCACTTGAGTTAGTAGTGCATGAATATTTAATATACTACAACACAGTCTCTATAGATTATACTACTCACAACCATGTACTACATACATACTTATAATCACGCCTTTATCTTCGGATTAGGGAGAGGTGAATTAACTCGTACATTTCATCAATCATTGAATTCTGTCCCATGTAATAGGGTGAGCCTATTACCATCTTACGGGCACTGTTGTTGACTTAAGCTATGCATCAGTGGCGGGATCTGGGCTGTATAAATCAGGTCTGATGTTAAATAGCCCTAAGTTGTCTGGTACGACACCGCGTGGAAAGAGATAGGATGGACCTAATTCTACTCTGCTGGGAACCACTAGGTACTACTTAGAATATTAGAAATTAACAGGAAATAATAGAGAAACTGTCTATGAAAGAAATAATGAAATACATAAAATGAGTCATGAGTGACTTGATTTCGACAAGGCAGAAGATTTAATTTAGTAGATTATTTTTGATTAAATTAGAATACTATGAATAACTTAATTTCGATCTAAAAAAATAACTATGTATTTTTTCAATGCCAATTTTCTCAAACATAATGTTTAACCTAATTTGATATATGTATTTAGAGAATATATAACTGAGAAGCTTCTCTCAAGACAAAGGTAAAGTTCTTCAAACGTAAAGTGAGCAATTTGAAAAAATAATTGCTACGCAAGTTTTGCTAAGCAAATACACAAAAATATGCTTTTGGAGCAAATTGAGATCCAATACGTAAAATGCTTTTTGTGGAGTTTTTCGCTTCAATATTTGATAATGAATTTTTAGAAAGTTTATTAAAGTCAGTAGAAGGAGTATTTTATTACATATACCATCGTGATACTATTATGTATAAAATATTTTCGTATTTAAGGCTCGCCCTCTATTCCGTGGTACTGAAAATCATGAGACCGGTCAGAGGGATATGCCTGCGAACCTCACCTCCGTCAACCAAGAACGACTTACAGACATCATGCGTTTTAGTCGGTTCAAGTCCGAAATAAACTCCCCCCACTGGCATCGGTGAGGTAGGGAGGGAGGGGGATTTTGCGAACGTAAAATTAATTAATATCATGATAGGTTCACACATTGATTGGGCCAAAAATATTATAAAGAACTAAAGATTGGTTTGGACCCGAAAGAACTCAATAAGATCCCATGCATATATAGCTTTATCGAATTTTGTAAGATATAAAATTAATTAATATTTTTTAAATAGGGTTTTTATGAGTGGCTTAAAGATAATAGAATAAAATCATAAAGACGCCTGCATACTCGCATTAGGTATTAATAAGTTTATTTGACGGAAAATTTTATTTTTACAACTTGTGGTAATATGGTATTGTACCAGTTTCTTAGATATTAATATATTTGATGACAGATATAATGATCTAAGTTATTTGACTACCTCAACTCTAATTCCTGTCCAATAGCGGTACTTCACATGGCTTTTTGTACTTGCATATTTAACATATTTGACAAACAATTACCATGTGTGGACAGTGTATTTTACAAAGTATTTGCCTTGTTGCCTATTTGACTAATATGGCCAATACCAAATACGTACAATTGACAAGTTAATTAGTTCTTTTTTTTAATGCTTAGCTGCCAGTAGAGTACTTTTTTACGATAGCCAAAATGTGACAATTCGCATGTGACACCTCTTTGAAGTGAATATTTATTTAGTGAAGTAAATTATACTGTCTAAATTTGCATGTGGCTGGGACGGACTTGATGCGGAAGGCCGAGGACGAAATGACGCACATTGGGAGAGGCTTATGTCCGGGAGTGGATGACGTTGGGCTGATTGCTTAATTGATATTTGCGTGTTAGCATATACATAAAATATTTTGCCAAATCAACATACGCCCAACAGCATGCACAAATAGCCATGTGAAGTACCCCTATAATATTTAATGTCCAACTTTTGAAGTTGCTTAAATATCCAATAATAACAAATTGAGTTATAGTTAGAGTAACTTGTAAATGTATTATTATGGATGTCATTGAATTATAAAAGTTAGTTTCGTAGATTAATGGATGTCTTAATATGAGAAAAGTTGTCAGCGGATAAAATTTAGGGGCTGTGGATCTCACAAAACAAGACTAATTACCACGAATCTTGCGTGCACGTTCATTGGTTGTTTGAACATTTTGAGAAGGTGCCTACTTTGCCATATCAGCTTCGAGCTGGATCTACGAGCTGCTGCTACGAACGGAATTATAGTAGATGTGCTACGAGTTAGAGTTACATAATGGTTTTATTCGCCGCACTCGTTCAATTTATTTGTCTACGACCTGGGGTTACGAATAAGAGCTATGGGTTTGACAATGATCTACGGAGTTGGAGCTATGAGCTTAATCTGTGAGCTATAAGCCATTATTCATTTCACTACTATTGCTACGAGTTCGCTCTACGTGCCGGTTGCTACGAATACGAACCCACTGTGGCTACGAGCTGGTAGTACGACATATGGTTAGTACCTGCTGCTACGAATATGTGCTACGCTTGGATAATGCCATTGCTACGTATAGCGTTGCTACGAACTTTTATTGCAACTTTCCAATTGTTAGCTATTCAAATCGATCAAGAAATAAACAATGTAGAATCAGTTCAGGGGGATTTGATCCCGCGATCTTTCGCTTACAACAAGAATGCCCTGACCACTGAACTTCCGTACCTCGCCTGAAGTAATCCGAATCTTTCCATATATATCAGTCTTCCGGTGACGATGGGAGCCATATGAACTATCCCCCTGTACACTTGATAGATCGTGAGTTCGAATTATACTTGAACTGATTCAAAAAAATTCCTATCTTAATCAATTTCCACTTGCACTTTAGGCTTACCGATAGTATGCTCAATATCAGGACCAATTATTACATGAACGTGTAAAAATAGTGAATCATCACTTGAGTAACTATGTTGTGAAATATTGCCGAAATTTCAATTTTTAGTAGAATCACTTATTAAATTGAATACATTGAGTACAATACATCATAACTAAAAAAAATAACAAACAAAATTACCTATTAATAAATGCTAAAATAAACGATAACCTATTTTCACACGGAGTCACAATTTTTGTAGTTTATTTATCGAAGAAAAACAGAATAATAAAATATCAAAGCACTCTATTCTCTTTACTCGAATGGCACCATTTTTCAGAGCTGCTTCCTTTTATGATATTTTTCAGTATTTCATAATTCATGCGAATGAGTATGTAATTTACGTCATTAATCATTACATAATTGTTCATTTATCATTTTGTGCTTAGGAAACTTCCTTTACCTACATTTCCTCCGCATCCAATCTTATGTTTGTTTGCGCAAATTCGCCCTATCTAATGACCCGACGCCAAGCTCACATTCAAATTATATAATAACAGATAAATTACATTTTGAAATTATAAAGCCTATTGTTGATGCTTAATGCTTAATTAATTGTTGTCAAGGCAATCAGTTCCATCAGTTTCAATCTCCTCTTGGCTAACAGTTTTAATCATATCAACTACTGATATCGTTTCGCAGTTTCACCTGTGTAAGTCTGGATCCCGTGGGTATATCGTATTAAAAAATTAGCTTATGTTACTTTGAGCATTTATTTATTTATTTATTATTGACACACACAAACAATACAAGCTTACATTAAACACCAGATCGCTTATAATGTTATACTACTTAATATCTAAAATTACTACATACATATATATTATACACATGCATTATATTGTCAATCATGTTGTCACTATTATAGAGAATAATATTGTATTATCCTCTATAATAGTGACAACATTGAGAATTAATTATAAAAATTATTTTGTAACATTGATCTACAACTTATTGAGTTTATTAAAAAAAAAATTAACGTGTCTATTGATGAGTGGTAGAAAATTCTCCTCTACGAAAATATTAAACAATTTTGATTTTGAAGTAACTTTAATATATTATTTTTTTATTAATGTATATATTATATTATTTATTATCATTATAATAGATTTAATTAAACATAATATATCTAAAGTAGTTAGTTACATAGTATAGATTCGATCTTAATTTAACTGAACTCTATTTAATACGACTAAAGTTAGTAAATAAATATATATATATATATTAATAAAGAAAAAGTAAAAGAAAAAAAAATATACAAATAGTAAGTGCTCCTAGCATAAACATTTTAAAAATAGACTGGACAAGCATTTAGAATGTTAAACACAAGTGCAGTGATATACACGCATCAGCTTTAAGCTGCAGCTAGTCTACATCGTTTACTTTACGAAGTTGTTTGATGTACAAATAATATATTGGGTTATAAATCAATACATATAGTGTGATACATCGTCATAACATTCAAGGTTCAATCTAAAACAATTATTAACATAACCGTGGTACAAGGAGTTCAATTGCCCGTGACCACGGGTGCTGAAAAGCAATAGAACGCAAACGATAAGATACCGTAAAAAACGCGATAGAACTATAAAACTTCTGTGTCTGTAGCGTGGCGGTAGTGAACGAGGTCGCTACGCAGGAGTACCCGCTGCGTACAAATATTTGTATGCATATGGGTATTTGCATTGGTCTGGTCGTTCCTCGAAGAGCATGCTAAGCCGTCGGTCCTGGTTGCCATACGAACATCTATAGCAGTTTTTACGGGTAGTTGGAGATCTCAAGAGTCCGACTAGTAGATGACTACAGAACTTCGATATTGCCAATTTAAGTTTCGGTAGCTTAGTGTTTAAGGAGTCCGCCTTACGATCAACAGGTCCAGGGTTCGAATCCTGGCGATTACAATACTGACGTAAACCCACTCTTAGCACAAGCAGTTTAGCATAGTTAGAGGGGTTAGAGGAAATATGATTAATTTCGGTTGCTAATATTAATAAAATTCTAAAAAATAAAAATAGTTTGTGGAGGTCATTTCGCAATCGCTTCATGGAAAATCTCGAAGTACAGTCGCATCTTAGATTAGGAAGCCGACCAAAACTGAGTTGGGAAAAGGGTCAGAGACTGATGGTGATGATGAAACATTCGCGTAAATTACACACAATATCAAACAAAAGCTATTCTAATTTATCATTATTATAGATTGATATTCCTATCATCATCATCACCATCATCATTGCGTTGGGCCCGATCACAGCCGAAGCCTTCACTGCGGATATGCTTGGTTATATTTGAAGCGACAGCCGTCTGAACTTCGCCTGTGTTGAGTTTAGCGATCATCACCGACAGAGCTGTTCAATCCGGTTTTACCGATTGGGAACAAAGCGATGAAGCCACCCTTTGTACTGCTCTCCTCTTCTCAATTTCTGTTACATGAATACTGTAATAGGCGTACAATTTTAAGAACAAAATAAATAAATAAATATATGACGGATTTTAAGACTGACCAACTCTCGTTTGTAGATTAAGATTTAAGTATACGTTGAAAACTAACATAAACGTCAAAATACATGTCGGTCACATGCATTCATTACAATACTTCGGCTAATGAATGAAGTATATTCCTCTAGTAAATATATATTATTGAACTAAACTCATTACATTAAGAATGGTAAAAGAGCGGTAAAAGTTGCGTCGGTTATTGTTATATTTTTTATTTATCTTTAATCATCCACCAAGTTTTAATAATAAATGAATTGACTATTAAATATTACGACGTCACAATAAATTATTTCATACAAGTTACCTTATAACTTACCGTTTGACGTTTAGTAAAAAGTCACTAGTCAGTTAAATTAGTGACTTTAAGTTTAGGGTTACAGAGAAATATTTTTGAATAACGGCCAGGTGGAAAGACGACCTCATCAAGGGTGCCGGGAAGCGCTGGATGCGAGCTGCTTTAGATCGGTCATTCTGGAAGTCTGTGGGAGAGGCCTATGTTCAGCAGTGGACTTTGTGTGGCTGATATGATGATAATTTTTGTATAACCTAGATCTTAGTTCACGCGATTGAAGTCACGGGCATAGTTACTTCATAATAATGTAATAAACTCATAAAATAAAACTTCATCATTATCATGTTCTTGAAACAACAAGAAACACAAAGAGTCAAATACAATTGACATTTCGATACTGAATGTTGGCTTTAATAATAGTACTATGTTATTAAATTGGACGCTTGTTCGACATTGTTCAAATACTTGAACTTTCTATAACAATTGGTAGGTTGTTTTAATAACAACCGAATCGTTTGGAGCGTTCACAGTAAATCACGATTCAGTACAATTAATGGCCTTTAAAAGATGTTTGTTATTTGAGGACCGATTTTATATTGTAAGTTTATTAGAACGTGAGACAAGTGTTTTCTTTTGTTTAGCATTTAATTTTGTTGTATAAAAAACATTTTTACTTAGACCATATTTTATACTGTATATACTGGCCGATGGAGCAAAAAAAGTTCTGGAATGGCGACCACGTACGGGCAAACGTAGCGTAGGACGCCCAACGGCCAGGTGGAAGGACGACCTCATGAAGGTCGCCGGGAAGCGCTGGATGTGGGCTGCTTTAGATCGTTCATTTTGGAAGTCTGTGGGAGAGGCCTATGTTCAGCAGTGGACTATGTGTGGCTGACGTGATGATGATGATGAGACACAGTCAACAGATAAAGCGTTTGTGTGAGTAAGCTAATGTTAATATTGTTCTTTAATATTTCAATGTGTGCATGTCATGTATTATACTATATATTACAATACAGATCAAGTACAATTATCACTCCTTTTTCCAGTGGAAATGTTTCTGACTAAAAGAAAGCATCGCCTTTAAAATAAACTCTACTGGAGAAAGGAGTGATACTTGAATATTATATAGACTGAAATCAATCTGTATTATTAATTGTATACAACAAACTCTTTTTATTTTGTCTAGGATATACCAATTTGACCTCGCCTGATTTTAAGCTAAAGGCTAAAGTCTCAGGAAAGAGAGTCATCATTACTAACGCGTAGTAGTTACAATGGTGGCACTCAGTTTGGCGGCCTCATCAGATACTTTTTCACGCTACGCTTAAAGGACCCGGGACTGTAGAAAGAAGGAAACACGTGAGCTGGTAATGAATTCTAGGACTTGGTGGTGCAGCAAAGGAAAGAGTCACCGAACAGCTTGGTTCTTGCTCTAGATCAATGTCATTGACATCGCTACTTATATTCAAAGTTATTGATTCAGAACTATTTAAACATAACCTCTTACTAATCTATTTAAAGCCCCCATCACTTTATCTATTCTAATCACTAATTCATCAGCGTGTAAAAGTTATTCAACTTTTACTCCGTTAAGCTAAATATATTTACCGTTTTCTAACATTAAAAATATATAAGGCGAATGTTTACGCCCACGCGTCTATGTCTAAATCTTTATAAAGTTTATTTAAGCGAAGACTTGTGTAGGTTGATGTTTTAATCTACTTACGTACAAATATGTGATCAATAAATCGTAAATTACAAAAGCTATGTAATAATATTTATTACAGGAAGTTTTTGTATTTCAACTAAAGTAATGAAATCTATGAAATTACTTAATTACTAAATTCGGGCGAATGATTACATATAAACTTTCACTTACCTACGCGCAAAACATTATATGTATGTTCCTGTTATACCTGAATTTTATTTTAACTCCTTACTGGTCGTTTTACAAAGCTCTTGGTATACGGTCTATATTTTTTAAACACCTAAGAACTCCTTCACTGATGTGTTTTTTTCCCGAAATATTTTGAATTTAGGATGAGTTGAAAATAGTTTGTGTAGTTTGATTGATAATGATTATTATTATAAAATATATTTCTGAAAAATAAATCATCAACAAATTGAGTAATTTATGGTAACTAATTATTGAGGTACGTATATACATACGTAACTCAATAATTAATAAAGGTATGTTTTTAAATATTTCGATTTCTACACAAACACTTTTTCAGTCAATAGTACCAATACTACGTACTTACGTAGTATTGGTGCTATTGACTGAAAAAGTTTACCATTTGTTGTTATTGTCGCAAAAAGGAAAGAATGTTTATTTGCTATGGTCACATGGATCATTATAAACTTATCTAGGGGCTTCACCTGAGTTATAACCCTGAACCTGACCCTGACCAGCAAAAAACAAATAAGTCTAATGAAAGGCTAAAAAAGCAATGTTAGTAATATTCAAATGGCATATCCTATAACGGTACTGTGTTTTTTTAGAGTGGACCATTTTTAAGCTTACTTTGTGACAAAAACTTCTCCCTACAATCTGTATTCTAAATAATATATTTTGGCAAAGGCAAGCTTAGCATTACAATCTCCAAAATTCAGTGGCAGTTCTTTCTTTCATAATAAATGTATGCTTTCATTTTCCGCCACTGCCGATATGAGAAAATATGGACGAAGATCTAAAGTCACATAATTTGCTTTCTAATTAATTTACAGGAGGTAGGACACGACAGCATTTCCGTCTAATTGAGCAGTCCGACTGGGGGAAAACCTCCGCCCTACAGAATACCATGGCTATAATAATCTCATGTTATATCAAACTACTACTACTTCTGCACTGAAAGCACAGAAACACTATATTTACAGGTTCGTCAGCCCGAGTGTGACTCCTCTGGTATTGCATACGCCCATAGGCCACGGTAACCACTTTCAATCAGGTGGGCCGTGTGTAGACAACACTTAAGTGTTATAAAAAATATAAAATTTTATTTATCTGCACTTTTTGTACTTCCTCGATGACCTAATGTTTAAAAGTAAATATACTTAGGCGTACAAAAAGTGCGAACAAATATAAAAAGGTTCGAGTCATTGATCAAACAACCCTTTCGGTTTGATATTTTGAACTCAAAGAACACGTTAACATCTTAACCTTCGTATACCCACGCACAAGAGGGTTAATACTATCTCTAGCAGTATTATTTCAATCTTACTCTCATTCTTACTTTGTTACGTGTATTGCGTGAATCGTCAGGATACTTATTTTATAGTGTGTGATTATAGTGTTATATGGTCAAACTGGGTCAAACAGTCTCTCTTAATGAATGAACATATTTATTTTTTGTTAAATTTGTAACATTTTACAATTCTTGTCTCACAAGATACAAAAAAAATATGAGTCCTAATCACACTGTAAAATTTGATATAATATTACTTATAAGAGACGATGGTAAGGCCTTGTTCGTCAGACTGACAATACATAATGCATTGCTTTATTATGTACACCATTTTAGCTGCATGTTTAAGGCTAACTTCAAATCTTCAAATTGATTTTTTAAGAAAACTTATAACTAAAATTATCTGTACTTTTCCTTCCTTCTAAGTTCTTCAGCAATTACGAGTAGGTTTATTTTTATTCATTGCACCAGCTTTCCCCAATAGTATTTAAGAACTTTATTAAATCCACCACAACTTTAGACAAATAGCTAAGTAAACATTATTATTTATACAAAACTTGCTGTAGCCCGCACGCGTGCACGTCAGTTATCTCGACCAAACATCCTATGTTCTTTCTCAAAGTCTAATCTACCTCTATACCAAATATCTTCAAAATCGATTTGTGGTTTAGGCGTGCAATCGTTACAGATAGACAGACAAAGTTACTTTCCCATTTATATCAGCCTTCTAGAGGTGGGCGTGATACTATTGATTACCTAATTTAAATGGAAACATCAGAACTTTTTTTTACGAACAATTGATAGGAATAAATAGATGTTTTATTAAATAACTTTTTTTCAATAATTTGTAATGCAAATTTCTACTTTCCTAATATAACATAGAAAAACAGAATACGAAATAAGGTATAAAAAACTGTCTTTCAGTTACTTCGAAGGAGTTCAATAACTCAATAAAATTCTTAATGTTAGGGGCTATCTCCGAGTTTGATTCCGTAATTTGTTTCGACCCGATAGGCTGATTACTTTGGAGAATTCTGTATGAGAATTGTAAACGAATTTTCCGCGTCACTTATTACTGTGCATGCGTTATAAAATTGTTTGTGACATTGTGTGATTCTGTTTGTATAATCTTGTCTTATTATATTTTTAAACCGACTCATTTTTAAGATTACTGAGCTTTATTACAGATGCAAAAAATTAAAATGGATTCGCCTAATACTAGTTAATTCTAATGCATGTATACACAAATATATAAATTAACCAAATTCGAACAATCATAATTTTTCAAGAAATCCTATCTCGCCCATAATATCACTATAAAGTAACTTAATAAAAAAGGACATGAGCCTACTCAAGGCTAATTTACAACACAACCTAAATAATATATTATTCAGGAGCATAACACAAAAATAAGCGATAAAATATAGTGGACACTCCGAAAACTTACCAAGAAAATGTACGGATAATCCAATATTTTCAGTCACTGATTATAGCCTATTTATAATCCTTACTACGCCTTCAGCGAATCTTTTTCTTTTAAGATATATACTTCTAAGTAAGGAATTTAGAACTTGGGCACTTAGCATAATGGCATTTGATTGTCAAAACCATTATGAGTATGTTTACTACCTACTCATAATTTTTTTATTATATACCTGAATAATTATGCAGTTAATTGACAGACTAAAATATTATTTAAAACAAAGAACTTTTTAATGAAATTTTAAAGCATTTAGTGTGCTAACTGTTCAAATCGATTAAGACATTTTTTTTTAATTGGTTTAGGCGGGATCCTTTGCTTACAGTGGGATACTTTAACCACTGAGCCACCGAAATCTTCCTATATACATATCTGTCTTACGGCAAGGGTGGGAGCCATCTACCGATATTCGTACGAACTTTTCCTATCTTAATTAATTTGAGCTAAGAGTTTCACACCAAATCAAATCAAATCAAATCAAATCAAATGTATTTATTTGCGAAAATGGGTATTACAATAGATGTTCACAGAAAAATAATAATTTCATCAGCCATATTCCGCCCCAAGGCATGCAAATATTGTAATAATCAATCTTATCGACTATTTACTTCAAAAATTGACTTCAAATTTCATATTAATATAATGTCAAAATAGGTAGGAATCCCAGGAATCACAGAGACACACATTTGTCATCTAGATATTCTTGTACACTATAATATGCTTTTTGTATCAAAACATTTTTCAACTTGTGTTTAAATTCATGGATATTAGTTGCGGCGCATAAATCAGTCGGCAGTTTGTTGAAAACCCTTGATGTCATACATAATATACTTTTGCTTACCAAAGCAGTTTTATTTGGAATGGTTTTTATTTTATGTTGATGCCTAGGGCCACAAAGGTGTTCAAATAGCTGCATGTTTCTTTTGACAAATAGGGCTACCTCCATAATATATAAACTAGGAAAAGTTAATAACTTTAAATTAACAAAATGTGGTTTGCAACTATCTGTTTTCGAGATTCGACATATGGATCTGATGCATCTTTTTTGGGCTTTGAAGGCCATGTCCCAATTAGTGGAGTTGCCCCAAAATATTATGCCATAGCGAATCACTGATTCTGCATAGGCATGGTATGCGGTCACTACAGTGGATATGTCCACGGTTTTCGTTAGCATGTACAGAGCATATGATATTTGATACAGTTTAGTGCATACATTTTCAATATGAAATTTCCAGTTTAGATTACAGTCAACCGTTAGACCTAAAAACTTTGTAGTGTCAACCTCGTTTATTATTGTACCTGCATAGGCAGTCGTAACGTCAATTGGCGGTCGAACTCTATTTCGAAATACCATTATATTAGTCTTGGTCAAGTTAACTGCAAGATTATTTGATTTCAGCCAGTCAATTACGTCAGAAAGAGTATCATTTAGAGTGTCTCTGAGAATCGTATGATTTTTATTTGAAAATATCAAAGTACTGTCGTCTGCAAACAAGATCATTGGTACAGTAACTGCTTTGGGGAAATCGTTAATGTACACCAAAAATAACAAGGGACCCAGCACACTGCCTTGAGGAACTCCATATTCTACCTGTTCATAGTCAGAGGTATAGATAATTTCTTTTCTTTTTATGTCACAAATTCTACTAATCGATGTCGCTTGTTTTCTACTGCATAAAAATGACATAACAATGTCTAGTACATTGCCTCTGATACCGCATTTGTATAACTTATTTTTGAGTATTTTGTAGTCTACACAATCAAAAGCTTTGCTTAGGTCCATAAAAAGAGCACAAACTGGTGTGTTATTATCTATATTGACCATAACATCACTGATGAGTTTATAAATAGCTTTATTTATTGTCATTTCTTTCCTGAAACCCGTTTGTGCATTTGTAATTACGTTATATTTTTCTAAATATTTGTATAGTGCCTCGTATAAAATCTTTTCCAATATCTTAGACATCACTGGTATTAGAGCTATTGGTCTGTAGCATGCCATATTTTCACGATCTAGTTTTTTAAAAAGTGGTTTAACAATAGTTATTTTTAATTTTGAAGGGAACACACCTTGCATTATGCATAAATTGATAATATGAGATAATACTGGTGATATAGTTTTGCTAACAAGCTTTACTACTTTAGTTGTAATGCCGTCGTAACCGGTACTCGTGGTGTTTTTGAGTGTATTAATTAATCGGTCAATATCATATGGTGTCGTAGGATTGATAAAAATTGAGTTATGGTTATTACAGAATGTCAAAGTTTTGTTATAGGTCAAATTGTGTTTAAATATCTGGTTATTATTTGATGTCGAGTTGTTGTTTAATGTCAGATTGTTGTTTAATGTCAAATTGCTATTTAATGTCAAATTGTTGTTTAATTTAAAATTATTATTTAGTGGCGGATTATTAGCATTTGTCAACGATTTGATTTGATTAATGAAGAATGTATTAAAATTTTTGGCTATATCTAATGGATCAGTTACTATATTGCCATCTATATTTAGCCGTGTGATAGGGTTCTTGGGAATTTCTGCTTTTATATTATTAATTACATTCCAAACAGCTTTGGGTTTATTCTTACTGTTATTAATGTAGTAATTATTTTGTGATTTTTTGGTTAGTGAAATTATTTTATTTAGTTTAGCTGAGTATGTTTTAAATTTTAATTTATCAGATTTATTTCTGCTTTTTCTATACTGCCACAATAAATGACATTTCCTTTTTGAACACATCTTTATACCTTTGCTGAGCCATTTTTGCCTTCTTTTAACAGTTTTTTTTATTGATATCACGGGAAAGCACATTTCATATAACAAAGAAAACATATCATAGAAATTATTGAAAGATGTTTCGGCATCATCACTGCTATATACGTCATAAAAGGATAGGGAACCAAGGTAGTCCTGAAACCTATTCAAATTGTCTTGACTATAATCTCTTTTATTGACATTCCAAGACTCTAGTTTATAAATTCTTTTTATTGGATATTGTAACAGCTGTGCGGTATGGTCCGACAGAGCAAAATTGTAAATGTTGCTTTTATATCCCTTTATGTAGTTAATAATAATATGATCAATACAAGTACCACTGATTAGCCGTGTTGGGGATTCTATGATTGATTTGAGGTTGAATTGAGCTACCAAATTTTTATATGTTGACGAGTATTTATTTTTCTTCAAAGTATCAATATTGATGTCACCGCATATTATGACCTTTCTTCTTCCAAGACACAGGTGTTGCAAAAGATTACTAAAACTCGAGAAGAAGAGTTCGTAGTCCTCAGAGATGTTGGTTGGTGATCTATATATGCATATTATATAAAGATTATAGTCTATTAGCTCGATACCACTACACTCCAATATATTTTTAAGTTGAAACTTTTGTATATTTTCTATTACTTTAAATTTATAGCTATTACGTACAAGTATGCAAGAACCTCCGTACCTTGTATTTCTTACACATGTAGAGGCAACAGTAAAAGATGGCATATTTACTAGTGGTATGTCTGGTCTAGTCATATTGTGTTCAGTGATGCATATTATATCGATATATATATTTTCATCTGACAAATTATCAAGATGTGTGATTAGCAGATTTAACTTACTAAGGAGCCCATTAATGTTTTGGTGTATAATATTTATATATTTATTGGCGAAAAAATGTCTCGTTAATGACTGGGGTAGTCGCTGACACGTCAAGATTTTTATCATTAGGGTGTTTTATTTCAGATGAATTTTGATCCGCTGTCTGGGTAGATTTATCCACCAATAATTTGTTTTTACTGAGGATTGAGTAAAAGTTTTTATATTGGACGTGATAATTGATACGTAATATCTCCTTTAACAATATTTGACAAGTATGCCGAGCAAACATATCACTATGAGGCAGTCTAGAACTGAAACCCATATCTACATGAGCGACATTATTAAATTTAGAACACAATAACTTAATTTCATAGTTTAGCTTTTTTTCTCTTAAAAATTTGTTAAAGGGAATTTCACAAAATAGAACATTGGTATTTCTTGTTAGACACAAAAAATTGCTTATACAAATATTAAGAATACTAGGAGATCTATCGTTAGTACCACCTAAAACTATCACATAGTCCTTATTACTGAGAGATTTTATTTCTGTGTGTTCTGACACCAGCACGTCCTGCAGTGTAGCTCCAGGCTTCCAGAAGCAGCTCACCAGAAAGCGATCACCAATGAGGTGCTGTAGCGTACGCTGGATATGTCGTCCCTGGTTGTCCGCAATTACCACTATTTTATGTTTGTGTTCCATGAGTTTTTCTTCGTTGGAACGCTGTTTGTGTTGCATCAGTGTTGTTGGTGTAATATTTTTAGGTCTTTCAGAGGTGTAATGGACACATAAAGTGGATTGTGTGCGTACAAGGGAGCCCTGTCTTTGGAGCTGAAATGAAGATATTTCTTTCTTGTTTTCGCTGCCAGTAATTGATTGAGAACTAACTTCACTTTTAGATTTTGGTTTCGGAGGAGTCGCCTGAAAGCTCAGTGGAGTAGAGGAGTCTCTTTTACGGTTCTTACAGCGAGACACCGTCGTCGGTGAGGTATATGAGCCATCTAAAAGAGTTATCCGTTTGTATGTACTTGCTAGTTTTTTTGTTTTTTCAAGCTCTAATTTGAGCTGACAGTTCTCACTGTTGAGGGTTTCGATTTCCGCGTGCGCACTCGCCAGCTGGTTAGTGAGATCTATAACGATGTCGTTCAGTTCTAATATCGATGCTTTCGTTTTTTGAGGTGTGGTCGGTAAACTCATTACAGTGGTTTCAAACAGTGAAGAAATTGATCTGGAGTCATCGCTAAGAGAATTAGTTTGCTGAGATCTAATGGGTCTAAACGTTACATTCTGATCCTGGTCCATGGTATCCATTTTTAAATATTGTTTGCAGGCAGTGAGTAAACACAGATTACGGAGCGTCTTGTATTTGGCTCGTGTTATAAGTAATATTATTCTCCGCCAGATGGCTCTGATATCTCTTTTTGGAATTAATATGAATACATTAAATTTTTACAACATTTTATAATTTTATTTTAGTTTAATATTCTTGAACTTATTAGCTTCAATATTCTTTCCAATTTAGTGGAACAAATTGGAAAAACAAAATTTCTCGGCAAGTCGGGATTGAACGCAGGTCATTCCAACATCCACTGCTTGTAGGTCGAAGTGTAAGTAGCGTAAACCACTAGACCAATCTCACATGTAATAACACCGTTGAAAATTGGTGACTGGTATCGTCTAAGAAGTGTGCAATGATCGTATTATACTAATTATACCTACTGTTCTACTGATAGGCTAGGTTCAAAGTCCAATTTCTTTTTGCAAATAACGTCAATAACTTTTGAATAAAATTAACGGTTTGTAGTATTACATTATTGAATTTTTTGTTTAGTTTAGTTATTATTTTGAACTGTATCACTGATATTGCACTATATTTTTAAAGTTCTATTATGTAGCTATTGCTTTATCGTATTTCTTCACTATGTATAGTTAACGTCTTCGTTTGTTCACTGTGTTAACTTGAAATTCTTTATCACTTGACTTTTTTTTTTATTCACTGAATGTATTTAGAGCCAATGTTAACACGACAGCGAGCGCCAGTTCAGCCAGATGTAATAATAAAAAAATTGGATTTTATTCTCTCTGTATTCCTATCATTGGTTTACTCTTGAATGGAGCAAGTTAAATGTGACAAAGTAAGTGTGTAATCTCCTATTTAAAAGAAATAGAAATAAAATTGGTTTGTAAGTACATTACCATAAAAGTTCGGGCGCCTTGGAGATACACATGCCTAGGATAATCAGCGGAGATTGGAAACTTTTAATCTGCCGGAGGTGAGCTAAATGAAACCAAACGGTGAGGTTTAAGGTTTTATTGTCCACTCCAGTGTGCATTTAGAAATAGTTGCAAGGATACAATCCTAATGTATAACTAACCTTAAATTTAAAATTAGAGTTTTATAAGCTAGGTCAATCTGTTCCTATGTCAATATGATCTTATGTCACTAATACATCAATTTTGAAGCAGCAATATGGGTGAATACGAAGTTATTGATTTACTGCCAATGTTTCTCACTTATTTTTGATAGAATCATACAGATTTATAAAAGGTCTATAAAATATGACTTAAATGCTGTAGAAGATATAACAAAAAACTTGTCAAAGTAGGACAAAATTATTAAATCATACAATTTTAGTATTTGACGATTAAAGTATTTTGTGGTGATAGATCTAGGAATTAACTATTACAAGTTGTTGACAAAAAATATAATTTCAATTGTAAAATACATCTTTTGTATGATAATTATCTGATTTCTCCAAATTACATATCGTATTACTAATTTAAGACAATTTTTCTTGTTAATTTGTGGCAAAATAAGCCACCTCTATCAGAAACCATTGCCATAATGTAACATCTTTTAATCTATTATATGTTTAATGCGAATAAAGATTTCTATTCTATTCAAAAATCTATACATACATACAAACTTTTTAGTATTACACATCTCACCGACGCCATTCAATTCAGAATAAGCTGCTATTCGCTATAGTTTATTCGTAACACGTTTCCGATATACAACGAGGTACATTATCCTTTATTGACGAGGCGTTTAATCTATAACATGAGCTATCTCACACTAACCGCCAGTTGTGGTTTTACCTCCGGTTAGTAGAGTGCCTACTTAATTTCTCATACACCTAGAAACCCTTGTGATATAAAATGAAAATTGCCCTACTACAGTTTAGAAGTTGACTGTGTTACGTCGCAACGAACAATTGGCATAAAGTTTGCGGCTAATTCTGACACAGCGAATGTATTGTGTAGTAGTTTGAAATACATAATTATGTACGTAGACAAATTAAACCTCGGGAAAGACATTGGTTACTTCGGTTTGCTGCCCTGCCGAGATCTATTGAACCCATGATAAATCAAATCAAAAGTTTGGTGAATACTTTGGGTGCAACTGGGAACATCGCTCATATTATTATGTTCATATTGGTTTAATGCTATTAATGTTAATAGTATATAATATATAATAGAGCGTAGAATGCGTGGATACATTTACCTCAGCTTATTTTGTTACAATTGTCAGTCTCATCTTTTTCTTTTTATGTCACTTGGTTGACAGACAAGCACAAGGCCCACCTGATGGAAAGTGGTTAACGTGGCCTATGGACGTGTGCAGCGCAAAGTGCGCTGCCAACCCTGTAAATACTAGAGTTTCTGTGCCGTCAGTTTAAAAGATAAAGCAGGACAAGCTTTTGGTCTTCCCACTGACAGTACAAAATCTCTCCAGTGAGCTCTGGCTATCCTACTCACTGCCGGAAACACAACACGAGGTTATTATGGCCGTGGTATTCTATATTCTCATTGCTTTTATGATTTATATTGTACCTCAGATTAACACAACCAACAATCTGCCACAAACTGATAGTCCAACGCAGCGCTGCCATACGTAACCAAACCGCAACTTCACCGTAATAAACCGCAGCCTTGGATGTTCAGCGTTGGCGAAGGCAAACATTTCTTATTCACAAACACGTACAAACCAATTAGGTACGTGCATTTAAATTATTTCGTTACGTATTTGAGAGGTTAATCTAAGTTAGTTAACTATTTTGCCCGCTATGTGAATGTTTAATAAACAGGTGTACGCTTTACAAAGTTCCTGACTGTTATAAAAATGTCTACGAGGTTTCATAATTTATGAAGATTGAAAGAACTTCAGCATGTTTTGTTTGCTAACGAGATTTGTCACAGTCATAACATGAGTTATTGGTGGATATTATTGATTAATATAGAAGAAAGAAGTGGTGTGAATTTAAATATTTTCGCCAATGTCAACTCGCGTATTTTCGTTACGATTGGTTATTCCGAATAAGGGGACATCTTCTCTATAGCTGAAGTAGTTGTAGATAGCTTGAGTGAAGGTGGTTTAAATACACATTTGTGTTCCAACAATTGTATCTTCAATTCAAATTCTCAAGTCACTTGACTTTGCTATATTATTTGTATTCAAGACAACGACAATGTTATCATATTCAATGCTTTCTAAAACCAACATTCGGAGGAACACAATGATCAGAATTACCTCATTTTAACATTAATGGCCTTTGTTACGACAAAATCAGCCATTACACGACAATGGCTACGGTGTCAATAGGCGAAAAGCACTAAAAGTATAGCCAATACAATAACATTAGAATATTTAGATAGGACGTATTTAGACTAAGAGCATTTGAATTTCGTGCTAGTTCAGAATTCAGAGAATAAATGTTTTATACTTTGCTTTGTTTAACAAGAATTTGAGGGATTCGTTTTTTTTCACATGAGTATTATTATTTCTGTAATTACTATACTATATTTTTATAATATCGTGAAAACAGGTTTATTAGTATTATAAATTTAAATATAAGCTGCAGTAATACCACAAGTACCTTATTAATACTAAAGAGACGCATACAATTATCGGAGATATTTGCGTTCATTTGCAAAGCAATACTATAATCCACCGCAATCATGAAAATCTGAAATTATATTTTATATCTGGGATAGGTAATATCTAGACCAATGTCGCATATCTACTTTGTGTATTTCACTCACAGCTAGGTAAGTTACCGCAATGGAGCGACTGTGGTAGAAGCTGTACTATTGATTAGCAAAAAGCGTATCTTAGGAATTTTAATTATACGCTCTGTTTTCTTCGAGAGACTGAAAAGAAGCGATATTCTCGAAGGCTTGTAATTGGACGGGTCTGTTCCATCACAATTCTTGATCATTGTTTGTGTACGCGATCTTTCATGAAAATTGGATGTGTCTTGTGGAGCGCGAAAAGATATGTCAATACTGGAATGATATAGGAACACATTTGCTTAAATACTACCACTGTTATGTCATCCAAGACGCTCAGTTAGTGAACATTACTGTCGTCGGTTTCAGATACTTAGTTACAAAAATAAATCTGATAAACAGCGATCATGCTTAAAATTTTGTAACAACTACATATGTTTTTAGGGTTACGTACCATAAATATATATATATATATATACTAAGACTCCACTGGAAGCATGATAGCTAGACACTTGACATTTTCAGACAAACGTGATTTTCATGAGGGCTAGATTTTTTATGGCGAACACATCTTATCGATCTAATGAATCATGTGTACTATTTAAAAAAGAACATTTCTGCATAGAAACATATTTTTTTATTGTAATATAACGACATATTTGACATAATGAGTGGTAAAAGACTTAAGCGCTGGGAGTTTCCACGAGTATTTTTAAATTTAGGTCCAACTGCCTGTTTGACACTTATACGTTTAACAATCTGCTAACCTACGAATAAAGTTTTCAGTTAGATAATTTCAAGAAATACAAAAAACACACAATATGTCTAGGAATTTATTGAAGTCTTAAAAGTACAATTATGGACCCGTATTTAATGTTTTTGGTATTCTCAGTAGTAGGATAATAATCGTATAAAGGCCATTTTGACACATTGGTCCTTATAGAGGGTTTTAAAAAAACATACTTATAATAAAAAACTTACCTATAAGGGCCAATGTGCAGTATTAAATATTCTGATACATGTATATTATAAAACACTGTAAATTAAATAAGGAGCATAGTTGTCTTTGCAAACCTGCAAAATTCTGTAACCTTCGATTTTATCAATCAAAAATTAAAACAATTTGAAACTTTAGAAAACATTTTGCACTTTGGCCAATATGCATAGGGCCCATCGAAATACAATATTACAGCATGAAACTCAAGTCTCTATTCTGATGGTTCGTCATTACAATGTCATGTTTGTTTTGTTGGCAGGTGAGCGGCGAGCATGATGCGCCTTCGCCTGTGATGACTCTAATATGCAGTGGGACGGCCTCTACTTCGTGTTTCTAGCGCTATGCTGCCTACACACTGCTTCTGGTAAATATCTATTTATTTATTTTCAATTTAAGATCTTTCAAATAAGAAATAATTATAAAATTAACAGTTTTGCTTAAATAAATAAACTGAAATGAATAAATAATAAATATTTTAAAGCACCAAAATCTTAGATGCCTAGAAAACTGCTTTTTCACTGTCTGCCAATGTAATGCCAGATAAAAGAAAACGAATTAAATATTAGACTATGCACATAGCGTTATAACAGTAACTATAGTGAATAATGTAACTCATGTCATACGAGCTAAATATAAATCCCAAATTTAACTTTATTTTTATCTATATTATGTAACTATTTTTAAATGGCAACTAAAATCTTACAATGGCGATTAGTTATCCTTTTAGTTAATGATCATTTTTATAGTTCAATATTTAATATATAAGTCACGTCCTTTTAGACAACGATTAAATGATAGTTCTTATTTAATATATTAAGATGTGCTATCAATAGGTAGGACATAGTTTTTTAATATTTAAAAGAAAAACTGAAAAACACATTTTTTATTTGTGACAATAAATGTACCTATTTATTTGTTTATCATTTACCATCTATGCGCTCAAGACGTATCTACGATAGACATTCATGACTCATTATATATTATTTCGAAAACCACACAGCGTTGATAATACAATAGACTGCACACTCAAGCTGTGGAATGACCTCCCTGCTGCGGTTTTCCCAAGCGCCTACAATATGGGGTTCTTCAAGAGGGGCATCAGAAGGTTTCTTCATGGTCGGCAGCACGAGTGTGACACCCCTGGTGTTGCATACGTCCATAGGCCACGGTAACCGCTTCCCATCAGGTGGGCCGTGTGCTTGTCTGCCAACTTAGTGGTATAAAAAAAAAAGACTGATTTATAGATCTGAACATTTTGTCAAAAAAGTTCTCATTAGCTCATTAGGTGCTACTAACCTGTGTACATATCTAAATCAGAATAGTAGTAAACTATAAACTACTTCTGGTTTATCCTAGCTAACGTCCGTATTAAAAGAAACACCATTCCCTTGAGTCTTATGAACCTAATCTTATGATAAAAAGCTAACCCTTATACCCTATAGGGCATAAGGGTTAGCTTTTGCTTTTGCTTTTTGTTATAACATAACATAACATAAACTCACGCGTATATCGAAGGGGTAGGCAGAGGTGCTAACACCCACATTCGCCAGTTTACGTTTAGGTCCCAATGTAATAGGCCTATTGCCATTAACCGGGCACTTATAAACCTGCGACAAATATACACATAACTTCGAAAAGCATCGAAAAGTCATTGATGTGTGCCATAATAAAACCTGTGATCGAACCCGAGAACTCGTCTCAGCAGTCCGTTACCTATACCACTAGGTTACCGCAGATCCTATATTATACCCTATACCTTAAGTAAAATAGATTATAATTGATATTTGATATTTATTTATTCATGAACAATTCTTACATTGTGTTTGAAACATTTTCCTATAATTAACAATAAAGTAGTACATGCAAATTAAACATTTTATCAATTAGGTATATGAGTTTGTAATTAATAGTTAAATAATAATGTCAGTGTTAAACCAGCAATTATCATCAGTAATTGTATCAGCAATTATGTCCTGCATGATAGTTACATAGGTTCATAACAAATTCTATAAATAAATAGTTATAATGGTAGGTACATGTCAAATAATATGGAATACAGCAATTATGTCACCTAATACAAACTAATTAGATAAGAACTAAAGGACTAATAACAATAATTTATAATAATAGTTAATTTTAAAAAACCAGCATAGCATTTTGACATTATTATGTATTTACATAATAATGTCAAAATTAATAATTGTGTAGCATCAGAAAGTCAAGATAATAAAACTAATACTTAACATAACATTCTAAACCTACAAGTAGTTTACCGAATAGTAGCACCCTTTAAATAAATACGCTTTTAATTCTTTTTCGAACTCTTTTTTATAAAGAAGAACTTTCAAGTCTAAGGGCAACCTATTGTATATTTTTATGGAGTTGTAAATTGTGCTATGCCTAACAATATTAAGATGAGGAGAAATTTTGGTCTGGAAATCCTTCCTGTGCGTACTCTCTCTGACTTTCCTTTCGTCTTCCGATTCGTATTCATGAATGTGCTTGGCAAAATTTGTCAAGAGCACCAGAATGTACAGACTGGGAGCCGTTAAAATACCAAGTTTCTGGAAGTATTCTTTGCACGATTCATCTTGTCTTATACCGACCATCGTGCGTATCGCTCTCTTCTGAAGTATGAAAGCCCGCTTCATGTTGCAGTCGTAGCTTCCACCCCAGAAAAGAATGCTGTATCTAAGTTTAGACTCGACTAAGGCGTGGTAGACCATTTTCAAATGTTCCAAACTAACAACATCGCGCAGACTTCTTAGAACATAGCAAGCCGAACTAATAGATGTGTCTAGTTTTCTAAGTTTTTCTTTCCAATTTAGGAACTCATCAACATACACGCCCAAAAACTTAACCTCGGCCACCGAACTCACTTTTACACCTTGCAAAATGCAATCAATTGAACCTTTGTTTTGAGCCGTCGATTTAAACAGAATAAGTTGAGTTTTATTAGAGTTCAACTTAAGACTGTTTGCCGAAAACCAGTTGTAAAATATGTCTAGGGCCCCATTGACTGTTGTTTTGAGAATGTCGAAATTATCAGCGAATATGATTGCATTTGTGTCATCAGCGAAGACAACCAGTTTTGTTTCACCAGATGCTGTCTGTGTCACATAATTAATGAGATCATTTATA
This sequence comes from Eilema griseolum, assembly GCA_963662185.1. Lineage (NCBI taxonomy): Eukaryota > Metazoa > Arthropoda > Insecta > Lepidoptera > Erebidae > Eilema > Eilema griseolum. The sequence continues at coordinate 8,141,399 of OY759245.1, read as the reverse complement.
AAAGTTATGAATAGGATAGGACCCAGTATAGAGCCTTGAGGAACACCTGTTCTAATTTGTACCATTTTGGACCTTTTAAGGCTTTTCCCATTGGTTACTCTCCTGAGAGTCTTGATCATAAGTGTTCTTAGCTCGTATTTCTACGAACATCTTTCTATTCTGTAGATAGGATTCAAAAATATTTTTAGCCTTTCCTCTTATACCGTAATGTTCCAACTTTCTTAGTAATAATTCATGATTTACAGTATCGAAAGCGGCACTGAGGTCTAGGAAAAGACCTGCAACTTTTTTCTTGTCATTCATTCGATAAACAATATCTCCTATCAGAGTATCTATGGCGTCTTGAGTACCAACAAACTTTTTATACCCGAACTGCCTCTTGTGCAATACATTATTAAGATTTAGATGTCGAACGAGTCTTGTCTTCATCAATTTCTCTAAAACTTTGGATAATGTCGGCAGTAGTGAGATAGGCCTATACATGGCCGGATCTGTCTTCGCACCTTTTTTGTGTACTGGAATTACCTTAGCGATTTTATACTGTTCGAGAAATATACCCTCGTCAAAACATCTGTTAAAAAAATTACAGAGAGGTTCGGCTAATATGTCACTATTTTCCTTAATCATTGGTATAGGTATATCATCATATCCACATGAAGACTTATGCTTCATTGTGTTAATAGTACTGAACACTTCATCAGGCGTGACGGGGTCCCATTCAATTTCATTGTCAACTTTATTTGTGTAAGTTTCTAAGATATTAATAGCAATTTGCGAGCAACTATAAGTCTGGCCGAAGTTACTACCAAATTCAGCAGCAAAAATATTTACCACCTCTGCTGGATTTGCTATCATTCCCTTATTGGTTTTTAAAACAAATTTATCTTTCGTATTCTGTCTCTTGTTTCTATATAGGTTTACTATATTCCAAATGCTTCTGGAGACGTTTTTGAATCTAGCAATCTGACTCTGGATTGATAGCCTTTTGGTATTTTTTATTACCCTATTAAATATTCTAATATACATTTGTCTGTAGTTGATTATACTCAAATCATTTTCATTACTTTTACCTACAACTAGAAATCGTTTCATCCTACTAGAAACCTTGATACCTTTCGAGACCCATCGAAGACCTGCTAAAGGGTGAAGACGAACTTGACATTTAAGTTTTTTAAAGCTCTGTTTGAAGGCCATGTCAAATTGTTTTATGAACGTATTGATGCCCATGTTATTCCAGTTTTGATTTGCTAACTTATGTCTATAAATACCTCTATTCTTAATATTAAAAATTCTTTTGTTGATAAATGTCACTAAATTATTATACTTATTTGCTATACTACTGCACAAAGTCATACCGCATATTAATCCTGCATGGCCATCACCTAGTCCATTGTGATCAACATCACAGTATTGAATGCAATCCTCATGAACGTTTGTTAGAATATTGTCAATACATGATTCACGATTATTTCGTACGAATGTTATTGAATCCACTAGCGGTCTAAAATTGTAACAAGTCAGTAAATTCATGAAGTTTATACCTTTATGACAATCTGAGTGAGGATCGATATTGAAATCACCAACAATACTGCTCAATCCATTGAAAACGTGCTCCAATAATTTTTCATGTTTGTTCATGAATACATTTAGGTTAGAGTCATACGGAGTACGATAACAGCAGCATACCATGTGTCCAGTCAAAGCATCCTTGACTCCACATATCTCAAAACTATCCATGCTGTACAATTTTTTAACAAAAGGCAATTCCACACATTTTCTATCGTTTTGGGCCAGGATAATCGTAATAAGAAATAGCACATAATAGTGACATTTTACATAGTTATCTGTGTTTGATATTAGGCGTTTGTTGATTTGGCATATTATTTGACATATATGCAAATATAATTTACTTTACGTTTTTACGATACGATACGAGGTTTATAAGTGCCCGGTTAATGACAATAGGCTCGCCACCTATTACATTGGGACCTAAACATAAACTGGCGAAATGTGGGTGCTAGCACCTCTGCCTACCCCTTCGGGGATATAGGAGTGAGTTTATGTTATGTTATGTTAATTTACTTTACAAAAAAGTATTCACTACACAGATGTGCCCCATGTGAATTGGCCACAAAGAATTAAAAAAGTCTTGTCAGTTGGCAACAGGCATGTAAGGGAAAGATCGCGGGTTCGAGTTCCACCTGGATCTTTTAAATTATTTCTATCTTAATCGATTTGAATAGTTGGCATATTTAGTGCTTTAAAATTTCATTCAAAAATTGACAATTGTACAGACAACGATAAAAGTACCTTAACAAATTCTAAATTATTGATCACTGTGGACCCAAAACCAATCACAAAACACTTAGCAAAACATTAGATATATATTATCTTTGTCCTCTGGGGATCATGAAATAACTTATAGATGAGTTATTGATACATGTATTCCAGTTTAAAAAAGGTTTGTAAATATTTTAATGTTAATCTACTTATGTAGTTCACTGTACGTATTTGGTATTGACCGAATTTGTCAATTGGTCATTAAGGCAAATGCTTTGTCAAATGCACTATCCACACATGGTGATTGTTTGTCAAATACGCAAGTACATATATCCATGTGAAGTGTCATCATTATGTGCCAATTCTGAATATAATCTATTTTGCTTCACCGTAATCGGATAAATAGTTTTAATTATTTTCAACTTAAAAAAATCGGTGCTAGAAGAAAATTTCTAGTCTATAGAAAACTCGAGTGGTAAATTAATTCTCACTTGCTTTTGTACAATGTGTGAGAGTATGTAAATGTGTTGAATCATCCAGGCTTGATAAAGATTGATAATGCACGTATTCCTACACGAGTTTTCCATTATAATGTTCTAAAGGGTGAATTGCATAATCATACTACTGGGTATCGGTACGGCCTCACCTCCCCTGATATGACCTTAATCCGTTAAAGGTTTACCGATAGTAAATTAAGCTTATGAAGTACGGAAAGATTTAAGCAGATGGTGTACTGTCGTCTCTATCTATCCCGGAGGGAAAAGGCGTGATATACGTATGTAGTTCTCGTGCCCCGGAGAGCGCCTTAAGCCCCGTTTGCCATACCCACATCTATGGCAGTCATTACGGATAGTTGGAGCCCTAAAAACTTCAAGAACTAGTCTAGCTGCAATGCTTTGATATCGCCTTTGGGTTGTGGAGGTCAGATGGCAGGCAGACGCTTTACGGAAAATATCGAAGTTCAACCAAATCCGCAGTTAGACAGGTAAAGCGGACCCCAGACTGCGAGGTGAGGGCTTCGGGTGCGACTGGAATAAACGCTAAGATGAAGAAGATACCTATGTATGTAGTTAAGATACGTTCGTTCAGAGAATGAAAACTGTATGTGATAGCCAGGAAATAAAATATAACAGCAATATAGCTACTCACCAAATTCACAGTCTTCTGATCCAGGGCGGGAGCGGCAGCGGGAGCGACGAAGGATCGCAAGACAAGCTGCCCGCGTACGAAGGCAACTCGCAGAAGCAGGCCGCGGCGGCGGCGCGCGTGGCGCGCCTCCCCGTTTCCGGGGACGAGTTGGGGACTCTGTAGTCCCCACACCCGAGAAGAGGGCCAGATCGTGAGAGATGGCCCTGGGTCGGCCGGGGTGCGAGGCATATGCCTGTCAACTTCACCTTCGGCAACCAAAGCGACCCACAGGCGGCGTGCGTTTTAGTCGGTTCGAGTCCGACATAACCTCCTCCACCGGCTCCGGTGGGGAGGAATCCGTGGGGATTTTGCGCACGTTAAAAAAAAAAAGTCTTCTGATCCAAAATCCCTGTTATGTGTTTTGTGATAGACTACGAAACTAGTGTAAACTCGACCCATTTCTATTCTGCAATTAGGATACGACAGGTAATCCACTGGTCACGATCTCTCAAATGGTGGTAATTTGAACACACAACGCCTATACTTAAAAGGTCCGTAGAGATAATATGATACGTATCCAAACGCGAGAAGAACTATGTTACACAATACAAAGAACAAAAACGCGCGCGTGGCTGATCTATGCTATAATTATCAACTGAATCTTTTACTCCCACATTCTATCATTTATTAATAAACATAACAAAATGCGTCGACAATAATACAATTTGAATGTAATACTTTTTAATTAAATATATTTAGAATGTTTCAATATAAAAATAGTAATTTTGCATAATCCGCTCGATTTGGTCGTTGGAAAATATTGTTCATTCAAGTCTAATAAAAGAAGGTAGATTATTTCAATGATTCTGATGAATTTTGATATTATTTTAAACGTATTAATTTTGATATTGTTTTAATATGACTTCACTTCAACTGATGGTAAGCCGAAGGACGTCATAGGAGTAATAATATACGGCAGCTAAGCCACACAGCTAATAAAACCATTACCAGTACTAGTTGCTCCTCTCCTCTGCATGTCACTTTGTTCTGAGGAGAATTCTCTAGCGTAAAATATTAGTAAAAAAGTCGCAGAAGTAACGCATAAGATAGCAAGAATATTTTTAGTATTTTTAGTGTATACAACAACATCTTTGAGTCGAAAACCAACCTCACCTCCAGGTTAAAGCACGTTCCGAATAACGAACAAGGCTGTGACGAAGGCTTTCCTTTTGGGGTTGGGAGGTCAGACGCTAGTTGCTTCTAGAAAAGGAAATAAACCAATAAAAAATTCTAATTATTATATATCATATAATGCGAAAGTTAATAATGAAATCTTACAACTGAAATTAATAATGATAACATTGGTCTTTCATTTGAACTTAATAACAGGAACGTAATAAAATTGTGTACTGATCAAAAGTTTAGCCTAGACTGTGAACAGACAAATAACAATTATTTTTGTTTAATTCATTTCAAACCTAATGTAACAAATATACAGAAATGTTCTGTTATTCAATACCAAATGTTGTTATGTTTCAATTATCGAGAGTAAAGAAACTGGAGCGAATTTTTTTTTATATTTGTTCAAAAGTGTCAACCAGTATAAACGCATGTTCTTTTATGTAAAGTTATGTGTATATTCAGCGTTTAGTACCAGCAAATGCTATGCCTTAGTAACTCTGAATCATATCTCAGCATGTGCACTGCATTTAATCCACTTGCACTGTAATGTTAGCTACGTTACTTATAAACGATTGAGCCTCAGACACAGGGGTGTTATTTTCGGTTGATAATTTCGCACGCGTTTTTATGATATCTGTTTTTGTACATTAAATATTAGGGGTAGCTACGACGGCACAGATTATAATCTCAACATTTCTGCATTCCGCGATATCCCGATATGAATTCTTAGAGAATTAGAATTAGGACGCATGTTTCCACATATTGCAGCGATAATAACGATGCATCGAAATTCAAGGAAACATATTCTGGGAAAACTGGAATTAACGTTAGGATGATACCTCAATAGAAATAGGATACATCCCGCGTCCTGCAATATTTCAATATAAGTAACTGTTTCCCGCTTGATATACATTTGGAACGAATAAGAAATAGAAGAAAAGAAAGAAAGAAAGAAGAAACCTGGGTGTTTGAGGTTTAATAACTCGACATACACTAAATCAGGTTAATGAAACTACTGTACCTTTAACAAGGCCAGTTTCAAATGCTGAATTTTGTACAGATTTAATTTACTGTCACGGCCGTAAAGAAATCTTGTTCGTTACAAGTCAGGGTTAAAGATAAGGCAATCTCACTTGAAAGAAGGTAAACCTGCTGTTTGACAGACGAGGGTCTGATGAGGGCTAGGTTTAGGAAATCTGATGCAGTCACTCTCGTAAAAACCAAGATGAACCAATCCATAAGATAGGAAGAAGTAGGAAAGCGAATCCTGGCGTCCGCGGAAGAAGCTTTACATGAAACCGAGATTACGCAGTTGTCTTTATTATTTGGTATATTTTTGAAGAAAACAACTTTTAATTCGCGTTAGGCATTTTTCTAAAGGGGAAATAACCATTAATCTCCCGTCACGGTTACCGACACCTCTTGTGATAGATTGTGACAAATCAAATGTAACAGCTCTATATATCTATAAGTATCTACATAATTAAATAGGTCAAGTTTTCACTTCTGTCAGCACTTCCGGTGTACCATATTTGTTACATTTCATGATAAACAGAAGATATTTGATTATCTTCCTGGAAAAGGTACTTATCCTAATCTTTGTATAAAAAGTAAGCGTAACAACTGAAGAAGGTTTCGTCATTATATAACAAATATACTCGTAGATTATCAAGTTGCTTTGCAACGAATAGAAACGAAAGCTTACGTAGGCAAATATTTTACGCAAATATAATTTTATTCTTGATACTACTTTTAGCTATTTTTTCTTAGAAAATGTTGAAAGGCACCTAATCTGGTATTACTGATGTGGAAAAAGGAATAAGCATTGCTGTCATATATTATTATAGTACTATTAGTTGTATACAATAGTTTATTTTTATTCAGTACAAAAATAAAACTATGATACACAGAATTAAGCCAAAACACATCGCGTTAGTAAGAAAATAAGTAAATTTTTGAGAACAGAACATTCCCTTTAAAACGAGGCATTGCTCTGTGCAGAACCGTTGCGCTTTCCTGAAGATTATCGACTGAATGTCATTCGGAGGCGTCGGAGCGATGAGAAAGATAGTCTCGCCTTGTCCAGGGAGATATTCAAAAACATCACCAAGCAGCTCCGCGAAAATATCAAGCGTGAAGGAGCGACTGACAGGAACGATCATTTGTTACAGAGTGAGTATCGATTGACGCGTCTTCTGTATAAGTTTTGGACGCTCACATTCTTACTATTGCAAGAAAAATACATTTATCCATTTTCACAAACAATGTGACTAGTATAGGATTATGTGGTAGGTAGTATTTTGATTTTGTATCTTATAACGATCAACATGTTCGACATAAATTGAATACAAGTAAACCTGTAGTCATATTAAATTTATAGAAACGCGTTATATGTTGATGTAATTGACGACAGTGTTGGACGAATTTTAATTGCAATTAACCTGACTGCTGTCTTAAAGATCGAAACAAGTTTGACAGTAAGCGGCACCCATAAATTTTTCTTTCATTTTATGATTGGCAATGTTATCAAACTAGAACAGAAGCTAGACAGCAATATATATTTTTTTAAATTTTAATTATAATTAAAATTTACCCAACTCTCACTGGCGATTAAGGCCCCTTCTTGAAGTAATATAGAGAGAATCAATGTAAGCTAGTAGTTAGACCGTCTATCATCTATCATCAGCTAAAGATGAAAGGACAACCCAGCCCTTATAGTATTTTATAAATTACAAACTGTAGGCTACTATAACCATAATAGTGCTTAATATTTCACTTGTAATCCTACAGCAAATTCAGAAGCAGGATTGCTTATAATAATCTCTTATTGATATTTTAAGTCTCACAGCACCAAAATAAAAATGTATGTAATACGGGAAGTAAGATCGGCATGTATTAATTTTAAATTTGCCATTGTTTTACACACTTATCAAAATAGCACACAAATGTATGGAACAGATAGAAATAAATAGACAGTTTAAGCTTTTAAAACAAAGATAATGGCTAATCTAACTATTCCTCATTCAGGCGTGACAATGAAATTCCTACAAGATAGTCGTAACTATACAATTTAGAATCGTAATTAAAATCTACCGCGATCCTTGTCAAAGTATACCTTACGTAGCTTTGTATAATGTTACGCAAATACTACGACAAAACATTTTGTTTCTCTTAAGTTAAAACAAAATATAAGTTTATTTTTCAATGCATTTAAAAAATATTTCATAAAAAAATTAGTTAGATTAGGCTATGGTAGATTGTAAATATTTTTATTTAGACTAGGCATATTAATTTTTTTTTAATTTGTTATGTAAACTACGTTATCTTATATGTTCATTGTATGTTGACAACATATTGTTTTCCCATCGTTCACTTTGAAATTATTTAGCTATTTGCATCGATTGTACTATTTTTAGATGAGCATCTTGCTTTTGCTTAGAGAATTGAATTAATAAATGTATTCTCTTTGTTAATTTTATTAGTTAATTCAATGTTTAACTATATGTGATGTATTTTAACAGACAAGCCAGAAGAAACACGTCCTTATGTCCCGTATCAGAGTTACCATGACCATCATCACGAGCACCACTGGGGCCCGTACTTCGAGGAGGAGAAATACACACAAGTGACGGCTCATGTCGGGTCAGAATCCCTATTAAACTGTAGAGTCGTCATGCTCAAAGACAAAACGGTAATTTTCTTTAAATATGAATTTTTAAATCATGATGAAAGATGAGCTTATTTTTTAATTTCGTGGAGAATTAGTTTAAATTATTACAGAACATTTAAAATTGTATCATGAACGGCTGTCATTTACTAAATGCATAAATTACATTACAAAGTTACACAGTTCGTAGTATGCCAGAAGTTCAATTATTGACTTGTTTAAGCGTTCATGGTACGGGTCCTAGTTACCTTTGTAAATGGTTTGTTTAAAATTGTGCTAGTTATTAAATATCATTATGAACAAATTATCAAAATGATGTACTAACAAACTTTAGAATATAAATTAATGATAAATAGATCTCTCCATTTTCAATGAAAGTAAATGGTTCTTAAATATATTCAAAGCATGTTAAGAAATTGAAGGAAAAATTCTAGCGATAATGGAGTAGAATCTCTTCAAAGAAAAAACTGCTGTGGAAATATAAAAAATATTGAAAGATACTTGAATACTTCCAATTTCAAGATAACATTGAAAGCTTAAGTACCTATATGCTACTCTTGGAACTTTTCTTTTGTAACTTGTTAAATTCTGAGAAGTGGTTTTATTCACAGGTCATGTGGTTGCGCAATACAACCGAGTCCGCTCAACTCTTGACGGTGGGTCCAGCATTGTACGCTGGAGACAATAGGATAGCAGTTAAATTCCAGTATCCTAACAACTGGAGGCTAAGCATGAATCCAGTGAAGTTTTCCGATGCTGGTCATTACATGTGCCAAATATCTACACATCCACCCAGAACAATATTTACTAACCTAACCGTTTTACGTAAGTATATTTACACAGTTCTGTTGATGTACTTTCATGTATGTGACCTTTAAAATGCATTTGTGTGTGTGGTGAAGTGTGTTTAGACAAAATTCTGGTCAATACTTCTATTAGGCTGGTATTTTTATATCATAATTTATAGTATGTGTACTTTAATAGCTGTTAAAAGATTATAAGTACTTGTAATATGAAAACATAGACCAAATCAGATGATGGTAGTATACCTTTTGATGTTGCTTTGTACTCACATCAAGATGAAAGTGATTGAAATCTAGTTTCCTTTGCAGCTCCTGTTATAACAATAAACGGTGATGAAACACACGATACAAAAGATAGATTTTACAAAGCTGGTAGTTCAATCAAATTATCTTGTATCATATCAGATTTATACGTGTCATCACTACCTACCAAAGCACCTCCAACCACTCCTTTGCCACCAACTACCCCATCAACTACCACGACTACAGAATTTACAACAAAAATGAGTACAATATTCAACAGATTAGACATTATGATGAACAAGAGTTGGAGTGTTGAAACTACGACTATTACTTCAACAGTTAGCTTAAGTACTACTACTAAGAAAGTACCAGAATTACAAACTACCACTGAAATGACTACAGTACAGCCAACTGTGCTGCCAATTGAAAATAATATTTACGGAATTATATGGAAGAAACAAGGCAAAGAATTTTTCGATAATGTTACTTGGAGGAATATGAGGTAATGCTTTTGATATATTAACGATACTGTAATACTTACATTAAGTTCTATTTCTAATTAGGGTATCTTTGATTGCACATTGATCCTTGAAAAATGTAAACATAATTAATTATGAACTCTAAAGTATCTTGAAGTCGTATCTCAAAGAAATGAGTATATGATAATTTCGTTTATGCTTTATTTATGCGTTATCATTGAAGGTCACTTTATTAATAAACACTATACTAGTGTGACAAAGCTAAAATCCCTATTCCTTTTAGTGCTCGGATTCAGTTAAACTTTAACGAAGTTCACGTTTTTATACCAACACAATTGGTACAATTGTTCGTACAAAATATTTATAAACTGTTATGCAATATTTCCTTTCAGTGCCACAATTAATGTAGCATCAGCATCCCAAAATGACAGTGGGACGTACTCATGTCATTTGCAAAATCACTCCCAAGTTACTATAAATGTTCATGTATTGATTGGTAAGTTTAATTTGTAAGTATACTGTAGTATCAATAGTAGTTTCTTAAAGTAACTGATTTCTAAATTACTATACATATTATGAGGCAGAAAAAAGGTGTTAGAGGTAAATTAATAATTAATTGCTTTTAAACAACTTGACCAACAGGTACATACCCAATACAATAGAATAACAAAAACTACAGCAAACTTAGTAGAAACTTTAACAATGTTGCTTTTCCTTATCAGGCGAGAATCAGGCTGCGGTTCAACACAACACGGGGAACAAAGGCACACTTTTTTGGCAACCACAAGTCTTAACGTTCGTATCTCTTACGGCTTTACTGTTGTTTTTCCCATAAAGACACCAATTACGATTTCTGAAAATGTTGATAAAATGTGATTATAAGTAAGAAAAATAGTGTATATTTAAAAAATGTTTACTTAAGTCATTTATCCAAAATATTAGTTGAAAACTTTCTACTGATCATTTCGTGTCTTGAATTCATTAAGAAATGGACGTCATTTCATTTCAAATAGCATATGAACGTTAATATGCGAAGTAATCAGTTGAATTGTATCTGTATAAAACATTTGACCATGATATAGATATAAACAAAATTAATTCTGACGCATGTCTGTAGCTTAGAATGAAGGAGATCTTCCAATTCTATTGTAAAATTACATCGTATGTTAATATTGGACCATTGATAAGTCCTCATAAAGTGCTCAAAATTCGGCATTTTGAAAATAGAAATATTATGGTGTTACATTCTGGTTTACAAGTTATTTCATGTAATTCACAATATTGCATAAAACACTTTCGAAATTTTTATTTCTTTTTTATTACACATTGCTGAGCATATTGAGGAGAATGCTCCACGAGCTGAATTATAAAATTAGATTCGTGTACCGTTTTGTTCGCCTTCTCTTAATATGTAGATGTTGGGGCTGATTTATCTACTTGCAGAGTAAGAAGAAGAGTAATTATGTTTATGTATTACTAGTGAAACGCGCCTCACAAATTATTTCAGAGATTATGTTATGTGTAAAAGTGTCTATGAGCGAAGTATAACACAAAGTGTATCTATTTAGTTATATAATAAAATCATTGTACATAAAGTATTAAATTACGATTAAATAATAAAATACATCGTATTATTAAGATCCAAATAACATGCATAGTCTAAATTATTATCACGTATTTTAATACAACATGTACAGTTAATACTTCTCTTATTATAAGGTATAAATACCTTTTCTTGTTTGTATCATAATTAAGAATAAAATCAGGCGAAGCCAAAATAGTACATTATATTTAAGATATTTTATATGTTGTTGCACATTTATGTTAATAATACACAAATTTCTTATCTGTAAATCAAAGGAAGACTATGTGTTAAATGACTGTAAAAGTATAGAATAAACTTAATATGTACTTAACAATAGGCATTTTATTTACAATTTCCCTTAATAGATTTTAGAAGAATTCAGTTTAAGTAATACTAATATTTCAAGGACCCGTATTATAGGTAGAGGTTTCCATTGTGATAGCAGCCCTTACCTGCTCAAGTTGCGTTTAGAAATGATACACTTTTCAGCAAGTATTTTCCTATTATGTGTAAATGCGCTGGTAACTCTAACCTTTCCTATCGTAATTAAAAAAAAATCCGTCATTTTGGGCACATCAAATGCTTTCAACTAAATTGAAAAACCCTATTTACCTTAACAGCCTTTTACTAACCTCTCAAACACCACTGTCATTCACTCCAGCAACATTACCGTGCAACAAAAATTGTCAAACCCTTCGTAGGGTCAGTGTTCCGTAGTGTCGGCGTTCGGTAGTTTATCTATGAAAACACTCTTCAGAATGAACCCTTTGAAAGCGTCTTATGAAATGCGATATACTGAGATTTATATTATACGTAGTAGTTCAGAGCGGACGATATTATCTTGAACTTCCAGTGAGAAAATGGGATAGAGGGCCGACGATGTAGAAAATCAATTATACGCTGTGATCAGAGTGTAATAAAGAAAGTGGTGTTGATGTTTCTATTAGCATTGAATACTTGCGTTGTTTATTTATGTATCAATTCTTAGTATCTTGAGCATAATAAGGAAATAGTGAAGAATTTGTTGTAACTAAGGAAGACTGACTAAGGAACTAGAACTAGACTAAGGAAGAATGCTGTGTGTGTGTTTATGTTTGGGATATTTTTAAGCCACAATGTACACTGTGGTTGGATATAATTATATTGATAATATGCCAAACAGAAAGGCGCGTTATAATCAATCAATAGCACCGCACGAGTAGTATATAACTATGAAAGTGTAGTACTTTGAAAGTGACTACGTTGGCACACTTCTGCAAATAATAACAACGTATTTGAAAGAATAGGAATGGATCATCGAAATAACGGGTGCGGTATTATCGACCGTTAATAACGCACCTGTGTCGTATAGGCTTTATCCGATACTGAATAAGTAGTTCTATGGTAGTTCAACTTTATTGCGTTGACGTTCGATATATGTACTTGGTCCTGTGACTTTGCTTCAACGGGATCGATTGCATCTGACCCCTCACTCGAAAAAATTACACTAGAAATAAAATCTCCGTTAAAGCCTCGTTCATAAACAGGTACACTTACTGACTTGCAATTACACCTGCCCATTACTGGTAGGGCTTTACAGACTCCCTTAATACTATAGTTAACCACATGAAATTAATTAAGCAACAGAACTAGATATACAGTAGCATCTGTTATAATTGAATTTATTGCTGTAAATTCCAAATATTAACTCTAAACAGCAGGAAATGTTTTGAAATCTCAAGATAGCTCGCCGACTTTAGTATGTGCAAACATTGTTTTTAATAGCTACAATAAGAATTAATTGGGTACAGAATGTTTACGCTTTGGAAATTCGCATTGAAATCCTTTTCAACAGCTTTTATGATTTCGATGTCTGTTTAAGTGTTTGGTTTAACTACAATAACAATGTTTTCTCTTATAAAGAGAAACTTTCAACAAACACTGTTGGTACTTTTATGATCAAAAGTTCCTAAAATTCAATTTTGCATACTTACGTCTCAACTTGTATCCTTAATTCTTAATGAGGTCATAAAATTTACGCTAAGGCGTTGGATATACAATTAAGAGGTGTTCATTCAAACCTCATCCAGAATATTTTTGACATGAACCCACATCGACAACTTTAGCTGCAGGACCGTTAGGTTACGACGTACGATGATCTTTCCCTTACAGGTCTTCCCACATATATACAGGGTGTATTTTTAAAATGGGGTAGTAAGGGCAGGTACCTTAACCACTATAGATACAGCACATTGTTATTTGCTCTTACCTAACTTTTTAAGTTATTTTAAACTGCATTTACAGATATTAGGAAAATCGATCAGTTAGCAAAAAAAAGCTAAATGTCCAATTTTTTTTTTGTCCCATCCGATTCTATTTTATGTGGAGGTCTATGAAAGCCATGTGCAGATTGAACTTTTATTGAATGTTTTAGCCTTTTCTAGCGGGATTTGGACTCTCTATATCACGTCTGAGGTACTCCTTTCTGCCACAAATTCACACTAGTTTAGGGTTAATTTGGGACCTGAACAAGGCAGACGACAGGTGGTCCCAAGTTTACAAAAAAAATAAAATTACATCATAAGCGGTCCCCGAATTCCAAAGTGAAGATCTTGTGAAGGTGTTATATGGCCCACGTGTTTAAAAAACAGAATGCTCGGAGCCCGTATAGCTCCTTCGTCTTACCGCTAATCCCAGTCGCTTACAAAGTTTTTCACCTCGGATTCGCTTAACCAGTCTAACTGCAGATTTGGCTAGACTTCGATATTTTCCGTGAAGCGACTGCCATCTGACCTCCACATTCAGCTAGATCTGATGTTGGACTTTTAGAGCTCCAACTATCCATAACGATAGCCATGGATGTTGGTAGGGCAACTGGGACCGACGGCTTATCGTGCTCTCCGAGTCACGACCAGACCAATACAAATACCTATATTCATGCATACAAATATTTGAACTGAGTGGGGATCGAACCCGCGCCTCCTGCGTAGCGGTCGCGTTCTCTACCGTCACGCCACGGAAGCTGTCCCTATCTACACGAAACACCTATAATACGTAAATTATTAGCTTAACATACATAGTTTTACGCGATGAACAAGTCTCGACACAGTTACCGTAATACATCTAATTGATTAACAAGTAAGTTTCTCGCTAATCTGATTGGAATGTAAAATTATCATAAATTTGATTTAACATGACGATGTAACGTCGTTATTAATATATTAGGGAATTTGCTAATAAATTTAAAGTAATTTTGATAGTGAGTCAATATTTACGTGATATGTTTAATAATGTAGTTACATTTTTGTTACATTTAGTGAGTTCATTTTATTGTGTAATTATATTTACATATCATTTTGAAAGATCGAGCTGAGTATCTTGCTGGGGCTCCTTATGTAGGATTTTAAAGCTGGGGTACCATTGAAAAAACTATTTTATCCATAGTCTCACACAAACACACTCACGTTCACACACTCCGTTTTCGAGGTTTGTCCGTTTCTGTAAGAATACTATCAACTAGGATGTCCTTCTGAAATTTACGTTCCGGAAATATTCTGATACAATCCCTATCAGTGCAAAAAATACTAAAATACTGTATTTTTATAGAGCAAACAAACTCAAGATCGGTTGCTGATTTTTCGATTCTATAATATAAACTGGTTAGAAAAGGTAGGACAATTTCATGGTAACCTTAATTTTACTGGATACTTTCGTGGATTTCATTAATACATTTTATGGTGATAGGTTTTATTACTTGTAGCCATTAAGAACGTAGTTTAGTATTTAACGGCTGTTCCGTTTGTTAACAATTAACAACCGTAAGTATTGAAGTCACTTGGTAATGTTTGTCGCGATTCTCCCTGTTCTCAATTCCCACCGATTTCTATTTTTTTATACTACTTAGGTGGCAGACAAGCACACGGACCACCTGATGGAAGTGGTTACCGTGGCCTATGGACGTGTGTAACACCAGAGGAGTCACACTCGCACTGCCGACCCTGTAAGCACAGAGTTTCTGTGCTGTCAGTGTAAAAGACAAAGCAGGGCAAGCCTTTAGTCTTCCCACTGACAGCACAAATTCTCCAGTGAGCTCTGGCTACCCTACTCAACGCTGGGAACACAACACGAAGTTATTATGGCCGCGGTATTCTGTAGGGTGGAGGTACCTGCCCAGTCGGATTGTTCAATTGGACGGAAATACCGTCGTGTCCTACTTTTTAAATATTCTAAATTTCTTTTTTGTTTTAAAATAGTGTAATAAAATACTATTTTATAAAGAAAAGAAAATAGGGGAATCGCAACTAACCCGTAGTTTTGGCGCCATTCCAGTAACAAAACGATTGAGACTGGTCATAGACTTAGCGGAAGTTGATGTATCACAAGCAGTGGGTGGAATGGTGCAAGAATCTTGGTTACATTTTAAGGGAATTAGATGCCCCTACTAAGGAAATCCCTGGTAACTCAGCTTTAGCCTTGTAAGATTTGTAACTGGTATTTGACCAGTAAGTTAGGGTTTGTTTCTTTTAGTATATAGAATGACCCAGATTTTGGGTTTATTTTTTTATATAAGGCACGTCAATTCCACTTCACTAAGCCTGATATTTTTTTTATATAGTACACTTCTTATATAGAAGACTTCGCCTTGCCTGATGGTAAGCTGAAGGCCAAGTCTCAGAAAAGAGGGTCACCATTACTTACACATACCATGTGATAATGGTGACACTCAGCTTGACGGCCTCATCATATGCTTTTTCACGTCCCGCTTAAAGGACCCGGGACTGTAGGAAGAAGGAAACACGTGAGCTGGTAATGAATTCCGGGCCTTAATGGTGCGACAGAGGAAAGAGTCACCGAACCGCTTGGTTCTTGATCGCATGTTCTGCACCGTGTGCGGGTGACATCTAAGACCTGCACGTGTTGTCCTGTGTAGGAAAGGGGAGGGTGGGACTAATTGGAAGAGCTCATCAGAACACTCACCACTCACTAAGCTATAGTAAAGTCTCAAGAAAGACGAGCACCATCACAGATACGTAGCATGTTACAATGGTGGCACTTAGTTTGGCGGCCTCATCAGGTGCTTTTCGCTAGTTGTGTGATTTGCTAAATTGATTATCTTATTTAAAATCTCTTTTTCCTTTTCTTCTTAACGAAGTTCATTTCATATATTTCAATTATAATAACTTTTGATATAGCAGCAAGTTTTCTGTTCACTAATTGTGCTATTATAAAGTATACTAAGTATACTATTGGTATAATAATTACTATTACTAATGTTTATCGCAGGTGGCTTCAGGATGCTATACAAGTTGGATAGTCAATGCTTCATAGAAACACTCATACATTATTTTCAATATTACAAGTCAGAGTCATAAATTATAGCGCTAGTAATGTTTCTTAGAAAATTCACAATGCTGTTTAACATTCAGTGACGCTAGAGATAAGGGCCAGCCAATAAATTTGCAAGCACCACGCTTCATTGCCAACACTGATCAGTATCTCGACTTTGGGTTTTGCCGTACAATTGATTTTAGAAAGATAAACAGGCGTGTTGATAGAAAAATTTATAAAAGATTAGATGAAAACCCAACGTTTTTGAGTAATATAATTAGATGCCACGTCAAATTCAAAATTGCTGCATTAAAGTAGCGATGCTCAGTAAATCTTCCAAAAGATCAGTCCAACGAAAGTTACTGAACTTGGATATTTTGCCTGTATTGATTAAATATTTACTGATAGAAATAATAAACCTATCTTATTTGGTTAGTAGGTCTAATATTCAGCTCTTGCTAAGCACTACCATTAGATATTACGTATTATATAAAAGATAAACAACTAAACATAGACCATGATACAGTTTAAAACTGAATATAGTCTTAAATGCCGCGTGGTTTCCGGCAGAGTAGATTGCCATGTGGTTTCCGACAGAGTAGAATTAGGGTGACCCCATCGCTTCCCATGCGGTGTCGTACAATGCGACTAAGGAATAGAGCTGTTTAACATCAGAGAGTTATATACAGCCCAGACTCAGCCTCAGATGCATGACTAGATTCAACAATAATGCCCGGAATACGGGGATAGGCTCACCCCCTATTACGTGGGATCACAATTATTGGTTAACAGTGGGTTTTAATTTACCTCTGCCTAACCCTCTAGGGATAAAGGCGTGATTATATGTATGTATGTATAATATTAATGTAATTAAATCCAGGTATTATTTATTTAACTCTTCCTTTGCAAAACATTTTTTATTTGTAGTAACATTTTTAGTATCAAATCTTAAAGTTACGAAATTTACATAACAAAGGTGTCTCAAGTGCGCCTAAAAATGATGTCTACATACTTTTAACGCTATCTAAAGTGTTTAAAAATAGCATAACGCATGTGATCACAGTACAGCCTTAGAAAGATATCTTTAAGAATAATTGTACATACCTACCCCACTAAATTCGGACGCGCGAATATAAATATCTATAGGCATATGGAGCCGTGGGGAACCGCGTGGTTCACGGCAGAATCGAGTTTAGACCACCTCATCTCTTCTCATGGGGTGTCGTTCAAGGTGACTATGGGATAGGGCTATTTGACATACAGCCAAGACTCAGCCTCAGATGTATGGTTCGAGTCAACAATAGTCCCCGGAAAACAGCAATAGGTTCACCCACTATTACATAGAACCGAATTAAGTAATTGGTGAAATATGGGTGTTAATTCACCTCTGCCTAACCCTCTGGGGATAAAGGCGTGATTATATGTATGTATGTACACGGATAATCATTTTAAAGGACTTTTATGTCGTTAATGATGTTACGTAATTTATAAAGGTTGTATGTACATGTAAATACGGTCAAAAGACTAAACCAAATAGGATAAATCTTTTTTCAAGATTGTTATTATCAAGACAAGGTTATTATGAACGAAATTTAGATAATATAGGTGCTATAATGAATGGGGAAAGTCAGGGCGCGCAGGCCCCAGACCCCCAGGCCGGCGCTCATGGGGGCGGAGGTCGTTCATCGACTTCCGACGCCCGAGTTGCCTTCGTACGCGGGCAGCTTGGCTTGCGATACCACGTGGACACTAACGAGGTCAGTCTATAAATTCAAAATTTGCTAAGAAGCTTACTATACTTGAAGTTTCTTTGAGGGATAAACCTCATAACGAACTCATCCAACAGAGAATTAAAGTTATAGACTTAGTTCGCGGAATAAGTAAACTAAAGTAGTCGTAGCCAAATCTGCCAAAGGACTGATGGCCATTGAACTAAACGAGTACTAGAGTGGATACCGTGAATTGGTAAACGGAAAGTGAAACATTCCTAACTAGATTGACTGACAACCTAAAAAGGCAGCTGGGATACACGTACATGATGCAGAGGCGGTGGATTGGGTACACATAATAAAAGCGATGGGAGAGGCCTATATCCAGCAGTGGAACCTACAGATGTACAACAATTATAAGCACGCTTTTGGTCGAAATCCGAATTTCAATGATTAATATGAATGAGCTATTTTGAATGTAATATAATTATTCATTGCGATATTGAGGGTTAATTGATTTTTTGTCATTGAACAAATACATCAAATTTATTCTAAGGATTAAGTATTGTTAGATGAGTTATAATTTGATACTAAGCCTACAATTAAATATTTAATCAATCACTACTAGATAATCTGTCTAAAGGAGCATCCCAATAATTTATTTTCATCAAACTGTTGCAATTAATCGTGCTTGTTAAAGAGACTAAATTCGGTGTTTGCTCAATAATTGCTTTACTTGATCTGTGAATAGTACAACTACTATTTCAAGTATTTGAAGAGCTCACTTAAGCTTTTAGTGTTAGTATACACATCAGTATACCTTTAACGAGGTTAGCGAAAGCTCAAAAAGGTTTCCGATTTCACAAGGATTCAAGAGAACGCTGCCTCAAAGCAAAATGTTAAAACGAATTTCTAAGCAATGCTGCTATTTATATTGAACTGTACATAGCAGTTAACGTTTCAAGTTGTTCGTTCTAAGAATACATTCGTCGTTTTAGTTTCAAAATAATTCGTTTTGCACGAATTAATGGTTCTTATCATGCGTAACATATTCTTAAGTTTAACCTGTTTGATGTTTTCTTTTCTAAATAAGCATATTCAAGAATGCTAAGTTAAAGAGAAAATCTAAAGAATGACGGTCACCATTTCAGATACAAATGGTGGCTCTCAGTTTGATGGCCTCATCAGATGTTTTTTTCACGCCCGCTTAGAAGTATTACTACGAACATAAAACGTTACATCCTCTTCCTTCTTTAGAATCGGTTAGTAAAGTATGTTAATATTATTACTAACTTATCTAACACGAATATCTTCATAGATCTCATAACTTACTAAAAATACTTATTAAAACCTTTTCAACTGAATTCCTGTTTAAAGCACCATACTTTATTTTAGGCATAAATTAATTTTAATTGGCACGATATCAGTGAACCCTGGTGAACGTGTGCAACGTTCATAGGTCATGGTAACCACTTTACATCAGGTCGGCCGTGTGCTTATCTACCACCACCTGTATTAAAAAAAGATTTCAGTTCAATTTAATAACATTTTCATCATATTAATATTAAGACAGATTCAGATAACATTTATCTAGGATAACAAAACAACATTTTTGAAACAAAACGTGGTTTCTGTTTTGGTTTTAAGATTTACGTATACGAACACAGTGATACATTTCATATCAATGAAAAAATCGTTTTTTAACCTGCTATTGATTTATTCACGAAATTTTACATGATACCTTACTAAATTGCAACTTGATGAATTCAATTAAATCTTTTAAACTGCTTTAATTTAATCTTCTTAAAAACCAGGAAATCTCTTTTTGAGAGTTCTTCCATACTCACAATTTTCCTTAACTTTTAAAACTTTTTCTTTACCTGTCAGATCATCAACTAATCAGGCTACCGAGTTTGCGAAACTCTTTCAAACGATAGCGACGTCTTTTTAATGTAAAAAAAGTTGATTACGTTATACTACTTATAGCTACTGAGTTGAAAACTTAATTAAAATCAATTTACTTTTTAGTTTATATACTTTTTTATAGTGCGTATAATCCTCACTGATACCCCCCTCACCGGAGTCGATCGACGTTATGTCGGACTTGAACCGTCCAAAATGTACGCCGTTTGAGGATCATAGGTTGCCGGAGGCATATCCCTCGCACCATGGTCGACCCAGGGCCTTTTCTTTCGAGCTGGTCTTCTTCGGTTGTGGAGACCTCGGAGCCCCATCTAATCTCCGAGTATGGGGAGATGCTAGTGATTTTCATTAAAATCCTGATAGGCTTTGTAAGTGACTTAAAAATAAGCAGAGCACCGCGGTAGCTTAGTAGTATGGGTAATGGAATGCTGAGACGAGGTCTCGGGTTCGATCCCAGGTTTCACCATGCATTTTCAATGCTTTTCGAAGTTATGTGTATATTTATCGCAGATTTATAAGTGCCCGGGTGACCTAAACATAAACTGGCTAAAAGTGAGTGCTAGCACCTCTGCCTACCCCTTCGGGGATATAGGCGTGAATTTATGTTATTAATGTTAGTGATTATGAAAAAATACGTAGTAAAGTAGTGTTCATAATACCTAACTCGTCACAAATGGAACATGGTTTTACGATTTATCGATTATGTTACTTATGTTGCGACCAAACATCAAATTTAAACAAAATCCGATAGTAAAAAAAATAATACTCAAATGATAAAAATACGATTTCATCCTAGTGCATTTCAGAGGTAAAGAAATAGGTGTTAAATATCGTTCTATCACTATGCTCACTGAAATAGAAGAAAATAGGTTTATTGCTGGAGGCGCACAAGGCAATGACAATATCTTACCTATTTCAGTATTGTCCTGTGCAATAAATTTTGTAATTTTGCTTAAGCTTGTTGGTAATTCATGAAATTGGAAGTATTTTAAAATTCATAATTTTCATAATTTATTTTCGTAATAATCGACCTTTTATATTTAGGACACGTCAATTTACATAAAAAATTGTGTTTGTAAAGGATTATACAATTTTCAACACTTATCCCCAAAATGTTTAAAGAATCCATAATGACTTTAGCCATATTAATGAATTGTAATGTTAGTACAAAAGCTTGGTACGGTTATATGTGAAATTAGGCACATTCGCTGTATGTCCTTTTATATATAAAATAACATTCCATTAAGTACATAATGCTAAATTTAGAGTTTTGCATAAATATACAAATTAATGGTTTGTTAATTTTGACGTTATAATTGTGGAACCAGATCAAAATTATCTTCGGTCTTCTATTATCTGGAACAATGATAGTGAGATACGAACTGGAACACATATATTCAAATCGCGATGTACGACTAGGGTATCTGCAAATATTTATGGCACATAATGTAGTGGTACTGAGCAATTTATTTAGAATTTAGCAGAAATGTAAAATATATTGTATATTACATCGACTAGAATAAGTATGTAAAGCTGCAATAGTAGGTTCATACCAGATTTGGATTGCCAGGAAAAAAAACACAAGTAGTGAAGATGAGCTTTGTTGTACTTCGGAAAGGTGCCTATCTTAGCATCTGCTTAAGTTTCTCTCTCTGACATACGATGGACCCGACACCCATACGGTGAATCCATGGAGAGCTAAGAATATCGTCTTGTTTAAAATATGAACTGTCTGATTAAAGCTATTAGGGTATTGTGTAAAGAAAATTGTGTCTAACTTACTTATAGGCATCACAAAATAAAAGGTCCGTTTTGATAGTTTACGATCATGAAGTTCTCTATTATCTAAAGATCGAAATGTTCTGAAGGTAAGTATTTTTTTTCATTGATGGGTACCGCCCACTCACAGTGCTGTACATAATGATTATTTCATATTGTCCACAGACTGTTAATAATCGGTTTAGAAAATAATAATCAATCAAGATATATTTATTAAATATTATTGTTTAGATGAATTAATTACTGAAGTGCACCAGGTGTGTAGTAATCTTTAATGATAATTATGACCCTGTAGCTCGATATCGTAAATAATGGTAACAAAATAAGATAAGAAAATAACTTACTTCAAATTTCAAAACTAGCACATAATAAAATGTATTTAACAATATGCGACCGGGGTGCGAAGAATATGTCTCAGATAATATTACCTCCGGGAACCTGCGGCCAACACAGTCGGCGTGCGTTTTAGTCGGTTCAAGTACGACATAACCTCCTTCACCGGCTCCGGTGGTGGCAGGATCCATGGGGGTTTTGCGCACAAAAAAAAATGTATTTAACAATATTTGCTATTGAACATTAACACAAAGGAAACTCGGAAGGCCAGACACAATGATTCTAAACAAGGCCGAAACCTGTACTATAGGTATCAGAGCGCTTGTCACTATTTGAAATTTAGGTATTACAGCAAGACTGTAAGATTAAATACATTGCTACATTTTAACAACAATAATCTAAATCTTCTGTATAATGCATGCAAAATTATGTGCAGTGTGCGTGCGTGCATGTGTGTGTGTTGGTTTATGGATGTGCGGTGTCTGAAAAGTAGGGGGAAGTGTTGAATGTCGGTAAATAGGCACATGTTTCATAATTTCATAACTTCAACACCACCTTCAGTCTCATAGTAGTCTAAACGGTGCAACCATTCAAATAGGGATTTTCTGCTTTTAATATAGTTCATTGCATGTAATTAAAGTTCTGTATTAATTTATTTAACAGATAACTGCCCAGGAAACGAAATTATTCGTGAATGCTTTGTTTACGTTTTGGCGCAGTAAATACTCTATGGCTCTGCTTGCTTTACCTTTTCCGGGTCTACAGGTTTATGGAATCGCAGCATTAGTCTCTGAATGAAAAGCTGCCTTACCGTCAAGATATTACTATTCTGGTATAGGGTGAAAATGGGCTACAAGAATAGAGACGTCAATATTGACAACATAAATTTAAATGAAATAATTGTTAATACACGTGACAATGTTATCGTAAGAAAAAATAATTATTGATCATTATTTTTTATTAATGTAAATATTATAACAGATTTAATTAATCATGATATATCGAAAGTAGTTAGTTACATAGTATATATTAGATCTTAATAAACATAACTGAACTCTATTTAATATGATTTGTACAAAGAAAAAGGTTAAATGCAAAAAAAATTACATATTAATATTGTATCATTTCAAAACAATATCAAAGTTTTATCTAATCAGAACTTTAATCCAATGTACTTTACAACACATATTCAAATCAATCAAATATTCATGCAAACTTGAATCGTTTTATCGCTAGTACGAGTACAGAGTTGTATGATTCTATAACTAGTTACGTCACGAGGGCAAATGTCATAAACAGTCTTTTATTTTGGGATGACTATAATATTGATATGTTTAGCAAAATCACACCAATTTTCACTAGGCGCACTTTACTCGTTTGTCAGCTCAGTACCTAATATAAAAAACTCAGTAATACATAACAGTAGTGGACCTTGTCAGCGAACATAAAAAGTATCATAATCTATTTCGATATATTTTGTTAAATAAACCGAAAACGTAAGGTCGTTATCGCAGCGCCCTCTGTGTACGTGACGGGAAACTAAAAGTAGATAGTTTCCGCTTCAATTTAGTTTGCACAGCTTTTATAGTTCGGTGTTTTAGATATCGTAAATATAGCTAATAAAGTAAGGGAACCTTAGTGGATCATATTTGTGTAGGTGTTTCTTGTGAAAAGAATATCTTATTTCTGAATGTTTGGGAACGTAGATCGTTTAGTTTTTTAGTGTATTCAATATACTCGTAGATGCTTCTGAACGTTAATAAATGATCTTGGTTTTAGTTATCTCTTAGAGCGTAATTTTCTAACTTATGTAACAATTATTGAATTCATGTTTTACAAAACTAGTATTTATAGACGTCATATTCTTGAGCGGTTTTTTTTCAATAATTGTCAGAAAAGTCATAACAATAGTTATTGTTAAACATGACGTTATAAGTCATTTGTAAAAGTGTTAAATGTATGTATCTTATTTGCATTAGCTGCAAACATAAGGTGTAATTACGTAATAACTTTAAATTTAACTCTCGATACTTGCTCGTGCCGAACTTGATTTCTAAAATCACATTATAATATTCTAATAACAAGATTGTAGCACAAATAAATAGGTCACATGAATTTTCACCTAATAATTATTCATGAACTGAGTGTCAGTGTTTATAAATATTCATAATTCAACTAAATCTATAACAATAACTACACATCTGTTGGAATACATAGAGTCTTGTGAATGACAGCGGAATGAATAATCACACTCACACTGCCGAACCTGTAAGCACAGACTTTCTGTGCCGTCAGCGTAGAGGACAAAGCAGGACAAGCCTTTAGTCATCCCACTGACGACACAAATTCTCCAGTGAGCTCTGGCTACCCTACTCGCCGCTGGGAACACAACACGAAGTTATTATAACCGCGATATTCTGTAGGGCGGAGGTACTTCCCCAGTCAGACTGCTCAATAGGACGGCAATACCGCCGTGTCCGTTCTACCTTTTAATGTATAAACTCGATTACCATGAGGTTTACTCTTTTTTTTTAAATTGAAAATTAGTACCATAATTACTAATATTCCCTCTAACCCCTCTAGCTAAGCTAAATAGCTTGCTATGAGTGGGTTCACGCCAGTAGTGTAATGGACAGAATTCTAACCGGGACCTTTCGACCGTAAGGCCGACTCCTTAACCCCTAAGCTTTACTTACTTTTACTGGTGGTAGAGATTTGACGGCACAAATTTGTCACAAATTTCGACCGGGTTGGTACCACCGTGCAATATTGCGAAAAACTCTTCATAGTAATTCAATTTCGGTTGGATTGCGTTCAGGGATCAGCAAATGAATAGCTGGGTAGAGGTGATGGTGGTCGCAGCACTAGTGGGACCAGTGGGTCTTGGCGTAGTCTAGTGAGGATGGTGCGGGGCGACGCGCCGGTCAGGGAGACCCGTAGAAACGGTGGTGCCGCTGGCCGCCCGCGGTATAGTACAGAGGCCCAACTGGGACTAACCACCCTGGAAGGCTGCCTCACCAGACCGCGCATAATCCCGGTATGGCTCGTCGTGCCGGTTGATGACCGAAAGTGGGGGCCCGGCGACCATATTCGGGGGGGTACGGGGGCCCTTCCGTACGGCGTGTCGGCTCACGCCATGCCTCATAATCATAGACAAAACCAATATCCCGCACTTTGTCACGCGGTGCTGCGACGACAATCACCACTTTTTTCACGCCCTTTTCTCCTTTTCATTATGGCAGCGCATTTAAGAGTATTGGGCAACACAGCGGCTCTTCAAACTCCCACAAGCACGCTATTTGAGGTGGAGTCCACTAACATCTGTGGCCTCCATGCGAACCTCAACGCCGTCCACCAACACCTTGAGACGGCGAAACCAGATATGCTCTTTCTCACGGAGACACAAATAGGCCGCCCTGATGACACGACCTACTTGCTTTACCCCGGCTATGTTAAATTTCCGTGCAAAAGCCGGGGTGTGCGTGTTTGTTAGGGCGGATGTTTGTTGTCGCCCTTTGCGCTGCCTTGAGGACCCATCCTTTTCAACCCTATGGGTACACGTGGACCATGGCTCTACGAGTCAGATCTATGTGTGCCTCTACCGTTCCCATACAGGAGATGCTGAGACAATTCGACACTTTGAATATCTGAGTCCGGCGGCAGATGATGCGCAGGAACGGTTTCCGAACGCCGAAGTGGTATTTTTGGGGGACTTTAATGCCCACCACGAAACCTGGTTGGGCTCCGCCAAAACGGACCATGCGGGAAGAGCCACCCATGCATTTGCTCTGGCGCATGGCCTGACCCAATTGGTACACGAGGTCACTAGAATACCAAGAAGGTCGGGCCTAGCACCCTCTCTGCTAGATCTTCTGCTGATGAGTCACCCACACCTGTACAGTGTTTCGGTACAAGCCGTTTTAGGCAATTCCGACCACTGTCTGGTCTGCTCCAAGGTGCCAATTATAGCGCCCTCACGACCCGTGCAGGGGAAGCGGCGTCTCTGGCACTACTCGTCAGCAGATCGGGATGGGCTGCGCAATTATTTTGCGTCCATCCCATGGGTTGAACGCTGCTTTGAAGGTAAGAAACCCTCAGATTGTGCTACTGCTGTTGCCGGTGAGATCGGTCTGGGTATGGAATACTATACCCAGTACACTGATGTCACCGGTGCCCGAGGAGTGCGCCCTTGGTTCGGGCGCGAATGTGCGAGGGCTGTTGATCAAAAGCAGTCCGCGTATCGCGCTTGGGTAAGGGCGCGTGGCACGCACGATCCCAATGTGGGCCACTTCAAGGCGGTGTAGAACAGAGCCACAAAGGTCTGCAAGAGGGCTTACGTCAGAGCGGATGCCCTGCGCATTGCACGGCTTGGTCAAGAGCTAGTGGCACATCCCACGGGCAGCCGTGGATACTGGCGACTGGCCAAAGCCGTGCAGGCCAACTTCTGTCAGCCTTCGCTGCCACCTCTGCGCTACCCTAATGGATCCCTGGCCCATGGACCGCAAGAAAAAGCCAATATGCTAGTAAATCTCTTTGCGGCCAATTCCCGAGTTGATGATTGCGGTATACAGCCGCCGACACTACCCAATGGTGACCACGTAATGCCTGAAATACGTATCAGGCAATGCGATGTCCGTGCGGTACTTCAATCACTCGATGTCCGGAAAGCCAGTGGCCCGGATGGTATTCCAGCGGTGGTTTTACAAAAATGTGCAGCGGAGTTGTCTCCGATGCTTACGCGGCTGTACCGACTGTCCTACAGCTCGGGTACAGTGCCTTCAGCTTGGAAAGAGGCGAATGTACAGCCGATCCCCAAGAAGGGGGATCGCTCAGAGCCAGCCAACTATCGACCCATAGCCGTCACCTCAGTGCTGTGCAAGGTCTTCGAGCACATCATTAACAAACAGCTCATGCGTCACCTAGAGGATCACTCCTTAATTAATGACCGGCAATATGGCTTCAGGCCGAAAAGGTCAACGGGTGATCTTCTAGCATACGTTACCCACCTTTGGGGTGAGGCTATGGACAAGCACGGCGAGTCACTGGCAATAAGTCTTGATATCGCAAAAGCTTTCGATAGAGTCTTGCACAAATCGCTTTTCTCCAAGCTACCAGCCTTTGGTCTGCCTCCTAGAGTGTGCTACTGGATTGCTAGTTTCCTGCGGGAGCGCCGTATGCGCATCCTCTGTGATGGACGGGCTTAGGAGTTCTTGCAGATAAATGCTGGCGTACCGCAGAGGTCTGTATTATCTCCCGCTCTCTTTCTTCTGCATATCAACGACATGCTGTCCACCGGCAGCAAACATTGCTATGCAGACGATAGCACCTTACACGGGAGTTATCACGGACAACCTGCGGCCAAACAGTCTGATATCGTGGAAAAAGACAGCTTATTGTCACTGAACTGGACCGGATCTTGAATCACATTTCTCAATGGGGCTCTGAGAACATGGTCGAGTTCAATGCCAAGAAGACGCAGGCTTGTGCGTTCACAGCAAAGGTATCTTCTTTCCTTCCCCTTCCCACTCTTCAGAGCACGCCACTGCCACTGCAGGACAATCTCAATATCCTAGGCATGGATATTCGCTGCAAACTGAATAACAGAAATCACATCGAGAGCATCATCAAAACAGCCTCGCGGAAACTCGGACTCCTGAACAAAGTGAGACGTTTTTTCACGCCGGAGCAGCGGTGTCTTCTCTATAAGACACAAATTCGCTCCTGCGTGGAATACTGCTCGCATCTCTGGGATGGCTCTGCGAAATAACTACTAGATGCTCTCGACAGGTTGCAGCGACGCGCGGTCCGAATTATTGGGAACCCTGAGGTCACGAACACCCTCGAGCTTTTGCAGATACGTAGAGATATTGCTTCCTTGGCTGTATTTTACCGTCTCTACCACGGTGAGTGTTCTGACGAGCTCTTCTAACTAATCCCACCATCTCCTTTCCTACATAGGACAACACGTGCAGGCCTTAGATGTCACCCTCACACTGTGCAGAATATACGAGCAAGAACCAAGCGGTTCGGAGACTCTTTTCTTTGCCGCACCACCAAGACCTGGAATTCATTACCAGCACACGTGTTTCCTTCTTCCTACAGTCCCGGGGCCTTTAAGCGGGGCGTGAAAAAGCATCTGATGAGGCTGCCAAGCTGAGTGCCACCATTGTAGCACTTAGTGTCTGTAATGGTGACCCTCTTTCCTGAGACTTTGCCTTTAGCTTACCATCAGACGAGATGAGGTCAAGTTGGCGTGTCCTATATATAAGAAAAAAAAAAGCTACCGACACTCGGATATGCTACTTACTCTGACTTGAACTCAGACTCAGGCTAGAATAGTTACATTTCTTTGTCCACTATATAAAAATATATACATACATATATACATATAATCACGCCTTTATCCCCGGAGGGTTAGGCAGAGGATAAATAAGAGAGAATAATTGTATTCGGGCCTACTGCCGTATTTCGGACACTGTTGTTGACTCGAGCCATGCATCTGAGACTGAGTCTGGGCTGTATATATCTGTCCGATGTTAAACAGCCCTATCCCTTAGTCGTCTTGTACGACACCACATGGGAGGAGATAGAGTGGTCTAAATTCTACTCTGCCGGGAATCGTAGACATGGATAAAAATTGTGTAGTTTTATTATAGTTTAGTAAGTTTTAAATATACCTGTATTAGTGGCATGGGACTTAAAATGAACCGACATCTTTTCCATATTATTAAAGTACCAAACAGGCATATCGCCTGTCTAATGGTGGGTGGTAACCGCTACGTATAACAGCAACATGAAATCTTAAGACGTATACAGATTTTATGGCATTTACGTTTTTCCTTAAGAATAGTATGAGTCAGTATCTCCCGAAAGGGCTCAACAATCTACATAAAATGGTTTATAGTCTGCTTTCACTCATCTTTATGTTCATGTGTAACCTTTTATAGACCCCTATGGGCTGTACTATTCCCATTTACGTTTTTTTAGGATAATATTTCTTCTACTACAAACTCGTTTCGTATTAAATCAGAAAATGAACCGTCGTTTTACTTTTCTAGTTATTAATTGCTTCTATTTCTTGTGAAATCATGTTGAAGATACATAATATTTATTAAACTACTATTTATAATGTTGATTGATGGTACTTGGTGGAATTTATTGTTACACATATTGAGACCTACATGTCCCCACTTATATACCAACATATGAAATATGGAGTGTCGTAGTGTTTAGAAAGAATGTTATTAACTTTCAAATCCTTTGAGGATAGGAAGCTAAGGAAGAATGTTATAAATTTTCAAAACCTTTGAGAATATGCCTGTCAACCTCACCTTCGGCAACCAAAGTGACCCACAGGCGGCGAGCGTTTAAGTCGGTTCGAGTCCGACAGAACCTCTTCCACCGGCTCCGGTGGGGAGTTATCCGTGGGGATTTTGCGCACGTAAAAAAGTAAGACGAGACTTGTCAGATCCAATAATAAATACTGTGGTAAAGTACAAGTGTGTTCTCAATATGTGTAAAACCCCATTCACTGTAGCGCCGCAATTCCTGGGCACACCGCTTACCATCTCCTCGAGTATCAGGATCCTTGGTGTCGATATCTCCAGCGACATCTAATACCGAAGTCATTTTCAGGACTAGGTTAAGTGGCATCAAGAAAACTCGGAGTGCTCAACAAGGCGAAGCAGTACTTCACTGCGGGGCAGTAACTCCTTCTTTATAAAGCACAGGTCCGGCCTCACATGGAGTACTGCTGTCACCTTTTTGCTGGAGCACCTGCATACCCGGAAGACGGCAATGGGTTCACCCCCTATTACGTAGGACCGAATTTAATGATTGGTGAAATGTGGGTGTTAGTTCACCTATGCCTAACCGTGACTATATGTATATATGAGTAACACAAATCCGTGCGCGCGTACGTGTGTGTGTGTGTGTGTGTGTGTGTGTGTGTGTGTGTGTGTATGTGTGTGTGTGCGTGTATGTGTGTGTGTGTGTGGGTGTGTGTGCCTGTGGCGTCGTAAGAACGAATGGATGAAGATTAGGATTAAGATTTTTTTTTAAATATGTGATTTGACGTGACTACCGAACGCTTGCAAAATATTGCTAGATGTATCAAAGTTAAAGGCTAATCAAGGGTAGCTAATCAACACATATTTTTAAATTTTTAATAAACATTTTCTATCAACTAGCTAGCAATATATATAGTCTAGTGAACCGACCCTAAGAAGATGTGCCTAAGATAATGTGAGTAATAACAGTAAGATCCTGAGTTCCTGACGTGAGTTATGGCGGTCGATAGTTCTTCTAGCGGATCTCATTCCTGAAATGCGGAGTAAAGTTAAAAGGTTTGTAAAAAGTAATGGTTGGAAAGCTCATTGAGGTACGGAGTTGATGAAAAACATCCAACTCCAGGATTGAGGAGATGTGATTAATGTCAACCTAATGATATCAACATGATTGATATGCAGGTTTATGAGAATATACAACGATTTAGTTTAATCGAAAAATAATTGGTTTGGATTTTTTCTTATACTACTAATGTGATTCGCAAGCATTTCAAACGTTAAATATTATACTAGGTACCGAACTACTAGGTGATCTGTGGTGGTATTGCACCCCATGGATTATATAATCAACTTTAGGAGAATATGTTTCGATTAGCAAACTTTTTTAAACTTGATGTCATCCTTGCTACCTTACTACGAGTTTTTATACTCGTACCATTTACGAAGCGGTTACAGGACCTATGGATGTGTGCAACACCAGGGGCGTTACACTCACGCTTGCCAGTGCGCACCGTCACCGGTCGCAATGTGTGTGAATGAATTCCCTGCCTATGGCGAGCGATGCGATGATAAAATTGAAAGACTCCACATCACTTTAATATTATTAATTGACCATGACCCTGAACATCAAGTAATGTCAAAATAAAAGCTGAGTCAAAAGCAAAGAGCAATTATTTGAGTTATAGAGGTAATCTATAACCTGGAACCTGGGGAGTATCGTTACTCTTCGATTCGTTTAACTAGGTACCTAGTTG
The DNA here is from genome assembly GCA_963662185.1 of Eilema griseolum. Taxonomy (NCBI): domain Eukaryota; kingdom Metazoa; phylum Arthropoda; class Insecta; order Lepidoptera; family Erebidae; genus Eilema; species Eilema griseolum. The sequence goes on along the minus strand of OY759245.1, from coordinate 8,109,941 downwards.
AAGACATTAATTACCCTTTTTATTCATCTTTGACATTAAAAAGAATGGATAGTATTGTTAGTTTTGTATTTGACTATCAATACATGCAAACTGAGAAAATATACGAAGTACGATAGAATAATCAACACATTTTTCATATTTTGAAGAATAATAAGTATATTGTAGAAAAGTTATTTTGGAGTAACACGCTTATCACGTAATTTCAATGCACCTAACTAAAGCAGCTGTCGACTAGTGCCCCGTAACTAAGTGACACATTTGAAGCTCAAAAGAATTGCAGGAATAAAGCTCGAGCGAAAACGAGCGGCGCCCGAATAAATTGGAGTATTCATAAAAGCAAGGTTCTATAGAAGGAAATACCAATAGGAGTGAGTTTTGATAATTTCTGAACCCTGCTGGTTTTTAAACCTGTGTCTAATAATGATGAATATTATGATAGAAGTAACACATATGCAAATAACAAAAATAAAATCCTTCCGCTTGAAGAAGATGACTTTCATAATTTTCGAATTTCAAATTTTTGAGATAACAATAGCTATAAATGCAAATAGTTTATTATTCATGTATCAAGTTTTTATAACAATATAAGCATTTAGCCTATAGAAGGGAAATATAATTAAATTTTGTCGATTTTATCATACTAAATTGAAGGACGAGTTTATGATGATTCACATCACATCAGAGAAACTATGTATCATGAATGTTGTTTTTAAATTATTTGTTTGTTTGTTAGTTTTGCAATCCTTATATGTTTCTTAACATTTTCATTGTATTTGAACCAAGTTTAAGAACTGAGGAGGTTCTCAATTCAGATGTTTAGTTTTTTTTAGTAACGTTTGGATCTAACTACGTCATATAGAATTTGCATAATTAGTTTTTGTTCCAGGAACTTTTTGCCGTAATAGTCCTTTGTTGATAAAGATTTGATTTCGGAGACATACAACACTTCAATTTATACCTGAAAAATCATACGAAATGTTATTCTTTGTAATATCTTCACTACGTTTTATCCGTCTGTATCCTATTTTTGTTTTTTACTCCAACTTTCAAAAATAACTGCTGAAAGTCATTTAATACGGAAGAATGAAATACATATGAAATATTTTAAAATAAAAAAAGTTCCATGCAGGGGCAAAGTTTGCGTAGTTTGCAGGTATAACATGAAATTTCGTGGGTACAACGTAAAGTAGGCTCTGAAACAACGAAAAGAATGGTTATTTCATTATTAGGCAATTCACTAAAATATAGAAGCAACTGTACAACTGCGTTTCGAAACAAGATGCCGTTCATGTTATTCGTTCGTGTTTGAAACAAAGTGTAACTTAACTTAAACTTCATTACATAATAATTAATCTTTGATAAATAAAACTAAGTTATCATGGTACATGTAATCAAGTCAATAATTTCCCGGATCACAAACTCTCACGTAGAATATTCGTTACTACGTACAAACATTTACTCAAATAGGCTCGTCTAAATGTATTCCAAGAAAATTTTCCTATTTCGTCACGTCTCAAAAGAAGTTTCTTTCATCTTACATCCAAAACTTTACTTCGTTTGATATTCATGAAGAATGGGGATCTAACTAGTTTCAATGAAAAATTTGTATGTGATGAAACAGCGTTTTATCATTATACTCCTATGGGGGTAACGGCTTGTTTCATAGGGTTGGTATGACAGGACGCCTTTAGTGTTGCACATACCCATAGGTTGCGGTAACCACCTTCCATTAGGTGGGCCGTATGATTTTCCACCAGCTAAATGAAAGATTTCTACGAAATCTTTTTTTTTTTAAAGAATATTATAAACGAAATTACTAATATTCCCTCTAACCCCTTAAGCTGCTTAGCTGAATTGCTTGTGTTAGGAGTGGGTTCACGTCTGAAGTGTAATGGTCAGGATTCGAACCGGGATCTTTCGATCGTAAGGCCGACTCCTTAACCACTAAGCTGCTGACGATATATCTATATTCAATCAATCAATTAACCCACCGCAGTCCACAGCTAGACATAGGCCTCTCCCAATGTGCGCCATTTTCTCCGATTCTCTGCCTTCCGCATCCAGCCTGTCCCAGCCACTTTTTTCAGGTCGTCCATCCATCTGGCTAGGGGGCGTCCTACCTTTCGTAGACCTTCTCGCGGTCTCTACTCATTTGCTCCAACGGCCATCGGTCCTTCGACGAACGTGGCCAGTCCACTGCCACTTCAGCTTGCTTATTCTGTGACTTATGTCGGTAACTTTAGTTCTCTGTCGGATAACCTCGTTCCGAATTCTATCCTTCAGAGAAACTCCAAGCATAGCTCGCTCCATGATTTGGAATTCATAGATTTTGATAAGAGTTTTAAATTATGAATGCAAAACACATTAACTTAATGAAAAAACTTTGACGCGTAATTACATTTCCCGGATGTGTCTACCTAAATTGAATAGTGGTTGCGCCAATAGTAGTAAATTCAAATCGTCTCTCAATTGATTTGACACTGAACACACGCTCCCTATACCCATCTCCCTCCCGCACTACCTTTAAAGTGAGATAGCAATAGTTTTCGCCCCGACCAATGGTTGAAATGGCCGCATCTTGACTCCGGCTTTGAACTAGAATCAGCAATGGCGGCGGCGCGCGCGACTCTCAGAAATTAATAATGTTTGTTGGATTTTAACCGCTTTCATAGACCTTTACTGATAGGATTGTGCCTCTCGTGTCCCTCAAGTGATTTAGTGATGTGGGCAGCAACTCCTGAGCCAGGAAGACTCCGGTGCACCGGCTCCGACAGCACGTGGCGTCATAAAGGTTAGTGCATCCTCTCCTAATTTCTTGGGTTGCATTCACTGCCTAAACCACCTCCGCGGCAACCCGATCATCTATCTTGTTTGTTGTGTAAAGTGTCATATGAATCATTTAGCTTCACCCCCGCAAAATACAGTCCACTAGCTCACGTGGCGAGAATTGCGCCACCATTTTTTTGGTCCTTCGAGCCGGATCCTTAGTCGTAGTTCGCATTTTGTTATTTATTCCATAGGGAATAAACGCACCGCACCTAAATACCTAGTTATTTTAGTAGAAAACCCCGCATCTAGGCATTTAGGTTTAGATCTTAGGTATCCTAGACACCCTAGTGCATAGGCACAGTGTAATACCTAACGCATTTGGCTATTTCAATTTCTAAGTTGTCCGTTCGCCGCTAGTTCGCATCGTATTTACCTAATATCTACATAGGTAGGTACGCGGTTATACCTCGCTCGCATTTCATTCAAATTCATACGAAAGTATTTTAATTTGAATAGATATTACGCAATACTTAATCCCTGAAATAATAGTTAAACCTAGACAGCGATCTAGCCCGCGTAGGTACGATCTGGTTGTTGTTATGCGCGTTTTGTTCAAACTTGCACTCGCAGTTATAAGTACCTACCTACCTACGGAATATCGTTCGCGCCGCGTCGCTGTTCTATACCGCTAAGATTAAGTTATTTCATTTGTTGTTTACCGCACTTTAGTTTGATATTTAGTTGTAAAAATGTCCCCAAAGGTTGGTAGTACCGATAGTAAAGTTCAATTGAAACTTTTATACGCTAAAAGAGAAATGATTTACTCTCGCGTACAATCGATTTGTGATAATGCACTTAAAACCTCTGATTTGGCTATTAGAGATTCGTTCTTATGTTCTATAGAAAACTTAGATAGTTTACGCGCGGATTTCGAATCCTTAGTACATGACATCAACGTTTTAGCGATTACTCAGTGAGTTATCAGGCCTTGTCGTCGTTTGACGATTTGTATTGTCGTATCAAACGCGTCGCTAGGAGTTTGGAGAAACCGTCTGACCGACCCAATCCCACTCGCGACCGACCTAAGTTGCCACCAATTCAAATACCCGAATTTGATGGTAACATCCGCAATTGGTGTTTATTTATAGATAGTTTTGAGAATACAATAGATAAGAACGTTTCGTTGACAGATCACGAAAAATTGCATTATCTCGTTGAAAAATTAACTGGTAAAGCTATAACCGTTTGCGCTGGAATTACGTTTAGTGCCGAAAATTATAATTTAATTTTAAATACTTTGAAAGCTAAGTATGAGGATAAAAGATCGGTAGCTAACGCATATTTGGATCAGATGTTTGACTTGAAATCCATTACGGCATGTAACGATCAAAACTTAGAGAAGTTTCTAGATACTTTCGCATCATCTGTTCGCGCCGTAAAGAACCTAAAGATCGAAGACCTCTGCGACTTCTTATTTTTGTATATGGGTTTAAAGAAATTAGATTCCGAAACCATTCGTTTATTTGAGTCGGATCATCGCGGCAATAAAATTCCTAAGTTCGAAGACTTAGAAAGTTTTGTTCGCGAGCATATAAAAATATTGCAACACTCTTCATCGAAACATGAAGGCGCGAAGAAAGTTGTTAGTTCCGAACGTAAAATAGATGCGTCATCGAAGTCACTGAGGTCAACTCATACTTATGTTAATACCGCACCAGCACATGTACAATCACCTGTTTGCTCTTTGTGTAATGCTCATCATTCGCAATTGTACAAGTGTCCGGGTTTCCTAAAATTATCGCCTAATGATCGTTATAAATTTGTTCGCGCTAATAATTTTTGTTTTAATTGTCTCGGTACTAAACACCGCGTTGTTTTATGTAATAGTAGCAATAGTGGTCGCAAATGTCAAGCGAGACACCACACTTTACTTCATTTTGAAAATAGTAACGCCGCATCCAATGTGAGCACAGTTGGTTTGTCGGGCGGTGGCGCACCGTCGCATAGCGCGCCACAGCCGCAGCCCGCGCTCGCGCGCGGTCCTGCCCGCCCGGAGACCGCTGCGAATGACGTCACCTTGTGTTCGTTGTCCGCTAGTGCTGCGCTCACTACTGTGGTTCTTGCGACTGCTCGCGTTATTGTTGTTGATGCATTGGGTAAACCGCACATTGTTCGAGCGCTATTGAATGGCGCTTCGCAAAGTAATTTTATTACTCAAGATTGTTGTCAACGTCTTGGTTTCAATGTTAATAAGCGTTCAACCCGCTCAGTGGTGAAGGGTTTTGGAGGTTTACAGTCAGCTGTTCATGGCACCGTTAAAACAAGGTTTGGATCTCGTTTTAATAATAATATTTGGTTTGACATGGATTCGCTCGTTATAGATAAAATAACTGAACAGTTGCCTACCGTCCCGGTTGACACGTCTTTATTAACGAAATTTAAAGACTTGCCTTTAGCAGATGAGACTTACGCTGTTCCTGGAGTCGTCGATATATTGATCGGCGCTTCGATTCTCCCGCACCTCCAGTTATCACGTAAGGTTCAAGGGGGACCGACGTACCCCGCTCCGCACGCACTGGAAACAGTTCTTGGTTTTGTTATAATTGGTTCCGCACCCGCTTCTATAGATAGTTTTAGTCACTCGACTGCTTCGTTCTGTTGCACCGTCGAGCCGCCACTGGAGTCTACCATCCGCAAGTTTTGGGAAATTGAAGAGGTCAATGTCCCACCTATCCTAAGCCCTGATGACAAGATGGCTGAGGAGATTTATTGTCGCACGACTACTCGTGATGAGCAGGGTCGTTATGTTGTCGCGCTCCCTTTCAAGGGAGATATTTTTTCGCTCGGTGACTCCCGTGTATCCGCTGAAAAACGCTTTCTTTGTTTAGAACGAAAGATGCAGGCGTCTCCAAAGTTGAAGCAAGCCTATGATGAGGTTGTTAACGAATATTTAGATAAAGGTTACATCTCACCTGCGCCTGCGGACCCTGACGAGACCCAGCCGTCGTACATTATCCCGCACCACGGAGTTATTAGAGAAGATAAGCTTACTACTAAACTCCGCGTAGTTTTGGATGGCAGTGCTAAGACTCGCACTTCCGTGTCGCATTAATATTAGTAGAATTTTAGCTTTTTCGGACTCAACAGTCGCTTTTTGTTGGGCCTACTCTTCGCCCCATCGTTGGGACACATTCGTCGCTAATAGAGTGGCAAAAATTCAATCTGAATTAGCGCCACAAAATCTCTTTCACGTTGCTGGCACCGACAACCCAGCCGATTGTCTCTCTCGTGGATTGCTTCCTTCGCAAATTTTAGATCACCCGTTATGGTTTAGTGGACCGTCCTGGATTCATGCCTCGTTAGATAAGTGGCCAGTTAGTCAATTCAATCCCACTACGGTTTCCGAACCACCCGAGGAGAAGAAGCACTCGCTTGTTGTATCGGTCCCGCGTGAAGAGTCCCTTATTTTGTTGTTGGCTAATCGCGTCTCGTCTTGGTCGAGACTGTTGCGCTGTGTTGTTTATGTAGGCCGATTTTTGAGAATTTTATCTACGCGCGGTCATATAACCGCCGCTGATTTAGATAAAGCTGAATTGGTCATACTTCGCGAGTTGCAGAAATTTTATTTTGCTTCTGAATTTAAAAATTTAGAATTTAACAAACCTTGTAGTCGTTCTTTCCGACACTTGAAACCATTTTTGGAAGATGGACTCATTCGAGTAGGTGGTCGTTTGAGAAATTCAAGTTTAGGATTTGAACAAAGGCATCCAGTAGTTCTCCCGCGTAAGGACCACGTATTAGATTTGTTAGTAGATTATCATCATAAGGTGAATTGTCACGCTGGTCCCGATTTGTTAATGTCTATTTTGAGACAGAAATACTGGATAATTTCCGCTCGTAATTTGATTCGCGCTAGAGTACACAGATGTGTACCTTGTTTTAAACTCCGCCCGCGTTTTATCGCGCCTGAAATGGCCGATCATCGCTCTTGTCGTGTTGTTCAATCCGCAAAACCTTTCGTACACACCGGCACAGACTTTGCTGGGCCTTATGCGAAAGCTTATGTTTGTTTGTTCATTTGTATGACAACTCGCGCGGTTCATATAGAGTTGACCGGTGATTTAGGTACGCTAAAATATTTGCCCGCAATAAATGTTGATGACGATAGAATGCACCTTCTAACTCGTCACGCTCTTTTAGATAGATTAGTCCAATCGTTTTGGAATCGTTGGAGAACCGATTGTTTGCACACGCTGCAGTCGCGTCAAAAATGGAATACTCCATCTAACCCAATTACTGTAGGTACGGTGGTAGTCCTTATGACTGGGAATGCGCCTCCTTTGCATTGGCCTCTAGGAGTAGTAGAGGAAGTTTTTCCCGATTCCCGCGGGATAACTCGTGTTGTACGGGTTAAAACCGCAACCGGATCAAATCTGCGCCCGGTTGTTCGCCTCTGCCCTCTGCCTAGCCAGCAGTAGGCACGAGTTCAAATCTAGGTTTATATTTTAGTTGTTATTTCCCAAACCTAGATTTAGATTAGACTTTAGATTTGTTCCGCATTTTTCGTTTCGAAGGTAACCCTTCAAGCCGGGGGGAATGGTTGCGCCAATAGTAGTAAATTCAAATCGTCTCTCAATTGATTTGACACTGAACACACGCTCCCTATACCCATATCCCTCCTTATATATATACCTTTAAAGTGAGATAGCAATAGTTTTCGCCCCGACCAATGGTTGAAATGGCCGCATCTTGACTACGGCTTTGAACTAGAATCAGCAATGGCGGCGGCGCGCGCGACTCTCAGAAATTAATAATGTTTGTTGGATTTTAACCGCTTTCATAGACCTTTACTGATCGGATTGTGCCTCTCGTGTCCCTCAAGTGATTTAGTGATGTGGGCAGCAACTCCTGAGCCAGGAAGAGAAGACCGGTGCACCGGCTCCGACAGCACGTGGCGTCATAAAGGTTAGTGCATCCTCTCCTAATTTCTTGGGTTGCATTCACTGCCTAAACCACCTCCGCGGCAACCCGATCATCTATCTTGTTTGTTGTGTAAAGTGTCATATGAAACATTTAGCTTCACCCCCGCAAAATACAGTCCACTAGCTCACGTGGCGAGAATTGCGCCACCAAATAGCTAATACTAATCACTAAATATAACTACGATTGTACCTATTTATTCAACATTTTTTGAATGTTTAATATAAAACATAATATTTTGGGACACATTTTGTCAGTTTAACTCATATATTTTCAATATTACGTGTTCAACTTATAGAGATTTATAAGCTGGAACTAAAAGCTATTATAGCACTAGGGCTTGTATCCTTTATAGTACTTTATATTATGGGCTAAGAAAGGACATCACATTAATTGGTTAAAGATTCGCAGGCCCCACAAGTGCTGTTAATCATAATGCATACATATAATCTCGCCTTTATCCCTGGAGGGTTAGGCAGTGGTGAATTATTACCCACATTTCACCAATAATTGTATTCAGTCCCACGTAGTAGGGAATGAGCCTATTGCCGTATTCTGGGCACTATTGTTGACTCAACCCTTGCATCTGAGGCTGAGTCTGGGCCGCATATATCTGCCTGATGTTAAACAGCCCTATCCTTTAGTCGCCTTGTACGACACCGCATGGGAAGAGATGGGGTGGCCCTAGTTCTACTCTGGCGGGAACCATGCTCTAATCATAATGTAGCCAACAATTTAACATAAATATTGTTTCGAACATAGTAACAATATATTATAGCAGTAGTTACAAAGCAGAAAAAGACCAGTAATAGAAGTAGAACAATATAGAAGAGCCCAACCGAAAAGTCCAGATCAAAATTCAATATCCTTCGGTCTCCATAGGTCACGGTAACCACTTTCCTCAGGTGGGCCGTGTGCTTGTCTGCCACCTAAGTTGTATAAAAAAAATAAAAGTAAGTAAGAGTTGCAGTATCGTTGACAGTATAGTGTCTTTGGAAATTCTAGAGGCTTTACTCGACATTACTCAGTACAACGTATGCCAACAATCTTCCTTAGTGAGTAGTTTCCCAGTTGAACGCCCCCAGGCTCACCGGAATTCAGATGTGCCCTATTTATCTCAAAGCTCCCGTGAGAAGAATATCTGAACTTTTTATTTCACTTGGGGTCCTCACCCCTGAATCTAATAGAATTTGTTGCGAAGTTAAATTATTAAAGAAAATATCTCGTAATACGGAATGTCACAAACAGGAAGATTCAAACAATTATTTGGCTAAACATCCGTCACCGAGTAACCCTGGCGTTGTTTATCTTTTCCTTTGTCGTGAATTTTTGCGCCTAGCAACAATTTGCTAGGTATTTCTTCGTCAATCAGGGTACAATTGACAAAGTGGTAAAATAATATCTTAGTGTTTTTTGACGCTTTTTTATTTTTCGCACTCTAATTGTTTGGGGTATCAGTTACTGTGTATTTACAGAGTACATTTCAGGTCGACATTTACATATATTTCATGGCTTTTTGTTTTGTTTTAAAAAAAAAATGTATGAGACTTACGTTCAAGTTCCAATCCCAGTCGAATCCAAAGCTAGCAGTTTACGGTGAGGGATCCACTGTCTTCGCATTTTTTGGTTTGCCATCGGACCTGCAAAATTCATCGAGAGAAATGACCCTGGGTCATCTGGGTTGCTAAGGGTGTCTGCCAACCTCACTTCCGGTAGCCAATAATGAGCCACAGACGCCGTGCGTTTTAGTTGGTTTGAGTCTGGCATGACCTCTAAATTCCAAAAGGAAAGCCTGGATCACGATCTCGTATGTCCATCAGCAAGTATACAAGTGTACTAACTTGCTGGTGAGGTTCGTTGGCCCTTGAAGATCTTGATGGAGCTCCAAACATGCTATGTATAAAATCATAATATTCGCGACATATTTTATTCGCTCACTAAATAAATATGTAGCGAATATGTACGTGTGTAACTTTGAGATAAAGGGATTGAGTCTATGAAGCAAACCTTAAAATAGCTCTGTACAAATGAATACTTTATATGGTTAAGATTAAATGCTAACACATGCTACAAAAACCGACATGCTAAGCCTAGAACACATTCATTAAACTTACAAAATGTTAATCTCATCTTGAATCAGTAAGGCGCCAGCTCAATCCACTTATGTGTGGTTCACTTGTGCGCGTGTGTGTAGGCTAAGTAAATAAGTACGCTCTATGTTGATGACGTCACAAAGGACCATGATGCCACTACCGGGCACTCAAAGCTCTAAAGGTTAATTGATGTAGATGATGATTTATGACAGCCACTTACATGTAGAATTATTGATATCAAAGAAATATATCATTTTGTGATTGATGTTTTCGGGATCTAGTTCTAAGGATGGATAAGTGTGAGTAGTATCGAAGTAGTGTCCATTGTTGTTCATTGATAGGCTGTAGGGTCCTGACGCAAGCCCGTCTCACGGTACATTATCGGCGCTGTACGATTTTTCTTTTGACACATTTCAGCTTTTCAAAAGGAAAATACCTTATTTAGTTAAGTTATTTGTTGTAGCAAATAAGGTCTCAAGTCCGATAGATGATCATTTATTAAGTGCTAGTCACGATAAAGCTTTTTTTGTCTTTGAAAGTACTTGGCAAAAGTACTGAAGCCAGAAAATCCAGATGAGGCTGTGACTTTTGTTTAACATTGTCCTCACTGAATGTGATGAATTCTATGACCCTTTAGCTACTGAGTGGTGTTATGATATTTTCTATATAGCTACAACCTATCACTAAATTTAATTATTATTAAGTAACTACTTTCCACTGTAAAAACAAATTAAACAACTATGAGAGTAAGAGGTGCAGGTCTAGATTGTAGCAAGTGGTAACATGACAGCGAGGTCTCTACCTACTCCAATGCAAGGCTTAACTGTATAAATATCCAAAACATTTGTTGCTATTAATAAAACTTCATGGATACTTAATTGGAGAATACAGACAAAAAATATTCAAGCTGATAGGAACTAGACAAATATTTTGAATACAAATTGTGTCGCCTACTGATGTCAATCTTATCGTGCTTGCACAAGCAAAATTACAGCTTTTAATTTGACATTCTAAAATTGTAACTAGCTGAGCGATTCAGATTCTACTTCTATCTACATTACGTAACACTAAAATTATGACTCAGTAATAAGATAACACAACTTTGAATTGAGTTGTTTCTGAAATTAATTTTGCGTCAAACCTTATAAACACAACCACAAAACAATATAATTCAATAATATATTTGTTATTTTCTTGTACTTTTTCTACCGTGTCAATCTCTAAGATGGTGCCAAATGAAGGAGTTAAAGCCGATAAGTGGACCCTAGACTCCAAAGTATGAGACTAGATTAAGTTGAGAAATGCAGCTGAGATTAATAGTAAAATGACGATAATGACGATGCATAAACTATGCATTAAACATAGCAATAATTAGACCACTGCAAATTGTACAATTATTCGTACACGAAAATATTTGCGCTGACCAGTAATCAAACACGCGACTTACATTCTACTGTCACGTGTACTAATTTATTACAGCTCAATTTAAAAATACGCTCTTACAAGATTTCAAACTATTTATTAACGTGCAAAAACTGTCTATAACAAGAACAAAGTATTGATATTGGATAAAAAAGTTCAGAACAACTTCGGATATAACATTACCCTGGGCTTCTTACGGCTAATTGCAGTTTTTACTTCAGCGAATAATGAATTTAATAAGCACTGAAGCATTGAGTTCAGTTTTAGTTTCCATAGTAAACTGCTGTATGGATTAAACGGCTTTTAAAAGTTATTAAATGCAAATTGACTTTACTATTTCTTGTAGGATTTGCGGACTGCGTTGTATATTAAAATGTAATATTCCAGGAAGTATGAATAGGGAAAATAGTTACCTAACCAATATTATTTGATAGTCCTACCGATGGCTTATGAATTGTGAATATCAAAGTACTACTCTATTTTGGAGTGTTTTGGCAATTCACTGCCGAAGTTTGTTTAATAGATTATTTATGAAATGTTAAAAGGCGGAAAGAGTTGACTTGTTATTGTAATAGCAAATATCGTTTTGTATTTTTATTACAAATGGCGACATTGTGTTTTCCTGATTTAGATTTCAATATCTTGGGAAGTAAACATTTAGTGCTATAACTTTATTGATACAATTATAATACAGAAAATAAGTATAGCACTCAATCAATCAATAAGCCTATCGCAATCCACTGCTGGACATAGGCTTCTCCTAATGTTAGGAGGCTTTGACCTACACAGCACCACAGTACCGTAACAGTAGGTCAAAGGTCAAAGGTTAGTACAGAGTTTTATTTCGAGGTTTCCTTCTCTCGCAGAGATATCTTCTGCGTATTTTACCGTTATTCGCCTCTTATGAAACTCTTCAGATGAGACGGGGTACTGATCGTTGTATTCTTTCTCCGTCACCACATGAATCTTTTTTACAACTATGATATTATCATTACACACGCATTACGCAATATTTGATTTGCAATATTACTTTTGTATTTTTGTATTTAGTAACCACGGTAGCCTAGTGGTATGGGTAATGGACTGCTGAGAAGAGGTCTCGGTTTCGATCCCAAGTTTTACCATGGCACACATCAATGACTTTTCAATGCTTTTCGAAGTTATGTGTGTATTTATCGCAGGCTTATAAGTGCCCGGTTAATGGCAATAGGCACGCCACCTATTACATTGAGACCAAAACATAAACTGGCGAAATGTGGGTGCTAGCACCTCTGCCTACCCCTTCGGGGATATAGGCGTGAGTTTATGTTATATGTTATGTTATTACTTTTGTATATGTGTATACAGTAATAGCAACAAATATTACCGGTATTTATTAATTACGAAACCGATACCAACATCAAAATAAATTGAATTGTTTGCTATTGTATCATTGGATACTGTTGCTGTGTACTCACTTATCTGAATGCATTGAGTTACATCTATATTGATCCATACTACGTGTTGTAAACAATAAGGCTCTTTTGACTGGTTACAATAGCCCTGTAGCTGACGCGCTAGCCATTTCAGCTATGCAAATTAATAACCATGCTACAAACACTACGAATATACCAAGTTACCATCCCTATTTTAGCTCACAAAATAAAGCTCAATTATAACATACACCCTAACTATTATTTGAATATTTCATTAAATATGTAGACACAACACATAATGTCGTACTAAACCACCAATTTATAAGAATTCTTTTATTTCTACTCCATATATAATTATCTAAATATAATGTCTATCAATTACAAGACACGCAAGTATAGTGTCTGTCAAGAGGGCCATTTATGTAGTGCGTATAATAAATAATAAGATTATACAATACCTACGAATTACATCGCCTGCTAGCTGGTAAATTCCAGCTGTCACTCTACGGATATCATCAAGGTAACATAGGAGTTTAATATTCATTATTTTGTAACTGCATTATGGGAAAGTAATTTCTGAAACCCTAAGACTAACTTACTATTTTAGGATTGTATAAACTAGTAGTAGACCTGAAATCAGTCGTTAATGTGGAAATAGAACGTTTAGAAATGAGCTCAGTTGATCAGATTAATACTATCCCAAATCCCGTGCAGGGGGCAAGGGACTTCACGCGGGTTCAAGTCTCGAATGTTGACTTTTTCTGATCTAAATCTAAACGAAAAGCTGGTATACTAATTATTTTAAAGTTTCACAAAAAATCTCCGAATGATTTCGGTAGCTCAGTGGTTAAGGAGTCGGTCTTACGATCGAAAGGTCTCGAGTTCGAATTCTGGCCATCACACTACGTGAATCAGCGAAATTGCTTGTATTAGGCACTCTTAATACAAGCAATTTCGCTTAGCTGGAGGTGTTAGAGAGAATATTAGTATTTTCGGTTCTAATGTTCTTTATAAAAAAACGAGAAGTTTGTTAACCGCGTGGTTCCCGGCATAGTAGAATTTGGATCCCCCTATCTATTCCCATACGGTGTCGTATAAGGCGACTAAGGGATAGAGCTGTGTAACATCAGACACAACTCAGACTCAGCCGCAGATGCATGGCTAGAGTCCAAAGACAGTGACTGGATGACGGCAATAGGCTCACTCCCTATTGTGTGGGATCGAATTAAATGATTGGTGAAATGTGCAACATTACCTCATAATTACCTGACAAATTCACCTCTGCCTGACCATCCGGGGATAAAGACGTGATTATATATTTGTATGTATGTTGTTAAAAATTATTTCGCGATCGAAAGATAGATAGATAACCTATAAAATGTGCAGAACACAGATTGTAAAATAAATCGAAAAAGAGCTTGCCTATTTACAATCGGTGGTTTGTAATATCACTACGCCACGGGTATTTTTACGTTTAAACAAGGTATGACTTGAATTTTCAAACTGGCTTCATCAAACTGACGTGTATTTTAGTTTTCAACAAATGAAAATGTTGCTATCAGGCTAACGGAAGCGAACATTTTTGTGTACGTGGTCGTAAATTTGCAACTTTATGCTGAATTCCAGTCTTCCAGCTCCCGGTGCAAGCGTGGCCATGTTTATCAATTATTCTACATGCATTTAATGCAAACACGTAAACTTTGCCGCTGGGAAAGTTAATTGTAAAATGTGAACATACATGATGGTATGATTTGAATCTAAGAGTAATATTGATTGTTATTTTAGTTAAGAAGAATTATATTTGCGGTATAATCAGTATGTATAAATATACACTCTGTTTTATAGTCGTTTCCAATAAAAATATTATTGTCTATAGCATTTTTTATTATTATATACTTTATTGTACGCCGAATACAATATTAATGATACAGAAATTAAGAAGACAAGAGCAGTATAAAGGGCGACCTTATCGCTTTGCGTAATTTCTTCCAGGCAACCTTTGAATAGAAATGTATGTTGGTTGGAGTATAAACTTTGCGAACATAATGGTTTTTTTTAATGTATCGGGGAATAATGTTTACAGGTAAAAGGAATAATGGGTTGTATTTTTTTTTCCGTCACATTAATTGATTTTGCTATGAAAACTGTGTACAAAATATTTTTATCGGTACAGTGGAGTACAGTGGAGTAGTGGGTACCCTCCTATCTCTCGAAAACTCAAATACAAGATATATTTGCTTTATTTTCTATGCTATCAAAAATTTTACCTATCAAGTGGAAAAAACAAAAGACTTACGACGTTATAAAATCTCAAAGTGCGTAGAATGTAGGTACATATGGAGTACCAACATTCTGGCTCTGGCAGAGTTGGCTTCCACTATTCCGGCTAATTAAAGCGCTACGTAAAATTATACGCCGCAACCGTGCAGGCTGTGTGTATTGTATTTGGTATAATGTAAAGATGTTAATTAGGCTATTGTTAATATTCATGAAAATCATTTATAGAAAGTTCGCGTATTATTTCTTAGCAAAATAAAGCATGTTACACTATATTATTTGATATTAAATTAATTGCCTATGGTTTACCAGTTGGGGTACTGGGTTAATATGGCACTAAGGAAAATAATGTTTGCATAGTACTTTGGGAACAGATTTACACAATTTTATGGAAGAATAAATCATTGCAGATTTCGCTTTGCAATTATCAAAAATTAGTAATAATGGGGACGATTGTGTCACAGTGATAATGCAGTTCCCACCCATAAAGAAGAAAGCATGGCTCTCTGCTGAAGCTTTTGTGGGACCTATTTAATCACACGGTATGTGACAGGTGAATATTCCTGGCTGTTCTAAAAGTGTTCTTGTAGTCAAGTTGATTGAATGAAGGATCTGGCGCAAATAGAAACAGCTGACCTCGTTAACATTGTCTAAGCCAATCGATCCTTTCACCACAACGGCCTTATCATCGATATAACTATAGTTTACATTATTTAACCCTAATTTTATTACCCGTCCTTAACAACTTGTGGCTTCAGTGAATTCTACGAGTAACTCTCATAATTTTGTTAGTACCTAAATATAATAGTGAAGTGTATAAGGAGCAATAAAAGTAACATTTCACGTAACTGATAAAACGAAATGCCTTATCTCTATACTGCTTAGAAATAATATTGTTTTAGGTTACATTTGTTTACCACTCGTTGATTTAGGTGATGCCAATATATTATTGGTGCTTCCTGAAAATACACATATATATACATAACTAGAACCATGATAAAACATGGCATCTGTTTGGTTGTTTATGCAAAACGTCGTATGTGGGGAAAAATACGAAATATATAGCGAGCATGCAAACTACGTCCACATACATCGGGAGCGGGAATAATACAATTTAAAATCAAAGTTTGCAGTTATACCACAAAAGTATGGGTTATCAAATTTCCGCTCCGCTTCCTAACCGCCAGTACCAGGAAATACGAATTTTAAACCCGGAACATATTAATGCAAAATAGTTTTCTAGCGCCAGCTGCGAGTGCGCTGGTTAACTTGAGTAAAAGCCGTGAAAATCATTTTGATGGACAGGCTAATAGGTTTCTCACATTAGATGCCATCTGTTTGTGTCATTGCATTTTCAGTTCATATCAGTGAGATCATCAAGATTTTCGAGGCTTAAGCAAACCTCATCTACATGGTGGTACGCCTGTAAATTGACGGACGGTGCAGGCTCTCCTTTCAGAGTTGGGAGAGGAAGACGGGGGCTCATCAGGGCTCAAAAGGTATATATCTAATCTAATCTCATACCGTCCTCACTTCTGTAAATACAAATTTTAGATCTGTCAATAGATATTTTAGCAAAGAGTGGGTCAGATGCAAAAGATGAAATTCGAACACTGTAAATAGGTACATATTATTTTATGTGAGCAGGTACCACAGCAAGTAACACAGATCAGTAGAGAGTTAAATTCCATGTAAGAAGTACTTAGTCTATTAATATCTTTTTTTATACCACTTAAGTAGTAGACAAGCACACGGCCCACCTGATGGACAGTGGTCACCGTGGCCTACAAAACCAAGTGAGACACACTCGCGCTGCCAACCCTGCAAGCATTGAAAGTTTCTGTGCCGTCAGTGTAAAAGACAAAGCAGGACAAGTTATTGATCTTTCCTCTGACAGCACAAAAACCCTCCAGTGAGCTCTGGCTACCCTACTTACCGCCGCCGGGAACACAACACGAGGTTATTATGGCCGCGGTATTCTGTAGGGCGGAGGTACTGGAATGTAGTGTTAAGAAGGTGTAGAATGTAGTGGAATATTAATTTATTATTTATTATTACTTCCCCAGTCGGACTGCTCAATTGGACGGAAATACCGTCGAGCCCTACCTCCTACATATCAGTATAGAGTAAGTACTTCTTACATGGGATTTAACTCTCTACTAGGACCTTTTTTTGTTCTATGATATAATAATGGCGCAAGTATATAGCAAATTGAGCGTGACAAATGCTGTGGTCCTTTTGGGAAATTAGCATCGTGAACGAGGCCTTCATGAAACCCTAAGCTGCACACGGCAAATCAAAAACACAAAGTATTTGTATTTCTCATAAATTAACATGAAATTCTGTACAGTACAGTAGTTTACAAACCAAACTAAATTACTGGCACACTGGACATATAACTTGGCAAGTACAAACTTGTAAAGTATTACAGACCTGTGGTAGCAATCGTCATTCTCTGAGTCTATTCCCAACTCAGTTGGGGTCGACTTTCCAGCCTAACTGTGATGCAGCTTAACTTCGATATTATCCGAGAAGTGACTGCCATTGGACTAAATACGTTTACTTGAGAGGAATCTTAACGTCATACTAAATGATACTATGAATTAAAAATAAAATCTACGAATCTTTCCTTTCCCATCTATAAATACTCACCCGATTTTGTTCGAATTAGAGCAAAACAAACAAAAGCGTTCCACGATCGTTACATGAGGTATACCTATTATTACGGACAATAAAACAACGGGAAATCTTTAATCAATACCACAACATAAATCCTCGCAACGTAATCCCTTAAGATAAATAGCTTGCGATTGGTAATGACAGTTACCAAACGATACAAGAACAAACTTTTTTTAAACAGCTCGCTTACTTCGCCTCGTGCTTAAAATCCAAGGCACGTTTTTCTGCTCTCCTGTCAGAAACGTGTTATTCCAAGTTATTAGCTCGAATGAACGTCGACGTTTTAATTTAACTTCTACACATTTTAAAAATATACAATTTATTTATAAATACTGAGTGCAAATGAATCTCGAAAGTTAATACCAAATCATGAAAGTGCACGAGCATACGAGCAATACCATCTGAAACGTTCTGAGAACTTTAATTAGAACTTAGGCACTGCTAATGAAGAATCTTATGAGGTACCGTACGTAAGGCGTCAGCTGTTTCATCTTAAATAGGGCATAATATTCAACTACTGACTTTAAATCATTTAGCATTATTAAACCCATTGCTTCCTTGTTTATAAATGGATACTTGTGAAGCTTTTTCGTCAATAATATTAAAATTAATAATAAAGTAAATAAATAAAGGATCATTCAGTCAAAGAGTATCGGGAATGGATATTTTTTCTATGATTCCCAATGTATTATGCATATTCTCTTTTTGCTGTTAGATGGGCACAACTGTCTTTTATGTTGGCGCGGAGTTTGAGATGTATCTGTTATTTATATGTTATAAACAAAAATGTAGGACAGAGTTTGGCAAGGAATTTCGTACCCGGAGTAACTGCAAATGTTACAGAGGACTTACTGTGAAGCTACTTCATCGAATACTTGTGGTAATGAGTGGTACAAAGCATTTAAAAGCGGTCGAAAATTGATAGAAGATTTGCCTCGCTCTGGTAAGCCATGAACGTCTTCAAATGAAGTTAACATCGCAAAAGTGAAGGAAATAGTGCCTACATAGCCGTTGTACTTTCTGTATCACACGACTTAATCTGCACTATTTTTAAAATCCCCGCCACAAAAAACAATCCCCAAAAAGTCAAAAATAAGTTGTGTTAGTTAGCCCTATAACTTTGATATACCTAGTAATACATATTTTGATTCAAACGTTGTTATTGTCGGGGGACCCTAACTGGTAGAGCACTACGTCATTTTACCGGAACGACTCAAGGTCCCCCTTAGGTTATCAAACAAATTTGATACCGATATTGAGGGGGTTGTGAAATAAAATATAATTCGCCATTTTTGCGGTGGCGGCCATCTTGGATTTGAAATTTGTCATATTGTATGGTATTCTACTAGTCAAGCCCTTTATTTGATACGCATATTGAGGGAGTTGAGAAAAAATATGTATTCCGTCATTTTGTAGCGGCGGTCATCTTTTACCAATTTTTTTCAAACATAGCTAAGAACACTCCCGACTAATATACCTTTCAAACAAAAAAACAAAAGAACACTCCCGACTAATATACCTTTCAAACAAAAAAACAAAATCCAAATCGGTTTATACGTGCAGGAGCTTGAGGTTTGAATTTTAAAATATTTAGTGTGCTAGCCCTGTAAGGGAAATCCCACCTGCAGCGATTCAATTTTTTCTATCTAAATCAATTTGAATAGTTAGGATTAGTGCTTTAAAATTTCATTCATTATTTGGGCGGAATAATCAAAATTCATCATTCATTGGTTCCTATGGTTTGTACGAGTGTCAGTAGATGGCTCCCAGCATCGCCGCAAGACGGATATATATAGGAAACTTGGATGGCTTCAGGCGAGGTTCGGTGCCTCAGTGGTTAGAGTGTGAACCTGTGAGGGAAAGATCGCGTGGTCGACTGCCGCCTGAACCGATTATTTTTTTTCTATCTTAATCAATTGGAGTAATATATAAACAAAAACAAATCATTAAGGTGGATTTCGTCAGTAAGTGTAGTCATAAATAGGATTCTTCTATTTTAAACAATATGTCAAAAATGTTCCCTGGACAGATCACAGTTCCAAATGTCTCGTGAAATATCTTTGAATTCAAAAAGATTGGAATTTATCTGGCGTTTTCCTTTGTTTCCCGCTGATTATTTTCTTCAGGCTTCAATGTCGAAGATAACGAGGCGTCTTTTAAGGTGCCTTATTTCCCAAGAGGTTTGTTATTTTTAATTTTATCCCACCCACTTTATTTTAAAGGTACTTAATGAGTAACCACCTAAGATTAAATTTTGTATTTATTTAATAAAGGTAAAGTGTAATTTTGTTCCCTGGTGCGCGTTAAACTTTTTATGTCACACTTAAAAATTCAGCACGCACAAATACTAATGATTTAGTGGAAATAGATTAATTTTTCTACAAAAGGGAATTGTTACAGCAAAGTTTTATGGACAGTAATTTTTTTTGCAGAACGAGCGTTACATTATACTAATAATTTTAACTATGATAATCATCTAATATTCATTTTAAATTTAATGTTTGATACTTTTAATTATTATTAAAAAATTATAAAATCAAGTTGTTATGGATAGTAAGTATAGAAATTTAAAAGGAATCGAATATTTGAAGAGTTTGGATCTTGACGTTAAAAATGTTTTTAATGTTATTAAATTTACCAAGGTAGGAAATAATATACAAATCAAAAATTATTTTCGTAACATAAATTACAACGCGACACTAATTCTCAAAATATACGCAACTCTTTTCCAAATGCCAAATTACAATTAAAATTCACAAGTCAAAGAAAACGCATATAAGCGAATAATTTACGTCTTAACACAATAATAAACGTCAGATATAGGACAATTTATTTGCACCTAACTATCGAATGATAACCCTTCGTGGATCTACGTGACAACTGTATATCATAACTTTTTATGACAAGAACGAATGATATCTTACGAGGAAAAAAACTAACAATAAGAGTTACTTATCAAAGTCACACTTCAAGTGTTTTGAGATTGATATTCCACGCAAGCATGCGTGATATTAAGCATACGTGACTTCTTTCGTTTCTTAGTTTGTCCCTTGACACGGAAAGTGCAAGAATATCACATGATAGAATAAGTTTAAAGTAGTCATTATTATTAACTTCAGAAAATCGTAAATAATTACACTTATGTGCCTAAACTAGTGTGCGTTATGTATATTTTTTTCATTTTCCTTCCTTGCACAGGGCCTTTTTCGGCCATGGTTAAGGGGATGGTTATGTCGGACTCGGACCGACTAAAACCGCAAGCTATCTTGGGACTCAATTACCAATTATCAATTAAGCCTATGGGAAACCCTCTATAGGGCTGCTCTCGCCTCAACAGAGTTGTAGCGAGTGTACTCAACAGAATTCAACAGACAGTTTGCTAAAACGGATATTTCCATAGGGTACTGAATGTATTAAAGGTTCACTCTTACACAGGTACACATGTACACTAATCACATATGAATTTGGATAGAACCATAAATATTATGAACAAGCGTATGAATTTGCCACTGACATTTAAGCGAATACCGTCCGAGAATCAATAGCCCTGAGAAATCGATGCCATTACTCTTAGACAAGACATCGCGGTAATATTACAGAGATCGAAGCTAACGGCTAGTGATGTTACTTAAGAACAGCTTCGACTGTAGAGTTGAATGATGACAAGATTTATAAAGTATCATATAACGTAGCACTACGCAGAATAGAAACTCATTATGATAAAGTTGTTAGTGAGGATGTTTCTAGAATGAACTTAATTACTTATTCTGAAGTCACACCAGACATTAAAATATTTTGCCTAAAGTTAATAATATTAACGATTTGCTATAGCATTATTTTAACAAATTGCCGCTCCTACTTTCGGCATTATGTAGCATAGATTGCTTGTATTTAAATGAAAAATTATTTTTTTTACTTGCTAAATTTTGATCTCACATTGCTTCATAATGCGATGGAACTGCGAATTCATTATGGAATATTGCACTAAAATAAAATATATTTCATTTGATGATCAGGAATGTCAACAAGGAAATCATTTATGATTTATTTATTTTAATTATTAACCAAGTAGATTTCCTACGAAGAAGGCTCATTTCTCTAATACGGGTCCTTTAAGCGGGGCGTGAAAAAGCATATGATGAGGCCGTCAAGCCGAGTGTCACTATTATCACATGGTATGTGTAAGTAATGGTGATCCTCTCTTCTGAGATTTTGCCTTCATCTTACCATCAGGCAAGGCGAAGTCTAATTGACGTGTTCTATATATATAAAAAAATACTTTCATTATATACTTTGTTCATCCCAACCCAGAATTTCTAAAAAAAAATTAAACTCGACAGTACTTATTCTGCCGTATCAAGAATCTGCCGTAACAAGAATCTGTCGTAACCAGAATCTGTCCAAACTAGAATATGTCCTAAGACGAATGAGGGTTATAATGCACATTTTCAATTTTGCAAATTGAAGAATTAAACTATGAATACATTGACTACAAGTATTGAGTTCATACAGAACTTGAGTTCATAGAGATACTAAACTCTAAAATAATCTTAACTAGACATCTTGTACTTAATCTTACAAGAAATATAATATTCATCTTAGAAACATGGTAATGGGAAAATGCCTTGCCTCCCTAACATCAAGAGATTCAAATAAGATAAACAGTGATTTACGTTAGCCGCACAGCGTTATTAGCATTGCCCGGATATTAATTTGTAAACAATAGTCTACGATCTATGGCTCCTCAATAGCTTATGACCCGAAAATCTGGGGCGTCTCATGAAACCGGAATGCGAACCATTACAATGCGACAGGAATGTTAATGGGTTGACACATTTAGAGGACGCTCCACACGGCGTTGAAAGAAACAGTTACAAGTAAATATATGTAGCAAGTGTACATTCCTGGAATTTCTCCTTGAGGCACACCATAATTTAATGAATACAAGGTGTCTGGCATAATGTAATGAATAATTTAGATTATTTCTGTAGTGTTTTTGATTTTATGAATATAACTTATGAAATTTTAAGCCCCGTATTCAATTTTGTTTTAACTCTGTTAGCAAAAGGTTTATTTAAATGTCAGTATCGATACAAAACAAACTTAAAGTGAGTTCGATCCCCGCTCAGTGCAAGTATTTGCATTGATCTGACCGTACCTTGTAGAGTGCGTTAAGCTATTTCGAAAAACCGTCCGTATCAGTTGCCATACGAACTTCTATAGCAGTCGTTACGCGTAGTTGGAGCCCTAAGAGAAGTCCTGCAACTGGTCTAACTACAATGCTTTGATATCGCCTTTGGATTGTGGAGGTAATGCGGACCCCGGACTCTGGGTGAAAGCTTAAAATGCGACTAGGATTAACGCTAGAAGATCGATTCAAAACAGAACTCTCATCTCCATCATTTCAGCCTTTCATTCCAGGTGCGTCAAAAGTTCCCATTTTCAAAATTAATTGTGAAGATAGCATGAGGTAGAGGACAGCATTTAGTCGGTGGAAGAGATATAACCAGACACTTGTTCCCATTGCAACGTAGCTAGGCAGTTGCTGCAATATGTTGCAGTCAGCGAAGGGGAGCCTCTCCTCTCAGGGTTGGGCCAGACAGCAGTTACTCCCAAAAAAAAAAACTAATCTAAGAAATCGCTATGAGGATAGTGATGATGACAAGACTTCATATTAGTTGAATTATTATACCAACTATTCAGCTCATCCCGACTATAAATTTAATAGTAACTTATCGCCATCTTTAGTTTTTTTTAAATGTGCATTCGTTTTATTTTGATTGAGGAAAATTATTAAAACATTAATAAAATATTTTCATAAGAGTCAAGACATGTAGCATCAAGAACAGCAATTATATTTAATTGGTGTTCTTGGTAATGTAGCGTATCCTGCAGTTTCATAAATAAAATGGAAATTGAAAATTTCATAAATAAAAAAAATGGAAACTTGGTTATTTAAAGCAAAATGAAACTGTTCAGCGCATTATTTTGATGCCAAGCGCATTTATAAAAACACAGTACAAAATACTTCAAAAGTGGTCTGTTTCATGTTGCAAAATTTATAATTTGCAAAATACAATATTATTATCAATAGGTAAATAGGTAAATGCAATAGGTACTAAAATCAAATTATTTTATTGCGTTTATATGCGTATGTATAATTTCATTTCCGAGTACTAGATATTATCATCTTATGTCAACAATGTCATAATGACATGTTTCACCAAAAAATATTAATCCGAATCATTATTTTTATTCAATAGTCATAATTATTTTAAATAAACGAACTATCAAAGGTACAAAGAATAAAGGCTTTTAGATTACATTGGAGTTATAATATTTTTATGTACATCTGTCAACATTTTTTCCCTGTGGTGAAGTTGATAAAATACATTTGAATGAATAAATAAGATAAAATAAATACTTATAACAGGTTACAGTAGATAAGCACTGAGTAAAAAAACACGTTTCTCTCTTCAATAGGGGATATTACGTAAAGGTAGGCCCTGAGAGCGCCATTAGTACTACTTAACATTGGTCAAAATGGCGGTGATTTCAAATTTGAATTATTTGTCAAAACACTGTTAATCGTTTACGCTAGTGCTGTATTCTACCTCCAGAACATTGCAGAATTATCTCCCATTCCTGGATTAAAACATTGGGTACATAAAATCGTTGCTAAGCAATCGACAATTTGAATAGGCAGATCGTTGTACTTAGGCCCATATTGCGGTATAACAGCCATTGTTTGACTGCTCGCATTGGTACCATTAATCAAAATGTGAGCAATGAATGGTGGCTGCTGCTTTAATTGCTTATTAGATACTAGAGTAGGTATGCTCACGACTACAGTTCATAGTGATGTATGATGTCAGCTTATTTGAGGGTACTGACGCTTGTTATCCCCTTTCATTGTCCTGTCAGATATTTTGGTATAGGTAGATTTATATCTAACACAAAGTGGCAAGGGATCCCTATAACCAGATTCCTGCCAGCTTCCCAATGGGTCGTATAGTGCAAAATTAGATCTAGATGAGTTTCTATCTTTCCACCGGCTTCCTTTTTGAAAATTTTTCATCCCTCGCCACTGGTGTGTAGGTGTGTGTGACGTAGAGGTAGAATGTTCCACTACTACACAGAGGGCTCGGGTTCAATTTCCGCTCGGTGGAACTATGTTTATACATGAATATGTGTATTTGCATTGGTCTGGTTGTGTCTGTGTATTCAAATTATGTATTTGTACAAAAATAATGTTTCTAAGTATGTTTAGAACAATGTTCTACTATCTGCATTCGTGTAAAATTACCATTCTCATTACTGCACGGAACTGTGCTGCACTAAAACACTGAATCACACTCGCGTATTACTTTACGGACAACAATAATTGCACTATTGGCACCCTATAGTGCCAATTAGTCATGTTCATTATCATCATGTAAGCTGCGTTCTCATGATAATGAACAAGAATTTATGATTATTGTTTTGGTTAACCTTTTGTCGAGAGCCGCGTGGTTCCCGGCAGAGTAGAATTTGGGCCACCCCATCTCTTCCCGTGCGGTGTCGTACAAGGCGACTAAGAGATAGGGCTGTTTAACATCAGACAGATATATACAGCCCAGACTCAGCCTCAGATGCATGGCTCGAGTCAACAATAGTCTCCGGAGTACGGCAATAGGCTCACCCCCTATTACGTGGGACCGAATACAATTATTGGTGAAATGTGGGTGTTAATTCACCTCTGCCTAACGCTCCGGGGATAAAGGCGTGATTATACATATGTATGTATGTATGTAACCTTTTGCCAGCAGGCGAGCTAAAGGCTATACATATATACAGGCATACTTTTTCCCATTGAGATAGGCAAAGATCCTACTAAATATTTTTTAGTTGAAGAGTATTTATATCAAGACTGCAGTCGTATAAAATAACAGGTATTTTATAAATTTTAATGTAGAAAACATTATCACATTTGTATGCGGTTTCGATTCCCTCTCAGTACAAATATTTGTATGCATGAATATGTATATTGGCATTGGTCTGGGTATTTCAAAGTATAATATGTACATAAACATACATAAACTCACGCCTATATACCCGAAGGGGTAGGCAGAGGGTTCCCGAGAAGAGGGCCAGCCCCGAGAAGAGGGCCAGATCGTGAGAGATGGCCCTGGGTTGGCCGGGGTGCGAAGGATATGCCTGTCAACCTCACCTTCGGCAACCAAAGTTACCCACAGGCGGCGTGCGTTTTAGTCGGTTCGAGTCCGACATAACCTCCTCCACCGGCTCCGGTGGGGAGGTATCCGTGAGGATTTTGCGCACGTAAAAAAAAAAAAGGGGTAGGCAGAGGTGCTAGCACCGACATTTCGCCAGTTTATGTTTAGGTCCCAATGTAATATGTAAGTACTTACAAATAAAAGTATCTATCTATCCGCATTCTAGATTTTATAACACAGCTAGGTAGATAGCTTAACTAGCTTGTGTTATAGAATCTAGACCCATGTCTAAATAATGTATAGAATGTTATAGTATATTTATTTATTATTTACCAGATAAATGATATTACACTCGCTGTTTACACGAACACAAACACGCGCACGCATATATACACACCCACGCACATACATACGCACGCACACACTCAAGTACACACAGATACACACGCTCACAAACACACACGCATGTATGTATGTAAAATGTTCCAGATAATTTTATAAGAGTTATAATGTCGACCAAGCAAATGTAACTTGTGTAATCGTAAGAGGTACCCACAGGACAGGCTTGCCTAGAGTGGGGCCAACGGACACCTTGCTAAAAATTGTACTCTTATTGATAATAAAACATTTTTCATTTTCATTTTCATTTTCATTCTAAGAAATAATAATTCTGAATGTTTTAACCCTTCAGGGATATAGGCGTGAGTTTATGTTATGTTATGTTGTTATGTTATTTACTATTCTAAAACGTGCTCTACTTAAATAAACTAATCTGGTACTCGTCAGGTTAGAGACTTCTCTGGTCGGTGTCGCGTTTCAAACCAGTGGTCCATTTACTATACTATTCTAATATATGTTTAATTTTGACGGTTTGTAAGTGACCTTAGTCGCCTTGTACGACACCGCATGGGAAGTTTCTACTCTGCCGGAAACCACGCGGCAAATTTTTCTATATATTCTAAATAAAATTTCTTAACTCATTGATTTTACTTTCCCACGAATATTATAAAGACAATCACGCTAAGATAGAAAATCGATATCGGTACAGCGCAGATCCAGAATCGATGTTCGCCATTTAGGGACTGAGTAGTTAATGTGTTGTCACGGACATCCTGTGATAACAAATTAAATTAATTAATCAATAATTCCTTAAAAAGGTAATTAGAACAAACTGAATTCGGAGGGTTGGGTTGGGAGCAATGGCACATATTCAAAGAGATCAATGTCCAGTAGTGGACTGCAATAAGACTACAGGCGATTATTGATCGATTTGATTGAATCAATAATTTCATCATCTTTACAACAAGATAGTAATGAAAATAAAAGATTTGTAGATAGAAGTACTAACTAATGTAATGCTGAAGTAAATAATTTATGCATCTATAGTCTGACCACACATGATCCGAATCCGCACGGTTTTATCATGCGAATAAACCGCGGTTACCGCCATACATTTGCGGCAGCACAGTAATGGCAACATATACTTCACAAAGTTTGACGGTACTGTGAGTTTATTTATTATGATAGTCTGTGGCTGATAATATTTTTGTTCGGCCTGAAAAATATAGTAGCACCGAACAAAGTAAATATTTATCATATTTTATCTGTTCTGTAAAAATGTACGCTGAATTTTTCCTTTTTTAAATGAATTCATACCTGTACATGCCAGAATGTGTATGCAATGTAATAACACATTTTACCAGTTATATACATATATCAAATGAGAATTTCTCAACACAGCGTTGCGGTCAATTCACAAAGGATTGCTATTTTTACAAATGTACAAGTCGACCACTAAAACCATATTTTTTTGTTTGAAAACATGGACTTCACTTTTCTTTTTGTATCCATGCTTCTATACAATTGACTGATTGAATTCCCAAGTATGAAACGGCATAATTATTTTGTTTCATAATTCATTTTATAATTCTACTAATTATTTACCGCATTATAATCTAACCAGTTGTTTAACTTAACAGGTCAGGAAGACAGGATGATTGTGTGATGGTTATAGCCTATGACGCTCACAAATAATTTGACCTTCTATTGGTAAAAGATTTTTCATATTCGGTTCAGTAGATCTAGAGATTATGCCTACAACGTCACAAGCTCACAAACTTTACATCTTTATAATAACAGTATAAATTCAAGTCGAAGGCCGGAGTCGGGTAACCGATACCAACTGAGTTGGGAAAAGGCTCAGAGAATGATGGTAGGAGCCGTAGATGTCGCCGTGTTAAATATCTCCATCTAGTAATATGTACATACACCTGCTAATCAACAATTACGGACTTGACATATAACTAACTATTGAAAACCTCCATAAAATTAGATGTACACGCATTTTTTACTGAGTTTGCACTTCCTTAATTATTTGAGACCAATAAATTTAGTGTAATATCATCACGGAGGACATAATATGAAATAGCATACATACAAACACTCACGTCTATTTCCCTCCAGCGTAAGCAGAGACAACCGCCCACCGCTTGCTTCGATCCTTGTATAAGTCCTTTACTTTACCTTTTATGCAAGCTCGCTGATTTCGAGTACTACAGTCTTACCTGCTCTTTTTCAATACTCATTTAATAGCAGAAATACGTTATTACATTTTAAGAGAAACACAGATTAGTCTATACTTCTATAAGAAGTACAAACAAAGTCGCGAATACAGTGTCGTCTATCAAATATTATGTAGGCATACATACGAGTACCCGGTACGTGAGAACCAGCAGAAAACATAATTATAATAAATTGTTCTCATTACCAAGTTGAGAGGTACTGGCGCAGTGCCGCGAACCATGTGCAAAATCACACATCAAATTACACGCATGGAAACCAAGTACTTCGATGAACGAAACATACAATTTGGTATATATTTCTTGCTTTTGAAAGAGCTTTTAAATCGTACTTGGACTTGGATTTTTGCAGAAAAAGAAAATAATACGTTTGTGTAAACATTAGTACATACACACATTGGTAAATTGCACAGAAAGGTAATAAAAAATGTGCTGTTTGAACACTAACTGTTCCTTAAGAATTAAAAGAAGTTTTAGTCTCTTGTAATATTATAGTTTTTTATATATTATATAGATTGGTATAAGAATGACATCATAATTGACCTTATCAAAAAATTATACTCATTTACATAATTATATCACTATTACCACATCCAAATCCTAATACTTTGATCAAAATACACTAAATGAATTCTCATTAACTGCTTTGAAATATTCGACACTCGGCAAAAAGTTGGCAGCCTGGGTGCGTAATGAACGAACTTAGCCACTGAAAGAGTTAAAACTGAAGAAACACCGATTCTCTTACGAAGAAAATTAGTAATTCATTGCTTAGGGTGACTTTGCTTCAGTAATGCGCGTATTGGAAAAAGTTTTGAGACGGTAATAAAAACATATGACAGTTTTAACACTGGTTATGAGAGCCAGTATTTCAATGGAGGGTAAGATATTACAACATCTCGATTAACCTCTATTTTTAACCGAGTTCTAGAAAGGATGAGGGTATCAATTCGAATGTTTATATTATTAGTTATGTGTTTTTTTCAGTATGGTATAAAAATTTATTTACTATTTTCTTTAAAGACTAACTATTTCTGCCGACTTTTCAGATGCGTTGCAGCACCCGTGGTCACGACTTGCCTAGTCCTCGAGCGTCGAAACGTATGCGGGGAACATTTTTTGAGCACCTACCCACCATTACACTTATTATGAACGGTTAGGCTGACGACACACCATACTCACTATGTCAGTTTTTAACGGCACTGTGTTTTTTGGTTTTAGTATCTTAATCACTGGATTCCACGTTCCGGATAGTTTTAATCCATCTTCCCTATTGAAATTTTTATATTTGGACCACGGCTCTTGCCAATAAAGATCCAAATATCGCTGAAGTGAAGCGAAAGTTGAATGCCGCCTCGAGGTCTAGTAAAAAAGCTACGGCCAGGGCTAAGTTTGAGTTTATCGGCAGAATTGGAGAGCGGCTTGCGCGCTACCCATCTGGCAGTCGTGCATTTTGGTCGCTCGCCAAAGCTGCCGAGGGAAACTTCTGCCAGTCTTGCCTTCCACCGCTGCAAAAATCCGATGGTAGTCTAGCCCATGGCGCTAAGGAGAAAGCCGATCTGTTGGGTAATCTCTTTGCGTCAAACTCGACTATGAACGACGGGAACGCCGAACCACCCAAAATCCTCAGTTGTGGTGCTTCCATGACTGAAGTTAAAATCACGCAACGGGTGGTCTGGCGCGAGCTTAAGTCCCTAGATGTTCGGAAGTCGAGTGGGCCGGACGGTATACCGGCGATGGTGCTTAAGCACTGTGCCCCCGAGCTGTGCCCTGTACTTACACGTCTTTTCGCACTCTCATACTCCGCAAGGCGGGTCCCGACCTAGTGGAAGACCGCATTCGTGCACCCTGTACCTAAGAAAGGTGACAGGACAGATCCGACCAATTACAGGCCAATCGCTATCACCTCCCTTCTCTCGAAGGTAATGGAGCGTGTTATTAATACACAGCTCGTGAGATACCTTGAGGGAAACGATCTACTGAGCGATCGACAGTACGGCTTTCGCCACCGTCGCTCTACCGGTGACCTTCTTGTGTATCTTACAAACCGGTGGGCGCAGGCCATCGAAAGTCGGGGTGAGGCACTAGCGGTCAGCCTCGATATAGCGAAGGCCTTCGACCAGGTCTGGCACAAAGGTCTTCTTGCGAAGTTGCCATATTATGGACTCCCCGAGGGACTGTGCGAATGGATCTCCAGCTTTTTGTCCAACAGAAGCATCCAAGCCGTCGTCGACGGCAGCTGCTCGGATCGCATGAACATAAACGCTGGTGTCCCACAAGGCTCCGTGTTGTCTCCGACGCTGTTTCTGCTGCATATCAATGACATGCTGTCTGATGGCTCCATTCATTGTTATGCGGACGACAGTACCGGAGACACGTGTTACACGGGCCGTGCAAATATCCCTCAGTCCGAGGTGGAGAAGAGTCGCGAACAACTTGTGTCTAAAATCGAGACTACTCTCTCTGGAGTATCCGATTGGGGACGACTATACCTAGTCCAATTCAACCCCACTAAGACACAAGTATGTGTATTCACCGCTAAGAAAACCCCATTCATTGTGGCGCCGCAATTCCTGGGCACACCGCTTACCATCTCCTCGAGTATAGGGATCCTTGGTGTCGATATCTCCAGCGACGTCCAATACCGAAGTCATTTGCAGGACAAGGTTAAGTTAAGTAGAAAACTCGGAGTGCTCAACAGGGCGAAGCAGTACTTCACTGCGGGGCAGCAACTCCTTCTTTATAAAGCACAGGTCCGGCCTCACATGGAGTACTGCTGTCACCTTTTTGCTGGAGCACCTGCATACCAACTTGACCCCTTCGACTCAGTGCAAAGCCGGGCATTGAGGCTGGTTGACAATCCCATACTCACAGGTAGTGTGGAACCTCTTAACCTTAGGAGGGATTTTGCCTCACTGTGTGTGTTCTACCGCCTATACAATGGTTTGTGCTCAGATGAATTGTTTGACATGATGCCCGTAGCTACATTCTATCATCGCACCTCTCGCCATAGGCAGGGAATTCATCCTCACACATTGCGACCTGAGACGGTGCGCACTGTGCGGTATGAAAGAAACTTCATCCCACGCACACTCAAGCTGTGGAATGACCTCCCTGCTACGGTTTTTCCAAGCGCCTACAATATGGGGTTCTTCAAGAGGGGCATCAGAAGGTTTCTTCATGGTCGGCAGCGCGAGTGTGACACCCCTGGTGTTGCATACGTCCATAGGCCACGGTAACCGCTTCCCATCAGGTGGGCCGTGTGCTTGTCTGCCAACTAAGTGGTATAAAAAAAAAAATTCAATGGCTTCACGCACAATCCGTGAATAGTAGTGGCGAACAGTGGAGAGGACTTTGGGTTGATGGAGCTCAATCCAGTGATTGATACCCGACTCAAGATGTTCTGCTACTGCCTAATTTGTTAAACTGACGGTTTTTCACACTCTGACTCTCTCTGCAATGGGTCGCTTGGTCTGGCCTATGAAGGAAATACCGCAGCTCTCAAAAAATATTCCCCGCATACCTCTCGATGCTCGAAGACTAGTCAAGTCGTGACCATGGTTGCTGCAATGCATCCGAAACGTCGGCAAAAATAGTAAGTTCCAAGATATAATTCGCGAGAAGTTCCGATACCTTGTATAATTATGAATTCACACCGCGAAAGTTTAAAAATAACCGGGACATGTTATATAGCTTATAACCAGCGGACGACTAAGACGCTTCTAACGCTAATGATACCTCATTTGTCCAGTTCTAATAAGTATTTAAAGAGCTATGTGGAGACAGGTGAACCTACATACATATATACATACATACATAGCCTGTCAAAATCATAACCCTCATTTTGCTTCGCTGTAGTGAGATAAAAAAATTATAATATTTATATTAAAATATAAAATTGTTTTTATAAACTTCAAGTATCGTTTCCTTATAGCAGGGTTAGCCGTAACGTTAAAGAGGTCTCATTTCAATAAAAACAGCTCTTAAAAGTATATCTCAGTTCATATTATCTCAAGTCGTTTTCATTGTAACTTTGGCGATTTGCCAAGTTAACTTTACGCTAAAGGCTTGGTTCACCGCACAGCAGAGGTTTGATTTCTGGAAGAAATCAAGTGATTGTATCTCGTTTAAACAATGAAGTTGAAAATATACCCACGTGTACGACATCCAATATTTTTTACGTGACTATGCCGAAGCAAAAGGCAGGTTATGATTTTGATAAGCTATGGATGAATGTACGTAGGTTCATCTGTTCCCTCATAGCTCCTCAACCATTTGTTAGAAATGGACATATGAGGTATCGTTAGAAGCATCTTAGTCGTCCGCTGGTTATAGGTTATATAACGTGTCAATAAATCCAACTGCTAGAGGGCACCACCCCTCTAGCAGTTATAAAGTATTATGTTAATAAATAAATTTTTGATTTGAGATAAATATTTTGTGATTGGTATCAACTACACGGGGCACACAAAAATAGTTTAAAGTGAAAACCGACTACTGAAAAATCACGCTCTAAAAAGTATTAAACAAAAAAATATTAAAGATAGCCGTGATCGTATGCCACTTACTCTAACAAAACAATACATTCTCGCCTCCTTCTGCGAGCAAGTAATGCTCATGAAGGAGGAGGCGGGGCGGGAGCGGCAGCGGGAGCGACGAAGGATCGCCAGACAAGCTGCCCGCGCACGAAGGCAACTCGGGCGTCGGAGGTCGATGAACGACCTCCGCCCCCCATGAGCGCCGGCCTGGGGGTGACAGGTGAAGCCGCCTATCACCCTTGCAGAAGCAGGCCGCGGCGGTGGCGCGCGTGGCGCGCCTCCCCGTTTCCGGGGACGAGTTGGGGACTCTGTGGTCCACACACCCGAGAAGAGGGCCAGATCGTGAGAGATGGCCCTGGGTCGGCCGGGGT
Organism: Eilema griseolum; assembly: GCA_963662185.1. Classification (NCBI taxonomy): domain Eukaryota; kingdom Metazoa; phylum Arthropoda; class Insecta; order Lepidoptera; family Erebidae; genus Eilema; species Eilema griseolum. The sequence continues at coordinate 8,076,605 of OY759245.1, read as the reverse complement.
GCGAGGGATATGCCTGTCAACCTCACCTTCGGCAACCGAAACGACCCACAGGCGGCGTGCGTTTTAGTCGGTTCGAGTCCGACATAACCTCCTCCACCGGCTCCGGTGGGGAGGTATCCGTGGGGATTTTGCGCACGTAAAAAAAAAAAAAAAAAAAAACAATACATTCTGGGGAAAAGTGGCATACCGACTGTATGCCACTTCTGTCCTTGATGTTTCCTTTTTTTTAGTACTTTTTAGGGCGTGATTTTTCAGTAGTCAGGTTTTAGTATTAAACTTTTTTTTTAATTTACTGTCCTATTTTAAAGTTTTCATATTTAGAAATAGCACTGTGTTATTAAATGGCCTTTGTTCTTAAGTGTACTTCACAGACCAAGTTACCAAGATTGCTTTCGTTCTCCAGGTGCTAATATTAAATTAAAACTAATTTTACTCTTAGCATATTACGCAGTAACGTTAACTCAACTGTCTTGATATCACTTTCAAGATTACCCAAATTTACGTTTCAAAAATGTCCTATTTACCATTTGTCTTATATGATCTTACTGTAAATGAATGATAATATAATAGCTAAATAACGATGAACAAAAACCGATAATACTAACTTATAAGGCCAGTAAAAGTTGATTTTATCATCAAATGAGGCCATTTCATGAGGTAGTCGACTATTTTACGATAATGATCAACCCAACGATTTAGCTACAAGATACTATATAATATTCACATTGTACCTTTAGTTTTGTAGCTAAACCTCAACACACAACAATTTGGTAGAAGATAAACTAGGACTCAATGAAATGAACTGAATACATTACACTTCAAACGATCGACCATTTCATATAAAGGGTCTAACTGATAAGTTTTCAAAGGAAACGTAAATCGTGACACTCTTTGTCAAATTGTGTCAAAACTCAGAGCTTTTCAGGGGAAGATAAAAACGAAATGTTGGTCTAATCCATTTAAATACGATAAAACGTTGACCTTAGATTAACATAATGGATAACGTGAAAGGGACTGAGAAATACGTTATCTACGAATGCGTGGAATAAAGGATGCAGAGATTTTCCCTTTTCCGTGGACACGGGTTAAACTATTGTTGTTGATCAAAAGATTTTGATTTATATTTGAATTCCTTTTTTTACATTTCCAATATATTTTTCTCTTATCTACTTTAATTGCCTAAAGGTGTCAGTGAAAGTGAGAGGAAGGTCTATTTTTTACCATATATTATTTTCTAATTTATTATCCGTAAGTGATCTGCCGTGAATCGTGACTTGCTGAAATGGGTAGTCCGGAATTTCTTCCAGTTGGCATGACAAATGTTTTTCCTAAATTTATTGTTAGATATATAGAATTCTACGAAGATTATTTTCATGTAAAGTAACATAAAAACGAATATTTGCAGTGGTGTAGAAAAGGGCTACCCCATATCTTCTAATAGGTGTCACAGAAACTAATTAAGGGATAGGATTCTCCATCCATCAGTAAACATACAGCTTACTTGATGACAACAAGCTTGCCCTCTCTTCTGTAGGACTTCAATCAATGTAGATACACTTCTACCTATCCCTTCGGGGACTTAGAGACGTCCATATAATGTATGGTATGAACCGTTACTCCATATTCTCTGACTTCCATTATAGCGCATAGCGTTCTGTGTGAATTCTAACATTTAAGTTCTCTAAAAACCTGATATTTTAGTCAAAATGTATGATCTGGAGGTCGATTCGAAAGAATGACGTAGGTAACAAACAAAAAGTACTTTGTACTAGCTCGACTAACGCACGGAACCTTAAATTTTCTAGTTTCGAAATCTTTTCTTCAAACAAACAAAAAGTATCTAATTCAATATCTAGACATAATGTTAAACGATTGATTGAGTAGACATATAGATAATACTTTATCGTACACCAATATATTTACAACAGAGACAAGTTGGTAGCACAGTTTTTTTTTTTTTTTTACGTGCGCAAAATCCCCACGGATACCTCCCCACCGGAGCCGGTGGAGGAGGTTATGTCGGACTCGAACCGACTAAAACGCACGCCGCCTGTGGGTCGTTTTGGTTGCCGAAGGTGAGGTTGACAGGCATATCCCTCGCACCCCGGCCAACCCAGGGCCATCTCTCACGATCTGGCCCTCTTCTCGGGTGTGGGGACTACAGAGACCCCAACTCGTCCCCGGAAACGGGGAGGCGCGCCACGCGCGCCACCGCCGCGGCCTGCTTCTGCCAGGGTGACAGGCGGCTTCACCTGTCACCCCCAGGCCGGCGCTCATGGGGGGCGGAGGTCGTTCATCGACCTCTGACGCCCGAGTTGCCTTCGTACGCGGGCAGCTTGTCTTGCGATCCTTCGTCGCTCCCGCTGCCGCTCCCGCCCTGCCTCCTCCTTCACGAGCATTACTTGCTCGCAGAAGGAGGCGCCGGCCGCCCACGCATCCGCGCAGCGAACCATCGCCGCGAGCAAGGTGGAGAGCGTGAGAACCCTCACTCCCAGGGCCGCCACAAGCTCCCGCCTCGGCGTCTCCCACGCCGGACACTCGGTGAGCGTGTGCGGACCTGAGTCCTCGCTCGCGTCGCAGTGATGGCACTCGGACGTTGGCTCTTTCTGCATCCGACGCAGATACTTTCCGAAGCATCCGTGCTCGGTGATCATCTGCGTCAGACGGTACGAGAGGCTGCCGTGTGGCCTCTCTAGCCACTCCCCCATGATGGGTCTTACCGCCGTTACTACGGCGTGCCCTAGTTGGTAGCACAGTTAAATGTACAATGGGCGGCCTTATCGCTGTAAGCGATTTCTTCCACGCAACCATGGGATTTACAGTAATGTAGCAGAGGAGAAGAAGAAGATAATAATATGGCCAAAAGTCGCAATAACCGGCATCCACGCGGCCGGCGCCGCGGGCATTAACTAGTTCCATATAAAAAGTTTCCAAAGCATTTCCAGTAAATGACGTAGACTTAAAATAACGGGTCTGCTAGTGAAAGGAGCTAGTGCGATTTTTATGGGGTTCATCAAGAGGGACAATCAATCAATCAATCAGAATGTTTCTTCAGGGTCCGCAGCGCGATTATAATGCCCCTGTTGTACACTGCCATAGGCCACGGTAACCACTTCCCATCAGTTGAACCGTGTACTTATCTGCCACTTAAGTGGTATAAAAAAGAAGATTTTTGTATTCAAATATTGAAGTACCTAACTCATGTTAGTTATGGAAAGTTTAAGCTTTTTCTGTCAACAACCAGATTTTTTGCTATCGTAAAAAATAAAGATGAAACGAATCAGCTTTTTATGTGACTTCTTTAACAAGAAATGTCTCGATTTACATTTATCTTGAATGAAGTATAAACACAAGACTATGTATTTGTCTAAAAGTAAGTTAAGCTTAGTACTTTATCAAAATTGTTATCTACAAAAATTCCGCTTACTTATAGCTAACACAGTTTATGCTGTAAATACGTAATATTTACTTATATCGAAAATGTTATACATTTACAATCTAGAATTTTCCAAATTTATTACGTACAATCAGTGTCAGAACGATCTTGTCTAAAAACTCTCGAAATCAAACTGTTTTATTGTTCTAAATTGCATTATTGTACAATCTCTTAACATGAAGGGGGGAAACCAAGGCATTAAGATCATTTTGAATACTTTTTTCGTTCAGTTCAATCTGGTGTTGACTGTATACGTCTCAATAATTGTGTTTAACGATCAGTGACTGTCTGAGTTGTACCAGCACCAGAAACAAGCCAGTATTTTTTTTACTTGATATATACATACATATAAATAACGTCTTTATCTCAGGAGGGTTAGGTAGAGGTATATTCCACATTACCCCAATCATTGTATTCAATCCCACGTAATAGGGGATGAACCTATTGCCGTCTTCTGGGCACTATTATTGACTAGAGTTATTTATTTGATAATCGGAAATAAAAGAATTGGTATAATTTGGACACATTAAACCCACTTGTTAAAATTAATAGAATAAACTCTGACATTGACTTTTCTCTAGGGGTTGGGAGGTCAAATGACAGACATCACACCATAAACGATTCTTTTTATATGGGACGCGCCAATTTTCTTCACCTCGCTTGGTAAGCTATAAAATCAATTTAAAAAATAATAAAAAATACAAAAGCCCACCAAATGCTTTTTCACGCCCCGCTTAAAGGACCCGGGACTACAGGAAGGAGGAATCATGATAAATAGTAAGGTTGCGAAGTACTAACTTGACTAACTCATGGAACTTTATTGTTTCTAGTTTCTAAATCTTTGCTTTATACTTTTTATTTGTCAAGCGTCGTAATGAAACCATATCTGATTAAGGTAGACCATGACTGTACCTCCACTTTACAAAATACTGCGGTCATAATCTCGTGCTGTGTTCCCGGCCGTGAGTAGAGTAGCCTGAGCTCACTGGAGAGCTTTTGTCAGTAAGAAGACCCATAATTTGTCCTGCTTTGTCTTCTGCACTGACGGCACAGAATCTTTCTGTTCTAACAGTATCCGCAACACGAGCGTGACTCCCTTGGTGTGGAACATGCCCATAAGTCACTATAACCACTTGCCATCAGGTGGGCCGTGTGCTTTTCTGTCACCAAAGTAAATAAAAATCATTATAAAAATCTTGCATATATTTGAATAGTTACTTTCATTAAAACGTAGTTCTTTTTTTGGCAGTAGTATAGAATATGGGTGTTAATTCACCTCTGCCTAACCCTCTGGAGATAAAGGTGTGATTATATGTATATATGTAGTATAGAATATTGCAACAGTGTTAATTTTAAGTTTAAAATTAATAGCAGGTTATAAATATTAAATCAAAAGAACGAAATTAAGCTATCAATTCGGCACGCGCCATAAACTACTCGTTATAAGTGCCCATGATTTATTGTGAAAAGTATTCGGTTGTGATCACAACCTGGATATCGGTCACATTTCACGATTTGTTTGACACATATGAATATTGACATGAATTATTGCCGTCCATACATCCACGTCAAATAGATGGTACCCGTTTTTATGACGAGTAGAATTCCATATTACGACGGGCGAGAAAAGTGTGATCCCTTTCATTGCGGATTTATTGAATCACGCGTTGGTGTATTATATTTTCTCACGAAATCGGTACTTATCATAATTGGTGTTAGCCGGCTAAAGTATAAATCTGTATCTGCGGAACCCACATCAATGTCAGCGAAACTTATTTGTCTGGTACAGAATCTTAGATGAAAGTAAGAAAACTTTTATTAATAAATAAAAACATATTATTTCTGTTTGAAGATTTCATATAAATTACTTAGATTTTGTCTTGAACTTTAAAGAGTAGAAAAAAAATTGATTGCTTACCTACCAAATGAACAAAGTATTGGAAATGAAAAACAAGTGATTTTTTTCATTAAATTATCAAATAATTAAAAAAGGATTATAAAAAAAAATAACAGCTTTTTTCTGACGTAACACCATAGATTGAACTAATTGACAGTTCACAGTCAATATGTTTTTTTTATCAAGTAAATAAAAACGATCACTGCATTATATTGTATGCAGTGCGTCATCCACTTTATAAGGGGATGACGCCGCTAGCGGCTTCCTTAATCCTCGTATATAAGGGATCAGCCTGCGACTTCGACCCGGTCTTGTCTCACTAACCACTATTAGAAAAGTGACGCGAGCACGTCTTACTTCATGCATAATTCATTTAAGGAATGCCGTACGCTGTTGATAGATGGTGTCGTCAAATCAATAAAACGTCTTCAATATAACAGCAGACATTATATCAGTTTTTATTCTTTGTTAGATGATAGCTGATTTATCTGAATGCTTTTTATAGTTTGTTCATCATTGTGATCGTAATAATAGCTATGAGATAAGTATAATATGGCAGAAGTTACCTGTAATAAGATTTGGTTAAATCAAATTAATTGGACAGCCGGTCACCAGTTGCTTGAAGCAGTAATTTAGTTACGAGTTTGAGGAAATATCAAATAACCAGTATTCGTGTAACCACACACTTACCATAAAAAGTACCATTTACATTAGATAATATTTCTTTTAAAATATCCATAGATAAAATGAGCATAAAAGTACTTTTATAAAAGTGTTATTAAAGAAGCGTTAGTTAAGTTTATTCTTTTAGTGATTTTTATTTATAGTCTCAGTAGCATGAAAAATTGTGAAGGGAAATTCTGGAAGAGGGCATTAATTATTTAAGAAAGCAAGCGCAGAAAGTCTATTTTATTTTGCGCTAAAGATATTACATTATACTCTTCATTATCTTGGTTAATATATTGCCATTATATTCAGCGCTGATAAACTTTGTGGAGCTCATAACACTCGATCTGCATAACATTATAACTCCAATTCACATCCTAGACAATTAACAAGTAAATTTGGGTAATACCGAAAGAGATCACTCTGTGAAAACATTTTACTGAAGAGTACTTAAAACTTTGGTCCCTTCCGTTGTCGCTCGAAGCCATTTGCTCCCTGTTTCTAGAACTGCGGACGAGGCGTTAACCACCGCGGAGATTTATGAAAGTGGTTTGTCTTTTTAAGGCACTCCGGGGTAAAGGGGAGTTATTATCTATGTTCACCGTCGCCTTAATTTTGTTTCTCCTTTTTAGGGCGTTGCTTTTAATTTCGGGGGCTACAAAGTTTTTGTTGAACATTCATAAAAGTAAATATAGGCTATTTAAGAGTCCGAGATGAAACGATGTCTCGAAACGGACTGATTGTTGGCCGAAATTATTCTCCGACCATTTTGAATTGTCAGGTTTCGAATAGTTCCTTCTGCGAGCAAATAATGCTCGTGAAGAAGGAGGCGGGAGCGGCAGCAGGAGCGACGAAGGATCGCAAGCCAAGCTGCCCGCGTACGAAGGCAACTCGGGCGTCAGAGGTCGATGAACGACCTCCGCCCCCCATGAGCATAGACCTGGGGGTGACTGGTGGAGCCACCTGTCACCCTGGCAGAAGCAGGCCGCGGCGGCGGCGTGCCTGGCACGCCTCCCCGTTTCCGCGGACGAGTTAGGGGCTCTGTAGTCCCCACACACCCGAGGAGAGGGCCAGATCGTGAGAGATGGCCCTGGGTCGGTCAGGGTGCGAGGGATATGCCTGTCAGCCTCACCTTCGGCAACCAAAACGACCCACAGACGGCGTGCATTTTAGTCGGTTCGAGTCCGAAATAACCTCTTCCACCGAGGTTTAATTGGCTTTCAACTGCTACGTCAGAGGTTGTGGTTTCATCCATTATTACATGCATTGCTTTGAGCAGTCTATGTAATTGGGTCTAGATTTAATAATAATAGATGTATTATATTATTACATTCATTCACTCATGCATTGGTCTGCCAGACCGATGATATACGTTTACCTTGTTTTCTTGTTATTGGATTCTGTATTCTGGCGTTTTGTACCGTACTGCATAGTTCGTGACTAACTTCGAATGAGTGCTATGCGAGCGATTTTTATTTCATATTGGTTTGGATTTATTTCACATCGCTAACACTGGCTTAGAATAGCAGTTCGTTCTCTGGCTCTGGCTGATAATCTCTTTCGCTCAGACGAACCAATACGGGAGTATTATATTTCATTGTTATTTGATGTGAGCAGTAAGATTTTTTATTTAATAGTGGTAGGCATTCAATAAGGTTTTCGCTATCAACCTGCGTTTGGTTGAAATATTTTTTATTCATTTTAAGCTGAACATTACCCGAAGGGGTAGGCAGAGGTGTTAGCACCCACATTTTGCCAATTTAGGTCCCAATGTAATAGGTGGCGAGCCTATTTCCAGTAACTGGGCAAAAGTAGAAGTATCGAAAACTCATTGGTGTGTGCCATGGTAAAACCCGAGACCTCGTCTCAGCAGTCGATTACCCATACCACTAGGCTACCGCGGTTAATTCATTTTAAAGTAATTTGATAAAACTGAAAATAACATCACCTTAATACATTTGTAAAAACAAACAACATCTATTAAATTATTATTTGTTTATTGTCTCATATGATACATTACTACCGCTATCGTGTTTCCTCTGTTAAGTTATGCGATAGTGCATGATTTAATGGAATAGATATTTTATCGGTATCAGTTGCCTATAAATTTAATCTTGTTATCAACTTACTGATTCTTTCCTTTCCGTTTCTCCCCAAATATGAAATCTATAAACCGTACCAGAATTAAATACCAGAATTAACCAGTTTTCAACTTATTTCTCGGACTTATTACACAGACACAAATAATATTCAAAAAAGATAAATTTGTTTGCTGTTAAGAAAGTCATATTTACCGTACGTATCTTCAATCTTGTTTGAAGATTTGCATAAAGTTGATTTCCTACTTGGAGGTAGCGGCTCAGTAGTGCTAATATACTCTTATAGATCGACTCACATAACGTCTTTCTGATTGAAATTTTTGTTTGTTCATTTCATTCGCTTCACGCACAACTCTTCGGTGAAAATCATATTCAGTGGAGATGCTTTTTCTTTAACCACTTAGGTGACATATAAGCACACGGCCCACCTGATGGAATGTGGTCACCATGGCCTAGGGACACGTGCAAAACCAAGAGAGTAACATTTGCGCTGCCAAGCCTGCAAGCATTGAGAGTTTCTAATCTAATATGATAATAAAAATAGTTTAAGAAAGACAAAGCAGGAAAAGCTTTTGGTCTTTCCACTGACAGCACAAAAACCCTCCAATGAGCTCTGGCTAACCTACTACTCACCGCCGGGAACACAACACGAGGTTATTATGGCAGCGGTATTCTGTAGGACGGAGCTACTTCCCCAGTCGGACTACTCAATTAGACGGAAATACCGTCGCGTCCTACCTCCATCAAGATCCTAAGCTTTATGTGCGATGACATTTTTTTTTACTGTGGTTGTTTCCAATGCACTTTTGCAAGAAAATCTCATAATTCTCTTATTTTTTATAATATCTTTTTCTAAAAGAGAAACAAATATAAACACACACATTTATACCGTTACGACGATAAAAGTATATGCATATTAACGTATGTTCTTATAAAAATAAGTATAAATCTAATTTACTAGGTACGTACTAAATACATTTCAATACTGTTAACAAACTTTCAATGCTGAATCTATCAGCAATACACGTCACACAGGTAAAACCTTAGCACCATCTGAGGATTAATTTAAACTTCACTCCCCTTTGCATTTCAATTACTTAGATGTTCTAAAGCTCATAGGTGAACGCTAAAGACTGATGTGATTCAGTTTGATATAGGGAAATAGTTTACCTATTTGTGCTTGCGGAATAGAACAGTTTAGTTGATAGGGTAATAAATATTATTACCCATTTTCGGTTCATCTGTAAGTATGAATCCTTGACACTACCGGTGGTGTAACTGTATATCGAATAATATTCTTATCTCTACCAGTGGTGTCATTTGGTAGAGTCGTAGGTTCGTCCCGGAATATATGTGTATTCGATTAGGCAGAATTTGGCGGCAAATAAGAATACAACTATTACGTTTTATTATCTTATACCTAATCTCCTACATAATTTTGGCCGCCCGCAGGTTGTACGGTTCCCGAACCTGGGGATTACTTAATCTCCGCCCCAGGAGGCTGAACCAGCAGCCTGTGTAAAATGCCCGATGCTGTAGTCGTGCCGGAGGAGGAAACCGGAGTGGACTCGGCTACAGTATTTGGGAGGGGACCGGGGACACTTCCGCCCGCCGCGCCAGCCAGTCACACAACCCCAGCTTGTCTATGGTGGTACGAAGCCTAGCTTTGTCTTCTGCACTGGGAGCACAGAAACTCTCTTTACCTTCCTCCCCCTACCCCCCACAAAGGTCATGAAGAGAAATAACAAGGAAAAAGTTACCACAGCGGCATCATCGTTCACAGTACATGTGGACTTCTGTAACATCAGGGGCCTACACACCAACCTCAACGCGGTCCATCTCCATTTAGAGACCGCGCAGCCCACCTTGTTTTTTCTGACGGAGACGCAAATATCATGCCCAGCCGATACAGCCTACTTAATGTACCCCGGGTACAAACTCGAGCATAACTTCCTGAGTCGTGCCGGGGTATGCTTGTACGTCCGGGATGATATTTGCTGCCGCCGTCTTCAAGGCCTTGAAGACAGGGACCTGTCAACTCTTTGGGTACGTACGGATCACGGTGGCCACACCCGTATCTTTGCGTGCCTCTACAGGTCTCATAGCGGTGACTTGCGTACAGTTCAATTGTTTGAGCATCTGCAGCAGTCTGCGGACAAGGTAATTGAGCAATACTCTACCGCGGATTTAGTATTCTTGGTGGACTTCAACGCTCACCACGTAGAGTGGCTGGGGTCTCCTAGAACTGATTTTGCGGGAAGGGCTGCTAATGACTTTGCTCTGACCTACGGATTCTCTCAACTGGTGCATTCTATTACTAGAACGCCAGAAATAGAGACCCACAGAAGCTCTATACTGGACCTTCTGCTGACTTCGCGTCCGGACGAATACTCAGTAACTGTGGAAGCACCACTTGGTACTTCGGACCACAGCCTCGTTCGGGCGCAAGTGACTCTCACGCGACCTGAACCACCGCGGCCACCTCAATGGCGGCATGTCTGGCACTACAAGTCGGCAGACTGGGATGGACTGCGAGAATTCTTCGCGTCGTACCCGTGGAGGCGGCTTTGCTTCACTTCAAATGATCCCAACTCCTGTGCAACAGTAGTAGCTGATGCGATCCTAGCGGGTATGGAATGCTATATTCCAAACCGCTGGATCGCAACAGGAGAGAGCAAACGCCCGTGGTTTAATAGGCCCTGCAGAGAAGCAAGAGACCACAAGCAATCTGCATACAGGGCTTGGACCACGGCTCTTGCCAATAAAGATCCGAATATCGCTGAAGTGAAGCGAAAGTTGAATGCCGCCTCGAGGTCTAGTAAAAAAGCTACGGCCAGGGCTAAGTTTGAGTTCATCGCATAGCAGAATTGGCGAGCGGCTTGCGCGCTACCCATCTGGCAGTCGTGCATTTTGGTCGCTCGCTAAAGCTGCCGAGGGAAACTTCTGCCAGTCTAGCCTTCCACCGCTGCAAAAATCCGATGGTAGTCTGGCTCATGGCGCTAAGGAGAAAGCCGATCTGTTGGGTAATCTCTTTGCGTCAAACTCGACTATGAACGACGGGAACGCCGAACCACCGATAATTCCCAGCTGTGGAGCTTCCATGACTGAAGTTAAAATCACGCAACGGGTGGTCCGGCGCGAGCTTAAGTCCCTAGATGTTCGGAAGTCGAGTGGGCCAGACGGTATACCGGCGATGGTGCTTAAACACTGTGCCCCCGAGCTGTGCCCTGTACTTACACGTCTTTTCGCACTCTCATACTCCGCAAGGCGGGTCCCAACCTCGTGGAAGACCGCATTCGTGCACCCTGTACCTAAGAAAGGTGACAGGACCGATCCGACCAATTACAGGCCTATCGCTATCACCTCCCTACTCTCGAAGGTAATGGAGCGTGTTATTAATACACAGCTCCTGAGATACCTTGAGGGAAACGATCTACTGAGCGATCGACAGTACGGCTTTCGCCACCGTCGCTCTACCGGTGACCTTCTTGTGTATCTCACAAACCGGTGGGCGCAGGCCATCGAGAGTCGGGGTGAGGTACTAGCGGTCAGCCTCGATATAGCGAAGGCCTTCGATCGGGTCTGGCACAAAGGTCTTCTTGCGAAGTTGCCATATTATGGACTCCCCGAGGGACTGTGCGAATGGATCTCCAGCTTTTTGTCGAACAGAAGCATCCAAGCCGTCGTCAACGGCAGCTGCTCGGACCGCATGAACATAAACGCTGGTGTCCCACAAGGCTCTGTGTTGTCTCCGACGCTGTTTCTGCTGTCTGATGGCTCCATTCATTGTTATGCGGACGACAGTACCGGAGACACGTGTTACACGGGCCGTGTAAATATCCCTCAGTCCGAAGTGGAGAAGAGTCGCGAACAACTTGTGTCTGAAATTGAGACTACTCTCTCTGGAGTATCCGATTGGGGACGACTAAACCTAGTCCAATTCAACCCCACTAAGACACAAGTATGTGTATTCACCGCTAAGAAAACCCCATTCATTGTGGCGCCGTAATTTCTGGGCACACCGCTTACCATCTCCTCGAGTGTAGGGATCCTTGGTGTCGATATCTCCAGCGACGTCCAATACCTAAGTCATTTGCGGGACAAGGTTAAGTTGGCATCAAGAAAGCTCGGAGTGCTCAACAGGGCGAAGCAGTACTTCACTGCGGGGCAGCAACTCCTTCTTTATAAAGCACAGGTCCGGCCTCACATGGAGTACTGCTGTCACCTTTTTGCTGGTGCACCTGCATACCAACTTGACTCCTTCGACTCAGTGCAAAGACGGGCATTGAGGCTGGTTGACAATCCCATACTCACAGGTAGTGTGGAACCTCTTAGCCTTAGGAGGGATTTTGCCTCACTGTGTGTGTTCTACCGCCTATACAATAGTTTGTGCTCAGATGAATTGTTTTACATGATGCCCGTAGCTACATTCTATCACCGCACCTCTCGCCATAGGCAGGGAATTCATCCTCACACATTGCGACCTGAGACGGTGCGCACTGTGCGGTATGAAAGAAACTTCATCCCACGCACACTCAAGCTGTGGAATGACCTCCCTGCTGCGGTTTTCCCAAGCGCCTACAATATGGGGTTCTTCAAGAGGGGCATCAGAAGGTTTCTTCATGGTCGGCAGCGCGAGTGTGATACCCCTGGTGTTGCATACGTCCATTGGCCACGGTATCCGCTTCCCATCAGGTGGGCCGTGTGCTTGTCTGCCAACTAAGTGGTATAAAAAAAAACATTATTCCTGCGTGCTGAACATATAAAACATAATCGCCAGATAGTAGTGATGTATAGTTGGTAACAGTCTTATCACAATTGCTGCTTCACTGATTTTGTTAACGTAATCAAGATGACACAGGTATATGTTTGCCAATCAGCATATATTTGATATCGCGGTCAAAGCTCAACCGGAGAAAATGTAAATACATAGAGTAAATTAATCAAAACGAAGTCTATTTTTTATGTCAAAATTACGTACTCTCGTAGATATTTTTGACAAAAAAGTACCGTATGAAAGAAGAATTGCGATAAACATTTTTCGAATGCGCGTTCAAAAAATATTCATCTAGCTATCCCTTAAGTAACAGAATTATTTCATTCCTCAATTTTCTTATTTTAATAATTCAGGATTCCAGTTCCAATTCATTTGAATCACAATATTATTTTTATGTTTGCTAATATCTCGATGCAATTGCAAAATGCATGTTGTTTGTCTTCCAGCTAAGTAATAAACAGCATGTCCGCATATGAAATGGTTATTTTTTAGTCTATAGGGATCACAAGTTACCAGGGGCAATGCATTCCAATGGCTAACCCCTTCTATTTATATCCACAAATTATTCCTGTTTTATTATAGAATTCCAAAATAGTGGTGCAATCTTAGTAATGTCATAACATCGTCATCACAAAATAAACTGTGCTGTCTTACATTATACTCTGTATTATATGCCAAATATATGCAAATAAAATGACTATAAAAATGTTATTGTAATATCGAAGTGGCTTACTAACATCAATCTTGTAAAGCTATCTTGTTTTAGAGGGATTCTCCTAGGATATTAAAGGTGGTTTCTACGTGTGGATAAGGAAAGGGTCGTAGCTACGGAACGTCATTTGAAAAATCGGTTCCCATCAATCTGTCCTCCGCATGCGGGTGTGAATCTCTTCAAAAGTCAGGTAATTTCTTCTTACCGTTTAGTAACTCGGACCATCTTTGTTGAAACTTCTTTTCGTTTATTTAATTTTTTGATGCATGATGTTGATGTCGGTGGGCTTAAATTGTAATGAGTATATTTTTGTAATACTATACTACCTATGAATTACTTGATTTTCTTTCTTTTTTTTATACCTCTTAGGTGGCAGACAAGCACACGGCCTACCTGATGGGAAGTGGTTACCGTGGCCTATGGATGTGTGCAACACCAGGGGTGTCATACTCGCGCCGCCGCACCTTGAAAAAACCTCCTAATACCCCTTTTGAAGATCCCCATATTGAAGGCGCATGGGAAAACCGCAGCAGAGAGTTCATTCCATAGCTTGAGTGTGCATGGGATGAAGCTTCTTTCACACCGCACAGTGCGTACCGTCTCAGGTTGCAATGTGTGGGCATGAATTCCCTGCCTATGATGAGCGGTGCGGTGCGGCACAAAAAATGTGACAAGACTCTATTGTAATGTTTACTTTATTGAATTGAATTATGACAATCTTATCAATAGTTTGATCTATTTTTATATTATGAGAATATGGATAGTATTCCTTTGTTGTAATAAACATGCAACAATTACAATTCGGTGGAAAATCGATGGTTAAAATATTATCGTCTATTATCTAAATTTTATTCATCCATGTAAAAAAGATTTACGTAACGTTTCTATTCCTTGTAATATAAATCTTAATAGGCTGATTATTTGTAAATAATTATAGTTTATAAATAAAAAAAAAAATTAAAAATAAATAAGATAAGAATAGATAAGTACTCTGTATTGCACTCCAAACACAAGCTAAATACAGATAGGTACATATTAGATAGTTGTGCAACGGGTGGTCTTATCGCGATCTGCGATCTCTTTCTGACAATCAGTATATGGAATATATTGATAGAAACCAGGGTAGTATGCAGGGTACACTAAATTATAATTACTTAATATTTGTATCTAGTACCGTATTTAGAAAACAGAAATGAAGAAGAATAAGAGATTATTTTATTTCATGGAATAGTAATGTTCAGAAAAAAGACACTCAAAAGTCCAAAGTAAAACTCTAGAGACCCAACTCACCAATAGGAGAAAATAATATATATACATATATATTACTACAAGACACGGAACTCAATGATTTGTCAACAACCTTATTAAGAACTCAATGTTCAGTAAATTTTTATTAAAAGACAATTAATATAAAGAGCCTCAGTCTTTTTAGAGCACCGTTTAGTTCACGAAAAACAATATTGACTGCCATTAGTTGTTTTGGCGTCTTGCCAAATGTATGAAAAGGGGGTCTCAAAAGCCCTTTGTTTTTAGAAGTCTTTGTCAATATTGTTGGAATTCAAAATGCCTGCTACTCTAGAGCACTGGAGTAATAATTTGTCAGCCAATTTAGTTTTTGAAGTGCCTTGGACTAGGTGTTCCCGATTCAATAACGAGAAAATACGTACTCTGAAAGCGCAGTTTAAATATTAAAATATTTAAACTACGCTAACATAATATCATATTATATCGCTTTGACTAAAATTGTAATTGGATGAATGTTTTTGAATTATTTGTTACTTAGAATCCAGTGTTGCACATGTCCATAGGCCAAGGTAACCACTTTCCACCAGGTGAGCCGTGTGCTTGTCTGCCACCTAAGTTGTATAAAAAACGTTCCTCTAAAAATATCTAATGATACTTGTATCATTCTAGGGGAAATACTTTGACTGAGCTACCTGGATGCCTTTTCGATAGTCGTAATTAGCAATAAATATACTTGGAGATAAAGTTAGCAAACTAATTATCACAAAATATTATTAAATAAAATCAAATATAAATAAAACAAAACTTTTTTCAAACCAGCCTTTTTCCAAAAATTAAAAAGACTCATACGAGTACGAAACGAAATGAACCTTTATATTATTTATTATTGACCCAAAAGTTATAATAACATTTTCATATCACGCTCATGGTTTTCCGTAAATAAACGGAAATAAAGAAAAATACTCCGTATGTTTCTTCTGTCACATAACACCATAACAGACAGTTGAGGAAAATGGGTTTTGTAACGTTCATAGGGTTACATGGTAACTTTTTACTATTGAGACTCGTAACACCGGTTAATATCACTTTATTTTTGGGTATTTCATTTTCTTACAAATTACCTGTGTTCATTGTAAGAATGTTAGAAATATTTAACTAAAATAGATGCTATTTAACGTATCAATTTAATCATGTATAATTGTAGTAAGTAAACAATTATGGCTTCCAGGTTAGTATAATGCAGTAACACTAATATAGTAAATTTTATGGTAGTACCCAATAGTTATTGTATGAACCTATATTAAAAAGATAAAAGCTGATATGGAAAGAAAAGTAGGTGAGCTCTCCGATTCTCCAACCGACATTATTAAACAATCAAATATTCTTTCATTAGTTGTTTAACATCAGACAGATATATTCACCCTAGACTCAGCTTCAGATGAGCTCCATGGCAAGACAACAATAGGCTCACCCCCATTTACGTGGGACCGAATTCAATGATCGGTGAAATGTGGGTGTTAGTTCACCTCTGCCTAACCCTCCATATACATACCTTTATGGTATGTATGATATATACCATAAAGGTATGTATGATATGATACCATAAAGGTATGTATGATATGATACCATAAAGGTATGTATGATATGTATGTATGTTATAACTTATTGATTAATGTTCCCTGAATTTTAATTTATAAGAGAATAAAGGATGGTTGTAAAAGTTTACAATAACGTGCATTTTACTGCATGCCAATCTGCACGGCTTTGTTGAATCATATTACATACTCGTATTTATGAATTCATTTTTGAATTGAGTAGAATTGGTTACTAGTATAAATATGTCTGTGTGTAGGCAGGCGTATACCATAGAGACTGGTTTCTTGAAGAAGTTTATACGTCTAATCTATTGACTATTGAGATTACTAAAAGACTTAGGAATAATCCTGCACATATTATTTTTCATTCTGGAATAGGGATTTGTGATGTGATTTATTGAATGCAACCAATCCTAAAGAAATCACAGTCACCCATGCCATCATCACGCGTCAGTGAGCATTTATATTGTCCCATCCCATCCGTCACATTTTTGACAGCAAAATTCGATAACATCATTTTTTTACAATTTTAATTCTAGTATTTTTGTTGAATGTCTTTCAACTGTCAAAATATTTAATGGCACCGACTTTTGAGGATCAATGCTATTTAAAACTAATTATTTATAGATAACTTGGATTTGCCTGGCGCTTCGACCAGGTTACACCGGTCATGGTCACAGACAGTCTAAATATAATATCAAAAGAAGCGTCGATAGCTTGATGGTTAAGGAGTCGGCCCTACGACCTTGAGGTCCTGGGTTCAAATCCTCGCCATTACACGTGTGACACTTTAGCTAAAATAGAGGAGTTAGAGGGAATATTAGTAATTTTGATTACTAATATTCTTTATAAAAATATTTTAATGGTTTGTTGTGCGTTCAAATTACATTGAACCAATAAAATAGTAAAAAATATAAAAAAGAGAAGAATAGAAATTAGTTAGAAAAGATGTTAAAATAACTCCTTTAAGAAGAGTTTTAATGAAAGAACTATTTTATTTTAATTTATTTTATTTTATTTTGTTTGGGAAGCTTACAGCTACATTCACAAATTCACAACATTTAGCGTGTACTAACCAATCACAAGCTTCCACGATTATATCAACCAGTTATATAAAACAAAATTGTTATCAGCTGAGAGCAATAAGACAGGAATAAGATTGAACCAATAGAATTATCAACATCTTTACACTTTCAACAAAAAACTTCATTAGACAAGATCTGGCAGAATATTTACCGGTATATATCTTTTTTGAATGGATATTGCATAAAAACAGTATTAGTACAACAAAACTAACTCTAAACAGCAGCAATTGACGACCGTAAATAGACGTTATTGATTTTATTTAAAACTGCCCATTTCAGATCACTAACTTGCTTTTACTATATCAAAGCAACAGAACAGTTTTAATGCTCCAGTTGCCCCTAACGACCGTGTTTAGTGGTCTTAAACCGACATTATTAGTGACAAAATAGTGTCCGGGGCACAGTTAAACGAGCCGTTTCTATTACCGTGTCTCCCGATGGCTTTTCCGATACATACTTATGCAACGGAATGTGTTTCAATTGTTATCGAAAGATTCAAAACGAGGGAGTTTACGTAAAATGTTTATGAATAATAAGCATGGGTGAAATTAGGAGGTGATCTTATACATATTTTTTATTATACTCTTAGGTGGCAGACAAGCGCACGGCCTACCTGATGGAAAGTGGTTACCGTGGCCTATGGACGTGTGTAACACCAGAGAAGCCACAATTGCGCTGCCGACTCTGTAAGCACAGAATTTCTGTGCCATCAGTGTACAGGACAAAGCAGGACAAGCCTTTAGTCATCCCACTGACAGCACAAATTCTCCAGTGAGTTCTGGCTACCCTACTCGCCGCTGGGAACACAACACGAAGTTATTATAACCGCGGTATTCTTTAGAGCGGAGGTATTTCCCCAGTCGAACTGCTCAATTGGGCGGAAATACCACCGTGTTCTACCTCCTACACATATGGCCACGCCTTTATCCCGGGAGGGTTAGGCAGATGTGAATTAACATCCACATTTCACCAATCACTGAATTCGGTTCCAAGTAACAGGGGGTGAGCCTATTGCCGTTTTCTGGGCTCTATTGATGACTCAAGCCATGCATTTGAGACTGAGTCTGGGCTGTTTATATCTGTCTGATGTTAAACATCCCTACCCCTTAGTCACCTTGTACGACACCGCATGGGAAGAGATGAGTGGTCTAAATTCTTCTTTGCCGGGAACTACGCGGCAATGCCGGTATCCACGCGGGAACCATGTGATCTTATAAAATCAAATAAATGAATGTGCTTTTCAAAAATCTAGCCAATCTTTATCAAAGTAATGACTAAATATAAAGAAATTATAAACCAAAATTAAAAACATCGTTTTATAAATTACAGCGTGTTCTTTACCAAGACAATCTTTACAGAATAATATTACAAATACAACAATGATACACTTGATATAAAATTACAAGTATAATAAACAGAGAACAAGTGTCGTCCCAGTAAACTTGTTTGGGCCATAAAATGGGGCTGAAGGGTTTAGTAACTGTACTCGTCCGACAAAGGGCTTCGGGTCAAGGGCTCTCGGAGTCTCGGCAGAGAGTGCGCCTCAAATGCGGTGGAGGCGCCTGCAGTTTATAGGAAGGCCCGAGGATGAAACTTGATTATTGCTGTTTCCTTATATTGGACGTCTTTTTCTGGTAAGTTTGTCAGTGTTGTTCACAATGTACCAAATAATATTGGCTTGTACATAGGTTTTCGAAAAAGATTCTAGTTAAATAGTAGGATCTTTCTCAAAAACCCGGGGCACAAGTCTTTAACATATATTTAATTTTTGTTATATAGGAAATGTCACATAGATTCCGCCTCGCTTGATGATATGCTGAAGACAAAGTATCAGAAAAGACCGTCATCAGTACATATATTTATCATTTTGCAATGATGACACTCAGCTTAACGTCCTCATCATATGCTTTCGCACACCCCGCTTAAAGTACCCAGGACTGTACGAAGAAAGAAACACGTGAGCTTTCGGTAATGAATTCCAGGCCTTAATGGTGTGACAAAGGAAAGAGTAGGTATATGATGTATAATTATTACAAATAAATAAGTAAATAAATAAATAAATATTACACGACATTCTACACATTGTTATCTAGACCCATGGTAAGCATAGCTTAACTAGCTTGTGTTATGGAATCTAGAATGCGGATAAACTTACTTAGATACTCTTTTTTTTTGCAAATACATACATATTATACATAGAAACACCCAGACCAATGAAAATATACATATCCATGCATACAAATATTAGCACTGAGCGGAAATCGAACCCGCGCCCCTTGCATAGCAGTGGAATGCGGATGCGATGCAGATGGCGGGTATTGTCTCTGCCCACACCGAAGGGAAAAGTCATAAGCATAAAATAAATGGGTAAGTTCAACTTTTATTTGATTACTATTATAAATATTTATTTCAATATAAAGTCAGTAAGCGGTTAATCTTGCATAAATTGGTCTATGAATTAATAAATGTAAAACTAAATTAATTAATGTAAGAGTGTCGAAGTGGGTTAGCAGTATTTTGTATCTTGTCATAAAAAATAAGTATTGTTTATACTTTAAAAAAAATATTTACGGCATCCTCATCTTAATGCAAAAATATCCGACGACGGCCTTCGAGCGCAAAGCTAAGATTTCGATCTTATATTAAACATTAATTTTCTTCACAAATACTTTCTTTGAAAACGACCTTTTGTTCGGTATGTTTACCGCCAAGTAATGCTCCGAATTTGGAATTATCTTGAAATATAAATCTTTTTGTACAGGCGCAAAATTTAGTAGAAAAAATCTACGAGCACACTTTTTGCCTTTTATAGTTAACCTTTAACGCACAGCGGGAGATGAGAAGTACCGCAAACTACTCCCAAACGCTACGGCAAACTTTTCGGATTAGTTAAGATTTAATATGTACAATACTGTTAAGGAAAAATGACCATAAATATTTGGCTTTGTACTTACCTTCGTTAAACAAAATATTTCGAAGTCAAGTTGTTTCACAACTGGCAGTAAAACACTTTGTAAAGTAAATAGATCCCAAGCAATGCTATTTTACAATTTCGAAATATTTTCGCTGGTGGAAACGCGTTAAGAAGAATTTAGAGTCACAATGCTTACTCATAAATTTGGCTCTATGGGGATTAAAAAGTTAAAAGGGAATTTAACCTAGTCGTGTTTATCTATGTCTACCTATACATAATGGTGGCACTTCACTTGGCTATTTGTGTTTGCTATTGGGCATTTATTGATATGGCAAAATATTTGACGTATATGCAAATATGCAAATATAGACAAACACAATTTGCTTCACAAAAAAGTATTCACTTTAAAGAGGTGTCACATGTGATTTGTCACATTTTGTCTGCTGTTAAAGGTACTGTACTGGCCGAAAAGATTTAAAAAGAACTATATAACTTGTCAATTGTACATATTTGGTATTGGTCATATTTGTCAAATAGGCAATAAGGTAACAAATACACTGTCCACACATAGTAATTGTTTGTCAAATAGGTCAAATATGCTCATATGAATAGCCATGTGAAGTGCCACCATAAGAGAAGACTGAAGAAAGGTACTTTCTTTTGTTTCATGTGTTTTGTATTTGCATGAAAATATAATTTAGAACTTATTGAATGATATATGATATGACATCTTAATGTTGGGAATTTGGACTATACGCTCAAGTTCCCATAAACCTCACCTGCATAATTATTTTACTAAACAAAAACAAACGTATTAAAATTAATAAGGAACTCTTAGCGATGGTTGCCTTGATATTAGTACCTGTGCAAAAATAGACCTATGTAAATTAGAACCTAAGTTGACGATCTTAAGAGGTGAATTCGGTACTCAGTAATAACCCAAGATGAACATGGTTTAGTACCAATTTTAAAATGATTCACTGAATAATAATAACTTTTACTAGATATTTCAAAACATAAAATGTATGTATGTATGGTATACCGATCACAATTTTGTATAATACGTCATCCAAGATGAGCGACTTATAATGTACGATTTGGTTCGCGATAAACTTCAGTGTATTTTCTCATTAAAACAATATTATTATGTATGTAAATTGCTGAATAACGGGCAAATTTAAGTGTCTTAACCACGTGCTTTGCATATTCATTAGGAATATATTTTGCAATTCAGTGTTATGAAGTAAAATGAGGATGAAATGCTTAATTCAGTTTGATAATCTTAAAATAAGTAATGAAGTTATTATTATCATTAATTTAGACACGATATAAAATCTTATATATTAATGGTAACATCGTTTTTTTTGCAATTGCAATAATGCCTGCACACACCCATGGAATAGCGTCTAACATAATACTATATGACGCAATATTGGTATTTAAACTATCATCAATAATAATATATGCGTGGTTCCCGGCAGAGTAGAATTAGGACCACCCCATCTCTTCCCATGCGAAGTGTCGAACAAGGGGATTAAGGGATAGGATTGTTTAACATCAGGCAGATATATACAGCCCAGATTCAACCGCAGATGCATGGCTTAAGTCAACAATAGTACCCGGAAGACGGCAATAGGCTCACCCCCTATGACGTGGGACCGAAATCAATGATTGGTGAAATATGTGTATTAATTCACCTCTGCTTAACCCTCCGATGATGAAGTCATGATTATATTTATGTACGTATCAATAGTATATAATGTATAGATTTACTTAATGTATCGCTGTTGGTTTTCGAAATAAATAAATGAACAATATAACGTGGTAAATATCCTGATGGCATTAATACTTATATGACGCAATTTACATAAAACCCTTTCTGTTTGTATTTAGCACAAAATTTATTTGTATCCAGCACGCATACTTAATAAAGTTGATCTAATTGACATTTACAACATTTGGACTAAAGCAAAAATGAACGTAAAAAGAAAAGTTGCAACGGTAAGGCTCCGGGTACAATGATCATCGTATTTTCAATCGGAGAAAACTGAAGAGAAGTCTGAAAATAAGTTATCTGAAGTAGTATAGGAGGTAGGACACGACGGTATTTCCGTCCCAATTGAACAGTTCGACTAGGGAAGTACCTCCACTCTAAAAAAACCACGGCTATAATAACCTCGTGTTGTGTTCCCAGCGGTGGATAGGGTAACCAGAGCTCACTGGTGAGTTTTTGTGCTGTCAGTGGGAAGACCAAAGGCTTGTCCTGCTTTTGTGTTCTTCTTTGACGGCACAGAAAGTCTCTGTTCTTATCGGGTCGGCTGCATGGGTGTGACTCCCCTGGTGTTACATACGTTCATAGGTCACGGTAACCACTTTTCATCAGGTGGGCTGTGTGTTTGTCTGCCACCTAAGTTGTATAAAGAAAACTATAGAATATTTTCATAATATACTCACATTTGTTTGTATT
Organism: Eilema griseolum; assembly: GCA_963662185.1. Taxonomy (NCBI): domain Eukaryota; kingdom Metazoa; phylum Arthropoda; class Insecta; order Lepidoptera; family Erebidae; genus Eilema; species Eilema griseolum. The sequence continues at coordinate 8,053,712 of OY759245.1, read as the reverse complement.
GTGTAAGTTAAGGTGTATCTGCAACCACATTTTACAAGCTATGGTTTTTGCCGTAACCGTTTGATGCCAATACGAGTTACTACGCTCTAGCCATTGCCGTCACTGGCTCTTTTTAAAAAGACTGGCCTCGCTAGTTATTCCCGCTAGTTCGTTTAGGTAGTGTTATGGTCAAAATTCAAACCCGAGGCATATCGATCAACAAACCGAATCCTTGACCACTAAGCTACGATCAATTACTTACTATCAGATGTTGTACGGTCCTATTAAATATCGATCTATAATACATCAACGAGAAAATGAAAAAAAAAAACGGCCAACAGTATAGGGTTACTATTGAGTAAATTGCTTCAATTCTTGGCATTGCGTTCAAAACGCCATGGTAGGTATATAAAGTAGAAGTTGAACTTTGCATTTTGTAATTACGTTGTATAACTCTGGTGTCGGCCGGGTGTCGGGATCACAAATTTGTATTCCAGCCTCACGATAAAGTTCATTTAAATATAAATGCGACAAGACCGTTACCCAGTAAATGCTGTTACTCCTTATAAATTCAGTCGTTATTTTTTATGACAATCCTGATAATAAGTTTGGACATATAGCAAACTTTATTAACTTAAAATAAAGATTTCTTAGAGATGATAATCTTTAGAAAGATACAAATTGGAAATATTGAAGACTTTGATGCAATACTCGCTGACAATAGAATCATCGAATTTATGCTGAGTCCTCTCTGCACTAGTAGTGAGGATTGTTTAGCCCCACCACATTTTATTTTGGTAAGTACTCAATTCCACGACCTATGATGTCTTTACGAGAACCAAAGTAATGACTATTTTAATATTTTCTTTTCAAATAATCAATATTAATATTTAAGTATTACTTACTTTTCTAACTTTTGTTATTTAGTTAGTGAAGTTTTCGAAAGAAAAAGTTTTTATTAAACAGTTTTCTGGAACTGGGTTCATAAAACGTTGAAATAACAAGAATTAGTAATATGAAATTGTATAACAATTTCATATTTTTAACTACTACATTACATTATATAAAATTACTTAAGTTATAGGTAAACACATATATTATTTAGTATACTTTTAAAAGTACTATATTATATATAGAAGGATATACTTTTAATTGGAGGTAGGACACGGCGGTATATCCGCCCAATTGAGCAGTCCGACTGGGGAAGTACCTCCGCCCTACAGTACGCCCTTCGTGTTGTGTTCCCAGCGGTGAGTAGGGTAGCCAGAGCTCACTGGAAAATTTGTGCTGTCAGTGGGATGACTAATGGCTTGTCCTGCTTTGTCCTCTACAGTGACGGCACAGAAATTCTGTGCTTACAGGGTCGGCAGCGCGAGTGTGGCTCCTCTGGTGTTACACACGTCCATAGGCCACGGTAACCACTTTCCATCAGGTGGGCCGTGTGCTAGTCTGCCACCTAAGTGGTTTAAAAAAAAACTATATATATAGCAGAAAGGTACCACGATAATTTTTTCTACTAACATGTTCATGTAGCGTCTTCTTTTCCGCCAATTTTCATACACAATTATGGTTGCATCATTTAGCTACAAAATCCAAGCGTTTTCTGATTCAAACACCCTCTTTAATTTTCATAAATTGTCTTGTCTCACTGAATATTTACTAGGCACAACAGTATCCAATCATTGATTTGCAATTATACGATACAAATTGCTTTGCATTTCTTTCTCTTTCTTCAACTTTGATTTTATATTTTTCCACTATAAAGAACGTTTAGTTGCAAACTAAAGTTTAATTTAGTTTTCTAGAACTTTTGAAAATAATTGACAGCTCAATTAATTTGATACCAAACTTAAATGTTGAAAATATTCTTAGAAAAATATTATTGGTATTTTACTTTTTGTGCAATACCAATAGTATTTTACTTTTAGTGTGATTCCTATTTAAATTCGGTCTAAATAAAGTCCGGTGTTCTATATTAACAGAGAGTAAAGGAAATGGTACAGAATGAGGACAAAATCGATCCCACTGTAATTAGGTCTATCTATATTTGTGATTGTGCACCGGGCTCTGCGTCAAACGGCTATTCTGTGTAGCTTGACGTTTTAAGTGTATATATTTTTGTAGAAACTTATTTTGAACTCGGGTATGTATTATATACTTGCGGCCGCGACTTCGTACGAGAGGACCTGTTTTACCCCCTATGGGGTGTACTTTCGTAAAATTCGTTTTTAGTGGATGTCTACACCCGAAATAGTTTCTGAGATGTCGTGATTAATAAGTGGTATTTCGCTTTTATATATAGATATATTTATAGCTTTAGAGACTGCATTAGAATTAGTAGGTATTACAAAAACATTTATAGTTGTAGTAATTATTTTCTCACTGACGAGATGTTTGTATAACCGTAATACCAAATTAATATATATAGTGAATCCTTTACCCTTCCATTATGTACCCTCACATCTGCAACGGATATTTTGAGCGTTCATTTCAATTCGAAGGTTTAAATAATCAGCATTTTGAAATTTAATAAATGTAATTTTCCCTTCTATTTAATTTGTAACTTCTAAAATTTAGCGGTGTTAAAGTTTAGAATTAAGTGTACGTATGTTTATGTAAATTTGATGGAAATTGAATGTGTGTGTGTACTTAGGTACATGTAAAATAATATTAAATTATATATAATGTATTTGTTTATGTATAAGTATATATATTTAGCTTATGACTACATTAATAACTACTCATGTGTTATTAATGTTAAAACAATAATTGAAATGTCTCCATCTAAAGATTGCCTGAAAGAGATCGCTTGTAGCGATAAGGCCGCCACTTGTACATTTTTCATAATGTTATCCGTACATGTATTGTGTAATGTGTTGGTGTACAATAAAGATTATCTTATCTTATCTTAATTATTGTGTTTGACTCCAAATCGTACCTAATACCAACAAATATACACTGATATAGATTCCCGTACCTATGACTATCCGTATAACCAGAAGTTGGTATAAAATAAAAAATAGTTACACTTAAAAATAAACGACAGTTGATGCAACAAAAACCCTAAAACAAATTTTTGTTACATAACGCGTTGTGTACGTATAAATGCATTATTGATCAAATCGTATCGCTTACCAATACATCTGAAATTCAGAAAACGGGCTAATGAAGAGACTACTTTTGCAGTCCTCATTTGGTGTTATGGCTTTTGCAAATATGCAACCAAAGCTTTCATCTCGAAATCTGAGAACGGCTTTTCCAGTCTAACTGTGAATTTGACTGAACTTTGCTGTTTTTCGTGAAGCGACTGTCGTCTGACCTCCAACAACCCAATAGCAATATCGAAGCATTGCAGTTACACCAGTTGATGGACTTTTCAGGACTCCAATTCACCGTAACGGCTGCCATAGATGCTGCCACTGGGACCGATGGCTTAACATGCTCTCCGAGGTACGACCAGATCAATGCAAATTGAAAGATGGGAACGCCGTAGTCCCACAGCCAAGAGGGCTTTCTATAGTCCTGGCTCAGTCGGGTCTAAGGCTACCTCACCCATGCAACTGATGGCTCGAGGCGGCCGTGCAGTTTTAGTCGGTGCTAGTTCAACATAACCACCCCCGCTAGCGTCGGCAGGGTAGTTATGTCGAACTGTCAAAAAAAAAAGATATTCTCGACGGTTTCGCCTTTGGTTCACTGCCCTGCTGCAACCTTATATATATATACGCGATCTGTCAGTCAACAAGGATTTGATGAAGGTCTAAACAGACAGATGGACTGACGGGTCGCATCCCGCCACCGGTTTTTTTGCTCTGTGACAAATGGACGCTTTCCTACCCCGGTAATTGGTCGAATTTATGATATAGAAGAAAACTTAGGAAACAGTTTTTAAGGGTCTGTGGAAATTGATCCTTTTTCTTTGAATCTCCCAATAGCAATTGTTTTTGAGCGAAGAAACTCTGTTAGGCAGCTATATCTATTAGATGATATTTTTGTTCTAATAAGATATCAATATTCCCATTTATAAACAATAGTCTTACTCTTGGGATAAGTATTTTAATGTCTTAGAATAAAGTAGAAAGTGGCGTAGCGGTAGAATGTTCGACTGCTTCGCAGGGGATGTGGGTTCTATTCCCGCTCAGTGCAAATATTTCTGTGCATAAATATGTCTATTTGCATTGGTCTGCGTGTTTCTATTATAATATGTATGTATTTACAAAACAAAAAATATATCTAAGTACCTATGTTCATCCGCATTCTAGATTCCATAACACAAGCTAGTTAAGCTCTGCCTAGTTTCGCCGTCACGTGCTATGCGGACGACACGTTTGAAATGGAGAAATAGACGCTGCGAAGTGACACCTCATGCTATGACTGTGGTTACTCGAGTCGTGAAACGGATCTGGCCGGTGGGCCTTAAGGTGACTCTGCACAAATCCGAGGCCATGTTGTTTCATGGACCTCGGTGCTCACAACTACCGGTTTTCAGCTTCACAGTGGGAAGCACTTTCATTGGCGTCAAGCCCCAGATTAAATACCTGGGGCTCGTGCTCAGCAGTCGGTAAGACTTCGAGAAGTATTCCCGAAATCTGGGTCCCAAATTGGTGGGCACGGCTAATGCACTGCTGGCCAACTTTAGGGATCCGGAGGACTCCTACACGGGCATCGTATAGTCCATGGCCCTCTACGGGTACCCCATGTGCGCGGACACCCATAAGGACAGGCACATGCCCCTGCTGCGCAGTCCGCAGCGGAAGATGTTCTGCCTGCCTTAATGGTTGCCAGGCGGTACCGCACGATATAATTTGATTCGTATGAACGAATCAGAACAAATGGGACAGCTGAAGCTGAATGTCAAATTGTTACATATTAGCTGAAAGTATTATGCGCGCTTAGTAAAGATTTAACAAACGATGACAGATACATGTTGTACTTAAAATTATAAAATAACCAAAAAAGCGTTTTGCCTTATTTCGGTCAACAAAGTAATTACGCGAGAAAAATAATGCCTCCGCTTAGCTTTTTAATCTTCGTGTAGCCAAATTTATCGTTACTCTAAATTCTTTGTCACACATTTCCAGCGGTGAAAACCATTTCTGGAATTGTAGAGTATAAATTTAAACGTTTAATTTTTTTTAATCAAGAACAGACATATTGTAGTTATAAATCCGTTGATTACCATTTATATAATACTGAAATTTTATACTTCATATAAGTTTTACAGGTTTTAGTGTTTTTGCATATTATTGAATATATTATAACGTAATTTAATTATGCACCGTATAACAAATTATGATTAAATATGTTTAGATTATGGTTTCTTAGTTGTCAGTTTACTGATTGTAATAGTTTTATTGTACGTCATACCTGACATGTTACAGAGATACCAACCTCACCTATGTAAATGATAACAACATCTACGAAGTAATGCCTGTGACACACAATAAATGAATTTGAATTTGATTGAATATATATTTTTACGATTTATAAGACTATTGGGATTTAAGTCAATTAATAATCCTTTTGTAGAAAATCAATATAGACTCACAATTAATGACAACATCAGTCTGTTAGGGACTTGTGCCAAGTAATCCTTTTTCGGAGCCAACTGAAACATCTCAATCAATCATAAAAGTTAAAGTATCAATGCAGATGCCAATGTTCTGTTCCACATAACCGATAACTATATATCACTGCAGTGGATTCTAATCAGACTTATAGATAATTTTGTTCATTGGTAAAAGAAAAAAGTGGGTCTATGGAGGCCTGCCAAGACCTTCAAGACTCAAGTCAACCTCACTAGCTAAACGATACCGTTTACTGATTGATGGTCGAAGCACTAATAGGTACTTTTCTCCAGGTTGTGAGGTCAGACGAAAATCGTGTTATAATCACAATTGTGTTGCAAGCATTTATAGGCAACGGTTACCATAAGGTGGATTCTGTACAAGTTTGCCAATTAAATAATAAAAAGTAAAAAAATGTCAAGATTTTTAGAAATTTAGTAAAGCGGCGACTCTTTTTGTGAGTAAGTAATACTTGTGAAGGGTGGGAACGGCAGCGGGAGAGAAGAGCAATCGCAAACCCCGATGCCTGCGAACTGAGGCAACTCGGGCTTCGTCAGAGGTCGAGACTAACCTCCGCTCCGCATGAGTGCGGGCCTGGGTTTGACGGTCCAAGCTGCCTGTCACAGTGACAGAAGCAGGCCGCGGCGGCGGTGCGCTCGTAGGGGCTCTGTGGTCCCCACACACGAGCAGGGCCAGATCAAGAGAGATGGCCTTGGGTCGGACGGGGTGCCAGGGATATGCCTACCAACCTCACCTCTGGCAACCATTCAATCCACAGACCGCATGCGTTTTAGTCAGTTCAAGTTGACATAACTCTTCCCCCAGCTGCGGCAGGGGCTGAGGGGGGATATGGGGATTTTACGCACAAAAATGCCTGATATTTAGAATACGCTTCAGTATTATAACAATATTTCAAGTACCAGCTAGTATGAGTTATATAAAAAATAAAACTTTTGCAATTTACATTATTTCATAATACATACACATACATACATATAATCACGCCTTTATCCCTGGAGGGTTAGACAGAGATGAATTAACACCCATATTTCACCAATCATTGAATTCAGTCCCACGTAATAGCGGGTGAGCCTATTGCCGTCTTCCGGGCACTATTGTTGACTCGAGAAATGCATCTAAAGCTGAGTCTGAACTGTAAATATCTGTCTGGTGTTAAACAGACCTATCACTTAGTCGCCTTGTACGACACTTGTGTGGAAGTGATGGGATGGCCCAAATTCTACTCTGCCGGGAACCACGCAGCATTCATAATATTCATCATATCATTCATAATATTCATAAAAATACTCAGCAATCATAATTTGCATACAATTTTAGGACATAATATGCTACTCATTAGTCGTTGCACTTACTACGTGAAATGAATGTTACGAAATTAAGTCTATAAATTAAAGTACTGACTGGCGTACCTCGATAATTAGCTGCCATTTAAACCGGAACGCAATGAAGGAGATATATAGCAGTGTGAATGAGAAATCACAGTAAATAATGGACTTATTTGACGTTCATCAGCGAGTGACTTCTTATTGGTTCATTCCCTACAATTTGTGAATTTATATTACTCTCGTTTTATTGAAGCGTATACCTACTTAGAATTTCTAATAGGTTGTATAAAAAGTGATATTACTATCAAAATATGAACAGTATAATTGTATTAATTTCATTATCACTAACCTGCCCGTTTCCTTATTATTATTTTTTTTTTTTATATATAGAACACGTCAATTAGACATCGCCCTGCCTGATGGTAAGCTGAAGGCAAAGTCTCAGAAAAGAGAGTCACCATTACTTACACATACCGTGTGACAATGGTGACACTCAGCTTGGCGGCCTCATCATAATTATGCTTCTTCACGCGCCGCTTAAAGGACCCGGGACTGTAGGAAGAAGGAAACACGTGAGCTGGTAATGGATTCCAGGCCTTAATGGTGCGCCAGAGGAAAGAGTCATCTATTCTCATCTATACATGCGTGTCAGGTGACATTTGCTCAGTCACTCCCTTCCTTGCCATATCTTCTTTTATGCAATCCATCCATGTTTTTTTTTGAGTCTAATACTTACTTCCGCTATTAATACTTTTATTCTTTTGACCTATTTTTACAATAACACTTTCATCTCTTCTCATAGTAGGTATAGCCATACCACGACAGTCGTTCACTTCTCATTTTTTCATTCACTGATGCCACTTTCAAACTTCTTCTAATATACTCATTACCTACTTATTCTATTTATTCTCATCACACCACACATTTACCTTACAGTATTAATTTACATAATAAAAAATAATTCGAAATCAGCATCCTAACTTGCAAACGTTTTAAATGGGTAGTAAATTAACTAATTAATTAACTAATTAATTAATTAATTATTAACTGTGCAACTATTCCATCAGATTTCATTTCAATTTACATGATTATTCAACAAAGCAATTTTAAAGATAATAAGTAGCTGGTTGTTAATCAGGCGCTACGTACTTACTTTACAATGTGCTACTTGAGCGTGAATTATAAATGTCACGATTCAAGGTTAGGTATTCATTTAAGATTATCAATCTACTGAAGTTCACGGTACGAGGGGTGAATTAATGATTTTGCCATTCAAATTAGGAACTTTATCCACCACGAAATGAGTAAGAAGAAAACGGCGGATGAATTATTGTTTTGTTAACCATTGTGGATGGTTCTGTTGCCGCCACCGGCGCGGCGCCCGGTAGAAATGGTGCATTCAAGAAATGCTGACTTGATGTTATAAGGTATACATACGTGACAATTTTATTAAAAAAAATTGGGAAATACGTCACTGGTTCCTAGATCAAAGACACGGATGCAACTGGAATCAACTCTAAGATATAATAATAAGAATATATCTCTTTATTGAATGTACACAAAGAACGGATACAGAAAAAATACAATAGGTACATTTTGTGACATTACAAGTGGCGGCCTTATTGCACAAGGCAATCTCTACCAGACAACCATGGGATAGATTGTAAATGAATAGATAGATATAGTGGGCAGTTTCCGGTGTACATATATGATTTACTTTATAGTGTTATTTATACTCAGATATATTATATAGTCAATACATACTAGGTATTAGTAACATAGCCTATTATTCCAGTCTATAATATCTATCTTTATGAAAATTCATGCATCGATCCAAACATCCAAATAGTCCATCTGAGACTATAAGTAGATACCGAGCCCTATGAACGCTTGCGACTCCAGAGATAAATAATAATGGGCTTTCGCGTCTGTACCGTGTGAGGTTCAGTCGTATATGAAAAGTAAAGTGAATGGACAATCAATCCATAACAATAGGATTGATTGAATGCAAGAAACAATTAATTTATAAATAATTAAGCTTTAATATTTGTAAGTGGTTTCTGTTAGTTCAATACTAACTATTATTCGCGAGTTTAATCGCGTGTAATTTTGATCCCGTTCCCGCAGATCCAAACATCTTCACAAACTTTCACATTTATAATATTAGCAGGAACTTGTATAGTAAGAAGAGATACATATTTCACTCTAATCTCTTCTCATCTCATCTCAATCGTGTACGACGACAATAAAAATGCAATCGCGTCTCACGCCTTCTTGTAGCTATTTTTAAATAAATAAAAAAACAATAAACATTTACATTAAGCTACATTTTTTTTTTTTTTTTTTTTATACCACTTATTTGGCAGACAAGCACACGGCCCACCTGATGGAAAGTAGTTACCGTGGCCTATGGACGTCTGTAACACCAGAGGAGTCACAGTCGCGCTGCCAACCCTGTAAGTACAGAGTTTCTGTGCCGTCAGTAGAAGACAAATCAGGACAAGCCTTTAGTCTTCCCACTGACGGCACAAATTCTCCAGTGAGCTCTGGCTACCCTACTCACCGCTGGGAACACAACACGAAGTTATTATAACCGCGGTATTCTGTAGGGCGGAGGTACTTCCCCAGTCGGACTGCTCAATCGGGCGGATATACCGCCGTGTCCTACCTCCTACAAAATTGTTGTTGAATCTTAAGCCACGGTGCAGAATACGGAGAGAATGAGGAGTGTATTACAACAAAAACGCTTCGGAACATCTCGTCATTTCACTGAATACCATATTATTATTTTGCTGGCAATAATAAAAAGTCTGCAGCCCCACATGTTCTTCCGAGCCCCTCGAAATATCTGCGGTACCCTCTTATTTTGTCATTACTCATCCGAATGGAAATAAAATATTTTAGTGTGGTTATAATGGGTTATGATACCTATATGTAATACAATATAAGGTCTTAGAGATATGACGTGTTCGTTTAATCTGTTTAAATAGGTAATATAATGAGGCCGTCAAGCTGAGTGTCACCATTGTAACATGTTATATGTATATAATGGTGACCCTCTTTTCTGCGACTTTGCCTTCAGCTTACCATCAGACGAGCCAAAGCCTAAATGATGTGTCCTATATTAAATAAAATTGAATAATTTAAAGTACCTTATAATGAAACTAGTGATTAATAGAATATTCAGAATCATTTAAGAAAAGCAATTTGAATATTATTGTAGTATTCACACAATATTTGTGTATGTAAAACATTGCAAAAACAGTGTGATACGCAGACCGACTATCTGTACAGGCAAAGCTTTGGCAAAGCCTTGACTTGACAGGTGGGTTTTCGTTCTATTTTGAAGTTCAGAGACCGCCTATGCACTGCTGTAGTCCAAAGAATGACATGAATGCTATTTTTTGGCTTGAAATACATCGCAGTTGAGTTGATAGATTTTTTAACCAACAGAATACAGTAAGTATAATTACATGATAATTTTGTAAACAAAGTAACACTGTTGGAATATAATTAATTGTTAACTCTATTCTAGACAGTTATTGGCTGCTAGGCTGGGCGTCGTCAAATGTTCTACAGGTAGGTATTTATTAATTTCGATGTAAGATATTGTTAATCAAACTTTATACAGATACAGTTAGTTTACATACATACATACATATAATCACGCTATTATCTCCGGAGGTTTAGGCAGAGGTGAAATCATATCGTTTAATATGTTAACTAATTTAATTCTATAATTACATCTGTCCCGTATTTATCATTCTCATATTGACTTGACGATGAAACAATTTGACATTAATCTAACTAATCTGATAAATTCATGTTGATAAATTCTTTAGCTAGTATAATGATATTATAACTCAAACTTTATAATGATTTATCCAAATAGTTGTACTTTCAATTTAATTTTAAGTCTGTGATTGTAATAATCTTATTGTACGTCATATCTGACATGTTACAGAGATACCTACCTAACCTATGTAAATGATAACAACATTTACGAAGTAATACCTGTGACAAAACAATAAATGAATTTGAATTTGAAACAACACCCACATTTTACCAATCATTGAATTCGGGCCCACGTAATAGGAGGCGGGCCTATTACCGTCTTTCGGGCACTTTTATTTACTCAAGCCATACATCTTAGGCAGAATCTGGGCGGTATATATATGTTTGATATTAAACTACCCTATAACTTAGTCGCCTTGTACGACACCGCATAGGAAAACATGAGGTGGTTAAAATTCTACTCTGCCGGGATTCACGCAGTTAGTTTAGATCAACATTTAGGTTAGTTGATAGATTTTACAAGGAATTCTACTTATTATTTCCGAAATAGAGAACTATTAACCAAAGAGGATAAGAAATTTGGCTTAGCATTGGTTAGCGAACATGATTTTACTGTAGACGTTATATTATAGGGTACTTGCAAGTTTAGTCACGAAAAAGAAAGGAGGATGCGAATTGGAGTGTAAAAAATATTGGCCTGGGCTCAACGCTGAATATTCAAGTCGGGATCAATAGACACTGAAGGGTTTGGATTGAAACAGATTTTTAGATTAAATGACTTTTTGTGGGTATGGATATTTTAAATGGTTTGCTTAACAGGGTCAAGCCAAAGTCAAAATTAAAAGTATTTTATTACTGGCATTAAGGCCTGATTGGTTATATCTGTTTAAAATACTGTTCAAATTTTCGGTTATTACAGCCTAAAACATATATTTTATTGGGTAATATTTAAACGCAAACATAATGAAATTCTTTTTTCATGAAATTATAATCCAAATTTCCATCAAAATTACTGATTGCACAGCAGAATACTAAACTCAAAGTATTAGAAAACACTCTACAATTTATCCTGATTGAGTACCAACAAACTACTTACTTGCTTATAAAAAAAAATTACCACGAATACATAAGGCGGGAGCTCCGCTTCGCTTCGCTTCCACCTTGGTCTTCTAACCTAACCTATCCATTTCGGGGTGGGTGGTGATCATTCTGAACTTAATTAGATGTAAAATCAGTATTTTTACTGAACGCGTAGTATCTTCTACATGCGCACTACTTAATTTGCTGTGCTGTTAGTACTTTTGATAAACGTATATAATTTTTGTACTTAAATAAATTTATTTGTATCGCATTATGTGATTATTTATTTGATGTGCAATTAATAATATTTCAATTTTATTCAACTTATAGTATGATTTAGGTCAGAAATTCTTTTCTGGGGTCATATTGCGTTCTGACCTCGATCGTGAATATAGTGCAAAGTACTTGCCTTATATAATGGTTGCGCCGATGTAGAAACTGTATTTTCTGACGCGGAAACACGCTTCCTATACCCATCTCCCCTCCCGCACTACCTATAGTATAGTACTAGCAATAGTTTTCGCCCGCCATATTGATAATAGACGCTTATTCAGTCCCGCTATGAACTAGCCAGCGTAAAGGCGGACCGCGCGCGCGTCTCTCAGAAATGAATAATATTTGTTGCATTTTAACCGCTTCATAGACCCTTACCGATCGGATTGTGCCTCTCGTGTGTCCCTCAAGTGATTTAGTGATGCGGACAGCAGCTCCTGAGCAAGGAAGAGAAGATCCGTGCACCGGCTGCGATGAAAACACGTGGTGTCGTGAAGGTTAGTGCATCCTCTCCTAATTTCTCGGGTTGCATTCATTGCCTAGATCACATCCGCGGCAACCCGATCACCTGTCTTGTTTGTGTGTAAAGCGTCAATGGAACAGTTAACTTCACCCCCGCAAAATACAGTCCACTAGCTCACGTGGCCACTCGCGCCAACATATAAGATAAATCAAATTGTTGAACATGTCTTGAATTCTATCTGAGTTTGAAATAAGGTCGGTAGAGGTCACAGTTCATAGTGCAAGGTTCTGCAGTACATTACTTGACGGAATTGGTAGCCTTGTTTAATACTTTAAGGTTTAATATTATAGCCGCGGTAGCCTAGTGGTACGGTTGAGAGGCCACACGGCAGCCTCTCGTACCGTCTGACGCAGATGATCACCGAGCACGGATGCTTCGGAAAGTATCTGCGTCGGATGCAGAAAGAGCCAACGTCCGAGTGCCATCACTGCGACGCGAGCGAGGACTCAGGTCCGCACACGCTCACCGAGTGTCCGGCGTGGGAGACGCCGAGGCGGGAGCTTGTGGCGGCCCTGGGAGTGAGGGTTCTCACGCTCTCCACCTTGCTCGCGGCGATGGTTCGCTGCGCGGATGCGTGGGCGGCCGGCGCCTCCTTCTGCGAGCAAGTAATGCTCGTGAAGGAGGAGGCGGGGCGGGAGCGGCAGCGGGAGCGACGAAGGATCGCAAGACAAGCTGCCCGCGTACGAAGCCAACTCGGGCGTCGGAGGTCGATGAACGACCTCCGCCCCCCATGAGCGCCGGCCTGGGGGTGACAGGTGAAGCCGCCTGTCACCCTGGCAGAAGCAGGCCGCGGCGGTGGCGCGCATGGCACGCCTCCCCGTTTCCGGGGACGAGTTGGGGACTCTGTAGTCCCCACACCCGAGAAGAGGGCCAGATCGTGAGAGATGGCCCTGGGTCGGCCGGGGTGCGAGGGATATGCCTGTCAACCTCACCTTCGGCAACCAAAACGACCCACAGGCGGCGTGCGTTTTAGTCGGTTCGAGTCCGACATAACCTCCTCCACCGGCTCCGGTGGGGAGGTATCCGTGGGGATTTTGCGTACGTAAAAAAAAAAAAAAAGTGGTACGCTTAATGGACTGCTGAGACGAGGTCTCGGGTTCGATCCCAGGTTTCAACATGGCACACACCAATGACTTTGATTCTTTTCGAAGTTATGTGTGTATTTATCGCAGGTTTATAAGTGCCCGGTTAATGGCAATAGGCTCGCCACCTATTACATTGGGACCTAAACATAAACCTGTGAAATGTGGGTGACCTTTGCCTACCCCTTCGGGGATATAGGCGTGAGTTTATGTTATGTTATGTTATGTTATGTTAATATTTATGACGACCTCTATGGTAGACTGCTACGTCAGAGGTCCTTCTTCAAATCTTGGTCAGACTTTTTAAAATTTTCTGACCTAGTTACATACATATTACATGTTATGTATTACATCTTATGTACACATACATTTAAAAACGTCTTTATTCCCGGAGGGTTAGGCAGAGGTGAATTAACACCTACATTTCACCAATCAATGAATTCGGTCCTGCGTAATAGGGGTGAGCCTATTGGCGTCTTTCGGGTAGGTACTACTATAGACTCAAGCTATGCATCTGAAGCGGAGTTTGGGCTTGATTTATCTGTCTGATGTTATACAGCCGTATCCCGTAGTCGTCTTGTACCTACGATACCACATGGGTACGACCTTGTTACAGGTTGAAAGATTCGCTAAAAGGAAACTAGTCAAGCACATACACTGCGGATAAGTTATCTATCTTACTCACACTAGCCAGCCAATTGGCACCTGACTTGATAAATCTCGCTATCTGCTGTCCCAGTAAAGTTATAGTATGTGTTTTCTCTTACCGTGAAAACTAATATTAAGTTATAAACCCTTTATTACAAGAAATGTCATTCGCTCACTTCAAATATCCTCTAAGTATCAATTATACTTGCGGTTTATAGCTTTTTTTTTAAAGAATATTAGAGCTGAAGTTACTAATAAGCCCTCCAGTTAAGCTAATATGCTTGTGTTTGGAGTAGTGTCATGTCGCCGCTGGTACTGTAATGACCAGGATTCGAACCGGACTTAAGATCGAAAGCTCTTGCCTCCTTAACCACTAAGCTACCAACGCTCATTACACAACTCTAAGCTAATTGTTTATCTGTTAATATTAAAAATCTGTACTGTAACGTTGTTATCAATATTCTCTTTATCACCATCTCCCAAGTCCCAAAAGCTATCAACGTAACCACCCATAATCTCAACCAAAAGTATCTTGACTCAACAAATACTTGAGATACGTGAAAATTTCATTTGAGAGGGTGATTCAATTTTAATAAGCCTCTCTAAGCGGCAACTTACATTATCAAGTCTCATCGTGACGTTTTACGCCAGTGCTCATTGTGCCAGTGATTCTCTTCAAAAGAATACTTATTATGAGAGAAAATGACGCGAAAGAAAAAATTCTGGAGATTTTTTTTTTCATCCATTGTCCTTTTGTCAACGAGTACGGCCCCTAAGATGCAGACTATCTGTTTCGTCTACTCTTATTACTGAAATATTACCGTGAATTTCGGCTTGCGTATCTGTTGAAATGATTTGATTTTATTTTATTTTTTTCTACAGTTGCGTCAGAAGACATTGACAGTATTTATAGTATTTACTTTAATATTAGTGAAGCTTCAAGTTTGAATTGTTTAATTTATGCATATGCACGAAAACGTAAAGTATAAAATATTACATTGTTTGAAAGTATAAGAAAAGTGGGTGACTTTAATTTATTACTTAGAGAAAGTGAATTAATTAAAAAGATATACCATTTTCTCATCATCGTCGTTATTCAGCAGTTAAATTTCACAATAACATTAAAAATACATTTTCATGCGCATTTTTTTTATCTTGTAACCGTTCTAAAATACAGGACTATAAGGAAAATGGACTTCAACTAACCTATTACTTTATTAAAAAAAGAAAAAAATCTACATACGTGCATGTATAATGTACTGTGAAATATACAAAATGGTGCCTAAATCGGTAGTAAATATATGCACACCTTTACACGTCTCATGGCTTTCCATCCGACATATGAATATATTTGAATAATTCACGTAGGCCCCTCTGAAACGTTTCCTTAACGATTCGACGTCGGTATAATAGAGACCGGTAGTGTTATTTTGTAAGGAATTAGGTAAACTAAATTATACTACAATGTTTAGTAGTATAGCTTTAATTTTACTTACTAAATGACGTAAGTCTTATGACTTCAAAATTTTGAACTACGAAGCGTCACAATCTATTGGAAAACTGCCACATTGTACTTCAATTTGAATATCTGTGATGATATTTTATCTTGTATTACTTGTATTAAACATATATATTTATATATATATATATATATATATATATATATATATATATATATATATATATATATATAACATAAACTCACGTCTATATCCCCGAAGGGGTAGGCAGAGGTGCTAGCACCCACATTTCGCCAGTTTATGTTAGGTCCCAATGTAATAGGTGGCGAGCCTATTGCCATTAACCGGGCACTTATAAACCTGCGATAAATACAAACATAACTTCGAAAAGCATCGAAAAGTCATTGGTGTGTGCCATGGTAAAAACTGGGATTGAACACGAGACTTGTATACTTAATAAATATTGTGAAGATTTGAAAAGTAACGCTTTTGATCAGTTAAACTTTTTATAAGTATATACCATATAATACCATCGAAGTTACTCGCCACTTAACGTTTAAAGACAGACATTACCACAAAGACTTATGGTGAATAATATGCTTCATAAAATGAAAAACATATTTAATTTCTTTATTTGAATTTAACATGGCCGCTGTTATAATTAATCTAAGCTTGACACAAAAAATTCTACAAACATTTCTCCATTTTGAGTCTTATATAGAAAATGCTAAATAGAAATCACGAAACGTTTTAGAAATTGCGTACAAGATTTCCAGTAATTTTGCTATTTGCTTGCACGAAATATAAACTAATTTTATGTAGACCGGTTAAATGCAATTGCAAAATACCAAATAGCATTCAGAAGTCGCAAAGTTGGCTTTTGTCGATCCTTTTCGAGTTCTTTTAGGATTCAGTTTATATGCTACTCACACAACAAGATAACATTGTTGCTAGTGGCTACAATTGGATTGTTTTCATTTAAATGTCTCATTTGTGAAGGCAGTTGAACTCGTGTCTTTTCATTATTTATAATTTTTAGGCTGACACAGTTAGGTATTAACTATTGCCTATGTCTGCCCGCGTGGAAAATTGAGGAGAGGGGGGGAGGGTTTGACAGTCACGGGATAAGAAGAATCCTATGAATCACTCCAGATTGTGGTTTCTGTACTTAGTCTTATCCAGATACGTTCAACCATTTTGGCGTAAATAATAAAGAGTTATCATTCTGTCCATTCCAACTTTCGCAATTATAGTTTTGGAATTACTATTTCTAATATTTCAAACATTTATCATCAATCAATCAGTCTATCGCACTTTATTGCTATAGATCTCGCCTATCTCAATGCCTACGTCCAGACAGTTTTTATGTTTCATCATTTATTTAAGATCTAAGCCCCCGTAGGGTCTATGTGTCACATTTTCGTCTGAATACAACAATGAAATAATATGATAAGAGAATCCTTAAGTATGCCAAATATAAAAAAGTTCAAACCCATGGACTCAACTAAAACCTTTTAATAAAACTAGTTATAGACCGATAGATATAGTTATAGTTATAGTTATATGGGATTAAAATTAAAGTAGGTAATACTACCTACTATTAATGAAATAATTTAAAACTCTCTTATCCCTGTTTTCATAAATCTCCATGGAGCTGTCATATTTCTAAAGCAATTTAAAATATTATAAGTTTAGTAATCAGTTGTCTACTGCATAAATTACAATAAGAAATTAAATTGAAAGTTCACCTAAATTCAATAAAGGTACTAATTTCTTCACTTTTAAATTTATCTTAACTTTTAAATTACAAAAAAAAACAGAATAATTTTTATCTTGATTTATAAGATTTTTCTCCTTCGTCACATATAATCCTGTAACTTCAAAAAATATGAGACAAGGGTACTGAAGACAATGATGTTAGAAACATAAGTTTTTGTCTTTTTTTTCCTTATATAAGAATTGTAAGAACACACCTGTAGGATTACATTCATTCATCGCCTTTTATTTCTCGCTGAATATATTATAATATCAAATAAAAGTATCCCTTTTACTTCTGTTGATTCACTTGTCTCTGAATAGGTGGCGATAAAATAATATTTTAGCATTAACAAGTAAGATATGAAGATTTTTTTTAAAGTTTGCATTAGTTATTAATAGTAACAAAAATTCTCGTTAATCCCTCCAGCTAAGCTGTATTGTATGTGTTAAGAGTGGGTTCTCAGTGGAAGTCTAATGATAGAGGATATAAAACTAACACTGCATAATATTATTATATTATTCTAGTTTCAAGTCAATCACTGCAATATATTTCATTTTTGTGTATAAATTCATATAAAAATTAAATTAAAGTTCCTATCATGATAACACTTAAAATGTCAAGCTTAAGACAAATGGCAGAAAACATTATTCAGCTACATTAATAGAAAATTTTAGAATAAAATTTTCAGCAAGTTTTTACAAAATATGATCTCGTAATAAATGTGTGTGCTTATTTTGTTTCATTCTCTGCTGAATCTCTTAACTTTAAAACATTAAATCACAAGTATGGACAGTATCAAAAGTAGGTGATCATTTTCTGATTTTAATATTTAGTTTATGAGCAAAGATATACTATTAAAATATCATGTTTATGTTTAAACATAAATAAAAAAATTGGTAGTATAATAAACATACATCCTTCATCTTTGACTACAGTCCTCAAATCTGGTCGTAGTGACATACAATCAGGGTGATTAAGTAATAAAGCAAGCAATCTCTCCCTCTTAATATATTTCGAACTAACAAGGTGGAAATTTATTGTCCTTATTAGTAGAGTGGGGAAGGAAATAACAGGACCATTCAAGAAAAATACTTGCTTATTGCCAACTGGCCTAAATACAATGGCCTGTTCACCGACATAAG
This sequence comes from Eilema griseolum, assembly GCA_963662185.1. Classification (NCBI taxonomy): domain Eukaryota; kingdom Metazoa; phylum Arthropoda; class Insecta; order Lepidoptera; family Erebidae; genus Eilema; species Eilema griseolum. The sequence continues at coordinate 8,035,061 of OY759245.1, read as the reverse complement.
ACTGTTTTAAGCAAGTGTTATTGACCTGAGTAGAAAAGTTCATAGACATTTGTAATTGATATTTTAATGAACAAGATAATTAGCAATAAAAAGGGCAGGTCAGGCAAAAAACAAGTTAATGACAGTAGATGAAGCTCATGAAGTATATAAGGATACAAAACCAATGGCAGACTGGTCTGCCTTTTAAACTATCATGGTCACTCACATCAGTATCACAATAAACTGGACGGAAATAGGTTTTTTTTATTTTTTATACCACTTGGTTAGCAGACAAGCACACGGTCCACCTGATGGAAAGTGGTTACCGTGGCCTATGGACGTGTGCAACACCAAGGGAGTCATAATTGTGCTACCAACCCTGTAAGCACTAGAGTTTCTGTGCCGTCAGCGTAAAAGACGTAGCAGGACATGCTTTCGGTCTTCCCACTGACAGCACAAAAACTCTCCAGTGAGCTCTGGCTACCATACTCACCGCCGGGAACACAACACGAGGTTATTATAGCCGCGGTTTTCTTTAGGGTGCAGGTACTTCCCCAGTCGGACTGTTGAATTGGACGGAAATACCGCCGTGTCGTACCTCTTGCTTGTGAGCAAAAGTATGAATCATACGGTTTTTCATTTTAGACATAGAAACCCGACCTCCAAACTCATCGTAGTTAACATTTTTACCTATACTTTTTTTAGTGTTCACTTTCATCATCACAGGAACTTCAATTCTAGTTACTTTAGAAGCTTACACTTATGAGTCCAGGCTGCGTGCTTCCACTGGTAAAAGGTAAATAGCAAACACTCCAGTTAAGACTAAGTATACCAATACTTAGGCTTTACGAAAGTAATTACCATTTTTTTTCTACAAATTTCGACACTACATTTTTTTTTATACCACTTAGTTGTCAGACAAGCACACGGTCTACCTGATGGAAAGTGGTTACCGTGGCCTATGGACGTTTGTAACACCAGAGGAGTCACAGTCGCGCTGCCAACCTTGTAAGTACAGAGTTTCTGTGCCGTCAGTAGACGACAAAGCAGGACAAGCCTATAGTCTTCCACTGACAGTACAAATTCTCCAGTGGGCTCTGGCTACCCTACTCACCGCTGGGAACACAACACGAAGTTATTATAGCCGCGGTATTCTGTTGGTACTACATTATCTAGAGCCATGGTAAGCATAGTTTAGCTAGCTTGTGTTATGGAACCTAGAGCCTATTTATACTGTTGATTATTGAATGAAATTTTAAAGCATTTAGTATGATAACTATTCAAATCGATTAATATAAGAAAAATTTGAATTAGTTCAGGCAGGATTTGAACCCGCGATCTTTCCCTTGCAGGGGGAATGCTCTAACCAGTGAGCCACCGAACCTTGCCTGAGATCATCCAGATCTTCTAATATATATCTGTCTTACGTCTCTACGTCTTTACGTCGACGGAAAGGTTTACAATTACAGTTACAAATCATTGTAGTTGTACATAGGTACTCTAATTGCAAACCTTTGAGGATGCCGTAAGGTGAAACTGGTTAGGTCAAATAAAAAATACAGTGGAAAAAGTGTGTTTTCCACATGAATCTAGAACCTCTTTCTAAATTCATAAGAATAAATATACTTAATTTTTTTTTGTAAATACGTACATACTATTCAAAGAAATACCTAAACTAATGCTATATACATATTCATGCATACAAATATTTGCACTGAGCAGGAATCGATCTGCGCGCCCTGCGTAGCATTCAAACATTCTACCGCTACCCCATGAAGGACGTCATTTGACCATTTGACGCGCCAATCTGAAAAAGACTGCTAGTACTTTGCGATATTTATTTATTTCTGAGCAGCATAACATTGTGTTGAATTTTTTTAAATCTAACTTATTCAAAACACAAATTAAAATAAAAACTAATAAATGACAGCCTCTGTGGCGTGGCGGTAGTGAACACGACTGCTACGCAGGAGGCGCGGGTTCGATCCCCGCTCAGTGCAAATATTTATATGTATGAATATGGGTATTTGCATTGGTCTGGGTGTTTCTAAGTATAATATGTATGTATTTACAAAAAAAAGTATAAAAGTATGTTTATCCGTATTCTAGATTGCATAACACAAGCTAGTTAAACTATGCTTACCGTGGGTCTAGATAGCATTGTGTAGAATGTTGTAAAAAAAACAATTGTATGTTAGAATTAAATAATAATAATTGTCATATTTCTTTCAAGATATCATTCTATAAAAGCTTCTATTGAGTAAAAACACCCATCAATAAGAAATGCTTTCAGTATCGATTAGAATGTGGGTGTGTACATGCTGCAGCCTGCATTTCGCCTGATGGTAAGCTAAAGGCAAAGTCTCAGGTAAGAGGGTCACCATTATATACACGTAGCATGTTACATAACTCAGCTTACCGGCCACAGCAGATGCTTTATCACATCCCGCTTAAAGGTCGCGGGACTGTTGAAAGAAAGAAACACGTGACCTGTTAAAGAATTCCAGGTCTTAATGGTGCGGCAAAGGAGAGAGAGGTTTGAGTTCCTAAGATTTTAGTGTAGCTCCATTTATACCTTGCTTGAGGACAATCTTACATCCTCCACACATCATCGTCATTCTCTCGCCTTTTTCTTAACTTAGCTAGGGCCTGCTTTCAAGTCTATCTAAGATGCGGTCGAACTTCTATATATTCCGTCAAGTGGCTGCCATAGGCGATATCGAAATAACAGCTAAAAGTTAGTATCTAAGTTAAAAAACGTGAAGTAAATCCTCTACACATAATGAACATAATTTCAAACATTGACTTAAATTGTCCTAAGAATATTAGTATTCCGTAAATATTTATCCACAAGAATAGGTATACAGGTAATTAGAATATTATATAATCCTAAATGAATAAGGTACCCGTTGTTCTCTACGGTTAGGCAAGTATCCGTTGCGTATATTAGTCTAAATTATTGGAAACTCTGAACAAAGCTGGATATTGTTTGCTTAATAGGATATTGTCCGATAATTTCGATAAAGGCCTTACTTAGTAAAGGTTATGTATTAAGGTCAAAATTAATTTAGTGAATTTCATCAAAATACATTGAATGAAATGTTAGGGGCTGGAATGTCGATATACATGTCATGCTTATTAATGCAGCCTACGAAATTTAATCTTAAAACTTGAGAACAGCACTACCAATTCAACTAATCAAAAATAAACATTCCCATATGTCTCGGGAACAGAATTCAACGCAAGCAAACCGAAACAGAATTTTATTCCACACGGGCATTAGCTTGCAATTATAACAATTATAACTAATATTGTTGAAACAATTTTGGTTGATTTGCCAGGAAAATAGAATAGATAACTTGTGTCCCGGAAGTAAGATCCTATGGGTGGGACAGAGGTCAGTACCACGCTGTCGGAGCCATGGCCAAGCAAACAATACATCCGATTTCTGTTTGTTCTGTATTAATTCTCGTATTCATTGGAAAGCGAAATTAAATTTGCAAAACATAAATAATTCAAATGATATTATAACATTTGAGGTTGTTCACCTTTTGTGAGTGTTGGGACTTTAATCAAAACGTGAAAGATTTTCATTAAAATTATTATGAATAAAATAATGATATCCTATGTTATAAATAATGTAATATTCTAGATTTTAACATAACGTACTTGTTACTTAACCTGAAGTAGAGGACTGAATAAAAGATTAAATAAGCTCAATTTCTAAGGTATGCAATAAAAATCAGCTCAAATATACTATAGACCTTCGAATACCCGAAGAAGGCCGTCTCAGAAGATATGGCCCTAGGCTGGCTGGGGTGCGAGGTATAGGTCTCAGATAATCTCACCTACCTCAAACTGAGGCCCACATAGTCGGCGTTCGTTTTATTATTTGTTCGACATAACCTCCCCCACTGTCTCCGGTGGTGGGGGTATCCGTGGTACAAAAACTTGAGTACAAATAAATTGAGGATAGAAAGTTGATATATTATTATATCAGGCAATAAATCTCAGCCCTAACCCATCCCTTGAGCGGTACAGATGAAGTTTTGAATTTTACGTAATGGACCCTCGTGGTCTGCTACAAAATGAACAATATGTTTTGCAGTTGAAACTAACAGATTTTTAAAGATAGAACTTCATTACTTTAGTTCCTGCGAAATTTTTAACAAACTTTTTCTTGAGGAGAACTATGCAAGTTGATTTTTTACACGTTTTCAAAAACATAGTTTGCCATATGTACATGGTAATACATTTCTTTAGATTTATTTGTTTGATATGCTTAATTGTTTACTACAAGTAGACTAATGATTATAGCACAATTCTGTAGTTTTATTGCTACAGTTAATAATAGTACGAAACTTTTTGAACTTAATTATCTAAGTCTAAGTACGAGATAAAGTAGCATGACTAAAATATTAATAACAGTATTTATATTACACGATGAAATCTCTAGAATTAGGCTATCTTTCTCAGAGCTGGGATTTAATAATCATTATTTATTTGCTATCCATGTGTGCTAATCGTATAAAGAAAAAAATGGTACGATGTGTGTGATATATAGACTTGTTATCCAGAAAGAAGATTAATTAATAGAATTAATAGAAATTGTAAAAGATTGTTATAATATTATAAATGGATGATCGATTCGTGAGAAATTGATGATTTTTCACAGACGCTGATTTTATCAGGCATACTGATAAAACTGTGCAAATATACTTCGATGATAATTTATCAAATGAAAATAGCATCTGTAGCTGATTTGGCAGTTTACGGATGGTAGAGTAAATATACAAAATTATATTAGAATTATTGTCTATAAAAGACGAGAAGAATCTAACAAAACCAACACCGTCTTTTTTTCTCGGTCGGTTGGAGTTGTAATTGGGACAGTCAAATTAGTTACTTTTTAGTAAAAGTCAAAACGGTAAGTTATAAGGAAATTCGTATGTAATGAAGATTGTGACGTCATAATATGTAATAGTCAAATCATTTACTAAAAAAATCATGCTTCTTAAAGGTGAACTTCGTCATAATAAAAAAAAACAGATGAAAATAAGGGGGGATTTTTGCTGTAGCGTTTTTTTTTTAAACGATTCGTCATTATTTTTTTGGTGAAACATCCAGAGGTGTTTAAAATATGAACACACGTATAGTTTGATCAAGGGTACTATAAAAATCTCACAAAGAGTGTTCGTGAGGTCTACTGTTGACAGAACTGCTAGTAAATATAAACTTTTGTAAAGAGGAATTGAAATATTGTAAAGTTGAGATTTGTATTTAGAGAAGTATTTAAGGTATACGATTCGTCCAACTCAACAACAGCGTATAAATTTAGAATTGAAATGATAAATTTTATTTCATTTGATTATGAATGTAAAATATTTGTACAAATAGACAATTGTGATGTGCATCAGCGTTTTGTTATGTGCGTTTGTAAAAATTTCACGAAGTGAACAGATCTCACGACCTGTTCAGTAGAATATCGTCCTTATGTGAACGCATTCCGTATCCTGCTGTAATCTTGTTCATATATTCTATGAGATACGGTTCCTACACTATATTCCCACAAAATTAAGGCTCGGTTGCCGCTAACATTTCTCTCACAGTCACTTATTTTCTTTATATGTTTACACAACATTGCGCCATCTAAGAAAATAGTTCTTTTACGTTCAAAACAAGCCGGTTCTGTTGATTATACTGTGCCGTATTTTAGTGACCACTTCAATGACTTAACTTCATTTGAAGGATCCTGAAACTCACTCTATATTGATTGTATGCCATTTAATATGAGTGATACTTTACTCAAGTTTATAATCAACTATATAGGGGCTGCAATGATATATTCACTACGGAATTCCAATGGTATATATAAATTTTACATAAAGGTAGTTGTGTACAGCATGAAAGTAAAATACACCATGTAATTTGCATTATTTACGTTAAGTGTGACAGACAAAAAGTGTAAATAATAGCTACCTCATATTTATTCATTACATTCAACAGAGCTACAAATAAGTCATAATTAGAATAATATTGAGCGCTTCACGTTAACGGTTTCAGTTCATTCGCCTATTTCGGTCGCGGGATTTATGAAGTACGTATTAAAATAACCATTTGGATGAATATAAGATTTTGATGGTAATATAGTGAGAATACTTGCATACCTGAGAGCTTAATTATGAATGCTCTTGAAAGTTAGTAAAGTCCGCCAGCGTGAACTAGATCACATGTTCCTTCTAATATTGAATACTTAAAGCGAGATGGTTAATAAAATACTGCTATTAACAGTATTGACCATCATCTTAGAAAAACAATCTTATTAATTTTACTGACATTAGCCTATTTATTGAACCAGCTCACACACGGTATTTTGAAATCCGAAATGTCGTGCGGTTTTAGTCGGTACAAGTTTGACATAACTACCCCGCTGGCTAGCTGAGGGAGCGGATATTTTCATATCCGAGGGGATTTCTGCACGAAACAGGAACAGCAGAATCAGTTGTTACTTTGAGGCGTTTTAATAAAAGACCTGTCTGCATATTCCTGAAGATACTGTAGGTATTGGAGATCTAGAACTGGTTTTAAAAAGTCTCATAACCAATCATAGTTTACTTAACTCTGTTAGTATAAAGGTGGTGTTTTCAATTTTTCCTTATTGCTTAACTGTGAATTGTGTGTGATGTAGAAGAAAAGGTTCATTGTGACCTAAGCACTATAATGGTTTATTGTGAGTTCGTGTGAGAGTAATATTACCTCGTAACAAGATTCCAAGGCACAAAGGCAGGCAAGATGGCGACAGATAAAATGATAATTAGGCTGTAATATGGTTAAGGCACGTGTGTGGTATATTTTATGAATATTTTTCAAGTAATAATAGGTAGTAATCGCTGGGTATACAGGACTCTATCAATATCCTTGAGACCCAAGACAACATCACCTGTAAGCACCTGCAAATGCTAAAAATAGTTAGAAACTCTGGTGCAATATTCTTTTTTATGGTTGAGATATGAAATGGCAGTCACTCTTTAAAAAAAACTATATTTCTATTAAAAACAATCAACGAACCCTGTACTTCAAAGTGTAAACTTTATAAAAATTAGGACTTATTGGCATGAAATGCCACCTTTTTTTTGCTCAGTCCAATCAGGACTAATGTCACTATAGACTCATTTGTGCAACCCTTATGCTGTTGATGTTCACTAAGCAAATTTTCACTAACGACGTCATAATGTACGGAAAGATAGTGCGCGTAATTGTATTTGAGCGAGAATCGAGTAAACGAGAATCCTTGATAACTGCGCAGACTGATGATGTACAGCCAGCCTTAAATGTTAATTAACACCGGCATAAGTAAATTACGGGCTTAACGAAGATTTCCAGAATAGTAATGCTTGTTAATAAACTGTATTTGAATTACCTGATATTGAGAAATTAATAATACAGCCAAACCATAATTACGGTTAGGATTGTACATATAATTTTATGGAATTAAAACATGATATTGCAATTCCGTGTCGTGGCGGTAGTGAACGCGGTTGCTACGCAGAAGGCGCGGGTTTGATTCCCGCTCAGTGCAAATATTTGTATGCATAAATATGGGTCAGTTTATGTTTAGGTCCCAATGTAATAGGTGGCGAGCCTATTGCCACTAACCGGGCACTTATAAACCTGTGATAAATACACACATAACTCCGAAAAGCATCTAAAAGTCATTGGTGTGTGCCATGGTAAAACCTGGGATCGAACCCGAGACCTCGTCTCAGCAGTCCATTACTCATACCACTAGGCTATCGCGGCTAGCACCTCTGCCTACCCCTTCGGGGATATAGGCGTGAGTTTATGTTATGTTATGTTTTATATGGGTATTTGTATTGGTCTGGTCGTGTCTCGGATAGCACGTTAAGCCATTGGTCCCGGGTATAATAGGGACATTTATGGCAATCGTTACGGGTAGTTGTAGCCCTAAAAAGACCAACAACTGACCTAGCTGCAAAGCTTCTATATAGCCTTTGGATCGTGGAGGTCAAATGGCGGTTGCTTCACGGAAATATCGAAGTTTAGTCAAATCCGCAGTTACGTAAAGCGAACCCCAGACTCCGAGATGAATGCTTCAGATGCTACTAGGATTAACGCTTCGATGAAGAGATTGCAATAACAATAATTATTATTTGGTTTATTCGATTTATAAAGGAATGACTCTTTTAAGAACTTGAGAGTAAAACCAGCACTAGAGCTTTTCCGTTATTAAACATGAACCCCTAAGATGTTAATAGGCTCTATATAACTTATTGTAACCATGTGTATTAACTGATTTCATTAAATCAAAATCATATCTATCTGTTAATTGTTATTGTATTGTGCCTACTACTTAATAATAAAGAAATATAACATTCATAATCAACAAAACGTAACAAAGCGGGCTTTGTACGCATAATATATATTTCTGTAGACTTTTTAGGATCAACAATGTAAGAATATAAACCAAGTGAATTTTTTGTTACTTTTGGCCTTTATGCAAATGAAGAAGGAAATTAAACCTATTACAGTAATAATACTGTAATAATTTCTCACAATTCCTGAGTGACAATAGCCTAAAAGAAGTCGTTACAAAAGTACCCAAGCCTCATTCATTTAGCTTTTTAATTCAATAATATTTTTTCCAAATTTATATCTCGTGCCTCTGGGTTGTATGTTTCTGTTACCCTAAATATACGATGGTGCAAGCTATTTTTAATATCTTATATAATATTTTTTATTAGCTACTTTTAAGTTTTGCATGCTTATATTCTATTTAATATACCATCTATATTCCATTCCCGTTATCCACGGAACTTGTTTACGAAGAAAATAGCAAATAATTTTGCTATTTTTTTCGTTTATTTATATCCTGTGTTTGTGTTATTTTTATGCAGATCCAAACTTGTATTCATAATAAAAATCTTAATAGTACAAAATCTAATGAAATTACTCCTTGATAACATGCAAGTAATACTTTTCATTTTGCGGATATTTTTATTGTAACATATAAATTAATACATAAATTAATCGATATTTTTATATGTTCGATAACTTATTACGAAATTGTCTATGGTCGAGCGAGCGAGATTGGACAGCACTAGCCCAGTTATCAACTGATGGCTCTTAAGTATTCCCTTTCTTCGGCAATCTTCGCTGAAGGAGGTCACTGACCCCGTGGCCAACTGCTGTCGGCTCCGGGTAAGTTTTGAAATTAACTTTTCCTACTTCTTTCTATAGGTGAAGACTTCTCAGCAGTGCAGCTTTTTAGGTAGCGAGGCACAACAGTGAGTTCCTGGAACGCCGTCACCATCAACAGCCTGTCCAGTAGCTAAGTGCATCCTACCATACTTGCACAACGGACCGAACAACGCCACGGCAGAATTTTTTTATGCCACTTAGGTGGCAGACAAGCACACGGCCCACTTGATGGAAAGCGGTGACCGTGGCCTATGGACGTTTTTAACACCAGAGGAGTCACAGTCGCGTTGCCCACCCTGTAAGTACAGAGTTTCTGTGCCGTCAGTGTAGAAGACAAAGCAGGACAAGCCTTTAGTCTTCACACTGACAGCACAAATTCTCTCTCACTGCTTCTAATTCTCCTTCCCAGCTCTGGCTACCCTACTCACCACTGGGAACGGACACACTTAAATTTTACTTCCATTAAATTAAATATAAAATTATCTCCCCGTTACATTATATTAAAACGACAAGATGTACTTGTCTGCCACACAAGATTTTTATTAAATGACAAATCTCACAATGATTTTAGTGACTTGAATAATAGATTTCGAGCTACATAAACGTTGTAGTTAATCTGGAATAATAATCTGGAATGGACGAATGAAGTATTTCAATTGAAATTTCATCCCGACTCTTGCAACTAATTTCAATATCCAAAGCGTCGTTTACACCACCCTGTGCATCCATCTTCCCCATTATTAAACTTGAGTGATGACGTAAAATTGACTTATTAAATCTGGTGATTAATGAATTTTCCACTACCTTTTAATACAGGGACGTGAGCAGGCAAGCATATTTAGCAAACATACAAGGTTTTGTAAAATATTCATTATTAGCAGCGATCAGTCTTCCAGGAAGCTATTCCACGTCACGACAGACTGATACAAGCAATGTCACCTAATGGATGGATGGCTAACACATTAATTTAAAACTTACACGGCCTTTGGTTTGGAATTATATTCCCACTTTATAAATGTCTAAACATTAACTTAAATGGAAACCTCAGCGGTCTCCGTTATATTACAAAAAGATATTCGTTAAATTAACATTTTTTGTCTTCTTATGTAATTAAATTTTTTAAATTTATAACAGGAAAAATTTATACGGTAATATTTATGCCAATAAATTTTTAAATATCTCACAGACGTTGAAACTACTTTTTATTGATGTAATGTTTATTTTTCTCATTATAAGAAACCGTCTCATAGTTAACTACATACAAAGTTTTGTAATTACTTATTATGTAACTAATCGTATGAAAGTTAACTAAATTTTGAAGTAGTTTAAAAATTGGAAAGTGGCCAAAACGCGTTAAGTATCCTGGCTATTTTCCAGTTCTTAAACTACTTGTATTATTCGTTAACAATAATAGTCTAAAATTAAGATTACTATATCTTTGTCTAGTCATAAAATTATGAAAATGAAATGGCTGTTAAAGTTATACGTTTCATAATAAAATACTTCCAAAGTACGTTTTGAAACGAGTAGAAAATAAACTAAGTGCGTAACACGTTTATGATTATATTTCAGCTTCATGTGCTTATTAAACTTTCTTTATCACTTTACAAAGGGAAAGCCTTTAACAGCATTATGGAGCATATGTTTAAAACAGCGCTAGTAATACCCACATTAAGTAGAGCATATGCAATACAGGTTCTAAATTGAGGGTCAATATACTTAGATACATTTTTCTTTTTCATTTATAAATATGTATTCACACATGGACAAAGCCTGATAGAAACATAAAAGGAAATAAATATTTTCACCTAACCTTCGATCCTCACGGCAACTCACCGCCATACCGCAAAATTTGTGAAAATTTTGAAGTGTCAGTTCTAGATTTTTATATATTTCAAAACTAAATAGCTCTACACCAATTAGGTGATTACCTACATTCAAGTATTACTTTACACGCACCAAGATGTATGCTCAATAATCACAAAAGTCATTTGAATATTCAGAACGATTTAATTCGTAGCTCAACGAGTAAGCGGAGGCAAGACTTTAATTTTCTTTCTAATGCAATATACGGCTCCAAAGATTTTATGAAGCGCCGCCTTTAATTTGCCTCGGAGTACTTACAAATGCCAAGTCCACAATTTGCATACTAAATTGTAAACCAAATAGTGGTTGAGTTCAGAAGCATCTGCCTTAGATAAAAACATCCCATTTTCTCAGCTTAAAGTCGTTTGCATAGCTGGTCTGAGCTCTGAAGATAAAAATGCAACTATCTACTTGCTTTCATCGCTTCTCGTTTTGTGATTCGTGATCGGCGCTTGTGTAAATTGATGTAACTATTTATTCCCAGAATGTTCTGCCAGATTGTTCTGTTAATTGGATTGGATAATTTCGTTAGTTACGTCATAATGAAGTTGTTTGTTTAGTCTTATACTTTTCGCATTTTGTTACACATGAGTAGCTATTTCAGTTACTTGCAAAGGAATATATACGATGAAGGATACTAGAATGAATCGTTGGACATTTACTTAATGCAGATAGTTGAATGATAAAAAGCCGTTATAAGGCCAGTTCAAGGAATATACAAATATTATAATCATAATGAATATACATATAATCATTGAACTTCTTCATTTTAGCTTCAGTCTAACTGAGGATGTGGATGAACTTCCATATTTTCCATAAAGCAACTGCCATATGACCTCCACAACTCAAAGGCGATATCGAGGTATTGTAGTTAGAGACTAGACCAGAACTTATTAGGACTTCAACTACTCGTGACAACAACCCTAGATATTCGTATTTCAGTTAGCTTTTCATCTCACTGGGGACTATCTCCTACACACATCTTTCGCTTGTAAATACGTTCGTACATAAATTAAGAGTTTGAATTCAGTAATGATTAGTTTCCAGTTTATTGAGTGTTAAATCTGTGAGTCATTTTACGTAGCGGGAAATGAAACCAGCTTGCATAAAACTTTCTATAAAATTTCGATTCATCCTAGAAATGAAAAATGGAGTGAAAATAAGTTAGTTTGATCCTGAAGTTTTTCAATCAAGAATTAAATTAAAAAAAATAAGGTGAAATAGCGACGTTTCAAGGTTTTCTTGCGAACTTTATGTGTCTATAATCTATTTTCTTAACTATTTATACTGTTGATTGATGGCACTTGGTGGAATTCGTTGTTACACATATTGAAATACACATGCACTTTTCTACAGTTTTTTTTATTGGAACACCTGACGGGATTCGACTATTGTATATTACTACTATGAATACTGTATGTATATTTTTTTAACCCTTCAATTATTTCAAGATAGCAATTTTACTTTGAATTTTGCTCATAAACTGGTTGTAACTAATAAAGATGGGTTATTTAATTACTAGAACTCTCAGTTATGGGTTTTAACCGAACGGCTTGATATATTTAATTTATTATATGTATAAATATAATTTACTAGCTGTTGTCCGCGGCTCCGCTTGCATTCCAAATTCTTTTTCGTGCGGAAGTTCCCTCGGGTACCAGCCCCGTAGGCTATCAGGAGTGGTTATGTCGGATCCAAACCGATGAAACCCGCATGCCGTCACGAGTCTTAAGATGCGGAATGTGAGATTGCCTAGAGCATCCCGCGTTCCTCGGCTGACCCTGGATTATCTTCTGTTTCAGATGACCTCCTCAGAAGTGGGAAGCTAGGTCCCTATCGAACCCCGGAAAATTTTCAAATTGCAATATCCCTTAAGTGATCTATATTAAATGCACAGTATATTTAACTTATTTAATTAGAAAAGGAATAATACTATATTATTAAAATAGTTTCAAAAATTACATATTATTTGTTTGTAATTTGTAAAAGATAAAAATGGTTCCTATGGGTTTTCATTAAGAGATAGACATTGTATTATGCTATCAAGGATTTTTATGTAAACATTTTCATGTTTCATATTTTGTTTTATAACCTATTTTAGTCAGCTTTCAATTAAATAAAAAAATTAAATCAGTGTAGGAATTTTTGAGTTTATTCGAAAACAAAAATACAAATCTTTCCTCTTCAAAAGATGTATGATGAAAATCTGTCGAATTTGTTGACATTTATGTTCACTGCTCCACTCCCTTTTGTAGTAGCGTGATATTATAAAGCCTATAACCTCCGTCCATAAATGGACTATTTAACAGATAAATATTTTTTCATTTCCAATTCCTGAGATTACACGTTCAAACAAACAAACAAATTCCTTAGCTTTATAATATTAGTACAGATGACAAAAATAGACCACTAATTACGGATATTTATTTATATCTAAAGCTTCATAAAACTAAAAATCAACAATACATATTATACTCACGTCTCTGTCTGACTATTCTAACATGATACAATTTGAAAAAATAACTTTAGATAAATCCGTAGGGGTCATATCCTACGCCTACCTTCACCAGAAAAAGTAATAAAAGCCAATGACCCTCACATTTCAAATGTAAATTGATCCCGCCGGCTGGCAGACATTTAAACATTTATTTACCGAGCTATGGGCAAAGTGCGGACTTAGGTTTCATCTCAATTTAACTGCAAACTACAAAATAAAAAGTTTAGGTGTTTAAAGCTACAAAATGCTGCGGCAAATGCCGTACTTTGTACGCTTTAACAGTAACGAATGAAAAATAGTGACGTTGTCTTAGCGAAGATTAAACACTTCGGGTAGGAAAGATAGCAAAAAGTGCTGCGGGTATACGAATAGGAGATGAGTCTACTTCAGTTTTTGTGGATAAAGTGAAATTGAAATTCAATGACAAGTGGATCAATAGTAACCGTATAATTATTATACATTATTTCTTTACAAAATAATATACAGTATCCGTAGCTGATGCTCAATACCTGAATAAGTGCTAGTGAAGTGAATCAAAATGGATCTTTTGTCAACAAACAAATGTACAACACATTCTAGTATAAAAGTTTTTAACCCCAATGTAATGAGTGAGATCAAAACAAAATATAAAAAGCCTAGCAGGAAACTGAAGAAGCATCGGTTCGTTATTTATAATGAATGCAATAAAAAACCTTTTCTTTTACTATGCTGGGAGGACAGTTTGAGATCAAGAGCTTAATGAAGCCTTCTCAGAAACATAATAGTAGGTATGTATAGCACAAACTTTATACCAGGTTTGTACAGTTGTAGAAACGCTTTATTCGTAAATTGGGTATTTGACAACTATTACAAAAAAATGAAAGTTATTGGATGAGATAGCTTATACGTAAATAATAACTAAACAAAATATTTCATTTTTACTAAATAAAATTGAGATTTTTTACCTGTATTTCACATGAGGCAAAATGCAAAAAATCTGTTGACGGTTCGCGTGACGTAACTATAAAAATTTTATTTGTGTGGAAACTTTTTCTCTTCATAGATATTATTTAGTGACGTCACGTGCAGAATGTCACGTTTCCAATAAAAAAAAAATTGCAAAGGTCCTCATTCTAATTGCTTCGAAATGTCACACAAAAAAACTTAGCCAAACGGTTTTTCGATCTTCTAACATTTTGACCAGAACACGAACCCTTGTAATAAGTTAAGCCTTCACGCCACCCGTTATAGAACCACCGACATGAAAACAGAACGTTTGAATTAAATATAACCCTGCATTTAAAACATTATACAACCATGATGGAAACGTTATTATGCCACAATTCGGCACACCGAAATGAATACCTTCATTTAATATGTGTTTGAGTAGCGCCCGCGATCAAAAACGGTTTTAAATGAATGGTTGAAAATGTTACAAGATTGGAGAAAATTGCCGCATTAACTTCGTAATTGAAATATTTAGTATTAATTGATAATGGCTTTAATAGCGATATTGTTTCGTTTAATAAGGTATATGAGGTTCGATGAAAACCTTTGGAGTGCTTTGTCTTTATTTCAACCGGTACCTCGGTTGATATAAAGACAAAGCACTGTTGCAGGTTATCTTAATATGGTTTTGGATCAACTACGTAAAAAGTGAATATAATTATAAGTATAAATTGTGAATTTACTGTAAACATTGCAATCCCGATATATTATATTTACCATTAAGCTGGCAATTTGTATACATGAATATTAACAATAAATACTTTACAATGCAGTTCATTTACAAATTTCGCCATGATTGTGCCAACCGAACCCGTTTGAATGGACATAATTGTGTACCTATTTATCTTATTACGGTCCACATTTCATTTACAGCTGACGTTGTAATTAGGCGGCACTTTTCAACGAAACGTGACTCTGATCAAAATCTTTCCTAAGCACAACAACTGAATCTAATCAATGTGTTCGATTACGTTCCAAAGTAAATTATGGATAATGATGGGGTGATGATAATAAAATGATTTACCAACTATGATTTTCATACAGTACAAAATTGGAATAGAAAATAATATAACGTTGCAGTAATATTATGCAAATGAACCGTACCTATAGCACATTCAATAATAAAATATTTTCTAACAGAGGTACCTTATAATTAAGAAGTTTTCAGCCGCAAATAAAGAAAACGACACTGCGAAATTAATGTGGGAGATACCTGTTCAGACAGATGTATATAGACGTAACTGTTGCATCTGATTATAATATAGGACCAAAAGAAATAGAGAAACTTAGCAAATATCACGCACTTAAAGTAGAAATCACCCGTTTATGGAATACACATACAGAAACCATACCCATAGTAATAGACACGACAGAAGTAGTAGCAAAAAGTATACACAGATACATATATAGATTAAATGCTAACATTAATATTCATATATTACAAAAACAAGCAGCCATTCACACTTCTACAATAATAAGTAAAGTTCTAGGGGACACAGTATTTGTAAATTCAGGGGAGTCCGAACCTCCTTTTCTCTGAGGGTCTCAGGGCGGGAGTTAGGAAAATACTAAGTGTAAACTTGAGAAAAAAACTTTTTTTAAAACCAAAAATGATGAAAATTCTAATACCATTTTATGAAGAAATGCTGAAATCCAGTAATAGGTAAAATAAATTTGTAATGAAACAAGGATTAGATGAGAACAAGTCATGGTGACGCGATTCAAATAATAAGCCGGTCAAGTGTGAGGTCTCGCGCACTGAACGTTTCGTAACTTAAGCTATATTTTGAATAGGTTGACTTAGTAGACGTTTGATTTTTGCACAGTTTCAAGACGCTTTAAACCTGAGTATGTATGTAGTATGAATTTGATACCTCTACGCATTCCTGAGAAAAAAGTCTTGACAGACAGACAGACGGACTACGAAGTGATCCTATAAGGGTACCGTTATTTTTCTGTTTAGGTACGGAATCCTAAAATAACTTCATTAATTATTATCTTACCCGGATCTGTACTAACCACCTTAAGCGATATCTTACAATTATGAACGCTCCTCTAGTCTGCCTACTCTTTAGGTTTAGGTTTAAAGACGTTTATTTCTCATAAAAACATAAAGTTCACTTAATATGAGATTTACAATAATTTTGAAATTTACAATAATGTTTTCCTCTATTCTGCCTACTTTAAATGATTACATTAAATTTGTTGTACATAATTTTTGAGTTTACTCTTATACACATTCAAATTATCAATATTTTTAATGTTGTTAGGTAGTTTATTATAAAGCTGTGCTCCATCGAATAATATCGTTTTTTTACCATAGTTAGTACGTGGACGAATTAACTGAATATTGTCTCTGTTTCTTAGAAAGTGAATTGATTCCCTCTTAGATAAGTGTATATTAGTTTGGATCGAATTAGTTATAATTTTTTTAACTAAAATGCAGGTCGTGTATATGTATAGTTGTTTTATGTTTAGTAATTTTGTTTCGTAATATATTTGATTTGATGGAGTCCGATAGTGATAGTGAAATAGTGCTTTTATTATTTTATTTTGAGTTCTTTGTAAAGAAATTAAATTTGTAACGGCAGCTGTACTGTACCCCATATTTCAATTAAATATTCGAGGTGTACTAAAGAGTTATATATAATTGTGCTTATTTTTTTGGAATAATATTTTTTATTTTTCGTACGGCTCCCAGTAGGGATGTTAATTTTTATTTTACGTAGTTAATATGTGGTTTCCAGCTCAATTTATTGTCTATCAACAACCCTAGATATTTCTCTTGGTTCGAAAGGCGTAGTTGCATATTATTTATTGTTAGAGGTGGGTGCTGAGGTATTTTTTTGTTTTTAGCTGCAAAAATCATATAAGAAGTTTTAGATGCGTTAATGGTTAATAAATTAAATTTATTTGAGCCATTCATTTAAGATATCAAGGTCCCTTTGAGCGTCGGTAATCATGTTTTGTATACAACCACCGAAGTAAAAAAGGCATGTGTCGTCAGCATAAAGTGTGAGGTGACCTGTTAATCCAATTTTGTTAATATTATTAACATAAATCAAGAACATTAGCGGCCCGATTATTGACCCTTGAGCTATACCAAAAGGTAGTATTTGTGTGGTACTTATGTAGTTGCCTATCTTAACTACTTGACATCTGTTATGTAAATATGACGCGAACATATTGTAAGCTGTATCTGTAACGCCGATGTTATATAACTTCTCTAGCATTTTTTGATGACTCACCGTATCGAACGCTTTTTTATATCAATAAAAATCCCTACTGCGATGTTTCGGGGATATAGGCGTGAGTTTATATTATATTAATATATGAACGCTTTCGAAAATTTCTGTTTTCTGGGCCTCGATTCTGTTAAAGTCATACCACTGAAACTATTAAAAAACCATTTACTTTTAGACTAAAAGGTTGCGGTTTAGTGTCTAAATTAAAAAGCCCTTTGTAGATTGAATGAAAATGTGTAATGAAATTCTTTTCGTTTAATTTTGACCTTTAAGCATATGGAAATAAAGTATATAATTTAATGCCATTTTTCGCAGTGTTTGGTATGACAGTGGTCTGATTGTATTGATAGTGGTATATTCAGTGTCGTTGTATAATTGTATGTAAACTGTATCCGTTTGTAACCTTAATATAATCTGAAGCTGTCATTAAACCAATAATTGGTTCGAAATTGAAAATCTGTAATCTTTTCTTCTCAGCTTTGAATCAAGGAGCATGATCAAAATTTAACAATAACAAATTGAATTCGGCTTTACATAAGGGCAATCTATTGTAAAATAATGATTGACGAAGGAAACCTGCCACGCACCCTCGGCTTGTCAACCCAAGGTTTGAGTACCCCTGCTACTTCTAGCAAGCAAACTTGTTACTAACTGATTCAGGTCAGTTTGGCATTTTCTACCGTAATTTGTTAATATCCTTAAATATTGCTATCGCAGGATTTCTTTCTCTTTAATAATTATTTGTTTGCAATAGCAAAGTTACCTTGTAAGATTCGTTGTTCGTTAATTGTTTTATCTTGTTACACTAACAATAATAATAATAATTAAGGACTTATTATGTAAAGCGGTTACTTACTTATTTCATTTTTAACAAAGAATCATTAGAGGTAACGTGGACTGACTAAACGATCCCTGTCAAGTGCAGTTTCCCTTATATTATTGCTATTTATTCGGGAAAACAAACAGTTGCATAATGTCCTTATTCTAAGTTCTTAATTTAACATAGTTGTAAGTATGTAACCTACAGCGTAATCCACATGTTATAAACTTGTTGAATGATTGTTTTGATATTTAGTGTACACCTTTAGTTCAGACGGTAATAGAGTTGAAATCAATAAAACAATTTACTTCATATCATAATATAATTTTTTATTTTTTTATACCACTTAGTTGACATACAAGCACACGGCCCACCTGTTGGAAAGTGATTACCGTGACCTATGGACGTCTGTAACACCAGAGGAGTCACAGTCGCGCTTTCAACCCTGTAAGTACAGAGTTTCTGTGCCGTCAGTAGAAGACAAAGCAGGACAAGCCTTTAGTCTTCCCACTGACAGCACAAATTCTCCAGTGAGCTCTGGCTACCCTACTCACCGCTGGGAACACAACACGAAGTTATTATAGCCACGGTATTCTGTAGGGCGGAGGTACTACCCCAGTCGGACTGCTCAATCGGGCGGGAATACCGCCGTGTCCTACCTCCTTAAAATCTTGATCTTGATCATTTTGAGACTTTGTAGTCAATATAGATCTGATGCTGGCTATACAAAAAAACTAACTAACATTCGTGAAATAAACTGGACGCCAAGCGTTAGAAAAAATAGATATATATATATATATATATATATATATATATATATATATATACACAATTATATAATATATATATATATATAATAATATATATATATATTAAATATTAAAATGTAGAAAGTTCTTGCGACTGTAATGTGGTGGCGGAGAAAGAATATAAGTATCACCACCTCATCTCATTCGAACGGTGTCGTAAGAGGCAACTAATGGAAAAATATGCAGACTATTTCACTGCGAAAGAAGGAAAACTCGAAATAGCCGTGCACCAACCCGTCTGGTCAGTGTGGAAATAGCAGGCTAAAGCCTCCTAACATTAGGAGATGCCTATATCCAGAAGTGGACTGTGATATGTTAATTGATTGATAGTAACTAATAAATTGAATGTAAATGTAACAAGTTTGATTGTTAAATTGTGATAATTGATCGGGTTCGGTTCACCAATTATTTCAATCAGTACAAAATAATATTTATTTAAAGTTAATTTGCATGTTAAAATAACACAGTGAGTCATTTTGCGGTCAGTTTATCTTTTATTTTATTCGATAATATAGGGTGATTGTATTTTGATGCAGATAACCAAATGTTCAGTTTTGTTGTTAATGTTTCAATTCAATTCTTAACCATTTGATAGAATTTGGCTCACTTTAGTAACAATTTGAGTATAATAAAAATTACTAATCTCAAATTGTTAATTGACAAATTAAAATAATAACAATATGATGGTACATGTGTACAGGCGAAAAGAAAATATGAAAAATATCAATAATGTGCGGGCAGATGAAGAAGCTTCTACATAACGAACTCGAAGACGGCGGACGTGCACCACTGAGCCAGTCAGCTTGTGACTACGGTCGGTGTAACCTAGTCGACACGTCAGGCAAATCACAGGTATGTATGTACCTCTATACTATGATCACGTTAATTCCCGTAAACAATTTTGTGTAAAAACAAGTTAGATGTATCTTAATTTAAAATGTTGAATAACGGGATTTTACATTGAAAATGTTTAGACTTTGGGCAGAGCTACTTGGATTTTTTCCTTCCACGAAGTTACGCCATACTACTTCTATTGTCTTTAATAATGTAGGCGTATTAAAATTCTATTTTGCGAGTGATGTGGTATGTAAGTAATAGTAAACGATTGGAAATGAAACTGTTAGATACTGATCTACTATAAAATTATACTACAAATAAATACACAACGGATATACGGCCTATGATTGCTTAAAAAAACCGAGATAATACATCCCAGTTTCACAAGGCAAGCGCACAATACTATAAGTTATTGAGACTTTTAAAACCATTCTGGTGAAGCTTCGATCAATAACCCTGGACATTAGCATCAGATCACGTAGTTTGAATTAGTTACACAAATTCAAATAAGAAGAATTGAAAAACTAAATTAATACTGAATAAACGAAGCGAAACTAAAAGTACATATGTTCTAAAATTAGAATTACACAGACAAGTATATTTGGTGTAGACAATTTTACAAGGTCAGTAGGATTGATAATTTTTAAACTCCTAAATAAATACTATAAAAAAGTTATCTATCTTTTTTATCCTAGCGTTACTCCCAGTCGCATCTGAAGTTTTCACCTCTGAGTCTGGGGTCCGTTTCACCAGTCTAAATGCGGATTTGGCTGAACTTTGATATTTTCCGTTAAGCGACGGCCAGCTGACCTACCCAATCCAAAGGCAAAGCATTGCAGCTAGACCAGTTGTAGGACTTTTTAGGGCACCAACCACCCGATAAAAAATGTATCGATATTCGATATCAAAGGTGTTCCAGAAAAGGACCTAATACCCATACCGGAATCCTTATGAGTCAGAAAAACTTTATATTAGGATTTTCTGAATATTCACCGGTAGGAATATCTGAGAGTTATTTATACACGAGGCATTTTCTCCACCCTACGTCACGTTAACGATTGAACACCGAGTGTGTGCTAGCATAGATAGGTTATAAGTCACGATTCATGGAGGAATATGTTGTTACATAAGCGGTGATGTATTACATGAAAGTCGATATTCTTAGGAATACTGACACAAGTGCCTAATCAGTGTCAATTTCGGTACAAAATATCTGTAAGAGAATTTGATATGAATAACTGTAGTCAGTAGAAAATATACTAAGATACAGTTTGTCAAATGGCAATGTACGTTATCGTGTTTAAAATAAATTTAACGGTATACTCGTCTAAACTTACGTGTAAATATAGAAGAACCAAAATCTTATTTAATATTCTTGTCTTCTGTCGTGCCGTAATATCAATAAATTAGAATTGAGTATAAAAACTCATTATAATCGTGCTAGATGTCTTATATTCTTAAAATGGCATGTTCTAAAATCCATATTTTTTTTTATTTTTTTTTTTTACGTGCGCAAAATCCCCACGGATACCTCCCCACCGGAGCCGGTGGAGGAGGTTATGTCGGACTCGAACCGACTTAAACGCACGCCGCCTGTGGGTCGCTTTGGTTGCCGAAGGTGAGGTTGACAGGCATATCCCTCGCACCCCGACCGACCCAGGGCCATCTCTCACGATCTGGCCCTCTTCTCGGGTGTGGGGACTACAGAGTCCCCAACTCGTCCCCGGAAACGGGGTGGCGCGCCACGCGCGCCACCGCCGCGGCCTGCTTCTGCCAGGGTAACAGGCGACTCCACCTGTCACCCCCAGGCCGGCGCTCATGGGGGGCGGAGGTCGTTCATCGACCTCCGACGCCCGAGTTTCCTTCGTACGCGGGCAGCTTGTCTTGCGATCCTTCGTCGCTCCCGCTGCCGCTCCCGCCCCGCCTCCTCCTTCACGAGCATTATTTGCTCGCAGAACGAGGCGCCGGCCGTCCACGCATCCGCGCAGCGAACCATCGCCGCGAGCAAGGTGGAGAGCGTGAGAACCCTCACTCCCAGGGCCGCCACAAGCTCCCGCCTCGGCGTCTTCCACGCCAGACACTCGGTGAGCGTGTGCGGACCTGAGTCCTCGCTCGCGTCGCACGTTGGCTCTTTCTGCATCCGACGCAGATACTTTCCGAGGCATCCGTGCTCGGTGATCATCTGTGTCAGACGGTACGAGAGGCTGCCGTGTGGCCTCTCTAGCCACTCCCCCATGATGGGTCTTACCGCCGCTACTACGGCGTGCCCTCCGGTTTTAAGTACTCTTGACATATCCTTTCTTTAAAATGCCTTCGATCTGATTGACATTGATGACATTGACAATCGATTCCTACCGGGTTTTCCATTCAACCCTCACTACATAAATTTGTTTAGCACTTATCTATGTGCCTCTTTGGACATGTTCTGGCTTTTTTATACCGCTTAGGTAGCAGACAAGCACACGGCCCACCTGATGGAAAGTGGTTACTGTGAACTATGGACGTTAGTAACACCAGAGGAGTCACAGTCGCGCTGCCAACCCTATAAGTACAGAGTTTCTGTGCCATCAGGGTAGAAGACAAAGCAGGACATGCCTTTAGTCTTCCCACTGACAGCACAAATTCTCCAGTGAGCTGCACATAAAATTATGCATTACCCCAGCCATTTGATTTTCTGCCATAACTTCTTTCAATATTACTGTTGTATCTCTCATCTCTTGCATACTCCGAACCCGCTCCATCACCTGCAGATCCTCCTCCGATGATGCCAAAATAACTTGATCATCCTTACTTACGTCCGTATAGGCATATTTCCGCACCTTAAATAGACTTTAAAATATTCCATATTTATAGATATGTTCATAAACTCTTGCAAAAGGAAATATACTGGGTAATAAAACACGCATTGAAAGGTTTATGCGATTTCACAGCAAATTCTGTATTGTAGAAGCTAATGTTGTATATGGTTGTTTTTTTAATGTTACTTACATATGCACAAAGTAAAGCTTTACGCTGCGATTCACTAAAGTAACTCACAAGCTTTTAAGTATCTAGGTCACTAAGTCGCTCGCTGAAGACCTTAGTGATGACTAAGACAGTGAGCGTAAAAGCAAATACCTACATTAGCTGTCCGACAAACAACAACAAAATTAACCATTCTAACTAAATGGCTACTATTATTCCACTTTATTCATCTTTTAAAAAACAGTGCCCAATCGGCATCGGGTGTACAGTATTAATATTAGATCTCGAATAATAATACTTTTTAATCAAGTTATCAAGGAAACTTTCTTAGTTGTTTATGGATTCACCAAGTGGGCAGTATGGGTCCAAGGTCCATCGTATGTTAAATGCAGAGAATACATTCTCCTTGCGTACCTCCCCCCCCCCCCCTCCCTTTCATATAACTAAATTTAAAAAATCCTTATGCGTTGGATAATCGTTTCAGAAGTAGTATTAGTGATTAGTAGGTTATTAAGTAGGTTGTAGAAGGTTTTTATGAGTATACCCTCCACATGAATTACAACGCTAGTTTCATATACTTTTAAAGTAAATATTGATAGTAATCTTTTAAACATAACATAATTGTAATGATTGTTTATTTTAAAAAAAACTCAAATTCTTCTAATATTTTACTATAAACATATCTAAATGTTATTTTCATAGTATGCATACTATTGAATAATAATTATGGTCTTGAAAAGTTTTTTTGAAAAAAGTTTATTCACTTTTAGAACTGTTCCCATATTTTTCATAATTATGTTTATTAAACTCTATCTATTAAACCTCGACGCAAAAACGACGGGATCTGTGCGTTTGTGCGTCTACTTTAAAATGCACATATTATACATTTATCTGTATGAAATTATTATAATGAAACTAAAAAAACTTTCAACTGAGTTGACTTTACGTTTATGTTTTAGTGTGTGTATGCGTGCATGCGTGCGTGCATTTGTGTGTGCGCGCGTATGTATATATATATATATATATACGAGAGCCTAGATAGATTTTCTTTAGAACTAAAATTTTAACATTTAATTTACCTCACTGTTTATACAGTCACATTTATTTATCAATTAACCAATTCTTACTAAACTAAAAAGATGTCCATGAAGTAAACGAAGACAAAAATATGATGAATTGACACTCAGTTTTGCCACAAATACACCCGACACGGGTCAACGTTCTTGAGCTCTCATAAAATATCTATCAATCATAATAAAAGTTTCCCAGTCCAATGAATCAATTAGGATAGTATATTTCAGCAGACTCCAATAAATATACTCGTATAATAATTGATTAGTCAGTGGCAAAAAAATATTGGGACCCTTAATATGACAGAATATGGACTGACATTGAACTGATCAAATAGTTAAGGAACTCTTACTTAGAAAGACTATGATATGAAACATGATGAACTATTTCAGAGTTTTAGCGTAAAGTTAGATTAGTAGACTATAGGGTTTCTTTTATTATTTGAAACCAGGCATCTTCATTATCATCATTCAGATGTATTTTACCGTTTGCATCTGAGGCCAAGGTAAACTCAGAGATTTTCTACTTCACACGATCTTAGGCGTCCATGGCAGTGGTATGATCGCAGATGAGTATGTGAAATCAGGTAGTCACTGCAATGTAGGTGTTTGCCTCTGCCTATCATTTCAAGTGTATACGGACGTAAGGATTGTGTAAAGGGCTTCAGCGTGAGCGTTACGCCCCAGGTGTTGCATACCTCCATAGGCCACAGTAACCACTTCCCATCAGGTGGACCGTTTGCTAGTCTACCACCTAAGTGTTATATAAAAAAAAACCTTACCACTATGTAAGTAGTTAAGTAGGTATAAAAGATTCACGTTACACAATTTACACTGAACATGTGTTGGAATGAATTCCTTATTGATCGCCAATATTGGTTATGTTCATTACGAATGTTTTCCTTGTAAACTAACATCTATCTGTGTACCTACAAGACGTTATTGCATCCGTAAGGCTTGAGTCGCATTCTCACTGTCTGCACCAAAGAAAGAAAACACGTATTTCTGACAATGCACACGCGTGCGCTTCGACACGTCACCTTCCACGGAGAGTCGTGCGCGCTGCCCTCGTGGCCGCATGCAACAAGTGCAACCACACGAGAGACCCGAGGGGGTGCTTATTCGCGTCAGTTTGTTTCCTGCCGCAGTCAAGGGTATTAGAATGCAATAGGCATATTGTTTAGACACGGCGTGTAATTGTTATCCAATGACTATATTTTATTAACCCCCGACGCAAAAACGACGGGGTGTAATAGGTTTGACGTGTCTGTCTGTGGCATCGTAGCTCCTGAAAGGATGAACCAATTTGGATTTAGTTTTTTTTGTTTAACAGGTATATTAGTCGAGAATGTTAGCTATGTTTGAAAAAAATCGGTCCAAGATGGCCACTACAAAATGACGGAGTAAATATGTTTTCTCACCTCCCTCAATATGGGTATTAAATGAAAGAGCTTGACTAGTAGAATACCATACAATATGACAAATTTCAAAGCCAAGATGGCCGCCTCCATAAAATGGCGAATTACATTTTATTTCACAATTCCCTCAATATGGGTATCAAATCAAATTGCATGACGAGTAGATTAATATTAAAAGTGTAAAATAAAAATTAATTTAAAAATTTAAGAAACCCCCGTCACAAAAAACAATCCCTAAAAAGTGGAAAATAAGTTGTGTTAGTTAGCTCTACAACTTTGATATACCTTGTAATACATATTTGGATTCAAGCGTTGTCACTGTCGGGGGGGTACCTTGGATCGTTTCGATAATATGACGTAGTCCTCTACCAGTTAGGGTCCCCCGACATGACAATGCTTGAGGCAAAATATATGATATAATTATAATATTCCCCAATACTAGTGACACACATGGGAGTAATGGTCACAAACAAATTGACAATGCTATTTATACTGTAGATTGATGGCACTTGGTGGAATTTGTTGTTACACATATTGATAACTCACTTGTACTTTTCCACATTACTTTATTGCTTATTACACCTGACCGGTTTCGCCTTACGGCATCCTCAAAGGTTTATAATGACATTTAATCCTTAAATGTCATTATAAACCTTTGAGGATGCCGTAACATTTAATCCTTATAATGACATTTAATCCTTAAATGTCATTATAAACCTTTGAGGATGCCGTAACATTTAATCCTTAAATGTCATTATAAACCTTTGAGGATGCCGTAAGGCGAAACCGGTCAGGTGTAATAAGCAATAAAGTAATGTGGAAAAGTACAAGTGAGTTATCAATATGTGTAAATTGACAATGATAAAATTTGTGAGCATTATTCCCTCAGGTAGGGCAACCTGCCAATCTAACAAAAGTAGACCTGAAGCGGTGGTACCAATCAATACTAAAAACTAAACAGCCAAAAAGTTAAACTCTCTTGGGAGATAGTAGAAGGTAATATTTTTGTAGCCAACATACCTACATTGGGTTGCCGCCATACCTTACTTTTTGTTGACTGTACTTGCTATTGCTATGCGTATACTCGTGGGTACTTTGCAATTCAACGAGAATTCGATACTTTTGAATATGTATGTAGTATGTGCTCTGTTGCGTGCTCTAATTAATACTGGGCGCTAGCAAGTACTGTACAATGTTTTGAAGTGATTTTCAATTAAATTTTAGTAAAGTCAGGATTTCATCACCAAATAGATGTAGATGAAATGAGATCTCGAATGGAATCACGGACTAGAAAGCGATGGGCTACTGAGCCTCTCAGCCTGTTACCACGACTGACGTGTACCTAGACGAAATGTCAGGCAATTCAAAGTTATGCATGTACCTATACCATAATCATATTAATACTTATTTTATTTAAATTTACTGTAGGTATAACAATTCATTCAATATTATAAACTTTTTAAGCTGTAAGTATCTATTTATAACGTAAATAACGAATTATTATGAATATTTTCCGCAAAACTATATATCGATACTGTACTTTTTTAAATTTAAATAACTCTCTCTCACACAAATCCTACGTTCAAACCTAATCGAACAGAAATCTTTGTCACATTATTTAAATTGAGGAAGACAATTCTATAGCTTTTTCAACAGATTTTTTTATAGAGATACTGTACATTGGGGACTATGTTATTCGTATATCAAGGAATAGCAAATGTATCCAGTTGATTGAATTAATTCAAAGGATACAGCTTTGTTTTGTTCACAAGTTAATTTATTACACGCGAACAATGGTTTCCTGATCTTGACTGAGTTTCCCTAAAACTTAGTGATAATGCATCCATGCATTAAACTGGTGTTGGGAACTTGTAATTAAAACTTTACCATACAACTTTGTGATAGAATAATCTTGGTTTAATAACGGTACTTTGAAGACAAAAGCAAAAGGGTGGATTACTATTGTTGCAGTTAAGATTATTTTATTTTATTTTTATTGTTTTATATTTCATTTTTGTGCATACATTAATTGAATATGTCTAGAAGAAAGAAAAGTATTTTTTTATACCACTTAGGTGGCAGACAAGCACACGGCCCACCTGATGGGAAGTGGTTTATTTCAGTGCTACAAAAATAAACAAAAAATAAACAGTACTATGGTCCAGTCAGCCAAGGTGCGAGTTCCTGCACTAGTACCTGGTTTTCGATTAGCTCTTAAACTGCTTCTGATACATTATTGACGATGAGAATTAAATTTACTTGTAGTTTGTATGTTGAACACTATTTGCGAATGACCTATCTCTAAGGCTCCTCTACACGTAGACAGATGCATTAGCAGACATCAGCAGATGAATCCGTAGATGGATCACCACGAGCTGTCCACACATCTGTAGGTTCATTAGTCTGCGTTGGTTCTCAATAGACGCAATACGTAAGCACGCTAAATGGTCGATATTGAAACCGTAGCCGCCGCAGCCATTAGAGCGAAAAAGAAAAAATGTTATTTCTGTTCATTATTGAATTTTTTTCCCACTTTTTTTTCTTAGTAACGAATTTTTCATCAAGATAATTAGCCGATTTTTTCCCATTTAAGCAGAGAACACCACAGAATAAATTCTAGTAATCGATATATGTCAACGCATTTATAGTTTATAATATTTCATTGATTTTATTGAATAAAAACGATAAAAGAAACTACAAGAAGAACGCGTGCAGTCTCATTCGCTTCCCCATAAATACTGATCAGTCGTCAGACATGTGGATAGACTGCTCTTGCACACGCCACTAACCCTTTGATCCGGGCCGTACAAAAACCAACAACAAACTGATGAATGCCGGACGCATCTGCCGACATCATCAAATACCTACCACAGATAAGTAAATCACACCGTCTACACGTCGGTGCACGTGTCCGCTGATGAAATCGGCAGATGCATCTGTCTACGTGTAGAGGAACCTTAAGATATATCAAAATTTATAAACAAAAATTCGATGCACGATATTCAATATCAAACTGACAATGAAACGAACAACGAAAGCAGTTAGCAGTAAGCAGGAAGGACAGTAAATATTTACAGCTACTAACAACAAAATGGTAGAATAATGGAAAACGTATTTAAACCAATAGCGTCGGAGACAAAGAACGTTAAACTAAAACGTCCAATTGTAAAACCATTGCATTCACAGTACAAAATTACTGAAGATTGCAATCTTTTGCGCAGTAGGTATAAATAAAACTGTATTTAAAATTACTAACCCACTTTATTATACATTAAAAGCAAGTATTACTAAGACTTGCTCTTATCTAAGTTTATCTTTTTTTTTAATACCATTTAGATGGCAGGCAAGCACGCGGCCACTCGCGCTGCCGACCCTGAAGAAACCTTCTAATGCCCCTCTTGAAGTTACAAATATTGTAGGCACTTTGGAAAATTGCAGTAGGGAGTTCATTCCACAGCTTGAGTGCGGGAATGACGTTTATTTCATACCACACTGCGCACCGTCTCAGGTCGCAATGTGTGAGGATGAATTTCCGAGAGATTCCACACTACCTGCAAGTATGGGATTGTCGACTAGCCTCAACACCCGTCTTTGCACCGAGTCAAAGGGGTCAAGTTGATATGCAGGCGCTTCAACAAAAAGGTGACAGCAGCACTCCATGTGGGACCGGACCTGTGCCTTATAAAGAAGGAGTCGCTGCCCCGCTGTGAAGTACTGCTTCATTCTTTCATCATTCATTAAGAAATTAAGTAAAATAGGTGTAGTCTTACGAAACACTGGTAAACATATTAAAATCGAATAACATCATCAATCTCCGAGCCTTTTTCCTAATTCGGTCGTGGTCGGCTTTCTAGTCTAACTATGTTGCGGCTGAACATCCATATTTTCCGTGAAATGAGTCCCATCTGACCCATACAACCAATTGGCCATATCGAAATTCTGTAATTAGACTAGCCCAAGTTTTGAGGGCTCCTACTACTCGTAATGACTGCCATAGATGTTAGACCTCAATGAAATCGAACGACATAATACGGTAATATTGACAAAAGTCTGTATCTATACTCGTAGGTACTTATGTTTGTAACCTCACAACGAAGAAATAGCTGTAGGTACTTCAATGAGACTGTTATTGTTATAACAATGTTATTTCACTTTAACAGTAGATGAACCTTAACATTAATTCAAATAGAAAGACAGATACTTATTGATAAGACTAATAGAGGAGATGAGTACGTTAATACCGCTATTAATCCATACCAAGGTCACTTGCAAGTCAACGACATCCTCCATAGCGTGGCGGTAGGGAACGCGGCCGCTATGCAGGAGGCGCTGGTTCGATTGCCGCTTAATGTAAATATTTACATACATACATATAATCACGCCTTTATCCCTGGAGGGTTAGGCAGAGGTGAATTAACACCCACATTTCACCAATTCGATCCCACGTAATAGGGGGTGAGCCTATTGCCGTATTCCGGGCACTACTGTTGATTCGAGCCATGCATCTGAGGCACAGAGTCTGGGCTATATATATCTGTTTGATGTTAAACAGTCCTATCCCTTAGTCGCCTTGTACGACACCGCATGGAAAGAGATGGGGTAGTTGTAATTGCATGAATATTAAGGCATTTGCATTGATCTGGTCATGCCTCGGAAACCAGGTTAAGCCATCGATTCCGGTTGCCATACCTACATCTATGGCAGTCGGTATGGGAAGTTGGAGCCCTAAAAAGTCCAACATCTGATCTAACTGCAATGCTTCGATATCGCATTTGGATTGAGGATGTCAGATGACTGCCATCTGACATCCTCAATCCAAATGAAATGCGATCCAATGCGATGCGCTTTACGGAAAATATCGAAGTTAAACCAGACTTACAGCCTATGTCCTTTTTTAAGGTCTAATCTATCCCTATACCGTATTTCATCAAAAGAGAAAAAAAATCAGCGTGAAAACGTAACCAGCACCACAATCATTACCAGCACACGTGTTTCCTTCTTCCTACAGTCCCGAGGCCTTTAAGCGGGGCGTGAAAAAGCATCTGATGAGGCCGCCAAGCTGAGTGCCACCATTTTAACACTTAGTGTCTGTAATGGTGACCCTCTTTTCTGAGACTTTGCCTTTAGCTTACCATCAGGCGAGGTGAGGTCAAGTTGGTGTGTCCTATATATATATATAAAAAAACATACAGACAGACAGAGTTGTTACTTTCGCATTAATAATATTAGTACAAAAAAAAATGCTTTTAAAATAATCTTAGGGACTTCGAAGCAAGTACGATGAAATTTTCATGCGCTAAAAGGACAACGGTGTGACTTGGACAGCTTGTTAGTACATTTCACTGTACTGGCATAGTTAGTACAATTTGGAGCAGACGTGTAGACGTCATCGTTTGTCTGAAATCATTCTCAAAGAATTTATTTATTTATTTATCAAGGTACATCAACAGTATACATATTATACATTTCCTATAATAGTTGCATCCGTGAAATATTCCAATATACATACCTATTAGAGACGTACACAACATTCGCATGCATTAAAATAATAATTGTACGAATTTAGTTAGACAAAAGAGTGAAACAATTAGTACAGTTAGTATTTAGACAAATAATAATTTGTTTATTAATAATACATCAATTTGATTCGATTTTAGTCTGACTATTAAAATTAAATAATGGAATGAATAAAGTGTGAAATTTGCATAGGTACATTGAAATCATAAGAAATTTGATTATTAAAATAATTACATCGATATACTGAACATTGATTACATTTACTAAATTGATTACATTGATTGAAATTGTGAAATTGATTGAGAATCACGGAATTCAATCCATAGTTAAATTAAATCAAATTCCAATTCAAACTCAAATTCAAATTCAAACCCAAATTCAAATCCAAATTCAAACTAAATTCAAATTAAAACCCAAACCCAACCTCAAATACAAATCCGGAACCAAATCCGAATTCAAACTATATTTCAATCCGAATTCAATTTAAAATAGTCACAGTCTAGAATGGCAAAGAACATGAAAATATTAGTACCTAGGTCTTTCATTCTATTACTTTCATGAGGATCCATTCAAGAACCAGTTGTTCGTGTATATTACTTACCATTGTGTAGTAGTTAATAAGTGTAAGATTTTGATGCAAGCAGGATTAATGCTCAAATAAAGAAGAGGACTTAATTTGGAAAATGTTTTAATATTCGTACCTAATTAAAAATGTTTATCATCACTCTGAGAGAGGTTTACTATAGATAGTTGTAGATAGTTAGTTCATTACCATCAACGCAATTAATTACTTTAAAAGATTCATACATGTAAATATATAAATTATATAAACACAATGTATTACTGTATCTCTGCAGAGATAAGTTGACTTTTACGGAAGCGATTACTGATTGAACTTTCAACCACAGAGCCCACTCGATCAGCAGGTGTAGTGAGCTTGTCTTCCAAACCCACCCTTAAGTTATTGAAGGACCTCCAATTATTCTACAAAGCAAAATAAATTTCGCAATTTTTTATTTTGCTATATTATGTAAACAAACAGTTTTTACAATTGTTATTGATACAGTCTACATCAGATCGATATTGACGAAAAAAGTACTCAAAAAATGATCTTAATGCCTTGGTTCCCTCCCCCTTCCTTTTGTCGGAATGTTCTGATATTTTAATACACACCATTAGTTCGGAAAATAATACAATTTTATTCAATAAAAAAATGATTGGCTCTTAATACCTTGGTTTTAAGAACTTTTGAGACTGTAGTCAAAATCATTCTGTCACCGATTGTACCTTAAATAATGTCTGAAAACAATTTATTATGTTATACTTTCGTTCGCATATTTGAAAGAACGAGCCTATTACCTTCAGTTCTGAACTTTTTTCATTCACAAGGTCATATAATACAACTTATAATAGGGTTAGATATCTTATGAAACTTCGAATGGCATAAAAAAATAATATTCTACCCTAAACAAGAAAATCCAAGGCTTACATTTCAATTTTAGGTTATTCTTTCCATTTCGCATTCGACACGAATTCTGCACGAAATTTATATTCACTACACAGACTGCTTCCTTTACAATTTAATCTATATTAAAATACAAACTTCATCTTCTACATTCACTTTATACAATAGTATCGTGATGAAGCGACAGGTTATTTTTGTTAACTTATTACCATGCCAACATTTGTGATACCAACTGTTACAGACTTTCTACGTTTCCGAAAGTAGTTTCCAAGATCATTATGAAATTATTTTGTTCTGATATAAAAAGATCTTACTTTGCTTCAAAGGTAGCAGGCAAACTTAAAAAATAGAACACGTCGGTTTTCCCGTCCCAATTGAGCAGTCCGACTGGAGAAGTACCTCCACCCTACAGAATACCGCGGTCATAATAACCTTATGTTGTATTCCCGGCCTTGACTAAGGTAACTAGAGCTCACTGGAGAATTTTTGTACTGTAAGTGAGAAGATCAAAGGCTTGTCCTGCTTTGTCTTCTACAGAACGGCACAGAAACTCTCTATTCTGACAGGGTCGGCAGCACAAGTGTGAAGTACTTTCCATTAGATGGACTGTGTGCTTGTCTGCCACATAAGTTATTTAAAAAAATCCAACATTCCACCATGTTGTATTATTTTTGTTTGAATTTGAACAACAATATTACAGTTATTACCTCTTAACTACACTTGTGCATACCAATACACCAGACTACGATATACCGTTTATCTTGTTCATTTGCAAATTGTAAATGCTTGGGGTAACTTCAATTCGGTGCTGTGGGTGGGTGTATTTTCCTACTTTATTTTATCAATATTACCTGTATGTACCTATAGATAGTCTCAACTGTCATCGTCATCGGGCGGGTGACGGGGTTGAATCAAAGAATCAATTTCACTTATTCAGTTTAGGCACACAAAGAGCACATATGAACGTCAAAATTTTACAATTGGATTATGTCAAGAAATAATATAAAAATATTAAATAATGTAAAAATAAATCATTGGAAAATGATTCTTTCGCTGGTTCGGTAGGTTAGTTCTACTGAGAAGATACCAGCAAGAAACTCAGCAAACTACATTAGAACTAGATTATTTTTCTTTTTTAAATTTGTTTTGGTTTACAATTTATTTTGTGCGAGCAAGCAAGAGACTTATGTTGACCACGCATTAACATCATTAAGATACTCATCCACTTTCTAGTAACCTTTACTCATTATAGTTTTTTTCACTTCTATTTTAAATTTATTTATTGGCATTTTATTCGGTTGGATCATGTCATTCGGTGGCACGATAGCTGGCGCTTGAAAGATTGACCGTAATACTTTCGGTCTGATACGCGGGAATAGGAACCCCATGACAGTCCAACATATAGTACTTTCAAAAAAAGAAATGAACTTTCAGCACGCATACTGGCTTTTATGTCCTTTCTAATCCTTTAGCTATTTTATTCAATTTTATTTCACCATATACTAGACATTGTAATTGCACAACACTGTTATATTTCAGATAGACTGTTCTCATATATCATATTACTGTCATCAAAATAGAATGCGGCGTATGAAGCATATTTCAGACCTCCTTCTTACATTAACATAGTCTTATATCTATTTTGTCCAATTTTAACAAGAAACTAATTTTGCTAAACACATAATTTGTAAATGATATTGCACGTGAGACCTTATTATGACCTTCTCATGAGCTTGTTATGGTAAACGAGCTAGCAATAATCATTTGTAAGAACGTTTGCCTAAGCAAACACCTTTTGGAGTCTAACTGTGCCTCGACTTGTAATCCCCTAAAGAGCTCTGTTTACACAAAAGATCGTGGAGCTAAGTAGATGCGAATAATCTTTTATGTGATAAAAATTACTGTTCGTATTTTCATTTCGCCAAATCATGCTAAGTTGCCGAGAAATAACAGCCGACTGGCTTATAATGGAAACGCGCAGGCTATATTTATAATGTTATGTAGTAACTATTAACCAAGTGCCTAACCGTATCTCATAATTTTGTAAAAGAAATTGCTCAATGTCCACAAAGTTACCAATCTGTACATCTAATTGAGATAGTAGGAGTGGGAGAAATATTTAGACTCCTTCAAAAAGATCATTTGTTAAAATAAATGCTGGCAGTTTGTAAATACCTATTAGAAAAGCGCTGTAAAACTTAAATGATATATTTACAAAGAACAAAGCATTACCAGGCACATAAAACAAATGTATAATACTACTATCAATGCAGCTGTATATTTTGATAAGTATGTAGGTATTTAAACAAACAAGTCTTGAAAGACCATATCTATTCAGAAATCCACCGAATAACAAAATGTTTCATGAAAGTTAACACAAAAACGATTATTTATTGACAAAAGCATACTGAAATATTGTTCAATTGTCTGAATTGCTCAATATCAAATACACGAGGTCTGGATGGATAATGTACAGTTTACTGTATATTATCAATACAGACAGAGGTATATGTTAATAGACCTCTGTCTTGTGACTTCGATAACCGCAGACGTTCTTGTATAAATTTGTAATAGTAAAGTTTACGATTCTATGGTACTGTGGTAACTTTCACAGATTGAAAGGTGGTCATTGCCTTAGCTTGCATATAGGTATAATTTCGTAGCCGACTGCATACGACAACTGCAGATGCATGCAGCAGATACATACCTCAATAAATACAGAGCAGATGAATGTGTATTTGTGTGAATAAATAGGTGTATTTTTATCACTTAAACCTATTTCTTCCAGGCATTATATTTATATAGATATGTTGTATAACTATACCAATTACAGTCAAAAATATGGCAGATTATAAATCTGAGAATTGTATGTTTTTTTAATTCTGTTGTATGTCAAATGACTATACAAATACATAGTTTTATTTGTTATTCGTTTTGGGTCTAGTCATCTTTTAACAATGGTTAAAAATAAAAACTAATTGAATAAAGAAAATGGTTAAAGTTTAAAAAATTAAATAATCTCCATAAATTAAATTCTAATAAAAGTTATGTAACGACGCCTCGACAGTAAATGTTTTAATTTCTTACATCTTGTCCATAATTTGCTGAAAGTTTGAATGACCTCGCCTCGCCTTGTAAATATAATAATAAATTGTGAATTTCGTTTTGACAATGAACTAAAATATCGCAGCAACTTTGACTCTCAAAATGATGCTCAAAATGATAAAGTTGTAAACTTCCAAGGAGTTTCTCACCTGTTCATCAAGTTGTTTGACACAATTAGTTTGCTTATAATAATTTTAACTTCCTTATGAAATTAATTTGTTCCTGTTTGTTTCGAGAATTTAATGAGTTAAGATTGCAAACTCAAATCATTATGTTCAATTGTTGGGTGTTCCGTTTCTAATTAAATATTGTTCCGTAATTTGTATTTTCAGAAATTTCAGAAGTATAGAATTTTTTATTTATTTTTTATTTTATTTGCTCCAAAACAATATTTCACCACCACACCTGTAACGTAACCATGTTCTATGGAAATAAAGTTTGAGTTTGAGTTTATTTAGAATGTATGTTTCTTTATTAAACTTACAGCAAATATTAGCTTGATAAGAATTGTATGTTGTTTTAGTAGATCTACAAATAGTTCGTTGTATAATTTTATTCTTATTATTTACATAGTGTACGTGGGAGTTATCTAAATTAAAATATAAAAACAATACAGAATATAACAATCCCGCAGGTTCAGGCATCAAAGAATTCCTCCACCAGACCACTGATGTCAACCGGGAGGGTGGCCAGAAGGATGGCGGCACGTTGCCACGTTGAATGGCAATACCAATCCTTTGCACAAGGAATAAACTAGCCCTCTGGTCACGGGTAGCGTCAATTAAACGTTTAGAAGTGTCTCTAAACAAAAGACGGGCACTTGGACCCCATGATCCCAGCCTCTCAACCCCAAACGGCTCAAATATGTAATTACCACTTATATTACTATACTTGCGCCGTTTGAGGGTCTCTGCCGACACAGCAGCAGCGCAGGCGCAGTTTGCAGTCCCTGAAAGATGTGAAGGCGCAAGGGTGTCAGCACATGTTGCACCAATGATATTCCATCTGGCCTCTTGCCATCGTCGTGGGCCAAGCGAGTAGGTTTTAATATAGCTGGAATGCCAGCGGTGACAAGAGTCCGACGGATTGTGTCATTGATATACCCGTGCTGCGACAGCCATCCTGCACTCCTGCCGCAGGCGAGACTATGGTGTCCAAGGCTACCAAGTTCTTCTCTACAGCGACATCGATGCGGAGAAACGCAAGGAAGGTAAGCAGCGATATGGAAGCTGTTATCATCCAACATGGTACCAATGTTAGGCGACGATAGGGCTTGAAGCCAAACACTTGATTCCCATTCCCCCACAGCCAAAAGGCGAGCACGCTTCGCATCATTGGTAGAAATAGAAATTAGATGTTTTCTTGCCATGTTGCAGAGCGGCACGTCCCATTGTCTCGGTGAAGATGGGTTGGCTGGCAAATCAGCGTTTGGGCAAAACATTTTCCAAGCATTTAAACCTTTCAGCCTTTTTTTTTTTTTTTTTTTTTTTATACCACTAAGTTAGCAGACAAGCACACGGCCCATTTGATGGGAAGCGGTTACCGTGGCCTATGGACGTATGCAACACCAGGGGTGTCACACTCGTGCTGCCGACCATGAAGAAACCTTCTGATGCCCCTCTTGAAGAACCCCATATTGTAGGCGCTTGGAAAAACAGCAGCAGGGAGGTCATTCCACAGCTTGAGTGTGCGTGGGATGAAGTTTCTTTCATACCGCACAGTGCGCACCGTCTCAGGTCGCAATGTGTGGGGATGAATTCCCTGTCTATGGCGAGAGGTGCGATGATAGAATGTAGCTACGGGCATCATGTCAAACAATTCATCTGAGCACAAACCATTGTATAGGCGGTAGAACACACACAGTGAGGCAAAATCCCTCCTAAGGCTAAGAGGTTCCACTCTACCTGTGAGTATTGGATTGTCAACCAGCCTCAATGCCCGTCTTTGCAACGAGTCGAAGGGGTCAAGCTGGTATGCAGGTGCTCCAGCAAAAAGGTGACAGCAGTACTCCATGTGAGGCCGGACCTGTGCCTTATAAAGAAGGAGTTGCTGCCCCGCAGTGAAGTACTGCTTCGCCCTGTTGAGCACTCCGAGTTTTCTTGATGCCAACTTAACCTTGTCCTGCAAATGACTTCGGTATTGGACGTCGCTGGAGATATCGACACCAAGGATCCCGATACTCGAGGAGATGGTAAGCGGTGTGCCCAGGAATTGCGGCGCTACAATGAATGGGGTTTTCTTAGCGGTGAATACACATACTTGTGTCTTAGAGGGGTTGAATTGGAAGTCGTTTCAATTCAACCCGCATAACAATGAATGGAGCCATCAGACAGCATGTCATTGATATGCAGCAGAAACAGCGTCGGAGACAACACGGAGCCTTGTGGGACACCAGCGTTTATGTTCATGCGGTCCGAGCAGCTGCCGTCGACGACAGCTTGGATGCTTCTGTTGGACAAAAAGCTGGCGATCCATTCGCAAAGTCCCTCGGGGAGTCCATAGTACGGCAACTTCGCAAGAAGACCTTTGTGCCAGACCCGATCGAAGGCCTTTGCTATATCGAGGCTGACCGCTAGTGCCTCACCCCGACTCTCGATGGCTTGCGACCACCGGTTTGTGAGATACACAAGAAGGTCACCGGTTGAGCGACGGTGGCGAAAGCCGTACTGTCGGTCGCTCAGTAGATCGTTTCCTTCAAGGTATCTCAGGAGCTGTGTATTAATGACACGCTCCATAACCTTCGAGAGTAGGGAGGTTATAGCGATAGGCCTGTAATTGGTCGGATCTGTCCTGTCACCTTTCTTAGGTACAGGGTGCACGAATGCGGTCTTCCACGAGGCTGGGACCTGCCGCGCGGAGTAGGAGAGTGCGAAAAGGCGTGTAAGTACAGGGCACAGCTCGGGGGCGCAGTGTTTAAGCACCATCGCCGGTATACCGTCCGGCCCACTCGACTTCCGAACATCTAGGGACTTAAGCTCACGCCGGACCGCCCGTTGCGTGATTTTAACTTCAGACATGGAAGCACCACAGCTGGGCATTATGGGTGGTTCGGCGTCCCCGTCGTTCATAGTCGAGTTTGACGCAAAGTGATTACCCAACAGATCGGCTTTCTCCTTAGCGCCATGGGCCAGACTACCATCGGATTTTTGCAGCGGTGGAAGGCAAGACTGGCAGAAGTTTCCCTCGGCAGCTCGCAAGCCGCTCGCCAATTCTGCCGATGAACTCAAACTTAGCCCTGGCCGTAGCTTTTTTACTAGACCTCGAGGCGGCATTCAACTTTCGCTTCACTTCAGTGATATTAGGATCTTTATTGGCAAGAGCCGTGGTCCAAGCCCTGTATGCAGATTGCTTGTGGTCTCTTGCTTCTCTGCAGGGCCTATTAAACCAAGGGCGTTTGCTCTCTCCTGTTGCGATCCAGCGGTTCGGAATATAGCATTCCATACCCGCTAGGATCGCATCAGCTACTGCTGTTGCACAGGAGCTGGCATCATTTGAAGTGAAGCAAAGCCGCCTCCACGGGTACGACGCGAAGAATTCTCGCAGTCCATCCCAGTCTGCCGACTTGTAGTGCCAGACATGCCGCCATTGAGAGTCACTTGCGCCCGAATGAGGCTGTGGTCCGAAGTACCAAGTGATGCTTCCACTGTTACTGAGTATTCGTCCGGGCGTGAAGTCAGCAGAAGGTCCAGTATAGAGCTTCTATGGGTCTCTATTTCTGGTGTTCTAGTAATAGAATGCACCTTTCCTGGTACTTCCGAAATAGTTAGGCTAGGGGTTAAGATTTTTCTAATTAATTCATCCGTGCCATGCTCTGAAGATGAAAATGCTGGCAGACTTAGCGGATTGATAAAAAAACTAATTTATTGATCATAGAACATCAACACTAAATTTCAGTTCAACTGAAATATTTTCTCTTTTGTTTTAACTCTATTCTATAACCAAAATGAAATAATGAAACCAAAGTTGTGTGAAAAATAAACAGATTTTATTACGGTGACGTTATTGGAGGTTATTTGAATAGCACTTGCGGATCGTTCCATTCGCTTTAAAATTTTAGTTATGAAATATAGAACAATCTCAATTCATATTTCAGTTATAAAATAATATCATAACGTATTGTAGGTAAAATTACCTACTCTTTTTTCATACACCAACTGACCTGCTGCAAGGCTTTTATTCAATCCACATGACATGTTTGTGTAATCATCGTAAAATATAATTATCACATGATTATCACGAAATATGCAAAGAGATATATTTATATAAAGAGAATACAACATTGAAATATGTCTGATTCAATTAAATTTGCCTTGATCTCTCCTGACATAAGTGGTAGTGTGAAATGATAGTTTAATTATTATGGTGGCGGAGGTGGGACGGGATGTTCATTCATTGAAAATGATATCTCAAATAGTAAACTAATATTTTATATTTTAAACGTACGGAAAATAAATATGTCTATATTACTGTACATTATCAGTCCAGACCTCGCGTATTTGATATCGTATGTCCATACAGGCATGAGTATTTGTTTAAAATTACTACTTTTCCGAAATAACATTATAATAATTAGAATTAAATCATTGAAAACAAGGACATGCAATCTCTTCCATTTCTACAAGCAATTTTACATTTTACAATCACGACTCTTGTATAAAACGAAAGCTCAGCTATGCAATTCTAGAAGCTTATAGCGTCGAGCACAGCTATGCGTCATTGGTCGTACTGGGTGACGTCACTGGAAATCGACCAATGACAACGTCTATAAAGATCGGTCATCACGCTTTATGCTTAAAGAATTGTACAGTAGAACAGATCTGCCAATTGTTCTACATGCCCCAAAAAATGGCAATTCCATATTTGAATTCCTAACTTCATCCAACCAGCCAATTAAGGCGAGCACGAGTTGAGGGATTTGTTGCGCTCTTGAGTGGTAAGCTTGTCAGCTAATAAGTGTCGGCTGACTGATGAAATCCAAAAATTGTATGATGAAACATGACCATGTATATACATTTAACGCACCATAAGTTATTAAAATAATAATGTTATCCTATCAATGGTTATCATAATTAACGTTTATGTTACTAATGGCTCTCAAATATTATTTTACTTTACCATATTAAATGAAGGAAATGCCTTATTGGGTCATTGTATACATTGTATTCAAGATTAGTGACACATTTACATTATAACGTAAAATTCGCACTTACTACCAAAAAAAAACAACTAAATCGCGATAGAATCTGATAAATTTAATAATTTTAACAAGTGAAATTCGCGTAATTTTCAGGCAGTATTCATTTTCTAAATGATTAATTTTGTGTACCTCTGATACTATTTTATACGGGTATATGTCAAAATAAGTAATTTTAATACTTATAAATATAATGCTGCCAGCCTTCTGGGTACGTTACCGGTCGGTGATTATGCGGAGGAATTTCATGACGCATTATGTACGTAATTTTTATTTTATTTTAGTGTATTTTAGTAGGTACCTAACAATCGTTGATATAATTTAATAAATATTATATCGCACAATTAAAGTCGATATCAAAAAGCATTGAATTATGTATTTGGTTGATAAGTATCAGGATGAAGCTAAAAGCAAATGAAAAGCATCTGATGAGGCCGCCTAGCTGAGTGCCACCATTGTAACATTACTTAGTGTCTGTAATGACCCTCTTTCCTGAGACTTTGCCTTTAGCTTACCATCAGGCGAGGTGAAGTCAAGTTTGCGTGTTCTATATAAAAAATAAAATAAAAAAAATCACACATGATATCGTAAAAAAATTTATCAAAAATGATATCATTTAAACATTTAAAGTAAATGAAAACCCAATCGCAGCAAAGCAAAGCTGCATAACTGCAAAGCAAAATATAATTATAATATTCCGATGTTAGCAGTAGGTTCACTAAATTCAATATACTCGTATCAAAGCTATTAGATCTGCAATCATAGCTCGATTGCAATTTCGATAATTTAGTTATAACATTACTACTGTTGCATCATTGAGACAACAATTGCTATACGAAGTTTCGTCCCTGAATGACTAACTTATGATAACGAATATGACAAATGGCAGTTCCGTATCCGCACCGAATCTGTTCAGTCAAATTGTTGCAATGCTTAAAAAATAACGATAATTGCTATCATCATAATAAAAACTAACTGATTTTTGTAAGATTTAGTTTCCTAACTGATGAAAATATAAACAGTAATATTGTGAACATCTAAACTGACGCAGACATTTCGACACCACTAAAAAATATTTCTCACGTCAAGAATCGTATTACGCTGGAAAGAGACGATATTATGTCAACAGTTTCAGTTTGAACCTCGCGTAAAAGGCCATTAGTCAAACCAAGCTTTTAAACTGTGTAAATGACATGATTTATATCGTGGACTCTGATTTTTACTCTTTTGCGACGTCTACTTTGAAATGTTGCGCGTATTCCATTTGGTCGTGAAAGCGAGTAAAATGAAAGAACTACTGAAGTAATTTGGCTTTACTTTGGATCACTGTTCCATACGAAATAAACTATATCTACACTTGAATTGCGGTAACACCTAAGCTGTGAAAGCTGAAATCTAAACCTGTGAATAAACATGAGCAGGATAGAATCTATCCCGCTATTATATTAGTCATATCAAGAAATTTATTATTTTTATCTCTATATCATATCAAGAAATGTATCTTTTATGCAATAAAGGTTTTTACCATATTATTTTTTGTGAACTACTCAACTACACCACATTATTTATATTATCTCCACAAAATCAAAGCAATTCTTTCTTTAATTCTTTATTGCACAAAATCAGTACAGCGGTCATACACAAAAAAATAAATATCAGAAATATGTACTAAGGCGAGCTTAACTCAAAATTAGTTCTCTCCCAGCAAACCTTTGAGTAGCAGAGAAGCAGTTAAAGTAAGAAGAGGATGTGAAGTGTACAATAAATTTCAGATAAAAGATGGTACCTGAACATACATACATAGCATACATATTACACCTACGTACATACATAAAAATACACATACATACATACATACATAAACATAATGCATACAGATACATAAATATATTCAGACTACATTATTGTGATAGGAAATGTTCCTTTGTTCTTCTACTAAAGATGTCCAGAGTATTACTACTGCGAATGCCGTAAGGTAGTACATTCTAAAGACGTACAGCCTGCACCCTGAACGATGCATCATAGCAGCAAGAAGTGTGAGCAGGTGTGCGAAGCAGAAGAGAGGAAGAAAGACGAGAGGGTTTGCCCCTGGGTACAAGATACTCAAATCGTTCCCTCAAATAAGTTGGAGCATTAGAATTATGAAGTGTAGTATAGAGAAGAGTTAGAATGTGAATGTCTTTTTCTTGTACTATTTTATTATGTGAATGTGAAATTTACATAATAAAATAGTACAAGTAAAAGAAAATGTAACATATTTAAATTACTTTCTGCAAGATAAAAGTTCATAATTTGATTTCCCAGAGTAAAGAAAAATGTATTAAAGTATTTTTTGACTGTAGAACGCTCTATTATATCTTACCAAAGACTTACATACCAAGCACGTACGCTAAACCTCAACGCGAAGCCATAAATTACAAGACTTTATGCTATATAAAAGTTTTTCATATTCTAGTAGTACAATACAGTTATATAAAATATAAAGTTACCCAACTACATGAACTTTATCACATGGTATGGTTAAATTCTATTCTGAAACAATAACTAGATTTTCTAAATTCAAAAGTTGATTATAAAGTGAAAGCCATTTAAATGCATGATATAAAATTCAAGCTATAAACTAGATCGATCTTGAAACGATTTTACAGCCCTACATACAAAGCAATGCACTCTAATGCATAGAATAACTTTATGATACAATATATGATAATGCAAGTACGTGTAAGCCATATGTATAAAGCCGGAAGCTCAGTAACAGAGATACAGCGTTATAACTCTGAAAGATGAGTTTACGAGAACGTTACTCTAAAAGATATATTATTATCCCCTTAAGAGTTGCTAGAGAAAGATACCCACAATAGTTAGCCATGTAATTCGGTTCCACGCCATAGTGGTGACCAAGCCCGGTAAGGCTCCTCTAAGAGCTAGTAGATTCCTCGGTCACGTTAGCCAGAGCAACGAAACACCGTGTGATTTTAGTCGGTTAGACTCCGACATACCCAACTCACAAGCCCACACGTAGAAAAAATAGAGCCTATTGCCATCTCTTGTTTACTTCAAGCTAAAACAAGTACAATACAAGTTTTATGCAAGACTTGTAGAATACTTGTGAACACACAATTCGTCTTAAACTTGTGATAAACTTGTTTTCTCTTTTGTTCAGACCGGAGTTGTATACGATAAGTTTTATGCAAGTATGAATTATTA
Source organism: Eilema griseolum (assembly GCA_963662185.1). NCBI lineage: Eukaryota > Metazoa > Arthropoda > Insecta > Lepidoptera > Erebidae > Eilema > Eilema griseolum. The sequence goes on along the minus strand of OY759245.1, from coordinate 7,990,862 downwards.
TTGTACCTTGGTGTAAACAACTTCAAGTTTTGTGTCATACTTGCATAACGTAATATAAACTCCCTATATCCCCGAAGGGGTAGGCAGAGGTGCTAGCACCCACATTGCGCCAGTTTATGTTTTGGTCCCAATGTACATAATAGGTGGCGAGCCTATTGCCATTAACCGGGCACTTATAAACCTGCGATAAATATACACATAACTTCGAAAAGTCATTGGTGTGTGCCATGGTAAAACCTGGGATCGAACTAGACGAGACTAACTGGGTTGCTCACCGAGAAAATAATAATAAATGTTAAAAAGTAATTATTACAAATAAAGTTTGTTTACTTAATTAGCAGTAATAGTATAATTAGTAGATGAGATTTAATCATAATTATGAGCAGAAAACATATTTCAAACTAATTACTGTTATAAATTATACTAACTTGTGATAAATAAGTATTCGAAATCTCTAAAGTTTAATTACAACCTCGTAATATTTCATCAGTAGCTCGAATGATATTTACACATTATTTTGATCGGTATCGCTACCTGGTTCAATTAATTTATAATTTTGTTTGAACTTATACGTAAATATGTATATCTTTCGTATTTCTTATTAAAAATAACACAAATTAAGTAATTGTAGGTATTCTAAAGGCTATAGGCGTATGTTAAGTGTTTATTTACTAACATTAATTAAATCTATAATTTAAAATATGCTCACATGCAATATTCAACTGGCTTTCTATAATCATACATATTCATACAACATGCATGCATATACGAGTACAATAAAATATTTTTATGTAAATAATACCTTATTCATAGAACATAATCAATAATCAATAATCAATTTATACTAGAAGCCTGCGATGCGGAGGAATTCTACGACGCATTTTAATTGTTCTTAGCTATAAGTTGTATAATAGTTATTTTATTTTTATTGTATTTAATATTTATAAATTATTTCTTGATTTGTTTATTAAAATAACAATTTTTTTTTCCTAATTTAAGTAGGCTTCTAATAATACCTTAAATACTTAAGTTATTTATGGAATTCTAGAATGGGGAAGAATATACTAGAATAATTTTTTTATAAAACCGTATATTGAAACATTCACGGAAACAACAAATTTGTACTGAGCAAGAATTGATCCTGCGATCCCTTAGCAGTCAAACGTTCTATCACTATGTCACAAATTAGAGATGGTCTTTTGCTCTTGATTTCAACGTCACTAAGTGATGAAAAGGGACAGTCCAAAGTGAAAATGACAAAGGACGCGCATAGAATTGGCGACTCACTTCCTTATAGTACTCACCCTCATTACATTTACGAATTTGTTTTCATTGTTTCCCATCTCTTCGTCTACTTTATTATACAGACTAGGTCAGTACACCCGCTTATACACGGTATGTCTTTAAAACTGTCTTGCCATATTTTTTACACAAGATTAGAAGAGGGTTGGCTAATCAAATAGCTGTCGAAGCCGCCATGATAGCGACTGCCACTTTAGAACAGCATCTATAATGGCGGCTACTATTCTTTGCTTTGCGCCCCAGCTGGCCATCAGGAAGAGTAAAGTCAATTAGATAACTTAAATATATTAAAAACCCAAAGGATATACACGAACGACATGAGGAATTACCCAGTTGACCATTATAGGTTCACTAATATTATGCGACTTTGAAAAATGTACTTGGAAAAATGTAGTGTTTTAACTTATCCTGCAAGCAGCAATGCCTTCAGTATTCCAATAACAACATCCAATATGTCCCTCAATCTAACTTTGTATGGAACCCTTATTGTCTGTGAAATAAAATATAGTCCAAATAGAGCATCCAACCAAATAGTACATAGCCTAGTCCTCAAAGGGCATCTTCTAAAAAATAATATTGTGATGTCAATTAATATAAGAAATAATATCACTAAAATACCGTTCTTAACTTAGTTAAATAGTGTTAAATAATGCAAAAAAATCTTCAGAATTTGTGAAAAACAAATCCTTCGAGGTATCTGTAAGTAATGTTTGTTCATGAGCATATTACTTAGAACATGTAATGTCATTTTTCTTCGATGTTTTTGAGGAGGCACGATGTTTTGATGAAAAACAATCTTCATTTTACCATACAAAAATATATGCTTAGCTTTAGGTATATTACACACGTGAAACAGATATAAATAAATAAATAAATAAATAAATATTCCACGACATTCTACACAACGCTATCTAGACCCATGGTAAGCATAGCTTAACTAGCTTGTGTTATGGGATCTAGAATGCGGATAAACATACTTAGATCCTTTTTTTTTTTAAATACATACATATTATACATAGAAACACCCAGACCAATGCAAATATACATATTCATGCATACAAATATTTGCACTGAGCGGGAATCGAACCCGCGCCCCCTGCATAGCAGTCGAATGCTCTACCGCTACGCCACGGAGGTCGTCAAGGTCCATATAGATCCTTTTTTTTTTTAAATACATACATATTATACATAGAAACACCCAGACCAATGCAAATATACATATTCATGCATACAAATATTTGCACTGAGCGGGAATCGAACCCGCGCCCCCTGCATAGCAGTCGAATGCTCTACCGCTACGCCACGGAGGTCGTCAAGGTCCATATAGGTCTTAAATATTCTTAACATATTAAAAATTTCTACATAGTGTTATCTAGATCCAAAGGAAGCTTAGCTTAACTAGCTAGATTATAGCTAAACTCTAGAATGCAGATAAAGAAACTTGAAAAAAAGTATTGGCGCTTATCACCAATACGAACCTTTGAGAAGGCCGTCAGACAAAACCGGTCAGGTGAAAAATAAAAAACAGTGAAAAATTACAAAGTTTCTTATTCAATATGTGTAGCAGGTTCCACCAAGCGCCATCAATCAGCAGTGTTAACAGTTTTAACAAATGTTGCTTAACAACTTTTGGTCACTAAGATAAGATAAGATAATAATTAATAAATTTTTTCTTAGAATTTTGTAATCCAGGCAATGTTCAGAAATTCCAGTACTATGTTACTAAATAACACGTCCTAAAATACAGTAATCCTGTAAACGTGATTGAAATCTACATCGAATTGGTGTAAAATAAAACTGGGCTAATTAAATTGTATTCCTCTTGTACAGTAAACAAGGTTTGAATAGTTAATTATTCAAAAACCTTATTTGAGGTGTATTTTTCTTTATGAATTACCAAATGCTAAAAATAGCTATTTAGATTTCGTTTTAACTCATTCATTTACGCAAATACAAACAATCCAATTTTGTTATGTTATTCAATTATCTCTGTTCGTTGATTCTATTCAGTATCTATTCTGTAAATTATAAATACAATTTATAAACTATAATTTAGTACACATTTGTAAAACAAAAGATATCCAGGCGAAGCTGGCGGAAGGCCAGCCACCAGCTCCGCCCGCTTGGATCTCTTATCCCCAGTTCTACTCCACCGCTTCCAAGCACACACACACTTAAGATTGTAAGTCTAATCAAGACCTTTCTATTAAAAAAACCGCATCAATTTTAATGTAGCTTTCGCAGCTTGTTTGTAGCAAAATCGAGTGGAAGTATGAATTTGTTGAAAAAAAATTTTTTAGCATAGTACAGGTGAATGTAATATGTAAGGGGTCTGTAAGAATTTTTTTTCGTCATATTAATACTTGGAGACCATTTTGTTATCAAAACTGTGTCGAAATTTGTATTGTATATGTATAATATTTTTATTCTTAGTATGTATTATATATATTTTTTCTGCTGTTGTACACTTCATTTTTTTTATCGTTTTTTTTGCACTTTTAATGCCCAAAGGTTTGCTGGGAGATAACTCAATATTGAGTTAAGCTCGCCTTTGTACACCAATATGTATTTGTGATTACCTGTTGATGTATCTTCTTGTATACAATAAAGAATTAAAGAATAAAGAAAGAAGAAATATCTTTTATCCAAATCTACTATAAAATCACCTACCTATCATTATAATACAAATATGTGTATGCATTTTCAAAAAGTACGAATAACAACAGTCTACCCAATAACCAATAATTGCCATCATAAAAACATGAGCACAGTACAATAAAATAATTACTTTTTATCATGCGTCACGTCCCTCAGATAAAAACGGTTATTCTTTGTGCGACATAAAGTGAATACGGGTGGCTTTTCCGATATTTTTTTCACAAACATTATAGGTACAGAAAGAGTATAAAAAACATTAAACGTTAAAATAAGTTTCATCACTTCCCTACTAGGTTTGTTATTTTATAAAAACTTTTCTTAAATCGATTAACATAGAAAAAAATATAACCGCGGTAGCGTAGTGGTATGGGTAATGGACTGCTGTGACGAGGTCTCGGGTTCAATCCCAGGTTTTACCATGGCACACACCAATGACTTTTCGATGCTTTTCGAAGTTATGTATGTATTTAACCCAGGTTTTCAAGTGCCCGGTTAATGGCAATATTCTCGCCAGCTATTATATTGGGACTTTAACATAAACTGGCGAAATGTGGGTGCTTGCACCTCTGCCAACCCCTTCGGGGATATAGGCGTGAGTTTATGTTATGTTAGTATGTTACGTTAGAAAACAAAAATCAGTTCAGGCGGAAATCGAATCGTAATCTTTTCCTTACAGGGGGACTGCTTTAAACACTGAGGCACCGAACCAATTTTTTCCATATATATCCGTCTTGCGGCGATGGTGAGAGCGATCTACTGATACTGGCACGAAATATCGAAACCAATGTAAAATGTGACAAACATTTTTAAACATTGATTTTTGATTACTCCGCCCAAACAATTGAATGAAATTAAAAAAAAAAGAAAAGTAACGGCAGCTTTGTCTTCTTCTTCGTTCTTTTTGTCTAAGTGAGTAAAAGACTCGGAGAAAGATAGCGTCTACTACCTTTTGTCACTGTACAAAACCGCGTGAAGAGGTTGCTAATATTGTACGTGCCAAAATGTATTATATGTATATAATATAGAAACTTTCTATCTGAAGTCAGTGATTTGTATTAGGGTACGGCAAAGTGAATGGTGTCTATAATTTGACTAAGTAAACCTATCATACTTTCACCAGCATAATTACGTATACATTTAGTGAGCAAAAAAATGTGGTTAATCACCCTACGATCAAGTTCGTTTGCCCGTGAAGATTGAATAACTTACCTTAAATATTGAAATAAAATCTATAACGAATTCTATTGCAATGCTACAGTAGCGAGGTGACTAAATATGATTGTTGGTATAGTTTGAACAGTAAATTATTATCTTCTTCTTTATCTTCGGTTCTCTAAATGCTATACTAGATACAAATATTAAATAAGTATATCTTAGTGTACACCGTAAACAACCCTGAAAACGGCAGTATAGTCCATATACTGGTTGTCTACAACAATCTAACATGAATGTTTCCCTCGTATGTATCCTATGTTTGGTGTGCAATAAAGAGTATTTATCTTATCTTATATGTGAAAATGTGGTTTTATTTCAATAAGTGATATACGCATAATAATATTCAGGCAGCAGTACTGTCAATAATTAGTATAAAACCATTAAGTTATCATTTTTATGTTACGTGTACAATAATGTGTTTTAAGTATAGGTACTGCTGTTAGTAAGCGGGAGCACAGTCTTTACGTAGCTTCTTGTAACAACTCGGTCAACCCTGTAGAGACCTAAATACTACATAGGACGAGGATATTTCCCCGGTGACAGTATAGCAGATTCTTATATAATATCGAGACGCTGTTTACCGCAGGTAAAATTATTTTTGTTTTAATCCTCTGGAGAATGAAAAGTCGTGTGTTTGGAGTTAAAACTGGGATGCGACAGTGTAGTTTTAGAATAAGATTAAACTGTTTTGGTCGACTTTAATTTGCTGACTAAACAAATTAAAAGTACAACTTTTTAATTGCAAGACCCCACCTAGTATAAACTATTGACTTAAATCTACTCGTGACACGGTCAAGTTAATTTTCTTTCGTTTAACTTGTTGATAGTGTATTCATTCGGTATGTATTTTTGAAGTGCACTTTAATTTAACGAGCGTATTTTGAATGAACAATAATTATCCCTCACGCCCTCGTCATTGTCTGACACAATACAATTCACAGACTCTCCAAATACTGCCACACATATGTATATCTTTTTTTATTATATTTTATGATTTATTATTATTAGTTTTCATTTATTGCAAATTCTATCTTTTATATTTTACATCGTAAAATATGGAGTGGATTACGTAAAAGAAAATTAAAATTAGATAGATTAGACTACTTTTATGAATCAATTTATCGCAATGTCTAATATAATATTAAACAGTAAATATTACTTACATACTTTATAAAAATTTCTATTGTAAGTAAAAACGAAGAATATAGAATTGTATTATGTGAATAAATGACGTACGATACTCTGTTAGACAGACATCCGCGGTAGTCCGTGATTTAGGTGAACGCTTTTTACTAGTCCCTCCAATGAATTGAGCGCCCCAAGAGAATTTGCATCATCATGTAAATACGACCGTAATACAGGAATGGATTCCTATTGGATACACGTTTCACGCATGTGCTGCGTTTTTTATGTTGAACGCTGAAGGTAAGTTGAATAAATCTTGCATAAACATTAGTTTTTTTTTCTTTTTCACTGATTCTAACGTTGGGGTGCTTCTACAGGCTGTTCTTCAATCAAATCAGAAAAGTATTAGTAAATCGGTGCTTATAATCTGATTATTAGATTTCATTATTAGATCTCATTTTAAGTGCGAGTGCTATTAGGTATTTAATATGTATTCATATTGAGTGATTAACATTTGCATTTTCTACATGAAGTGTAATATTTGTAAATTTGCAAAGGTAGAAGAAGTTTCACATAAATTTTGTTGGCACTAAATTCAGTAATTAAGGTAAAACTCAAGGTAATGTCTTACGCCTTAGCGTGAGCAAATTAAATTTAACATCTTCAAGACTGTTCTACGTATGTAATCTTTAATCAGAGGCACCGTTAAGTTCCAGACACACATCTACGCGTTCATCGCTTATTCAAGAGCACCATTCTTATAATGAAATTTCCCTGTTAATAGTCCACGGAATTGAGACAGCGTGAAACTGCAAAATCTTCACTAATGGTGCGTAACCACGTAACTTAATGTTGAGCGGATGTGCGCTCGGCCGTAACCTAGTCTCGCGCACCTATACGTTAAATCTCGCGTAAAGTGCCCGCAAATTATTCTCTGAATATCCATGCTATTTGCGATAAAACCTTCCAAGTTCTGGTGAGAAATAAAATTGAACGGATTACGTTTAGTGCTAATGTTGAAGATTTAGACAAATCAGTGGGTACTTTCATTCTTTTTTTCCAACGAGTAAGCCTGGCTTAATAATGTTCGTTGGAGTTTTAGGCAGGGATACTTTACGGTCATTTATTCCAGAGGTAAATAAGACCTTTCGTGTGTTTGCTGTGTAAAATGTTCAAAGAAGTTTAAAACGTTAGGAGGCGTTTTATTGAATTATCAATTAAGTATCTGTCGTAGAAAAAAATATGTTTGCCTCACCATACCGCATAAAATAGTTTTGATGAGTTCCTGTTTTTATAGTACATATATTTTTACATCCTTTATTTGGATTAAAAACATTGGTGAAAGTAATGCCTAAGCCTGAATTATGCCATTTTTTTAAACTGGGAAAGAACGAGATTTGCTCTATTAATTAAAGCTGCATATAACATACAATAACACACACATATACAACAACTTGCTGCTCAATGCGATGAAAACTAAATGTGTAAAGTTTACTATGCCAAATGTAAGACAGACAGATATTAATATTAAAATGAATAACGAATCTGTCCAAGTAGTAAATACCACAGTTTTTCTTGGAATAACTCTAGATAGTAAACTGCAATGGGGTTCTCATTTCACAGCCTTGGCAGGAAGACTTAGCTCAGCTGCCTATGCGGTTAGAGAGATAAGGTCTGACTGATGAGGAAACTGCACGATTAATTTATTTTAGCTACTTTCATAGCGTTATGTCATACGGTCTGCTGCTGGGGGGCTCAGGTGCCAATATTGAAACTATATTTGTACTACAGAAACGAGCGATACGAGCGATCTGGCCTCAGACCCCGTGACTCGCTGAGAGAAGTTTTCAAAGAAATTAATATTCTAACAGTTGCTTCTCAATACATTTATGAAAATATCTTATATGTACGAAAAAACCTAAATATTTTCGAAAAACTATCTGATGTTCACAATTTAAATTATGATGAAATAAAAATAAACTAGTTGTACCAAAACTTAGGCTTCACAAGGTTGGTGATTCATTTGTAGGCAGCTGCATAAAATTATTCTTGACATTTCCAATTTAATATAATATACTTTTAATTTGACATATTAATTTAGTAATGGTAATACTTGACATTGTAATTTAGCGACATCGATTTATTGAAGTAGGTATATTGACAAGAAAGCTCATTGACATTAAAATCATTATAATATTATTTTAAACATCTAACCTGACATTTCTGACAATTTCATGATAAATATTTGACATGATAATTGGAATGAAAATTTTGCAGTTTGTTCTATCGCATGCATTATTAAGACATCTGTTAATTAATTCATAAATTTATTTTGTATGCTTAGTTACTTATTATAATTTATTTTTGTTTCGAATATAATGTCGACTGTGTAATTTGTGCAGGTATAATGGGTTATGGAGTACTAACCAATGATGTATATTTATATGAGATAACAACAATAGCAACAATGTACCTAAAAAAATTCGTATGCCTAATGCAGGCGAGATATGCTGTACTATCCACACTGGACAAATTAACACCTTTATCTTCACCGTGTCTTGCGAATAAATTTTCATTTCATTTCATTTCATTTAATAAAATTCCTCAGGACTTGATTGATATGCCAATAAATAAATTTAAAATAGAAGTGAAAAAAACTTTAATGAGTAAAGGTTACTATAAAGTGAATGAGTACCTTAATGATGTTAACGCGTGGTCAACATAAGACTCTTGCTTGCTCGCACAAAATAAATTGTAAACTAAAATAAATTTAAAAAAGAAAAATAATCTAGTTCTAATGTAGTTCGCTGAGTTTCTTGCTGGTATCTTCTCAGTAGAACTAACCTACCAAACCAGCGAAAGAATCATTTTCCAATGGTTTATTTTTACATTATTTAATATTGTTATTTTTGTTGTTATTTTATTGTTATTTTATATGCTCTTTGAGTGCCTAAACTGAATAAATGAAATTGATTCTTTGATTCTTTGAATTATGACATACCACAGCTACATTATTAATACATCCATTATATAATAATTTTTATTCAAATTTCATTTAAGTCGACTTTAATGAACAGCAAAACATTCAAAAATAAAAATAAAATGTTCCCTAACCAAACCAAATAGCACCGCAAATTTAGCTTTAGTTAATTGCGTAGCTTTAAAAAATACTTTATTTCAGTCAGCGTACATTTTAGCGCCTTTTGTATTGTACAACTTGCTACGCTGTATATTTTGAAAAACAGAATGAATTCTTGAAAATGGTAGGTAAAAGGTAGTAAATAAGCGCACGCCCCACTTGATGGCAAATTGTTACCGCGTTCAATAAATTCTTGCGACACTCGTGCATTATTCCTGCTGTAGGAAGGAATGCAAACAGGAAAATATAATAAAAAGTAAAGGATGTAAGGCCTCCCCCATTATAATAAATAGCTCAAAATGCAGCATAATAATACTAAATTAATCTGTCATAACCTCATTTCTCTTCCAACAATGGTTTTATAACCTGTATGATTTTAAAATTGTAGGTACTATCTGCTGCTCGCTGCTTCGCTCGCAGCAGATAGTAGACTCCCAGGACGGGGTAGCCTGTCGATGAACGACCTCCGCCCCCCATAAGTGCAGGCCAGGGGGTGACGTGGGGAGCCGCCTGTCACCCTAGCAGAAGTAATCCGCGGCAGCGACGCGCCTTGCGCGCCTCCCCGTTTCCGGGGACGAGTTGGGGACTTTGTGGTCCCCACACTCGAGGAGAGGGTCAGATCGAGAGAGATGGCCTTGGGTCGGCCGAGGTGCGATGTATATGCCTGTCAACCTCACCATCGGCAGCAAAAACCATCCCACAGGTGGCGTGAGTTTTGGTCGATTCGAGTCCGACATAACCTCTCCCACCGGCTCCGGTAGGGGAGGGGGGGGGGGGGGTATACGTAGGGATTTTGCGCACGTAAAAAAAGGACGGGGTAGCCTATGCGTTATTTTAGATTGTAAATTATCCGTGTACCAAATGTCAACCAGAACTTTAAACGTATTAGAACGTATTAGAACATGAACCAAATATCCAACATCTTCATTAGTAATATTTTTTTTTTTTTTTTTTTTTTTATATAGGACACGTCAATTGGACTTCGCCTTGCCTGATGGTAAGCTGAAGGCAAAATCCCAGAAAAGAGGGTCACCATTACATACACATACCGTGTGACAATGGTGACACTCAACTTGACGGCCTTATCATATGCTTTTTCACGCCCCGCTTAAAGGACCCGGGACTGTAGGAAGAAGGAAACACGTGAGCTGGTAATATGTAATTTAATCTAAAGTTTTGCCTAGTTTATTTTTATGTAAACATTTCTTTTGACGGTGATTTTGATGTAAAAGTAAAATAAATAACTAAACTAAATAACGCCTTTATAGACACCCACATATCACCAACGTACTAAGGGATGAGCACTAATTGTTGACTTGAGCAATGCATCTGAGCCTAAGTCTGGGCTGTATATATCTTTCTGATGTTAAACAGCCCTATCCCTTAGTCGCTTTGTACGAAACCGCATGGGAAGAGATGGGGTGGTCCAAATTCTTCTCTGCCGGGAACCACGCGGCATTTGATTAATAAAAATGACACTACCTACTTAAACAACTAGCCTATCGCAGTTCAATGTTGGTCGACCTTCCACCTTCCAATGTTAGGAGGCTTTCCACCTTGTAATGTTAGGAGGCTTTGGCCTACTATTTCCACGCTGACGGGTTAAGGTTTTCCTTCTCTTACAGTCATATCGTCTGCGTATTTTTTCGATGGTCGCCTCTTACGACACCCTTCGAATGAGATGGGGTGGTGATACTTGTATTCTTTCTACTCTACTACTGTCGCAAGAACTTTCTTCATTTTAATATGAATAATAAAAATGACACTACCTACTTATTATTTGATAAATTATTGAATATATAATTCAACAATTGATCGAATAATAAGCACGTACCAGCCACTATAACATTATACTTTCAGTTATTTTCTAACCATAAATTACTTATAATTGATATTAGTTACTGAAATTTTAAACGACTTAAGTTTTTCAGGTAATAAGAATTTTATTGATATTCATTGTACCGTGAAAACATACACCGTTCGATATCATGTACATATTAATTTTTACAACTCAATAAATGTAGCTTGATTTGATAGTTAATTACTTGTTAGCGTACTGTAATTGACTATCTAATTAGTGCATAATTGAAGCTATCAGTCGTCAAATAAATCAACAAGGTTAATTAATTAATTGGTAATAAGTAAATGTATTAACGTGGATTGTGTTGATATTACTTGCATCACATGTAATATCATCACATGTCATGTTAATATATTTCAAATTATTAACCTATGTGTTGTCTGACACGTTGAATATTAAACTACAGCGCTATGATTTGGATCGTTGTTATCACATCAATAAGTAAATTGATAATATTTTGGGGATAACTACCTAACTACTGTTTAAGCTGTTGACCGATGGTACGTTAGTTTAAAACCGCCATTGGCTCGCATTCCCGGGGACGAGTTGGGGACTCTGTAGTCCCCACACCCGAGAAGAGGGCCAGCTCGTGAGAGATGGCCCTGGGTCGGCCGGGGTGCGAGGGATATGCCTGTCAACCTCACCTTCGGCAACCAAAACGACCCACAGGCTGCGTGCGTTTTAGTCGGTTCGAGTCCGACATAACCTCCTCCACCGGCTCCGGTGGGGAGGTATCCGTGGGGATGTTGGGCACGTAAAAAAAAAAAACTAGCTCGCATTCCAGTATTACGTGGGTGGCTGTTTCCTCGGCAATAAAATATCCCATGCATAGTAATACCGATGGTGTGTAGGTGCTAGTTGAGGGGCTAGTGGCCCGTTATTGTCTTCAACTCATTAGGTTAAAAAACTAGTAGTTCTATGAACAGTAGACATCGTGATCGTTATGTACGTATCGTTATGTATATTTTTGTTATTAAAACCCATTTTTATGACAAACAATTAAAGTATATTGTAGTACAAAGGCGAGCTTAATTCAATGTTGAGATTTCTTTCGGCAAACCTTAGAGTGATAGAGGAAGAATAAAATATATTGATAGAGAGCAGAGCCAAGTGTACAGTATAATAGAAATGACAGACCAGGAAAGTGAAAGTTTGGAAAAATTACACAGGTTAGAAATAAATATGTAACACCTGGATGTATGCTTACGAGCATACTCAATATAGGGTATAGAAAGATAAATAATAATAATAATTATAAAATTCATGCATAGATACATACCAAAATATATACAAATACATACATAAATAAATATAACAGCAAAATATTATAATAGTTATGACATTAGTAAAAATGCTTCAGTATTTTTTTCCTAAAGATGCTGAGAGAAGGACTATCGCGTATAATGTGAGGTAGATTGTTCCACCGAGTAAGAACCATCGTAGTGGCTCGACGAATGTAGAGGAGTGCGAAGGAGAAGAGAAGTTATTGATCGGCAGGGTTTATCTCTGGGCACTAGGTACTCCAAACGTTCTGGATAGTAGATCGTGTAGTATCTTCTTATTTTAAACTGTGGTAAAGTACGCTAGTGTCATATTTAATATACTTTACTACTGTATCGCAATACAGAACAATACTAGTTCAATATTATCCCTTAGTAAAGGTTCCGTAGTATGTGCCTTTTTGTTTTGTGGAACACCAATTCCACATGACCGCGTAGTTTGGATAATCCTGCGGAATAGCATCGTTTACTTGGAGCTCGATATAGCCTTCTAGGAGCTTCGTGTAATTTTATTACAGTAGGAATTGCACGATGGTTTTTTCCGAAACTCTTATGATATTAGCGAATGTTGATTGGAAATATTGGAAAACATTTTTGAAGGTCAAAGTTTCAACAAAGATTTATGACAGTAATATTAAAGTGGCGTGTGGTTCCCGGCAGAGTAGATAGTAGAAGAATTTGGACCACCCCATCTCTTCTCATGCGGTGTTGTACAAGGCGACTTAGGTTTAGGGCTGTTTAACATCAGACAGATATGTACAGCCAAGTCTCAGCCTCAGATGCATGACTTGAGTCAACAATAGTGACCGGAAGACGGTAACGGGCTCACTCCCTATTTCATGGGACCGAATTCAATGATTGATGAAATGTGGATGTTAATTCACCTCTGCCTAACCTTCCACGGATAAAGGCGTGATTATATGTAAGTATGTATGTTTTGAAATTAACGTTAAAACTATTGCGTTTCATGTTATACCTACAATAATATACATACATGGTAAATGACAAAAAGAAAGTAAAAAATGGACTCACTGACGGAGAGCGTGCACCACCGAGTCAGTCAGCCAGTGACCACAGTCGATGTTGCCTGCTTGAACGTAGACAATTCTTTATTGTACAGAATTAACCTACATAAAACGAATTTATTATTCAAGACTTAATGCAATTGAAAATTAAAACTAAAACTATTATTAGATAGCTACTAAAATACACTAAAATAAAATAAACATAAAAATTACATACATAATGCGTCATGAAATTCCTCCGCATCCTCACCGACCGGTAACGTACCCAGAAGGCTGACAGCATTGCCACGTTGAATGGCAATGCTTATCCTCTGTGCAAGATAATAACCAGCCTTCTGGTCACGCGTAGCGTCGATCAGCTGCTTTGCCAAGTCTTTATATAGAGACCGAGCACTTGGACCCCATGTCCCTAACGTTTCAACCCCAAACGGCTCAAAAACATAATCACCTGTCAGGTTACAGTATTTGCGCCGTTTGAGGTTTTCCGCAGATGCAGCAGCTGCACCGGCACACCCTGCTGTGCTTGAAAGATGTGAAGGCGCAAGAGTGTCGACGCACGTAGCGTCCCACACCAAAGGTCTACCCATCTTCCAAGGTAGCAACGACATACCATCCGGTCTCTTGCCATCGCTACGCACTAGCCCTTTAGGTTCACGAATGGCTGGCACGCCAGCGGTAACTAGAGCACGGCGGATAATGTCGTTGATGCAGGCGTGTCGCGGTATACGCCCAGCGCTTCTGCTGCATGAAAGGCCATGGTGCCCAAGACTGTCGACAGCTTCAACGCAGTGGCAATGATGCGGAGAAATGCACGGCGCTCCTAAGCGAAGGCAAGTGGCAAGGCGGAAAGTAGTATCGTCCAACATTGTACCTATGTTGGGCGATGGAAGTGCCTGAGACCAGAGGCCTGACTTCCATTCCCCCACAGCCAGAAGGCGCGCACATTCTGTAACATGGGAAGATGTGTGTATTAAGGTATCTCTTACCAGCCTGCAGAGCGGCGCATCCCATTGTCTCTGGGAGAAAGGGTTACCAGGCAACTCAGTGTTGGAACAAGCAGCCTTCCAAGCATTAATAGCATCGGACTTACATGACACCTCAGAGTTAACCTGTGTGTTTATGAGAATTTTCCTGGTTAACTCCTCAGTGCTGTGCACGCTTGGAGCCAGGCTCGGTCATTCAAGGCCACATTTAAAATTGTACTGAGTGTGTTTTGCAGAATGTTGTCAATTTTTGTCAAAAGTGTCAAATGTTGCCAAAACTGGGATGCCCGAAGTGCATGGGTAAAATTAGGGACAAAAAGGCAAAACCGAAGTATAGTAAAGGCGGAATGAACACTTATTTTTTGCAAATGATCAGTGATGTATTCAAAATTTTGAATTTTTTCCTCGATAAATGTATGAAATCCATCTTTCAAAACTGGGGACCCTAGGAGGCGCAGTGAAGCTTTCTCCAAAATTTTGATATTTGGAGCTACGAGGTTAAATTTTCCTATAGTCGAGGGTCTGTCTGTCGTGTCGCTGATGAAAATTTCACATTTGTCCGAGTTAAGTTGTAAGCCGATGGATTGAAATTTATTTTTTATTAGTTCTAAATCTTGTAAAACTGTTTGCACATCACCCCCTAGGGTTCCGTCGTCTAGGTACCAAATGTTGAATTTTGAATTTATCTGCTGTATGATGGGATGTATTGCTAGACTAAAGATCACTGGTCCCCAAGGGTCACCTTGCTGACAACCGACTGCTGATTCCAAAAGATGATCCTTGTAAACTAATTTCGTCGGGTCTCTATAACATTGCCAAAGGAATTTATATATATGAGGGGTTTCTAATTTTGCTTGGCTCAGCAAGGTATCCCTATTCACTGAATTGAAGGCATTCCTCAGGTCAACCTTCAAAATGACCTCACTTTCACCACTACCAAGGTACGTCGAAAGAGCGTGTATGGCAGCCTCGCAGCCCCCTTTCGAACCGAAACCGAGTTGAAGGGGCTGGAATTTTGTTGCAAGTTCGGTACTATAGTAATACAGAATTAATATCTATGTTTATTTCACTTTTAAATATATTTTGGAGCCTAATCAGCCAAAATTATAGGGTCTACCACCAATACTAACTTATTTTCAGCAACACTTTCTCATCTTTTTAATTAAATCTTAATAAGCTACCGTTGGCTGAAAATTCATTAATATTCATGGTAATCAGTGCTAAAGAAATTGTAACAAAAAGCTTCGCTTCTCTGAGCAAATAAATAAGCCCAATTTCGTTGATTATCATTGTTGTATGACGTCTATAAATTAACAATAGACACTATAAACCGCCTTTGCAAAGTGGGCCCGTAATTATTTTGGAAGGTTTTATTAATTTGAATAAAATTAGCGCTCAATTGGAAAAAGAAAAAAAAAGTAGAAAAGTACATTACTTACTATTTATTTCATACATAGCTTATATCTATCCACAATATATTTTTTTATACCACTTGGGTGACAGACAAGCACACGGCTCACCTGATGGAAAGTGGTTACCGTGGCCTATGGACGTATGTAACACCAGAGGAGCCACACTCGCGCTGCCGACCCTGTAAGTACAATTTCTGTGCCGTCAGTGTAGAAGACAAAGCAAAATAATGTGAAAGTTTGTGAAGATATTTGCTTTTCTATTATAATCGGAAATAAGACATTACTTTTATCCCTGGGATAGGTTCCCTTGGGTTCCGGTAGTGGAACTGGAATTACACGATGACGGAACCGCGAGCATCAGTTATTAAAATTAATAAATAATCGACAACATTTCTTAGTCAAGCACTCGATATATGAAATGTGTTTGATCGCAAGCGAAGATATTACGATCGATATTGTGCCAGTCTGTAATCAGAACCCAGTAACAAGATCAAAATTGTCAGTAGCATCCTAAAGTTTCTTCTACGTGCAGGTGTTACAGTATAACTAATATAAGTTAATTATTTCCAGCTCAGAGCCACAAATGGTTAGGAAAGCTCAAGTTAGATGTTACAATCGATTTAAATCTAGTTTTTAAATTTAGTTTGTAGGTTAAAGACGTGATTGATATATTTGCAGTGTTACTCGTAAGTATGTAATGTAACTGTCATCATACATTTGGATAAGTTTTACCTATCCATAGAACTTTGTACTGTCGGTGGGAAGTCCAAAAGCTTGTCCTGCTTATCTTTTACACTGACGGCACAGAAACTCTTGTATTTACAGGGTTGGCAGCGCGAGTGTGACTCGCTTTGCGTCACACACGTCCATAGACCACGGTAACCATTTCCATCAGGTGGGCCGTGTGCTTGTCTGTCAACCAAGTGGTATAAAAAAACAAGATGTTTCCACCTAATAATATTATAATATCATCAATACATGTTCTCAAATCTAAAACTTAATACATGACCATTAACTTAAAAACCTTTTACTTCAATGATATTTGAAGGCCTTTGACCACCGACTGTCCTAATGGTTATGTCCATATATTCGTCTAGATGACGCTGTGAAGCACTTTCCTGGATATCATCTGTATTGCTAATCAATTTTGCTATCTAAGACACACGAATTTGACTTCAACTCGACTGACGATAAGCTAAAGGCAAAGTCTTCGGAAAGAGGGTCACCATTACAAACACGTAGCTTGTTATTATGGTTACACTCAGCTTGACGTCCTCGTCAGTTGCTTTTTCACGCCCCGCTTTAAGGTGACTGAAGGAAGAAAGAGAAAGGAGGAAGAAACACGAATGCTCAATAGAACAAACAAGTGAGAAAAGCAATTAAAGCAAATAAAATTGTAAAGATTTGAATATTCCTACTAATATTATAAAAAATGCACCAAATATTTAAAAATATTCAAATATGCTATATATTATAATATCCTTTCATTCATCGGTTGAAATACAAAACCATTTTACAATGCACTCAATCAAAAATCATCTCACCATGATATTATTTATGTAATGCAGATATAATTAATGCCTTTGTGTCTCTAGCAAAAAAAATGTTCTAATTTTCGCTTTAAAACTTGTGTCAACCAAATCTCAAGGTTTAATCATATATTCATATACGTTACAAAAAGATCTTCAACACTGAATAATATTCGAATTAATTTTTAGGGTTCAGCTCCGTAAAAGGAAAAAAATGTGGTCCTTATAAGATCACTTCGATGTTCGACTGTCGGTCCGTTTGTCTGTCAAGGACTTTTCTCGGGCATAGCGCAAGTTTAAATATATACCAAATACTCAAGTCTCCCATTCTTACAGCCGTGAAAAATCAAACTTGTAGGTCAACACAATAAAAAGATATTATTGATAAGTTCATCCCTCTATTCAGTTTTATACGGAACCCTTAGTGCGCGGAACCCTCTGACTCGCACCTGACTAGTTTTTTGACTAACAAAATCAAACATGACTCACATTTAAATAAAAAATTTTAGGCACACTTCCAATTTTCAACGTCCAATATATGTTATATCTCTTTTGTGTGTGCATACATCTTAAATAAAAAAAATAACACATTGGAATTATTACTTAAATGAACTTTATTTGATTACAATTTGAAATAACATAAATACATCGGTTCGCCTGTTGATGTCGAATGTGTATGGTGGTTTGGAATACTTCAATTTGATTTAAATATTTTAAGCGTATCATTCAATCAGTTTATTGCTTTTCGTTGCAGGATATAAACCTGTCTCTATCTGCATTATAATACCTGGTCTTCCGAGCCCTTCAAATGTCTGAGCGGATCTAAATAAAATTCAGCATAGTGAAATCTAAGTCCTGTACAGCAACCCTATTATCTACTTTTTTATTTCGTAAATACGTTTCTGTGGGTAACATTGACAGGATAAGTATGTATTTATAGAAACACATAGTAAAAAAGGCAGCCTCTGTGGTGTAGCGGTAGTGTACGCGGCAACTACGAAAGAGGCACGGGGTCGATCCCCACTCAGTGCAAATATTTATATGAATTAAATATGGGTATTTACATTAGTCTAGTCGTGTCTCGGAGAACATGTTTAGCCGCCGCCGGTCCCGGTGGCCATACAAACATCTAAGGCAGTCGTTTCGGATCGTTGGAACCCTAAAAAATCCAAGAACTGGTCTAACTGTAATACTTCGGTATGGCCTTTGCGGTGTGGAGGTCTGACCTTATCTTAGTTGCATCATGGAATTTTGGCATTCAGCCAAATCCACAGTTCGACTAGTAAAACGGACCCCAGACTCTGAGGTGGAAGCTTCGGATACGACTGGGATTAACACTTAGATGATGAAGAAGAAGAAAATTAAAGGGTAAAAATATATTGCAAGCAAACTCAACTCATTAATTCATACAAGTAAATACGAGTAGGTAAGTTTTATTATTTCATTTGTACGCTTTTATGATTAGTATACAGTAATCAGATTTTTTTTGTTCTTATCTTAACATTTCTAATCAGACGATCACACAGTATTTGAACCATTGAGCTGTGATAGTTTCTTACTATTTAATCTTCTTAGAAATTTATATTCTTAATCTATACTTAGTTTAGTCTAAATTTGTTTAGTTCAATTTAATACTGATCCAATTATCTAAAGAAAAATGGCATCCAAAAACTCATTACTATCAATGCTGTCTCCCTTGATAAGTTATAATTTAGGTTGCTTATATATAAAATAATATTATAATACTTAGTAAAAGTAAAAAAATAAATACATCTTATCAACGTTCTTCGCTTTATTATTTAATATGTGGATTGTAATCCTGTCTCAAAATGAGATTGGATCCTTAAGTACGAGCTAGGCACCCAATTCAAAGAGGCTTTAAGAAAAGTTATGTAAAAAGCACACATTTTTACGGGTTATTTTTTCCAGATAAGTACGATTAGGTAGGTATAATTAAAAAAAATGAAATTGAGAGATTCGAATATGAAAATAGCACTGATACTACAAGAAAATTAGTATTTGACGAAAAAAAAATCATAGTGGCAATTTTCTTTCAGAATTCGTTGGAAGAGGTAGGTCACTGGTAGCCTACATTTGGTTTTACGTAGTATTCGTTTCGTTGCTTTTGCCGCCATTTTATAATTAAGGGTGGATATTTATTTGCTTAATAAGTCGTTAATTGGTAATTTCACGCGAAAAATAGCAATACAAATTTGTTTAGCATTGCGATTTTCATAACTTTTCTCTAGGATCGATTTTTCGATATTTACCCTAATTTTCTCTTTTTGATTAAGGTAATTTTTCTCTTTTTGATTAAGGTAATTAATCAAAAAGAGAAAATTATAAAAAATAAGTCACTTACTCGGCAAATAAAAAATCACTCTTAAATTCATGATGATGGAGAACGTAACGAACCGAATACCACGCATAACGAAATTTAGACTGCCGGCGACTTCCCCAACGAATTCCTAAAGAAAATTGCTACTAAGATTTTTTTAGGTTATTATAATGAGTTTTCATGCGTTGACACTGCTATTCATTTCATTAAATTAAGCGAGAATATAGCAATATTCATTAATCAATATGTTGATAGAGTTCCATTTTTAAATTGACATAATGGTGTCATTTGCGTCCCGCGTGGGCATTATTCGCTGGTAGTAACGACACATGAAATAAAACAATTTCCATTTTATTTAGGTCGCCTGCAGTATGACATACTTTCGAACTATGAAATCCATGTGCAGACGGCGTCAGAACAATCTTTACTACAAAGTCTCAAAATGATCTTAATTTCAAGTAGCAAGTATTAAGAACGAATCATACATACATACATATATAAAGTCACGCCTGTCTTCCATAGGGGTAGGCAGAGATCACGGATCTCCGTTTACTACGATCCTGACATACTACTATCATGCATGCTCGTCGGTTTAGGGTACTCCTGACTTGCCCCTTTTGGTCCTATTTGGTCTAGGTATTTGCGCCTAGGTCTTTAGGTCCTTAAACAAATCAAACTGGTTTTTTGATTCAAGTTGCATTATTGTCCGAACTAAAGTTTTGCACCAAATATCAGGACAATCAGGTTAGAGGAAGGGGGAAAACAAGGCATTAAGATCATTTTGAGCATTTTGTTTGTCAAGATCGATCTCAAGTTAATTCTTAAGCCTGACCGTTGCATATCTTACTTTTACTTTTCTATAATAATGTTTATTTATGTTGACTTAGGTGAAGTGGAACAGGTAAAAAATAACCACTTCGGGTGGTATTACACTTTTTAAACGGTAGTTTTCAGTGTACCAACGTCTACCGATGTTTTTTTTACTCACTTCGTGAGAAACCTAGGATTGTAATAAGAGAGTTCATACGAGAACATAGTCTACCCAATATTCGTATAAATTAATCGCAAATTAAAAGGACAGCCAGCAAAGTCACAAATCGCATTCACTCCCGTCCCGCCCCCATTATCAAACACGTACTGTCCTAAAATCAGTCGTAATTAATTGTATTAAACTGGCCAACTAGTTTCAGCCAGAAAAAAGTAAACTATATAAGTATCGCTTGGTTGTACGAAGCGGTACTTATATAGAGTTGAGATAAAGAGAACTAATCAAATTAAAAGTTGTTTCCTGTTAGGATAAAAGTTGTACTGCTGGCATTAAACCCTAAATACACAGCAGTTTCATAAAAACTGGCATTTTACTTACTAAAATTGTTAATAACGTTGCTAAACATTATAAAATAATTTGGGTATAGTGCCTATCAGTGATTTAAATATGAATGATGAATATACGTCATTAAATTGACGAGTCTAATTATTTGAGATACCCCATCTCTTCCTATGTTGTGTCGTACAGAATGACTTAGGGATAGGGCTGTTTAACATCAGACGAATATATACAGCCTAGACTCAGCTTCAGATGCACGGCTCGAGTTAACAATGGTGCCCGGAATACGGCAATAATCTCACCCCTATTACATGGTACCGAATACAATGATTAGTGAAATTTGGGTGTTAATTCATCTCTGCTTAACCCTTCGGGTATAAATGCGTGATTATATGTATGTCTTAATTAAGATAATCTTGTGTGCATAAATTAAAAAAAACTAAGAAATATTTGAAGACTCTCAAACCGTTATTTACAACTGTTATTTACAAATTTTTGACTTACTTCATTAATTTTATTATTCTAAAAATCTGTCTCTTTTTAAATACGATCAATCAAAATAACATGTGTAGAAAAACATTTATGTTGATAGTGACAGTAACCCAAAGCCTTTCACTATAAGTGCTTTGAATTAAATATACGGCAGTTAAACCCAAGCTCTTAATACAATGTACAGATATGAGATCCAATTCACTTTTTATAGAGGTCATGGCAGTCGTTGAAATAAGAATTAAAGGCAAAAATTAAAGGAACTTGTGATACGGATCCGGATATTGTTAGTTAGATGTAATAGTTAGTATTTTATAAAAAACGCGTCTTTTTTTAACTTGCGGAAATCCACTTGGATACCTCCCGTCGGGGACAGCGGGTGGTGTCTTTGGAAGAAAACCTTTGTGAGTTTTTATCAACTACTAAAGAAGCTCGTAAGCATACAATCTAGGTGTTACCTATTTATTTCTAATTTATGTAAAATTCTCTAATCTTTCTTTCCTAGTCTGTCATATCCACTTTACTTTTGAGTTAAGCAAGTCAAGTTTCTACTACAATATCCTTCTATTTTCTGTTATAAAAAAAATGTTATGTGTACAATAAAGAATATAATATATATAGTACTTACCTCACTATATACATTATAGTCATTAATGCCTGCAGGTTTTTTTTTTATACAACTTTGGTGGCAGATAAGCACATGGCCCCCTCGATGGAAAGTGGTTACCGTGACAGTGGAGTCCAATCCGTGCTGCCAACCCTGTAAGAACAGATATTAAATGTGCCTTCAGTGCAAAACACAGTTTGTTCTTTTTCAAAAAATGTATGAGAATTTTCTGGATTTTTTGACGATTATAATTATTACTATTATGATTCCTTGCGGCGCGCGGGCTGTAGTGTATGAACATAATTATATAGCCTATAGTCTTCCTCGATAAAGAACTATTCAACACAAAAGCATGTTTACATTTCAAAGCAATATTTCCTGATATAAGCACGTTCGGCCAAATAAATCTTGTCAATAAAGTTATATAAGTATTGATTTTAGATTAAACTAGTGAGAATTTCAGCATAAAATGAAAATTTCAATAATGTGATGAAATTGTCAACTTAATTATGGATAATAAATGTATGAGCCAAACAGGGATAATATGTTTGATTTCAATTAATTAAAACAGAGGATCGCAGTATTCTATATTTGGAAACATAACTCATGTTATTTTCCCAAATGTAACAGTGCCTTGATCATGCTTTTATGATCCTAACTCGCAAAGCGTACATCCCAAACCATTAGTGCATAGACAATGTTTATTTTGTGTAGGTTTATTGTTTGATTTTGAATTCCAAGCGAAAGTTTAATGATTTATAATGAGATAAAATTAGTTTTTTATATATAGGACACGCCAACTTGATCTCACCTCGCCTGATGGTAAGCTAAAGGCAAAGTCTCAGGAAAGAGGGTCACCATTACAGACACTAAGTGTTACAATGGTGGCACTTAGTTTGGCGGCCTCATCAGATGCTTTTTCACGCCCCGTTTAAAGGCCCCGGGACTGTAGGAAGAAGGAAACACGGGTGCTGGTAATGAATTCCAGGTCTTAGTGATGCGGCAAAGAAAAGAGTCTCCGAACCGCTTGGTTCTTGCTCATATATTCTGCACAGTGTGAGGGTGACATATTTTCTTAAATAGTTCATAGATTGTGGTGGCGCTTGGCAGCGTGCGGTAATGGACTGTATTGCGGGAAGTAGCTAACTGTTCCATTGACGCTTTACACACAAAAGACAGGTGGTCGGGTTGCCGCGGGAGTGATCCAAGCAATGAATGCAACCCGAGAAATTAGGAGAGGATGCACTAACCTTCACGACACACGTGTTTTCATCGCAGCCGGTACACGGATCTTCTCTTCCTTGCTCAGGAGCTGCCGTCAGCATCACTAGATCACTTGAGGAACACACGAGAGGCACAATCCGATCGGTAAAGGTCTATGAAGCGGTAAAAATGTAACAAATATTAATCATTTTGAGAGACGCGAGCGCGATCCGTCATTACGCTGGCTAGTTCAAAGCGAGACTGAGTGTCTATATTTCACAAATGGCGGACGGAAGCCATATCTATGGTTAGTGCGGTAGAGGAGACGGGTATAAAAGGAGTGTGTTTCCGTGTCAAAATACAGTTTCTACACCGGCGCAACCATTCCCCCCGGCTTGAAGGGTTACCTTCGAAACGACAAATGCGAAACAAATCTAAAGTCTAATCTAAATCTAGGTTTGGGAAATAACAACTAAAATATAAACCTAGATTGGAGCTCGTGCCTACCGCTGGCTAGGCAGAGGGCAGAGGCGAACAAACAACACAACGCAACAGTCTCGACCAAGACGAGACGCGATTAGCCAACAACAAAATAAGGGTCTCTTCACGTGGGACCGATACAACAAGCGAGTGCTTCTTCTCCTCGGGTGGTTCGGAAACCGTAGTGGGATTGAATTGACTAACTGGCCACTTATCTAACGCGGCATGAATCCAGGACGGTCCACTAAACCATAACGGGTGATCTAAAATTTGCGAAGGAAGCAATCCACGAGAGAGACACCCGGCTGGGTTGTCGGTGCCAGCAACGTGAAAGAGATTATGTGGCGCCAATTCAGATTGAATTTTTGCCACTCTATTAGCGACGAATGTGTCCCAACGATGGGGCGAAGAGTGGGCCCAACACAAAGCGACTGTTGAGTCCTAAAAGCTAAAATTCTACTAATATTAATGCGAAAATTTACAATTATGTCAAATAAATTACCTTAAAGATTCCGACCACAATACAAAATGTCATTAAGCGACACGGAAGTGCTAGTCTTAGCACTGCCATCCAAAACTACGCGGAGTTTTAGTAGTAAGCTTATCTTCTCTAATAACTCCGCGGTGCGGGATAATGTACGAAGGCTGGGTCCCGCCAGTGTCCGCAGGCGCAGGTGAGATGTAACCTTTATCTAAATATTCGTTAACAACCTCATCATAGGCCCGCTTCGACTTTGGGGACGCCTGCATCTTTCGTTCCAAACAAAGAAAGCGTTTTTCAGCGGATACACGGGAGCCACCGAGTGAAAACTTGCGGATGGTAGACTCCAGTGGCGGCTCGACGGTGCAACAGAACGAAGCAGTCGAGTGACTAAACTATCTATAGAAGCGGGTGCGGAACCAATTATAACAAAACCAAGAACTGTTTCCAGTGCGTGCGGAGCGGGGTACGTCGGTCCCCCTTGAACCTTACGTGATAACTGGAGGTGCGGGAGAATCGAAGCGCCGATCAATATATCGACGACTCCAGGAACAGCGTAAGTCTCATCTGCTAAAGGCAAGTCTTTAAATTTCGTTAATAAAGACGTGTCAACCGGGACGGTAGGCAACTGTTCAGCTATTCTATCTATAACGAGCGAATCCATGTCAAACCAAATATTATTATTAAAACGAGATCTAAACCTTGTTTTAACGGTGCCACGAACAGCTGACTGTAAGCTTCCAAAACCCTTCACCACTGAGCGGGTTGAACGCTTATCAACATTGAAACCAAGACGCCGACAACAATCTTGAGTAATAAAATTACTTTGCGAAGCGCCATCTAACAGCGCTCGAACAATGCGCGGCTTACCTAATGCATCAACAATAACAACGCGAGCGGTCGCAAGACACACAGTAGTGAGTGCAGCACTAGCGGAGAACGAACACAAGGTGACGTCATCCGCGGCGGTCACCGGGCGGGCCGGAGCGCGCGCGAGCGCGGGCTGCGGCTGCGGCGCAGGCTGCCGTGTGTCACCGCTCGACGAGCCAACCGTGCTCACATTGGATGCGGCATTACTATTCTCAAAATGAAGCAAAGTGTGGTGTCTCGCTTGACATTTGCGACAACCATTTCCACTATTACATAAAACAACGCGGTGTTTAGTACCGAGACAATTAAAACAAAAATTATTAGCGCGAACAAATTTATAACGATCACTAGGCGACAATTTTAGGAAACCAGGACACTTGTACAGTTGCGAATGATGAGTACTACACAAAGAGCAAACAGATGATTGTACACGTGCTGGTGCGGTATTAACATAAGTATGGGTTGACCTCGGTGACCTCGATGAGGCATCTATTTTGCGTTCAGAAGTAACAACCTTCTTCGCGCCTTCATGTTTCGATGAAGAGCGTTGCAATACCTTTATATGCTCGCGAACAAAACTTTCTAAGTCTTCGAACTTAGGAATTTTACTGCCGCGATGATCCGACTCAAACAAACGAATGGTTTCGGAATCTAATTTCTTTAAACCCATATACAAAAATACGAAGTCGCAGAGGTCATCGATCTTCAAGTTCTTTACGGCGCGAACAGCTGACGCGAAAGTATCTAGAAATTTCTCTAAGTTTTGATCGTTACATGCCGTAATAGATTTCAAATCAGACATCTGATCTAAATAGGCGTTAGCTACCGATCTTTTATCCTCATACTTAGCTTTCAAAGTATTTAAAATTAAATTATAATTCCCGGCACTAAACGTAATTCCAGCGCAAGCGGTTATAGCTTTACCAGTCAATTTTTCAACGAGATAATGCAATTTTTCGTGATCTGTCAACGAATCGTTCTTATCTATCGTATTCTCAAAACTATCTATAAATAGACACCAATTGCGAATGTTACCATCAAATTCGGGTATTTGAATTGGTGGCAACTTAGGTCGGTCGCGAGTGGGGTTGGGTAGGTCAGCCGGTTTCTCCAAACTCCTAGCGACGCGTTTGATACGACAATACAAATCGTCAAACGACGACAAGGCTTGATAACTCACTGAGTAATCGGGATCCAAATTCAACTCTAAAACATTGATGTCATGTACTAAGGTTTCGAAATCCGCGCGTAGACTATCTAAGTTTTCTATAGAACACAAGAACGAATCTCTGATGACCAAATCAGAGGTTTTAAGTGCATTATCATAGATCGATTGTACGCGAGAGTAAATCATTTCTTTTTTAGCGTATAAAAGTTTCAATTGAACCTTACCGGTCTTATCAACCTTTGGGGACATGTTTACAATTAAATCTCAAACTAAAGTGCGGTAAATAACAAATATGAAATGACTTAATCTTAGCGGTACAGAGCAGCGAGGCGGCGCGAGCGATAACCGTAGGTAGGTAGGTACTTATGACTGCCAGTGCAAGCTTGAACTAACGCGCATAGCAACAAGGTCGTACCTACGCGATGGTCGCTGTCTAGGTTCAACTATTATTTCAGAGATTAAGTATTGCGTAATATCTATTCAAATTAAAATACTTTCGTATGAATTGGGATGAGATGCGAGCGAGGTAGGTACAGCCACGTGTCCACCCACGCAGGTACTAGGCAAATACGACGCGAGCCGAGAACAACGTAATTGAAAAAAACAAAACAAAGCCAAATGCGTTAGGTATTACACTGTGCCTATGCACTAGGGTGTCTGAGTATACCTAAGATCTAAGCCTAAATGTCTGGATGCGGGGTTTTCTACTAAAATAACCAGGCACTTAGGTGCGATGCGAAAATTGCGAACTACGATTAAGTGTTGATATGATACCTAACCTATTTATGTATTAGGTAGGTACAATGCGAGCCAGCGGCGAACGGACAACAAATCTAATCCTAAGTGTCTGGATGCGGGGTTTTCTACTAAAATAACCAGGCACTTAGGTGCGGTGCGCTCGTTCCCATTAGAATAATAACAAAATACGAACTACGGCTAAGAATCCGGCTCGATCCGGACCAAAAATGGTGGCGCTTGGCAGCGTGCGGTAATGGACTGTATTGCGGGAAGTAGCTAACTGTTCCATTGACGCTTTACACACAAAAGACAGGTGGTCGGGTTGCCGCGGGAGTGATCCAAGCAATGAATGCAACCCGAGAAATTAGGAGAGGATGCACTAACCTTCACGACACACGTGTTTTCATCGCAGCCGGTACACGGATCTTCTCTTCCTTGCTCAGGAGCTGCCGTCAGCATCACTAGATCACTTGAGGAACACACGAGAGGCACAATCCGATCGGTAAAGGTCTATGAAGCGGTAAAAATGTAACAAATATTAATCATTTTGAGAGACGCGAGCGCGATCCGTCATTACGCTGGCTAGTTCAAAGCGAGACTGAGTGTCTATATTTCACAAATGGCGGACGGAAGCCATATCTATGGTTAGTGCGGTAGAGGAGACGGGTATAAAAGGAGTGTGTTTCCGTGTCAAAATACAGTTTCTACACCGGCGCAACCAGATTGTAATTAGCTGTAAGTAACCAGATCAATATTTCTTATGAAGGGCCGCTTCAGAGTAGATCCCAACATATATGCTTGATTGAGAATCGCCCAACTGGAAAATTATCTATCGATAAAGACTGAAGTTAAACAACACAACTACTAATAATATTAATAATGATGTACAATAATTAAGTAAGAACATTCTAGCATTGGTTCTTTACTATAAAGGCTCTTAGCCTTGGGACAGAAGGAATTCAATATAGAGCTTACCATTTTTCGAAAAACTGGCGTGTGAATACTGTCTGTCAATATAAGACATCTATCATATGTGTGTATTATATTTTATGACTGTAACAGACCGTATTCACACACCAGTTTTTCGAAAAACTGGTGTGTGAATACTGTCTGTCAATATAAGATATCTATGTATGTATTATATTTTATAACTGTATATATCTGTACGAATATATGTTGCATATAGGTATTGTATGTATTGTGTGTATTGTATTTAGGTATCGTATGTATTGTAAATGTATTTATGTTTGTAATTATTTAATTTAAGTAATTTTTTTATTAAATAGTCTATGAATTGATTGCATTTTACACCATAAACCAACATATTATTTCTAAACACTTCTGTCCTCCCAAAGAGATTGTTGTTTGAAATAAGGCCGCCCATCGTACATTATTATGTATAATGAATAATAATATATTTATTTTCTGTTCTTAACTCATTCTATTTTTTTCTAGTTTACTATTCTTAATTCGAACTCATAGGTTCTCCTCATTATCCATACTAATATTATAATAGCGAAAGTAACTCTGTCTGTTTGTCTATTTTTTACGCTTTGACGCCTAAACCACTGAACTGATTTCGATAAAATTTGATACAGAGGTAGATTAGACTATGGAAAAGTGCATAGGCTATGTCCGACTGCGATAACTGGCATCCCTGTGGACGGAGCCGCAGGCAACAGCTAGTTATACATTAATATATCCCTATTACGTAACTAAGAGAGAATAAAGAAAGAAAGAAAGCACCATTTATTATACACACACGCACGAAGTACAGGATAATTTTCATTTTTCATTTAATACCATCCACTGGCGACGTTGTGTACATTGACGTATGATATTGGTGTCCGTACGAGCAACTTTCATATTTTAATGGCATACCATTTCCGCAATCATTTCAAAACTCAGTTGAAGTTAAATATATTCAAGTATCTGACGTTAACTTAGGCGAAACACAGTTTGATTGAAATAACACACAATTATGAACGCTTGTGCAGATATGTATTTTCTTGTTATTGGTAGGACCTAATTTGATTACTGATTAGTACGGAGAATCTTATGTACGGAGAATCCCTACGGATACCCTCACCACCGGATCCGGTGGGAAAGGTTACATCGGACTCAAACCAAATGAAACGCACGACCCCTGTGGGTGATTTTTAGTTGCTGAAGATGAGGTTAACATGCATATCCCTCGCACTCCGGCCAACCCAGGACCATCTCACTTGAACTGGCCCTTTCGTCGGGTGTATATTTGAGACATTCCAGATTATAACTCTCCGTGAACACTATCTAGCAAGTTTATTTAAGATGTCACGGAGGATGTTAAGATTTAAGGCTTACGAATTAACTTGATTACTTAGTTGGCAGACAAGCACACGGCCCACCTGATGGAAAGTGGTTACCGTGACCTATAAAATATAATACACACATAGATGTCTTATATTGACAGACAGTATTCACACGCCAGTTTTTCGAAAAATGGTAAGCTCTATATTGAATTCCTTCTGTCCCAAGGCTAAGAGCCTTTATAGTAAAGAACCAATGCTAGAATATTCTTACTTAATTATTGTACATAATTATTAATATTATTAGTATTTTATCTCAGTTGTGTTGTTTAACTTCAGTCTTTATCGATAGATAATTTCCCAGTTGGGCGATTCTCAATCAAGCATATGTTGGGATCTACTCTGAAGCGGCCCTTCATAAGAAATATTAATCTTACAGCCAATTATAATCTATGAACTATTTAAGAAAATATGTCACCCTCACACTGTGCAGAATATACGAGCAAGAACCAAGCGGTTCGGAGACTCTTTTCTTTACCGCACCACCAAGACCTGAAATTCATTACCAGCACACGTGTTTCTTTCTTCCTACAGTCCCGGGGCCTTTAAGCGGGGCGTGAAAAAGTATCTGATGAGGCCGCCAAGCTGAGTGCCACCATTGTAACACTTAGTGTCTGTAATGGTAACCCTCTTTCCTGAGACTTTGCCTTTAGCTTACCACAGGCGAGGTGAGGTTAAGTTGGCGTGTCCTATATATATATATAAAGAGGGAAATAATAGATATTGATAGATGGCAGAGCCAAGCGTATAGCAAAGTGGATATGACAGACTAGGAAAGAAAGTTTAGAGAAGTTACATAAATAAGAAATAAATAGGTGAGACCTAGATTGTATGCTTACGAGTTTCTTCAGTAGGTAGTTCATAAAAACTCACAAAGGTTTTTTTTCCAAAGACACCACCTGATGAGGCCGCCAAGCTGAGTGCCACCATTGTAACACTTAGTGTCTGTAATGGTGACCCTCTTTCCTGAGACTTTGCCTTTAGCTTACCATCAGGCGAGGTGAGGTCAAGTTGGCGTGTCCTATATAAAAAAAAAAACTAATTTTATCTCATTATAAATCATTAAACTTTCGCTCGGAATTCAAAATCAAACAATAAACCTACACAAAATAAACATTGTCTATGCACTAATGGTTTGGGATGTACGCTTTGCGAGTTAGGATCATAAAAGTATTTATTTATTTATTTGGACAACCAGTAGTTGCTACATTGACACTTACATCTAAAACATGCACCATAATATAAAGTTTAATGCACAACATTTTAAGATGTCACAGCATGCAAATAGTAACACCGGTGTGAAAAAAAAAACAGTACTAAATACAAAGGAAAAAGTACTTATACAATTAACAAAAAATTAAGTAAACGTGTATATGAGCTAAATTAATTTAATTTCAACTACTAACCCTAAGCAACTCCATAACAACCCTTTTGAAAAGTGGTAGTGTATCGGCGAATAAATCCACATTGCCACACATTTCATTGTATATCTTCGATAAACGGGATATGGTTGAATGCTGTTTTAAGTTAGTTCTGGCCAATGGCTGATGAAACAATCCTACGTTAACAAGAGCACGTCTAGGCACACGTCGCGGTACCCTAATACTGAACGAATTCAAGAGCATCGAACAGTCGAATTCATTTCTAACCACCTTAAATAGGAATATCAAATCATGTAGTTGTCGCCGTATTGACAGACTATCCATTTCAAAGTGTCTCAATTTATCATTATATGAAGGCAGTACTCTATGTAACCCACAAGAAAAAGCAAGATGTCGGAGGAATCTCTTTTGGATGCGTTCCATTCGAAGTTGATGCACAGCGTATTGAGGTGACCAAACCACAGAGCAATACTCAAGTTGACTTCGTACAAGAGCATCATAAATAACTTTTTTCGTGGATGGTTTGCGAAATGGTCTACCATTTCTAATGATGAAACCCAGCATTTTAGATGCTTTCTTTATAATGTTGTCTATGTGGGACACAAAAGTTAATTTAGAGTCGAAAAGAACGCCCAAATCTCTCAGCTCTTTCCGTTCCTGTACCGTTGCCCCATTAAGCTGATACTGAGTTTTTATTATATTAAGGTTGCGCGTGAATGTTATAGTGTAGCATTTACTTGTGTTCAAGGACATTTTGTTGACAACACACCAGTCTGCTATAGCATCAAGGTCCATTTGGAGCAGATCGCAATCTGACGGGTCTGCTATGGTTTTACACAGTTTTAAATCATCCGCGAAAAGGTAAGCGCTGCTATGTCTGATGCAAGACGCTATATCATTTACAAACAAATTGAATAACCAGGGACCCAGATGGGAGCCCTGGGGAACACCAGATCTAGCTGTGTATGACACGGATTTGAAGCCTTTTACCACAACGTACTGCGTTCTGTCAGATAAATATGATTGGAACCAATTCAACAGAGAACCACATACACCATATGCATAAAGCTTCTCGAGTAAGATTCTGTGACAAACTTTATCGAATGCTTTAGTAAAGTCCATATAGGCAGAATCTACCTGAACACCTGCATCTACTGCTTTAATAAGTTCATTGTGGTATGCGACCAAATTTGTACAAGCAGATCGGGATTTAATAAAGCCGTGCTGCTCGTCAATGAATATCTGACTAGTATGACTCCTCAGGAAGGGGTAAATTAAAGCTTCAAACGACTTAGCAAAAACAGACAAAATTGAAATTGGTCTGTAATTACAAACGTTTTCTTTGTTGCCACTCTTATAAATATGAACTACTTTAGCAGTTTTCCACATAGTGGGTAAAATACCTGATGATAAGGACTTATTTATAATTAGACATAGCGGCAGACTTAAAGACAAAGCGCACCTCGAAATGAAATATGGCGAAATTCCATCTGGTCCCGCCCCTTTGTGTATGTCAAGTCTTTTCAAATATTTTATAACATTACTGAGCGTAACATGTATATCTCCAATACTATACATGTCAACACCGGTCGCAATAGACGAAGTGTCCTGATCAGACGTGTCGGCAAACGTTGAAGAGAAGTAGGATGCAAATAAATTGCATATGCCTGGACCTTCCGATTGGCCCGTGCCATCCAAGTTCATGGTTTGCGGTATTTGGACTGTGTTGCTACGTTTGTCTTTTAAGTAACTGAAAAAATATTTTGGGTTTATTTTAATATTATCCTCAACTTTAGTGACGTAATTATTATAGCATGTAGTTGCCAACTTTTTACATCTTGTGTTTAAAATTCGAAGAGATATTTCATCCAATGGATTTCCAAAAACTCTAAATCTATGCAATAACTTGTTCTTTTCCCTTATTAGCTTAATTAGTTGTCCATTGAACCATGGTGGATATTTCTTTTTTTGGCCACAATTTGTTTTAGGTACATATTTTTCTATTTGTTCATTTAAAACTTTGTAAAAAAACACTACCATATCATTTACGCTTTCATATTTAGCAAATTCATTTTGCCAATTTAGATCGTCTAGTTCGGATCTAATCTTATCGTAATCCGCTTTGTAAAAGTTAGGACGCACACTTCCACGAGGCTTCAACGTTACAACATTACTAATTTGTATTTCTATGTCCAACGGGGGGTGAGTTGAATCAACTCTAACTAAAGAGTTTCCTGATTTCCTAACTGTCGTGTTTAGCATGGTACTTAATACCAAATCAAGAATTCTGTTTTGGTCGTTAGGGATATTGTTATGTTGCATAAGGTTGTTAAGGGCCAAGAAGTCTATGAGTTGCTGAGCCAACGACGACCCCCTATTATTTGTAGGTTTAAAACAATTATTACGACTAGTTTCCAACCATGAGATACAACTCAAGTTAAAGTCCCCAATAACGCATACATCCTCCATACATTCTGATACACGGTTAAAATTATCTATAAGGCTCTCGAGTATAATTTTGTTTAAGGGAGAAGGCAGGTAGGTAGCACAAAAGTACATAAATTTCTTAGGTCTAATTTCAACTTTTACAAAAAGATCTTCGCATTTACTATCCGCCTCCTTATACCGAATAGAATAAAATTTAATGGAGACTGCTATCAATACACCCCCACCATCCCTGTGACTATGGAAACCCGTGCTAACGCGATCTCTTCGATAGACCATATAGCGACCATCGAATAATTCAGCATCATAAATGTTATCGTTCACCCAAGTCTCCGTCAAAACGATTATATCGTAGTTTGAACATGCAATGTTTGACAAAAGCTCGTGAGTTTTGGTCCGTAGACCCCTAACATTCTGGTAATATATGCTCAGACTATTGAATTTTACAATTACAATGTACATAGACCTAGCATTATAATTGACAAAAAATAATGTGAAAATACATATAAGTTACTCAAGCTTGAGCCTATCTAGTGTCTCCTGATTTCTAATATAAACAAATTCACTATCTTCTGTTTTTCGCATGAAAACTCGACCCTGCTTAATCCATACAAACTTAAATCCCTTGTCTTTGGCAAGCTGTCGGGCTCCTGCATGTAGTTTTTTATTCGTGGACGACAAGTGCTCAAGAACGTAAACAGGTGTTTTATTTCCACCAATCCCAATGTGACCAGTATTGATTTTAACAGTCGGATTTGCCTTATTAAAATGTAGTTTTTGCCAAGAATGTATCTCGAAGTATCGGAGTAGCAAGTTTGACTATGATTGCACGTGGTCTTTTGTCGTCCCGGTTACTCTTAGCTACACGTGTACAGTGGTGAATATCTGATTCCTTTAAGTCACAGGATACCACCCTAGCGAGCTGCTTCACGACTGACAATAAGTTTTCCTGTCTGTGTTCGGGAACACACTGTATCTCAAGGTTATTAGATCTGCTGTGTTACTCCATGACCTGAAGTCTGATCTGCAAGTCCTGCAGCATCGTCGTCAATTGAGCGTTTTCTTTCTCCAACTTACCCACCATATCCGTGTATGCAGTGATAGTCGTTTTGGTGTTCTCGTAATTCTCATCGAGAAACTTAACGCTATCTTCTAAGGTAGCCATTTCCTGTTTTACGGACTGAATTTCTGATTCTACCATTTGCTTAAGTGTTTGGTCAAGTTCTTGTGCCAATGTTGATCTCATGATAGTGAATTCCTCCCTGATTATCTCTCGAACATCATCTCTTGTAAGAACTGACGAGCGCAAATTTATTTCTAGGCACTCATTGCTAGCAGAGTGAGCAGCCTGATTCCCTTTTCGTTGCGTAATATTATCATCGATAGGTGACGATTCCTGCCTGAGTCTTGACTTACCAGGTGAATCATCAGGTCTCAAAGGGGTATTACTATTGTCCGTCTTGCTCTTCGCACGACAGCCATGACACTTCCATTTGCTTTTCTGATCAACGCTCATAGCAGAAAAGCGTCTATCATTCAAGTTAGCACACTGAAGATCATATTTAAGTCTACAAAAAGCGCAGACCAAATACTCCCTATTAGGCAACCTGTTGTGACACCCTGCACAAACTGTGGTTGGCATCATGCGATATTGCGTAGAAGGAAACAAGATCAAAAAACAAAACTCAAGTTGAAAAAATCAATAGTGTACAGAAATATTTCTCTTGCGTAGAACTCGGTACAACCGGGCCAGTTGACGAACACTCGATGTGAAGCGTAAAGCGGTGCAAGCGCTGACTTTTGAAGCTCGATGCATATGATGTGTTTCTATGTGTGCGTAGCAGCGGGCGAGCCGCGGGTTGCGTAGGTCAGTTACACTTGTTAATGTCGGTCGGTGTAAAATATTTAAAAGAATGTATTTGATGATAGCTCACTCGTTTTTAGGAGTTTCGAATCCACACTTTTACCACCGTGTCAGATATATCACGGGCCTTCTAACGACGTATAGTCTTCACAATAATATTCAACTTTTTCACCAACTTTCAATTATATGTACGGAGCAGAGAAAATATAGTGTTACCGCAATGACACGTTCGATCGTTCGAACGTGTCATTGCGGCGATCGATCGTTCGAAGCATGATCAAGGCACTGTTACATTTGGGAAAATAACATGAGTTATGTTTCCAAATATAGAATACTGCGATCCTCTGTTTTAATTAATTGAAATCAAACATATTATCCCTGTTTGGCTCATACATTTATTATCCATAATTAAGTTGACAATTTCATCACATTATTGAAATTTTCATTTTATGCTGAAATTCTCACTAGTTTAATCTAAAATCAATACTTATATAACTTTATTGACAAGATTTATTTGGCCGAACGTGCTTATATCAGGAAATATTGCTTTGAAATGTAAACATGCTTTTGTGTTGAATAGTTCTTTATCGAGGAAGACTATAGGCTATATAATTATGTTCATACACTACAGCCCGCGCGCCGCAAGGAATCATAATAGTAATAATTATAATCGAATAAAAATCCAGAAAATTCTCATACATTCTTTGAAAAAGAACAAACTGTGTTTTGCACTGAAGGCACATTTAATATCTGTTCTTACGGGTCGGCAGCACGGATGTGCCTCCACTGTCACGGTAACCACTTTCCATCGAGGGGGCCATGTGCTTGTCTGCCACCAAAGTTGTATAAAAAAAAACCTGCAGGCATTAATGACTATAATGTATATAGTGAGGTAAGTACTATATATATAATATTCTTTATTGTACACAAAACATTTTTTTTATAACAGAAAATAGAAGGATATTGTAGTAGAAACTTGACTTGCTTAACTCAAAAGTAAAGTGGATATGACAGACTAGGAAAGAAAGATTAGAGAATTTTACATAAATTAGAAATAAATAGGTAACACCTAGATTGTATGCTTACGAGCTTCTTCAGTAGTTGATAAAAACTCACAAAGGTTTTCTTCCAAAGACACTACCCGCTGTCCCCGGCGGGGGGTATCCAAGTGGATTTCCGCACGTTTTCGAAAAACTGGCGTATGAATACTGTCTGTCAATATAAGACATCTATGTGTGTATTATATTTTATAACTGTACGAATATATACATATAGGATATACAATACCTATATGCAATATATATACATATATTGCATATAGGTATTGTATTTAGATATCGTATGTATTGTATATGTATTTATGTTTGTAATTATTTAATTTAAGTATTTTTTTTATTAAACAGTCTATGAACTGATTGCATTTTACACCATAAACCAACATATTATTTCTAAACACTTCTGTCCTCCCAAAGAGATTGTTGTTTGAAATAAGGCCGCCCATCGTACATTATTATGTATAATAAATAAAAATATAATTATTTTCTGTACTTAACTCATTCTATTTTTTACTAGTTTACTATTCTTAATTCGAACTCATAGGCTCACCTCATTATCCATACTAATATTATAATAGCGAAAGTAACTCTGTCTGTTTGTCTATCTTTTACGCTTTGACGCCTAAACCACTGAACTGATTTCGATAAATTTGATACAGAGGTAGATTAGACTTTGGTAAAGTACATAGGCTATATCCGACTGCGATAACTGGCATCCCTGTGGACGGAGCCGCAGGCAATAGCTAGTTATACATTAATATATCCCTATTACGTAACTAAGAGAGAATAAAGAAAGAAAGAAAGCACCATTTATTATACACACACGCACGAAGTACAGGATAATTTACATTTTTCATTTAATACCATCCACTGGCGACGTTGTGTACATTGACGTATGATATTGGTGTCCGTACGAGCAACTTTCATATTTTAATGGCATACCATTTCCGCAATCATTTCAAAACTCAGTTGAAGTTAAATATATTCAAGTATTTGACGTTAACTTAGGCGAAATACAGTTTGATTGAAATAACACACAATTATGAACGCTTGTGCAGATATGTATTTTCTTGTTATTGGTAGGACCTAATTTGATCACTGATTAGTACGGAGAATCTTATGTACGGAGAATCCCTACGGATCCGGTGGGAAAGGTTATATCGGACTCAAACCAAATAAAACGCACGACCCCTGTGGGTGATTTTTAGTTGCCGAAGATGAGGTTAACATGCATATCCCTCGCACCCGGCCAACCCAGAACCATCTCACTCGAACTGGCCCTTTCCTCGGGTGTATATTTGAGACATTCCATATTATAACTCTCCGTGAACACTATCTAGCAAGTTTATTTACGATGTCACGGATATAAAGGCTGCCGCAGGTGTAGAAGTTCCTCTTGCGATCATCACATGTACGTACATCCACCGATGTGTATATTCATTTCTACTTGTGTTGTTCTACTGCTTTTTTTTTAATGTGCGCTAAATCCCCACGGGCAGGTTGGGGAGGTTATGTTGGACTTGAACTGACTAAAACGCACGCCTACTGTGTGGGCCGCAGATTGCCGGAGGTGAGATTATCTGAGACATATATCCCTCGCACCCCGGCCGGCCCAGGACCGTCTCTTAAGAGACGGCGCTCTTTGGTTATTGGGTCCCCATCTCATCATCAGTAGGGGTGTTGTTCTACTGCCTTGTATAAAGATAGGCATGATAATAGATAAGAATCATAGAAATACAAAAATTACTCGTTAAATAAGATCAACATTAAACTGCTCTTAATTACAATTTAAATATCACACTATCTATAATTTAAATATATCTATACAGAAAACTTTATTTTCCTTTTCAAATTCGAAAATAAAGTGTTTAGCGGTGTGGTTTTTCCATAGAGCTCCACGCTGGAAGTTTCTTCTTACTTATCGATTAAATGTGTACCTGGTGGCCGCCGAAAGAGAAACTTTTCACCCCGCTAATTAAACTTGAAACTTACTCCAGTAAATTTTGCTGTTTCTTTGGAATTAATTCGTAAATAAAAGAAAACAGTGAGAATAATCACACTGCGTCTAATTAGTTTTTTAGCCCTGTTTGATTGTATTTCAAAATAATTATTTCTTTTAGTCCGTTATAAATAGCCGAACGTCTAACTAAAGGTCTCGAGATACAGAGATATGAAACTTAGAAATAGCTTTTACTTTGTGATATTTTAACCAGAAAGTAATTTCAGTTGAATTAATTTGATTTGGGTTTTAAATCAAAACTTTAAAATAAGCAACATTTTCGTTCATTTCGATTACGTTGTTATAAAATAATTAGTCATTATGGTTATCGTAAATATTCGTATAATATCGTTCTCAAAATATAGTTCTACCTACAAGGAATTCTCGTTCCATCCCCCTGATTCATAAGTGCCTAATTTTTGAGATATAAATCATACAAACCAATTACAAGTTAAACCTATTTTGATTGTTAATTACGAGAAAATTACCCAAAATTTATGAGCTAGTATCTATCCGTTGCCAACGATTCCATCCACGTGGAATTCTGATCCCGTTCCCACTAACCATTTGAAACCTATTTCTAAGATAAAATAACTGTGTATAACACACAGTTATCATGCAATAATACATGCCTGTACTAAAACTCAGCTAGATCCCTTTAGTCTCATTCAGCGTGATTGAGTAACAAACATCACAGCATCTAAACATCATCACAAATTTTGATAATTATAATATTAGTAGGATAGGATAGGTACTTCAAACTCGTAGCTGGTTCGACGCAGTTTGTGCAGCTTTGGTTTTGTTAAAATAGTGATTTCGTATTCCTTCTATTTTATTTCCTTAGTATCAAAAAGTCAATGAAATGTGGAATGTACTCGATAGAAACTTTCTTTTTATACAAACTCCAGTATCCTTTCAATATTTTATGCTGCGGTAAACCATTTTCGTAAATATATGTTTCGCGCGCTCTTTGCTTTGGAAGCAGAAGGAATGGCAAATATTTTTATTTAGAATGAGTTTATTTCTTTCTTATATTAGTTTAGTAGATAACAAGAATTAAATCACGACGGACAACTCCATGAAGAAATGTTTGCTGCGCACGTTCAGCCATTTCTACGGCGTAAACATGTACTAGTATTTTAATTTTTAGATACATACTTGTAGTACGTGGTGATTATGTCAGTTGATTGTTAATGCCAACTTAATGTGATTTATTCAAATTAAGTCGTCTTCTTTTTTATACGCATATTAAAAATACTTATTATATTAAAACGTAAATATATCAATTAAATGAAATATTAAAGCATTAACTTACCGTATTAAGGTTCGAATCCCGCCTAAACGGATTCAATTTTTTTCTAAATCTTAATCGATATAAATATATCTATTTCAAAACAATAATAAACAATTAAAATAAAACTAAAACTAAAAGAACTATTTTACAACTTATGGTTAAAAATAATTAAAATGCGTCGTGGAATTCCTCTGCATCGCATGCCTCTTGTGGTAGCGTTCCCAGAAGACTAGCAGCATTGCCACATTGTATAATAACTTAATATATATATGCATTCCTAAGTTCATGGGTAATGGGGTCCCATGAGAATCTTTGATCTGTCAATCAGTGTGGTGTGGGACATTTTTGGCGTTAAGTCAAATTAAGCCGCTCTGGCTCCACTCCTATGGCCCTTTTGTCAATTCAACTTTGCAATGCAACTCATTTATTCCATAAAATATTATAATCTGTTACTCTTCTTCACTTTTGTTTTCTAAATACCATACTAGATCCAAGCATTTAATAATTATAAATTAGTGTAAACAGCAAACTACCTTGGCTTCTGCAGTAGTATACAAAATTCACAGATGCAGCAATCTATTAAGAAAAATTTTGAGTCTACCTGCCCCTATGGGTCTCATCATACGTATGAGACGCATCCAATAGGGGGCGAAACGCATCCCATGCTGTTAACTTAAAAATGCTGACAAGTTGAAATAACCCTTTCAAGACAGGCAATGTGCTCGACATTCATTACTCAAGAATTGATTAAGTGACAAGATGTATGCAGGCTAACCTCGAGGTTACAAGTAATTTCATCCAGAGACAGTATCGCGAACCGTCACGTCCCTTGTCCGCTTGATAAATTGATGTCCATCCAAGTTGATGTATTAATATCAACCCAAATATGCTGTTAACTTCCTTATTCTTATCGGGAGAAAATTTTCTACGCAGCCGTTAACGAGATTAATTCTTCGTCTTCTATTAAGCGTGTCCATCAGAATTATGTTACATCAATCGATGACACAGCCTTGTATGTGGCAGCCCCACCAAGGCCTTTGGAGCATAAGACAACATTACCTGCAAGCCAGCTTTCTATTCAATGTTAATCTTTTTTGAACCCATAAAGGTTAAAAAAGATAATTATAATTTAAAATACGTTTTTTTATACCACTTAGTTGGCAGACAAGCACACGGTCCACCTGATGGAAAGTGGTTACCGTGACCTATGGACGTCTGTAACACCAGAGGAGTCACAGTCGCGCTGCCAATCAGTCTGTGCCCTCAAAGCAGGACAAGCCTTTAATCTTCCAACTGACAGCACAAATTCTCCAGTGAGCTCTGGCTACCCTTCCACTAAACTTTTTCTTCTACCAAATTATTTAGTTTAATTCTACGTAGTTAACGTAGACTGGTGTAAAGTGAGAAGCCTCGATACGTTTACCTTTCTTTTTTAACGCGCCGCGGCAAGTTTCTGCCAGGGCGACAGGCAGCTCCACCCGTCACCCCCAGGCCTGCGGTGATAGGTGGCGGAAGTCATTCATCGACTTCCAAAGTTCGAATTGCCTCAGTACGCTGACAACTTGGCATGCGATCCTTCTTCACTCCCACAGCTGCTCCCGCCCTGATACGCTTACCTTACGCTCGTGATAACTAGGCCAGATTCTATCAGTTACCATGGAATATTGAAAAATCAAACAATTCTGTGTTAGGTCAATTTCAGATAAGTAATTACTACTTACTTTGATAGTGACTTGTTTAAACATACATTTTTCAAATAAACATGTAACAATCCATTTGCTTTTAAACACAAAAACGTATGAACCTAACTAATACAAAAGTTGTTTACCCGGCATAAAATTTTGAAAAATATGGCACTTTATAAAAGTGGAAAGTTTCTAGCGAGTATATTTTACTGACTTTGTGATGCTAAGGAAGTGTTATGGAATGATTATGAAATTATTATTTAACCAACATTTACTTACTTAGTCTAAAGTATGCCATTTCAAAGTCTAACGCAACTCTGTAGTTGCTGTATCAATAAAAGAGATTTTGTTAATCAAAATATAGTTTCCACTTATATTTCTGTCAGCTTATGAATTTCAAGTAATTTAGTTTTTGTTAAAGTACGCCTACAGTCAGAATGGTATAGCTTCAAGCAATTAAATTTACCTGACTATGTTCCATATACAATTATACATAATTACTTAACTTGATAGATACGGAGCTTAAATCACCGAGGCTTCAAATTTAAAATGGCTACTGTTACCTTTTGTTTGTATTGTCGTACTATGTACAATAAAAGTGATTTTTGTTTCTTTCTTAAATACCTCTTAAAAATAAATTCTTTTCGCCAGTTTATGTTTAGGTCCCAATGTAATAGGTGGCGAGCCTATTGCCATTAACCGGGCCTTATAAACCTGCGATAAATACACACATAATTTCGAAAAGTCATTGGTGTGTGCCATGGTGAAACCTGGGATCGAGCCCGAGACCTCGTCTCAGCAGTCCATTACCCATACCACTAGGCTACATTTTTACACCATATACAGGTTGTATTTTTGAAACGGGGCAGTAAGGCCAAGTACCTTAACCGTTGCAGTTACAGCAAAACGTTCTTAGAAGACCTTCCCTAACTTTTTGACATATTTTGAACTGCATTCACAGATTTTGTAAAAACAAAAAAAATGCAAAAAGTCCAAAAATTTTTTTTTTATGCCAATCGATTCTATTTCATGTGGGGATCAAAAAACTCTATGAGACCATTTTAGCTTTCAGTACTAGGAAAGACAGAAATCGCCAAAAACGTTTCCCATACATTTCGGCAACAGAAACAAATTTCTACGATGGTCTAACTTTTTGTTATGGCCAGGAAGTGGGTAGAATTGACTGTAAAGTAAATAAAAAGAATTTTTACCCTCAAATTTCGAATTTGATTCGAAAATCTGTGTGTTATACTTAGTTTCAGCTGAGAAACTTCGTATGAGTTATTAATTAAGGATTTTCGCTAAAATGTCTTCTAATCGTGAAAAAATTGACTTATTAGAAGCGTATTTTGTCAATAATCGAAATGCGGGAGCTGCATTAGTGTGGTACCGCAATAAGTATCCGTTGCGGCATGTGCCAACAAGAAAGGTTATTACAAATCTTTTGAAAAACCTGGAATTGCAGGGTTCTTTCAAAAGAAAGCGGTAGCCTCGTGTGGACATGGACACGGAGATTGCGGTTCTGACTTATGTCGAAGCATATCCAGAGGTATCGTCCAGGCAAGTCGCCCTTGAAGTAGGTGTATCCCACTCCCTTGTGATAAAGATATGGAAGAAATACGGCTACAAGTGCTATCGATATGGGCGCATAGTTCAAGTGTTACATCAGGGTGATAATGTTCGAAGGCTTACTTTTTGCAGATGGCTAAGAGGAAAAATAAGCAGAGATCAT
Source organism: Eilema griseolum (assembly GCA_963662185.1). NCBI lineage: Eukaryota > Metazoa > Arthropoda > Insecta > Lepidoptera > Erebidae > Eilema > Eilema griseolum. The sequence continues at coordinate 7,947,828 of OY759245.1, read as the reverse complement.
GAATTTTTTAATTACATACTGTGGTCAGACGAAACGAATTTTTCCAATAACGGTATGTACAACAGAAAAAATCACCACTATTGGTCCAAAGAAAATCCACTAAGAGTTACGGCAAGTCATAATCAGGTTCGCATCTCATTCAACTGTTGGTGTGGTATAATGTCCAATCGAGTCATAATGGTGGAATTTTATGAAGGGAAACTGAATTCTGCCATGTATAATGAAGTCATTTTACACCATCTTGAAAACGAGATGGACGAATGGCCCCTGTCGGAATTGCAAAAAGTTCATTTTCAACAAGATGGTGCTCCGCCACATAACAGTCACCTTTCACGTTCCAATTTGAGCCGCCTATTCGGTACACAGTGGATAGGTACACATGGTCCAACACAGTGGCCACCTCGTAGCCCCGATCTAACACCACTTGATTTTTTTTTATGGGGCTTCGTGAAAAACGAGGTGTATAAGACGACATACGCCAGTGTTCAAGAGCTCAAGGATGCATCAATGACCATTTTACGTAATATTCATCCCAGAACATTATTAGCCGCCATTCGTTCAGTGCAAAAAAGGATAGACTTATGTATTCGTGAAAATGGAAATCATTTTGAGCAATTTATTTCATAAACCAATTTCTTAAATGTTTAAATGATTTTTTTTATTTAAAAAAGTTCAAAATTTTACCTGACCTATGAGTTTCGAGTTGATTTATCATATTTCCGTACGAAATGTATGGGAAACGTTTTTGCGATTTCTGTCTTTTCTAGTACTGAAAGCTAAAATGGTCTCATAGAGTTTTTTGATCCCCACATGAAATAGAATCGATTGGCATAAAAAAGAAATTTGAACTTTTTGCATTTTATTATTAAGTATTAGTTATTTATAAAATCATGTCTGCTTTTATTAACTGTTTAATTAACTGTGTCGTAATACTATATAAACCAAAATCAAGTAAACTTTTCCTTTAAGGCGACGACAATAAACAGCACTTGACAACATGTAATTGAAATTTTAAGTGCCCATAAAAGACTTTGAAGGCACTTTAAGACACTGTTGAGAAGATTTTCTCTGCAAGTGCAGGCTGCAAAATGCAAAATCTTTAGAACGCAAGGCTTTTATAAACTTATACAATTATTAAATCACTAGATCCATCATCCCGCTTATGATGCTTCTCATGATATTTTCACCCTCACACTTTAAGACCTGATTGTTCTCTCGTATACATAAATATATTTTACTTTAGTATTCCAAACCATTTTTTCATCATTTTTGATATTAAATTATGTCACTACATATGTTTCGCTTGATTCTAAATTTATTGCGAGTAAAGTTTACATAAATTACGTAACATAATACCTATTCTTGGTACGCTAGTTTGATAATGTAGTATTCAATTTCATACATTTCAAACGTCTCAAAAACTGTCTCTTGTCATGTTCCATTCTCGAAATGATAATTGTGAAAGCACATCTTTTTCTGGAATATATTAAAATTGTTTCTTCTAAAATATATAGCCTGTAGGTACCAATATAATCTTATAAAAGTACATACATTCATATAAACAACCTTTATCCCCGGAGGGTTAGATAAAGGTAAATTAACACCCACATTTCACCAATAATTGTATTCAGTCCCACGTACCAGGCGGTGAGTCTATTGCCGTATTCCGGGCACTATTGTTGACCCGAGCCATGCATCTGAGGCTGAGTCTGTATAGTCTGTATATATCTTTCTGATGTTAAACAGCCCTATCCCGTAATCACCTTGTACGATACCGCATGGGAAGTTATGGGGTGGTTCAAATTCTACTCTGCTGGGAACCACGTATAAAAATCGTAAATTATTAATATTATTAGTACACCTAAATTTCACCCATTACTTTTCTAAGAATACTTTTTACTACCCTACTACCTTTTTAAGTCCTTATAACAACAATGGAACCGCGGTAGCCTAATGGTATGGATGGAACCGCGGTAACCTAGTGGTATGGGTAATGGACTGCTGAGACGGGGTCTCGGGTTCGATCCCAGGATTACCATGGCACACATCAATGACTTTCGAAGCTATTCGAAGTTTTGTATGTATTTATCGCAGGTCTATAAGTGCCCGGTTAATGGCAATAGGCTCGCCACCTATTACGTTGGGACATAAACATAAACTGGCGAAATGTGTGTGTTAGCACCTCTGCCTACCCCTTCGGGGATATAGGCGTGAGTTTATGTTATGTTTATAACAACAACCTCACTACTAACGTACATTAGTCAAGTATTCACTATCTTTTTTTCTTTTTTTTTACGTGCGCAAAATCCCCACGGATACCTCCCCACTGGAGCCGGTGGAGGAGGTTATGTCAGACTCGAACCGACTAAAACGCACGCCGCCTGTGGGTCGTTTCGGTTGCCGAAGGTGAGTTTGACAGGCATATCCCTCGCACCCCGGCCGACCCAGGGCCATCTCTCACGATCTGGCCCTCTTCTCGGATGTGGGGACTACAGAGTCCCCAACTCGTCACCCTGTCACCCCCAGGCCGGCGCTCATGGGGGGCGGAGGTCGTTCATCGACCTCTGACGCCCGAGTTGCCTTTGTACGCGGGCAGCTTGGCTTGCGATCCTTCGTCGCGCCCGCTGCCGCTCCCGCCCCGCCTCCTCCTTCACGAGCATTACTTGCTCGCAGAAGGAGGCGCCGACCACCCACGCATCCGCGCAGCGGACCATCGCCGCGAGCAAGGCGGAGAGCGTGAGAACTCTCACTCCCAGGGCCGCCACAAGCTCCCGTCTCGGCGTTTCCCACGCCGGACACTCGGTGAGCGTGTGAGCCCTGAGTCCTCGCTCGCGTAGAGTGATGGCACTCGGACGTTGGCTCTTTCTCCATCCGACGCAGATACTTCCCGAAGCACCCGTGCTCGGTGATCATCTGCGTCAGACGGTACGAGAGGCTGCCGTGTGGCCTCTCTAGCCACTCCCTCATGATGGGTCTTACCGCTGCTACTACGGCGCGCCCTGCGCCTGGTCGCCCAAGGCGTAGCTCCCATTCCGCCACCATTTCCCTGTGGAGCCGGAATTTCGGATCGTGACCCCGCTCCCCCGCCGCCTTTCGGAACCGGTATAGCGCCGAAAGGGATCTCGCTTCCAGGATCCATGGTGGCGATCCGGCGAGGAGACTCGCCGCGTTGAAAGATATCGTGCGGTACCCCCTTATGATGCGGCACGCCAACTTCTGCTGCGGACGCAGTAGCAAGGGGCAGGGGCATGTGCCGACCACTCAGGGTGTCCTGTACGGGTGTCCCGTGTGGGCACACGGGACACCCATACAGGGCCATGGACCACACGACACCCGCGTAGAGTCTCCTGCAGGAGTACTCCGGGCCCCTCAGGTTGGGCAATAGCCGCGCCAGAGTGTTGGCTGTGCCCACCAATTTTGGGGCCCAGACTTCGGAAGTGCTTCCCGAAGTCCCACCGGAGTATTCACTATCTAAACAACCGCTATCACAGTCTTTAGAAACCCAATCGCTTCACATCACTCTGTCTGTTATAATGAAACTTTTCACTCAGACAACTAAGCAAGACAAATGACCTGCCGACCTAGGTCAAATCTAATTTCATCTCAATGGCTGTCAGTACCCGTCCTAATATTGGTTACCGTTTTTGAACTATTGTATAGAGATTAATATTACAGCTGCGTACACTTTTGGGCTAAAGGGGCTTACGTAAATCTGACATGGAGTATTAAGAAACTGAAATTAATCAATATGAAAAAGAAAACAAATCACTGAGTGAGAAAATATTATACCTACTAGAATTTTAGGGAGTTATAAGTGTTTTGCTCACATCACAAATTGGTGTGACCAATTCCCAAAGATGCACTTATACTTTTTTACGGGTGCACTGAAGCCAGTGGAGGATGGTTGTGTCGGACTCAAGCCGACTAAAAACGCACGCCGTATAGGTTCATAACAGCTACCACGTTACTTATACAAAACATTTAAATGTAAAATTTATTTTTACTCAACTACGGTGAAGGAAAAGAGGATATTGTATTCTATTCTATTCGATTCTATTCTATTAACTGTTTTTGACGTGAAAATCTAAATACACTTAGTTTCGAAAACTTAAGCGGGGCGTGAAAAAGCATTTGATGAGGCCGCCAAGCTGAGTGCCATTGACTGACCATTGTCAGTACTACTTACTTACTACGTACTTAGTGTCTGTAATGGTGATCCTCTTTCCTGAGACTTTGTCTTTAGCTTACCATCAGGTGAGGTGAATTCAAGTTAACGTGCCCTAGATAAAAATAAGTAAAAACCTATACAAGTGTCTTATATTACAAATACCGCAGTATTAAATGGACAATACATACGATATTAATGCGTGACCAAATATTGAGCCGGCCACATGTTTGCATACATTTGTCGTACAATATTTGTTTGCCTGTTAGCTTATCGGGCTGGCGTACGAATCCGCATTAAGCGAAATTATAAATTAGTATAACGAGGACACACGTTCACTTGGGTTATGATTTGGTCATCATTATGGTTAACTGACAAAGCACTACTGTAAAATTCAAAATAAGATTACATAATATTCACCGAACGTAAATGAAAATCCACACTGACGCGTAATTCAAAGTAAGTATATGAGTATATAGTAAGTGAGATAGAAATTCAATGAGGCAAAAAGTATCAGTATCGACAGAAAACGAGACCTGCGGCACCGTCGAATAGTAAATAAAAAGTGGTGCAATGCGTTACCCTGATGTTTTTACGAAAAACTACGGCGTAGTTCCGTATTGAGCCTCTCTTTTTATCAACTGCTAACTAGCAACATGTTCACATATTGCCTGATATTCTTTGTACGGTATTTTCTTCTTTCTCGGTCAGATTATTTCAGAAAAAAGTACAAATATAAATATTTGAACAAGCTTAGTGTAAATATTTTTATATATAAATACCGTTTGCATTGGGACTGTGTGTATTTTTTTCTAATAAATGTATATTATAACCTACAGCCCGCGGTTTCCCCTGTGTAGCCTGCCTGTTCATTGTAGCGGAGCTAGGTAGCGCCGGCGGAGCGGAGCCAGAAAGTAATACAGAGCGGAGTAACGGACTGTACCCATCCATTTACGCGGAGCTAGGTAGCGGAGTGGAGCGAGAAAGTAATGCGGAGGGGATTTGCGGACTGTGTTTTCCATAAGCGAAGCTATAACACGGTGTCCACTTAATCGGAGCGGAGATTTTTTATTTTGGTTGTTGATTTTTGATTAGTTAATTTTGGCACAGCTCCTCTCCTCTTCACTTCAGTAGACAGGCAGTCTTCGTCCTGATCGTGTGAGAATATGGGTGATACAATAAGTTGCCATTTTAATGGTGAAAGAATATTTCAAATTGTTCGTGCGCTCGTTCCTTCTTGAAAGTTAATCTATTGATGCCAACCTTACCTGCAAGCCAGTACAACTACTGATTGATGGATGAGGCTATGGTGTTAGCTTTTCTCTCAGGGTTGGGGAGAACCTATTGAAATCTGTAGAATTACATATAATGTAGGTATATTTATATCGACTATGTAACGTTTCCAAGCCCTAAATCGATAAATCTACTTATGTGCATAAACCATTCATATGCTTGAACGAACCAAGCGATTTTCTTTAATGCTTGTACGAAGTCTTTGAAATACGTATACGTTTATAAAAATTCAAAGGTTTGTTAACTCTAAGGACACATTAAAGGCAAATAGAAAATTGAAGACTTTTGAAAATAAAAACGTAAAAATTTATCATTAAAATGCAAATTCCAATTCAAATACAATTTTTAAAGCAAATTGTGTTATTCGAGTTTAACAGGACTCTGAAATGATACTTAATTCGCAAGTCTATTAAATTGAAGTGAGCTCATTTATTGTTTTGGGCAATTTGATTATAAACTGCTACATAAACCTATTTTTTTTTATGTTTATATTCGACTCGAAGCCTTGCACACATGTTTTATAAGAGAGATCCCGTAAGTACAGTGTATGTGAGGTTAAGTCGACGACAAAAGTTGTTTTAAGTTTAAATATTTGCAAACCTTTTTACATTAAAAATAATAATTTAATTAATAAGTTTTTATAATTTGCAGACGACAATGTTAATATGTTTTATTGGCTACAAGGTTTTGCTTTCCGTAACTTGGTACACATGTTTTTTGATTTAAAACACAACTTTTGTCGAGAGTTCTTTTTGATGGGAAGGAAAATGGGGAAGAAAATGGGGAAGTTTGAGTAAAGGTGCTTGCGAGGTCCACTGTTCACTGAACTACTAGTTCTATAAAATGTTCACAGGGCACAATTGCTCCTACACTAATCTTAAGAGCAAATTTAAATTTGGTAAGCTACTTTTGTCACTGACTGTACAATAACACGAGACCGTCGAGAGTAAACGGGCGGATATCAAATCTTCTGCCTCATGGACTCTACGACAGAGGGTGGCCATCCGTGTAGCAGTCTTCCTGTGATTACGATCAGTGTACCCTAATTACAATGGTCCTGCGTTTCAAGGTATATAGGCTCTGGCATTTTTAATTGTAAACTGTTGCCATAAACATAATTGTAAATGTTGTTTAAACCACTTTTCCTCTCGAAAAAAGTTAAAAAGTATAATTTTCATAAGCTAAAAAGACAGTGAAAAGTGTAAAGTAACTGAATTACAGATTCATTTCAAAAGAAAAAATGTGCGTATGTTTTTTCTGCTATAAACTGTTTACTTATTCATTATTATATATCATATATCAAAACTTCAACTAAACTAGACTGCGTTTATTACGAATGGGTTACATTATCTTGATTGCTTCACCCATTACGTTACCATTATTGCTTAGTTTTATTCATGCCTGCCTACCATGAGAAGTACTTCTGTAGTTACGTATGAAAGTTTCGGTTCATTTGTATCATGAAATGCACATATTCTGCAATTGGGCTGGAAGATGATACGTTACTCTTTACCTGACCTAAACGTTACCGAAAATCTACTTCGTGTAACGTAAATGAAACGACCTGAAGTTTTGGATTTATGGTTCATGGTAGTTCCTCGAGCCCTGAAATATAATTTAATTTATATATTCATACTTGATTACTGTATTAATCCAATTATAGCGATCCTCCTAAATTTATTAATCTTATAGACCTTTAGTAAAACCTTCAACCGCTACAAACATTCCCAAGAACCAATCAACCGTTATATTCATAGTCAAGCCGAATCGCCAAAGTTACAATAGTTACACCATACTATAGATAGATAGATAGATAGATTGACAATTCTTTATTGTACACCAACAGATTTATCATATGTATCCGACAAAATATATTATGATGTTGTGAGGCTACTCAACCCCTTGATATGGAGTAAAGTATGAAATTATTACCACTAGATCTGTTTTAGTGTCGGTTTTACTGTGCTACGATGGGTTCCCTATAAAATAAGAATTATTGGTGTGTGTTGTGAAAGCTCGCAAATTATACTACTAGACGACCTATAAAATACAGATGGACTGTATTTGAAGCGGTAAGCAGCTAAGACATGTTATTGCCATGTCCAAAGGAACAAAGTTTTGGGTCAAAGTAGGAATATCGTAACTGGTACATATATTCAGTACAGTAACAGTGTATTTTATTGTTGAAAATAAAAATACATAAACAATATTTATTTCTCCACGCCATCAAATTTCCGCTTCTGATTGACCAAAACAAGTAAATGTTGAAATATGACAAACATTACTATTTATACTGTTGATTAATGGCACTTGGTGGAATTTGTTGTTACCCATATTGATCACATCAAAAACTAAACTAATCAAACCTTTGAGGATGCCGTAAGGTGAAACCGGTCAGGTGTAATAAGCAATAAAGTAATGTGGAAAAGTACAAGTGAGTTATCAATATGTGTTAAATAGATAGTGTATTAAAAATAAAAGAAAGAGAGAAAAGTGTAAGCAAAATTAAATTAATATACAACTTTACACAAAGTATTATCAACATAAATACTGATATACATATACTATAACATACAAATAGATATATAAAGTAGATAGTTCATACTAATACGAAGGGAAAATATTGAGTGAGCACATAATTGTGAGCTATTACCTACTGTGCACAAAATTATAGGTAGTGGTTTTTGACCATTAATTTAAACACATTTAGGGATTTTGCCCGTCTGATGTTCAGTGGCAATGCGTTCCATACGCGCACCGCCTTGACAGTGAAAGACTTGTCAACAAAGTCAGTAGAATGTATAGCCTCAAATTCTCGAATTACCTCAGGCATTTAGTATGTGTGTCATAGAGGAACTGGAATTGTTCTTTGAGATAAGAGGGAATGTTGGGATTAAACAATACATTATATAACAGAATATTATTATATTATTAACTCTGTGAAGCTACAATTGTGATTTATGAATAAATTATTATTATTATAACAGAATATGGGCATTCCTGCGAAGTCGAATTTGGAGCCACTTGAGTTGTTTATATATATATATATATATATATATATATATATATATATATATATATATACCTCATCCTTACCCCATTAGATTACCCAGATGACATTTCAAATAGCAAGGTATATTTATTAGATAACAATTTTATTCGTTCATTCAAATCTGTCCGTCCGTCTGTCGGTCTGAAATGTCGTGAGAAATGGAGAAATGTAGTATGAACATTAATAGTAAGTCTATGCAAGTATTTTAATAATCATCTTTCAACTGAAAGGTAAAGATATGCTGTCAAATATATATATATGATGACGTCCTTAATTACGTCACTATTGCAATAGATGAGACCTTTTTCACAAAAATAAAAATTTCAAAGTTTTCTAACCACTACGATAAATATGTATAAAAGCTATGTATAGACTCAAAGTATATTTTTAACAGCTATATAAAAGTGATTTACTTTTATTCTGCCCCAAAAAGACCATAAATGTAAATCTTTTCAGCTTTAAAAACGAACTCCGAAATAACTCATTACTGGAGTGGATATCATCTAAATGAAAAGTTTTCCACCCCTAAAACCTTAATTTCTTTGTAAGTGGCGATGGAAAGGTCCTTCAAAGTTTTTAGATGGAAAAAATGTTTAAAGAAGCTATAAAAATAGCGTTATGTCGAAATTATGTAGTTCGTTACGTATACGTTTAATTGTAGGTATTTTACTTGTGTAAAGGTTATTAGTAACAAATATATTGAAAAACTGTATTTATTGAAATTAAGTTTCTTTCGTTTCCTAATGAAAAAAATGGGCATCGCTCTAATGATTCCTTTGCCGTAAAGATACACTCGAGAGCAATGAATCCGGGTCACTTAAAGAATGTTAAAAATCTCGGAAACTAAAAATGATAGGTTAATGCAATAAATTGTATTTAATAGACAATGTAATACTCCTTAAATGAAAGTAAAAAAAATATGAGTCACCATACATTTTATTAACACAAAATTACATAAAGAAAAAAACTGCTGATCTCTCCTTAAAACAAAAATAGGAAACATGAAATTTTTGAACTTTATTACGATTTTCTTGAATTTTAATACTTCGTATTGCCTCCTCGTGCTTCCATTACTGCGTTTACGCGGTTTGGCATGCTGTACACCAAGTTCCTTATACGATTTTGGGGAATATTCTCCCATTCCTCTGTGAGAGCAATTTTGAGCTCACGAAGCGTGATTGGGGGAGGGTTTCGTTGTTTTACGCATCTGCCTAGCTCGTCCCAAGCATGCTCGATCGGGTTGATATCCGGGCTGCGCGCTGGCCACTCCATACGAGTAATGTTCATCTCTTGAAGGTAGTCATTCACAATCCTACCTGTATGAGGTCTGGCATTGTCATGCATAAATATAGCATCCTCACCTAAATTGACCATAAATGGACCAACGTGATCATTGAGGATTTCTTCCACATATCTTACGCTAGTTAAAGAGCCGTTTTCTATGATCACCAGCTCTGTGCGACTTTCAGAAGAAATTCCGGCCCACACAAGTACAGACCCACCACCGTAGGCTACTTTTTCTTCGATGCATGCTTGCTTGAATCTTTCCCCTGGTCTTCGATACACTCTGTGTCTTCCATCGTGCTTGTAGAGCATAAATTTTGATTCGTCGGAGAACATAACTTTTGACCAATCTTCAATACTCCAATTTACGTGGCTCTGGGCATAACTTAGTCTCGAAATACGATGCCCACGCTCCAGTTTAGGGCCGTTTGCAGGTCTAAGGGGTTTTAAGTTAGATTCAGCAAGCCGACGTCTTACTGTCCATGCACTTGGGTTACTTCCTCCGAGGCGTCGAAACTGATTGGTGAGTTCAGTTCCTGTGAGAAAGCGATTTCGAAGCATGGTGTTCACCAAGTATCGGTCTTCTCGTGCTGTGGTACACCTGGTTCTGCCCGTTCCTGGTCTGCGTAGGTTAGAACCAGTTTCTTCGTAACGTCGGAGAACTCTTTGTACTGTTGACAGCGACACACCGACAGTCCTGGCTGTATCGCGCTGACTCCGGCCGGTTTCCAGCATTGTAAGTATTCTGGTGCATTCTTCAGGCGTAAGCGACATAATTTCAGCTTGATTAATGAATATAGAGCACTATCAACATGGTTTATGTACCCACATAAATGACAGATTACAAACAAAAGCAACACCAAATGCTGTAATTTCGTAGTTCCATCTTCGAAAGTGGCCCTTTTTCAAATTTGATTTTTTTATGATATAACTTTACAATAACTAAGAAGTTTTAATACCTTCATTTAAGGAGTATTACATTGTCTATTAAATACAATTTATTGCATTAACCTAGCATTTTTAGTTTCCGAGATTTTTAGGATTCTTTAAGTGACCCGGATTCATTGCTCTCGAGTGTATTTATTCTGTCGTATTTAGTGCCGCATGGTTTCCGGCAGAGTAGAATTAGGGCCACCCCAACTCTTCCCATGCGGTGTCGTACAAGGCGACTAAGGGATAATGCTGTTTAATATCAGACAGATATATACAGCCCAGACTCAGCCTCAGATGCATAGCTCGAATCAACAATAGTGCCCGGAATACGGCCATAGTCTCACCCCCTATTACGTGGGACCAAATATAGTTATTGGTGAAATGTAGGTGTTAATTCACCTCTGCCTAACCCTCCAGGGATAAAGGCGTGATTATATGTATGTATGTATTTAGAAAACAAAAACAAACTTACAGTATTCGATATAGCGGCAGTAAACGAGGTAATAACCTAAAAGACATCTATTTCCATATATATAACAATATAAAGGAAAGCTTAGTAGACTTCGACCTTCCTAAAATATTACTAATGGAAAACTGTGTACTTTGCTATCTAACAATCACAATATCAATAATAACCATTGTCGCTTTTCGTTTGGACTTACATTTATTTGGAATCAAAATATATAATCACATTTCTACACAATAGAAATAAAATGTGTATGAGAAAAGGTTAATGGAAACTAATCATTTGGTTTTATTAATTCTTATCTACAATACCACTACGAGACGCTACCATTAATAAATTGTTAACAAAAAACTGTATGTAGTTTCTAGCTTACTTGTAATCTTAGTAAGAATTTCCGTACTTTTAGTAGACTGTGGCTAAAGAGACTACATAATTGCTTTTGGGAGAATGTGCCATGAATGGATTGCATGGATGTTTGATGCAATAACGATAATTATATATGAACAGATCGTAATGAGATTTGGAACAAAAAAAGATTTTAGTCTAGAATATATATTTTTTAAACCACTTGGTTGACAGACAAGCACACGGCCCACCTGATGGAAAGTGGTTACCGTGGCCTATGGACGTGTGCAACATCAAAGGAGGCGCACCCGCGCTGCCAACCCTGTAAGCACAGTTTCTGTGCTGTCAGTGTAAAAGACAAAGCAGAACAAGCTTTTCGTCTTCCCACTGACAGCACAAAACTCTCCAGTGAGCTCTGGCTACCATATTCACCGCCGGGAACACAACACGAGGTTATTATGGCCGCGGTATTCTGTAGGGCGGAGGTACTTCCCCAGTCAGACTGCTCAATTGGACGGAAATACCGTCGTGTCTTACCTCATCCTTACCCCATTAGATTACCCAGATGACATTTCATATAGCAAGGTATATTTATTTGATAACAATTTTATTCGTTCATTCAAATCTGTCCGTCCGTCTGTCGGTCTGAAATGTTGTGAGAAATGTAGTATGAACATTAATAGTAAGTCTATGCAAGTATTTTAATAATCATCTGTCAACTGAAAGGTAAAGATATGCTGTCAAATCATAGATATTTAAATAAGATCATAATTGACATCTTTCATCAGAAAGGAAATTGTTATATCTTCCTGAAACATTTTAAGAACCACCACGCTTGACAACAATTTAATAAAAAATAAATTATCTGATAAAGTTGATAAAAAATTACGAGACAAATTTAATAGGAAAGTTCAGGTCCATTAACGACAGGTATAAAGGATATCCAATCTTGGGAAATAATCCGATATCCAACATTCCATGGAATCCCTAAGAGCATTTTATATTCTTCGAACACGGATTAGCAGGTAGTTACGTTTAGTACACGCAAACATATATGTAAGCTGTTGCCTAGCTGAGAAGGTACACCGAATTCCAAATATAAAATATGAATGACTCATCATACAATGAAGGTACCTGGTAGGTTACACCTTCATTTACATGGAAAAAATAATTTGCCTGCCATTCTTGACGTGATGTCGGCTACAAGCTGTCATTGCGAATAAATTAAACATTTTGTAAAGCGGAAGAAATTTTCTTTTGCATTTTTCCTTGAAGAATGTTTGTCTATTGTCATCTTTAAAATTACCCATCATATACAGAAAGAAAACACAGTAAAGATTGACAACTCTTTGTTACAAGGGGTGTATTCATAAAAAATATTACTGAACTCCCTTATCGGAGTTTCAAGACGCGGGCGTTATTATAACCATAATGATTTTATCGATCCACTCGTTTATTCAACTTTTTTTATATTATACAATGTTTAAAGCAGAATTATTTGATCCACATATTATATAGATTTCTTTATTATTTTTATATTTTATTAAACATTAAACAAAGTTCATTTTGTTAAATATCTTGTAAATTAAAAATACTAATTAATTAATAAATACATGTAGCTTCTGTAGCCTTAAAAAAATTATATAGGATAAAATTTACAATCTGGTTCAACTCAAAAAACAAAAATACTCCAACCAACATACATTTCCATCCAAAGGTTGCCTGGAAGAAATTGTGTAAAGCGATAAGGCCGCCCTTTGTACTGTTCTTGTCTTCTCATATTTCTGTAACATGAATATTGTAATTGGCGTAAAATAAAGAATACATACATAAATACATACATACATACATATAATCACGCCTTCATCCTTGGAGGGTTAGGCAGAGGTGAATTAACACCCACATTTCACTAATAATTAATTGTATTCGGGCTCACGTAATAAGGGGTGAGCCTATTGCCGTATTCCGGGCACTATTGTTGACTCGAGCCATGCATCTGAGGCTGACTCTGGGCTGTATATATCTGTCTGATGTTAAACAGCCCTATCCCTTAGTCGTCTTGTACGAGACCGCATGGAAAGAGATGGGGTGGCCCTAATTCTACTCTGCCAGAAACCACGCGGCAGTAAATAAAGAATATAATAAATAAATAAATATAGCTTTTATGCACGTCGCCTTGGTGAATATATTAATATGAGTTGGAGTCATCAATTCCAGGATTGTAGCGGACAAACATAAGCGTCGGTAGCTTTACAATAGAAAGGTCCCGGATTCGAATCCTGGTCGTTACACTACCGACGTGAACCCACTCCTAACACAAGCAATTTCACTTAGCTGGAAGCGTTAGAGGGAATAATAGTAATTTCGGTTCTAATATTAAAAAAAAAAATCCTGGCACGGGGTAGAAATGTATTGACAAGAATCAAGAAATACATGGACGGTGTAAACAATCACTGTTCCCACAGCATTAAAAAGAATAAAGTAGCAAAATATTATATAGCTGAATAAAACCTCAATGTGAGTAACCCGGAAGGGGTCGATATGTCCATGCGAATGTCAATCAGATTGAAAGCATTTTAAAAAAGGACATGTCAAGAGTACCAGAAACCGGTGAGTATGTATGAAAACAATTATGAATGTAGTAGAAGCGAAAGATGTATGCCAGGATAGTGGCAAGTGGAAAACTGTAGAATCTCAAATCAATCAATCAACTGTATGTATGTAATAAAACGTGTTTAATAAGTGTTTAAATTTGAGGGATTTTAGTCATGATTAAATATTTAAGAACATCACCATTTTTTTTATTTCTTATTCATAATGTTATTTTAAATTATTCATTACTCCAAAACAGCAGATTACGTGGGTGCGATTTATAAAAACTAGTATCTTACATTAAGGACACGGTGGAAAAAAATAATTCACCGTTTTAAAAAGATTACACTAGATTAAGTTCAGCCTTATACGGTCTGAAAGTACTAGTAAAATTTTTTACTTGTGCAAAAGTGATTTATTGAATGTTTAAGGCTTAACGTTGACCTAATTTGTCAATAGTAATACTTTGAATCAATAGTTAACTTTGTTTAAATTTGGGTAAGTGACATTTATTATTATTGGTTCTTTATTGTATCTACACTTAAATGGCATTTATACAAATTAGTGAAATATGAAGTATCTCATGTTTCTTAAGTAGATCTAATATAACAATTATAATTATATAAATACTAGCACCGCGCGGTTTCACCCGGGTAAATCCTGATCCCATGGGAATATCGGGATAAAAAGTATCCTATGTTACTCACGAAGAATGTAGCTTTCTAAAGAAAAAAGAATTATTAAAATCGGTCCAGTACTTGAAATTATTTTTGGGATTGGACCACATCAAATAATTTTATAACAAGATTATGTTTTTATTTTATAATTAGAAACGATTGCAGCACCAGCTGCACGCATCACGTCATTTTGCGATCACGCTGATTGGTTGTTGTGATATGACGTGATATTTGCACGCCAATGAGATGCTTCGGCGCGGAGGGAGGTTCGTAATGCAGCTTCATAGCACTCATTGCAAAACTTTCTTGCCAAAACACTGTACGGGCTGCAATATTATTTTATGTATCTTATTTTAGTTCGCATACTTTTAAAACCAGTCTACATTTCAATTTATTTCTACTGCCCATCAAAACTCCTCAACAAAATGCAATTGTGTATTTGATTCAAAAATATATCAAACGTAAAGACTCCCTACAATTTCTGTGTCCGTTCACATCTGATTGCATCACGTCCCACCCCTCTTATCCAGCTTCCCTTCAACGTAATAGCAAATGGAAAGGTCTTCCGGCAAGCAGCGGTATAAAGGAGCGAAATTTTATATATGTATAAATTTTTGTGTGTATCTTTAAACATATTTTTTGACATTTTATAATGGAAAGTAATAAAAAAATTAAGACGGTGTTGTAGCGGAAAAGACTATGTTTACCGGAATGTTGATTTAGCCAGCATAATACGTATTATATCATGAATATTAAAAAAAGTTAGAATTGTGATCGTAATTCTCAAATACAGTCATAGGATACAAAATGTGATTAAATGACACTACATAAAGATAATTTAGAACACTGCTAGTTTAGATGCCATTGAGCGACCTGCTAGCACATATCAAAATGAGCACTCTGCAATCTTACATTATTATGGAGAGTTGATTGCTAAGATGTATTGATCACTCTGGACGCTTAAAAGTTTTTTTTATACAACTTAGATGACAAACAAGCACATGGCCCACCTTACTTATGAACGGATATAACACCAGGGGAGTCACACCCGTGCTGCCGAACCTGTAAGAACAGAGATTTTCTGTCCCGTCAGTGCAGAACACAAAATCAGGACAAGCCTTTGGTCTTCCCACTGACAGCACAAAAAAAAACTATTTGAGCTCTGTGATATCTAATATAAAATTGGTGTTTTAGTATTACTGTGATATTATTATGACTACTTTACTAGTAAATATTAATCTGATGCTGACTGTACTTACTGCGGTGAATAGTAACGTGGAACATTATCTTATTGCTCAGATTTATATTTTCTTGTTATTAAAATAATTCTATTCCATGAGAAGACAGTGATAAAATTATTATACAAAATAGAACAATATTAAAAATGCTTAAGAATATTACGGTATCATTATTATACTGTAATGTACTTCAAGATTATAAAATACCAGAAGTACAATACGCTCAAAAACAGAATTCAGGATGTGCACATTAAGCGATCATGAACGTGTGAAGCGAGCTTTCATTTGTTACTCTGGAATGTTCTGCGAATTGCGGTTTTCGTAAGCATGCGTAACTCACATGACGTAATAAATATTTTGACGTATAAAATGTTCCCGACATTACGCGGGACACGCGATGTTTTGTTTTATACATACGACATTAAACGTATTTATTTAAAACGAGGCATTCGGTGAAATGTGTGCTTATGTATTGTGAGGCAGATGTTATGTAACAAAATTTAAAAGAGGTTTAATTTAAGTTGAAACATTAACATTTGGATGTCCTATACCGAAAGTGAGTTTATTTATTTGTTGCATCTACGATCTACATACAATTTCGAAGAAAAAAGTACTTTTATTTAGACGGTCGTACATTAAGATTAATGCAAGCCACGAGTAATAGCTACTTTCTTATAATGCAGACATCTGACGATCCGACAATTCCTCTTGATCTAGACGTAATTTTTTATTCCAGTTCTTATAGCAGCGACTCCTCAGTTTCACATATCACTCTTTTAAGTTAGATCTTTGCGAGTGCCGACAATGCTAAGCAGACTAATGCCTTAGTGGCGTGTTGAAAGCTATATACTAGCTAGTACTCACATAATCCATAACGGATTCTCCTCTTCAAATTTCACCTGTGCCGGTGTAGCAAAGTAGATGTAAAAGTATAGTATTATAATTTGCGAAATAAAAGTATATTGTATTAAGTTATTTACGTTTACCCATTTTATTCTAGCATATACCGAAATTTACATATTCCACCGATATATCAAGGGTTCCAAACCTCGCCACAAAATGAACCCAACAGTAAAATTGACGAAATTCCTGGGTCTGGGTAAATAAGTCCCCTTACATTAATGTTAAGGAAACGAACGCCTTTACGGCCTTATCCCTCAAATATTTTGATATTGTTCAGTTCATTTGATCTTCATTACAGAAAATGCTGTCCCTTAAAGAAGCTCTCTATTTGGGTTATCATAAGCTGTGTTAACAGTATTAGGTATTCTTAAGTTGCTTAAGAATTTTTCAAGTTAGGTGTTCATGTATTAACGTAATATGTTCTTTCATGTAGTAGTCAGGTTGGTATAAACTAATTATTATTTAAATAAAGCTACAATGTTTATTTATACAAAAATATTACAGAAGCGTTTGAAAAGGAAAAAAATAGTGCTCATTTGTTTGATTATAATTACAGAGCTAGGATGTGGGTAAATATTTCAAAATAAAGCTTATTTGTTTTCGGCGTCTTTAGATATTTTTGGGATAATAAACACGCGTCCATATTTTTTTCTATTATCAGCTTATTATTGATATTTTCACAATAAATAATTTATTAAAAAAAGATATAATATTATTTTTATAGTACGTACCAAAGTTGACGCTTATTGATTTCGTTGAACTTGATATCCAATTTTCATGAAAAATGTACTTACCTTTCAGAAAACTCTGCCTCATTAAATAAACTTTAATAAGTGCTAAAAATCTTGTGATGATCATGAAAAACTTTTTTATTACCACCTCAATTCACGTTAGCCATGCGTAAGCAGTTTGTGGAATCCATTAAACACTCAAGATCAGGCAGACTTTCTGATCTAAGTAAGCAAAATGTCATAATTTATCTTATTAAAAAGTTTCACTGGTAAGCAAAAATTTTGAGTCGACATTAAATTTAAAAGTGTCTTTAATTACCTTTTAGTTGCTCAAGAATTTTAAGAAGCAGAAAAGAAAAATAGAGGAATAATAATAAAAGTAATTAGGGCACTCCTTTTTTTTTTTTTTTTTTTTTTTACGTGCGCAAAATCCCCACGGATACCTCCCCACCGGACCCGGTGGAGGAGGTTATGTCGGACTCGAACCGACTAAAACGCACGCCGCCTGTGGGTCGTTTCGGTTGCCGAAGGTGAGGTTGACAGGCATATCCCTCGCACCCCGGCCGACCCAGGGCCATCTCTCACGATCTGGCCCTCTTCTCGGGTGTGGGGACCACAGAGTCCCCAACTCGTCCCCGGAAACGGGGAGGCGTGCCATGCGCGCCGCCGCCGCGGCCTGCTTCTGCAAGGGTGACAGGCGGCTTCACCTGTCACCCCCAGGCCGGCGCTCATGGGGGGCGGAGGTCGTTCATCGACCTCCGACGCCCGAGTTGCCTTCGTGCGCGGGCAGCTTGTCTAGCGATCCTTCGTCGCTCCCGCTGCCGCTCCCGCCCCGCCTCCTCCTTCACGAGCATTACTTGCTCGCAGAAGGAGGCGCCGGCCGCCCACGCATCCGCGCAGCGAACCATCGCCGCGAGCAAGGTGGAGAGCGTGAGAACCCTCACTCCCAGGGCCGCCACAAGCTCCCGCCTCGGCGTCTCCCACGCCGGACACTCGGTGAGCGTGTGCGGACCTGAGTCCTCGCTCGCGTCGCAGTGATGGCACTCGGACGTTGGCTCTTTCTGCATCCGACGCAGATACTTTCCGAAGCATCCGTGCTCGGTGATCATCTGCGTCGGACGGTACGAGAGGCTGCCGTGTGGCCTCTCTAGCCACTCCCCCATGATGGGTCTTACCGCCGTTACTACGGCGTGCAATTAGGGCACTCCTGGAGAGCAAATAGAAATGAAAATAGTATGTCTGTATAAAAAGTATTTTTACTTTATACAATAAGTGTTACACGCGCCGAAAGAAGTTTTCTCTGTAAAGAGATGTTACATTTAAATTGTCATAATTTGAATAACTACTACTAGCCGATAGAATTAACAAAAACACTAGTTAGCCTGTGAATTGTACAGTCAGTGTTAGAACGATCTTGACCATTTAGTCTCAAAATGATCTTAATACCTTAGTATTGATTAAAATTTGATTACTGTTCGAACTAAAGGTGTGTACCAAATATTAGAACAATCAATCAACAGCAAAGGAGGAAAACCAAGGTTTTAATATAATTTTGATTTGTGTTGTGATGATCAGATTGATTCCTGATTGGATACTGACTGTTCAGTCGCGTCGTGCCGTCAACGTGACTGGACTGGACCCTATTCTGGTGATTTTTGCTCACCCAAAAGTCTAATAAACTTTTTTTATGAAAACTGCACTACGTGCCTAAAGCAGTTTTCACTTTAAAAACAGAGCACAGTGGTAGTATAAGCCGTACAATCCATCAGTCATCATGGTGATGACTGATGGACTAACACGATATTAATAATTTTACTTACTAAACAGGTACGATCAGAGAATTGGAAATATAACAAGCGTCGTATATTGACCGTGTTCCCATTTAACCCAAATACATTCTGTCGAAGTCAAACAATTGGAAAGATAAACTAGGAAATACTGACATATCGACGTGTTCTTTATTCAACGTAATTTTTGTGGAGAATACGTCGAACAATAGGACTTTTGTATTAGCCTGAAACAGATACACACATAAGCTAACAGTTAACGTTAGTAATGAAAGAATCGTTAATAATTCGGATAAGTATAAGAGGAAGATAATTAAAAACGGATATTGTATTGTTTACTAAGCTGAAGAAGTTAGTTTTGTTTGTGTATGTTATAAATATTGAGGTGAATCTACATGAATAGTGAATCGAAACAAACATTTAATGAGTCAAAGTTTAAAGAAGTGGAATATAAGCATTTCGGCGTAGTCGAACAGGAAGACACTTGAGTTCAAAATAATCAATCTCAAGGTCTTGTTAGCAATTCACTTCATCTGTTTTGAGACCAATAAACATTCAATGACCTTACACTATTGAAGCGATTGCGTCGAATCAAACGTAAGTATACAATTATTCATGTTGTCGAGTCGTCAAAATTGAAATTCGATCAGGCAAATCCCCCGTCAATACAACTAATAGAGTAAGTGCGGAGGACCCGGAGAACCAAAGGGATGGTTGATTTCCTTTGTGAACTTTAACTAAGTTAATCGGTAAAGTTATGTCGTTAGCGGTAAGGGACAAATTCATCATGTTTCACTGGTGACTTGACGTGACGTAACATTTTACAATTTAAAACATTTAATTTGAATTTTTATCCGGAACATTTCTCATATTTTTACGTGATTGGTACCAAATTGGAAAAATGAAAATACAATCAGATAGAAAATTCTGAATATCAAACTCGATAGGGTATTTCAAGAGATGAATTGTTATTGATTTTCCTTCTTTTTTTTATTAATATATTAATATTCGGCCAGGTGAGATATTCCAAATAGGATTGGTTGGTGTTTCAAGGGGGAAAAGGAAATATTTATTTTACGTTTTCATCTGATATGTCTGATTTAGAACAAGTGAAGTAATGAGAGCACTGATGAGATCCTGGTTTGAATACGTAATGCGAAATGTCCCTTAGACAACCTTTAATTAATGCAGCACAAACCCGTTCAAGCGTTTATAAGAGATAATTGGGGTAAAGAATAAGTAAACCAAGGTACATAGTCGTAATTATGTAACCTTTGCGATAAGGTAGGTCAACGTTACCTTATTTTAATTTTAGAGTGATAGTAGCTAACACTGTTTAATTAACCACATAACCTATAATTATTATGAAAAGGAGAAGGCTATGAAATCTCTGTAATAGTCTTTTCCTTTTCATAATCTTATAGGGAATTTTTAGAAATAGCTCGAATTTCGAGAAGTGTCCGGGTAACGTCAAATCCCTATTACTACTTTACTAGTAATAAAACTCGCCGGGATATTTTCCTTGTTTATTATTTATGTTGAGCAACCGATATTTCGGCGCTGTTACAAGCACCATGATCACGGAGTACTGTTACATGCGCCATGATCACAGTACTCCGCGATCATGGCGTTTGTAACTGCATCGAAATATCGGTTGCTCAAATTTGTCTCAAGTTTCGACCGGCTGGGTACCACCGTGCACTATTACGAAAAACCCTCCATAGCAATTCAATCTCGGTTGGATTGTGTTCAGGGGTCAGCAAGTGCATAGCCGGGCAGAGGTGGTGGTTGTCGCAGCACTAGTGGGACCAGTGGGTCTTGGCGTAGTCTAGTGGGGATGGCGCGGGGCGATGCGCCGAACAGGGAGATCTGTAGAAACGGTGGTGCCGCTGGCCGCCCGCGGTATAGTACAGGGGCCCAACTGGCGTTAACCACCTTGGAAGGCTGCCTCACCAGGTCGCGCATAATCCCGATATGGTTCGTCGTGCCGGTTGGTGACCGGATTTGGGAGCCCAGCGAGCCCAGCCCAGGGGGGGGGGGGGGTTACGGGGGCCCTTCCGTTCGGCGCATCGGCTCTCGCCATGCCTCACATTCATAGATAAAACCAATATCCCGCGCTTTGTCACACGGTGCTGCGGCGGCAATCACCTCTTTTTTCACGCCTTCTCCCACCCAAACTCATGGCAGCATAATTTACAGAAAAAGGCAACACAGCAGCTCGTCCCACTCCCAATAGCTTGCTATTTGAGGTGGAGTCCACTTACATCTGTGGGCTCTATCTAAACCTCAACGCCGTCCACCAACACCTAGAGACGGCGAAACCTGCTATGTTTTTTCTAACGAAGACGCAAATACACAGCCCTGACGATACGACCTACTTACTCTACCCTGGCTATGTTCTTGAGGAAAGTTTTCGTGCAAAAGCCGGGGTGTGCGTGTTTGTTAGGGCGGATGTTTGCTGTTGCCGTTTGCGCTGCCTAGAGGACCCATCCGTCTCTATCCTTTGGGTACACGTAGACCATGGCCCTACGAGTCAGATCTATGTGTGCCTCTACCGTTCCCACACAGGAGATGCTGAGACAACTCGACTCTTTGAATATCTGAGTTGCAGCAGATGATGCACAGGAGCGATTTCCGAATGCCGAAATGGTATTTTTGGGAGATTTTTCATGAGGGAAGAGCCGCCCACACATTTGCTCTGGCACACCGCCTGACCCAATTGGTGCACGAGGTCACTAGGATACCAAGAAGGTTGGGCCTAGCACCCTCTCTGCTAGACCTTCTGCTGACGAGGAACCCGTACTGGTAAAGTGTGTCGGTGCCAGCCGCTTTAGGCAACTCCGACCACTGCCTGGTCTGTTCCACGGTGCCTATTACAGTGCCACACGACCCGTGCAGGGGAAGCGGCGTCTTTGGCACTACTCGTCAGCGGACTGGGATAGACTTCGTGCTGCTTCGTGCGCTGCTTTGAAGGTAAGAACCCATCGGATTGTGCTACTGCTGTCGCCGGTGAGATCGGTCTGGGTATGGAATACTATATCTCATATACCGGTATCACCGGTGACCGCGGGGTGCGCCCTTGGTTCGGGTGCGAGTGCGCGGAAGCTGTTGAACAAAAACAGTCTGCGTAGTGCGATTGGGTAAGGGCGCGCGTCACGCGCCATCCCAATCTGGACCACTTCAAGGCGGCGTACAACAGAGCCACAAATATCTGTAAAAGGGCCTACGTCAGAGCGGATGCCCTGCGTATAGCGCGGCTTGGTCAAGAGCTAGTGATGCATCCCACGGGAAGCCGTGGCTACTGGCGACTGGCTAAAGCCGTGCAAGCCAACTTCTGTCAGCCTTCGCTGCCTCCGCTGCGTAACCCTGATGGATCCCTGGCCCATGAGCCGCAAGAGAAGGCAAATCTGCTGGTTAATTTCTTTGCGGCCAACTCCCGAATCGATGATTGTGGTACGCAGCCACCGACACTACCCGACAATGACCACGCAATGCCTGATATCCATATCAGGCAACGCGATGTCCGTGCAGTGCAGCAATCACTCGATGTCCGGAAAGCCAGTGGTCCGGATGGTATTCCAGCGGTAGTTTTGCAAAAATGTGCAGCGGAGTTGTCTCCAATGCTTTCGCGTCTGTACCGGCTGTCCTACAGTTCGAGTACAGTGCCTTTGCCTTGGAAAGAGGCGAATGTTCAGCTGATTCCCAAGAAGGGGGATCGCTCGGAGCCAGCCAACTATCGACCCATGGCCGTTACCTCAGTGCTGTGCAAAGTGTTCGAGCACATAATTAACAAACAGCTCATGCAGCACCTAGAGGATAACTCCTTTATTAATGACCGGCAATATAGCTTCAGGCCAAAACGGTCAACGGGTGATCTTCTAGCATACGTTACTCATCTTTGGGGTGAGGCTATAGACAAGCACGGCGAGTTACTGGCAATTAGTCTTGACATCGCCAAAGCTTTCGATAGAGTCTGGCACAAATCGCTTCTTTCCAAGGTCTGCCTTCTAGGCTGTGCAACTGGGTTGCTAGCTTCCTGCAGGGGTGAAGTATTCGCGTCCTTTGTGACGGACGAGCTTCGGAGTTTCTGCAGGTAAACGCTGACGTGCCCCAGGGGTCCGTCTTATCACCCACTCTCTTTCTTCTGCATATCAACGACATGCTGTCCACCGGCAATGTTCATTGTTATGCAGACGATAGCACCTTACATGGGAGTTATCATGGACATCCTGCGGCCAAGCAGTCAGATGTCGCAGAGAAAAGGCAGCTTCTTGTCACTGAGCTTGACGGGGTCCTGAATCACATTTCTCAATGGGGCTCTGAGAACCTGGTTGAGTTCAATGCCAAGAAGACGCAGGCATGTGCGTTTACAGCAAAAGTATCTTCTTTCCTTCCCCTCCCCACTCTTCAGAGCACGCCACTGCCACTGCAGGACAATCTCAATATCCTAAGTACGAATGTTCACTGCAACCTGAATAACAAAAATTACATCGAAAGTATCATCAAAACAGCCTCACGAAAACTCGTCCTGAACAGAGTGAGACGATTTTACACGCTGGAGCAGCGATGTCTTCTATACAAGACACAAATTCGCTCCTGTGTGGAATACTGCTCGCATCTCTGGGATGGTTCAGCAAAGTACTTACTAGATGCTCTCGACAGGTTGCAGCGATGTGCGGTCCGCATCATTGGGAATCCCGAGATCACGAACACCCTAGAACCTTTACAGATCCGTAGAGATGTTGCGTCCATGGCTGCATTTTACCGTCTGTACTATGGTGAGTGCTCTGATGAGCTCTTCCAATTAGTCCCACCCTCCCCTTTCCTACACAGGACAACACGTGCAGGTCTTAGATGTCATCCCCACACGATGCAGAACATCCGATCAAGAACCAAGCGGTTCGGTGACTCTTTCCTCTGTGACACCATTAAGGCCTGGAATTCATTACCAGCTCACGTGTTTCCTTCTTCCTAAAGTCCCGGGTCCTTTAAGCGGGGCGTGAAAAAGTATATGATGAGGCCGTCAAGCTGAGTATTACCATTGTCACACGGTATGTGTAAGTAATGGTGACCCTCTTTTCTGAGACGTTGCCTTCAGCTTACCATCAGGCAAGGTGAAGTCTATATAAAAAATAAAAATAAATTAACACAACGTTTGGCCTCACGATGAAGCATTCCCCATACAGGGGTATTCGACAACTGATTCCGAAAGTGTAAGAGAGCATAAATTAAAATTTTAATAACAACAAGATAGTTCTCATGAATTTTCTCCCGATCTCACAGTAGTCTATAGATCACTCCTCAGTTATCTGGACCACTGACATTGATTGATGCGAGCCTAAACAAGCAAACCAAAGCCTGTTTAATCGCGAACGTGGGTCTGTACACATTTGCTGAATTTGCTTTTTTGTAAGTACAGAAACAAATTTAATTAATTTCTTTGATAGACTCCTCAATACCTCAGCGGCTCCCACATCAATTCCTAAATCAGACTAACTTTAATTGTGTTTTTGTACTAGAAAATTTTCAGTATAGTGGAATTGAATCTAAATAAGTAGGTACCTAATAATAGTCAATTTATTATTGCATGGGGCCCATTACTATAGATAAAATTTGAGTTTATGTAACTAGTTTTTGGTGGCACTATGCGATATGACAGGAACTTCATCCCACGCATGCTCAAGCTGTGGAATGAACTCATGCTGTGGTTTTTACAGGTAACTACAATATGGAGTTTTTCTAGAAGGTCATTAGAAGTTTCCTACAAGGCGGCAGCACGGCTAACCAGTTTCCATCTGGTGGGTCGTGTGCTTATCGTATTTTCCGAGGAACACGGTGGTATTTACGTGTTGTGTTGTGTTCTCAGCGGTGGGTAGGGTAGCCAGAGCTCACTGGAGGGTTTTTGTGCTGTCAGGGGAAAGACCAAAAGCTTGTCCTGCTTTGTCTTTTACGCAGACTGCACAGACACTCTCAATGCTTGCGGGGTTCTCTCTCTTGGTTTTGCACGCGCCCATAGGCCACGGTGGCCAGTTTCCATCAGGGGGGTCGTATGTTTCTCTGCCACTTAAGTGGTATAAAAAAATATATAAACAAAATTTATGTCACACAACGTGCAGTATCTATGCACAAAAGTTTTGTACGAAATCCATCATTAAAGACCGTAAACAAAATAAACCCGTATATCCTTTTACATCTATATCACGCTTAGAATTACCAGGAAATGTAAACTCTAAACTTTTCATTTCGCACTCTCACACACACAAACTTAACAGATTTTTCTTTGCATTATTAAATATGTGCACAAAAATTTCAGCCAACCAACGCTAATTACGTCGACAGCATTCAAAACATCCCACTATGTTTTAAAAAGGTATTTTTGTGTCCACTAAGCTTAAAGCGTTTGTCCTATAGCAAGTGAGGCAGCGTTCAGTGTTTATACAATTTGCCTTTTTAATTTTTACAAAGCCTAAAACTGGCACACACACACACACACACACAAATAGATAACATCATTTTTAGGATATAAAAATTTTTCAGTTTGTTTTGGAACTTCGCGGCGGGAGTTTGGCGTGAATATGTACTTAGAAAACTTAGAGTTATTTCATCTCACCTGTTATAAATTCAAACTAACTAAAATTAACAATGCCACAATGATCTTTCGATGTGTCTACGTAAGACATAGTAACATCATTAGATAAAACTCATCGTTTCTTACTCAATAACAACACTAACAAACAAAATTATCTTTTATTCTAGTTAAATCACATAATTTCATCATCGTATTAGTCGTAGTTGGCATTATTACTAGTAATTTTAAGGAAATACCAAAAATTTTGGATTCGGAGATGAGACTACAACGTGAAAACAAATAAAAAGAAATTGCCGGCATTACTCGCTTCCATTAGTCTTTATTAATAAATTCGCTTCTTTTTGTCGTTCAGACAACAGCCCTAATGCCACGTTATAACAGCGGTGTGGAGATAAAACTGGCCGTTTTGAGTATAAATATTTATTCGCTTTGACAATAAACTTTGCTTTTAGAATGACGTATTCATTTAATGTCTGGGCACGTCCAAGCGTACAACGGTATATTGTGAGGTACATGTGCGTAATATTTAATTGGTTGATGTATTGAGGGTTTCAAAATAATTGACATTAAAGACAGATCACATTTTGAGTGAAATGTATTGTGTAGGTCATTGATTCTCGACATTTAAAAGTTAGCACACTTTATGAACAGAAAAATATGTGACATAAGGTAAAATGATTACATATTGTGTGTATTTTGAAAGTTTAGATCAGTACCCCTAGCACGATAATCTATCGATATCGTATCGTAAACGGAGCATTGCGATTGGCTGTCTGCTTACTGTGAACTTGTGTGCGTGTGAAACCAGTCAATCGCAATCCTCCGTTCTCTCGATTCGTTTACGTTACGATAACAATAGTTTTTCGAGCTACGGGTACTGTAGATATTCTGTAGAGTTTTAGTTCAAGTGTAACATTCAAATAATAATATATGCTAATGACTGAGGGATACGTATTATGTTTATAAGCGTTACTTGTCAAGAAAAGAAAGGTCAAAACTTAACCATCCTAAATTTTTCGGTAAGTGTTTATATAAACACGTTCACGTTTAGGTTTCTTAAATCGAATGAAAAGGTAGCTGAGTAAAAATTTAAGTATAGTGAGAAATATCTCTACTTATCCCATTAATACAGCGTTATACAGAGTACAAAGAAAATAATTGCCGAATTTGACTATCACTCGAATTCTTGTGGGACACGGAGAACTCTCTACTTAGTTATCTCTAATCTGATGTAGAATTTTATTGATATTTACAGTTTCTAGATCAATAACATCGAGAATTAGAGTTGTTAGCTTAGAATTGAAGATGGAGAGTATGACTCATTCCTATGTAACAATGGTGTTGACATTATCATAATTTAGATCCCTTCAGAATGTTGTAGGTTAAATTATTACTTGAGACTAGTTTTGTGGACACACATGTTTTTCTTATTAATTGTTTTAAATGAACTGCCTTACCTTCTGTTGCACCTTATCTAAATCACATTAATCTAGAGGGTTGTAAAATGTTAGTTTTTTTTATCGAAAAATAATATTTAATCAAAGTTTTGTAGTTGAAAAATATTCATGGTACTATATATATATTTTTTTTTTTCGAGAGAATACTAAATTCATTATTTTTTCATTGTGTCTAATAATAAATGTCAGTAACGGTTACTATTATTTTGTTACACGTAATATATATTCTGGTTATCCATTTGACTGTTTACATAGAAAATTAATCATACCCTTGTGTACAATACGTTATTCACAGAAAATATTCATTATATTTTGCTATCCGTGTAATCTTATCACAATATATATATATAAAACAAAGTAAGATCAGAAGAACCTTAATTAAACCAACCTTTTAGTGAAAGCTAAATTTAATATTAAGGGTTACAAAAACAGGTGCTCAATGTAAGAACGGCGCATTTTAGTGAATGATTCTATTTCATGCCACACAATGCTATCTAGATCAAGACTAGAACTTATTTATTTTACCATGGACCTATTAAAAATACGGACTGAGTCTCCCGGGTCCTTTAAGCGGGGCGTGAAAAAGCATATGATGAGGCCGTCAAGCTGAGTGTCACCATTGTCACATGGTATGTGTAAGTAATGGTGACTCTCTTTTCTGAGACTTTGTCTTCAGCTTACCATCAGGCAAGGCGAAGTGTAATTGACGTGTTCTATATAAAAAAAATATAAGTATATTTTTTCAAGTATGTTTTAAAAATATTTATCTCTATACAGAGATATCTCAATATTATGGATATTAAATTATAGTGCAACTCAGTTAAAGAAAAAACGAAAATAGGGTAAATATATTCGGCATCACGTTTGTTCCCGCGTGGTTCCCGGCAGAGTAGAATTTGGGCCACCCCATCACTTCCCATGCGGTGTCGTACAAGGCGACTAAGGGATAGGGCTGTTTAACACCAGACAGATATATACAGTCCAGACTCAGCTTTAGATGCATTGCTCGAGTCAACAATAGTGCCCGGAAGATTGCAATAGGCTCACCCCCTATTACGTGGGACTGAATTCAATGATTGGTGAAATGTGGGTATTAATTCACCTCTGCCTAACCCTCCGGGGATTGAAGCGTGATTATATGTATGTATATTTGATAGCGAACATCTTTATAAACATCGTTGCTATGCAACCAGTGCTCAGCCCTTCACTACAAATGTAATCGCCGACAATTCCCGAAGTTTTTGGCTTCAGTCGATGTTCTGTGACAGTCCGTTCGTATTTTTAAAGGTCCATGATTTTCGCATTATATTTTATCCATCAAAAGGTTAACCTATAACCCAATTCGCCATTGTCATTCAAAAATGTGACAGTTGACATCATTCACTTCGTTCAAAAGTCTAAAGCATTTTTATGGCAATCATTTTTGCGTTTTATTTCAATCGTGAAATGCGACGCACGTCAATGGAGATTTAACAGTAATATTCATTTGCAGGTCACAAAGAAACAAACGGGGCGTCGTCATACGGCTTTGAGCATGTCGTGTTACAACCGTTTATGACTAAGGGGAATATCTGTCAAGGCAAACTTATGCCGGCAAACTGCCAAAGCATGTGGTAGTAGGCGCATATTGATTATACTTTGCAGAAATTAAGTAGATATACTCCGATCATGAATAAGAAAGGAATCTCGAAATTTGTAGTAGTGCGATAATATGTTAAAATAATAATATAATTATGTTTTTTACTGTCCACTTAGTTTCTCAGCTTCTTCGTTGTGTTTTCTTGGTGTCAGGGTTCGTTTCACATACAGGGTTACATACCGTAGACTAATTTATTTACCCACTTGTAGTTCAAATATCATAGGTATCCCTAATGGGTACCGCCTGTTATTAAACTTGTTTCGATCTTTTAGACAGTTATCAGGTTTATTTTTTTAACCTTTTTATTTATGACGTAACGTATATATATATTTTAATACCCTTCTAATTCCTTTTATTTTGATACTCAACACTATAAATTTAAATGAAAAAAAATATTGACAACACGCATGTTAACACCAAAAATCCACCACAATCCGTCCAGCCGTTACACCTGTAGAGGGAAATAAGAAAACGACAGACATACATAAAAACATATACAGGGTGTATTTTTGAAACGGGGCAGTAAGGGCAAGTACCTTAACCGTTGCAGTTACAGCAAAACGTTCTTAAAAGACCTTCCCTAACTTTTTGGGACATTTTGAACTGCATTCACAGATTTTGTAAAAAACTTACAGTTAGCAAAAAAAATGCAAAAAGTTCAAAAATTTTTTTTTTATCCCAATCGATTCTATTTCATGTGGGGATCAAAAAACTCTATGGGACCATTTTAGCTTTCAGTACTAGAAAAGACAGAAATCGCCAAAAACGTTTCCCATACATTTCGTACGGAAATATGATAAATCAACTCGAAACTCATAGGTCAGGTAAAATTTTTAACTTTTTTAAATAAAAAAAATCATTAACATAAAACATTTAAGAAATTGGTTTATGAAATAAATTGCTCAAAATGATTTCCATTTTCACGAATACATAAGTCTATCCTTTTTTGCACTGAACGAATGGCGGCTAATAATGTTCTGGGATGAATATTACGTAAAATGGTCATTAATGCGTCCTTGAGCTCTTGAACACTGGCGTACGTCGTCTTATACACCTCGTTTTTCACGAAGCCCCATAAAAAAAAATCAAGTGGTGTTAGATCGGGGCTACGAGGTGGCCACTGTGTTGGACCATGTGTACCTATCCACTGTGTACCGAATAGGCGGCTCAAATTGGAACGTGAAAGGTGACTGTTATGTGGCGGAGCACCATCTTGTTGAAAATTAACTTTTCGCAATTCCGACAGGGGCCATTCGTCCATCTCGTTTTCAAGATGGTGTAAAATGACTTTATTATACATGGCAGAATTCAGTTTCCCTTCATAAAATTCCACCATTATGACTCGATTGGACATTATACCACACCAACAGTTGAATGAGAAGCGAACCTGATTATGACTTGCCGTAACTCTTAGTGGATTTTCTTTGGACCAATAGTGGTGATTTCTTCTGTTGTACATACCGTTATTGGAAAAATTCGTTTCGTCTGACCACTGTATAATTTAAATTTAAAAATTCATGATCTCTGCTTATTTTTCCTCTTAGCCATCTGCAAAAAGTAAGCCTTCGAACATCATCACCCGGATGTAACACTTGAACTATGCGCCCATATCGATAGCACTTGTAGCCGTATTTCTTCCATATCTTTATCACAAGGGAGTGGGATACACCTACTTCAAGGGCGACTTGCCTGGACGATACCTCTGGATATGCTTCGACATAAGTCAGAACCGCAATCTCCGTGTCCATGTCCACACGAGGCTGCCGCTTTCTTTTGAAAGAACCCTGCAATTCCAGGTTTTTCAAAAGATTTGTAATAACCTTTCTTGTTGGCACATGCCGCAACGGATACTTATTGCGGTACCACACTAATGCAGCTCCCGCATTTCGATTATTGACAAAATACGCTTCTAATAAGTCAATTTTTTCACGATTAGAAGACATTTTAGCGAAAATCCTTAATTAATAACTCATACGAAGTTTCTCAGCTGAAACTAAGTATAACACACAGCTTTTCGAATCAAATTCGAAATTTAAGGGGAAAAATTCTTTTTATTTACTTTACAGTCAATTCTACCCACTTCCTGGCCATAACAAAAAGTTAGACCATCGTAGAAATTTGTTTCTGTTGCCGAAATGTATGGGAAACGTTTTTGGCGATTTCTGTCTTTCCTAGTACTGAAAGCTAAAATGGTCTCATAGAGTTTTTTGATCCCCACATGAAATAGAATCGATTGGCATAAAAAAAAAATTTTTGGACTTTTTGCATTTTTTTTTGCCAACTGTAAGTTTTTTACAAAATCTGTGAATACAGTTCAAAATATGTCAAAAAGTTAGGGAAGGTCTTCTAAGAACGTTTTGCTGTAACTGCAACGGTTAAGGTACTTGCCCTTACTGCCCCGTTTCAAAAATACACCCTGTATACATACCCGCGTAACACATTACCGTCGCTGGCACAGTCAGGTAAGAATCTTAGGTATCCCATTTTGTAACATTTTATTTAAAATTGATTAATTCTAGACCTGATAATTTATACGAAATCATAAAGTGCAACACATTTATGAATTCGGCATAGCGCACATTAAATAGGTAGTTTTAAAATCATTCGAGTACGGGTTGCCTCATAATATAACTTGATTGCTGTTTGTATAAAAACAAACACAAGATAACTAGTTTAACCAGAAACCAAGAATAAAGTCTCAAACTTATTGTCACCAAGATATCTGATACCAATATGAGACATATAATTCAAGAGAATAAGAAGAGTGCTGTTTGCTTAGGAGTGAATGCCCTTCAAGAACCCAAAACTGTTTACAGAGTGTGAATTGGGGCAATAGAATTTGAACCAGACTCTTTTTTATTAGTTGGGCCGTACTATAACGTTATAACGTGTTCAGCGCGTGGCTTGGCGTAACAAATGAACCAGCTTGAAAGATTGAACATTTGTGACCTTAGAACTACCAAACCGTCTAGGAAATAAGTAAGTAGGTAAAGTGTATACAGGCTACTGGTGTAAAACTCGCCGGAATATTTACCATTTTAAATATCCCGGCGAGTTTTAAACTAGTATTGTGAATGACCATGTTCAATCTCAAATCAAACATTGTATACAGGCTACTACCTACTTCTACCAGAAAATTATAAAGGCTTCCTGTGGCTTGTAATTCTCCCTAAATAGAGGGAAAGGGGATGAAAACGTACACAGACATTATCCTACTTTATACCACGTTTCTGCTATGAGCGACATCTATTGACCGGCTCTAAAGCGAAATACTGGGATGATGATGAAGTAAACAAAACTAGCGATGTATATATTTTCTAACTCGTTATTTTTTAATTCGCTTATAAACCGTCAAACAGATCGAAGACATTTTAAAGAAAGGACATGTCAAGAGTACCCGAACCGGCGAGCATATATGAAAATAATTATGAAAGTAGAAGAAGCGAATGGCGTATGCCAGGATCGTGGCAAGTGGAAACCTGTAGTCTCTGCCTACCCCACTGGGAAAAAGGTGTGACTGTATGTTTCTATAAACAAACTGTCAACAAATTAAAAAAAAAATGCTTTACTTATACATGATTTCGGAATACATCAGTCATACGACTACTACTAACAAAGTACTAATTCGTCCTAATTCTGTCTGAGTTGAAGTGCATACAGCGAGTTTTGGGTTTTATTACAAAGTTATGGTAAAAAGTCTATTTAAAACTCTTTTATACTGGTCTAAACGCTTTACGAGTAAGACCTTGTTGACTGAATGAATGTTTCTTTTGTTTACCTTTAAGCCCTTCGTTATAGGGCATGGTTCAAAGGTGAATAATTTTGGCAGCCATTATCAAGATATCTTAGAATTTATATTTAGATCTATACAATATCTACTTACTTCTCAAAGTACTATAATAACTGTTAAAAGTAAGACCCATTTAATAAACACACTCATTTGATAAAATCTATTCAATAGCGTAGAATACAGCCATCATAATATTGATTAAAGATTCACAACCATATAAATATTTAACCATTTAAATGTAGATATAAATAAAGCAACATTATAATGTCTAAACAACTACTGTTATCTGCTGAAATGCTTCGTAAATCTTGTTTTAGTCAAGCTGCTCTCAAAATAAACACACTACAATAATAGCGTTGCAGAATTTGCACCAACTTCATCAAATTAATAGCGAACCATATCGTAACTGCTCGTTCTAATCTCTCTTCCCTAACATTATATACTTTAACATAGGTATACGTAGGGAGGTAAACAAAAAGAGGTTCTTACGCTCCTTAGGGCATTAACTTCGTAATCTTTATTAACGAAGGGGACACCCGCAGAGCCATGGGCTTCTAATACTTAGTCGTTCATCGTCAAAATTCTTTATCTATATTATACGAAAGAGACCCCTCGTAAAGAGGAAATATTAAATCAGAAAGGTTCCAAATTCTTTCGTTGTTTCAAACGTCTTTATTATTAAGTCATTTTAATGATTTATCATTTTATATCCATTTATTAGGATAAATTGAGTTATCCTCCTTACCATTAATTTATGTCAGATAGGTGTAAATATAATTCAGTCAATGGTTGGTTTAGTAGTACAAATATAATTCCTGTTTTGATAATATACATAGAACCCTTTGCTAAGGTTTACAATACTACTAAACTAAAAAAATTACAAATATATTCTCATCGTGTTTATTGGGTTGCAAAAATTGCTTGTTAAGGGATTACTGATGAATATCAACTGGTTCTTGCAAAACTTTTTACCAATCGAAAGAAGCTAATCGAAAGAAGCTGATCTAAGCTAGTATCTCTTTTTTCATAGCGACGTGTCTAATCAAATATCGATTACTGTACTTATATATACCATAATTAACCGAAATAATGTGATTAAATTTCGGTATTTTAACCCAATTTTAATACTAAACTTAGATTTTGTTCAGATTGTATCAAATCAGACAGTATTGTTATTAGCATTTATAGTTGATCATAAAAAATATGATGACTTGTAAGCTTAAGCTTAAGCTTTTAAGGCTTTTAAGAACACAAGTGTGATACAAGTGTATACACTTGCATCACACTTGTGTTCTTAAAAGTGTGAGTGGGAGTTGTTACAAAGTTAGACCTAAAAGTATACAAAACTTCATAGCGCTGGCAAGCATATTATATTCCTAGGTTGTTAGCAGGTGACGTGTGGTCTCCTGACTTGATCTCCTAGCGCTCATAAAGAACACTATCCGTTCTACATCCACACATTACGTGTCGTAGACAATGTAAGGTTATACATTATTCTTGGAGAATGTAGTAAAATTTTCTAAGGCAGAATTAAATTAAATTTGCGAACTTGTAAAAGGTGATATTAACGCAATTTTCATATTATAAATGTGAAAGTTGGTGAAGATAATTGGATGTTTTTGACCGAGCGAGCAAAGCAAGCGAGTCTCTGTATCGACAAGTGGCCGATTTGGCTTTTGTCTATATCTTTGTCAGTACATTAGTCAGTTCAATTTTAATTCCAAATTAAAATCGATTGTTCACAGTCGTTTATTGGTTTTGTTTTATGTTAGAATATTTTTGAATACGAAATCTGTCACAGCATCATTGCACCACAGATGTAACAAAACATTATAAACCAAGGTATAAATGGCAATAATATATGTGAGTTACCATATGATATGTTTTTTTTGGATGATATCCAAAATGGAATCTATGAAGTTTCATTTTAGAACTTTTGCTCCAACGACGAGCCCCGCGGTCGACCAGAGAGGAAAGTCGATATCGATGAACACTAAAAGTCATATTGGAAACAGATAAACCTCAAACCGTTTTGGAAACAACAACAACTTTAAAAGAAGTAAAAAAGCACACTGGTTCACTAGGTGATAATGATGATACACTTTAATCTTTATTATTGATAACATAGTCATTTATAAGAATTTATTCACTTTGGTGTAACGTTGAATTCTCTTTATAGATGTTCATACAGGGTTGTATTCCCGGGTTGGGCAGTAAAAATATCCAGACTTCAATCCAGTTGAAACTTAATTTATTAGATAGTCGATTTACTCAGTAGATTTTTTTTCTTGGATACACTGTTTTCAGGTCGCTGAACTGAAGGGTAAAGGCAGAGGTGCTAGCACCCACATTTCGCCAGTTTATGTTTAGGTCCCAATGTAATAGGTGGCGAGCCTATTGCCATTAACCGGGCACTTATAAACCTGCGATAAATACACACATAACTTCGAAAAACATCGAAAAGTCATTGGTGTGTGCCATGGTAAAACCTGGGATCGAACCCGAGACCTCGTCCCAGCAGTCCATTACCCATACCACTAGGGTACCTTTGTATCAAGTATTGCTTTAATTTGGGAAATCTTATTGATAAGTCCCTTGCGAAATTTAAATTATGTGATTGAGTGAGACATTATATTACTCATTGTTCTCACTCAATTACATAATTTTAAATTGTACCCTACCCTTATGCTGTACTCTTATGGGGATTCTTTCGTTGAAAATAAATGAAATCGAGCCTAGAAAAGTAGGACAGTCAGAAAAGAGCAGTATGTGTTCGTTATGAGATAATTATGGAACATATACATGAACATAAACAATTATATTATGAACAGATTAAATAAGAACATCGTCTGGATAGGTTAAATGTGATTGGGTAATGAAAAACAAAGTCAGATACATAATTTATTAGCTAATGCTACTATTTACTCATTTTGGCTTCGATTCCAGGCATTGTTTTGGACATCATCCAACAAATGTTGGTTCCATAGTTTCCACTCCAATTCTTGCAGTTATTACTGAGACCATCATTACAAAACAGTTGTATTTATTACAGCTCCATTTTATTAGTTCAGGACGTGCCAAATTCTAGGATGTAAAATTCGTAATATATATTGTATTTATATATACAGAATTTATTGAATTGAGTTTTAGATATACGCAATTAACAATTTACAGCATATGCGTCAGAAACAGTCTAAGTGTCTACTTATAACAGAAAATAATGACTTCACACGTCATCGTCACGTCAGTCAGAGGCGAATAGGTATTTACTTAGATTTAGTTTTCGCGCTGCCCGCCTACTCAGGCAGGCGCAGCGACCATAGACAGCGAATCTGATCTATGGTCAGGAAAAAAAACATTATTTTTTTTTGTATTTTTAAGCATTGTTGTACCTATGTATTCCGTTTTCAAAAATGTGTGCTGTGTTTTCTAAATAAAACATATTTTCTTTCTTTCTTTCTATCATAATATTAGGGTACTTCCTCAAACTTTAAATTCTTCTGGAATTTTAGGTCACTATAGTTAACATTCTGAAAATGATAAAAAATAAAATGAATACTGAGACAATTTTAGAAACTTCCTTATTATCCGAGTATTTTTTGTTTCTTATTCTTCTTCAACATCTTAGCGTTAATCCCAGTCGCATCTGAAGCTTTCACCTCGATTATCGGATTTGGATAAACTTCGATATTTTCCGTGAAGTGAATACCATCTAATCTCCACAACCCAAAGATGATATCGGAGCGTTGAAGTTAGACCAGTTGTTAGGCTTTATAGGGCTCCAAACTACCCGTAACGAATGCCGTAGATGTTGGTATGGCAACCAGGACCAACGACTTATCGTGCTCTCCGAGGCACGACCAGGCCAATGCAAATATCTATATTCATGCCTACAAATATTTACACTCGGCGGGGAATGAACCCACGCCGCAGAGGCTTACAGTGTTTCTTATTGTACTGTTGTATTTTAGGGATATGTAGTAACAAGTGGTATTTAGGATGAAACTATCTTTTTAGATATTTAAATGATTTTACCAGAGAGATATTGCCAAGGGTTTGTGATAAGTATTAAAGTGAATTTGACTAAGTAAGCAGGCACGTTCAAAGACTCAAATAAGAACATTTCTTTCTTATATTCTAACAAAATGAAATAAATATATTACACATACTTCGAAGTGCACAGCACGTTTACATACCACTCTGTTGAAACACGTTTAGAATATACGAAAATGTCAACCTCGGAAGTCAATGTTCGTAAGTGGGAGACATAAAATCTTCGCCATGAAGCTGTAAAGAGGCAATTTCTTGTCTACAAGAGCATCGGAGCTGTATAGCTCTATAGTGATACGTGCTCAGAATCTGTACTGTGTGTCGTGATATCGGTAAAAAGGTTTAACGAATGAGAATTGGGTACCTGGCAGGTTCCAGGGTAATATGAACGCGTATCGCTTTGAATGCTCACGTGCTTGGATGCAGTAAACGATACTTTATTGGACACCGAACTTTATTGATATGTTGTTACGCAACATACCTATGAATTTATTGCGGACCTATAAAAATATGAAACCATGTATCTGTTTTAGTATATGTAACATAGATCTATGCGATATGATACTTAGTAATATGAGTTTCTAGTAAAAATATGTCATAGCTGAGAAATGAAAGCTGTAGAATGAACTGTCTGCTGTGGTTTTCCCAAGCGGTTACAATACGGAGTTCTTAAAGAAGGGTAGATATTAGAAGGTTTCTTCAATGTCAGCAGCACGAGTGAAAAGTGTAACGCCCCTGGTGTTGTATGCCACGGTAATTACTTTCGATCTGGTGGGTCGTATGCCTATCTGGCACCTTAGTGATATAAAAAAATCCAGTCTGAGGCATGACTTTCATGTCCTTGTAACGCAAACTTTTTTTGTAATTCACATTTTTAACATAGAGCGAGGTGCAATCAATTGACGGACTAAATATAAAAAAACAGACTGTTACAAGAAAGTTTGAGTACCAGTAACTTTCTTCTTCTTTTTTTATACCACTTGGTTGACAGACAAGCACACGGCCCACCTGATGTAAAGTGGTTTCCGTGGCCTATAGATTTGTGCAACGCCAAGGGAGTCGCACTCGCACTGCCAACCCTGCATCTTCATCCAAGTATCAAACCCAGCTACCAAAGCTTGCATATTAGGGGTACTCTCTCCTATTCCTTGACTTTATAAGGAAGCGATTAGTGATAAACCCCGTGAGAAAAATCTGCACCAGAGCTTTATCCGTCATCACGCATGCATAACGGATAGCAAATGAGGTTGTCTTCGACCTCATAGGTCTTTGTGTGGTTCATAATAATATACCTCTTTTTTATATTTAGGTACCCTTTCAAAATATACCAATATGATGAAATGAAATAATGTCACGCTCTACAACCTTCCCAGGTTACGACCATATTTTTATGATGCTCTGGTATAATTATGAAACACGTTGCTAAAATAATACTGTACAAAATATGAAATATACGCATGGCGTACATTTCGTTAATCTTGTCATAATACAAATTATGAAAAGATTAACATAACGTATGTTATTTTTGGTAAATCATTATACGTGACGAGAAAAATTATTTCACTCTGACTGTTACACATTTGTACTGAAATATGTTTATATCCCTGCAGTAATACTTATTACTATTCAAATACGAACGGCATTGGATGGAACTTTACAAAAAAGTCCATCTTTAATTTTGTAATACCATTTCAGCTTAATGTGCAAAGATTATATTTAATTTTATATTTGGCATGGCAATCAAAGTGTCATTACATCGAACCAGATTGACCATTTAATTTAAGATGTCATCCTGGGGCCGCCGATAATAATGACTTGCATTTATTGACTTTATTCAACTCGGTCTCTGTGTTACTTGCTTCAAACACAGATTTTACCAAATGGTACAATTTATTTATTGGATTTTATTTTATTCTGTACTAGTGGCATACTTGCAAAAAATACTGGATAGAAATAAAATACAGTGATTGGAGAAATGTGGGTGTTAATTCACCTCTGCTAAACTCTTCGGAAATAAAGGTGTGATTATATGTATGTATGTTGTAACTCACACGGCGAAACGAATATAAAAATAAAACTATTATAGGACTCCATGATAGCACAG
This sequence comes from Eilema griseolum, assembly GCA_963662185.1. NCBI lineage: Eukaryota > Metazoa > Arthropoda > Insecta > Lepidoptera > Erebidae > Eilema > Eilema griseolum. The sequence continues at coordinate 7,908,733 of OY759245.1, read as the reverse complement.
AATAATGTAGACAGTAGAATTATTCTTAAGACAAGAGGCAATTAAAAATGTTAAAGATAGTTTAACTATATTACTAGTAAAATTACAAAGAACCGAAGGAAAACAGAGAAAGGTAAATTTTAATCTAGGAGTTCTGCTTCTAGAAACAATCACAGCATTAGAGGAAGCATATGGAACATGTATGTTCAAAGTTAAACTTCTCCACCTACAATCGCTGGGCTGTAATTCAGAACAAGTTGAAATCTCGAAAAATTCATAGAGAAAACAAAAATTATTTATTCCGCAAACACATGACATAACTTTATTTCCTTCATATATTAGTTAAACAACCACATCGGATATCAAGTCGTAAATCATAAAGAAGACCCTCCACGTGAAATTTTTATAAGCATAATAAAACGCATGCGTCACTACGAAGCGAGAGCTTCAAAGCTGGAAACCAAGGAGAACCGATCCGAGGTACGTGCCCAATACGACATCACGTAGTTCACATTACTGCGTTGAATGACTCCCAAGTTACGAGTCTTTTCAGCCAACGTTAAAAACGGAGGCAGCCTCATGCCCTGAGCTATTCTTTTGCCATTATTCACAGAGGCACAATCCGTTGAGTGTTAAGCACCCTTTTAATGTGACCGTTAAGTGCGTAACTACTTGTGTCATTGTGCTGTGGATTATCGGTACTTTGATTGCGAACTTCTTTAGACTGTAACATGACGTAGATTCATTCCTACTAATGTTAAAAATGTTAAAGAATGAAGATGAATGTATGGAAGTGTAATGTTTGTTACTCTTTAACACAAAATCGGTGTAATGGTTCTGGATGAAATTTGATACATTAGCCATCAATTAATCATTTAGCCCACCGCAGTCTAGTGCTGGACAAAGGCCTCTAACAATGTGCGCCATTTTAGCCGATTCTCTGCTTTCTAGTCTGTCCCAGCCACCTTTTTCAGGTCATACTAGACTACAATTCAGTGCATTCTGGTATAGAAGTCCACCCCCCCTATAATATTACCTGATATTGCATGATACAAGTGTACCGTTTAATCGTGAATTGAATTTAGTTTTTAATTATACCAATACTTCTTACAATACCTTACAGGTAGGTATTGTGTATATCTTAAGTAAGTCTAGGTGGCAAAGCGTACCTACTTCTAAACATTTTATCAAATTCATTAATTATGATCATATTTTATCAATAAATCATTCGTTTAAATACTCAGCTTCAACTGTGTTTAATATTGGAAATAAATTTTATTATTATTCAAATCAAATCAAATGAATTTATTGCGATATATACAGGTACACAGGTTACAGTTACAGGTAAATATGTTCATATTATTTAGGTGTCCATAGAATTTTACTATTGGTCTCTTTTTGTCCATTCATCGGTCAGTTATACTTAATCATTCAATGTTCCAGCATGGAGGCACCTAGGTTGAGGTAACAAGTGTGAGTTAAACCTGCTGGAATGCGGCCTGAAATAAATTCTAATGGAATTACTGAATAAGTCTAGCTGACTTTCAAGACGTGATACAGAAACATTACTTGGTTTGGCAAACAATGTTTTAAAAGTACTGAATAAATCTATTTGTATTACACATAATGCAAATGGTCAATGGACAGAAACAGAGGTTAATTGACTAACTTTGTTTACAAACTGTTCCTACTAGAAGTTTTCTTGTTATTTTTATATTATAGACAACAGTGTTGGGCAAATTACACTTTTATAATAAAACTTGCTACTAACCCGACTGCTGTTTTAAAGATCAAATAAGTTTGACAGCAGACGGTACCCATTAATTTTTCTTTCGGTTTGTGATTGACAATAGGACTGCCTGCTTTCAAACTTGTTTTGATCTTTTAGACAGCAGTCTGAATTTTTAATTGCAATAAAAATTTACCTGACTCTGATCGACATTTATTGTGTTATACTTTTGTAGTGTTTCGATGATGTTTCGAATACTTTTCAGTGGCAGAACTTGCTGTGACCATGGTGATTGAAAATCATATATTAATACATATGAAGTTACCAATTTTTACCAATTTACAGTACTAACATTTTTACATTATTTTTAGCAATCACAAATCCAAATTTTATGCCTTTTTTGTAAAAGAAAAAGACAATATTGGAAAATCACGTGAAGACGCTAACCCAAGCAATCTGAACATTGATCAACTAAATCAACATGTCGCTGCCTCGTTTAACCTCGATAGGACCACGAAAACGCAGACTTTTCTTTTCTTTCATCTCTTCCAACGCCCAACTATTCACTTGCGTCTTTAATCTTTTCACTGCTTGTGATGTTAAGAAGAGCATAATGGCAATCACATCAAATGGAATCGGCGATGACAGTATTAGCCGCAAGATGATGCTTTCCATACTTGATGAACTCCTTCCTATCATAATACATACAGAGTTGTAAAATATTGAAATCAACTTTCAAACAAAATATAAATAATGAATATGGAATAGTTATTAAATTACAGGAATAACGAACTCATGAATCTGTAAGCAATTTTCTGAAATTTCATAGGTAAAGACCTAATATATTACTAGTATGCGAGTAAACATAAAAATATCATCCTCTTATTTCAATTTTGAATTGGCTGTATTGGTAATAAATATAAAAAAATATACTTGTATTTGTAAGCAACCGTTTAAAAGATAAATCTGCAACAATAATTCTTATTATTTCCATCATGCTTAATAGCCATTCTGTAAAATATTCGTCGAAATAATTCGGTTTTCAGTGTGCGAGTCATTAGCAAACATTTGTCATTTCCAAACTCGGCTTGACGTTTATCTCTCTACAATTGATGAACGGATGTTAGGGCGCGTAATCAATTCTCTCCTGACGATGATTGTGACAAAATTTTACGGGAAATTTATACTGGCTAGTGTTAGGTAAAGTATTAATTTATTGGTGGACTTTGAAATTTACAGGCGTAACAACGATTAATCGTTTAACAAATCTGTTTAGGCAATGTTTGAATTAATGCGTTTACTAAATAACAGAATACAAATCAATACATAGTATTAAATAAAGTTACATTTACAAGTCTGGCTCTTTCTCTGCTTACATATTTCAAATCACACAGCAATGCAATTTTCACTGTTTGGTTATTTGAAGGAAGATTTGTATGCATAGTACATAACTGTAGAAGAACGAAAAGGGAGTGTATGAGTGTTTATACTTACTCTACACATGAGTGTAGTAAATAGGAGTGCGTACTGTATAACACAAAATGTTAACTTGGCAATTTACATTTTGATATAAACGCGCACCACGTAAGGTAAAACGGGAATTGTTCTTGTTGGGTCAGATGGCTACTTCACCTGTCAAGAACAATAAATCATAACATAAACTCACGCCTATATCCCCGATGGGGTAGACAGAGGTGCTAGCACCCACATTTCGCCACTTTATGTTTAGGTCCCATTGTAATAGGTGGTGAGCCTATTGCCATTAACCAGGCACTTATAAACCTGCGATATATACACACATAACTTCGAAAAGCATCGAAAAGTCATTGGTGTGTGCCATAGTAAAACCTGGGATCGAACTCGAGACCTCGTCACAACAGTCCATTACCCATACCACTAGGCTACCGCGGCTTCGAATAATAATTATAATAAATAAATAAATAAATAAATAAATAAATAAATAAATAAATAAATAAATAAATAAATAAATAAATAAATAAATAAATAAATATTCCACGACATTCTACACAACGCTATCTAGACCCATGGTAAGCATAGCTTAACTAGCTTGTGTTATGGAATCTAGAATGCGGATAAACATACTTAGATACTTTTTTTTTTTTTTTTTTTGTAAATACAAACATATTATACATAGAAACACCCAGATCAATGCAAATGTATATTTGCATTGGTCATTCATGCATACAAATATTTGCACTGAGCGGGAATCGAACCCGCACCCCCTGCATAGCAGTCGAATGCTCTACCGCTACGCCACGGAGGTCAATATAATGAAATATATAGTATTGGTGTATGAATATTCGTCAACAGACTGCAATAGATCGTATATTAAAACTGAAAGCGTTTTAGCGTCTTTTTATTGCCTTTTTCTTTTCTCGCAGCCTCAACTTGTTGCATTGCGAGCGAGGTACAGAAAAATATTGAAGTGTATTCTGACTTTCTTAATTCATATGTGTATTCTTTATTTACACATGTTGATTAGCAGTCGAGTCTCTATCGCAGATAGCAGTCAAATAGCGGTCACTCATGCAAAAACTAATATACTTTTTTTTTTTTTTTACGTGCGCAAAATCCCCACGGATACCTCCCCACCGGAGCCGGTGGATGAGGTTATGTCGGACTCGAACCGACTAAAACGCACGCCGCCTGTGGGTCGCTTTGGTTGCCGAAGGTGAGGTTGACAGGCATATCCCTCGCACCCCGGCCGACCCAGGGCCATCTCTCACGATCTGGCCCTCTTCTCGGGTGTGGGGACCACAGAGTCCCCAACTCGTCCCCGGAAACGGGGAGGCGCGCCACGCGCGCCACTGCCGCGGCCTGCTTCTGCCAGGGTGACAGGCGGCTCCACCTGTCACCCCCAGGCCAGCGCTCATGGGGGGCGGAGGTCGTTCATCGACCTCCGACGCCCGAGTTGCCTTCGTACGCGGGCAGCTTGTCTTGCGATCCTTCGTCGCTCCCGCTGCCACTCCCGCCCCGCCTCCTCCTTCACGAGCATTACTTGCTCGCAGAAGGAGGCGCTGGCCGCCCACGCTTCCGCGCAGCGAACCATCGCCGCGAGCAAGGTGGAGAGCGTGAGAACCCTCACTCCCAGGGCCGCCACAAGCTCCCGCCTCGGCGTCTCCCACGCCGGACACTCGGTGAGCGTGTGCGGACCTGAGTCCTCGCTCGCGTCGCAGTGATGGCACTCGGACGTTGGCTCTTTCTGCATCCGACACAGATATTTTCCGAAGCATCCGTGCTCGGTGATCATCTGCGTCAGACGGTACGAGAGGCTGCCGTGTGACCTCTCTAGCCACTCCCCCATGATGGGTCTTACCGCCGCTACTACGGCGTGCCCTGCGCCTGGTCGCCCAAGTCGTATCTCCCATTCCGCCACCATTTCCATGTGGAGCCGGGATCTCACGGCCCGAATTTCTTCGGGCTCAGGATCGTGACCCCGCTCCCGCGCCGCCTTTCGGAACCGGTATAGCGCCGAAAGGCATCTCGCTTCCAGGATCCATGGTGGCGATCCGGCGAGGAGACTCGCCGCGTTGAATGATATCGTGCGGTACCCCCTTACGATGCGGCACGCCAACTTCTGCTGCGGACGCTGCAGCAGGAGCATGTGCCGATCACTCAGGGTGTCCGCCCACACGGGACACCCGTACAGGGCCATGGACCGCACGACACCCGCGTAGAGTCTCCTGCAGGAGTCCTCCGGGCCCCTCAGGTTGGGCAGTAGCCGCGCTAGAGCGTTGGCTGTGCCCACCAATTTGGGGCCCAGACTTCGGAAGTGCTTCCCGAAGTCCCACCGGCCGTCGAGCACGAGCCCCAGATATTTCATCTGGGGCTTGATGCCGATGAGAGTGCCTCCCACTGTGAGACTGGAACCAGGTGGTGGCATGCGCCGAGGTCCATGAAAGAACATGGCCTCGGATTTATGCAAAGCCACCTCAAGGCTTGACCTGCTTTGTGTTTTACACTGACGGCACAGAAACTCTATGTTTAAAGGGTTGGCAGCGCGAGTGTGACTCCCTTTATTTTGCACCCGTCTATAGGCCACGGCAACCACTTTCCATCAGGTGGGTCGTGTACTTGTCTGCCACCTAAGTAGTATAAGAAAAAGACAAGAGGGTAGGGGAGCTAGTCCCGGGCTCCAAAATACATACATTGAATGCATCTGGGACTAACGTTGTAATTATATACTTTTTACTTTTTTTATTTAGGACACGCCAATTTGACTTCACCTCGCCTATGGTAAGCTAAAAGTTCTTTCTTTCTCATTATAAAAATATAGAAATATACAGCAGGAAAGATTATAAAAAGTTCGGCAGATTTTAAAGTTCTTTCGTATTAAAATTATCGGGATGTTTACCATGTTGTATTATTCTGAGTTTCCTCACTCACTCCTAGAGACTCTGAACAATACAACGTGGTAAATATCTGGATACCTTTACTACTAATGTGAGTGAACATGATAGTTTAAATACCTTTAAAGTTCTATTTCTTATTACACCTTTTTCTTTTTATGGTAGGTTTGTTGGGTTCATTAATTGCCAGAGATGCACCAACTTTGCTGCTGTTATTTACTCTACTCTCATCAATTTTTATTCCAGTTCACATTACGTCAGGAAATATTGCTACGGCAGTTGTCCCACTGTTATTAATCAGCGGTGAGAACAAGCAACTAGCGGGGCGGAACCAGGATAAGCTGTTAATCGTTGGGGCAAATCAGATGACGTAATAAGAAAAAGTAATTGAATATGAGTGGGGTATTCTATTATTTTAGGGCTTTCTCTGTCAAATTGTATTTATTTTAATATATTTGAACCAAAAATGATCAAGATATAGTTTTTCCAGTTAATTAATTGCATTCTGTAGTCAGTTTTAAAGCTTTTACTAACTTTAAAAGAAGTAGCTAACTGCAACTACAAAAAGAATACAAAATGTTGAAACTTTTATGTTGAATATTATTATCATTCTAACGTATAATATTATCACTAAAAAATCTAAAGCAGTTTATTATTTGCAATAAATTTCTATTGAACAATAATATCTTAGTAGTGTAACAAAATATAAACTGCTCCTCGCCAGCAGTAAGACCAATGTCTAAAGTACGCTACCTACGGCCTGGTAAGCTTTTACGGGCGAACGAATCTGATAGCTACACCTGGAACTTTGTAAATGAAGATAAAATTGTTTATGGGTGTTACCGAACAACATTTTGTCTGTGATAATGAAAATTTATAATAATCAACAATGTTCACACATTCCGTATATTTTTCAGTGTGTGTTTTTCTTTAAACAAAACAAAATTCAACACCATTGTCGCTTCATCATCACCTCTATAATCTAAACATTGAATGCTTTCTTTGAATATCAAGTTATAATTATATTATTTATTATATTTGTTAAATTCTCAATGTTTAGTTAAGTAAATAATGAGTAAGCAGAATCCGATTGATTGATTAGCCCTAAACGTATTTAATTGGGTCATAAAATTTGTATTGCATCCTTTAGACTAAAATTATATATTTGTATCCAAAGATAACCGAGGTAGCATAGTGGTATGGGTAATGCACTGCTGTAACGAGGTCTCGGGTTCAATCCCAGGTTTTACCATGGCACACACCTATGACTTTTCGATGCTTTTCAAAGTTATGTGTGTATTTATCGCAGGTTTATAAGTATCCGGTTAATGGCAATAGGCTCGCCACCTATTACATTGTTACCTAAACATAAACTGGCTAGCAGCTCTGCCTGCCCCATCGGGGATATAGGCGTGAAATTATGAGATGAGATGAGTTTCCAAAGATTCAAGTATGGTTAGGATATAATATCAATACCTATATAGATTGACAGCCTCTGTGGCGTAGTGGTAATGAATGCGACTGCTACGCAGGAGGCGCGGGTTCGATCCCCGCCCAGTGCAAATATTTGTATGCATGAATATAGGTATTTGCATTGGTCTAGGTGTTTCTATGTATAATATGTATGTATTTTCAAAAAAATTGTAAGTATGTTTATCCGTATTCTAGATTCCATAACCCAAGCTAGTTAAACTATGTTTACCATGGGTCTAGATAGCGTTGTGTAGAATGTTATAGAATATTTATACTTATATTTATGTCTATATTTATAGATATAATCATTAATAATTGGGTCTTAATTTACCTTTGCCTAACCCTCCGGGGATAAAAGCTTATTATATGTACGTTTATAGATATTGCGAGTGATTACAACCTAGTCGCTATGTATATTTGGCACGAAAAATTTCAAGTACTATTATTTAATTGAAGGCAAGCGATGTGACACAATCAAATTAAACAAGTTTGCATAAATTTCCACTATCAATCTAAACGCAGTTAGACGTAACACAATAATAGTTCATAGTAACAGACAGAGAGTAACCAATACAATGCTAAACGCCTGTATTGACATTGAGTGTGTAACTATCAAATATAGATTAGACCGTACAATACCGCTTACTGAGATACTGTAAACCTATAGCAATCTATGTAGACAAATAGGCATTCAGTGACGATCAATATAATGGACAGAACATTGACAACGTTTAGATTTGAAGCCTCCCTTCAAACTTGATAAATGGCGGTCTTGGATCAAAATTCTGAACGTAATACACCGAACATCTAAAGTTGATATAAACCGCATCCACTCGTCTCTATTCTCTCTATTCTCTATTCTCTCTATTCTCACTTATGGATATCGAGTATTGGTAAAATGGGATAGTAAAACACATTTGACAGACTTCGAAATACCAGTCGGTTGCCTGTCAATAACTTTTTTTTATTTTATTATTCCACTTAGGTGGCAGACAAGCACACGGCCCACCTGATGGAAAGTGGTTACCGTGGCCTATGGACGTTTGTAACACCAGAGGAGTCACAGTTGCACTGCCAACCCTGTAAGTACTGAGTTTTTGTGCCATCAGTGTAGAAGACAAAGCCTTTAGTCTTCCCACCGACAGCACAAATTCTCCAGTGAGCTCTGGCTACCTTACTTACCGCTGGGAACACAACACGAAGTTATTATAGCCGCGGTATTCTGTAGGGTGGAAGTACTTCCCCAGTCGGACTGCTCAATTGGGCGGAAATACCGCCGTGTCCTACCTCCCAGCATCTACTGATGTTAAGTGAGTAGTTTTGCTGGAATTGAATAGAAAATCTAAGTGCAATACACTTAGATTTTGTACTACAACACCATGTTTTTAATACATTGGTCAGTGTTTAATTTAAAATCGATGAAATTATCTTCTTCTAATCTTTAAAATTTCATTCAACAGTGTTTAATTGGGTAAATTGGGTAATGGACTGCTGAGACGAGGTCTCGGGTTCGATCCCAGGTTTCACCATGGCACACACCAATGACTTTTCGATGCTTTTCGAAGTTATGTGTGTATTTATCGCAGGTTTATAAGTGCCCGGTTAATGGCAATAGGCTCGCCACCTATTACATTGGGACCTAAACATAAACTGGCGAAATGTGGGTGCTAGCACCTCTGCCTACCCCTTCGGGGATATAGGCGTGAGTTTATGTATGTTATGTTTTACAATACATCTTCCTCTTAGCGTTAATCCCAATCGCATCCGAATCTTTCGTCTCGGTGTCTGGGGTCCGATTTACCAGTCTAACTGCGGATTTAGCGAAATCCGCAGTTATCCTTGTAACTTCCATATTTTATTCGAGACTTATACAATACATAAATAATACTAAATGAAATTTAAAACTGGTAACTATTATTTGGTACTAAAACAAACTAAAATAAAAAATACATGAGTAATGCGTCATAAAATTCCTCCGCATTAGTAGATACCTAAATCACAGTGATTTTTATCAATGAATTGATTTATTAAGCGTATCGTTAATTATAGGTAATATACGCGGTCCAGTTCAACAACATCCATGGAAAAATGAGCTTTACGTACGAAATGGAAAAGGAAAGAACCCTTGCCTTCCTTGACGTGAGGATCGGTGTTCGTGGGGATAGGTCGTGTAGTCACTCCGTGTACAGGAAACCCACTCACACTGACCGCTACCTACATGCCGACTCCCATCATCATCCGCGCCATCTTAATTCGGTAGTGACGTCACTTACTGACCGCGCGTATAGTTAATGTGACGAGGAACATTTACAAGAAGAATTGAAGCACATAAGCGGCGTTCTACAAAAAAATGGATACAATGGACGGATAAGATCACCCAGACTCACTACAAATAAACCCCGGTGCTGTAAGGTGGAAAGACAGCCAGCCTTTTTAGCCTACTGCAAAGGAGTGACAGATAAGATCGCTAACATCCTGAAGAAGGTATCTGTCAAAACTATTTTCACTCCTTTTAAAAAGCTGTCGCAATGCCTGCGCTCACCCAAAGATGGCTCCCTACTGGACAGACCGGGAGTGTACAAGATTGACTGTAGCTGTGGCGGTTCTTATATAGGACAAACAAAAAGAACGGTTACATGCCGAATCAAGGAACACATCAGGGCAGTCAAAAACAATGAACCGCATAAATCTACAATCGCTCAACATTTATTGGAGTCCGGTACGAACTGTACGAACACTGGATCGAGTTACATAACCCTCAGATGCTCTCGACAGAACGCCACTATATACCAAGACTGGTTAGGGAAGCAATTGAAATAAAAAAATGTAAAAATTTCAATCATGAGGATGGGTTTCAACTGCCGAACGTCTGGTATCCAGTGGTCCGTCTTTGCAAAAACAACCGTGAACAAGCTAAAACAAAATCGCGAGTGGATACAGTAAGATTGTATGTCGTGAACGTGATCGAGATCGGGTTCGAGTTTGTAGTGAGAGTGAAACCAATAGTAGTGCAGATACGCGTAGTAAAAGAACTCGAAAGAGGGTAGATCGATATAATTACTCCTAGGAAAAAACTTTTTCTCAGTTCACCGCCACTATTCCAGTTCCTCCGTGATCATGGTGCTTGCAACAGCGCCGAAATATCGGAAACTCAAAACAATGGAACATGGTAAATATCCCGTTTATTTTGATACTAATGGTATTATTACTTTGTTAGATACACTTTTAATTACTTATTTGAAAGTAGGTAGTCGTTTAAAAATAGCGATAGTATGATCACAAAAAGGGAAATCAAAAAATCGATTTTATTCTGAGTATGATTGATCGAATGAATAAATTAGCCGCTTTGTTTACCCTCCGCACTATAACGGTTGATTGGTTCAGAATGAAATTAAAAATGATCGTATTGGTGTTCAACCACCGATTTTACTATTTATGGTACATTAATGAAATCGCGCGCCTAACAACTGTGAACTGTAATACCCTATTAGATTTGAATCTCGTAGGGTATTAAAGTTTACAGCTGGTTGATTTGTTCATTTGGAACCCATCGTGATGATATTAATATCGTCATTATACTCGTAGAGGTATATTCTCATACGATTGGTAACTATTTAAGCGTATTTTACTTGAATTAAGATATTTTTATAATTATTGTAATAGGTATTTTAACAAAATACTTATACTAAAAATATGAGCTGACTGCATATTGCAATTTTCTCTGTCTGGTCAGTATTAGCATGAGTGACAATTATTAACACATTTTGTGACCCCTTCGTGCTTGAGATCTTAGTGTCGAATCTTGGGTGGGCCAATTATTTCATGGAACTATAATGTAGCAAATAAAAAATAAAACATCTACCTGTACTAAAACGCACGATAATACTATATTTAAGAAAAAAAATCACGCGTAAATTTAAGATTGGATTATGTTGTTACAAGAACGCCTTTCGCAGTCAATTTCATTATATTTTCAATATTGGCTTAAATACACTTAATAGAGTTACGGGACTAAAATTGGAAATGATTTCTCTGAACCGTACATATTACTAATTGCTAAGATTTTGGTAATATTCAATGGAATAACTTTGACTGGCACTGACATTTCAGTAGCTTTCTTAAGAACTCCGCCTTTGATCTAGTAGTTTAATTACGTTCTGTAAAATACTGATTTAAAGTTGACTTTGGTCAAACTATTTCTATCGAAAAGTCTTTTTTTTATACCACTTAGTTGGCAGACAAGCACACGGCCCACCTGATGGGAAGCGGAAGCGGAAGAGGAAGTCTATAGAAAAATGGGTGGAACAATACTGTTTTATATTTATTTTTCATTAGCTGCAAGGCTGCAATCAAACAAAAGTGGTAAATAATATAAGGCGCACAAGCTGATAGTGACAACGGCGGCAAGAGTACCATCTCTCAGGATGTCTCGCTGTGAACTATAGATTTCCTTACACGCTTTCGTGAGTAACGACTAATGATGCTCGAGCTTGAGAAACTCACACGGGTAAAATGTAGGTGATAGATCTTATCATAGCATTATTATAAGAGTTAGTATTAATATGTGAATAGTATTGTGGAGGAACGAGGTGGGATGTTCCTCCAACACAAAGGGAGGATCCTCCGACCAGGCAAGGTGATCACGCCTGGCGGGCCGCGGCCCAACGATTGTCGTTGGGACGATGTACATATGCTATACCAGCGCGAGAACTTTACATGCGCGATGTAGGATTCGTAGTTACGTACGTACGTGGCGCTGGGTACATGTGGCATCGCCACATCACTCCCCTCCAGACCGGAGGTTGATTTGCGATGAGTCGGCTGTCTAAGCTCTCTTGATGAGCATGCCATTTTCCAGTCTTGAGTAGTTCCGTTTCGTCAGAACTGGACGCCGCTTATTCCGTTAGCGGAACAGTCTTCCTCGCTAGTACCAGTGAGTCGGGACTACCGCTGGTCCCGAAGACGCGGGGCAAGTGCGGTGCTGCGGTGCTGCGGTCCTGCTGTGAAACGCTTTGAGTTGGAGCTCGAAGCGTCGAGATGAATTCTCGGCGAGCCGCCAGTGGGGCGAGGTGAGTCCTCGGCAGCGACGGGGCGAATCCTCGATGAAGCGAGGTAAGTCCCCCGTGTATTGGGGCGAATGCTGCGTAATGGCTGAGTGCCACGTAGACGGGAGAGATGTCCTCTTCTTACGTGGACCGTATGTACGTGCACTGTATGCCTTAGATGCAGGCGAGGCCGAAGGGTAACCAGGCTGCGGCGGTCGCTGCATGCTGTGGTATCCTTGTACGGGCCGAAAGTGCTGGATGGCGAAGACTTGATTACCGCTCATGCGGGAGAAGTGAATGGGATGTGACGATGAGAAAGCTGATGATATGCTCAGCGAAGGTTACGTGATCAGATCACGTCGGGGTCACCACTGTGGAGGAACGAGGTGGGATGTTCCTCCAACACAAAGGGAGGATCCTCCGACCAGGCAAGGTGATCACGCCTGGCGGGCCGCGGCCCAACGATTGTCGTTGGGACGATGTACATATGCTATACCAGCGCGAGAACTTTACATGCGCGATGTAGGATTCGTAGTTACGTACGTACGTGGCGCTGGGTACATGTGGCATCGCCACAGTATCATATTATATTAACGTTACTAAGTGTGGTGCTCACCCAAATGATGAATAGAACTAATTAAATCCTGCAACAAGCATCGTGTAAAAGAACAGAAAAGGAACTGTAATATTAATACAGTACTGAAACAAATATGTAACACTATCGTAGTGCTAGCGATAACATACCATATATATTAGTAATTGTTCATTGCAATCACTGACTATGAGATCGGCTTATGTTCAAAGAGTCATTGTCAAATGCAACTATTATTTAATGAGGTATTTTAAGCACACCAATACAATGAAGCAATCACCATCAAACCTGGAGAAACAAAAGTAATTTAGTAACAACAAGCAATGATACTTTACAAACTATAGAAATGTTATTCTCCCTCTAAAATGGCGATAAAATAATAATGACGTTCGTCATCATTTTATGCACCAATCAGAAAAGCGACAGTACACTACGAAAAAAAACATCTTTAGTAATAAATTCATAGATAATTAAAAAAATATTGATATAAATAATAAAATAATTCATATAAATAATAATATTGATATATTATTAGTATAAGTAGCTATATTTAAAAAAAAATATAGCAACTTACTAATAATAAAACTTAGTGTTTGTGCCATTTCTGAAATCGACCATGTTCCTGCATGACATGTACATTAATAATGCGTCATTGAAAACAAATAGGTATTTTGAACGTTTTAATAGCCTCACTCTCTTTAATCTGAACAATTTAAAGTAACAAAACAGTTTATATTTATAGGTATATATCTTATGTATCTTTTGCACGACGACGGCAATGTCTCAGGGCCAGCAGATGCACCGGGCGGTGCATCTGCTACTAAACGGAGAGTTAATTCTAATTTTATCCATTATTGTCTACGTTATATAATTGCTTTTTTTAAAGTAATTAAAACATGAACGCTTAAGAAGATGAATGGAAAAACGTGTTACTCTTAAAAGCGAGCTGGAAAATTTAATAAACAGTGCCAATGATATAATCCGAACCCAGAATTCCAAAATGCAAATAACATAATTATTGCTAAAAAGATATATAAATTTCATCTTCAACTGTCGATACATTTTTCAAGACACCCAATACATGCGCCATTCATACATATATAGATCTAACAATTTCTTTATACGTGCACAAGTATTTCGCATGTTCAACATTTTTACGGCCGGTTACAGAAGGCTATATACAAGACCGTATTCTGCCCTCATCGAGTGCTTGTTACCATATCTTATACATAGACATCGTATTCGGGTCGAGCTAGGAAATTGAATCGGGCAAGCAAGAGCAAATAATACCCGATAAGCCGCGTGGACAAATGACCAATGCAAACAGCTTACAAGGACCCGTGACGCACACAAGTTGAATGTATAAGCAATCTGTGTCCACAAATTGTGTCTGTAGTTTGTATGTGACTTCTCAGTAAACAGCAATATGTACTAAAGAGTTGTAGCAACATCTGTGTACAAGATAAGTAAATGTTTCCGAGTTTTATTTGTGCAAGGTTACTCTCAAATTAAATGGCATAGCTCTGTGCTGTTATAATAAGCAAAACAAAATGAAGAATACTCACTTCTCTCTTTTGTTTTATTCTTCTACATTCATACAATTTCTGAATTTAGAAATTATTCCTATGTCGTGGAAATTTAATACAGAAGCAGTAGATGTATGCAAAATATTTTTTGCTAAGTTCAGAGGTTAATGAAGATAAAATCCATAACTCTAGACGCAGTAGGAATAGCAAGGAAACCACGAAATTTTTGTGCACGCAAATTCTACTTTGGCTTCACAAAGTTTTAATTTTCTATATTTTTGAAATAACACAATAACTAAATAATACAATTATAAATTAAAATATAATAACCTTGCGTTTGTACAAGTATATTAGTAGTATTCACTAGCTAATAATGATCATCTGCGAGAGGAGAGGTTACCGAAGATAATAATGTCTTACTAATAAAGTCGAAGTTTTAGGAGTAGTAATAATCCCCTCAGTTCCCCTGTGTCTTGGGAACCATTACATTCATAATTACCTTCAGAAATGCAAAATGAGGCGGCCTTTGTAGATAAGCCATTCAAATATTTTCGTTAAGAGGACATTTTCTTACCACAAAAGCACGGACTTAAGTGAGGACGGGTAATGTCGGGCGTTTGAAGTGGTAATAGGATGGGTATTAAAGAGAAGGGTACTTATCTCACATTCTTTCTTTTTAGATACTTAGATTGAGGTGCTAACGAGCAAAGTTGTGGAAAATGTTTGTAACATATCGACATTCATTTTTAGAGGTCATTATGTATATGTTTCTTTAGCATGAATAATTTTCTTTCGAATGCCAAGAAAATTAATGTGTTACAAAGTTCACTGAACTATATCAAACAAAAATGAAATAATATTGTTCTAGTTGTATAACTGGGCATGTGGCATAGAGTTGCAAGTTGGCTTTCTAACTAAGGTTAGGCTGACGATTTTTAAAGTTTTGATATGTACTGTCTCATTAAAACAAAACAATGCTGCACTGTTTCATTAAAACTTTCTAAATGCACGATAATAATCTCGGCTCACTTCGTCACCATAAAGCTGGCATAAGGCCCCTTCTGAAGGCCTTGGAATAAAAGCAAGTGTGGGTCTATATGTCACAAGGTAAATACGTCCAATTGACCTGTATAAAACAGGTGCAGGCAAGCCTTTCCCAGCGACAGGCGACAGGTGGCAGGACAAGGAAATAAAAAAAGGAGTAAGTTAATACAGCGCATCGCAAGCTGGCAACGTGACCTTTAACCGCAGAGGTCAATGGTCTCGTGACGCAAAATAGTGCCTATAGGATGAATAGCACGAAATAAATTGATAAAAGATAATTGGGCTACATATAGACATTTTTGACTGGCAATAAGCTGCACCACTAGGAAACGGAAGAGAAAATGTTGACATGTCACCTTATGTTGACCTTATGTAACAGCACGTTGAAAACATTGCTACGCTGTTCCTACTGAACCAATGTACTTCTATTGCTTCACCATAATAATTTCACCATATAATTATTAATTAATTAGCATCTTAGAAATAATACAACATAAACTCATAAACTCACGCCTATATCCCAGAAGGGGTAGGCAGAGGTGCTAGCACCCACATTTCACCAGTTTATGTTTAGGTCCCAATGTAATAGGTGGCGAGCCTATGCCATTAACTGGGCACTTATAAACCTGCGATAAATACACACATAACTTCGAAAAGCATCGAAAAGTTATTGGTGTGTGCCAAGGTAAAACCTGGGGTCGAACCCGAGACCTCGTCTCAGCAGTCCATTACCCATACCACTAGGCTACCGCGGTTCTTAGAATATATAAATATACTAGCGGACCCGACAGACGTTGTCCTGTACACACGTCTTTAATTTCATACTTTTTTTAATGACTTCTTATAAATAAGAAATTAATTGAAAAAACATTTTCCAGTAGACCAAATTGTAAATCTAAACCATTCTCGAATCTCCACGAACACACACAAAAAATTTCATCAAAATCGGTCCAGTCGTTTAGGAGGAGTTCAGTCACATACACACGCACACAAGAAATATATATATTAAGATATATAGTTAAGAAATAATATATAACAGATTATTAGTAGCGATAATAATAAGAAAATAACAACGTTACAAATTTTACACACAAGAAGAATAATACGCGTGGTTCCCGGTAGAATAGAATTTGGTCCACCCCATCTCTTCCCATGCGGTGTCGTACAAGGCGAATAAAGCATAGGGCCGTTTAACATCCCGTCGGAGTCGCCGCAGCCGGAGCCGCCGAAGTCGCCGGCCCGACCAGCTCGGCAGGAGTCGTCGGTGCTGCGGCCGGCTCGTCCTGCGGACCCGTTGGCGCTCTGCATGGCGGCAATAGCTGCCATGGAGGAGCGCCAGGAGAAGGCGCTGGAGGAGCAGCGGGCGTGGCGGGTGGCGCAGGAGGAGCGCACCCGGAGCTGGCTGGAGTCCATTATGGACTCCAGCCGCCGACCGCCGCTGGCGGCTCCGGCCGGGTATGCCGGGGCGGTCAAGAGGGGCCCCACCTGTCCGGCAGGGGCGGGGTCCCCGCAGGGGTTGGCCGGCAGCCCGTCCGCTGCGTCTGCCGCTCCTACCGTTCTGGCCACTCGGACTGCTCTTGCTGCGGGGGCTGGGAGTCCCCCCCAGGATGCGCAGGCCACCCGGGCCAAGGGCAAGGGAAAGGGGAAGGGCAAAGGGAAGAAGTCCCCGGCCCTAGGTCCAGCCCCAGCCCTGGCCCGGACTCCGGCGGGGATTGCCACCACGAGCTCCTCGCCGGAGGTGGGCTGGGAGGTTGCCGGAGCCTCTAAAAAGCGGCGAAAGGCGCTCCGGAAGGCAGCCAAAAAGGCCAGGAAGGCCGAGGCTGCTGCAAGAGGAGTGCCGGGGAGGCTGCGCGTCCCCCGCTCAACCGCCATCGTGCTAACGATGACGGCGGAGGCGGCGGAGAGGGGCGTGCAGTACGCCCAGATTGTCACGCAGGCGAGAGCCTGCGTCGACATGAGGGCACTCGATATGCCGGGCCCCATCCGGGTGAAACCCACTCGGACGGGTGCTCGGTTATTCGAGATCCCCGGCGCATCAAGCGGTCCCCAGGCCGATGCCCTAGCGGCTAGGCTTCGGGACACGCTGGACGCAGTCGACGTCCGGGTGTCCAGGCCCAACAAGTGCGCAGAAATGCGCATTTCGGACCTGGACGACTCCATCACGGCGGAGCAAATCCGCCTCACCGTGGCGGAGGCCGGGGGCTGCCCCCTAGAGGCGGTGAAGGTCGGAGCAATCCGCTTCGGCCGCCGCGGACTGGGGGCGGCAGTTGTCGGCTGCCCCATCGCAGCAGCCAAAAAGGCTGCCGACCGAGGGTTCCTCGCCGTGGGAGGCGTGGTGCGGGTGCAGGTCCGGCTCCTGCAGGCTCGACCGACTAGGTGTTTTAGGTGCCTGTCGGTCGGCCACGTGGGGGTGCAGTGCACGGCGGCGGTGACGGTCGGTGACCGCTGCTTCCGCTGTGGCCAACCCGGTCATACGGCCGGTGGTTGCGAAGCTCCGCTGCACTGCTTCAGGGGTGCAGCGGGGGGCAAACCGGCCGACCATGGGGTTGGTAGCAAGGCCTGCACCGGGGGGGAGCCGAAGCCGCAAGGCGGGAGCTCCACCCAAAGTTCGCGGCGGGATGCGGAGATGGTTCCATAATGGATCCTCAGCTCCGCATCCTGCAGGCGAACGTGGGCCACGGTGCCGATGCTCAGGGTCTTCTGCTCCAGAGCATGGCACAGTGGTCCGTACACGTCGCCGCTGTCGCCGATCCGTACACTCACCGGCACCTGGGGCCTGCCTGGGTGGTCGACCTGGACGGGTCGGCGGCACTGGTGTACAACGCCGCTATGGGTGCCCCCCCCCCCCCTGTTGTCGTGGCAAGGGAGCATGGCATCGTAGCGGCGCGTGTGGGGGAGATTGCGGTCGTGGCCGTCTATTTCACGCCGAGCCTACACCGACGCATAGGGGAGTACCGGCAGTCGCTGGAGCGACTGACCGACGTCGTCAACGCCTGTCATCCTCATCCGGTTCTTGTGCTCGGGGACTTCAACGCCTGGTCAGTGACCTGGGGGTCCCGGCACACGAACCCACGAGGTAGGGCTCTGGAGAGCTGGGCCGCTAATCATAGTTCTCCAGAATCGCGGGGCCGAAGCCACGTTCGTGACCGCGGAGCGCAGTTCGATTATCGACCTATCGTTCGCAGGCGCTTCGCTGTCGCACCGTGTGCGGGACTGGCGTGTTGTTGTGGGGGTGGAGACACTGGCGGATCACCGATACGTTCGGTTTGATGTCTCCCCCCCCGCGGGTGATGCGCCGGTCATACCGGCCCCACGCGAGCCACGCTGGGTGCTTGGGAGACTGAATCGGGAGGTCCTCCTGGAGGCCGCCATCGTACAGGCCTGGGCCATTGCGCCGGACAGGCCTGTCGATATCGACGATGAGGCGGTGTGGTTCCGGGAGGCCATGACTCGTGTCTGCGATGCGGGTATGCCTAGGGCACCACCCTATAGTCCGAGGCGTCGGGTCTACTGGTGGTCTGCGGAGATCGCGAGGCTACGGCAAGCCTGCGTGATCGCGCACCGCCGGTGGACCAGACTCCGTAGGAGGCGTAGCCGAACCGCAGATACGGAGCCCCGAGTGGCGGAGCTTCATGTGGGATACAGGGAGGCCAGAGATGCCCTCCGAGCGGAGATTAAGCGGGCGAAAGCCGCGGCTTACAAGGAGCTCATGGAGACGCTGGAGCGGGACCCATGGGGGCGGCCTTACCTTATGGTAAGAGGAAAGCTGCGCCCCCGGGCCCCGCCGTTGACCCGGGTTCTCCAGCCAGCTCTGCTCGGTGGAGTGGTCGAGTCCCTGTTCCCGGCGCGAGCGGAACACGTTCCGCCGCAGATGACTCCGCCACCTCGGTCGCCTGTGGCGCCCAGTGTGGTAGTTAACGACGAAGTCCCCGAGGTCACTTGGGTAGAACTGGAGCTGGCGGTGCGAAGGCTTAGAGCCAAGAAGAGCACCGCCCCGGGACCCGACGGCATTCCAGGCCGCGCGTGGGTCCTAGCTCTGGGAGAAGACGGTCTCGAACCCCGACTGAGAGGGTTCCTCAGCGCATGCTTGGAGCGGGGCCAGTTTCCGAAGATGTGGAAGACGGGGAAACTGGTCCTCATCCGAAAGGAGGGTCGCCCGGCGGACGAACCGTCCGGCTACCGGCCCATTGTGTTGCTCGACGAGGTGGGCAAGCTCTTTGAAAGAGTTATTGCGAAGCGCCTCGTCGAGCACCTCTCTGGTAGGGGGCCGGACCTGGCGGATGCCCAATATGGCTTCCGCCGGTGGCGGTCCACCGTGGATGCCATCATGCGCGTGAGGACTTTGGCGGAGGAGGCAGTTGCCCGGGGTGAGGTGACGTTGGCGGTGTCCTTGGACATCTCCAACGCGTTCAACACCTTGCCCTGGAGTTGCATCAGGGAGGCACTCGTGTACCACGGTGTGCCTCTCTACCTCCGCCGCATAGTCGGGGCGTACCTGACGGAGAGAGCCGTCATCTACCCAAGTGCGACCGGCGTCGGTCGGCGTGAGATGTCGTGCGGTGTTCCACAGGGATCGGTTCTCGGGCCGCTACTGTGGAACATTGGATACGACTGGGTGCTTCGCGGTGAGCTTGCGGACGGCGCCGCCGTCACGTGCTATGCGGACGACACGCTAGTGACGGCGAGCGGGGCTACACACCGCGAAGCGATCCTGAGGGCCACGACCGCGGTTGCTCAAGTCGTGGAACGGATCCGGCGGCTGGGCCTTGAGGTGGCTTTGCATAAATCCGAGGCCATGTTCTTTCATGAACCTCGGCGCACGCCACCACCAGGTTCCAGTCTCACAGTGGGAGGCACTCTCATCGGCATCAGCCCCAGATGAAATATCTGGGGCTCGTGCTCGACGGCCGGTGGGACTTCGGGAAGCACTTCCGAAGTCTGGGCCCCAAATTGGCGGGCACAGCCAACGCTCTGGCGCGGCTACTGCCCAACCTGAGGGGCCCGGATGACTCCTGCAGGAGACTCTACGCGGGTGTCGTGCGGTCCATGGCCCTGTACGGGTGTCCCGTGTGGGCGGACACCCTGAGTGATCGGCACATGCTTTTGCTGCAGCGTCCGCAGCGGAAGTTGGCGTGCCGCATCATAAGGGGGTACCGCACGATATCATTCAACGCGGCGAGTCTCCTCGCCGGATCGCCACCATGGATCCTGGAAGCGAGATGCCTTTCGGCGCTATACAGGTTCCGAAGGGCGGCGCGGGAGCGGGGTCACGATCCCGAGCCCGAAGAAATTCGGGCCGTGAGATCCCGGCTCCACAGGGAAATGGTGGCAGAATGGGAGAGACGACTTGGGCAACCAAGCGCAGGGCACGCCGTAGTAACGGCGGTAAGACCCATCATGGGGGAGTGGCTAGAGAGGCCACACGGCAGCCTCTCGTACCGTCTGACGCAGATGATCACCGAGCACGGATGCTTCGGAAAGTATCTGCGTCGGATGCAGAAAGAGCCAACGTCCGAGTGCCATCACTGCGACGCGAGCGAGGACTCAGGTCCGCACACGCTCACCGAGTGTCCGGCGTGGGAGACGCCGAGGCGGGAGCTTGTGGCGGCCCTGGGAGTGAGGGTTCTCACGCTCTCCACCTTGCTCGCGGCGATGGTTCGCTGCGCGGATGCGTGGGCGGCCGGCGCCTCCTTCTGCGAGCAAGTAATGCTCGTGAAGGAGGAGGCGGGGCGGGAGCGGCAGCGGGAGCGACGAAGGATCGCTAGACAAGCTGCCCGCGCACGAAGGCAACTCGGGCGTCGGAGGTCGATGAACGACCTCCGCCCCCCATGAGCGCCGGCCTGGGGGTGACAGGTGAAGCCGCCTGTCACCCTTGCAGAAGCAGGCCGCGGCGGCGGCGCGCGTGGCGCGCCTCCCCGTTTCCGGGGACGAGTTGGGGACTCTGTGGTCCCCACACCCGAGAAGAGGGCCAGATCGTGAGAGATGGCCCTGGGTCGGCCGGGGTGCGAGGGATATGCCTGTCAACCTCACCTTCGGCAACCGAAACGACCCACAGGCGGCGTGCGTTTTAGTCGGTTCGTGTCCGACATAATGTCCGGGTCCGGTGGGGAGGTATCCGTGGGGATTTTGCGCACGTAAAAAAAAAAAAAAAAGGGCCGTTTAACATCAGATAGATATATACAGCTTAGACTCGGCCTCAGATGCATGGCTTGAATCAAAAATAATGCCCGGAAGACGGCAATAGGCTCACCCCCTATTACGTGTGAATGAATTTAATGATTGGTGAAATGTGGGTGTTCATTCACCTCTGTTTAACCCTCCGAGGATAAAGATGTGATTATGTATGTATGTACATTAAATAGATATACTTATGATTATTTGCCTCCTTTTTCGTATACAATTTTTTCTCAATTAAAACAAAGAGCAAATATAACATAATTATTAAAATATATACTTTCTTTTAATCACATTAAAGTAATTGAAATTCGAAAAAGAGGTCTTCCGTTTCTCTTTCTTACAAAATACGTTCAGAAAATATTTACTGAACATTTGAAACTTAGGGACGGGAAATCTCGCTGTATACAATAATGAATGTTTAGTTCACTAATATTCAAAGTCGTTCTTTACCTTTTTAGTCATGAATGAAAATGACATTGCTTGCCTATTAACAACGTTATTTGAATGTTAACGTTGGACTAAATCATTCAACGATTATGTAAACAAACAATAATGAGGTTTGAAGCTTTTTGTGCATACTTTATTTTTGCTTGTGTTAGGAGTGGGGTCACGTCGATAGTAGGCTTTTTTTTACGTGCGCAAAATCACCACGGATACCTCCCCACCGGAGCCGGTGGTAGAGGTTATGTCGGACTCGAACCGACTAAAACGCACGCCGCCTGTGGGTCGCTTTGGTTGCCGAAGGTGAGGTTGACAGGCATATCCCTCGCACCCCGGCCGACCCAGGGCCATCTCTCACGATCTGGCCCTCTTCTCTCGGGTGCGTGGGGACTACAGAGTCCCCAACTCGTTCCCGGTAAAAGGGGAGGCGCGCCAGACGCACCGCCGCCGCGGCCTGCTTCTGCTAAGGTTAACGGGCGGCTCCACCTGTCACCCCCAGGCCGGCGCTCATGGGGGGCGGAGGTCGTTCATCGACCTCCGACGCCCGAGTTGCCTTCGTACGCGGGCAGCTTGGCTTGCGATCCTTCGTCGCTCCCGCTGCCACTCCCGCCCCGCCTCCTCCTTCACAAGCATTACTTGCTCGCAGAAGGAGGCGCCGGCTGCCCACGCATCCGCGCAGCAGACCATCGCCGCGAGCAAGGTGGAGAGCGTGAGAACCCTCACTCCCAGGGCCGCCACAAGCTCCCGCCTCGGCGTCTCCCACGCCGGACACTCGGTGAGCGTGTGCGGCCCCGAGTCCTCCCTCGCGTCGCAGTGATCGTCGATAGTAGGCTAAGATTCGAACCCGGGACCTTTCAATCGTATGACCGAATTCTCAACCACTAAGCTACCGACGCTTACACCATTTATATCTTATACCACAGTTGCTATACTTATATAGGGTCTTAAAGAAACATACGTAAAGGAGATGGTCGAACCATTAGAATTCTGGCCACTCCATACTTCATACACAAGCAATTTAGATTTGCTGAAGGGGTTAGTGGGACTATTATATAGCGGTTACCCAGTATAATATGCTTTAAAAAACAATTAAACTAATAAATGCCGCGTGGTTTCCGGCAGAGTAGAATTTTGGCCACCCCATCGCTTAACTAAGGCTGTTTAACTTCAGACAGATATACTCGTATACAGCCCTGACTCAGCCTCAGATGCATGGCTCGAGTCAACAATAGTGCCCCGAATACGGCAATGGAAAGGCTCTCCGCCTATTACGTGGGACCGAATAGATTTATTGGTGAAATGTGGGTGTTTATTCTCCTCTGCCTAACCCTCCGGGGATAAAGGCGTGATTATATGTATGTATATTAAACTAATAAAAACCATTGTGAAAAATGGCACGATGATGTGATTCTACCAGCGTCGGAATGATTGGTATGTGGTACTCGTATCACGGCTCGTTACACTTTTGCTAAATGAGGTGGTTTACCCCCTGAACAGTAATTCCTTGATCCAGCAGTAATACGCATATTGAGGAAAGCAAAAACCTCGTTCTTTTCCCAATGATATTCCCACTCCAGTAGAGCACTTAGCAGCTGCGTCAGAAAACACAAAGAGCGACATTACTGTTTCCAATTGATACTAAATTACAACGTCTGCAACGAACAAGAGACGTTCAATTAAGGCACTAGGTAATAATAGATTCAAGTATATTTTTACTGTAGTGAGCTGCCGTACTACGAGTATAAGAGAACAACAATCAATTACCCACAAATAATTTTATTTTCGAACCAATTATGGAAACAAAGAACAGTTTATTCAATAATGAAAAACTTACATATTGTATTCGGTATTTGAAAGTACGTAATAAAATAGACTTATTCGCCGTTTTGTTTTACATAAAAGGCTTGTAATCTTATGAGTAGCTTTTAAGTATAAGCACACAAGCTCTATTCAACTAAATAGATTAAAACAGTATTTGAAAAGAGAATTTTATGACGTTATAGCTCATGTTCTCTCTTATAAATCTTTGAACTCCATAAAATTACAAATGGCATAAAAAATTAAAGAGATTAATAAAATTCTATAACTTTAATAAAATTAGATAATTTTATATAAATAATATTTATTTTAAACTTAAACGTAACCGTATACAAGGAACTGTATAACTACTTCATATTAATGTAATTGATGTTGAAAAATAGCTTTTCTTTGTTGCAAACTTTTTCCTTGTACAAATCGAAGTAATTCAAATACATTTTCATTTACTTCCTCTTATACGCTGTAGCAAAAATTTTGTTTGTAAGAAAGAAGAATTCAATCGTCAACTATTTTTTCAGTTGTGTGGAACCTCTTAGCCTTAGGAGGGATTTTGCCTCACTGTGTGTGTTCTACCGCCTATACAATGGTTTGTGCTCAGATGAATTGTTTGACATGATGCCCGTAGCTACATTCTATCATCGCACCTCTCCCCATAGGCAGGGAATTCATCCTTACACATTGCGACCAGAGACGGTGCGCACTGTGCGGTATGAAAGAAACTTCATCCCACGAACACTCAAGTTGTGGAATGACCTCCCTGCTCCGGTTTTCCCAAGCGCCTAAAATATAGGGTTCTTCAAGAGGGGCATCAGAAGGTTTCTTCATGGTCGGCAGCGCGAGTGTGACACCCCTGGTGTTGCATACGTCCATAGGCCACGGTAACCGCTTCCCATCAGGAGGGCCGTGTGCTTGTCTGCCAACTAAGTGGTATAAAAAAAAAAATCTTCTTTTCATCTTAAAAGCAGCAAATACATAAAAACCCTTTTAGTTATGAACGTATATATAATTTTATTTATAATTTCTAACATATAATTTACTATTTACCAGAAGATTAAGCTGCAAAAATACTTTGTCAAGCATGAAAAATATTATGGTGTACGAGCATTCGGAAATATAGGGACAATTTGAAGATATTAGATATTGTTCTTGACATAGATAATATTACGGTTACAAATATATGCATGTTTCATAAAAGCAGGTAAGAAATTAAAAACAAAATGATATGGCAACTTTATAAAATTACTTAGTACGAAAACTGAGTTACCTAACATTTTTATAAGGCATATATTTAAAAGATGAAAAGCTACGTTCAAATGCACATATAAAGCTAACTTAAAATTAACTTGAAAATGTGTGTGTGAACATACAATGTCAATATTAAAATCGACGCGAGAGGCGATACTTTTCAGATCCGACCCGTTCATGTTTGTTCTCAATTCCAATGCAAATGTTTATCCTGAAACTCTGGATTATCAGCTCATGTCTATCCTCACCATTTTCTAGCTATTTGCCTCTCTGTATTTAATGTTAAATAAAAAATTGTAACGTATTCAGGCGACTTTAAATATTTTCTTTTCAACGTATTAAATCACTTATTTATGCATAATTTCGTAATGAATACAATGTGAACTTTTTCTTGCAATAATTCAAAGCTATAAAGTGGAATATATATTTAGACACTCAACTCCAAATTGTATTTAGCCCGTAAGTTTATTGACCTTTTAAAAGGTTTTTTACGAAAATTGTCTGCGTGATCGAAATATGAATACTGAAATATAAAAATTTCAATTATTTGTTTAGTAAGTAGAATATTTACAGGAAAATATGCTATAAAACAAACTTCTTTTAAATATGTACAAATGAATCCCACCTCGGCCTTTTTCCAATTTTTTCTTTGCTTTTCAGCAGTTATGATCACTTGTTCGTGCTTGGTCTTCATTGTTCTCTATATTTAAAAAAATGCTTCAATACATACTCCATTATGGTGACGTAATTAATAACTAGAGCTAATCTTATTTAATATTTATAGTATATGGAAAACGTTTCTCATGTCTTTATTTATATTTGTTCTGTGGCATCTCGTCGGCTTCTTTTCTCTTGTCAGTAATATATAGTTTCATATTTCATGATATAAAATGTAATATAAAATATGATCATGTAAATCTCCATTGGAATCACATTTCGACATCACATCAGATCTCATAATCATAAAAATATAAATACATACATACATATGGGGCTGTTTAACATCAGACAGATATATACAGCCCACACTCAGCCTCAGGCGCATGGCTCGAGGCAACAATAGTGCCCGGAAAACGGCAATAGGCTCCCCCTATTACGTAGGACCGAATACAATGTTGGTGAAATGTGTGTGTTAATTTATCTCTGCGTAACCCTTCGAGGATAAAGGCGTGATTGTATGTTTGTATGTTGTTTTTATTTTACTTAGATTATTCCAATATATTAACTTCTAAACAATCCTAACAGTGACTTGTATGATAATTCAAGTTACTCAAAAATCTCGTCTCCGTTACTCACACAAAACATGCATGTTTATATTAAAGTCATAGTGAATAAAGAGCTCGTGAGAAAGTTCTTCGTCTGCGAACTCTTTAATTAAACTGTCTGCCTCCGCTGACTCCTACATTTAACTATACAAGAATAACTTTGTCACGTAAAATATAATACTGTACTATATTTTGCTTTTAAATTTTCTGCAGAGTTTATTTACGACTTTCAAAAAAACAACACCTTTTAGGTATGATATTATTACCATTATCATACTATACATTATAGTCCGTCAAATCTAAGAAGTACCGTTTGACAGTTCTGACAATTGAATGATAGGGATGGGATGAAAAAATCGATTACTATAATATCCGAACTTTAAGAGATCGATTACTATAATATCCGAATTTTAAGAAATCAATTGTTATAATTAAATAAAAGAAATGTTTAGGATATTTTTTTATTCACTACTAGTACTAGTATCGTCGTCTTCGTCATCATCGTCATTTAAATTAATGACCAGTTGATTGTCCATTACATTATCAAAGTGTACGTCTCTTTCGAAGTCGTCCATTATTATTTTCTTTGTTTTTTGTACTACTTTACTCCAATCTTCCTGTGTAACTTGGGCACATGCTTCCTTTAATAAACCTTCCATTTTCTTGACACTGAAGGGTGGTTTTGTGTTGTGTCTTGCTGCATAACCTGTAAAACAATAATGTAACTATTTGATAGCAGACGAAAACCATTGTTTAAATTATAAATGTTAGAAGTACTCGTGTTATTATTATAATATTATAAAATATTACCTTTAACTTGGGCCCAAATCAGTTCAATGGCATTATATTGGCAATGGTACGGAGGAAGTCGTATGACTTTGTGCCCGTGCTCTTCGGCCAATTGGTCAATTACATATGTCGGTTTTGGTGGTTTATGCAATTTCACTAACTGTAATAATTCAGCTTTTAATAGTGACATGTCGGCATCCACTCCTTTTCTTTGCAGCCATGCCACCAAATCTGCTTTCTTATTGGCTGACGTAGGTGCTTTATCAATTTGCACAGAGTGGTATGGGGCATTATCCATTATAATTGTGCTGTTAGGAGGGATATTCTGTAATAAATTTAAGAACCACTCTCGGAACCTTACTGCGTCCATTTCTTCATGATACTCTTTAGTGCTTTTGGATTGGAAAGCTAATAAAGAGTTTTCCACGAAGCCTGTAGACGCTGACCCAGCATGGCATATTATGAGGCGTCCACCTTTTCCTATCGGCACCTTCGAGCACGAAGCTTCAGAATCATCAGTCCATGTTTTCGGCACAGAATGGTTGGAATTTAGCCAAGTTTCGTCCAAAAATATTACATTATCCCAGTTTATAATTTGTTTAACTTCGCGCAGGAATGTTAGTCGCTGCATAATTATGTCATGTCGCTCCATAACAATTTTTCGTTTGTCAACTTTTTTGTATCTGAAGCCAATTCCTGTTATTACCGTTCTCAACGACTCTATGCTTCCCTTATACAGCCCGGCATCTTTTAAAGTTGCACATAACTTTGCCAATGTTGGAAATTCGCCTCTTGTAAAATACCCGTATATATGGTTTCTAATAGCATGACTATCGAATTCATCGATGCCTGTCACAGGTTTATTTCTTTTTCGTTTTTTCGGTGTGTGAAGTACGTTACTGTCACTCCCCGAAGGCCCATATTTTTCACTTAATATTTTGCCAACGGTGCGGCTACCAATACCGAGAGCTTCACCGACGCGATCCCGAACTTGTGTAACTGGCAGTAGAAGTCCACCATTTTGAGATTCACGCTCAAAATACTCGTGTAATTTCACCACCAATTCACGAGCCTGGCTGTTCAAAGTACGTCCTCTTTTCGACATTATTAATAAACACTTGCTTAGTTCGGAGTCCAGTATAAATATTGCCAAGGTAAACGGATAAAGAATGATCAGTCCAGAAAAGTAATAGCCAAGTCACAAATTGTAAAACACAAACGAGAAAGCAAGTACGCGCACAGTCAGCTTCCAAGATGGCGAGAGACTGCTGACGCCGAACCGACCGAGCGGACCGCGTGCGCTTGTAGTTGGCAGTGTTGCCAGAAAAAAAAAATTGTAGAGACTTGGACACCTGCGATTTTGCCTATTGACCTAAAAATAATTAAATTAATTTATTTTAGGGTATCTGTGTATTCAGTGCATTATGCGGTCGCGCAGTAACGTCGTTAATTTATAACATCAGGCAACAACATTTTTGTGAATGGGTTCTACATACCTTATTTTTATTAGTTTTAGACGTAGAAATAAGACTTAGAAGAAAAAATTGTAATTGTAAAATCAATGGATGTGCTTGTTAAAAATTTGTTTATTTCTCTGTAATATGCAAACCCATACTATCATACACAAAAATAAATGTAAAAAACACTATCCCTGACTCCATTTACTATTTCGACAGCGTTAGCGCGAGAAACCCCGACTTATTTGGGCGCGAAAATCAAAAATCGACAAATCGCTTTCGACAACTTTTTAAAGAAGCAAATATATTTGATTTATAAATACGTATTTTTGGTGAATGGGTTTTATCTCATATTTTACGATTACATAACTATTTAGTTATGTAATCGTAATATGTGAGATAAATCCCATTCACATGAAAAAATATTTGTTTGGTTGTCAAGTGTAATTTGTAAATAATACATTCGATTTTTCGTATATGTAAACGATTTTTTTGCATACAAGTGTATCCGAAGAGTCGCAACACTACGTGCAGTGACCTAACTACGTAACTTTGTAATGCGGTCAAGAATATAACTATTAGAAATTATTTACTGTGTAAATATGTGTTATTTTGCTTTGTTTGAAAGTTTTCAATTACATTTAGATATTAAGAATTGTACATTTTTAGATACAATAATGAAATCTTTCTAAATTCATGGTTTTATGAAAAAGGTTATCGAAACTGAATAATGTACGTATGAACAAAGTTGTTTCGGTTTGAAAAATATGAAACGTCAAACGGTACCTCTTAGATTTGATGGACTGTAGTTTTTTTTCATACATGCTCACAACTATTAGTTTCACCTTATTTTTTTTGTTTCACGGAAACAGCAAAATACTGTTTATAGGAACGTAACTTCTCAAGCTATTTGCTTCCACACTTCCAAATCCTACTGTAAAAGCGATATCCGCTTTATGCCTTTTCTTTTTAACATAATGCATGCATGAATACATATATAAGAACGTATCACTGATATTCATATATAAGTCACGTGATTGTTGTATATAATATACTATTTCAGTATATTATGTACACAATTTAACGAAATATGAAAATCTTGTCAGAAAATGATCTTTCGAAAAATTTAAACATAGCCGGCAACCCTATATCATCCTATAGTACTTGTAATGGATTCCGATCTGTGTAGGGTCTGTAAGAATCCATACTCATATGAACATTTATGTATCCATATATTCATTTCACTTTACAACCATACATAGAAACATAAATACATAGAGTCACGCCTTTTCCCAGTGGGATTTTTTACAACTATACGCATAAATTTAAAATCTAGCCATCTGAATTTCAAAACAGATTCTCATGACAATCCTAAAAGTGCATCAAAGTGCTCTTCACAAAAAAGCAACTAAAAATCTGTTTGTCCTAGTTCTCGTTGCAAAACCGCCTTTGCCAGGCGTCAGTTTATGAGTCAAGGCAAGTTTTATAATAAACTAGAGTATACTTGGAATTACTGTTGAACGTTATAGCAACAAAGTAGAAAAGATGGGCATGAAGCCGTACTTATTATATATAGTAAACAGCTTTGATTCAACATTTTCTTTTGGCTTTTAAAACCTTACTAGCAGAATCTTTAGTAACTCTAATCATTTTGTTAGCTCATATACACGATTGCAAAACAGAAAATACACGATACAGTAAGCATCGTGTGTCGTGAACGTGATAGAGGGGGGGTTCGAGCTTGTAGTGAGAATTAAACTAGTGGTAGTGCACATACGCGAAGTAAAAGAACTCGAAAGAGGCTAGTTTGATATATTTACTCCTAAAAACCTTTTTCACTGTTCACCGCTAATACTCCAGTTACTCCGTGATTATGGAACATGCTTGGAACAGCGCCGAAATATTGGAAACTCAGTACAATACAACATGGTAAATATCCCGATTACTTTAATACTTATATGTGTCAAATTTCATCTAGATCCGTTCAGCCGTTCTAATGTGATAAAGTAACAAACATTCATTATCCATTTTATCCAAACTTACTCATTTCTACTAATAGTAAGATTACGTAAAACGATTACGGCCACATAAAATCTGTACTTCATTTCATTGAGGGCCGTAACAATTATTTCCACGGTTGGCTGGGTTCCCATATGAAATTATTAACATGAAAATTATTACGTGGGGTAATAAAACCTCGTAGTATATCGACTTTGCAATCACTGTAT
Organism: Eilema griseolum; assembly: GCA_963662185.1. NCBI lineage: Eukaryota > Metazoa > Arthropoda > Insecta > Lepidoptera > Erebidae > Eilema > Eilema griseolum. The sequence continues at coordinate 7,877,555 of OY759245.1, read as the reverse complement.
GTATGTAAATGGATAATGTAATTATCCCGAGTATAATAATACTCATCCGTTCTGTTATTAACACAAAAAGAAAGCCCAACGATTTAATCAGTGATGTTCCTTTATAAGCCCAATTTTCATTCGGGTTCAATCTCGGGCCTTTATTGAACTTTTTCGGAAAAGGGTAGTCAGATATTCAAATAAAATGTAAACAAAGAATGTTTTAATTTGATTACTATGAAAATACTAGCTGTTGCCTTCAGTTTCATGGCCGTGGAATTTTGACCCCGTTGTTATGGGAACCTATGACCGGGATAAAGAGCCTATGTACTATTCTGTTCAGCCGTTGGAGCGAGGTTGAAAAACAAATATCCAAACATCTTCACAAACTTTTGTCATATTAGTAGGAATGGATATTGTAACAACTTTTAGGTACGTTTCAAATACTAATGTTTATTCAAGATGTAAACTCATATACCATACTTTCAGCAGGAAGCAGCTAAATTAGAAACCTGCTGTGTGCCAAAATCTACGTTAGTTTATGAGTGGACTGCCGGAACCATGATATATAATGTTGACCGCTCTAGTACACTTGAATAAGTCAAGTGCGACACGACAGTTGCGTGAAAATTGAAAATATAAAGAATAATTTCCAAAAGTTTCAAAAGAACAATAGTGCTCGGAAGACGGCAATAGTCTCTCCCTCTATTATATGGGACCGAATACAATGAATGGTAAAATGTGGGTGTTAATTCATCTCTGCCTAACCCTCCGGGAATAAAGGCGTGATTATATCTATGTATATATGTAATTTCCAAAGCCAAGACCCGTATTATAGAACGATTGGTCTTAGGTATCAACTTTAGATAAAAATCTTAGATCTCCACTTAAGTTTAGTATTACATTACAATCTCTATTTAAAACTAGTTTAACTAGTTAAAACTAGATTCATGACTAAGTTTCGTACTAAAAGATCTTCCTAGTGATAATTAAAAAAGTAACCAACACAGCATGTTTCTAAAAGCATAATTTTGGACTTAGTTGGTACAGCGAATATTATGTTCGGTCATGTTGCAAAATGGACCCCTGAGAGAAATGGCAACGGAACCCAGTCATGCGTATCGATAATAAATCTAACTGCGGTACTGCCGACTTGGTCCCAAGATATTCAATGTACTGTGCTCTGTATCTACGTACTGAACATTGATATTAATATTATGTACCTTGATTTTCCTAGTATTAGGAGTGCTGTAACTAACTAAGATTATTGTGAAGACTTTACACTTCCCAATCAATAATATTCATGTAGTTTGTTCTGCAATATGATTGCAATATAGCTACTGAAAAACGACGCAAAATACATTTTTATCTACACATTTCATTAGCTACCTTTTATTCATTCGTGAGCTCAAGCGAAAATAAAACATTCACCTAACCTTAATACTTTGAGAAAGTAACATGTAAATTGTGACGATTTTCTGAGCAATTTACGTAAGAGACCACTCATTGTACCCTTTTTCGGGGTTATAAAAGCAATAAATCACACAGAAATGTTGAAGTTCTTCAGCAATTTTGGAACGTTAGCTAATGACTGAACAAGAGTGTTTCTATGTACCAAAATATACGCATCTAATTATGTTTAGCTGCATTCCAGAACCTATTAACAAGCCAGGTAAGCTATGCTCACGTTGCGTCTAGGTAGTGTTGTTTCATGTCATAGAATATCATAACTTTCTATACTTAAGACTTAAATCTTTTAATATTGACAACAAGTTACAATTATCGTAACTGGCATGCCAATAAAATGTGTACAGTATTATAGTTTCAGAGAACTGTCAGATACAGAAAAATCCATTTGATATTAATTTTATAGAAGAAACATATTTTGCTACTCAGTCTGCCGAATAAACTGCAAAAGAAACAATACACATAAATTCTAAAATATGTACCACAGCTAAAAACATCCAATGATGAACCCTTTTTTTAATAATACTTAGGTGGTAGACAAGCATATGGCCCACCTGATAGGAATTGGTTACCGGGGCTTATGGACATGAGAAATAACAGGAGCGTCATACTTGTGAACTTACCAAAATCCTTTTTGAAGAACCCCAAATATTAGTTACTTGGAAAAACCACCCAAATAGACACAAAAAAATGGAAATATACACAAAGAACGCTAGCTGAGTAAATAATTACAATTTACTTTCTGATATATAGCCTGTTGAAAAATTACAGTGCACGCTGTTCAGTACTTAGTTTATAAAGATAATAACCTAATATTTGCCATAAAAATTGGTAATTTTATCTCCGCTCCTAACTTTGTTTTTTTAGTAGATTATGCTCAAAGAGGATTATGTTTATTATCGGGTGGATGGCTGCAGTGCAGTATAGCCGTTTGTTTATGAAATTTAAATTTATCTGTGATCATCTTTATTTTATTATGGAAATCTCTTGTTTAGGTATCAATAAACCCTAAAACAGAATACATTGAGATTATATCTTAGCTTTATATATGAGATTTATTATATTTTGTTTGGAAATGATATATTTTGTTTTTTATCTGCTTTTAGCTCATGAGTATGTTTTATTGCGGTTTGTGACGATATGGGCAATCGCCAATCTAATGTTACTTGTATTCAAAGGGCATAACGGTCCACTACAAAAGGAATCCAACCACAAAATATGAAAGCGATGGGAAATATCCAAAAGCCATCACGTGTATGACGTAACTTGTTTAACGCAATTAGCTATTAATAGAAATTTGCTTTTTAAGCTTTTATTCTGTTTTGATATGCTGTCAATTTATAACCAAAATCACATCATTTTTATGTAATGTTATTGGTTATTAAATTTGGCGACACTACAAATACAAAGCAAGCTTTGTCTTGTATTCATATAGTCATCTCTTCCCATGCGGTGTCGTACAACACGACTAAGGGATAGGGCTGTTTAACATCAGAAAGATATATGCAGCCCAGGCTTAGCTTGTTAATTCACCTCTGCCCAACTCTCTGGGGATTAAGGCGTGATTATATGTATGTATAAATATTAAAAAATGAATACAATTAGATTTTTGAGAATGTAATTTAATTTAAATATCTTTATTATTTCCATTATTCTGTAACTTCTAATAGAAATATTTATTAAAATATTTATGACAAACGCCAAGAAGGGATAAAATTTAGCCTTTATTACGTCCGAGTTTCTATTGGTGTCTATCTCTTTCTAATCTGTTACAAGCGCCAGCAAAAGTTGACTCATAGCTCGACCTGATTCTGCGTTCAGGCATTTGTAAAATTTTATTACTTTCATGTAGTACGAAAGTATATACTAAGTATAAGAGAGTAGGAAAAGATTATGAAAGATAGGAAGACTTTCACTATTTAATGTCTTTCTCAATGTAGATAAATAATTTACTTATCCGCAGCTGTTGCTGGTTTTCCATGGGGATATTAAGCACGATAAAAAGGTTACTTATTGTGATGAGAGCGTAGTCCAAACATCAACATAGTATACCCTGGACAACGGAGACAGCAGCGCCACAGACGAAGACGGGTGTGGTATACATGGGTATTTCCGTAATAAGGAAGGTTATTTATTAGGACTCCATGTGCATGTTATAAACACTTTAAAAATGTAACAAGTTAAATTGCTGCAAATTACAAAGATGCATTGCAAAATTTTATCAGGGGGCGATGTTCAATTTGAATACTAAAAGGATGAATATAAACACAAACAAGTACAGCACGTGTAAGGTCTCAAAGGAGATGCATGTGTAGTTCAGAGATGTCTCTTTGTAGCAACTACTATGGATGTAGGGGAAGTAAATATTTGGTTCCAATAATTTTCAAATGCCTGCCAGTTTCAAAAGCCTGGAGAGCTGCCAATGTAAATATCTTAGTCAGAATATCTGCATAGGAATTCCTAGGTCTATAAATCTCGTATAGTAATAATAATTTAAGTATTTCGTCATCTTCGTAACTACGAGTATTAATGTTAGTTACAGATATTTCAATCCACGAAGACGCGCCCCACTTGTTTTCGGTTGAGGGGATTGCGGGGTGCGGGGAGTTTGCTCCGGCCTCAGTCGCGAACCGTCAGCGGTTCGATGCAGACGGGTAGTAAAATCTATGTTGCGAAATTCCAGACTCATTACGAAAGTTGCTCCACTTAATTTTTTTTTGAAATGTCGAAAAAATCTCAGCGTATTGTACTTAAAAGCCAGGTATGTAAATGACTGTTTATAATTTTATAGTTATTAAAACACATGAAATAAATAAAGGATTTTTTATAAATAAGTAAAAATATATATTTTTTTTTAATTTTAGGTGAGAGAAATTATTTCTAAAGTTTATGATTTTATGAAAAAAGCAGCAAGTAACAAATATGCAGAAAAACTCACTGATGCACGATGGAGAACCGCACAGGCTGCTGGAGTTTCTGAAAGCACAGTGACTAGAATTCTACGCGAAAGAAAGGAATATACTGATACAATGCAGCCTATTACAGCTCCTACTATAGAATCCAATATAACTATGGAGACGGATGGTATAGTTCCCATAGTCCCAAGTGTGGAGCGTACAACAGAGCTGACTACGGAAGTGGATACTGAGTGTGAAAATGAAACGAGCACGTCGCATTCTAATTTAGTGGGCAGAAGTGCTACTATTTTTACATCACCTATGAAGAAGAGAAGGGTAAGACCACGAAAAATTAATTTTGACGAATTTGATATAGGTGTAATCCGAAGAACCATTCACAATTATCATATAGAACATCGTCAATTTCCAACATCATCACGACTTAATATTGTTTTAAAAGACCGCATACAATTTGATGGATGTTTAACAACCCTAAGGACATTGTTACTTAAACTTGGTTATAAATGGAGAAAAACTGAGAATAACAGGAAGGTGCTAACCGAAAAACATGATATGCAGATGTTAAGATTGAAATATTTAAAACAAGTAAAGTCTTTTCGTAATGCAGGTAGACCTATAGTCTACACAGACGAATCATATATTCATACCAATCACATGCAAAAAAAATCTTGGGCCGAAAAAGATTCTAATACAGCAATAAAACAAAATTTATCAAAAGGAGTGCGCAGTATTATAGTACATGGTGGAAGTGCAGAGGGTTTCGTTCAATGCATTGTTGACATATAGAGCAGAGATCAAATCTGGAGACTACCACGATAACATGAACACAGAAAATTACTTAAAGTGGCTTAAGGAGAAACTAATACCAAATCTCCCAATTAATGCCGTGATAATCTTGGATAATGCAGCTTATCACAATACGAGTTCGGAAAAAATTCCAACATCCAACTCCAACAAATCAGACATGCAGACTTGGCTGAATGCAAAAAATATCCATTTTGAACCAAGCTACAAAAAACCTGAACTTTATAATCTTATATTTAAAAACAAAGAAAACTTTCGCAAGTTCAAAGTGGACGATTTATTGAAAGAGCATGGATTCACAGTGCTTCGGCTGCCTCCTTATCATCCAGAATTGAACCCAATCGAAAATATTTGGGGTATTATAAAAAACGACGTTGCTAGTCGCAATATCAGTCAAAATTACACTTCGATTATGCCCATTTTAAATGAAGCATTTGATCGCGTAAATAAAGATGTCTGGTTCAATACTTGTAAGCACGTGGAAAAAATAGAAGACGAATACCTGAGACACTGTGATCTTGATTTTAGTTTTATTATAAATGTCGGCGATACATCAGACTCTGAATTAGATAATTCTGAAACGAGTGATTGACTACCTATTTTATTTCTTAATAAAGTTCTATAAAAAATTTCACGTATGTCTATAATTACCCCTATAATAAAAATGGTAATATTATCATTATATTAAAGAATCACATAAAATATCTACACCTAAAAATAAAACAACCCTTTTCTCGCAGTCGGGTATAAAATTTTAAATTGAAGTAGAGCATCTTTCTTTTTGACTATGACGGTCTCTCCTGATTAGTCTATTAATTATAGTGTGTGCGTGCACACATAGATTATTATTGTGTACGGATAACACTCAGACATTGACTTAAGCGTGCACACATGTACTGTAAACTGATCGGAGAAATGGAGGGGCGCGTCTTCGTGGATTGAAATATCTGTACACAATTATTGTCATTAACTCCGGCTCGAGGACGAGTTGAGGACTCTGTGGTCCCCACACCTGAGGAGAGGGCCAAATCATGAAAATGACCCACAGGCGGCGTGCGTTTTGGTCGGTTCAAGTCCGACATAACCTCTTCCACCGGCTCCGGTGGGGGGTATACGTGGGGATTTTGCGCACGAAAAAAAAGGATCAGTTTCTATGGATTTCATTTTAAACCCACGATAGCTCTTCAGCTAGTCTCAGGCCTTCGATATTACGCCACAATAACTCGTAGCTTATACTACTACACTCGTAGCAACTGCTACGAAGACCGTAGCACATGGCGTAGTTAAGTTAAAATAAGATACTCATAAATTGACTCACGTTATTCACTTACTAGCTGTTGCACGCAGCTCCGCTCTCGTGTTTATCGGTTTTCGTAACCCAATATAGCCTACGTCCTTCCCCAAACTCTAATATATTTGTGTACCAAATATTCATCAGGTAATTGAATTTTCATACAAACTTTCATCCTCCGACTTCCGCATTCAGTCTGTCCCAGTTACCTTTTTCAGGTCACCAGTCCATCTGGCTAGGCGGTGGCGGCGTCCCGCATTCCGTTTGCCTTCTCGCGGTCTCCACTTCAGAACTTGTTTGCTCCAATGGCATTCGGTCTTACAACAAATGTTCCCAGCCCATTGCTTTATAATAGAAAGGTTAATATGTTCAAAGTTGTTTAAAAGATCGTGTGAAACTTGACTTTGTTTGTTACGGAGATACACGTAATCAAAAGTTTTGTTTACCTATCCAAGTAAGGTAAACTCTGAAGTATCGTGTTTTGAAATCCTTCAATTTCCACGAGATACCGCTATGGCTTCGCTCAGTCTTGTACAGAGTTTGGGCATCACTTTTAATTGACTTCCGCAAGCATTTAATACCAATCTTTTATATTCAGACTTTTTGTTGTTAGAAGTAAACATCTATCAAATAAGAGTTGGCCACATAAATTAGGCAATAATTATTTTTACAACCTTTTCATCGTATGACCCGGTGTCACGCGGGTACTGACTTATATCAATGTAAAACCTTATAGTTAAAATTACTAATCAACTAGTTTTTGGCTTTTTATTCATCTTAGTAAGGGCTTCCACCTTGGAGTCCGGCATTGTTCTTTACTAATGGATCTCACATCATAAGTTTTTACAATTCTCCATTGAAATGTTTACGCATTGCTAAGCATGGATCATTCAAATTCGCCCCGGTTTCACACGAGCCCTTCAAGCCATACATGCACGCAATTTATTAATTTTCAAATAAAATATGGGCATCTGACGGGTTGGTTAACATTGATAGTTATTGCTCCGCTCTTATGTGTAGTAGCGTAATATAGTTTCAATTCGAACGAGTTGTTCTTGAGATTAGTGCGGATATCAAGCAAAGTAACTCTTCAATTTTACAATATACATTACATCTGCAAATTCTGTAAGCTAAAACTTCGTATAAAAAGTCAACCTTGAATCTCTTAACATCAAAAACATCTCTGAAATATCTTAACCGAACAAGAAAAAAAAATTGGCAAACAAAAATCCACAGTTCATAAATTTGAACATTTCTTGACAAAGACAATAAGCTTTTATTTTTTTTATTCCTCCTATATAGCAATGTAATTGGTTAATAAAATATAGACGCGGCCACCCAACCGATGTAAATATACTTATTATACAACTTTGTCTCTAGTAGAAGTACGAATAATCTGTTTACTACCAGTATCACTCGCATTTATTCAAGCAATAATTATTTTTATTGGATGAATTTCACTGCAACACAGTCCTAATGTTCTATGAATACGATCCGCTGAAACGATTTATTGTATTTATATTGGTTTTCCGTTGTAACATTAAAATAATATACGACAGTCACAAAGCTGTGGGATATACTAATGGAAATCCAATCCGAGTATATAACATTGTATGTTAGTAATATTTGAAATAATGTAAATGTTATATAAAATATTGTGCTACACCTTTATTGAAACAAACCTATTTTAAAACTGTGTATATTAACACTTTACATTTAAATTCTAAACTGTACTATTAGTGTCTCTAAATTCTTAAATGGCTAAAGTGGGCTGAACCAATTCTTGGGGAATTTCGAGTAAGGGTTTTGATGAACCCTGGTTGATTTAGTATTAGATGATGTCCGTGACGATATAAAGGTTTCACTAACAATCAATCGTGGCTCCCGGCAGAGTTGAATTTAGGTCACCCCATCTTTTCCCATGTAGTGTCTTACAAGGCAACTAAGGGATAAGGTTGTTTAACATCAGACAGGTATAAACAGCTTTAACTCAAACACAGATACAAGGCTTGAGTTATCAATAGAGCCCGGAAGACGGTAATAGGCTCATCCTTTATTAGTGGGGCTAAAAACAATGATTGGTGAAATGTAGGTGTTAATTCACCTCTGCCTAACCCTTTGAGGATACAGACGTGATTATAGGTATGTAAGAAAAACTACGAAACAACTTCTTCTTCTATTGAGTCGACGGCATGCCACGTAATATTTTGTTTGCCCAGTGTGCAGCCACCTTGAGATCGGTCTCATAGACACTCATGAGTTCCTCTGGGTATACTTGTGTGGGCAAGTAGCACACGTTAGCAGAAGGGTCATAGTCTGTGACGTAACTCCGCATTCACACCATGGGTCTCAATTACAACTAAAATTATGGGGTCAATAATATTTTCAAAATTTCAAAAATGGTTTACTTAGGTTTACGAATATCAAAATACACTACGCGCTCTCCATCAACTGCACGAAGGTTGCAATGACCATGAATTAATTGGAGGTTAACTTGGTTTTCTACAGATCGGAAAGCACGCTTCTCCTATCAGAGTCACTGTAATTAGAGCATACATTTCATCATCTTTTTATACTAACTTTTTATACTAGGCGGCAGACAAGCACACGGACCACCTGACGGGAAGTGGTTGCCGCGGCTTATGGACGTGTGCAACACCAGGGGCGTTATACTAGCACTGCTGGCTCTGAATAAAAATACTCGCGCTGCCGAATACTCGTGCTGCCTTGTCTATCTTCAAGGGATGTCTATCTTTACACGATAACACTGAGGAAAAATTAATGAAGAAAATTAAATCTGAAATGACTTAGTCAATAATGGTACCAACTCTTTGTTCACCTCAGCAAATAAAACTATCTTAAACTATATATTTAAACTATAAGTGATAGTTTTAAGCATTTTTTTTTTATGAATGAGTGTGTAAGTTGAGGTTAGATTAGCTTGCTTCGTTTGTAAAATGTTCTCTCAACCACACGTGTATGTAAAGAGAGCACATTCTTAATGAAACAATGTTGGTTATTCGATGGAAGTACTAAAATATCAGTCCTATGTACCGTACAGAAAACAAAGAAGAAGGCAAAACGGAAACAAACCCATCTAAGTTCAACTCCAATTCTTCTCGACATACCTACCAAACCAAAAACCGGATGCTTTACATCATTTTGACAGCTTTCAACAATTTTTTTAACATTTTAATATAATTGAGTGATTTATATAACACAAATTTGCACCAATAGTTCATTTATAACCACCAATATTTTCATTGAATAAAAGCTAATAGCATACATAAAGTCAACTACTATGATCAAAATAACAGACAACTGTGAACCGAATTCAACACCAAATACAAAGGTTGAAAAATAACAAAATTGCTACTGTCGCCAATGTTACTAACCTATCGTGTTTCCAATATTACGTGCATGTGTCGATAGACAAGCGAAATTGTAGCTCCTAGAGGACTTTTGTCACACGACCCTATATGAATGCGTGCATGTTGGTACGTAGTGCGAGGCGTGTATTGGAACCCGTATATCGGAAACCAATCATGTATATCAAAATATTACGTACCGATATACATGCTACAAAGACCGTTCGAGAATACTGGCAAAGATTTGAAAGTAACACATTTGGATTATAATTTATTCTGTTGTATATTATTTCTGAAAAGAACAATCTATTCAAACATATTATGCATAATTCTTTAATCTTCTTACAGCAACAATATAATGGACCATCAGTTTCTTATCGTTTCATCGCAATATTTTATACGAGCTCTGAAAATTGCTCCCTAGATATACAGCTCTGGCTGTGATGGTTTCCTTTGCCGAAAAGCGGGCGATAAATGTTTGTGCATAAATTTCAAAAGCTCGTCGAGGCTCAGCATCCTGTTTACGAGCCGCCCTCACGTGAGCCCTCTGCGTTTTACGTACCGTACAGTTATATTTAATTCGTCATAGGCCATTCGCTTTACATGGTTCATTGAAGCGCTCCTTTAAAATTTACTGCAAAAGGTGCCAAGTTACTGTTGTAAGTTCAATATAATATCGAATTTCCAAATATTTATGTCAAGATATTGTTAATATTGACTGTGACTTGTTATTTTATTTGTTAGATATTTTATTCTTGTCCAAAAGTGATAGCTGCTATTAGATCACGTGGGGTGGTGTGGTTTTATTTTGCAAGGATATGATTACCCACAAGAATGGACGGAAAGAACTTGGCAGAGGACTAAGTACTCTTCTGACATACAGAAGACGTACTGAACGATGGAGACTCAAAAGTAGCAAAAAACATGGCAGTTTTAGTGTCCGCACAATTTACATTAGATATGCAAAAAGCCACTGCTGATCTTGACTGACGAATATTGATTTGAATTAATCCTTTATCACCATCCCATCTCATCCGAAGGGTGTGGTAAGAGGCGACTGACGGAAAACCACAGACGATATAACTTCGAGAGAAGGAAAGTTCGAAATAAAACCCTGTACCAACCAACCATCTGGCCAGCGTGGAAACAGTAGGCCAACACCTCCCAACATTGGAAGAGACCTGTGTCCTATGTCCAGCAGTAGACTGCAATAAACTAATTGATTGATTGATTGAATCATTAATACGAGCTTATTGCTTAAGATTGCCTACGAACGAGTACGTCAATTTGTGTTAGGATTACTATAACCACCCTCACAAAAAGAATACCTACACAAATGGATGGAATAAAAATAGAAAAAAGCCCGACATTTACCTGGAAATTCGAAATTTCCAGGTGTCCACAAATTCCCAGTATCCCGACTCAAGCAGGCACTTTCTCTAAAACACTGCTCTTGAGTAAAAGTTAATCAAACGTGAATTTCACTTACTGGCCAGAGGTCGTTCGTTTTGAAGGACCATTACATTGGCGATGGAGTGACCCATCAATTTAGCCTCACGCCCACCGCACGCGGTCACCGGGAGTGTACCCGACATGTGAAACGTTTTATTACGGTTCAGGAAAAACCGTTACAATAACGCAACTTCAGAATACTTTAGTGGGAGTAAGAAACAGCTGGAACATTGTAATACGCGTCACTTTTTTGATGGATACTCAAATTATTCAGTAAGGACGGGTATTAAATTTGTAAGCCTGATAGAGTTTTTAGGTAAGCTAAATTGCTTGTGTTAGTAGAGAATGTTTGAAATTTTTTTAATAGGTATTAATTTAATTAATAGACAGGAAGGTATGTTATTGTTGAGGGCCATTTAGAAACCGGAGAATTGCCCCAGGGTCAGTCGGGGTGCAAGAGAAATGCTTTATAGGGCCACCTTATAGCCTGTCATTTGAGACTCACGATGGGGTGGTCCTAGGGATGACACCACTCACCCTAGTAGAAACAAGTTGAGACAGCGGCGCGTTGCGCTCTTCCTCCTATCCAGGGTACCACAGGGATTACCGCACTTGAAAAAAGTCACAGATCACGAACACCCTAGAACCTTTACAGATGCGTAGAGATGTTGCGTCCATGGCTGTATTTTGCCCTCTCTACCATGGTGAGTGTTCTGATGAGCTCTTCCAATTAGTCCCACCCTCCCCTGTCCAACATAGGACAACGCGTGCAGGTCTTAGATGTCATCCGCACACGGTGCAGATCATCCGATCAAGAACCAAGCGGTTCGGTGACTCTTTCCTCTGTCGCGCCATTAAGGCCTGGAATTCATTAGCAGCTCGCGTGTTTCCTTCTTCCTACAGTCCTGGGTCCTTTAAGCAGGGCGTGAAAAAGCATATGATGAGGCCGTCAAGCTGAGTGTCACCATTGTCACACGGTATGTGTAAGTAATGGTGGCCCTCTTTTCTGAGACTTTGCCTTCAGCTTACCATCAGGCAAGGTGAAGTCTAATTGACGTGTTCTATATAAAAAAAAAGAACCGTGTCATTTTAGTCGGTTACGGGACCGGCTGGCGCGAAATACGTTTCCTAATAGGTGGTACTAATAGAACAAAATAGTGGACCACAAGAAAACATTTTTTTTTTATGCAGCCGTTATAGGATTGGGTACATAGAGTTAAATTGGGTTTGATTTGTTTTACTTGCACAAAAACAAGTTTAATGAATTGACGTATCAGACAGATATTTCAATATAAATCCATGGTCATTTGTCTTCAAAATACCTTAATCTGTTTATACACAAGTTTATGGGCAACAATTTATAAAGGTGCTTTGGTAGGAACAGTTTAATTTCCGTCGAATCAGTTCAAAGTTTCAGGGCCAAGTGGGTGCCAAATCTGAAGCGTGAGTATAAATTGACGTAAGTCTTTCAATTTAACGCGAAATCAAAGGAACAATGGCGAGCTATTTAATAAATGGCCTTGATTCAAATTTCGAACGGCAACAGATGGTGTGCGATCGCCGTCGTTTCGAGCTTGAATAATTTCCGTCACAACACTCCCCCCACCATTATCCCCTCCAAATAATTCCATTCTTTACGTTCCACAAGAGTGCTGTCACAATAAATTGAAAAGTCGACGAGGGACATTCTATTCACAGCGAGCGTTCTAAATGTTCGAACACGTAAAAACACTTAATGATATCAAAAGAAACATTAAAACTGACTTACTAACAGAACAAGAGAATTTTTAAATAAACATTATATTTTGCGCAGTATTGATATTTTTGGTTTGGCGCTGAAGTTAGGATTAAGAAATGTTTTGTTAAAATATTAGAGTTCATTAAAATGTGAGAAATACGCTTGTATAAAGTGACGGTAATTAGTGTAAATGCGATATGGCTAATAATATTAGTATGATTTTAAATATGCTTAATAAGAGCAGCACTCGTGTAACCTTCACTAAAATTATATGTGATGGGATAAATATTTACTTTTTATATCGTTCTTCTTAGTAATTCCAGTTTATGAGTATTTATTTATACTTATTACCTAGATTGTGTGTGTATATTCTTTCAATAAGAGTGCTATAAATATAAATGTTATCAGAAGTAAGATAATTTTCAAATTAATTAAACTATTTTCTATACTATTTTATTTTATAAGCTTTTGCGTTAACTTTGATTAATTTATTGTATGACTGGTATAGGAGGACTGGCTCCACCCACCACCAACGCTCGAGTTGCTTCAGTTCGCGGTCTGCGAGGTTTGCGATTCTAACTAAATATTTTCTATTGAATTAGATTTTAAAGCATTTAATATTCTAACTATTCAAAGATTAAGATAGGAAAAAAATTATAAAACAGAGCTACCGTACCTTAGGTGAAATCATCTAAATCTTCCTATACATGTACCGATACTCCAATATCGATACAGGCACCAGTGAATGATATTATAATCATTTTTAAACATTGATTTTTGATGACTCCACCCTAACTATTGAATGTAATTTTAAAACATTTAGGTAGTATTACATACATACATATGATCACGCCTTTATCCCCGAAGGGTTAGGCAGAGGTGAATTAACATCCACATTTCACCAATCATTGGATTCGGTGCCATATAATAGGGGGTGAGCCTATTACCGTCATCCGAGTACTATTGTTGACTCAAGCCATGCATCTGAGGCCGAGTCTGGGCTGTATATATCTGTCTGATGTTAAACAGCCCTATCCCTTAGTCGCCTTGTACGACACCGCATGGGAAGAGATCGATCAATCAACTAGCCCATCGCAGTCCACTGCTGGACTAGGCCTCTCCCAATGTTGGGAGGTTTTGGCCTACTGTTTCCACGCTGGCCAGACGGGTTGGTACAGGGTTTTATTTCGAGTTTTCCTTCTCTCGCAGTGATATGGTTTGCATATGTTTCCATTAGTCGCCTCTTACGACACCCTTCGGATGAGATGGGGTGGTGATACTTGTATTCTTTCTCCGTCACCACACGGGGGGGGGGGGGGGGATAGGGTGGGGAACCACGCGGCTAGGTAGTATTAATCGATTAAGATAGAAAACGATTTGAAACAGTTCAGGTGGGATTCGAACACGCCATTTTACCCTCAAAGGGGGAATGTTCTGACCACTGAAAAACACTGAACCATTATACATTTCCAAATTCCTTTACCCACAGTCAGAAAATTGATAAATCAATTAACTAAGCTGAAACATCACGTTTCTTGGACGTCAGGGCTCAAACTAACCCTGACGTGCAAGAGTATCACTTTATTGCTAAACGACGACCGGCCAGCCCCAACTCCCAATTAGCCGCAAGCGACTGAACGGCCAATTAATTAGCTACAAATATACCCTTTCAGCCATGACGTCATAAGTAATTAAGCAATTCAATCTTATAAAAGCTCTGTCAATATAATATTATGGCGCTTTGTGTTATGAGGCTAATAATAAACAATACATTATAATTTGGGTGTAGAAATTGGTATACAAATATCTATATTGAGTTAAGAACTGTATGATGGAATACCTACTATGCTTAACGAACTTGGTGATAAATGACGAGTGGGAATGAGAGTGTGAAGTGTATAATTCAAAAAAGGGTAGCTGCTACGATACCCTCGTAGGTATAATATGTTTCTTGACGGCTTCTTTTTCTGTTTGATTGATGATAAAGAATATTGTGGTGTTTGTTTTTTTTTTCTTATTTTTGAGGCGCAGGAAAGAAATAATTACTCTAAAAATATATACATGACTGTCATATTTCCCTGTACTAAAAACTGTTCACACTTAAAATTAGCTTACTTCTGACCTATCGCTTTTAATAGATGTTTATAATAATAATATAGTATAATAATTTTTTTTTTTTTTTTTTTTTTTTTTTTTCCGGTTCCGGTGCTTGAAGTGTAAACATTGTTGTGGTGCAGTCCTTAAACTTATTGTGATTAAAAATAATTTACGGTCTAATGGACACGGTGAACAGTGGAAAACACAATCATAAGTGCAGTGAATAGCGGACATTATTGACTTTTATGCAATACACGGGAAATAAAACAATTTACAAATCATTAAGAACTAACAAATATCAAATTGAGGTTAGAAATCTGTCACAGAACTTTAGAAACGTCACAGTGTAATTTTATCAGGCCGTCAGTGTTATTCACATTGACACATCACGTCAGTGTTGCCATCTCAAAAATAATATTTGGTCATTGCGCTCCATTACACTCAAAAAACTTAAAACTGTACAATGGACGATCAGTTTCAAATTTTATTTGAAAAAATGAAACTAGAAATGCAGAAACAAACAGTCGAACTGAAAGAGTCTATAACTAATTCAATCATGGAAAAGATAGATGAAAAAATAAACCCTATTATCGCAGAAAACAAAGAATTAAAGGTAAAAGTAGTAAATCTTGAGAAAGAGATGGAATATTTGAAAAGAGACAAGAAGAAAAATAACATTATTATTTTTGGATTAAAAGAGAAAGAAGAATCAATATCAGGACTATTACAAGAGACAAAAAAAATTATTATAAAAGACTTAAATGTCAACATTGAAGATTCCGAAATAAACAACATTCATCGCATTGGTAAGAAAATCCCAGAAGGAAAACCAAGACCAGTCCTGCTTTCCTTTGTCAATTTATGGAAGAAAAATGAGGTAATGAAAGACCGGAATAATCTGAAAGATATTTATATCACAGAGGATTATTCTAAAGAAGTTTTGGAGAAAAGGAAAATGTTACAAACGAAATTGAAAGAAGAAAGAATGAAAGGAAATTTTGCATATCTGAAATATGACAAACTTATAGTGAAGGAAAATAATACAAACGATAAACGGAAAAGAGAAATATCTTCATCGCCACGAGACACACAAGCTAAAAGACATCAGATCGCGATGTTATCACAAAACAATAAGCGTAATGCTTTTGATCTAATAAGAGGAAGATCCAACTCTCTCTCATATCCATCTACCGCGGATAATAGACAATAACAATTAATTGCCGGCAACCGGAAAACAAAACAAAACAATGTACAAAACCAAATAATTAGAAACAACCAACCTCCTCCAAGCCGACTGGTCATCGTGGGGGAAAATGACCACGACCCTCTAAAGATAAAAGATAACAGAAATAAGAAACACAACGATATACATATAGCAACCATGAACTGTCAAACACTAAGAACACCGGAAAGATTGCAGGAACTAGAACAAGCATTGGATGAAATAAAATGGGATATAATTGGTATTAGCGAAGTGAGAAGACTCGGAGAAAAAATAGAGGACCATGGAAAATACATATTACACCATATAGGGGAGACGCCCGGATTATACGGAGTTGGATTCATGATTAAAAGACACCTTGCCAAAAATATACAAGAACTAAGAGGGATTTCAGATCGGATTGCACTACTCAATATTCAACTGCCTGTGGACGGCAAAGAAGACCAAGTATGGTCTATAATCCAGGCGTATTCGCCCACCGAATCAAATAAAAACGAAGACGTAATAAAAATAGAAAAATTCTACGAAGATCTCCAATCCACCACTGCAAATACATCCAAAAATTTAATAATCATGGGCGACTTTAATGGACAGATTGGCAAACAAAAAAGTGGAGAAGAATATATCATAGGGAATCATGGATATGGGAACAGAAGTAAAAACGGCTCACGCCTTATATCTTTTGCTGTTGAAAATAAACTGGGCATAATTAATAGCTTTTACAGAAAGAAATCTGCAAAGAAATGGACATGGATCTCTCCTAATGGCCGACATAAAAACGAGATCGACTATATTATGTCTAACAATATAAAAGTTTTCAAAGATTTGGCAATTATAAACAAATTTAATTTCAAATCAGATCATAGAATGGTTAGAGCAAAACTATCAGGTACATGTGTTAAAAGAGCACGACAAATTCACAACAGTATGAAAGCTATTGAATGCACAGGTAGTACTAAATTACTTCTAAAAAACCTAGAAGTTTCCTTGCCAGATGGAAAAGAAGAATGTATATCGACTCAAGAAAAATATAATAGATTGCTCAAACAATTAAAAGCAGAAACTCAAAAAGTAAATTTGATTAGTAAGACTACGATATCACTTGAAAGTAAGCAACTACTACAGGAACGGAAGCAACTTATACAACAAGGGAAAAATAACAATAACAATGTCCGAAAGATAGCCGAAATAAGCAAAAAGATTAGCGAGCAACTTAGAAAAGATCGGAAGTCAAAACGGTTAACAATACTAAGAAAACATATAGAGAAAACTGGAGGAATAAAGAAGGCGTTAAAAGAAATGAACTACAAAAAGGACTGGATTCCAAATATGAAAAATAAAAATAACATAAAGATCAGCAATAGACTAGAAATATTAAGAATCGCTACGGAATACTACCGAAATTTATACCAAAGTTGTAAAGGGGAACAAGTAACGAAGGAATATAATTATATAAATAAAGAGGAAGTCAAACCAATTTTAAAAGAAGAAACTATCAAATCCATCGAAACACAAAAACTAGATAAGGCACCTGGATCAGATCTAATCACGAATGAATTGCTGAAAACTACATTACCAGCGATAGCACCAAGACTTACAGATTTATTCAATGAAATCCTCGAAACGGAAAACATCCCGGAAGACTGGACTAAATCGACAATCATACTACTACATAAAAAGGGAGACAAGGGCAATATAGGAAACTACAGACCGATCAGTTTAATGTCAAACATTTACAAAATATTTTCAAAAATCATTTTAAATAGAATTACCAACACATTAGATGAAAATCAACCTAAAGAACAAGCTGGTTTCCGAAGCAAATTTTCAACTGTAGATCACATACACACTCTAAGACAAATCTTACAGAAGTATAAAGAATATAATAAAACGTATTACATAGGGTTTGTTGATTTTAACAAGGCATTCGACACATTGGAACATGATTATATATGGGATGCTCTAATAAGACAAGGAGTACAAGCAAAATATATACGAATAATTAAAAATGTATACACAGCGAGCACAGCAGAAATTAAAATTGAATCTACGGGTAACGAATTTCCTATTCAAAGAGGTGTACGCCAAGGAGATCCTATATCACCAAAATTGTTTTCCGCAGTATTAGAAATGATCTTTAGAAATCTTAACTGGTCCACAGTTGGCATCAACATAAATGGCGAAAATCTTAACCATCTACGCTTCGCGGACGATTTGATTTTGTTCTCAGAAGACGCAGGAACCCTAGAACTGATGTTGCAGCAGCTTTCCGATGAAAGTGCTAAGGCAGGACTGACAATGAACTTAACCAAAACCAAAATTATGACAAATTCGCAACAAACAGTAGACAATAAACATATAAACATAAATAATGAAAAAAATAGAATATGTAAATGAATATATATATTTGGGCCAACTTATATCTACAGAAGGTTGCATGGATAAAGAAATAGAACGACGAATAAACAACACTTGGAAACGGTTTTGGTCACTTAAGGAAATAATGAAGAACAAAGATATGCCAATGAAAGCAAAAAAGAAGGTTTATGAAACATGCATTATGCCATGCTTATTATACGGGTGCCAGACATGGGCGTTAACAGAAATACAAGAATCCAAGATAAAAGTATGTCAAAATTCAATAGAAAGAAGTATTTTATATATAAAAAGAAGAGATAGAATAAAAATAGAAGAAATTAAAAAGAAAACAAAATTTAAAAACGCACTCACTGCCTACAGACGTCTTAAATGGCGTTGGACAGGACATATGCTACGAGAAAGTAAGGAAAAATGGACTAAATTAGTAACCGAATGGTACCCAAGGAATAGCAAAAGAAATAGAGGCAGGCAAAGTAAAAGATGGGAAGATGACATCAAAAAAATAGTTGGTCCGCAGTGGACCCGCCTAGCAAGAGACAGGATTACATGGAAATCTTTAGAGGAGGCCTTTGTCGACAGACAAGCTGTTTCGCATAAAACCGGTTGCCGAGAATATAAACTCAAACAAGGTTAAAAATTAGAAATTAAGCATGTTTTTATATGTTAATAAGCGAAAGGAACAGCAATAAAGGCTATTTTATTTATTTTTATTTTATTTATTATTTATTTATTATATAATAATAACAATAACAATGATATCCGCCATATGTGTGTATAGTCCTAGCATATTAAATTCTCATTAAAGGGCTTCTACGTCTTGGCTTTGGCCCGACACACGCCTTCCAAAGGTCCGAGACTCCATATTCCCGAGAGTCATGGAACCGACAAACAATAATAATAATAATAATAACTTTTTTTATAATAATATGAATTAATAAATTACCGAAATGCGGATTAAAAAGTAAGTTACATGGATTTTCTTTTTCGAAACAATAAACATCATTATTCTAATGTAATTTGAAATTATATTAGCGTTTCAACAGTATATTACGAATAAAAATCTGTTTAGGCATACAAAAATATCATCGCTAAAAAATAGCGTCTTGAATACTTACCATACATATATTTTGGCCAGTCGTGTAACAACAATGTAGCTATTACACATTATATATAGGCTAATTTCTAAGGAGGTAGGACACGGCGGTATTTCCGCCCGATTGAGCAGTCCGACTGGGGAAGTACCTCCGCCCTACAGAATACCGCGGTTATAATAACTTGTGTTGTGTTCCCAGCGGTGAGTAGGGTAACCAGAGCTCACTGGAGAATTTGTGCTGTCAGTGGGAAGACTAAAGGCTTGTCCTGCTTTGTCTTCTACTGACGGCACAGAAACTCTGTACTTACAGGGTTGGCAGCGCGACTGTGACTCCTCTGGTGTTACAGACGTCCATAGGCCACGGTAACTACTTTCCATCAGGTGGGCCGTGTGCTTGTCTGCCAACTAAGTGGTATAAAAAAAAAAAAAAAAAAAGGCTACTGTATATTCAGCCACACTGTTTTCTAGATATACATAGCTATTACTTAACAAACTTTATCTCTTTGAACAATAGCAACAAAGTAAAGGTACCTAAACAGACACAATGCAATACACCGCTGGGTGCACCCTTGTTACAGAGGCGGCAAATGCCCCATGACAGGGGTCGCAGGCAGAAAAGCCTAATAAACAATTGTTATTTTTAGTCTTGAGGGTGGGTTAATACGGGTTACCTAAAGTCTATATTTTGCTTTATATACTAGATACAATTAAGTAAAATGTTTTTTTATACAACTTAGCTGACAGACAAGTACACAACAGATAGTTTCTGTACCGTCAGTGCAGAATACAGAGCAGGACGAGCCTTTGCTCTTCCCACTGAAAGCACAAAACTGTCCAGTTAGCTCTGACTACCCTACTCACCACCGGAAAAACAACACGAGGTTATTATGGCTACGGTATTCTGTAGGGTGGAGGTACCTCCCCAGTCGGACTGCTTAATTGGGACAGGAATACCACCATGTCGGTAATGGGGCTATCAAGATCTTTTGGACCCAAACTCGACTGATGACCTTACTGATCAATAAATAAGGTTCTGGCGAAGATTTTCTTCTCGGGTTAGAAGTAAATATGTCCAAAGGAAATGAAATATCTGAGTGGCAACGTAAATTTACTTAAAAGCAATAATTTAATAAGACTTTGAAGCAGTTAGTATGCTAACTATTTAAATCGATTTAGCTTGACTCCGACCGTCACCTCAAGATTGTTGTTTAGGAGAATTTTGAATCAAGACATGACTCAGTAGCTTGATGATCAAACCATTCCCTCTGGAAGTTACTGGTCGCGGATTGAAGTCCCGTCTGAACATTCACTTTTTCCAGTCTAAATCGATTTAAAAGCAATAAACAAAGATTAAATATAAAAATCCTTTTACGGCATAAATCGAAAAAAGAACGAATTCGCAAATTTGCAGGCATTTTAGCCTTTAGTCAGACCTTTGGAGTCAGGAGACTGCGCGTCAAACGAGAAATAATGCAATTACCATGCCAAAGCCAGTCGATTAACTTCACTTTGGACCTAATACACAGCTTAGAGCAACGCACCTGAATCGGATTGACCAGTATATTCTGCTGTTGCTAATTTGGATTGTCTACTTTCACTTTTAATTAATCGGTTTTAAGGAGAACCTTTTTGAATATTACGTTTAATTCAAATTCATCTTCATTTTGCACCCATCCATTGGCTATGCTTTGGAACCGGGAATCTTTTCACCTAATGACACACAAAACACACGTTACAGTATTCTTGTGCAAGTTTAAATTTACGCATGTATACTGTAACGTGTGTGGGTTCCTAACTCTCTTTCTCATATTTCGGTCTTTTTTTTAATATTATTCTTCTTTATTCATAAAAAAAACATATAAATTATATCTTTAAATACATATTATAATGTGGTGGCTTAATAGTTTAGGAGTGGCCTAGGTGGTTTAGGTTAGATCCTGGCTATTACGCTACCGACGTAAACCCACTTAGCTTAGCAGGAGGGGTTAGAGGAAATATTAGTAATTTCGGTTATTAATTTTCTTTAATAAAAAAAACATACTAAAAATAATAAATAATTCGACAGTATGAAAATTTCTAGAAGTAAGATATCAGATTATTTAGTATTTTGTTCCTAATTTAGCTTTTAAATTGCATGCCTATTATGGTGGAATATGGTGAAACTACATATATACCTAATGAATGTGACATCTTATGTAACCCATATTTGCAAAGAATAAATAAATAAATAAATAACTAAATAAATACAAGTGCCGAACCGGCATTGGGTACAGAAACCAAGCTACCGGTGGTTGACTGCAAAGAGAGAAACTTCCTCACTATGCGTGCCGTGCCTAGCAGAACTGCCTTCTGCGTCAAGCCCTTGAGCCAGCTGACCAAAGAGAGCCTCATAAGATGTTGATCGAGGCTCTTGGCGATAATCCCATGAACTGAAACGACTATCGGTACAATAATAGCTGAGTCTATATCCCACATGTCAGCTAAATTGTTTTATTATTATTGATACTCTTCTTGAAGTAAGGAAACCTTTATCACTGCCTCGGTTCGTCAATCCAAGAATATATTGGCTTACAGGTGAAATGGAACCGCTTACACCCATCATCACACATTATATAGTAAAATTCTATACATTTTGATTTACTTGCAAACAAAAGTTTGAAGTTAGGCGTTTATTTTACTTTTAATGCGATACTATCAGTGTTTAATAACAAAAGTAAAATTATATAATAACTATTGGTGACGTGACAATAATTAATAATCGTCAAACTTTTATAACTTCTGATGGATTGATGGATTATTCATATTTCATAATGGAGTCACGTTCACCGAGTAAGCTGTTTTGAGTTCATAATCAATCAGGTATCCCGCCCCGTTTGCATTTTCTTAACATAACATAAACTCACGTCTAAATCCCTGAAGGGGTAGGCAGAGGTGCTAGCACCCACATTTCTCCAGTTTATGTTTAGGCCTATTGGCATTAACCGGGCACTTATAATCCTACGATAAATACACACATAACTTCGAAAAGTCATTGGTGTGTGCCATGTTAAAACGTGGGATCGAACGCGAGACCTCGTCTCAGCAGTCCATTACCCATACCACTAGGCTACCGCAGTTGTGCTTCATTTTCTTCTCGCCTTAAATTGATTTATTGTCAGATGTACTGGTTTTTTTTACGAAACATTAAACATAATCTAATAATATTTCCCGGTATTGTAATGTGTGTTAGAATTGTCTAGAATATATATGGCTGACTTTAATGACATGAACGTATAAAAAGACAAAGTGGTACTATATAATTTATCATACATGTTTTTCATACAGATATGACTGATTTCTAAATTGCAAAATTTTGACGACTAAGTCAATGACGTTCGTTCACAATTAATGATTTGTATTCAATATATATTTGTTTGCTTTACGAATCTTGTTTTATTTGACTGAATGTTAATTATTAACTACATAATGCAAATACTTATAAAATGTATACAAAACTATGCTAACTATACAATATATACAAAAATGAAATGGAGAAAAAGAGGGAGACTGCAAGTATAAGCTTAGAAAAATTTCTCCCCATCGATCTCTGCTATTCTCTATTTGTTTTAATTAAATATATTTTGTTGATAAGATATATATTTTTCAAATAATACTTAGCTTATATATCGTCGAGACGATAACCAAATTATTACCATTTGGGTTGTAGGTGTCGGATTGCAAAGGTCTCATGAAATAGTAAAATTTAAGCAAATCTAGTTAGAGCAGAGCTTTATCCCAGTAAAGTTTGAGGCAAAAGAAGATATCTGAAACGAACTTTCCACAAACAGAAATAGTAAGAGACTTCTCTTTGCTACTAGCTGTTTTTTAATGGTTCCTAAACATTTTAGGAATGTTATTCGAGATATTCTAAAAACACATGTAGCTTATATAGAATATTATCAAAAGAAATTCTCGTAGTGTAACCGAGATAATGAAGATATTGCTATTTTATTTGCGTATTTTATACCACTTAGGTGGCAGACAAGTTAATGCTAAGGCCCAACAGATGGCAAGTGGTTGACGGGGCATATGGACGCGTGCAACACCTGTAGGAACCTTCTGATGCTCTTCTTGAAGAAACCCATGTTACAGTCGCTTGAGAAAACCACGGCAGGGAACTCATTCCTCATGCGTTTCAGGATAATGAGTTAAACTAAACTTACTTTATGTCTTTATAACTATTATTAGAGACAAAAGTCTATACCAGAGCCTCGTTAATCAATTATCAGGAGAAAGTTATTTTGCTATTAGTGGGAACACCAAAGGCTTTTCCTTATTGTATCTTTTGCACTGACGGCACAGAAACTCTCCGTTCTTACAGGGTCAGTAGCACGGGTGTGATTCCTCTATTGTTGCACACGTTCATACATCACGGTAACCGCTTTCCATCAGGTGGGCCGTCTGCCACATAAGTTGTATAAAAAAAATCGAATAAACAAATATTGTATTGCAAATTTGACGACCTCTGTGGCGTAGTGGTAGAGCATTCGACTGCTATGCAGGGGGCGCGGGTTCGATTCCCGCTCAGTGCAAATATTTGTATGCATGAATATGTATATTTGCATTGGTCTGGGTGTTTCTATGTATAATATGTATGTATTTACAAAAAAAAAAGTATCTATGTATGTTTATCCGCATTCTAGATTCCATAACACAAGCTAGTTAAGCTATGCTTACCATGGGTCTAAATAGCGTTGTTGTAGAATGTCGTGGAATATTTATTTATTTAAATGCAGCGTATCTTCATTCTTCCTTTTCATAGCTCATAACTTCACTTCGGAGTCTGAGGTCCGCTTTACTAATCAAATTGCGGATTTGGATGAACTTCAATAATTTTCTTGAAGCGACTGCCATCTGACCTCCACATCCTAAAGTCGATATTGAAACGCATTGCAGTTAGACAAGTTGTTGGACTTTTTAGGGTTCCACAACCCGTAATGACTACCATATATATTCGTATGACAATTGAGACCGACGGCTTAATGTGCTTTCCGAAGTACGGCCAGACCAAAGCAAATAGATATATTCATGCATACAAATATTTACAGTGAGCGGGAATCGAACCCGAGCCTCAAGGTCTCGTTTATTAATGCCACATAGGCTATCTTCATTCTATAACTATAAATGTCATAGTTTGGATGGATAAATGTACGGAATGAAGTTTAGTACAATTCTGGGAATACGTTTTTCGTATTCCTTTTGAGTGACGGTATATGCCTAGCATAAAATAAATAAATAATTCCTAAGCTACATTTCCCACCATTGTTAGACAGTTACAAAATTTAAAACTTGAACCATTCAGTTCTCACGTCAATCCTACCAGGCTTGTTTCACAGTAGATTCGCTCCATACATCACTTTGTTAGTTATCTGTTTAGCCAGTTGACATTGATGAATGTTTCAGCGAACAAACGGTGTTTCGTTGTACCCGCGGTACCGTAGCTTAGGGTTCCAACAGTGTACTAATACCGGGTAACCTCGGGTAACATTGAGTGAACAATGTCTCTCGTGTTAGATTAGAGTGTGAAACGCCAATGGCTGTTAGGGTTTTGCTGTAAATGTAGTTTATATTAAATATTCGTATTTGTTTTATTATTAGTGAATTAAAACACTTTTCTGTGAGCCATACTTTACTTACGAGGCATTGTCATCCAAGCGCCAATATCAATCTTAAGTTTGCACTTTAAAATCTTGTATACACTCTCCTTGTTTTCATTTCGAAAATGATTTATTTTTATTTTGCGGACGCAGCGGCTTCGATAAAACTAGGTGGGAAATCGTGCTTCAGCAGCTATCTCATAAGTTCGATATTATGATAAAAATTACCCTGTATTCTTACGAGATAAGTTAGTGCTATTTATTATTTTTACAGTTAACATATTCAGTCATTTCAATAACGAAGTATGAGATTCCTAACTAGCTAGCTAGAGACATGTATGAACAAATTTCATTACAATCAACTCGACAGATTAAGTCAAACAAAACTCACAATCAAATTTGCATAATCTATGGGACATGTGTGCTTTGTTCTGTGGTTATTTCTTGTTACAAATATCAAATATTGTGTGTTTCTTTAAATATATAGATAATTTTTTATTGTACACCAATATATAACAGTAGAGTATGTAGCATGCATGCAGTTTAATGTACAATGGGCTATTAAATACTGTTATTGTTATTATGAAATTTGAAAAATTATATTGTCATTCAAATTAACATTAGATAGTATTCAGCTGTGGATATTTGGGACAATAAGATAATTTCTCTTTATCATAGATCTCAGGAACATTAAAAAATATATTGAAATCATCATCAAGAATGAAAAAATAAAGGGAATTAAACTCTCATGGTCACTCACATCAGTATCAAAATAAACGGGATATTTACCATGTTTCATTGTTTTGAGTTTCCGATATTTCGGCGCTGTTGCAAGCACCATGATCACGGAGGAACTGGAGTAGTGGCGGTGAACAGAGAAAAAGTTTTTTCCTAGGAGTAATTATATCGATTTACCCTTTATTACACGTATCTGCACTACTATTGGTTTCACTCTCACTACAAACTCGAACCCGATCTCGATCACGTTCACGACATACGATGCTTACTGTATCCACTCGCGATTTTGTTTTAGATTGTTCCCGGTTGTTTTTGCAAAGACGGACCACTGGATACCAGACGCTCGGCAGTTGAAACCCATCCTCACGACCTTTTTATTTCAATTGCTTCCCTAACCAGTCTTGGTATATAGTGGCGTTCTGTCGAGAGCATCTGAGGGTTCCAATAAATGTTGAGCGATTGCAGATTTATGCGGTTCATTGTTTTTGACTGCCCTGATGTGTCCCTTGATTCGGCAAGTAACCGTTCTTTTTGTTTGTCCTATATAAGAACTGCCACAGCTACAGTCAATCTTGTACACTCCCGGTCTGTCCAATAGGGAGCCATCTTTTGGGTGAGCGCAGGCATTGCGGGCTCTTATATATTATCTGCCATGCAATATTTGTCAAGCATCGGAGTCGATGTCACCAGTCACATGAAGTACAGATCCCACGTACATAACCTGGTCCGTCATCTCCGCCCACTAGACCAAGTCATCGCCTATGCGGTCGGGTATGGTCGCCACATTTAGCTTCAGACCGCCATTTTTAAAATAAAAGAAATCTATCGGTTCAATAAGATAATAAGTATCTAATTTAAAGGCCCAAGAGTATATAAATAATAGTCTACTAAAAATACAAATCAAACCAAGAAAGTAAAGGTAAGCGTTGTTGGACCCTACATCATTAAGAAATGTGCTACTTCATCGAAGTCACACTTCTAAGCAAAAACATTATGTAAATCACATTTCGTGAAGAGGGAGCACGTTTTATTTGCTTTACGAATGCCTTCGTTCTTTTGTGACAAGATTCCTGGAAGGGCCGCTTGAATCAAGAATATTTTGGATTATAAAAGAATCATCCACTCGATTCTGGCGAATATAACGTACAATACCAGCGTTGAAGTCAATTTGTAAAGACCTCTCCAGACATGCACAGCCGATATCGAGCAAATTGGACTCTCATGCTGGCAATTGAGTTAGATTAGATGCGATAAAAGCAGAAACGTTTATTTTTATATTTTATTCAAATTTACAATGAAATCGTTTTAATTTAAAATTTATTTTGCACATGTTAAGGTTTATCTAATCTTACTAATAAATTTTCGTTCATTACTTTTGAAGTTCTCTTAGCTAAACTCATAGTTAGCAACTGTGAGTTATAAAAATTACCTAGCTATACCGTTTTCTAGGAGACCTAGTGAAGAAAATTCAATTAATTTATTAAAGTAGTAGAAGCGAAACGCATATACCAGGATCGAAACAAGTATATATTTGTACAGAATCTGTATTGCATTGTTAGCCCTTGAGCTAGCAAAAATGGTAATGAAAGTGATCTAAAACCAATTATTGTAGTTTTGTTTTGCCAATGATATAAAAGACCAGACAGAATCTATAAAATTCTGCATAAAGTAATCCTCACATTGTAGAAAGAGATCCCTCTCGGGTATTTTTATTATGACTATAAATTTAATGATAGCGCCATTTGGAGCTGTGATCGACGACTGTGAGTCGGACATAAACAAAATATAAAGTTACATAACTTAATAAAAATAATCGACTGTACGAGCTGTCTGAATCATTGATAACATGTACCAATAAGGTTTAATGGTGGCACTTCATATGGTTGGTATTGGTATTTGCGTATTTGATATATTTGACAAAAAAAATCCATATATGAACAGTGTATTTGTGTATTGATAAATATGACCAATGGCAAATACGTACAATTGTCCAATTATTTAGTTTTATTTTTCATTTTTTTACGGTCAACCTTTTAGTGTACGCCCTATAACAGTCGACAGTATGTAATAATTCACATGTGACACCTTTGTGAAGTAAATTGTGGATCCATGTACATATAAGTATATTTACATGTTTGCATATACGTCAAATGCATTTCGACGGGTAAAAGGAAATAGGGCATAAGCGACATTTTGGTCAAAAATGAGTTATTTATGCCATTGGACTTAAAATTTTCTGCTCTTTCGAATGCGCTTACTCCCATGGCTCTACGATGACTTTTTTGGCGTTTATGCCCAAGCAAAACAAATACAATTTATAGTGTTATTTTTGCTAACCGACGAAAATTCTGGTCATTTTTGCTATAAAGGTGATTGTACCCCTACAAAAATTATTTATTTTGGGTTTGTTGTCGGTAATACCTTTTTACTTCACAAGGGTGCCACGCTTTTGGTTGTTTATGCCTTTTAAGCATTTCAATTAAAAAGTACAAATGTTGCTTAAAGCTTACTTCCATTTCGTAATTTAACAGAGCTATGGCGCTTGTGCCCTATATACAAAATGCATACTTATATTACTCTGGCGGTTATCCCCTATTTCCATTTAGTTCTTAATGACAGCCAAGTCGGTTATGCTCTATTACCTAAATTGATTTTAATATGACACTGGTGGTTATACCTTACTTCCGTTTACTAATATAAATACGATTCGTGTTTTTATTAGTAAGGGGGTTAATTTTGATTTTTCTTGATTAAAAAGTATTAAAAAAACTCCTTTTTTATTTCAAGAAACATCACACTATCTGCTCGTTAGCAAATATGAAATGACGAGCTATATCTTTTAAATTTACCATTTAGTGTAAAATTATAGCAGGGTATACTGTAATAGGCTTCTTAGTAAAATAGATCCTTAGTATGTTTCTGTGAAAATTTACTCGCAAGCAATTTCACCCTACTTTAGAAGTTAGAGACCCAATTATGGTGTCGTGTAATATCTGTTTTAGATATTTTCCTGATGAAGGATTTTGTTGGTTGCGCTACTTCATTACTTTTGGGGTGGCTTTTCATCCATATTTCTTTGCTTCGTAGCGACATTGTGTGTTACTAATGTCGTATATCCTGGTATTGTTTTGAATGCCGAGTGTTTCTTGTGCCCTATTACCTTTTATACAACCACTATGAAAAGTACCTTATCCTTCTTTTCCTATAATATTGATTGAACGGTCTAGTCGCTTATACCCTTTTACCTTGCGAAATGATAAATTGGAATGTCGCATATGCTTCTTATCCTTTAATATTTGATTTTGTCATTTGTATCTTATGCCATATTTCCTAATTCAAAAATTATAAGCTGTGGTTATAAGCGACAAAAACTACTTTAAATAACGTCAAATCACTAAAACTAAGAATACCAGTAACTGTTCCATTTCTATCTGATTTTATAACTGTTTCGCTTTTCACAATATCTTAATAAATGACATAAATACGTCAGTTTTTCTAAAATTTAAAACTTTGAACGGCTCTCCTGAACATTTCATCTTTTGTCGCTTATCCTCTATTTCCTTTTAACCGTCGATTTTAGCTTTTTATTGTATAACAGAAGTTAATTAAATTATTCTCATTCTAAGTAATCTATACAGAAATAATTTGTGCGTTACGTCAAATATTTTGTCAAATTAACGAATGCCCAAATAGCAATCACAAATTAACTAAATGAAATGCTACCATAAAGGGAACAAGCCAAGACCACAGAACTGTGCGGTATGAAAGAAACTTCATCCCACGCACACTCAAGTTGTGGAATGAACTACCTGCTGCGGTCTTCCCATGCGCCTACAATATGGGGTTCTTCAAACGGGGCATTAGGAGGTTTCTTCAGGGTCAACAGCGCGAGTGTGACGCTCCTGGTGTTGCACGAGTCCATAGGCCACGGTAACCACTTCCCATCAGGTGGGCCGTGTGCTTGTCTGCCACCTAAGTGGTATAAAAAAAAAGTGTGGAAAAAGTTATTGCCCCAAGAATGTCGAGTGCTCAAGACAGGTTCATGTAGCAGGCGTTCACTTCTTCCGATCTAAATCAATAGAATAAATAGTTAACATCAATACTGATTTATAATTGCTTTAAATTTCATTCAATGTGGAAAAAGCGATTCATATATTTATTCATTGTAATTGGTGGCAGACAAGTACACGGCCCACCTGATGGAAAGTGGCTACCGTGGCCTATGGACGTTTGTAACACCAGAGGAGTTACAGTCGCGCTGCCAACCCTATAAATACAGAGTTTCTGTGCCGTCAGTGTAGAAGAGAAAGCAGGACAAGCCTTTAGTCATCCCACTGACAGCACAAATTCTCCAGTGAGCTCTGGCTACCCTACTCACCGCTGGGAACACAACACGAAGTTATTATAGCCGCGGTATTCTGTAGGGCGGAGGTACTTCCCCAGTCGGACTGCTCAATTGGGCGGCTAATTTAAAGTTAGGTCAAAAATGACATTTCATTTTAGAATTTACCAACATGCTTTAAAAGGCTTTTTGTAGAAGTGAATGAAAAATGTAATGACCTTTTTTTCATTTAATTTTCGAATTTAACGTTTTGTCAATAAAGTCTAAAATTTAACATAACATAACATAAACTCACGCCTATATCTCCGAAGGGGTAGGCAGAGGTGCTAGCACCTATACATTTCGCCAGTTTATGTTTAGGTCCCAATGTAATAGGTGGCGAGCCTATTGCCACTAACCGGGCACTTATAAACCTGCGATAGTCTAAAATTTAATGGTAAATTTTATGTCAATGTCAGTGGTATGGAAGTGGTTTTGTGATGACATAAATTTAATAGATTTGGGGCTCTGATGGGAAGTGTGTGTGGGCTATGGACTTGTGCAATACCAGGAGCGTTACACGCACTGCCGACCCTACACTATTTTCAACATGTTGTCAAAAAGAACTTATTCTAATATGTAAAATATAGGTATTTAAACTACCATGGTCACTCACATCAGTATCACAATAAACGGGATATTTACCATGTTTCATTGTTTTGCAACAGCGCCGAAATATCGGAAACTCAAAACAATGAAAAGTGGTAAATATCTTACATGTAAATTTCCTCTAAATACGAGTTAACCAACTCGTATTTAGATGAAATTTCATCTTATGATTTAATTACAGCCATTTAATTTTATGATTATACAATTAATAGTTTTTACTAAGTTGTGCTGTGAGTTGAAGTGAACGAATTAATAAAGTACTAACTACAGATCATTAGATAGCAATTCCAAATCAGTGCCCAATTCTGTTCAATCACTGAACTAAACTAGGACTAATTAATTACACTTTCTAAAGCGTTTTATAACTGAATGGTTAGATAACCTTCACGTCTTCGGTATCGTTGACTCTGGGCTACTTAATACGATTGATTGAATTATTTTGTTAGCCTGAATGAACAAGAAACCTTTTGGGAGTTCACCAACTTTAAATATTACTTACCACTTCTGAATTGGATTTAACTTCAACCTTCATTGGCTATGTCATTTACCAAATCATATTTGAAATATAAAATTGATGATATTCAGGCTACATTTGAGAAGTTTTCAATATCGGGATTATATAGCTTTATCGTATTATACCTATGTATAATATTCACATCTACTTTGGACACAGCTAAAAAAAATATATTCAAGTGGTTTTAAATTCTCGTAAACCCAGTCAACATCATAACACTCCTTTCGCTTCGCCGTAGTCGGGTAGTAACTAAATACTTTTGACAAAATTCTAAAGTTTTTTTCTTTTTTATACCACTTAGGTGGCAGACAAGCACACGGCCCACTTGATGGAAAGTGGTTACCGTGGCCTATGGACGTTTGTAACACCAGAGGAGTCACAGTCGCGCTGCCAACCCTGTAAGTACAGAGTTTCTGTGCCGTCAGTGTTGACGACAAAAAAAGAATTATTCTAGTTATAACTATATTATTATACAAGATGTATCAAATATCAATAAATAAGCCCATAGAATTATTTTATTTATACTATCATTATTTATTTACTTTGATTGGTCCCCGGTGAAGTAGAATAGGGGCCATAGTGGGTGTGGTAGGAAGGGACTAAGAGATAGGGCTGTTCACCATCCGGCAATAAACATAACCTAGGACTAAGAGCCTGCTTGAAGATAATAGGCTGGCCCCCTATGACGTGGAACCGATAATCGTAGTTGGCGAAATGTAGGTGTTAATACACCTCTGTCTAACCCTTGGGGATTTACAGGCGTGAGTATATGTATGTATTCTAGAAGTTCTACTATCCATTTCCTAACTTATCATTAGATATTTACTTTAATTGTTTTGTCATTCTGATTTTGCAGACTTTATAAGTACGACTATTAAAAGTTCACTTGGACTTCATTCGTTCACATACACAGTTATGTACATAATAAAACCTTCAATGATAGTAAAAGAAGCTCGTGAAGTTCGAAAAAACAGAGGCAGGTGGACGGACTGTTATGTTTACCCGCCCTAGTAGAAGAAAGGTGTAAGTATATTTATGTCAATGATGTATTACAAACTATAGATATGTTGTCCTTACTCTAAAATGGCGACTAAAATGATAACGTTGGTCATCAATTCGCGCATCACTAAAGACGCGACAGTGCGCTTCGCAAAAAAAAATTCATGAATATTTTATTTTTATATAACTTACGTGACAGACAAGCACGGCCCACCTGATGAAAAGTGGTTACCGTGACCTATGAATGAATGTAACACCAGGGGAAACACACCCGTGCTGCCGACCCTGTAAGAACTGAGATTTTTTGTGCCGTCAGTGCAGAACACAAAATCAGTATCAGTAAACTCTACAATGAGCTCAGGCTACACTACTCGCCGCCGGGAACGCAACACGAGGTTATTATAGGCGTGGTATAGGTGTAGGGTGAAGGTACTTCCCCAGTCGGACTGCTCAATGGGGACGGAAATACCGTCGTGCCCTAACTCCTATAAAAAAAAGTATTCAAATAATTTAATAATGTTTTATTAGTAATTAGCAACAATTTTTTACACTTTGTGTATGCGCCTTTTTGGAAAACCACATGTATGTAAAGTTACATGTGCAGCAGAATAGGACTCATAAAATCAATATCGACCTTTATAAAGTAGGGCGCCAGGAATAGCCGACAGAACCATTAAGTTCTGTTTGATACTTATTATTATACAAATAGAGATATTTTCGTAGCATAATAGTATGCAAATTGAATATTAAAACTATCTCTGTCGAATATCTATATGTAAATGACGATCCCACCGTAAAACGGTTCATTATTTCTTTCTGGCAATCTTTAACATACTAATGTTCAGTTGTGTACCGATTTCGATGTAATAAATATATAATCAATAAATGTTATACATTTTATCTCATTCGCTTTATTTCCTGACATCTCATTCGCGTCAATAAGATTTCTATTACCCCCGAATTTGATTACTGTTCATGAGCGAAAGAAAATGATCAAATAGAGATACGAATTTCTCTAGAAAACGATTTCGAACAAATACCAGGGATAAATTATGGATGGCTCGTGAGAAAAATACGGTACGCTTTTATAAATTATAATTTATGAATATGCGGCACCTAATTTACTCTAACTTTTGCTTATTGGCCGACAAGCATAGTCCTAAGAAAATTGTTTTGGCCTGATGCCTTCACTTTTGTTCGATAATGTGATAATGTTAAAGATATTTACATTATCTACTATATGTTGTAACGGGAACTACCGGGGTAATCCCACGATACTTATAGCTGTGATCGTCTATTTACCTAATCTTTAAACCCCGACCCAATATCTATCATTCATTACTTTAATAATCCTGACACTACAGTTTAAATCGTTATTCTAACTTAGTTTTTATCTGTTCGGAATAGTATGATGATAAGACTGTGGATTTATATTTTATTCAAATGAGATATAGATTAGATTCAATATAGGTCTTTGATAGTTTGAACTTTGTGGCATCTTTTCAGCTGTATATTTTATATAGACCTTTAATGTCGAAGATATCATATATGATTTGTGATATGTGATCCGGATCAATTAAATATCTCAAGCCCCGAAGAGCGAGAATATGAATCTCAAGCCCCGAAGAGCGAGATTACATATGATCAATTCCGAAGAACTGATAGCGTTGATCAAAAGATCAAGGCTCTCCTCCACTTCGTCACAGTTAATTTAATTCAGTTTGTAAAACCTCCACTAAACTCCACTGTATACTGTAATCCTTCAGTTTTTGGCTTCTGGTTCCAGTATAAAATGTAGTAGCCCTTTAACGCCTCACGAATCTCATGAACGATGCCAAAACAATTAGAATAATGATTGAATGTGATATAATATAATTTCAACAATAATATATTATGCCTTCACGGCTGTATGTAATGTCTGTCATTTACTAATGAATATATAATTAATTTAATAAGTTTTGGCAGGTTTATGGACCGCTACACTTTACAAACTGCTCTGATTGGAATTTTATTGATATCTTCAATCAGAGTTGCTCTAATACTGTATCAAAATGATCCAGGAGCCACAGATTTGAATCCTAACAGTTGGAACTAAATGTATGACTTTACTATTTTAGGCCTCAGTATAGTACAAATGATGAGATCTAGTATAATATATGAATTACTAATGTAATTCTAATAGGACATAAATATGTAGTTCATTTTAGCACGTATGCTGTTAAATAAGATCTCACTAAATAAAGCCTTTCGCATTAATAATTCAACTGCAAATTCTTTCCAGCTACAGTCAAATGTGGAAATAACAAACCCCAACTCAATCTCTATACAAGTTGTGTATTATAACGTGTCCCCAACAGTTATTATATCAACACAAAGATAACGTAACAGATTCACTTCAAACTTAATGTACAGTGCACACCTATAATTCTTATAGAATTCCTACAATCTATGTCTGTAGCAACAGAAAAACTAACTAGACCTAGCTAGGAGCCCTAGTGTTTACCTTAGGTCTATTAAGACTTACCAACCTTAATAGGTGAGTTAGAAGTTATGTGTATGTGTGTGTTGTGAATTGTGTAAATCAACAATGTGAACTAGCTAAGGTAATGGGAAGTGATTTCGTTTAGACTCTCCTACAACGAAACCACGGAAACCTAGGTGACCAGGATAAGGTATTGAGACGCTTTCGAAGGCCAGTCTCAGCCCCGAAATTTAAAGCAATCTTTACCTACAAGAACTTATCAACACTACGTCTCAAGGATGTTTGGTATTTGTGTGTATTGGAATAGGTATATAAATAATTAGGAACCTTCTGAAATAATTCAGAAAGCGCGTTGTTCCGACACAGTTTCCGCACACCGAACTTTTGCCACTTTCTTACAAATTACACTGGCGTAATACGGCTAGAATAATTTAATGAAACCGTTGCATGGTCTGTGCGCTTCTACTAATCGAACCAAACTCTGTGTCCCCCGCAAATCAGCCGATTTCCTTTTATACCAGTGTGAACTCCGTGCGGGAGCGGGGACGCTTGGGTCCTTTTTTACCATAGGATTTTTTTACAATGTCAACAAAGGAATTCAGTGCAAGTTAATTTTAAGCTCATGTTTACATTCAGATATAACATGCCTTCATGCAATATAATCAATTATGATTATATTCTACAGAATATCAATCATGCAAAACAATAGTATATAAAATACAGTAAACCAAATATACAGTAACTAAATAGTAAACCAATAGTATACCAGCTGGTCATGCACGTATGTATAAACATACTTACTGTATTTGCGCTTTCGTCGTGAAGAGTGAGCTCTTATTTATTTTTTTATAGAATTCTATTTTGTCGTAATTTTGTAATGCTTTGTGCCAATTATTAGATTAATCCGAAGATTAATCATTCCATGGAGTCAAACTCGCATGAACCTACAAACGTGTGTGGCGTAACAAGACGCCTTAATTATAATCAAAATCCACCATCTTTATCATGATTCTATTCCATATCAAATTATTACATTCTCAATATATTGTTATATGTAATATTGCACTCGTTCACGTAAATAATATTAGCATCATAACAGTCTTTTGCATACATGTGTTTAAAAATAGAATATCCCACGAATTCGATTTAGCCATCGTTCCCATAGCGTTCAAGTGGACGCTCTAACAAAAAAAATATAGTTTATGACCGACCTCTCTTTAGAATAATACGCATTTTAGTTAAGAGAAAGAAAAAAATATGCCATGGTTTCGTGTTGTGTATTTATGCTTCAAATATGAGTTTTAAAATGATAAAATAATCTATATTCTAAATATACGATTATGTTCCATTTCAATGTAAATTTATTTTATTTGTTTAGGGAACGATAGGGCGCCGGTTATGTGACGTGACACGGGTTTGACGAAATTTACGATTTTAATTAATGTTAACAAAAGACATAATCATAATATATTTTCTTCCTTTCTTCCTGCTGTATAAAATTCTCGTGTCACCATGTTCATAACATAAAAACAAAAATTTTTCAAGTCACATCTTCTAAAACGGCTTGATCTATTATTAAGATATTTTAGGTCTAGGCCATTAGCTATTTCCTATCTCGAGAATCAGTTTCAGTAGGTTACGGTTATAGGATCAATATTTCAAGGTTCAGCCGTGGGTAATAGTTAATAATATTATAAATATTCTCCATTCGTATTTATAACTACCACAATTATTTTTTCTTTTAAGTTCCAATTTGGTTTCATGTTCAACAGTTTCATATCGAATTTGCTTTTGCTAGCATTCAGCTTAAACGATAAGGAAACAGTGCGAGTATTTCTAGAAGAAAATTCAGAAGGAAAACTCGGCAAGAAGTACCTCACGTCCATAACAAAAACCAACGTGTTTACCTGTAGATGTAGGCATTTACTTACATTTTGTTTGAGGTGTACGTGCTTTGGGTGTAAACTAGTTCCCTATAACTTATAGGTTATACGCGGTTTACTATAAAAAGTATAATAGTGAAATAATTTTCATACGAACTTGAAATACTATAAAACATAAAGTCTTTGGTCTTAACTATACAATTATACTAGATTAAACAGTAAGAAGTAAAGAAATAGTAAGATATGAGTAGTTATAGAATTAAAGTTTATTCTGAAACATATACTGACAATTTCTAAGCACTGATACAGGATTAATAATAATATATAATAATTATTCTACAACATTCTAGACAACACTATCTAGACCCATAATAAGCATAGCTTAACTAGCTTTTGTTATGGAATCTAGAATGCGGATAAACATACTTAGATACTTAACTTTATAAATACATACATATTTTCAAAAATTCAAAATTCAAAAATTCAATATTTATTTATTTGCAGAAATGTGGTCAAACATGATGTTACAAAGATAATTGCAGTTCAGCACATCTACCATTCAATAGCATGCAAATATTAACTTGGGCTGTATTTAAGTCTTTACATGCTTGCTTATAGTTTATGAATATGCGGCACCTAACACTCCTGCAAATATACATATTCATACATATAAGTTCTTGCACTGAGCAAGAATCGAAACACGTTCTACCGCTACGCCACAGAGACCGTTTGGATCCCACTAATTTGATTTGATGTAATATCTGGTTTGAATTTATCTGTTAAAACATTCTCAATAACAAACGCGTATTAAGACGCACCTGATAGTCGACAATAGCCATGTTTTTTTACACAAAAAGTATAATATAGTGTGATACACAATTTTGCTATAGTGCATCTCTGCCAACACCTTTGAAGGATACACAGACTTTTAAGTATATAAAGATAATAACCACCTAGCTGTTGTAATAAAACATCGTTACGGACTGGACACACACACCCGCTTTTACAGTTGTATGTTTATGGGCACACTCGACGTCGCGTACATCCGCCATAACTTTGTCGCGGCTGACGTCATAAACTCTGCATACTCAGGCTAACAGTACGTGATTGCTCTGTAACAGTACGAATTATAGCAAAATATTTATGTAGTCACAACATTGAAATAAAACTACTTAAGGACACTAGAAAGTTTAGACGGGGTGTCGTGAGAGAGTTAAATCGACTACACTTTTACCAAGAAGAGAACTGGAATAGTATTCCAATTGAAAATACTACAATACTAATAAGTTAAATACAAACTACAATAATACTAATCATGCAGGGGCAACTTGTGGCGAGTTGTTGGTGAGTGGCGACACCACCTACTCTGATTCTTCTGAAGATTCGGCTTTAGTCCACCTTACCTCGTGTGCTTGCCTATTTTGACCAGCCATTAGTAGAGTTGCAAGAGCAGAACCTATGCTCCAGGTTGGAAGTGTAAAATGTCATAACGTCGGGGGTATAATGAATGACTGGTATACCGTGAACTTGCGCCCCGCAGACTCTCCTCTCGACAACCTTCGCCACTCAACGGATGTTGCCCCATGGCCGCACTACGTGTGGCAACTTTAATGGAGTCCATACAATGAGTTGGCAATTGTTGAAACTTATTGTCATGGCAGGCGTCTACCCTCATAGTCCATACTCAACACCATAGCCCAAAATCTAGTTTCCACGCGGCTGCAGTGCTATACAGCAATAGTCTTTGCATCTGGAGGGTACCATCTCCGTGTGTATCGTATTCTGCGCTCGGGGAAGGTATCTGCTATGTTTGTGTATCCCTAACATATTACATTTTCTGAAAAGGGCCTCTACGGCTTGGCTTCGGCCCGACACACGCCTTCCAAAGAACTGTGCCTCCGTATTACTAGTGTAAATCTCACCGGGATATTTACCATGTTTATTATTATTGTTGAGCAACTGATATTTACACTAGTAATGTGAATGACCATGTAAATCTCAAATCATACATTGTGCCTCCGTAGTCCCAAAAGTCATAGAACTGAGAAACATAATAATAATAAGGTAAAAACACTAATTAATCATAATTTTCTATTTTACTTCCAATAGTAGTCTGCAAAAATCTACTCTGAGTAATAAGATCACAATTTGTACTATATTTGTTTTAAGTACTATTACATTGCAAAGTTCCTTGGTGTACATTAAATATGTTTAAATAATAATACTCAAGTGTGTATTCAAATGTTATAAATGGGGCAGTTAGAATGTGCGTATTTTATACCAGTTTTTATTACTAAGGTTGTATTAAGAACGATAGTAGACTCTTGAGAGTATTACTGAAAGGATATAGCTCAAAACCGCTATACAATAAAATAATTTTGTACACAATTTTGATGCAGACCTAGATCGTTGATGCTTAGTATTATCCTGAGGTATTATACTAACGAACATTAACAAGCTTATGCCTGAATGATTGCCAGTTTTTTCACTACTTTTGGTCATATCTTCGGTTCTACTCAACCAATCACAATCAAACGAACTTAAGATAAACTAAAGTTCTGAGTTAGAAATTATTTCTATTTCAAAATCAAAATTAATAATAATTCTATCAAAATTTCAATAAACAAAACATTCAAATCCTAGCGTTTCACGTCAGTCGCGCACAAACAAGAAAAAGATATAGAATAAATTACTTCTTATGTAACTGAAAATGCATTCAAATAATCATAAGTTTATATTGTATTCAAGTCCTAGAAGTTCTTGCGACAGCAGGATGGCTGCAAACAAACTGAAGAAAGTTATATCAAATTCATTCTTGTATTTTACTGACATAGTGCGATTAGGTCAAGTGACAAACTCCGAGACTTACAACCTCAACGCTTATCTCCTTTCGTGAATAACATTCTTAAGTATTAATTTAGACATATAAACGTTTGTAACACTTTATTTTTGGAGGATTACTTTTATTATATATCATGAAATTATAACGTACTGATAAAAGGCAATCGTTCTGTTGTCAAGGTAAAGATATATTTCATCCATACCGTACAATATGCCTGTAACTCGTATAAATTTGGTCACCATCTATTACCCAATTTTGAAAATTTAAATCACATGTTTAGTGGTCTCACAGTGTCTTATCTTGGATATTCGATTTCCAGTACTTACTGCTTTCGTGGAAACGTTGCCTAAATTATCTATGCATATCATAGTTTATTTCTGAATCTGTCAAAGAATTCCTGTGACAAAAAGCCCTAAAAGATTATAAATTATTGTCACTGTTAATATTCTACGTTAGTACAGAACGGAAGTGGAACCCGGCGAAAATATAGAAAAGAAGAATAATTTTATATACGCAAGCTTTATCTCAAAAAAATAGAGAAATGATTTGCATTGTAATGAAACCGGATACAAGTGATGCCAAGTCGGACGTTTGCCGGATGTTAACTGTACAATAGGTACATTTATATTGATGTATACTATGACAACCCTTTGCTTTTCAATGTACATAATTATTTTGTACAGTTATTTACCTAAAATACACCGTCTTGTTAAGTTTTCTATGTAACATGCTGTTCAAGAATGCAAATGATATTAATCAACTAAATATTCATTTTGAGAACTTTATGCACCCGAAAATGAAATTACTAACTTTATGAAATTCATCCTAGGGTAGAATGAGGTCAACTTAATAGTCCAAATAAATAAAAATTGGAAAATACTTCAAAATCAGATACAAATTATGAAAATGAACTTAATAACTTTTTTTAGGTATACATAATCTATTTTCATAATACAAGGTCTTGGTTGCGACCGGGACAAAAGCTTAACTGATCACTATTTTCAAAAATCATAAAACTTCTTTGTACTATCATAATAATAAAATAAATACATAAACCAACTAAAGCAAACTAGGCTCTTCATAATCAACTTACAGTACGTACATAGTTCACAGACAGGTAAAGGTCTAATTAAATTTTCAGTCCGAGTATCCCCTCGATAGAGATAATACTGCCGTCATATCCAATTTCAAAAGTAAACAATACTAGCGCGTTAAATCAACCTCATGTCTTCGTAATCGTAACACTTGTGTTAACAACAAAGGTTAAATAAACACGAACATAGGCACATCTTGTTAAAAATATCAAACATGTAATTGTAGGATGTTTTGATAAAGAACACTTTGAGATCAAGAGACAAAGAGAATATTGTTATTGCATTGTGATACATAATGACATCTTTTGATAATTACAATAAATATGTTATTCAAATCGATTAAGATACAAAAAGAAATCGGTTCAGGCGGGATTCGAACCTTCGTCTGCAGCAATTCAATTTTTTCTAAACATATCCGTGTTACGGTGACTTCTATCTTAATCGATTTTAATAGTTGTTAATGCTTTCAAATTTTATTCAAATAATATCTTCTATAATTTATCAATGATTTAAAGTGGAATACCTCACATTTACATGACAACTTGAAAAGGGTATATAGGTTATTCTGAATGCGGAAGGCAGGAAATCGGGTTCTGTTGCGCACATTTGAGACTATGTCTAATAGTGGCACTTCGCATGGCTGCATATTTGTACTTGCATATTTGACAAACAATTACCATATATGGGACAGTCCATTTGATAAAGCAGTTGCCTTGTTGCCTATTTCATAAATATGGCCAAGTCCCTTAAAATCCAACCACAGGTTCTGATCGACCACCTGAATCACGTGGGAGGAGAACTCATGGAAACGTACTTACTGGCGTGGCTAACGTGGCTCTGGTAGAATATCTTGAAAAGAAATTGAGAAATTATTTAGTTTTTTAGTTATTTACGGCCAGTAGAATACCTTTTAACAGTAGATAAAATGTGACAATTCACATGGGGTACCTCTGGAAGGGAATACTTTTTTATGTAGTAAATTAAATTTAAAGTCGATTAAGATAAAAAAAATAAAACGGCTTAGGCGGGATTCGAACTACTGGATCGTCTCAACTTTTTCTATCTTAATCGGTTTTGAATACTTAGCATACTAAAAGCTTAAAATTTCATTCAATAAATTATATTTGTCTAATATTTGCATATTTGCATATACGTCAAATATTTTGCCTAATCAACAAACGCCAAATTATTGATGGATTGAAGTGCTCTTTATTTGAACATTAGGCATGAATACCTCTGTTCTAAATACGAGTGCCTGCTGCCCACTTAAATAACCTGTGAGGCATAACGGTGGTAAAAAAGTATGTTTGTTTATTTATTTAATTCTTTATTGCACACACACAGTACAGATATCATAAATAAAACATTTCAAAGAAAATGTACAAAGGTGAGCTCAACTCAAAATGAGTTCTCTCCCAGCGAACCTTTGAGTAGTAGAGAAACAAATAGTAATGAAGGGGGATGTGAAGATAAGTTTATCTGCAATCTATAAATCATTATTGCAAGCTGTGCACAGCTTAGATTCAGATAAGCCCATACAATATTAACATAGTACCCATACAAACACACACTCACACCTATTGCCCTCCGGAGTAAGCATAGACAACAGCTCGCCGGCGTCGTTTAAATAGGAAGTTGCATATTTCTCACAAAACATAAGAAAGTGCTCGCTATATGGTAGTCCCTTTAACAATTTATTACAAACTTATTTAATTTTCTGATACAGCTGGTATAGTTTTCTTGTACACTTTAAGTTCCTTTTAGCAGAAGTCCATTTATAACAAGTTAATGTTCTAGAAAGTACTATTTATTCTAAGTGACACGATTTTGCCGACAGCTGGAAATTTGTGTCACTAGAAAATAGAGTCTTTAAGTAATGGGTTCTTGCCCTAGTTCTTTAAATTCATATTTAGTCATTAAGTGTTGGACGTATATCTTTGGCAATATTTTAATACTGTTGAGTAATGAATACCTACAGTCTTTAAAAAAAAATGAATATTGTAACTAGCAGTATCTGTAACAGTAAAATTAAAGTTCATTAATATTGTCAAAAAAGTCTGAGTTACATACACACATATGCGAATGAATATGGTAGTGAGTAAAAAGTTTTATTTCAATGTTGCGACGAAAATTGTGTCTGATTTTTCCAAACAGCAAAATTAAAATTAAATCTTCTGAAAAATGGTTGTCTCATAAATAGCAATTCTTTGCTAAAGGAGCAAGCAACAACGAAGCAGGATTTGTGACTTCTGTCAGTCGCGTGTGCATGTCACGAGCGGGTGACATCAATTTCATCAGCTGCACTGCACCGTTGAAAAGGAAATACATGGAGCGAATATTCAAGAGCACTGATATATTTTATTGAAGACATCATCTCTTCTAGACGATAGGAATTTCGGTGGAATTTTAGAGCAAAATTTTGGATTCTGAGACGTGGTTATATTATTCGTCTTCCTTTAAATTTTATACAAATATACATCAAATCTTGACTTTGTTAGTGACAAGATAACCTCACTGTTAAAAATAATCTGCTAAGGCTCTCATGAAACTTAGAAGGATGGTATAATAATATATTTTTTTTATATTTTGGCTACTAAATTTTAAAAAGTTTCAATAACAATTGCGTAAGCGATGACAATAGCTTATTAAACTATTACTGGAAAGCTAGACAAAAAATTTGCAATTTTTAATTTTCCTTTGAGCGAACTCCTTTTTTCTCAATTTCTACAACTTTTCTACTAATACATCAATGAAAAACAAATTTATCTTTTAAAATGAAAAGAAAAAAAAAATTATCTTTTTTAATATTTTACACTGACGGCACAGAAACTCTCAGTGCTTACTAGGTCGGCAGAACTTAAATTAACATATTTTTAATGTAAATTTTTTTGCATAACAAATAATATAAAGATAATGTACACTACCCAGTAAATTTATCAAAATTCAAAGAATCTTCACTCTTAAATCAGTAAAATATTAAACTGTAATAAAAAATCAAATCAAGGATGAGAAAAGGAATTAGATACCGTTTCTAATGGACGTCCATTAAGGTTTATTTGTCGTCTCAATGTCCGATGTCAACAATTTTACTTCATTTGTTTATTCTTTAATTCTGTGTGAATGGCAGGTGCTATTAGATCAGTATTATATGGCTTAAAATAATTTTCTGAGTATTCTTTTGTCATTGTTATTTTTGTGTTTTTTTTTTAAGGGACACTATATAGGAGAGAAGAGGATATATATAGGGGTGTTTTAGGTACTTACTTGCATCTCAGCTAAATTGCTAAATATTATATTTTCAAAACTACCCAATCGGTTGGCAATAGCAATAAGTTTAATGAAAACATTGTTTCTATTTCATACTAGACATGTTAACAGTTTTTATATCTGGCGGCGGCCAATATTTCAGCTATCGAAAGTCAGTTTGGGTGGTAAATAATAATATTATCAAGTAGCTAGTGGTAGATGTCTATTCTGGTACACAGAAAGCTCTCATGGATGTCAGTTGTTTTTCTAGTTTTAAGTGTTTTTAAGTTTTAATCATTACTTCTACTTATTTCCAAAAAAAGATCTTAAGTTGAAAGACGTGAGTCCATAATAACTGTAACTTTGAACTGTGAACGAAGCACATTGTTCTGAATATTTGTCAAATCCTGAAGCATCGACAATTTTATTAAAAAGAAATATAAGATTCACAAAACCTAAAGAATAACCTTTTTTTGATGTCA
This sequence comes from Eilema griseolum, assembly GCA_963662185.1. Lineage (NCBI taxonomy): Eukaryota > Metazoa > Arthropoda > Insecta > Lepidoptera > Erebidae > Eilema > Eilema griseolum. The sequence continues at coordinate 7,832,841 of OY759245.1, read as the reverse complement.
ATCAAATCTGTCGAACCAATTTGGAGATACACGAGAAATATCGATATTTTTAGCTTTAAATAATCATTTGACGAAATATTTATTACCTTTACATAGTATAAATTGGTTTATTTACTAAACCAATTTCTATTATGTATATTATATTATTGCATATTATAATTTTCCGCATTTTAGTCAATTCTTTATTTTATATTATTTTATAAATGAGGGGGTGGGGGTCAATGGCAGTCGCTCCAAAGCCAATATAAGCCAGATCAAGAAAGAGTAAGAAAGCGGAGGTACCTTATCGCTCCTTTGTGTAAACACTTATCGCTTCCTCCTCGCGTAAAGTTCTACCAACCCATTTGCTATCACACTGGAGACAAATGTAGCATAATAATACGTACAGTCATATCCATATTACATATAACCTTATCAATGAAAATTAAATGTGAAAATATATTGCGTTAGACAACGTTTGCTTTACTATTTATATTCAAAACCGTGTATAAGATGAATACAGTGAGTTTTCGAGGTTCAATCCCAAGTGTATCGGTAACTTTGCACTCTTGGCAGTTCCTCACATTACTGTTATATTTTTCGACCCTTTGAACCTTTAATACTCGTTTGATGTATTTTGGTTGATTTTCATTTAAAGGGACCCTGATTAAACTGATTGAGGAATATATGTGAAAATATATTAAATGTATTTGTTTCAAATCAAATGCCGAGGCAACAAGTCATGTTTAAATAATTTTGATGATGCCTTTTAGACCTAAAGCTTAATTAATACCACATTTTTACCCGATTACGGTGAAGCAATTTTTATAGGAGGTAGGACACGGCGATATTTCCGCCCAATAGAGCAGTCCGACTGGGGAAGTACCTCCGCCCTACAGTATACCGCGGTTATAATAACTTCGTGTTGTGTTCCCAGCGGTGAGTAGGGTAGCCAGGCTCACTGGACCATTTGTATTGTCAGTGGACTGACTAAAGGCTTGTCCTGCTTTGTCCTCTACACTGACGTCACAGAAACTCTGTGCTTACAGGGTTGGCAGTGTGGCTTCGCTGGTGTTACACACGTTCATAGGCCATGGTAACTACTTTCCATCAGGTGGGCCGTGCGCTTGTCTGCCACCTAAGTGGTATAAAAAAAGGAGAGTTATATTTGATAGTGGGTCATGTCAAGTCTTCTAAACAACTAAATTAGTGTGTGATATATTGAGGTATAAATTTATGTCAGTAACCTAAAAATAAACTAAATAAGAATATTTGTATTAATTTCGTTGGAATATAAAATTGCGTATATAAAGTTGTGTTAACTCGTCAATAGATGGCGCTTTGCAGCTTATCTGCATCGCGTATAATTTTAGAATAGAAAATTTAGTTCGTAGATCAGCGATAGATGGCGTTGTGCCATTGCTCTAGATCACGATATGGTTTCGTTACCGAGACCATTATAAAAGGTTATGTTTATATAAAATATAAGGTCGATCGAAATCAGAATACAGTTGTGGTTTTATTTATAGTCAAACCCTTCTAGTAATTCCTTAAATCGTCTAACTGATCGTCCAAACATCGCGGCAACGTGTTGTGTGCCCGACAGTCCCGGTTGAACATCTATGGGAGTCGTTACGAGTAGTTGGAGCCCTAAAAAGTCCAACAACTGGTCTGACTGCAATGTTTCGACATCGTCATTGGGTTGTGGAGGTCAGATGGAAGTCACTTCTCGGAAAATATCGAAGTTCAGCCAAATTCGCAGTTGGACTGCTATAAGTGAATCCAAACTCCGAGGTAAAAGCTTCGAATGCGAGTGGGATTAACGCTAAGACGACGAAGATGATTTTGAGATAGCTGTTGTCTAAGGTATGTCTGATCACATTTCCGCAATCCATGTAAACTATTTCAGGCTTAAAAGTAACCTGTAATGAACATAACATATCATAAACTCACGCCTATATCCCCGAAGGGGTAGGCAGAGGTGCTAGCACCCACGTTTAGCCAGTTTATGTTTAGGTCCAAATATAATAGGTGGCGAGCCTATTGCCATTAACCGGGCACTTATAAACCTGCGATAAATACACACATAACTTCGAAAAACATCGAAAAGTCATTGGTGTGTGCCATGGTAAACCTGTAATGAACTATAATATATTCATGTGCCAGGTTTTAGTCCGATCCGGTCAGACGTTTAATCGTGGAAAAGTTATAAACATCCAAACATATTCACAAACTATCAACAAATGGGAAACAGTTGTAGAATATATGAAAGTGTAAGTGTTATAATACAGATCTTACCTTTATATAAAGAGTGATATAATAAATTGACATCTACCGCGGTTATAATAACTTCATGTCGTGTTCCCAGCGGTGAGTAGGGTAGCCAGAGCTCACTGGAGAATTTGTGCTGTCAGTGGGATGACTAAAGGCTTGTCCTGCTTTGTCCTCTACACTGACGGCAAAGAGACTCTGTGCTTACAGGGTTGGCAGCGCGAGTGTGGCTTTTCTGGTGTTACACACGTCCATAGGCCACGGTAACCACTTTCCATCAGGTGGGCCGTGTGCTTGTCTGCCACCTAAGTGATATAAAAAAAAATCTTGAACTAAAGCATATTGCTTATGTCTTACATTTGAAACTAAAATATCAGAAATATTCAATGTAATAACCAAACAAACTATCTTCATCGATCTTCGCTAGCACGTCTCGGAGTAAGATTGATAGTCTACATTTATATTTTAAAAAGCTCCACAGAAGGAAGAATTCTTTCATCTTGAATTAGTTATGACCATTGAAAACACATTTTCTATTCATACTGTTTAGAAACTAGTGTTGGAAATTGAAATAATAACGATTTAAGTTAAGAGAGTTCGCTTAAGTTGAATCGTCAAGGAACTTCAAATCGTCTCACATAAGCTGTTGTACATATTTGATATTTGTTAAAAACGATAAATATCAAACTCGATTACTCAGAGTTTTTACCTTTAGAAATGGATTGTCAAATGAGGTCAAGTTCCATCCCGGATATTGACTTATTTTATCTATATTAAAAGTTACAATCACAGAATTTCATGTAAGTAGTCTTTGAATAGAAATAAATATACAAATATATCAGTGATTTACAACAATTATTTGGCAATGAACGGTTATACAATTATTTCAGTGTTCAATACGTCTCGTTTAAACGTTTATGACTAGACAATAACTGAATATATTTTAAATGATAACCAGTTTTAAGTATTTCATTTTTAGGATGAATATAAATAAAGCACGTGAGTAGCACGTATATATAATAGCAAAATTTAAATAAACTATTATCGATTTCATCTGCAATACCTCTTGAATTGCAGAATTGGAAGACATTCCAATTCTGAGAACAAACAATATCATTTCAGCGTTCACAGACTAACTAATACCGAAATTTGAAACCTTTGAGCTCACGACAATAATGGCAAACTTTGAATAGCCTCACTAGTGACAATAGCGAATGCAATTCGACGGAGCCTTGACTTAACGCCAAGCCAGATTAAACATAGTAGGTATTCTAACTTGTTATTACCATTTTAACTCAGACATCTATGAATTGAGGGTGTATTGCACTGGAGAAAATTCGTTCAATGAAACTCAGTTTTGATGTTTAACTGGGATTTGGAAAGACGTACGCAGTATAGTTCACCTGGAGTGCTGGTGAATGTTGTTCATAATAATCACATTGCATGTTCCAATATAGTTCCAGAAATAAGTTTAAATGATAATAGGGATTGTTACATCACTGTAGTCTGAATTACTTGACTTAAGGTCCCTAGATGGGGCAAAAGGCGTCCAAATGCGTCACCATCCCTATCGGTCTTCAGCTTCACACTTCATTTCGCTCCAAGTCATTTCGAGGCTCCCCTCTTCAAGGCCACGATTACGCTTTCCTTGCGGGTTCCAGTCTAGAGCTTGCTTCGTTATATGGTTGTTGTCCCTACAAAATACTTCTCAATTCAATATTTATCAAAACTAAGCTAAGTAGCTTCTGAAATATGCAGCATATTCTAAACTAGAATGTCTAAAACGGCCACAAAAATCGTGTCTAAACCAATGACTTGAATACAATTACATTAAAACCGTTCGATACAGTGTAAATTCAATATTTAGTTGCAAATTCTGTGACGCATCTATGCATGAACGACTCAAGAACCGAGTCACGACGTTTCCAGGCATCTGTGCCACAAAGCGCACGTTCTGTAGACGTGAATTTTATTTTGCGCATCCGATACCGTACGAGAATTGAAAAAGGCATTTCATCGCACCGACTTGGGTCGCATTCAATATAGAATTATTTTCCTTTTGTTTTGTTACGAGGCTATGTATTTTAATATCGTTTGCTTGAATATGGTTATTATATAGGTATTAGATTGTTTATTTAATGCTGTAATAGCAATGATATTTTTTTGTTTCTTCTTCTTCTGTCGAATCGAGGACACTATTATCTGAAATTCTGTTATCCCAGTATTCCTGTATTGCGTTCTCGAAGCCCTCATTGGGAGCCTTAGTTTTACAGTTGAGTACTCTAGGGAGTCTAGAGGAACTATTAAATCTAGAAGGTTTAATAGTTCCTCTAGTGTTATAATTATTTTACTCGGCGATAGCGCGAGATCTTTTCCTTGTAATGTGCATTTCACTTTAAAATAATACAATACTTTAAGTACGGTGAATCTGAAAAAAAAAAACCTAAGCCCAAAGGAAATATATTTTTTCCAACTAGAGTAGAACATTATAAACCTAACCTCTTCATCCTTTTGTAGTATTTTTATTTCTATTTAGGTAAGTTTCAACCGTGTATTTGTCACGTCTCAAAAAACAACGTCAACAGGACAGTATGACAGTAAATTTTATGCAGAGAGATTTTAATATTTCTTACATTACATTTTCAAAGGAAGTAGAGACAAATATTTATGCGTGTGTATGTTATGTTATTACTAAGTATGCCATGGTCATAATATCCAGATACTCGAGACTTAGTATGTAACATTGCACGCCTCGAAATTCAATCTAACTAATAACATAAAAGTTGCGCAAAGTATTTCAAGAAAGGAGTATCGTGTTTCAGGAAAAAGGAAATGTCTTACTTTGCAGGTAGCATTAACACATTATAAATAAGTGAATAGCAATTATTTATATTAAATATGAATTATTGTAATCCGGCAAAAGACCTGGTGCAATGTATGTAATGTAGGCATAAATGATAAGAGAGGCCTGGTTCTGGCAATAAATTGATTGATTTTATATAGTGTTGTAATAATTTTTGGTTATATCAAATTACCACACTCACCATCTACTTATAAGTTCTTTGGAAATCATCATTCTCAATTTAAAAATGTCCAAAAATATATTAAATATTTAGCTGGCTTTTAATATATTTAGTTAATATATTTAGTAATAGTGTAGTTTAATATATTTAGTACTTTAAATTGTACAGTTTTATCGCAGTCGCGCAACGATTTATCGGTGTGGATTATAGTTTTGTTTGAAAGGTACAGTACGAGCAAAACGATATCTCGTAGTGAGGCAGTGGGGGAGGTAATGTCGGACTCGAACCGATTAAAATGCACGGCTACTGTATGGGTAGGAGGTTGCCGGAAGTGAGATTATCTGAGACCTGTCCGTCGCACCCCGGCCGACCCAGGATTGACTCCTCTGAGATGGCCATTTCCGTGTATGGGGACCACGGAGTCCCCATCTCGTCCCTGCGGGCGGAGGCACGTGGCCTACTTCTGCTTGGATGACAGGTGGCTCCACCGTCTCCCCCAGAGTCGTGCTCATGGGGGAGATCGATTTGCGGCCTTCAACGCCCGAATCGCCTCCGCTCGACAACGACTACCTCACATGTTGTTTATTAATATGTTTGAAGTTAAATCGCCTCTGATTTCAAATATCAAACGAACAGGCCGAGTGGCTCCCGGCAGAATAGAATTTTACCATCCCATCTCTTCAAGGCCACTAAAGGATAGGGTTATTTAACATCAGACATATATCCAGCCCGGACGCAGTCTCGGATGAATGGCTTGAGTCAATAATAGTACCCAGGAGACGGCAATAGGCTCACCCCTATTACGTGGGACCGAATACAATGATTGGTGAAATGTGGGTGTCAATTCACCTCTGCCTAACCCTACGGGGATAAAGGCGTGTGTATGTATCAAACGAACACTATGAAATGAAAATGTTTGTTGTTTCCATGTTTACATTTAAAATCATCCATCTATTTCTGAACTAAGAGCCAAGCAACCATAAGGGTAGTAAAGATTTATTACAGCGTCTGTCATTCAGTGACGTCACATTATATGAACATTTAAGCGAGCATCAATTAATTTACATCATGACCTCACTCACCAAGTCATCGCATCAAGTTACAAGACGGTGACAGCCAATTGATCAATGAATTAAGTTAACAGGCGGGATATGTAGTTATTTGTATATTTTGTTCAATTTGAATAAGATCATTTTTATTTTCATATTATCATTTTTATTAGGAGGTAGGACACGACGGTATTCCCGTCCGATTTGAGGAGTCTGACTGGGGAAGTACCTCCACCCTACAGAATACCACGGCTATAATAACCTCGTGTTGTGTTCCCGACGGTGAGTAGGGTAGCCAGAGCTCACTGCAGAGTTTTTGTGCTGTCAGTGGGAAGACCAAAAGCTTGTCCTGATTTTGTGTTCTGCACTGAAGGCACATAAAATCTCTGTTCTTACAGGGTCGGCAGCACGGATGTGACTCCACTGGTGTTACACGCGTTCATAGATCACGGTAACCACTTTCCATCAGGTGGGCCGTATGCTTGTCTGCCACCTAAGTAGTATATAAAAAATAGATCAATTAGAATACAGATGTGAAATATGGGCAAAAATATAACCTTGATCTAGTTTGTCACGCACCATGCGATCCATTAGTTTATACCTAGTACCTACCTAAGTTTCTGATTTACCACCTTCACTTCTTCTTGATCTTTTGATGATTTGCCACCTTCACTATAAACGTAATATTTAAATGTACTGATTTTGTATACATCAATGTCTTATATGTATTGTTACGAGCACGGGGTACAATTAAATGCCGTTTACTCAACGAAGAGATTTATTAGCTCACCACAAACTAGGCAATTAAATCACTAGTACACACAGTACTCTTTAACATTTCCAGTCACTCAGTAGTTCACAGTAGTCCACAGTCGTTGCTCAGGTCGCAGGTAGAATCTTCTTCGGTCGCTTAGGTTCGCTGTGTTCGTTATCGATCTCAAAGACAGAATGAATGGTGTAGCTATGCGATCGTGTTTTTATACCTCTCAATTAGGAGGGTCAAATCGTCTAGAAAATTCGCGAGCGATAAATACCTACTTTCCTTTGATGTTGCCGCCGTCGCTAACCTTCGAGTTCATTCTCGATATTTACCTATTGTTTGTTTTTATTCAGTAGGTACTCGTAGGTAGGTTGTGACTTTTGTAGATGATTCTAGATTTTTCTATGCCAATCGGTAGAGTACCTCGTCACTAACAATGCGTTTTTATTTCTTGAAGATTCGATTATTAGTTTTCTAGATATCGACGTCCGTCGTAACTGTAAGGAAAAGGGCTTGTCAAAGACAAGCCGGTCGGAATCTGTTCTTTTTTATATATATAAGATACATCAATTAGACTTCGCCTTGCCTGATGGTAAGCTGAAGGCAGTCTCAGAAAAGAGGGTCACCTTTACTTACACATACCATGTGACAATGGTGACACTCAGCTTGACGGCCTCATCATATGCTTTTTCACGCCCCGCTTAAAGGACCCGGGATTGTAGGAAGAAGGAAACACGTGAGTTGGTAATGAATTCCAGGCCTTAATGGTGCGACAAAGCAAACCCTTCACACAAAAAACAAAACAACAAACAAAACCTAGTACTAAGGTTGAAGTTAAACTTAGATACCATCAAGTAAAAATTTTATTTATAAATTAAATCATTTATAACAATACATTTGTCCAAAATTGCAATGAAGAGAACCACTGTAACCGTGAGCTTTACAACATTCGTTTCTTTCTCGAGGAATTATGCCGCAGAAATTGTCACAAGGTGGAACACGAACTGCATTAGCAGCGTCGATGGAGACATCCATTACACACGCAACGATCAAAAGTAAAAGGCCAATTTTGTTAACGACAGCCATTTTTCTTCTTCTTTGAATTTTTGTTTTATTTTGAGCAAAATGTCCTTAGATCACGGGAGCGGTACTGATACTGCGTACTTGTAGCATTTGTTGCTGTTTATATTACTCAGTTGACACAATGTGTGTTGTTTTTATGCATTCAAAGTATTATTTGTTTAGTTTTCCTCATAGGGTAGGTACCACAGTTTACTGGCCAGTTAATTTAATAAAAATCTGAAACAACTAGTGTGCTGACTTTTCTTATAGATTTAGGTAGGAAAAATCAACACCCCCGACCTGAACCCGCGGTTTCACGACCGGTGCCTTCCAGTGGGAATACTCTGACCAGTTGAGCTATCAGGACACTGGACAAACTGGATATTTAAAATTCTCCTATACATACGTCTTGGGGTAACCCTGAAGTGAAGCAGTCTACCGAATGTCTAACGAACTAATAAAAACAATGAATGACGTTACAATCATTTTTAAAAGTCCTTGCTGCGGTCTTCCCATGCGCCTACAATATGGGGTTCTTCAAAAGGGGCATTAGGAGGTTTCTTCAGGGTCGGCAGCGCTGGTGTTGCACAAGTCCATAGGCAAGGGCAACCACTTCCTATCAGGTAGGCCGTGTGCTTGTTTGCCACCTAAGTGGTTTAAAAAAAAAGTACTGTGTCACATACATTTAATTTTGAAGCAATTAGATAGCTAACTTTTCCTATCGATTTTCTGTAGGAGAATTATAATGTATATTTATAGGATGTGTAAAATAGAAATAAATAAATAAATAAATGAAAAAAAATCCACTAGTCGAAGAACAAGCCTATCTACCCTCCGTGGGATTATAAACTTTTATCCTCTTATTTTAAAGGTGGGTTTTATAGACAATTGGTTATCCTATTAGGTATCTAGTTGCAACAATATTATTGTGTGACTAAAGAAATTTAAGGACAATTAAAAAGCCCTTCATCGTACATACATTAACCAAAACAGATCAGCAGAGTCGGATGCTCTCCTTTCACCCCTACACAAGATTAGAATCTATCTATTTAGATTAAATATCCCTATATATATAGGACTGAAGCAGATGGTGGGCTGGGGTGCTATCCTCTACCTACCCCAGTGATATGAAGAAATTCAGTTTACATGGCTCTTAAAACTATTGACCGCTGGATCTTCACACTAGGATTCCCTGTGTCATGAAGATCAGTCCTCTTTCCTGAGATACAATAAATTCAACTGAATATGTTTAGATTAAATTTCCATATTATCAAAGTAATTGTTAACACTATTATTTTATATTTTTATTTAACGCGTGTGTATGTATGAGTGTGTGAGTATGTGTGAATGTGTGGATGTGTGTCTGTGTGTGTGTGTGTGTGTTTGTGAATGTGTGGTACGTGAGACAAGGCGAGTGTTATGTTATTTGGATATGTGTATAAGTTCTTCAGTAGTTCTGTAATCCATATCTAAGAGCCAATCGTTAATTCTCGATTTGCAGCAGTATCTAGTTATTCCAAGTAGGTTCCACACATATATAATCAGCTTGGACACCCATCAATTTATTTATCTATCAATGACCGCCATAACACCTAGTCGTCTGCCTTCCGTATAAAGTCTATCTGAGCTGCCTTTTCCAAGCTGTCAGAACATCTAACTGGGGACCATCCGTAATTGTTTACACTAACCCGCCACTGTTGATGTCAATGTGACTACATTGTGAGTTACTTAGGTCAGCCTCGTGATCGGAATTTTCAACGAGTGATATCCATATCGACTAAAAATATCTAATTTTTATCTATACTTTTTACCTGTTGGTCTAGGCAAATTCACTGATTGTCTCTGGTTCTGTGCATCTACCAACTATAGAGATCTAAGTAATGGCCGATCAATATTCTTATTAGGATAACAGTTGTAACCGGGAAACTTCCCCTAGCTACTCCACCGGTTCGCCCAGGTAAGAGCTGAGGAACTGAGACTCTAAGAATACCTCAGGGCGCCTTTTTCATCAGAGACAGTGTGTGTGCGTGTTCCAGATACCTTCAATGAAACGACCTTAGGTAGTACATACATATATTTGAACAAAAAAACACAGAATTTACAGATAGGTAAGTAGGTAGGTACAACAGAATATGTAGTTTGCCTGTACGCATCCCTCGTAGCACGCACAGCTGATCTTGTTACAATTACCCAGAGTTACAATAAAATATTAAGATAGATAAGAGAATATGATAAGGCCGTCAAGCTGAGTGTCACCATTGTCACACGGTATGTGTAAGTAATGGTGACCCTCTTTTCTGGGATTTTGCCTTCAGCTTACCATCAGGCAAGGCGAAGTCCAATTGACGTGCCCTATATAAAAAAAAAAAAAAAAAAAAAAGATAGGTACATAAAAAGATAATTAGAGGAATGAATACAATGATATGAATATACTGAAATGCTAATTAATATTAGCATTATTTCTAGCGACATCTATCGTCAACTTAGAAAACCAAACACCACAACACAACAGGTGATCAATGAAGATTCACTGCAATCCTCTTAGATGTCGCCACAGGCACATCCCAAATATATTGCAACTATCAATTGTGTTACTTTATAAAAAAATAACACACAAACATTCCGGCGCTACACAGTCACCAAAATATGTAGCCGCAGGGAATCTTTCGGTGTGCTTCAGTATTGGAAGCGGAACAGACGTATTATCCACTTCCCCCGAGGGTGATCCTTATAAACCCTCGCGGGCCTAAGATCAGCCCTTTCACCGTCGACTCCAATACTGTGCGGACCTTGCACCCTGCGGGTACACACGAGGATTAGGTAAGAGTTGATGTCTTTTTACCTTGTGTGCTTATTTTCCTTTTTAATTTAAGGTGGCTTAATAGCAGTATGAAAGTGTCGTGTTTTAATTTAATCCTATAGCCAGGTGATGACCGATGCTTATTGTTATTTTTCACTTTTGGTGACACGTCACGTTCATGCTGCTACTGCTAAGCTCTTCCAGGCATAACCTTGCTTTTTACGTGAGCAAGGTGTGCCGTATTTTAAATGTCCATACAATATGTTATATGGATGGCTGATCCCATGTCACACGTGCGTGTGACGGGGCAAGGCCCTAAGATGGATGCTGTTTATTACGTGAACAGTATCCATCACCTGTTAGTGTAATTTTCCCTGCAATGCAATTGCAAGGCTTATTTTATTTTCTTTGGCTGTGTTCCCTATGCTTGTCAAAAGGACATTGACCTTTGCGACCATTATCCACATGGTCATGCACCTTGGGTGTTTTATTTCTACGCATCTGCATTTGCTGTTCGAAATGCTGTGGACTGTACTTATAGCGAATCACTTTTTACACCACGTGCCTGGGGGTAGCTTGATCACCTGCATTCTGCCTGCTGCCTGCCACGCCCACACTTGCAGTATGTTCATTCGACATACTGAAAGCTTTGCTCGCATTTTCCAGGAGACGCTGAACGAGTCACGCGGCGGTGAAAGTCAGCGCGTCACGTGTCAGGGGACAGCAGCTAAGTGCCGCCTCCTACACTTCTCTGCGGGCTGTTCTTACTGTTTCTACGGCAGTTCTTACTGTTTCTACGTACGTCCTACGACTCACTGTAGATGTAACGACTTCTTCAAAAATCAATTACAATTGTTCTCAATTTCAATAATTTTTTATTTATCTCTGTCTCACCCGCTAACCAGGTATATAGACTCATCTATTTTATCTCAATATTACTTTAACTCATTTCCCTTAACCTCACTCATAACAAATTATAAAACTTAAAAATGTTACAGCTACTTATTCTTGATTTTGCTAACTAAATAAATATATCTAACAGTAAAAAATGCTGTAGTCAATTATAACTCGTTTATTAGTAATAGCTTCTTTAGCATTTAAAACACTAAAATTGGAAAAAATTAACTAGGATACTTTTATGACTTAAATTAACCTGGGTCAGTCTAAAGACAATAGGAATATTATCTTTACTTAAATCATGTCACCTTAGTGCTAAATAAATAATACAACTCCAGTACAAATCCAATAACCCAACCATATATTTTATACCACCCCAACTATTGTAAAATTAACAAAACAACATACACCTACTTCGAACAAAAAAAAATACACTTCTGAAAATTTTATTTTGTTTTGAATTGACTACTTTTTCTTATTTTTGTCATTATTGTAGTGGAACTCGTTTAGTAATTTGTAAATGATGCTTATTTAGCTGAAATATCTTTACGGTATGTGAGGAATGTCACAGTTTGTATGTTGTATGATGTAGTAACATGATCTGATATTTTCGGTAGCGGCAGCAGTAAGCATTCTAAAAGAAAGGTATCTGGCAAAATTATATAGGTATATAACAAAAGAAGAGACCGGCTGTCTATAGCGAGTAGCTGATGAATTATCTGCAATTATATTCTATTGCTAATTTTCACAGGTTTGATAAACATTAAACCTATACATACATACATACATATAAGCACGCCTTCATCCCCGGAGGGTTAGGCACATTTCACCAATCATTGAGTTCGGTCTTACATAATAGGGGGTGAGCCTATTGCCGTCTTTCGGACACTATTATTGACTCAAGTCTGGGCTGTATATATCTGTCTGATATTTAACAGCCCCATCCCTTAGTCGCCTTGTACGACACCGCATGGGAAGAGATGGGATGGTCCAAATTCTACTTTGCCGGGAACCACGCGGCATTTATGATAAAGTAAATTTGAAATTTACTCTTGATAATTTTCAAAGTGAACAACAGTATAACCTGGAATCGGAAAGCCCCTGTATGTCAGTGTTTGATTTTAATGTTGTATGAACATTGTTTAAGAGGAAAAATATTAAAACAGACAATGTGTTATTCTAGATAGTAGTAGCCTCGAGATAGTAGGTAGTGGAGCGTAATATCGCACAATATCAACAAACTTATGCCTACATTATATTGAGGTTATATACCAGTAGATAGTGGAGTGTATGATCGTACAAAATAAACAATAATATATATGTTAAGATTATAAACCAATTGTTATCTCATGTGTCCTAACTAAACATTATATAAAACATTTGTTTTAACAAAGTATCACGCAAACACTGCTGAATTAATTTATGCGGGATGCAAACTTTTATAAATTGCGGGAGCGGCAGCGGGAGCGACGAAGGATCGCAAGCCAAGCTGCCCGCGTACGAAGGCAACTCGGGCATCGGAGGTCTATGAACGACCTCCGCCCCCCATGAGCGCAGGCCTGGGGGTGACTGGTGGAGCCGCCTGTCACCCTGACAGAAGCAGGCCACGGTGGCGGCGCGCCTGTCGCGCCTCCCCGTTTCCGGGGTCTAGTCGGGGACTCTGTAGTCCCCCCACACCCGAGGAGAGGGCCAAATCGTGAGAGATGGCCCTGAGTCGGCCGGGGTGCGAAGGATATGCCTGTCAACCTCACCTTCGGCAACCAAAACGACCCACAGGCGGCGTGCGTTTTAGGCGGTTCGAGTCCGAATTAACCTCTTCCACCGGCTCCGGTGGGTAGGTTATACGTGTTTTGCGCACGTAAAAAAAAAAACTTTTATAAATTGAAACAGTCACGAACAAAAACAAAATGGCAAAACAAAAGTATTTATCAGAATATCTAATCAATACTTTTAATCATCATGATCAGTATGAAATCAAATAATTTTTTATATATTAGTCTACATTTTGAGATATCGAAGTGGATTTTCTAGTACAAATAAGAATAAAAAGTATATTTGCCAAAAAAAATATAATAATTGTAATAAAAAGTTCGCCAAAATAGCCATTTTTCCTTATATGAAGAAATGTTTACTCTGCGTCAAGTTTTGCATTTCATATAAACAATCGACATTGATAACATAACATAAACTCACGCCTATATCCCCGAAGTGGTAGGCAGAGGTGCTAGCACCCATATTTCGCCAGTTTATGTTTAGGTCCCAATATAATAGGTGGCGAGCCTATTGCCATTAACCGAGCACTTATAAACCTGCGATAAATACACACATAACTTCGAAAAGCATCAAAAAGTCATTGGTGTGTGCCATGGTTAAACCTGGGATTGAACCCGAGACCTCGTCTCAGCAGTCCATTACCCATACCACTAGGCTACCGCGGTATTTTACAGCCATACCGACATTGATACAGCATTAAAATCATACTTTCGTAAATATAAGACAATATTTTTGTCTAGTGATTTCACATTTACGATAAGTCAACTAGAGCCGACTGGTGCTTACTTGCATATTGAAATAAGACGCCCGACGCAGTGCCTACAGTGCCTGAGACTCAACCTCACCTCAATCCACACTGAGGTAAATAAATTCATAGAATCTGTACACACCGACTATTTTAGGCTTTTCGAAGTTGGTCGCTGAAAATTATTCAGATAGTTGAAATTACCATTCTAAAATAGTATGACATAGGATTATTATGTTTAAAATGGATTAATATCAGAAAATTAGAAACCGGGTACGACACAACTAATCCAAGGACACAAAGACTATAATGAAACTTGACACGAATTTAATCATATGAACTACTAGCTGACTCGCCCCCGGTTCGCCTGTGACATGTTTAGAAACCTCATATCACCCCTTCAAGTCCGTATTTTTTTAGGCTACAAATAATGTATGGAAATCTGCTGGATTAGTTGACATTTATTATCACTGCTCCGCTCTCTCAAGTAGTAGCGTGATAACATATATCCTAAAACTTTTGTTGATAAACGCACTATTCATTACATAAATATTTTTCAATTTGAACAAGTACTTCCTGAGATTAGTGTGTTCAAACAAACAAACATACAAACTCTTTAGCTTTTTAATATTAATATAGATGAATGAGTATTGTACTAATGTATGAATGACAGCCTCTGTGGCGTGGCGGTAGTGAACGCGACTGCTACGCAGGAGGCGCGGCTTCGATCCCCGCTCAGTGCAAATATTTGTATGCATGAATATGGGTATTTGCATTGGTCTGGGTGTTCCTATGTATAATATGTATGTATTTACAAAAAAAAAAAAGTATTTAAGTATGTTTATCCGTATTCTAGATTCCATAACACAAGCTAGTTAACTATGCTTACCATGGGTCTAGTAGATAGCGTTGTGTACAATGTTGTAGAATATTATATTATTATATATTATTATATTATATTATGATGAATGAGTAGTTTTCTTATGGTTTTAAAGTGATAAGTAAATCTAAAAGAACTGAAACTTGAAAGGGATAGCGATTCATAATTCATGTTTTAAACAAATTTCTACATTACTACGATTCGCATATCGGTGAGTAGTGTAGTCAGAGCTCACTGGAAATTTTTTGTGCTGTCAGTGGCATGACCAAAGGCTTGTCCTGCTTTGTCCTCTACACTGACGGCACAAAATCTCTGTTCTTACAGGGTCGGCAGCACGGATGTGACTCCACTGGTGTTACACACGTTCATAGGTCATGGTAACCAGTTTCCATCAGGTGGTCCGTGTGCTTGTCTGCCACCTAAGTTGTATAAAATAGTAATAAAAAAAACCTAATTTTGTCCGGCTGAATATACTGATAACGCGATAGTTTTAAGGTTAGTCTTATGACTAAAATATAATACTTTCAAAGCGATGTGATGCAAATATTAGCGCAAATATATTTCATACAATTGATTCACTAAAGATTTTCTGCTAGAAAATGGTAAATAGAATCTACAATGTATTGTTTACCTGGCAAGCAGAGCAATTTGAATAATACATCTATTTTCTTCCTATAAACAGAAAATTCGTTCACCTCCTAGCGGATGTATCACAGTTCTGCAATACAGGACCACTAATGGAGATTTCGAACAGCCTCAAGTGTTTCACACAAATATGAACAAGAAAGAAATGTACAGCCACCTTAATTGCTTGTATACTTGTAGGTATAGTAACTTGAATATGTGAAGCAAATTCTGAGAGCAACTTTACTATGGTGGTTTTTTGTATTTTTTGTATCGCCTAAACCATTCCGTAACAGGTCTCGTGCCTCTAATACATCACCTTCATCTAATCTTGCATTTAAGGCGTACACCTTGGAGTCTGTTATTTGCTTACATCTTTCTTCATTTCAGGTTATTTTATAGGGCTTTTATGAAAACGCCAGAGCTTTGTCCGTCAACTGACTTGCAGTTAAGATTGTGAAGTTAGCTTCATCCTGACAATCTTGGAGGGGCTCCCAATACGAATACAGTTATATGTATTATTCAACAGTAACTTACTCTAGCTTTTAGTTTAGAAAATGTTCAGAACCATAGTACTACAATTTACATATATTCTGCACTTGCCAGGCAAACACCTATCTGGATTACCTGTCGTGGCACCGGCGACCTCCGGAGTGGCGTCTCTTACATCTGTACACGAAGAGAATATTCAAAAGCTTTGGCGTACCTATGACAGACCTTAATTCGAACAACAACCTTAGATAAGCCGCTTTGTACTATATTATTTGAACCCAAAAATGAGCTGCATAAAACACTTCACATCGTTTGCCCAGAATTGTCATACTTTCGATCCCCGGAGACGTTCACCAATGCTAGGTACAGGTATGTCTTCCGAAAATAATCAAATGAAACTTCCTCAGCCTTCTAAATTTACAACTGTTGGTTCTAATTGTATATAATTAACATAACATATATAATAGGCTGACTGTATCCAGAGTGCGTCTATTAGCGAACGCGTGCAAGTAGGTGCAAATAGCAGCCTTGCATCGATCGTAAACAACAGCCGGTTTACACTCTGCACTTACTATTTTTTGCCACCGACGAAACTTATTTATATTTCTGTTTGATATGTATTTATAATTATAATTATTGTTGATTATATAAATTAAATTTAATGTACACTCACACCTAAGATAAACCTATGCGGGTTTTATGGGAGCTTCTATGAGATGAACTAATGTAATACTATTGAAATAGACTATTTATACTGTAGATTGATGGCACTTGGTGGAATTTGTTGTTACACATATTGATAACTCACTTGTACTTTTCCACATTACCGGATGCCGTAAGGCGAAACCGGTCAGGTGTAATAAGCAATAAAGTAATGTGGAAAAGTACAAGTGAGTTATCAATATGTGTAACTATTGAAATAAATAAAATAAAAAATGTGAGAAGTATGTTTCGAATGACCTTGAAAAATTATTGTAAATTTTCTATTATAGGGATTCCGATTTTCCTTATGATTTTTCATGATTCTTAGTGAAAAAGTAATGAACATTCATCCATTCGTCCATTCAATCAAACTTTGACATTTATAATATAATTAGAATTTAGAGTCGTAAATGACAATATAATTTACTTAAATCATTTTGTAATTCATAAAATATATTATATTATTCCCCTGCATAAATTACTTACTTTAACAGACCGAAATGTAACTCAAATTATTTTCAGCTGGCATTAACAAAAATAACACTAAAACACAATTAAAACAAGTACATGAATAATAAGCCCATCACTCAGACGGAGAAGTTTTATCCTTATATACTTACTACAATAATTTGTTTTGAAAGAAGTAACAAAGCTTGACTAAAACAGTTCAAATGTTGAAATTCTTTTTAATTTTCCATCAAGTTGTTACTAAAAACGACATTAAGTAGAACATAGTAAAATAAATCAGAACTCATTTCATTACATTTATAAATTGTTGAAGCGATTACTATTACCTACTTACTTTTTTATATTTCGAAGAGTTCAATCCAGAAGCAGTTTTGAACCACAATTAGTAGTTCGTAAAAAAACAGTACATGGATCAGTCATTATAATAATAAAAAATACTTTATTTAGCATTATCACCTTACAGTTTGTAATTTGTAACCAAAAAAAAATACTACCAAAATAACATGTTATACTCTTAAGGCAACAAGCAAAATTTGAAACTGATATCAGATGAAAAACATCTACCAGAAGAAATAAAAAATTATTCATTAAATGAAGCTTTGTAAGTAAAGTCGACGTTAAAGAACTACGTACCTACCTCATTTTTATTCAAGTACAGAATTTAGAAGTAGCAAATTAATTATTGGAAAACTGACTGTCACTATTAATAATGCAACTTGAAATGCTACATCACTAGATGACAAAATGGTTGCATTTATTGATCATGCTAAACCGCTGATAGTAGATAAAATCAGTAGTAAAAATCTGCCTGAGGCCTGAACCGATTCAGATTTCTATCTAATATGACAGAAAAAACTGAATCGGTACATACATACATACATACATATAGTCACGCCTTTATCCCCGGAGGATTAGGCAGAGGTGAATTAACACCGACATTTCACCAATCATTGAATTCTATCTTAATCGATTTGAATAATAATAATCTCTTCTACAAATATATTTATATAAGCGAGAAAGCATGGTGTTATCTTGCTAATTGTATAATTCTTATTTGCGCATTTAGTGTTCCATAACATTATTGTTACTATAATTTGTATTACTCCGTCTATTTCAATAATGAACCCTGTATAATATACACTTAATTTACATAATGTTCAAGTGTGTGAACTTGCACAGTGTAGTGTGAAAGTGGTATGTACACTTAATTAAGAGCACAAGGAGTGAAGTTAGAGTACGTGCTTACATTCAAGGAGGTTTTGTACCTAATGAACTTATATGAATGAACTTATATAAAGTACTGTTACTAGCTGTGCAACACCTTTTGTACTTATTCGATTCTATTTTACTATCTCATCATCACACCTCTCGTCCTTGTCTCTCTCAACTTTTTCTTATTGCTCAGCTCCTGAGAGCCATGCTTAGAATATAGCTTAATCGTTTCTCCAAAAACTGTACTATCAAATAGCAAAAGATGTTTTTAAAACGCACTCACCCAAGACTAGACTGTTCAAACAAACGAACAAACTCTAGAAAGTTTGTATGAGAAAATTGTTGCTCAGCACAA
This sequence comes from Eilema griseolum, assembly GCA_963662185.1. Lineage (NCBI taxonomy): Eukaryota > Metazoa > Arthropoda > Insecta > Lepidoptera > Erebidae > Eilema > Eilema griseolum. The sequence continues at coordinate 7,813,749 of OY759245.1, read as the reverse complement.
TCTAGTGGTAGCAAGCTGAAATTATTCGGCACAAATGCTCCGTTTCTATTCTTATCGTATGCTTTTAATGGCGAAACACTGTGAACAGACTTATAAATACAATATATTAATTCTTTAAAAAAATATCTTTTATTTAAGGATTGTGGAGTTATTTTATACTGTAAGGACATTAACTCATATTTAGTTCAAAATCTAAAGGCTGACCTTCAAAATATCGAAGTTTAACCGCATCGAAGACAGACGTAAATAGAGCCAACTGAGGTAGGAAAAAGGATCGGAGGATGATTCTAAAAGCTGACCTGGTAGTAGATGACTCACAAAATGACTTATTTAACCGCTGGTAATTACTTGAGGTATACAATAACAAATAATAAGGAAAATAAGTTCTCAATAAAATGAAACCTAACTTTCCAGAAAACAAGAGTTGTCCTTAAATGTCATACTCATATATGTTAGAAATGATATTAAAAATTTTATCGTGACTGACACTGATTTAGCATAAATACATACATACATAAATACAAATAATCACGCCTTTATACCCAAAGGGCATAAAGGCGGAATTAGTCATTAGGCAGAGGTGAATTAATACCCCCAAATTATTTCAATTTTGCGGTATTTATTTCAGTAGTATTTATTTAAATATAACATTTTAAGGGTTTATAGGTATATTTTAAATATCATAATATTGATTGTTTTAACACTCCATCTCTTCCTATGCTGTGCTGTACAAGGTGACTAAGGGATAAGGCAGTTTAACATCAGACAGATATATACAGCCCAGACTCCGCCTCGGGTGCATGCCTTGAGTCAATAATAGTGCCCGGAAAACGGCCATAGGCTCACTCCCTATTACGTAGGGCACGCCGTAGTAGCGGCGGTAAGGCCCATCATGTGGGAATGGCTAGAGAGGCCACACAGCAGCGACGAAGGATCGCAAGCCAAGCTACCCACGTACGAAGGCATCTCGGGCGGCGGAGGTCGATGAATGACCACCGCCCCTCATAAGCACAGGTTTGGGGGTGACGGGTGGAGCCACCTGTCACCCTGGCAGAAACAGGCTGCGGTGGTAGCACGCCTAGCGCTCCTCCCCATTTCCGGGGACGCGTTGGAGACTCTGTGGTCTCCACACCCGATGAGAGGGCCAGATTGAGAAAGATGGCCCTGGGTCGATCGGGTTGCGAGGGATATGCGTGTTAACCTCACCTTCGGCAACCAAAAACGACACACAGGCGTCGTGCGTTTTGGTCCGTTCGAGTCCGACATAACCTCTCCCACTGGATTCGGGGATGGGGGTACGTGGGGACTTTTCGCACGTAAAAAAAACCTCTATTACGTGGAACATAATCCAATGATTGTGGAAATCTGGGTGTTAATTATTCACCTCTGCATAACCCGCCGGGGATAATGGTATGATTCCATATATATATGTATATAGTATAAGATAGTACAATAGTTATGTTTCTACATGGGAGATATAAAAAAATACGTAGATATTTAAATTTAACGAATAATATTTAAACTAAAAAAAATTTGCATCCTTCATGTTTGTTCGCAATGGGTGTAAATAAGGTCGTATAGTAGCTAACAGAATAGACAAACTGACAATTTTATTTCAATTTAATATAAAAAAGACACATAAGTATCTTGATCTTTCGTTGGTTCAAACTCTATCCTTACATGTTGAATCATTGCTCTTACTTCATGACATAGATATTCAGGCCGCAGAAAATGACACATGTATAACTCATCGATCTAGTTTCCACAGAGTAGATGTTTCCTCAAGCTGTAGGCTTATAAAAAGGAAAAAGTTTTATGGAGCTTCAGTACAGTTTGTGTATTCTAAAGATATTCTTCTCAAGAAATAATCAAACGATTTCTACAAAAATGGCCATCACTAATAAAATCGCCGTCTTACTTCTGATTGCTGCGTGTGTGATGGTAATCACAGTCGACATTGCTAACGCAGTCCATGTTGGACCCTGCGACCAGGTCTGCAGACGTACTGTTCCTGAACAACATGAGTGCTGCAGGGCTCACGGATACCGTGGTTCCTCCAATTGTCGAAACGGGCAAATGCAGTGTTATTAACTTGCTGCAGTAAATAGGTAATATTTTTGTATACCTTTTTATTGACATATTATCTGTTGATGTTATTACCAAAGAAAAAAACTTCTCTTAAATAGCAGAAATTGTTTTAGTGAAATTTCATGTGTTAGAATAGGTCTGAATTTATTGAAAATATGTAAAACATAACATAACACACTTAGCTAATATAAATATAAAAAATATGAATGACAATAAATAATATCTCCCTGGCCATTCAGACAGGAAACGCTGCCAGCCTGATGGGCGAGGTTTTTAATATATTATACGTTGATGTGACTTGATCTTTCGGATCAGAAATTTAAATATATTTATTTGAATTTGAATTAAGATTTATTTTAAAATGTAATAAAATAAACAATATAATAATAATACTTTATTTTAATTTTTTTTCAGGCGAAGATCTCAGTTTATTATGGATCAAAATTATAGAGTAACAAAACTGCAGCAATGCCTAAACAACTTTAAAATAATTTTCTTTTTCTGTTTACAATATTTTGGAATCTGTCACTGAAATTAATAAATATTATACTTTCAACAAAGCATTTTCATTTCATTTTCTACTGATTTATCAAAGCTGGCACAAGATCCTAACAAATAGTTCATGAGGACATACAGCAACTGTTAGATCATCATCATCATCATCATCATCATGTCAGTCACACATAGTCCACTGCTGAACATAGGCCTCTCCCACAGACTTCCAGAATGACCGATCTAAAGCAGCCCGCATCCAGCGCTTCCCGGCGACCTGCATGAGGTCATCTTTCCACCTGGCGGTTGGGCGTCCTACGCTACGTTTGCCCGTACGCGGCCGCCTTTCCAAAACTTTTTTGCTTCATCGGCCATCTGTTCTGCGCGCTATGTGTCCCGCCCATTGCTACTTCAACGAGCTAATCCGCTGGGCTACGTCGGTTACTTTTGTTCTCCTACGGATATCATGATAACTGCTAGATAATTCACTATAATAACATGAATATCGTGATGTGTTGTTGATGTGTACATTTAATACGGAGCATAAATTAGATTGGTTGGTCGGAACTTTCTATAAATTATAAGTAAGCACATACATGCATTGCTGAAATTGTTTTTAAACTATGTATGTTATTACGACAAAACCACACAATTGGGTACTAAAACGCAAAATACACACTTATGACTAAGAAATAGTTTACAGAAGACTAATTGTAATTTAATTGCCTAAATACTAACACAGGTATAGAAAAGTTAAAATATTATCTAATAAAGGTGATATAGGATGGGACACTCCCAGCCAGATGTATTATTGGTCTGAAAATGGTGGCTGGGATGGATATGACGCGGAAGTTGGAAGGCAGGAGACAATGGAGCACATTGGGAGACTGCGATAGGCAATTAATTGATTGATTGACAGGTGATATATTGCATATAGTCCGCATCTTCTGATTACATTCTCGCTACCATTTAAACCTATTTCAAAGATAAAAAGCTTATACGTGTTTTCTACACAATAAATCTAAACCCTGTGCCAAATGTAAGCCGGAACTGTTCAACATTTTGATTGTAACTGAGTCACAACATTCAAATATTCTCATAAACTTTCAAGCTTATAATATTAGCAAGAGTTTCAGGTCCTAAATATAATGTTGTGTAATAATATAGTTAGGAAACATGTTGATTTATTTAATTGTTTATACTGAGAAGTTGAATAACAAACACCCTGCAATTTATTATTCTCATTGGTTTGCGATTTATCTCATAGCGGAAAGTGTTCCACCCCCGTGAAATTGTAGCTCCACGTACACATTGCCTCCTAATGTTTAGCAACAAGGAAAACATGTATATTTATCTTTAACCCACTTTACTGAAAAAACACGGTATTTCCTGCGTTTTTTAAATAAAATTCTGCTTGTTTGGCACGCAACTGTGCTCTCGAGGAGTCTTGCTTTTTGATTTTTCTTTTGAGGCAGGTAATGTTTTACTAACATATTTATGCAATCAATGATTGAATTTCGGAAATCACTTTCTCATGTATTTATGTAGCTTGTGTGTATAGTGAGCAATATTCAAAACCTTTCTCTTAACACACCTTTCCGTAATAAATATAAAATTATCAGTTCAAAGATATGACAATATATTAACTATGGCGGAATGAGTTCTGTTCAATTTATTGCGTTTAATTTTCAAAGTAATACTGAAAATATGAAATAATAAAATTAATTATTTCTAGTATCAAACAGTCTCAAAAACCACAGCTTCAATAGCCTTTATTTGTAGCTACTTCAGTAGGTACCTTTATGAAATTGAGAGTTTTGGTCAAGAGCCAAAGTGCACAAGAGGAAATTAAGGAAAATGGAAAAAATCTTCCTTGAGGGAAACAATCTACTGAGCGACCGACAGTACGACTTTCCCCACCGTCGCTCTACCGGTGACTTTCTTGTGTATCTCACAAATCGGTGGGCGCAAGCCATCGAGAATCGGGGTGAGGCACTGGCGGTTAGCCTCGATATAAGGCCTTCGATCGGGTCTGGCACAACGGTCTTCTTACGAAGTTGCCGTACTATTGACTCCCTGAGAGACTATGCCAATGGATCGCCAGCTTTTTGACCAACAGAGGCATCCAAGCTGTCGTTGACGGCAGCTGCCCGGACCGCATGAACATAAACGCTGGTGACCCACAAGGCTCCGTGTTGTCTCCGACCCTGTTTCTGCTGCATTTCAATGACATGCTGTCTGATGGCTCCATTCATTGTTATGCGGACGACAGTACCGAGGATACGTGTTATATAGGTCGTGCAAATATCCCTCAGTCCGAGGTGGAGAAGAGTATTTGGAGGACAAGGTTAAGTTGGCATCGGGGAAATTTGGAGTACTTAACAGGGCGAAGCAGTACTTCACTGCGGGGCAGCAACTCCTACTTTATAAGGTACAGGTCCGGCCCCACATGGAGTATTGCTGTCACCTTTTTGCTGAACCGCCTGCATGCCAGCTTGGCCCCTTCGACTCGGTGCAAAGACGAGTATTGAGGCTGGTTGACAATCCTATAGTAGCAGGTAGTGTGGAACCTCTTAGCCTTAGGAGGGACTTTGCCTCGCTGTGTGTGTTCTACCACCTATACAATGGTTTGTGCTACATTCTATCATCACATCTCTCACCATAGGCAGTGAATTCATCCTCACACATGAGAGATTGAGATCACTCAACTGAGACTGTGCGCACTGTGCAAAGTTAAAGTTAAAGAAACTTCACCCCACGCACACGCAAGCTGTGGAATGACCTCTCTGCTGCGATTTTCCCAAGCACCTACAATATGGGGTTCTTCAAGAGGGGCATCAAAAGGTTTCTTCGTGATTGGTAGCGCGAGTGTGGCACCCCTAGTGTTGCATACGTCCATAGGCCATGGTAGCCACTTCCCATCAGGTGGGCCGTGTGCTTGTCTGCCACCTAAGTGGTATAAAAAAAATGTTGAACAAGCAGGCAAATTTCAAAATCAACCAACTATTTGTTTACATACATAATGTTCTCGGATTAAATTCACCGTTATTTGACACAGATAAACTCAGGTTTTATTTTGAACATTTTGGAAATAATATTTCCAAAATGTTTACAGTATCAATGGTATTTATGTTCAACTTATATAAAATAAAAAAAGACATACTAACAACCATTTTACAAAATAATATTTAAATGCGTCATGGGATTCCTCTGCACTGCGGCTAGGTGCTATTCATTCAGGTGATCTTTGACTAGGTGTTGCAAGTGGACTACACCGTTTTCATAAGCAAATAAAAAAATAAGCGGGTGAATTTAAACCTGTGGTATTCTTGTTATACTTTGGAACCATTTTAACTTAGTCAATTTACTGTGTAGCTTTACTTCTAATTCGTTACAGATATTTCTTATTTTCTGGATACGCTACTTAATGGCGTAACGTGACACCAAAACACAGTAACTATAAATAATATTGTGACCCATATATATTTAGATTTTACAGTACCAGATAACGGGTATAGCCTGTGGGACAAATCTGGCAATAAAAACTCGTGGCCGCTGTTTTTAATCACCAATAATTACAACGGCTGTAAGCAAATTATATCAGCAGTTAAAAACCCGTATCGGCCATTGAACGATAAAAGAACGCAAAATGAGTATTGAAACACGATGTTTTCTGTGTGCTTTTATGTGCTTTTTTCTGTGCTTTCTACAGAAAACTGGATGTTTTCTGGAGAAATCATAAAATTTTATTTTCTTTTCTTTCTTTTATAATTTTACACCTACAATGAACCGAACAGAGTGGAAATTAGCCAAGGAGGTATGCTTTTTTTGTGAGCACTGGAACCTCTCTGACTTTCATGAGTGGTTTTCCAGGAAAGCGTAAGAGTGTAAAATAAATATTGTTCAAACAGCACAACGCAAAATTATTTTTAAAAGACAGACTTGGTTTAATCAGTATCAAATAAACGGAATATTTACCATGTTTCATTGTTTTGAGTTTCCAATATTTCGGCGCTGTTGCAAGCACCATGATCACGGAGGAACTGGAGTAAAAAAAAAGACTTGTTTTAAACCTTTTTGTTTGCTTTCAATATCGAATTTCCTATCAACCCGAATCACTGAAGCTATATTATATTGCTAGTGGTAAAATTATAAGGAAAAAGCCTTCCTTTTACTTTTATTTTCTGCCAGATTTTTCTACATGAATTTTTGAAGAGGTTCCATAGCTGTTTAATCCTGGTTTGTAGCTAATATAAAAATAGGGACAAGGAAAATATCAACCTTTCGGTATTTTTACCAAGATAGAACCCATAAAGGAATAAACATAATATCTCAGATAGTCCAATTACCTACATAACGAAATTACAAAACTAAAACAGTATATCACGATGAACAAAAAAAGGACATTTTTTATATGTATAATAGTTATTTTAAATTTAATGGACAGACAACATCGATCCGCGTTGTTGCGCATCATTGTTGTGAAACATGGCGCCCAGCAATTTTGCCTAGTGGATACTTGGTCTCCAATAAACCTAAGCCTAAAGTAGTATCATATCTAGATCAGAAAAAACGAACATCTAAAACGTAACTACATACCAATGGCTTTGAAAATTCCACATCTCCTAAAAGAAATCTGGTGGTCTGGTGGTGCTGGATATTATATTTTAAGTTTCAATCTTTTTCAATAGTTTTTTTATACATCTTAGGTGGCAGATAAGCACACGGCCCACCTGATGGAAAGTGGTTACCATGACCTATGAACGTGTGGAACCAGTGGAGTCACATAATACTGAAACAAAAATTTATAGTATTTAGGTATCAATTACGTAAAAATCCAACAAAGACTTTGTATCCACCGTGTACTTAACTAAACCATATAGATCAAAGTAGCAATTCCCTTGATCTGAATTAATAATAATTTTTGCGGTGGCATGAGTGGAGGCCACATGTACTAGTGAGTGTTTGCAAGAGACTGTTGTCAGATAGAGCACATCCAGTGTGCGATCCATATCGAAAGTATACGAGTACTTGATATAGCATATCCCAATAAAAACTACATACATACATATAATCATGCCTTCATCCCCAAAGGGTTAGGCAGAGGTGAATTAACCCACATTTCACCTATTATTAAACTCGGTCTCACATAATAGGCCTATTGCCTTCATTCGGGCACCATTGTTGAATCGAGACATGATTCTGAGGCTGAGTCTGGGCTGTATATATCTGTCTGATGTTAAACAGTCCCTTAGTCGCATTGTACGATACCGCATGGGAATAGATGGGGTGGACCAAATTCTACTCTGCCGGGAACCACGCGGCATACATGCGGCAACCAAAAGTAACCTTTCATTATTTTTTTCACCGACAAACGTGGGGAACCTTCAAAAAGTGTCGTCGACGAATACGTCTGTGTTTTCTTCAATAATTTATAATGTATTAATTTAAATTACACACTACTTGAGGAATTGAGTAAAAATTTTGCGCTTGCTGCACGTATAGAATAGGTATACTTTACGGTTTTATTTTTATCAAAAGCAATTTGCTAAGAAAACTGAAATAATCAAGGTTGCCTGGAAGAAATCGCTTTAGCGATAAGGCCGCCCATTGTACATTGAACTGTATACACGCTACCTACTCGTCGTACTGTAAATCTGTTCGTGTACAATAAAGAATTATGTATCTATCTATCTATAATCATACTCATAATTTTATTGTCAAAAAGAGAAAACGAAAAAGCAGTATATAAATAATCATACTTAGTTTAATAGCAATCATGCTTAGTTAGAAACACAGTATATTTTCTTTTGTACGCAGTATATTCAACCAAAAACAAAACTGCTTTTAACACAAAAGACAATCACACAGTGTAACTGGGTAACCGTTTGTTTCATGAATAAGAACATGCTTGTTACTTCAACTGTTACTAAAAGTGGCGTTAAAGTAGGTTATTTCATTATCAATTAGATGTAGTTATAAGTTTGAATTTCACAAAGTAGGCCTTTACCTTTTATTTGAAGCTTTAAAAAATACATTGGTTTCTAATAAACGGAATATTAAATTTTATTGTTAACGTTATATAAGAAAGTTTCCACCCCAGCAAGTCTCCTTGTAATATGATAGAAATTACGAAGAACTGAGAGCAATTAAAATACCTAAGTCGATTAAAGATCATTCCAAACGTTTTTAAATGACAAAGGTAAGAACCAAATCATTTTTTCCAGTTAATTTGCTACATTTACCGGTTACCTGAATTTAAATTTAAAATGAATTACCTTAGCAAAATTCTAGAGTGAACACATTTTTAATTAAGAAATGTATAATGTGGAACTCGCGAGATATCTAAATAAATTAGAAACTCGTATTTGGTGAAAATGACTTCGAAAAGAAACCGAAAATATTTCTTTATGGAAAAGCTATCGAGCTTCACAACCAAAGGAAAAAGTAAGCACGTGAGAAGTATGTATCTACTTCCAGTTGGTGAGTTGGCAACGAAACAATTACTTGAATATTGGAAAACTAACTGATATAATTAATTGAACCATTGTAGCATATTGTGATCGAACACTCCAAGTTTCAATCAATTTTTAATTAGGCCGTTGTTGAATTAATTAACCTGAATAGACTTTTGTAATTATATCATTCTACTTCTGTATCCAGTCTGTTGTCTATCTATTTGTCTATATCATTTAATACCAGTCTACACTCCATGAACTGTATTTTAAGCAATCAAGTAGTTAAGAGACAGCTTATTGCTGGCAAGCATTTCTATTGTATTTTCACCTACTCCTAAATTTAGAGCAGCCCCATATCTTAGTCGATTTGTGCGAGATACGTTTCTTGCTCGCTTTATTACAATATTTTACTGCATATCAAATGCAGGCACACGGGCTCCTTTCTTCCATATCTTGGAAACGTACAACACAAACCTCTCCGATATTGAAATTTGTGTGTAGTCTTTTTTTTAAAAAGAATATTTGAATCGAAATTACTAATATTCCCCTTAACCCCTCCAGCTTAGCTAAATTGTTTGAGTTAGGAGTGGGTTCACGTCGGTAGTGTAATAGCCAGGATACGAACCCGGAACCTCTCGATCGTAAGGCCGACTCCTTAACCACTAAGCAACGGACGCTTGTCAAGATCTAAACTTCTTCTTTCTTTACTTAGAATCCTATTATTGCTATTTATCTTCTTTATTATTAATAATATACCATAATCTTCAATTTATTTAAAACACCCGCGATTTTTATAAAATATAATTTTATAATATTTATATTAGATGATACTGGTAAATGTATAACGTTCACTAAACGAATAAACTGCATTATATCCTAATATCATCATGTCTCATTTCATAAATAAATAGTTATCATCATATTGTTTAGTTTATTAACTAGTTCCACCAATATAATTATGGTCCTTGTCATTATAGTAGGATAATGTGTCTAAATTTTTGATAAATTATCTAGTTCTTGAATGAACATGGCAAACGTTTTATCTGTGCTGTCATAGTATACTTGTTTTATATTGCTTGTTGTGTATTTTATGTCGATTGAGCTGTAGCAGCAGAGGGTTCATGTATATTCATTGAAGTTCATTTTATTCATTGATTAATATGTACCTCGTGTCCTGACTCGGAGTCCTGCACAGCAGAGTTTTCCACGCCAGAGTAGCGTTATCTTCGCCTTCTTTGTCGCATCATTATGGAATTCATTACCAGCTCATGTGTTTCCTTCTTCCTACAGCCCCAGGTCTTATAATCGGGACGTGAAAAAGCATATGATGAGGTCATCAATCTGAGTGTCATCATTGTAATATGGTATATGGTGTATGTAATGGTCACCCTCTTTTTGAGATTTTACCTTCAGCTTAAATCAGGAGAAGCGAATCTAACTTGTACTTGACAATTAAAAAACTTAATTTAATGATACTTGAGCAGTTACAAAAGCTTAATTTAACTTGCCAATCACTGAGCACTGTAATTAAAATACCATTGAAACAAACCAGGAGCTTTGAATCAATCTAGAAAACGATTAAATATAAATTTTAATTACGGAACGAAAACAATCACATTACGCTTTCACGAAAACGACAAGAGTAGAAATGTCCGCCAAACATATATTTTAGAGAAATTATTTTTACAAGATTTAGACTGTGATGCAATTGAGAATTTTTACAAGAACAACCTAAAAACTAAGGACTTTGAATTTGGCACATTAAGTGGACGTTACTAAACTAATATGACTGTCAACATAATATAATAAACAAGTTGGGCAGGCTTGCATTAAAGGGTCAATGACAGTAGAAGAAGCTCGTAAAGAATGTGTATAGACAGACGCAAATAGCGGACTATTATGTCTACCTGCCCCGGCGAGAAAAAGGCTTGGTTCTTTATCCTTTACGTTAATCCCGGTCGCATCCGAAGTTATATATAGAATCATCAGAAGCTGTGTATAATGATATACTTAGGTCCATGGCCCGCTTATTCCAGTCTTACTCCATGTTTGGCTGAATTTCAACATTTTCCATGAAGTGACTGACACCTGACCTCCACAACCTATTGCAGCATTGGCGATATCAAAGTATTGAAGTTAGGTCAGTTGTTAAACGTGCATAACAGTTGTGTTCACTACCGCCTCGCCACAGAAGATGTCAAAAAGGCTTGATTATAAGAAATGTCATGTCGATAAACTTTTCACAACAAACAATATCAGTTTAACATACATAGAAAGGTTTTGTAGAATCAAAATGTCTCAATCAGGAGGACATTAAAAGTAATTTCAAAGGTCTTAAATTAAAATTAAGTTAAAGTGGAAGGCAATTTCATTTATCTAAATTATTATCTGAATGTTTGTATGAAACCATAAATAAAAATAATGTAGAAAACTTATCTGGAACTCGCGAGGTACCAATCCAAATTGGACTTTTATTTAGCTGAAGCGGCTTCGGAAAGAAATTGAAAATTGTTCTGCTTTACGAGCAAATCAGTGGAAAAAAGTCCAATCGCGGGTAGTATGAACCTACTTCCAATTAGAGAGTTGTCAAGTAGCGAAGCAATTATTGGAAAACTAAGTGATATAATTAATGGGGCCATTTTAGCACATTGTGATCGAACACTTGGAGTAACAATCAATTTTTAATTAGACCGTTGTGGAAGTAATGAAACTAAATTGAGTTATGTAACTTCGATGTTGTGTCCATTTTGTCGTTAAAAAGTTGCTGTATTTATACGTTTTATTGGTTTTGTATAGTTACCCAACCAAACCAAACCCCCGAAATTACAAGTAGTCCTGATAAATATTTTTAATTTACTTATTGTAGAAGAACAAGTACAGTTTAGGTAATATAAAATTAACTCCCTCATAAGTTACCGTCGTTTTTTCTTCGCAATCCTCTTTAGTCTAGTTTTCTTTAATTTCCCGTTAGCAGGTCCATAGCCACCTCCAGATTGAGAGGAGTAGAAACTACTTTACTCAAAGGCAAACTACTTTTTTTTATTTGTGGATGTATTTGATCAATCAATTAGATCCTTTGACAAACGTGACCAACCCACTGCCACTTCAGCCTGCTTATATACTGTGACCTATGTCGGTACTTTAGGATAAACTCGTTCTGAACTCTACTCTTCAGAGAAACTCCAAGCATAGCTCGCTCCACAGCCCGCTACGCGACTTTTCAGTTATGGACCAGCCCCACTGTAAGTATCTACGTTTCGCCAACGTAAGTCATAACAGGTAGGACGCACTGTTCAAAAACCTTTGTTTTAAGGCATAGCGGTAGAGGTGAAGAGAAGACTCGACGTAGTTTGAGAAATGCTGCCCAACCCAGCTGGATCCTTCTGGCTAGTTCTTTCTCGAAGTTGTTTTTACCGAGCTGGATAACTTGGCCCAGGTAGATATCTTTATGAACAACTTCGAGTGTCGCCCCTTCGATGGCAATCGGTCTTGGTGCAACATGCTCGTTGAACATAATTTTGAATTTATCTAAGTTTACACCGATGCCGACGCGTCGAGAAACTCCGTCTAGCCTATGCAGCATCTCGCACAGTTATTCTAACGATTCCGCTACTATGATAAAGTCGTCAGCGAACCGAAGATGTGAGACGTACTCACCGTTGATGTTTCGAAGAAATAATTACGCAAAAATATTAATATTGGAGAGGTATGCGTTGTACGTTTCCAAGATATGGAAGAGAGGAGCCCGTGTGCCTGCATTCTATATGCAGTATAATATTATAACAGGGCGAGGAAAAAACATCGATCGCACAAATCGACTAAGATATGGAGCTGCTCTCAATTCCAGAGTAGGTAAATATATATTTGAAAATGCCTGCTTGTCAGCAATATGCTATCGCTTTATTATTTGAGTGCTTAAAATACAGTTTATGGAGTGTAGACTGGTGTTAAATATATCTGATATAGACAAATAGATCGACAACAGACTGAATACAGAAGTAGAATGATATAATTACAAAAGTCTATTCAGGTTAATTAATTTAATAACGGCCTAATTAAAAATTGATTAAAACTCGAAGTGTTCGATCACAATATGCTACAATGGTTCAAATAATTATATCAGTTAGTTTTCCAATATTCAGTGATTGTTCCGTGAGTTGCCAACTCACCAACTGAAAGTAGATATGTATCTACGTACCTATGTACTTTCCACGTGCTAACTTTTTCCATTGGTTGTGAAGTTCGATAGCTTTTCCTTAAAGAAATATTTTCAGTGTCTTTTCGAAGCCATTTTCACCAAATACGAGTTTCTAATTTATTTATATATCTCGCGAGTTCCACATACTACATTTCTTTATCATAAATGTAAAAATTTGTTCGCTCTAGAATTTCGCTAAGGTAATCCATTTTAAATTCAAATTCAGGTACCCGGTAAAATGTCGCAAATTAATTGGAAAAAATGCTTTGGTTGTTTGTTGTCTGTTTGTTGTTTGTTGATTATCATTTAAAAACGTTTGGAATGATCTTAAATCGACTCAGGTATTTTATTTGATCTCAGTTTTTTGTAATTTCTATCATGTTACATGTTACAATCCACACATACTATGCGAAGTATGTGTGTATTGAGCTTGAGAGATAGAGTGAGAAATAGCATGATAAGAGAACGATGTGGAGTGATAGAAGATGTAGTGGTGTGAATTGAGAGAGGAATGTTGAGATGGTTCAGTCATGTTAAGAGAATGAATGAAAGAAGAATAACAAAACAGGTGTAAGAGGCGAGTGTAGATGGTACCGTCGGAAAGGAAAGACCTGGAAGAAGAGCAGGTCAAGAGAACCCTAAACCGACGAGCATGCATAAAGAATGTAATGAGAGTAAATGAAGCGAGAGTATTATTTATAGTTACTGTGTTTTGGTCACGTTACGCCACTAAGCACAAATAATAATCCAGAAAATAAGAAACATCTGTAGTAAATTAGAGGTGAAGCTTCACACTAAATTGACTGGGTTAAAACGCTCCTAAAGAATAATATTACAATAATATAATAATGGTTTAAAGTCACCAATTATTTTTTTATTTGCTTATAAAACGGTATAGTTCACTTTGAACACCTAGTCGAAAAGCACCTGCCTAAATAGCACCTAGCCGCTGCTGAGGAATTCCATGACGCATTTTAATTTTAATTTGTACAATGATTGTTAGTCTTTTATTGATACTGTAAATAACATTTCCAAATGAAAATATATTTAAAATAAAACTTGATTTTATCTGTGTAATTCAACAAAACGAATTTAACGTAATCCGAAAACATTATGTATGTAAACAAATAGTTTGTTGATTTTGAAATTTGCCGGTTTCTTCAACATTTTGTTGTCCATTTTCCTTAATTTCCTCTTGTACACTTTGGCTCTTGAACAAAACTCTCAATTTCTTGAATGTTCCTATTGAAGTAGGTGCAAATGAAGGCAGTTTGATACTAGAAATAATTAATTTTATTATTCCATATTTCCGCTATCACTTTGAAGATTAAATTCAACAAACTGAACAGAATTCATTCAGCCATAGTTAGGTATATTGCCATTCCTTTGACTTAACAATTTTATATTTATTACGGAAAGGTGTGTTAAGAGAAAGGTTTCGAATATTGCTCACTATACACACAAGCTACAAATTTACATGCGAAAGTGATTTCCGAAATTCAATCGTTGAAATATGTTAGTAAATCAATACCTGCCTAAAAAGAAAAATCAAAAAGCATGATTGCTCGAGAGCACCGTTGCGTGCCAAACAAGCAGGGTTTTATTTTAAAAAACACAGGAAATGCCGTTTTTTCAGCAAAGTGGGGTAAAGATAAACAGACATGTTTTCCTTCTTGCTAAACATTAGCAGGCAATGTGTACGTGGAGCTACAATTTCACGGGGGTGGAACACTTTCCGCTATGAGATAAATCTCATACCAATGAGAATAATAAATTTCAGGGTGTTTGTTATTCAACTTCCCAGTAAAAACAATTAAATAAATCAACATATTTCTTAGATGTATGTACCCAAACTCTTGTTAAAATTGTAAACTTCAATGTTTATGAGGATATTTGAATGTTATGACTCAGTCACACTTACAACGTTGAATAGTTCCGGCTTACATTTGGCACAGGGTTTAGATTGATTGTGTGGAAAACACACATAACATTTTTATCCCTGAAATAGGTTTTAATTGATTGCGAGAATAATTGATCTGAATGTAAACAGAAGCCGCAGGCTATATGCATCGTATCACATGTCAATCAATCAATTAATCATCCTATCGCAGTCCACTATAACTGAACATAGGTATCTCCCAATGTGTTCCATTGCCCCCTGCCTTCCAACTTCCGCAACAAATCTATCCCAACCACCATTTTCAGAATATCAATCCATGTGTCTGGGAGCATCTCACCTATATCACCTTTATTAGATAAGAATTTAACTTCTCCATATACATGTCCATTCATTTAGGCAATTAAATAACGGTCAGTCTTCTCTAAACTATTTCTTAATCATAAGTGTGTTTTGCGTTTTAGTACCCATGTTGGGCACACAACACGTTGCCGCGATGTTTGGACGATCGGTTAGACGATTTGTGGAATTACTAGAAGGGTTTGACTACAAATAAAACCACAACTGTATTCTGATCTCGATCGACCTCTTATTTAATATAAACATAACCTTTTATAATGGTCTCGGTAACGAAACCATATCGTGATCTAGAGCAATGGCACAATGCCATCTATCGCTGATCTACGAACTAAATTTTCTATTATAAAATTATACGCGATGCAGATAAGCTGCAAAGCGCCATCTATTGACAAGTTAACACAATTTTATATATGCAATTTTATTCCAACGAAATTAATACAAATATTCTTATTTAGTTTATTTTTAGGTTTATATTATATAATATTGAACATACTGCCCACCAAAGGACGTTATTGGCAACACGTCCTTTACAAACAATAAAAAGTACATATAATAAAACCTAACTTTATATTCTTGTAGCGTTAACTACTTACATTTGTATTACTTAACTATCTATTATACTTAATTAGTGAATTTAGTTAGGTACATTTTAAGTATTTAACGACTTGCAATACAATTGGGTTATTTGTGTTCAATGGGCAAGATACATAACTTGTTCGTCGGTCGTTTTATTGTTGAAGAATTAGTGCGTAGGGTAACTACACGTGTGACCTTATCATCACCTGGATGTTTTTCTAAAATACGACCCATCAACCAACGACTAGGGGGCAACGCATCTTCTTTTATGAGGACTATATCACCAATGTTTGGTTCTTTGGTCTTTGAAGACCATTTATATCTGTGCATTAAATTGCATAAATACTCTTGAGACCAACGTCTCCAGAATGACTGCACCATCCTCTGAACAAACTGCCAACGTGTTAAAGAATGTACATTTGAATTTTCGTAATTATTATACTCTGGTATCGTGACTAGCGGTTCACCGATTAGAAAGTGTCCAGGGGTCAAGGGCATACACTCTCCAGGATCACTTAGGTTCAAGACGCTCATTGGCCGCGAATTTAGGCACGCCTCTACTTGACTGAGAAGCGTCGCAAGCTCCTCGTAAGTAAGCGTCGCATCACCAACCACTCTCTTTAGGTGAAACTTGGTAGATTTCACCTCGGCTTCCCATAACCCACCAAAATTGGGAGCGTGGGGAGGAATGAAATGCCATTCAGTTTTATTTGCTTCTAAATGGTTTGCTATAGAAGCCTGATTTTGTACAATCTGCTGCAATTCCTTAGAAGCGCCGACAAATGTGGTACCATTATCGCTATACAACCTAGCGCAGTGGCCACGTCTAGACACAAAGCGTCTAAATGCCGCTGAAATGCCTGCGTACTCATGTCGCTTATTACCTCCAGGTGTAATGCTCGAGTCGACATACACACAAATAAGCAAATATAGCCTTTAAGTGAGTGGTGTCCACGTCCTTTAGTTGTTCGAATTTTAATAGGGCCAGCATAGTCTACTCCGCTGTACAGGAAAGGTCTAGCTGGTGTACTTCGCACGGATGGTAGATCACCCATTTTTTGAGCTTTAATAGTAGCTCTTTGCTTGGCACATATTACACACTTCCAAACGTGTTGTCTGACCAAATTTCTAACTCCGATTATCCAATAGGCTCTCCTTAAATAGTTCAGCATCAACTGAGGACCTCCATGCAGGGTCTTCATATGCGCGTCAGCTACTATCAGGTGGGTGAGATGCGCGTTTGTCGGCAACACTATTGGATGTTTCATATGCTCTTCTAATGACGACTTCTCTAGTCTACCTTCAGCTCTTATCAAGCCATTCTCATCGAGGTAAGGACACAGTGACTTCAGTTTGCTTGTCTTTATTTGTAAGCTTCCATTACTCTGTAGCTGGGCATATTCTTCAATAAATGCATCTTGTTGTGTTCTCCTTACACAACATTGCAATGCTTTATCTATTTCTCTGACCTGTAAATATTCTGTTTCATTTGTCCCCTTAGACAGAAATCGACGGCAATATGCAACTACTCTAATAAGCCTTGGCAACGAAGAAAATC
Organism: Eilema griseolum; assembly: GCA_963662185.1. Lineage (NCBI taxonomy): Eukaryota > Metazoa > Arthropoda > Insecta > Lepidoptera > Erebidae > Eilema > Eilema griseolum. The sequence continues at coordinate 7,796,122 of OY759245.1, read as the reverse complement.
TCTCAAATATTTCATGACTGTCCGGTATAACAGCAACATGAGCTTTAACAGCTTGCTCTAAATCCACGGTTAACTCCTCGGGCCTTTTATAGTGCATTATTGGGTTTTCTCTCAGGAACTGCGGACCCTTAAACCACAGTGGGTGTTCAAGGAATAAGCTGGGTAGTACTCCTCTTGACGCACAGTCTGCTGGATTTTCTGTAGTTGAGACGTGAAACCATTGAGAGGGCTGCAGTGTTGCCAAAATTTCGGATGTTCGATTTGCCACGAACGTTTTCCATTTGCTTGGATGACTATTCAACCAAGCTATAACAATGGTTGAGTCTGTCCAAGCGCTTATATTATTCGTTGAGATTTTCAAAACATCTGCTGTCTCCACTAACAACCTTGACAGCAGAACTGCTCCACATAGTTCTAAGCGAGGAATGCTTATTTGTTTTATCGGAGCAACTCTGGTTTTAGCAACTAACAAAGCAATCTTGACCCCACCTACGACGTCAATCATTCGCAAGTATACGACTGCTGAGTACGCTGCTTTGGACGCGTCACAAAATCCGTGAAGTTCTAATTTATCGCTCGAGTTTATGCCCAGCCAACGGGGTATACTGACTTGGCCAAGCAGAGATAGTTCCTGACGGTAAGTATTCCATTCTTGTGTTAATTCGTTGCTTAGTCTTTCATCCCAATTCAGGCCTGCGAGCCATAATTTCTGTATAAATATCTTTGCTAACACTACACTTGGAGCTAGCCACCCAAGAGGGTCAAATAACCGAGCTATATCAGAAATTACAACTCTTTTTGTTACAGGTGCACTTGTGAACGGCGGGAGATTCACCTTGTACTGGAAGGAATCCTTACTACGGTTCCAAGTAAGTCCTAATATTTTAATTATACTATCTATTTTGATTTCTACTTCTTTTCTCTCTTTAATAATTTCCTCATTATTATTAGTTTTTATTCTTTCAGCCTGCTTGCTTATTTTATCTTTGCTGAATGCATCTTCAGTCGCCTTTATCTCTATTGAGCGTATTCTATCTAAAATTTCTGTATTGTTACTGTTCCACTTTTGCAATAAAAATCCACCTTTTGCTAATAATTCTGTCATTTCCTTATACATCGTAATACCCTCTTCTACACTGTAACAGCCAGTCATTAAATCATCCATGTAGAAGCTATTTAATACTTTATCTACGGCGTTCGGGTAATTTTTACCTTCATCGTATGCTATTTGATGAAGTGTTTTAATTGCAAGATACGGAGCAGGTGCTGTACTAAAGGTGACTGTTAGCAGCTCGTAATCTTTAATTTCTTGTTTAGGACTGTCTCGCCAAAGTATACGTTGATATTTGGTGTCCTCTTCAGCTATTCTTATTTGACGGTACATCTTGATGATGTCTGCTACAAGACTGATCGGGTGAACTCTCCATCTCATTACTGTGTGTCTCAAATCAGCCTGTAGAGATGGACCTACCATTAGCGTATCGTTTAATGAAACACCCTGCCTATACTTTTCAGATGCATTGAATACAACCCGTACCTTTGTAGTAGATTTGTCGTTTCGTATCACTGCATGGTGAGGTAAGTAAGCCGCTACGACTTGTTTGTCATCGCCTTCCTGTACCGGTCTCATATGATTTAACTGTAAGTATTCATGCATTACTTCAGTGTATTGATCTTTAAGCTCTTTATTCTTTTCTAACCTCTTTTCTAATGACCTAAATCTATTTTCAGCTATTGAACGAGAATCCATAAAATGTGGATCTTTAATGCAGAATGGTAATCTGACTACGTACCTGCCATCATTTTGTCTACAGGTAGTGTCGCTATAAAACTCTTCACATTTTTGTTCCTGCGGGGTAAGTATCTTTGTGTTACTATTTTGTTCTTCAACCTCCCAGAATCGCTTGAGGAGGTCGTCTTCTTTTATTTGTGCATGCATTACGGTAATATCCCTATGTGTATAACCGGAACTATTATTTGGTCTACTTACAGTACCTGACAACACCCATCCTAAGTTAGTGTTCTGGGCGATCAGAGTACCCGATGGACTGCGCATTATGCCTTCCTTCAGGATGCAGCTATAGATATCTGCCCCTAATAATATGTCAATTTTATTAGACTTATTGAACTGTGGATCAGCTAACTCGAGAGTTGCTATATCAACCCACTCGAGGAGACCTTTATTTATGCTTAGCTCGGGAAGGTAGGAAGTTATCTTGCTCAATACGTAGGCTGTTATTTCTATTTTGAACTGTGGATCTATACGCGACTGAATATTGAAATGTACTATGTACCTTGCAATGGTTGATCTATTACCTAATCCTGACACAACTCCTTGAACAGGAATTTTAGCTAGTCTTAAGTATTGGACTGTGGCCTCAGTAATGAAGCAAGCCTTAGAGCCTTGATCTACTAAAGCTCTTACTACGTGTAACTCCCCCGTCTTGGACTCGGCATTTATTAGCGCAGTGGCTAATAAAACCTGTCGGGGAATGGCAGACACGCAGGAGACTACATGACTAGTACTAACTATTGAGCTAATACAATCATTTGTCGAATTCGCTGGAGCGGCCTTATCTTCCCTTGCTGACTCGCCACTTATATGCAGTAAAGAATGATGTCGTTTTTGACACAGTTTACAATGTGTTTTATTTTTGCAGTTGTATACATTGTGGTTCTTACCCAAACAATTAAAACAAAGCTTATTTTTTGCAACAAATTCACGTCTGACTTCTATTGTTTGTTTTGCGAACTTTTTACAAAAACAAACTTTATGTGACTCAGTGCAATATTCGCAACGCATGCTGCCAGAACTCATTGCCACCATGGATTTGGGGGCATGTGAACTGGTGCCCTGGTGAACTCTTTTTGGTTCGATACATTCCAACGCGCGAAAACGATTCTCTAAAAACGTGGCAAATTGTTCGTAGGTAGACAATTCATTATTATCATAAGTGTTTGCGCTTAACTCCCATTGTTTTCGCGTTTCGGGATCTAACTTAAAGGCAACGATATGGATGATGATAGGGTCCCATGTAGATACGTCAACCTTTAAATTTGTGAGAGCACTAAGACAATCATTCGTTGTATCCAACAAATCCTTAATACCGGTTGCTGCTTCAACTGACATACGTTTCTGACTTAGAAATTTTTTCAAAATGCAACTTGCTATATATTTTTTATTGTTATATCTTTTTTCTAGATTAGCCCAACACTGGGTGTAATTTAATTCGGAAATTTCCTTATGCCTAACAAACTGTTCAGCTTCACCGGTAAGATGTAATTTTAAATAATGCATTTTGTAAACTTTATCTAAGCTATCATTTCTATCTACAAGTGACAAAAATAAATCTCGAAATGTCGTCCATTCATTATATTTACCACTAAAGGTAGGAATGCTAATTTTAACAAGTTTTGCTGGTAAACTTTTAGAATTTGAACTCTCTTTGCTAAGGGACGGTTCAGAGACACTACTTGATTTACATTTATTTAATAATGTCCTTAGTAAACATTTATAGGATACATAAGAGTCCTCAGTAGCATCATACATTTGCACAAGCTTTTCCGTTTCTAACTTCTCATGATTTTCATATAACTTTGTATTAGCTTCTTGAAACTTAGCCCAATCTTTCTCCAGTAACTCGAGCCTTGTTTCCATATACTCTATAGTTAGCCTATCCTTAGGGCTCTTTTTAAAATTAATCAGTCCCTTTTGGATAATTGTTTGAATATTTTTCAACACTTGCACTAATCCCTCCATTTCTAAAATATTTTGCAAGTTACAAAACTCCACAAGTTTGAAAAATTTACAAAATTTTTACAAGTGTTTGAAATATAATATCACTATAATAAAAAAATGGGCACAGGCTCCGCGTTCCCTCGTTTTTTCTAAAATTATGCTAAGTCTAACATGCACACATATTAATAAACCAATAAACTTAAATTCTACTAAGTCCTTGAAATCTGGAGAGAACTATTTTCTAAGTACAATTCAAATTGATATTAAAGTTTCCAAGTAACAAATTCCAATTGAATTCTTACACTTCACTTAAATTTTACTAAGTCTTTCAAATTTGAAATAATTATTTTCCAAGTTGAAGTTTCTCAATTAATTGTCTATGTTAAAATCTTCATGTAAATAAAATTCAAATTAGCACTGCACTAAATTTGTAGTAGTAGTAAAATGTACTCACAGTTTTGAGTTGCACTGACTCACTTCAACATTCGTAATTGGCGCCTTCTGGTTCGGTTTCCGTTCACAAACGCCAGATGGCGCTTCTGCTTGGCTCAGTCACACCGGTGTTTACTTCTGTTGAAAACTGTGTACTCTTGCGCAGCGATCCACTGCGAGTATCACAGTATGAGCGAGCTAACCGTAGCTTCGCTGGTACCATAAAAATCGATGTGGACCATATGTTGGGCACACAACACGTTGCCGCGATGTTTGGACGATCGGTTAGACGATTTGAGGAATTACTAGAAGGGTTTGACTACAAATAAAACCACAACTGTATTCTGATCTCGATCGACCTCTTATTTAATATAAACATAACCTTTTATAATGGTCTCGGTAACGAAACCATATCGTGATCTAGAGCAATGGCACAATGCCATCTATCGCTGATCTACGAACTAAATTTTCTATTATAAAATTATACGCGATGCAGATAAGCTGCAAAGCGCCATCTATTGACAAGTTAACACAACTTTATATATGCAATTTTATTCCAACGAAATTAATACAAATATTCTTATTTAGTTTATTTTTAGGTTTATATTATATAATATTGAACAACCCAATTGTGTGGTTTTGTCGTAACATTGGTAGTTTAAAAACAATACCAGGCAATGCATGTACGTACTAACTTAAAATTCATAGGAAGTTCCGACCAACCGATCTAATTTATGGTCTGATAAATCCCAATATAATTAGTTTCCATACTAGATGCGCGCCCAGTAACAGAATCTTCTCAACTCAGCTTTTGGCTGAATTTTTAGAATATAAATTGACAATATACATTGTCCTCATTGCCCCGTTTCAAAAATACATCCCGTGTGGACACATTATGCTTTTTCGCCAAAAAAGTTTATTTATTTAACAATGATTCTGAATGGTAAATGCTGGGGCACATCACACGGTGTGTCCCCAGCCTTACTATTCATTATAAAAGTAATGAAGAGTAGACGTACAAAAGTTGTGGCCTCACGTCTGCAACGCATCCGAAACATCGGCAAAATTATAAAGTTTCATGATTTAATCGCGAAAGTACCGAAGCGTACCAGTAGTTGCAAGTCCTCGTGAACCATGTGTAAGGGTGGTGTGCTAGCTTTGATAAATCAGTAGAAAGTGAAATAAAATGATTTGTTGAAAGTATAATATTTATTAGTGTCAGTGACAGATTCCAAAATATTGTTAATTTACAGTAAAATATATGATTTTAAAGTTGTTGAGACGTTGCTGCAGTTATGTAATTCTATACTTTTGATCCATAATAAACTGTGATCTTCGCCTGAAATATAATTAAAATAAATTAATATTACTATATTGTTTACTTTATTACATTTTTAAATACAACGTAATTCAAATTCAAATAAAAACTATTAAATTTCTGATCTGAAAGATCAAGTCACATCAACGTCCCCTCGCCCAAATGTGTCCATCAGTCTGGCAGCGTTTCCCCTCTGAATGGCCAGGGAGATATTCTTTATTTTCATTCAAATAATTTACCTATGTAATACTTATATTTACTATGATTTTTTTGAAAATACTTATTTAAGTATTACATAGGTATTTTCAAAAAAATCAGACCTATTCACACACATGTAATTTCATTGAAAGCGTTTCTGCAATTTTAAAAAAAAAATTCTTTGTTAATAATCAACAGATAATATGTCAATAAAAAGTTATACAAAATAATACCTATTGACTGCAGCAAGTTAATAACACTGCATTTGCCCGTTTCGACAATTGGAGGAACCACGGTATCCGTGAGCCCTGCAGCACTCATGTTGTTCAGGAACAGTACGTCTGCAGACCTGGTCGCAGGGTCCAACATGGACTGCATTAGCAATGTCGACTGTGATTACCATCACACACGCAGCAATCAGAAGTAAGACGGCGATTTTATTAGTGATGGCCATTTTTGTAGAAATTGTTTGATTGTTTCTTGAGAAGAATATCTTTAGAATACACAAACTGTACTGAAGCTCCATAAAACTTTTTCCTATTTATAAGCCTACAGCTTGAGGAAACATCTACTCCGTGTAAACTAGAGCGATGAGTTATACATGTGTCATTTTCTGCGGCCTGAATATCTATGTCATGAAGTAAGGGCAATGATTCAATATGTAAGGATAGAGTTTGAAAGATCAAGATACTTATGTGCCTTATTCATATTAAATTGAAAAAAGTTGTCAGTTTGAATATTCTATTAGCTGAGGCGGGGGCTATTACAGGTTTTATGTATATGAAGACTTTATTCACACCCATTGCGAACAAATATGAAGAAGCCAATAATTTTAATTTAAACATTATTATTTAAATTTAAATACATGGGTTATCCACGATTTTTATATATCTCCCATGTAGAAAAATAACTATTGTACAATCTTATACTACGTACACTACGTACTACTACGTAAATACTATGTACATATAATCATGTCATTATAATCCCATAGGGTTAAGCAAAGGTGAATTAACACCCACATTTCCCCAATCATTATATTCTCTTCCACGTAATAGGGTCGAGCCTATTGCCGTTTCCCGGGCACTATTGTTGACTCAAGTCATGCATCTGAGGCGGAGGCTTTGCTGCGTATATCTGTCTGATGTTAAACTGCTCTATCCCTTAGTCGCCCTTAGTCGCCTTGTAGAACACATCATGGGAGAGTTGGGGTGGAAAAAGAATCAATATGATATTATTATATAAGGCCCTAAATTGATACATTTAAATGTAACAGACTGAAATATTTGTCAGAAAATAGAAATTATATGTATTAATTTCACTTCGGGTATAAAGGCGTGATTATATGTATGTATTTATGCTAAATTGAAGTCAGTCACGATAAAAATCCAACATAACATAAACTCTCGCCTATATCCCCGAAGGGGTAGGCAGAGGTACAAGCACCCACTTTACGCCAGTTTATAATTAGGCCCCAATGTAATAAGTGGCAAGCCTATTGCCATTAACCGCGCACTTATAAACCTGCGATAAATACACACATAACTTCGAAAAGCATCGAAAAGTCATTGGTGTGTACCATGGTAAAACCTGGGATCGAACCCGAGACCTCGTCTCAGCAGTCCATTACCCATACCACTATCTAACAACAAAATCTAACAAACACAAATAAACATATGTAACATAATATATTAGACATTTAAGGACAACTCTTGTTTTCTGGAAAGTTAGGTTTTCCTTTTCTTGAGCACTTATTTTCCTTATTATTTGTTATTATGCACCGCAAGTAATTACCAACGGTTAGATTATTCACTTTAAAAGTCATCTACTACCAAGTCAGCCTTTAGAATCATCCTCCAAGAATTTCTCCTTACTCAGGATTTAGGTTATTAACTAAATATGACTTTATGTCCTTACCGTATAAAATAATACCTACGATTCTTTAAAAAAAAAAATTTGCAAGCATCGGAATTTAAGTTCTACGTGGCGTTAATATACTTAACAAAAAATTGAACAGATATTATATCAATAAATTATCAATAGGTACTAACAATTATACCTCAATATAATTTTTTTAAGTTGCTTTATAAATTACATAGCAACGATTTTTTTCACTCTATTTTACACCTTATAGATTTTTTTATAAATAAAATGTATAATTAAAGTACTGCCCTATCAAATGTATTAGAATTTCCTCTTTTTATAAACTTCCTAATTTTTTTTCTTTCTTCGTTTTAATCTTACCCATAGCATGCTTCTAACTTTTATATTCTCTTATCTCTTTATATCTTGCACCTACCTCAATTTATTTATGCAATAAACACCCTAATTGAAGGAAATATACATATTCATTCACAGCATACAAATATAATTATGCACTGATCGGGAATCAAACGCACGACCTCTGCATTAGTAGCCAGGCGCTCTGTCACTACGCCACAGAGGTCTGTTTTTTTTTGTACCATCAGTGCTGAAAACGAAACAGGACAAGCCCTTGGCCTTCCCACTGATAGCACAAAACTTCCAGTGAGCGCTGGCTACCCTACTCACTCCCGGAAACACAACATGAGGTTATTATTGCCTCGGACTGCTCAATTAGGAAGGGAATACAGTCACATCCTACCTTCTTGACAATGTGTGACCTAACTGTCAATATATGCATGTATACGTCAACTTGTACGAAAGTAGTAGATATTTTATACCCTGTGTTTTAGTGCCACTTACTACGTCTATAGTTTGTGTTTAGTCTGAAAGAACCATAAATTCAGTACTATTTCTATTTCCACGTGTATATTTTCTTTTAACCAGAAAGCAGTTAAAATCTTTTATTATGCGTAGGTATATGTAATATAGATACATACATATAATCACGTCTTTGTCCCCGGAGGGTTAGGCAGAGGCACACCCACATTTCACCAATTATTGAACTCGGTTCCACGTCCTATTACGTGTGAGCCTATTTTTTTATTTATTTTTTTTATACCACTTAGTTGGCAGACAAGCACACGGCCCAGCTGATGGAAAGTAGTTACCGTGGCCTATGGACGTCTGTAACACCAGAGGAGTCACAGTCGCGCTGCCAACCCTGTAAGTACAGAGTTTCTGTGCCGTCAGTAGAAGACAAATCAGGACAAGCCTTTAGTCTTCCCACTGACGGCACAAATTCTCCAGTGAGCTCTGGCTACCCTACTCACCGCTGGGAACACAACACGAAGTTATTATAACCGCGGTATTCTGTAGGGCGGAGGTACTTCCCCAGTCGCACTGCTCAATCGGGCAGATATACCGCCGTGTCCTACCTCCTGCCATGGCATTGCCTTATTCCGGGCACCATTGTCAAATTCAAATTCAAATGCTTTATTGTGAAACATAGGTACAAAGATGGTCTTTTACATAATTTGATCAGCTATGTTCAGCCATATCGGCTTACAATATTTTGTGAGAAAATTATTAATTAATTACAAATTATCATACATTAAATTGAAATTACACTTAAATATATCATTTATACCAGTCATGTCATATCATATAATCTTTTTAATAGTCATTCTTATCAATTTTTATTCAAGTGTTTGGTCTTCTAAAAATTCATCTATATTGTAATAGCATTTCGCTACTAGCAGCTTGTGCATTTTGCTTTAAATATATTTACTGTCTTTACATTTCTGATATGTATTGGAATCTTATTAAAAATGCGTTGCGCTATACAGAATACACTTTGATGAAGTAGTTTTTTGTTACTTTTCGCCATTCGTAATTTGTCTTTGTGACGATCTCTTGTGCGGAATTCAAACAAGTTGATATTTAATTTTACGAAAACAGCAGTTTCATATGTAAATAGCGACGGCATTGTTAATAAATTTAGGCTAATAAAATGTGGTCTGCATGACTGAATTTGCTTTAAATTGCACATACTCCTAATACAACGTTTCTGAGCTCTGAGGACTATTTCTCTTTCAGTGGAATTACCCCAGAATATGATTTCAAATCGCAAAGTAGCAGCAGCATGTCCATGGTATGCTGTCAATAGTGTTGCATCATTTACTATGTATCTTATCTTATATAGAACATATGAAAATTGATTCAATTTTTTACATACATGTTCGATATGCTGCTTCCAATTTACTTGATTGTCAACAAGGTATATACACCTAAGAACTTAGTTACATTAATTTCTTCAATAATTGTAGTTTGATATGAAATATGAAGTGAACTCGGAGATAATCTTTGTCTGAAATTCATAATTTTTGTTTTGTCCAAATTAATAACTAATTCATTTTTATTTAACCAGTCAATAATAGATGTCAAAAATATATTAATGTCCTGTTCTATAATAGTCAAATCCTAATAATCAAAACTTACAGCACCATTGACTCAAGCCATGCATCTGAGGCTGAGTCTGGGATGTATATATCTGTTTACTGTTAAACAGCCCTATCCCTTAATCGTCTTGTACGACACCGAATGGAAAGAGATGTAGTGGTCCAAATTGTACACTACCGGGAACCATCCGGCTTATATGTACATATTAAACGTATAATATATGAAAGAGCCCAGAAATAGCGAACTAAATTAAGAGCACAAGCGACGAAATTAAAATTTACGGTTACATTCAAGAGGAAAATTCTGTATGCAATAAACTTGTATGAATGAGCTTTACAATAAGAAATATTTATACCAGGCAACTGGAGCAGTTCATGAACGTATAAAAAGTAAAAGACTTTACTGCAAAATTTTATGTTTAACAAGTTAATGCCTGCGGCTTCTGTTACCCCTCCCTGGTCTCATAGGAACCTACTCCGGGAATAAAAAATCTTTGATTATTATTATTTATAATTCAATTCCATTCAATATATTTTATTGCGAATTAAGGGTATAAATATAAAGGTGTTACAATTATTACATCTGGTTCCACCATACTTCAGCCAGATTGTCATGCAATGCATGAAGTTATTATTATGCGATTATTTACATAATTATTATGACATACTGTATAATGTTAAATTTTAATGCCTGAAATTATTATTTTGACCTACTAATGAATGTGACATTTGTATGCCGTCTGGTTGAGTATGGTGATACTATCACAACAACTATGAACATCAATGTATATACCCATATTTCGCAAATTATGAATAAATGAAATGAAATGAAATAATGTCACATAACTTATTGACAATAGTACATAACCTTCATCAATTATAAATTAACAATTAATAAAATATTTCATGTCAAGATTTTAGCTGTCTGTACTTTTGTGTTCAACATAATAATCACTTTCAAGCAGCATAATAACATTGAATTAGTCAAATAGTCAAATAAAATTACAAAATACTTATTTCAATACAAATAAGAATGTCAACATTTAAATTTCATTTAATATTTTGCTTCACATCTAGTGTTTTGTCATTTAAATAATCATTTCCTATAATCTATTGCTATTGTAACTTTCAACCAGATCAGCCGTTAGAGCGCTATCGAATAACAAATATTCAAACACCTTAGTCCTCTGGCAGGATAAGATATGAAAAATATAAGTATCTACATTTTAATAGACTATTTAGACTAAGTAGACTTAGTAAATGTTTGTAAATATCCTAAAAATGCCCGCTGTGATTCTTGGCGGGGTCTTCTCAGGTCGGGGCCGCGTTTCGAACATGTGTTCCATTTGCTAAACTAGTCTTTCATATTTCTTTTTATATTGTCGTTTTGTAAGTGCCGATGTAATGGTATATGCAGAATAAATGATTTTTGACTTTGACTTTAATAAATATTCTACAACATTCTACATAACGCTATCCGGACCCACGATAAGCATAGCTTAACTAGCTTGTGTTATGGAATCTAGAATACTAATAAACATACTTAAATTCATTTTTTTTAAATACATACATATTACACATAGGAACACCCTGACCAATGCAAATACAATAATTTGCACTGAGCGGGGATTGAACCTGCACCTACTGTGAAGCGGTTGTGTTCACTACCGCCACGCCAGAAGTTACATACGAATTGTTTTTAAACAAACATTTTGTTTAAAATTTTAGTCAATTTTTTTTAATCGAAATATAGCTATTTACTATTAATCACATTACATATCAAAACAATTCAACTGTCTAGCGTTAAATCCTATACGTCGTCGTCACAAACAAAACAATGTTAAAAACTATTTTAATCAACAAATTGAAGAATAGATGGGGTCACATTGGTGAGTGAACTATTCAATTTGGTGTCAACTTCACACTGGACCCGTGAAATAATGCCTATGTGCACTTCACTTAATACTTAACCACTATGTTTTGATCATTCGAGAATTTAAAGGAGTCTTTTGAATCGAATGACATTCGATTTTTTGGATAGGACGATCAATTTTAATAACCGTTTGACCTAGATCTAATATTTTAATAGCTTGGTTAGTATTAATAAACATTGACTCATTAATGAAAAATAATATAGTGAGATTGACTAAGTTGGTTGTTAATACTTCGATTTAAAGTTAATGAAACAGTCTCAGTGAAGCACTTAGATACGACTTTTTCGCAGTTCTCATAGTTTAACCCCGATTATCGGGATAGAAAGCGTACTGCAGCGCTTTTAACGTTTTAAGTACTTTAATAAACTTCAAGTACTTTGTTAGCGCCATTTCCACGTAAAACTTAAAAGTCTTCTACTGATAACTGTTTCATTTTATACAACTATAATCTTACTTCCCTAAGCCAACAATTTTCTTCTCAAAACGCGGATAGCAGAAATGTTTTTACCTGACTGTAGAAGAAGGATTTTTTTTCTTTCTTTACATTAATTATGAGGGTGTTTTAAGTAAAATAACATTATACTACCTTTTTATTTAGGATAACAAAACTACTGTAAATTACATATTCATTATTACTTTTGAAAGCTCGTGATTATTTCTGGACTAGAATATCGATGGAACAAAAATAGATTATTCCTATTAATAATATTTTGTATTAATATTATAACTGGCTCTAAGAAATTGCACATATGTTATTTCTAAGCATCTAATATCATACGTAAATCTGAAATATTCGTCACTCAATTATCTTCATGTGCGTGGAATTTTTTATGACCAGTTTCTGGTTCGTTTCTGTCTACAAGTTTCCTTATATTGTTTAGTTGCAAGAAATTATGAACATTTTCTAGTTCTATTTTCTTTCTAAAATATTGGGCACATTCAAAAGGTTACCAATTCTCTGACGCAAAAATCCGTAGACGCAATTTTTTTATATATAGAACACGTCAATTAGACTTCGCCTTACCTGATGGTAAGCTGAAGGCAAAGTCTCAGAAAAGAGGGCCACCATTACTTACACATACCGTGTGATAATGGTGAAACTCAGCTTGACGGTCTCATCATATGCTTTTTCACGCCCCGCTTAAAGGACCCTGGACTGTAGGAAGAGGGATTTAAGCATTCCTGTACAAGTGTTCGACAATATTCTCTTATCGACTCTCTCAAATATATATCAGTTGAAGTGCGAGTACCTTGCAATTTATTGTTCTCTTTGGTTTGATATGTGGTTACACAGTTAAAAGTACACGATTTTGTGACATTGTCGCACGGATTGAATGCTAACATTTTGCAAAAAGGAAAACACGTATGCTTTTTCGTCTCACTTTGTCCATGAAAATGAAACACTTCCTATGTTTCCTTTTTCATAAATACGTGCTTCAGATTAATCTACAAGGAGTCTAGAAGGCTTTACTTTACTTATCCATACAGTTTACTAAAAATTATAAAGGTACACACACGTAACGGACCATGGCTACCGATTGGGCCTATATAAATCAATAACGAGTTCTACAAATTTCTAGCACATGTTATCGACCACCCTTGTATGCATAAAAATTGTGAAGTAATATCTGAGGTCTCACCAACTGACCCATTCTCTGCAGTTATAGTTTCGTATCGATAAATTGCAAATATAAAATGCATTTTAAGCCGAAGCCACCACGTACTTACTCCGAATAATCCGTTGGAAAATATCGACCAACCAATCTGGTGTAAGCGCTGATAAATCCCAATGTAATAAGTGTCTGTACTAGAAGGGTGCCAAATAACCGACAGTTTTCTAAAATCTGAGAACGGATGCTCTTGGCAGAAATCTCTTCGCACAAAATTGGCGGAAGTTTTTCTGAATAATACATTGACAATATTTGTGCTTACATTCTCTTTTATACTTGAAAGTACAATTTTTGTTATGTTTCCTTTTTTATAATAGTTTTTATAGTATTATTTAATAGAGAAGAAACATTTGACGCAGTATTTTAAAAAAAATCTGAGTTTTAATTATGTTTGTTGCGGCACGCTATGATGGAAGTTTTGACACGACTGGTTTTTGTCGTTTTCTCTTTTTTGATACGCTTAATATTGGACAACAAACTGTTAGACGAATAACTAAAAAAAAATGTGGCGAGACTGGCATAGAAGAAAATAAACTTTACACACCAAAGAAAGCAAAACCAGTCGTGTCAAAACGGCCATCATAGTGTGCCGCAACTATAGTCATAATTCTTATTTAGTCTTTTCATAAACTGACCGGTGTCTTCATTCATCTCTAGTTGCAGTTATCTCAACATTACCTTCCTTCTTAACCATATCATCATTCACCCAGTCCATTCACTTCATTTTAGGTCTCCTTCTCCCCTAGTAGAAATCCATTTTCATATTTAGTGCTTTCCGTGCAAGCAAAAAAGAAGCAAAACAGCTGCTTTTGTTTTTATTTTTTAGGTGATGTTTACCTGTCTGAACACTTTCAGTGTAACATTGTCTTGTTTTACCTATAATATAAGTTGTTTAACAGCAATTCACAGCTGAATAACCCTCTTAGTGCTTAAAGGTCCCGGGTACAAACCTACCACATTACGAGCCGGACGCCGTTAATGCACTCTGCGGCACAGGTTAGTTCCTTCTGTTCCCTTTTCACCACATCTTTTACATAGATCTCGTCCTGTCTCGGATTAATTGTTAAATAAAAACACAACCTTGTATTTTATATCAGATCTTGTAGATCAAATAGCAAGTAAAATGAAAACAAATCTTTGCACTAGAAAATACTAAACTTGTTTTCAATTATTTATTATTGCTATTTATTATTCATATAAATAATTTTTGTATACGGACTTGCCTATGCTATTAATAATATCAGTGTTCAATTCCAAAATATTGTTATTTTAACTTGTAAATTTTTTGTTATAGATAGCTATATAATGTTATATTGGCTGTGATTGAAATATTAGTAAACTTTGGTAAATTAAAACTCAGCTGGGTACGGTAAATATTTGTAATGTATATGTTATCAGAGAGGTGGTTAGCAAGTGATGTACTTAAACACACTTGGCTTATAATACGAGTACTTAGGTACTTATTAGTTGATGCTATCATTGGTCGTCAAACATTATCATTTAGTCGCGTCATATCATGTCATTTTGATATCAAGACATATTTCTGATCCTTATTGAGTCATTGATATAGATTACTACTATAGTATTGAGCGATGATCAATCTGTAAAAATACACTTAATTTGAATTATGTATTACATACATACATATAGTCACGGCTTTTTCCCCGGAGGGTTAGGTAGAGGTGAATTAACACCCACATTTCACTAATCATTAAATTCCGTCCCATATGATAGGGGGTGAGCCTTTGATTTCTTCCGGGCACTATTGTTGACTCAGACATTCATCTGAGGCTGCTTCTGGGCTGTATAGATTTATATGATGTTAAAACAGCCTAGCTTTGTACGACGGAAGAGATGGGGTGGTCCTAACTCTAATCTGGCGGGAACTTTATTAGTAGTAATATTAGATTCTATTAATTAATCTACTTTGCAACAAAACTAAGAAAGAAAAACACTTACACAAAAAAATTAATTCAGACTGTATTCATTTCGAACTAGCTAATACCCGCGGTTGTGCTCGTGTGGAATTTTGTTCCAGTTCCCGCAACCTATGGGAACCTATTCCCGGAATGAAGAGTAGTCCATGTGTTTTGCCACATACTATAAGACCGACTAAAACGCACACCGTCTATTGGTAGTAGGTTGCCGGAGGTAAGATTTGCAGAGACATATTTCTCGTACCACTGCCGGCTGTTGGACGTTGAAATAAATAAAACCTGAACTTACTAAACTTAGGCAATAGTAAATGCTTTTACCTCTATATTCAAGCTATTTAAAAACATTTCATTTCTCCGTAACAACTAGAGGAAGCACGATATCCGTGAGCTCTGCAACATTCATGGTGTTCAGGAACAGAGCGGCTGCAGACCTGTTCACAGGCTCCAACATGAACAGTCCGAACTGCACTAGCAATGTCGACTGTGATAACCATCACACACGCAGCGATCAGAAGCAAGAGAGCGAATTTATTGACGTCGGCCATTTTTATAGTCGAAATTTTCTGAGAAAGAATCAATTCTTTAACAGAATATCTTTAAAACACAGAATTTGTACTGTTGCTCCACCAAAACTTTTTCTTATTTATAAGGCTAAAGCTTGAGGAACATTTAAATTTAAATTTAATTCTTTATTGCACACACACAGTACAGAGATCATAAATACAAACATTCCAAAGAAAATGTACAAAGGCGAGCTTAACTCAAAATGAGTTCTCTCCCAGCAAACCTTTGAGTACCAAAGAAGCATATAGTAATGAAGGGGGATGTGAAGTGTATCTACTACATCTACTTTGTGAGAACTGGTTCGATGAGCAGGTAATATTTGTATCAATTTATGCACAGCATCATAAGGAAAAATATTACTATTATTAAGCTAAGTATGAGGATAACATTTGTTCTGTTGTAAAATGTGCGCTGGGTTTTTTATTGGCAACTTATTTTCCTTATTGTTTGTTATTATAAACTGAATGAAATGGGAAATGGGTGTGATTAGTATTTTGTTATACCACTTAGGTGGCAGACAAGCACACGGCTCACCAAAGATCCATCAAATGGTTGTCTGGAAGAGATCGCAGTCCGCGATAAGTTTGCCTATTGTACCTACTACTGTGAACTTTGTTGATATTTATTTTGTGTTGATTATCGGTGTACAATAAAGTTATATTCATTCATTCATTCATTTATCCGCATTCTAGAACCCATATTACAAGCTACTAACAGCGTCGTGTAGAATGTCCTAGTACTATATTTATTTATTACCAGCTGTTGCCCGCGGCTCCTCCCGCGTGGAATTCAACTTCCGTTCGAACTTTTTTTTCATGTGAAAGTTGCCTCGGATAACCCGTCGGTCATCAGAAGTGGATATGTCGGACTCGGACCGACTAAAACCGCATGCCGTGTCCGGTCTTCCGGGATCTGGTAAAAAGGTATTCATTTCATAGTCTGACTTTGATTGGTATTTCTCCTTGAATTTATTTTGACGCGTAAAATTATTATCAGTACATATTTACGTATCTATTTGGCAACTATGTTGTTGAAAATAGCTTCGAAAATGACACTTTGTTTTTTTGTAATTTGTAAAAGATAAAAATGGTTAACGTATGTTTTCTTTAGGAGATAGACATGTGCTATTCCGGACTTTTATGTACACCTTTTTATTTTATACATTTTTAAACTGCATTAGTCACGCCTATATCCCCGGAGAGTTAGGCAGAGGTGAATTAACTCCCACATTTCACTTAGCTTATTGCCGTCTTCCGAGCACTATTGTTGATTCAAGCCATGCATCTGAAGCTAAATCTGGGCTGTATATGCCTGATGCTAAACAGCCCATTAGTTGTACGACACCACATGAGAAGAGATAGGGTGGTCCAAATTCTATTCTACCAGGAACCACGTGGCTACGACTATGCAACAAAAATATTTTTTCAATTCGAACCGATAGATCCTGAGATTATGTAGTGTGTTCAAACCAACAAACAAACTCTTCAGATTTATCATATTAGGATAGATTTTTTTTTGTTTTTTTTGTATATTTTATTTATTTACAGGACTTTTATCGTAAGACATGTCAGTCCTATTGTAACAAATTATATTATTTACATTTACCAAATATTTCTACACATCTCATAAACACACCTTGTAGCATCAGAATGAGGTGCCGATAAAATACTGTGGAATGAACCTACATTTTCTATTCTTATATTAAAATCTAAAACTAGTTTTGTTCCCTAGCACTACGATTTCGTTCACACTCCAAGAGCAAATGTTGGACATCGTCTATTGTGCCACATGTTAAACAGTTAGGCGAATCAACAACTCTCATCATGTGTTCAAATTTCCGTGATGGAATATGACCAGAACGCAGTCTCAAAGCTGTAACAATTAAATTTCTATTTAGGTTAGACTGGCCAAACCAAGGACAACGAGGAGGTTGACTCTGGATAGCTTTGTACCAAATTCCTTTTTCCTTTGACCTTTCATCGAAATATTCTTTCCAAATGCCATAACAATATGTTTTATAAAAATTTAAAATTTCCGTATAGTAGGGTAAAATTTCAAAACAATCTCCTTGAAGGGACCCTAGCTTTGCTAATTTATCGGCCTCCTCATTACCCCTCAAGCTGACATGTGTGGGAACCCATTACAATTTCAGTTGGATGTTTTTCTTAGTGATACTATGAATTTTTTCTAGCGCTGTGTAAGCGATTGGCAGACCTCTTTTGCCTCTTGAACATTTAACTAAGTGAAATAAAGCACTTTTACTGTCGGTAAAAATTACCGTTTTAGAAAATTCTACTTGATCTATATATGACAATGCTTCCGAAATTGCAATGAGTTCCAATGTCATGATGCACACAGGGTGATTAATTTTAAAGCATTTTCTTATGTTTCTCCCAGGGTCATAAAAAGCTGCACCCAAACTATTACCAGTTTTCGAACCATCAGTGTATAGCGTATGCCAATTTCTGTAGTTGTCACATAACTCTTTGAGAATATTAAATTTCAAATAACTGGGGTCATAGGTTCTCTTAGCATGTAAAACAGAGTTCAGTGTGGGTACCACTATATTATGTACGTCTATGAAGCTAATCCATATATCCAAACTAAACATTTCCAAGGGATAACATGAACTTATATTCTTATCTTTGATCTTTTCATGACTTAATGCGAGGAGAGGTACTTTTTTGTTTTGCCAAAACCTACTAACACTTAATCCAAATAAGTTTTCCAACCTTCCATAATATCTTGGCTAGGAGGATAGATTTTTATGTAATAGAATCTTCTTCATCTTAGCGTTATAGAATATAACGATGTAAGCATATAGAATATACAGCAGCAAGTTGTTACAGAAGACAATGAAAGTTTACCTAAGTAGATACCTAAGCATGCCCTAAGTCGTTCAGTAAGGTTGTAAAAAGTTATTTACTTGTAACCTTGTACTCAAACCTTTGTACTAGCTGACTCCAAAAACAAAAAATATACAAAAATATGAAAAAGATATTTATGTCAATAGAGTAAAGTAGTTAGTAAGTTCAATGTTAGTAAGGCGAAGAAACTTTCATGTGGTCGCCCAAGTTTTTATTTCTCTGCATTTTTTATTTATGTACTTTTACTAACAGTAATAAATACATATTTTATTCAGCACGTAGGTCACACCATTCAATATGGTCGTAATAAAATACGAAGAATCTTGTTTTCATTCTTTGGCGAAGGCTGGACGTATATAGTTCAGTTTTTAATTTGTATATGAATCACTAAAAGTTTTAAATCAATCCATTTCAATTTATACTAATATTATAAATACAAAAGTAACTCTATTTCGCTTTCACGTCGAAACTACTGCATCGATTTTGTTGAAATTTTGTTACAGAGAAAAGTTAGAGTTTGGAAAAGTATATAGGCTATGTTTGGTCATGATAGCCGATAACCACGCATGAGGTGTCGTGGGAAATAACCAGTCTAATATAAAATATCAAATACATAATACAGGGAGTACCTACTTATATATTAAAAACGGGGTCTTAAGGGTTACCATCGTATGTAGAAGTATTTGAAAGTGATATTGTTTTAGTTTAAAAAAACCAACCGAATCGTTTGAAAGTTTTCCAATCATAAAATATTCTACGACTCATTCTATGAGCAAGCAATGGCAAATGTTATTTTTCGTCGAACATTTATTTTGATTTGAATGAATATTAAAAATTTGTTTTATTCATTAAGCTCACAAAGTATATTCCTTTCAAAGTTAGTATTTTCCGTTTATATCAGTTCAAATCAGCATTTAAAAATGAACAATAAAAAATATAAACATATTTTTAATCTGTCATTCTGTCTGTTTGACTTGGCTAATCTTAGGAACAGCTAGGCTGGTTTTAACGGATCGGCCACAAGTAGTAGAAAACTGAAGTTATAGGAAGTAAATCCTAATTAAATTTAGAAAATAATTAGGATACCCCTCAAAAAATGTAAAACCCATACGTGGATAAAGGTGGACGAAGTTTTGGATGCAGCTTGTTTAGTATAAAAATATCGACTTGATACATTGTAAAGAGAGAGAGCTAGTATGCTAGAAAGTTAAAATTTGTTCTCAGTATCCAGTGACATGAATTTAAGATATAATTAAAATATAACTTTGCTGAAAATATAACAAAAATAGAGAACCTTGCTTAGCTGCAACGGTTTCCAGACGATTTGTTATGCAATTAACGCACTGATGCACCCTTTGTACAACAATACCTGTACAGTCAGCGTCAGAACGATCTTGACTACAAAGTTCCAGAATGATCTTAATACCAAGGTATTAAGAGCAAGTCAAACTGTTTAATTGATTATAATTGTATACCAAATATTATAACAATCATTCAACGGAAGAGAGGAAAACTAAAGCATTGAGATTATTTTTAGTGAGTTTTTCGTCAAGATTAGGGATTGCAATCCTGCACTGTTTCCAATCACGCGGGACAGACTTCATTACATCGGGGTCTCGCATAGTTTATAGTTTTTTTTATGAAATTGAAAATAATATTATTTAGTATGGTTTTCATGAACTTTTTATGAAATGTATTTTTTTTATTATTAGAAACACAAAAAATAACAAATGCAGCGCTGCAATTACTATTAATTGGGTACCTAATTATTTTATCAGTTCAGTTACTTATTTATGGATGTGATTTAAACTGACACCAAAAAATACGGTTTGTTCGCAAAATAGAAAATCTGCCGCAAAAAACGTGGTGTCGAAGGAGGTCAGGGAAGAAATACTTATCATCATCTCACGCATTATCATCATCGCAACCTTTTTTTTAATGTAGAAATAAATCCTCGGGGACATAATCCCCCTCGCCGGAGTCGGCGGAGGTGATTATGTCGAACTAGAATAAACTAAAAACCTCACGTTATCTTGGAGGTGCGACCCCGCCGATCCAGGAATTGGAGATGGCCCTTTCTGGTATTACTCTTTGCACATATTGATAAACTTACATAAAGACCTGACCGGTTTCGTCTTACGGCATCCACAAACCTTTGATGGTGCCGTAAGGCGAAACCGGTCAGGTCTAATAAATATTAAAAGTAATAAATACAAAGTGAGTTATCTATATGTGTAACAACAAATTCAATCAACAGTATATATTACTCTTTACCTGATCTTGTAACATATTTCTTTACTTACCTACCTATTATCTTGAACTAGTAAATTCAATAAGCTGTATGCTCAAAAATAGCACAGAATATATATAGTTTACTTTCATTATCAATAATGTAAGTGAACCAATAATAAATATTAGTTCACTAAAAATACTTGCACCCGAATATAATATATGTAATACAAATTTTGTACTACATTCGGGTTAAAGCATTTTCAGTTCGAAGTTCTTTCCAAAATATTGAACGGTTAACAAACCAATTCTCAGACGCATAAATCCGCAGACGCTTTCAGCATTCGTGTACCAGTGTTCGACAACACGCGCTTATTGACTCCTTTAAATCTCTTTCAGTAAGTTGAACAGCGAACACCCCGCAATTTATTGTTCTCATTGGTTCTGATGCAGCCTCACAGCGGAAAGTATTCCACCCTGTGAAATTGTCACTTCACATTCGAAATCGGCGCTAACATTTTGCAAAAAGGAAAACATGCCTACATTTTTTATAGTACTTGGCTCCAGAAATTCAACATTGTGAATTAAGCAAATGTCTTTAGAACGTCAGCACAGAATAGACAAAAAGTCATTAAAATTTTGATTATAAAAATGAACCTCACAATTTAATAAGTATACGAAAAATAAAAGAAAATCTTCCCAAACGGCAGAAATGTAGGTATGTTGACAAATGTTTTGAATAGTGTTTTACATTAGATACATACATTTTATTAGACTGGAATGAAAAGGTCACAGCATGCTATATATTATTGATGGTAATATTATTTAAATACATTTCGGCTATTTCAAAACATAATATGGGAAGTATCCATTAAATGTTTTCTTACAATACACAAAATAGAAGTGAAGTCTAATTGACGTCCAATATTCAAAAAATGCCTTTTAAAGGTTGTAAACCTGAGAAAATATTTGATATTCACAATCTCCGAGGAGATTGTGAATATCAAATATTTTTGTTTCTGAGAAAAAGTTTTTTCAGAGAGACACAAAAACACATAGACAGATGGACAACGAAGCGACCACAGTACACAGACCTTAGATAATACAGATGGAGGGATAAAGTGGGTAACAGAATAAAAGCAATATGGTCTGGGATTTCGTTTTTCCTATTTAAGGTACGAACCCTAAAGTACGAATAAGTTTATAAGCAATGATAAAATTTGACTGATAAATGTACCTTAATACGTTTTGAAACTACACAACCGAAGTTCTCAAGATGTATAAAATTATGTGAATATCTTTCTTTTTTCACGCATTACGTGTGGCTCTTTTCGTAGCCTGTAAGTATATTAAACGTAAACACCGATGAATTCCGGTGTGTACTTTTCTGAATTAATAACCAATCAGCCGCCAATTCTCAGAAAGCTGTTCATATAAGAAACCTTTTCAGAATAATTTTCTGACGAGTAAATATGAACACTTTATTAATATACTTGAAAGAGAAAATATTTATATTTCACAGAAGTGCTCTGAGTTATTATTAAGTACAGTTTTATTTTTTAAAGAGACGCCTTTGGCTATGGAAATATAAAAGTAATTTGAGAAATGCGTTATTATAACTGCGGTTATGAGAAGAAAAATACACAAGTAGTTTGCCGTGCCGAAGCTCATGGGCATCCCGATTAAACTTAATTCTTTTATCACCAAAAAAACATAAATTACTGCAAACATAAAAACATTAATTGACGCTTTATTCCTTGCGCAAAAGATTGGTATTGCCATTCATCGTGGCAATGCCGCCAGTTTTTTGGCCACCCTTCCAGTTGATATCGATGGGGAGGAATTCTTTAATGCCTGAACCTGCAGGATTGTTTAGGTATATTCTGTATTGTTGAAAACTTCTGTGTACATTATGTAAATAAATATAAAAAACACTGCTGAATAATTAGATACTGATATGATTTGAGATTGACATGGTCATTAACATTAAGAGTATTAAAATTGCCGGGATATTTTCAATGCGTGTGGTTTTTTCACTAGTAACCGATATTTCTGTGCTGTTACAAGCGCCATGTTCATGATGTACTAACGACAGCCGAGCTAGTTGTTATTGGGCAAACCAAATCGGTCTTCCGCACTTGTGTTTTACGCATATTGTCACTACTGCAGCATTCTCGCACTGTACTCGATCACGTTTACGACACACTCACTGAATCGACTCGTACAGGTTTTGAAATTTTAGTTTACTCAGGTCTTGTGAACATACGGATCACCGGATGCCAGACACTCGACAGTTTTAAATAACCCATCTTCCCAGTTGAAGTTCTTATATTTTTCTAATTTCAATTGTTTCATTCACAATTCTAGGTATATAGTGGCATTCTGTCAAGAGAATCTGAGGGTTGTGTAACTCAATCCAGTGATTTGACCCTTCCTCCAAACGGTGCTGAGCGATAACCAAATTCTGTGGCTCGTTGTTTTTGACCACCCTGATGCGCTCCCTGATCCGGCGATGAAACATGACAAATAGCTACTGGTATTTTCAAATATAGATAAAAGTAAGAAATAGAGTACCTACAGATAAATCGTAAAAACCCTGTTCGCCGAATGTTTTGATTGATGAATATAAAGTAGGTACCTATCCTAGAAAAATTTCTAATAACATTCACTTTTTCTGCGCCTGTAACCTGATAGGTTTTTGTAAACTGTCATGTTGACCTCGCCAACTGCTACTGAGTGGGATAATTATTATTTTGTGCGATTTATATAATAAGACTGGATGTGCTTAGTGTCCGCTACTTAATACTTAAATGTTAATAATGGTTCTGTAACTCAGACACCGGAAAGTTGTCTTCCATAGAAAAATATGGATGCTACATTACGTTATTCATTTTAACCTACCTAAAACTCTGACAGTCTATGTTGCAGAAATTATACGAAACAAAATTTAAAATTGTTTAATGATATTGCATTAACTGTCATGTACCACGGTTTATAATTAATAAGGGCGATACACTAGTCTCCTAAAATTCGTCCCCGAAATAAGAATTGTAGATTCGTCTCCTATTTAGTTCCCCGTTGGTCCTCTGGTAGGAGATTGGTTAGCCTTTATTCTTTTTGCCAGCCATCCATTCAATCATTCAATTATTCTAGTTTCAACATTTTCACATCTATAACAGTAGTAAGATAGTTTAATTACTACGCCATATATAAAGGCAAAGTCAAAATAGTTCTATAAAATAATTTCTGCAACACATATTTCTAAGTACACTGTAAACGTTGTTCAAAATACTTTAACCCGAGTACTTTGAATATCTTGAAGTAGTTGGTCACTTGTTCTAAGCATCAAGGAAACTTGTGGACTTACTTTCCGCTTTGTGGTTTTCTAATGCTACCACCTTCAAGCCATTGTTATGCATCCTTAGATTTTTTTTAAACCTATGTGGGACTTGGTATTATTCGTACCAATTTTTTCATCAATCATCAGTTAGTCTGTCGCCTTAACTATGACAGTTAAAGAGGGATGGGGCAGTCGTTCTTAACATTTTTAAACATATTTGTATCAATTAAATAGTGTAAAACTCGCCTTATTTTTGCTGACCAACCGATATTTCGGCGCTGTTACAAGCACCATGATCACGGTGTGCTATTTTACACTATCAATGTGAATGATATGAAATATATGATTTGAGATTGACTCAAATCATATATTTGTATCAAGTTATAGTAAATAAAAAGCATATTCATAAAGAAGGTTAAACCGTCAAGTGTGATGTGAAGACAAAAATACTACTCATAATATTTGACTCAAAGAAATTAGCGTCAAACATGGCTACAAAATGCCCTAAATCGCTATTACAGACACATTTCACACTATAACGCCATTGTAAAAAAATAATGTCGAAGATTGCATTAAAAGTAAAGCCTTAGTAAAGTTTTAATTTACTTTCTCTTTTTTTCAAACTCGCGCTCGCGTTCTCTCTTTCTTTCCCGCAAATTTTATATTATTACCTACTCATTGCACTGCAACCCCGCCTTAAGTCTAAGAAGCAAATAAATCTACGAACTTCAAAATATAAATCCTTGTTCTGAAGTACATTTACAATTAGGAAATTTTTATAAACACGTATTGAATGCACTTTGCTTATTACAGTTTGTATCTGTAAACATTATGTAGTCGATTGGTTGCGGAAAGCAAGTACCTAAATTAATACTAAAGTATACATTGGAAGGAACTATGTCCGGTAATAAATCGGAATAGGCTAAATGCTATATATACACCTATACTTGAAGCTAGATAAATTAATCAGAGAGCCCGCTCTTATTAAACGCCGAACAATTCAAATATCGGGCTTATAGAGCAGGTCGCAGATGCAACCGGGATTGGTGCACGGACGAAAAAAAATTTGAACATCGTTTTGTAATATAAACAAATACAAAGGTATTAATATATATAACCTTGCCCGACTTTTAAAAAGTTTAAAACATTTTTGCAGCACGCTAAATAAAATGAAATATGAATTTGTTCAAATCGCATATTTCATGAATACGGCCAAACAAATTTTACTAACATTGAATAAAATAAAACAAATACCCACGTTTTTATTTTCAAACATATTAAATTTCTATGTTGACATATTTGTAGTTTAAAATTTATATCAGCCTGATTGACATTCAGGGTAAACTGAAACCATACTTATACGGGATTATATTTAACAAAAATATTTCTTTTATACACCTACATTTACTCAAAATCAATTACTTTTAAACTTTAAAGATTGAGGGTCAGGTGTCAGTTATACTAGAGTGTGAGTTCTCACGCTCGCCACTTTGCTTGCGGCGATGGTTCGCTGCTCGGATGCGTGGGCGACCGGCGCCTCCTTTTGCGAGCAAGTAATGCTCGTGAAGGACGAAGTGGGGCGGGAGCGGTAGCGGGAGCAACGAAGGATCGCAAAGCTGCCCGCGTGCGAAAGCAACTTGAACGTCGGAGGTCGATGAATGACCTCCGCCCTCCATGTGCGCAGGCCTGGGGGTGACTGGCGAAGCCGCCTATCACCCTAGCAGTAGCAGGAAGCGGGGGCGGCGCGTGTTCCGCGTCTCCCCATTTGCGGGGACGAGTTGAGGAGTATTTCATCATATACATCGATCAACTATAGTACCTATCAAAGAAAACAGCAATGGTTTTTCAAATATTGGCAAGTTAGATAGAATGGACATAATTATATTATTACCTACAAAATTTGAAAAAAAAAATAAGACCAGAATCATTGCAGTCCAACCAAACCTGAAAATTCTTCAAAATATCAGGAAAACATTTTAAGCTTATACAAATATTATTGTACCATATGAGTATAACTACTACAACCTTTTACCATTAGGAGGACGTGCTTCCCTCCTAAATGGTAATAAAGCAAATCAAGACAAATGAGTGTCAAGCGTTAATATTCGCACTAGCTCATAATTTGTGTCAAAATTTAGAATTCATTCATTTGGGTCTCTTCCATCTTCTGTTCATGTTTTTTCATGTTATGCAACCCAAAACAGATATTATATTCCCGCATTTGTATGTCCTTTCGAACTCTGATTACTCCTAGTATAATTGATATCTAATATGATTGATTCATCAACATAAAGTCTAAACTGTTGGTGCGACAAATTTGAAAAGGGAGTTAATGGTTTTTATGTATAACATAAAAGCACACAACAAACAGCTTACACTGAGGAAGGTTTTTTGTTAATTTTGCTCCCTAGGGAGAAAAATACACCCCATGGGGAACCAAGACGGACTACTAGTTCGAGTAATATAGTTCGAACTTTTACACAGCAGACTGTTTTAAGCACTCGTTACTTTTAATTCGTAACCTATAAACCTCAAAACTGAACTTGAATTAATGCCAGCAAAAATTTGTTTCAAGGGAACATAAGCGATTCCAGTGAAATTAGAATAAAATATTGTGCAGTCTGTACAAAGTTTTTAACAAGAAAATTACACAATGAATCAAATCACACTTGTTAGACAGTGGTTAAAAAAACCGTGTAGTTTAAGCAAATGTCTCATACCTTTAACTATAAATATTTTGCAAGTTCGATGCTTTCATTATAATTACGCTGTTTGACTTGCAGTCGACACTGGTCTTTGTGGGACTGTCGCTTCGCTTTCAAGATTACTTCAAAGAAAATTTTCTAGAGATATTTTTTATTGTTTTATAGATATAGACTACTGGATTATTGTTGGCGTTGTGCCTCTATTTTTGTTAAATTAAAAGTATAATTATTTAATCATGTGCTCTTTAGTACCTACCTTATATTAATGAGGTGTTGTGAAATGCTGGAAAAGAAGGAACTTCACTATTTAACAGGTTTCACTTCACTTTTCAACCCAAGGATGTGACATTGGCTCATCGCTCACCACAACCAGCTCCAAGTGCAGTTACAGAGATAATATATCATTCCAATCTTCAACATTCATAAGTTCTAACTACATTTTAGGGATTCCACAATGAATTATAACTATATATTGCTAAAGTTATATATTACTCAAACCCTAACCAAAACCAAAAAGTTTATGCTCAAATTTTAGTTGATTATGAATAAATTAAACAATGGAATCTAATTGTAATGCAAACTATCATTGATTATGACAATAAAATACAAAACCAGTTTCTGAGAAGAGTCTGGGCTTTTCAATCACCTATATAATATTGTAGTTACTGCGTTCATTATCAACTTATACTCGGAATTTTAATTCGATTCCAGATTTGACAATTTCAGTGTTGCAACGTTATGACAAGTACTAAATAGTGACGTTGCGAAATTAATCGATATGGAAATGGAATATTTCCGGATCGATTCTTCTCGTTTATAATTTTACTCTCGTAAACTAAGTATATCAGGAAATTAAATATTTCTGAACCGATAATTTAGTTTTGACGATTAATTAACAATCTGAGACTTTTCTTTTATAATTGTGTGTGAGATAAATAAAAAAATGTGATCATGAAGGAACATGACAAATAAAACAGATAGATGTATTATGGTAATAATTTATTTTATAAATTGTAGCCGTCATCGCTATCGCTATCGCTTTCTGTAACATTTATTATAAATGTGTCTGTGATATTGTCAATTAACATATCTAGCCTACTCATTTTTTCCTCTTCTTTGACAACATGGGATACGCATTTAGACCATTCGGTAGCCGTAATTTTTTGAATGCCTTCCTGAAATAAATTTCTCACGTCTGTCAATTTGAAGGTTTTATTATTTTGAGCTACATGCCCCTTTACCTGCGCCCATATCAATTCGATAGGGTTTAGCTCGCAATGGTAAGGGGGCAGTCTTAAAACCGTGATCCCATGTTGTGCTGCCATTTCGTCTACAGCGTACAAAGACTCGTTATGTGGAATCAGTTCTAAAAGCGTAGCTTTAACCATATCTGGTTCGTAATGAATATTTTTATTTAAAAGCCAATCTTGAATGGCAGCTTTTTCCAGCTCATTTTTGGTGCCATTTCCAATTTTCGGGAGTGGTAAGGTGCATTATCCATCACCACAATTGAGTTTGGTCTTAATTTTGGTAAGACTCCAGCGAACCACTCCTCAAAACAAATTGCATTCATCTCATCATGGTAATCTTCACAATTTTTCTTTGCTTCAAAAATCATGAGCCCCTCTTCCAGGAAGCCTTCTTCACTACCTATATGGCTAATTATGAGACGTTTACCTTTTCCAGATGGATTTTTTAATCCAGTGGTCAGTCCCTCCAAAAACGCTTGTCGAGATGATGTGACTTTCTTGTCCACCCAAGTTTTTTTTTACAGTTTTTTACCTTAAAATAAATATAGTACATGAACATTCAATATTACTATTAAATTTAATGTAAAATGTATATAAATTCATTTTGTGTATAAATGTTAGCCTTACCTGCGTTAACCCAAGTTTCATCTTGATAATATATATGTCTCCCTTCTCGTCGAAACTGACATATAGATCGCAAGTAACGCTGGTGCCATGTTATTATATCATTTCGATCAATAAGTGTGCTCTTGCGTGACCGTGCAACAAATTTAAAATTAAGATGCTTCAAAATTTTTCTGAGGGTGTCTTTGGAAATCTTGGGCATTTCTGAATCATCGTTCATCACTTGTAAAATCTAAAATAGTAAATTTTATAATAGCTTGGAATCATTACTTATATATAAAAGATGTAGGTATAAAATAATACTGTCTGACTGATTGACTAACCTTTGCAATGGTTTTAGGTTCATTTCGGTAAAAGAACTGATGAACAATTCTTCGTATTGCAGAGAATGTAAATTCATCAATTTTATCTTTGAAACTTCGCTTTGGTCCAGTTTTTTTAGGAGGAGTTGGCGTCGCACCTTTATTTACTTCCTTCAAAACGTTACAAACAGAGCGTGAGGTTATTCCCAATATGTCAGCAACTTTGCTCATACATTCATTTTCTTCCACAACTTCAAAGGCCTCCAATTGCGCAGAAATTTCATTTTTCACGTATTTGTAGGCGTTGCGGATCATTACTTTTTCAGTAACAGTGAAAGCTTTTCGTGGACGTTTTTTTCTTGGTGACAAGAAAACATTTACGTCTTTTTGTGATGTACTTGGCTGAGGATCCATTTTGATGGAAAACCAAAACAAATAGATTCACTCAAAGTTCACAAAAAACTATAAACGTAACAATAAACACAACGTAACAACACTTTAACAAAAACCCAACAAAATAACAAAATATCGATTCGCAATGAAATAAGATATTCGTGCAGTCAGACTGGGAGAATGAAGCCGAATGACACGATAAACAAAATGGCGATAGCTGCACGAGCGCGCACGGGTTGCCAATACTGAAAACTATCTAGGCTCTTTTATTATAAGTTTTGTTTTTAATATAAAAACAAAAATATTAACTTTTTATAAAATAGAGCAGCGATTACTAATTAATAAATAATTATTATGAATAATTATGTCTTTATTTAAATAAAAATCAATAATTTAGTCTTTAATTGGCACACTGATGGCACACACACTGATTGTGTATCGATTTTTGTGTTCATCACTACACTATTATATGTGGTATCATTATTTCACAAAATGACAGTAGCTAATGTCAAATCTGGAATCGAATTAAGAATTTTAATTCGATTCCAGATTTGACATTACTATAGTATTATATATTACTATAGTAATATATATCACAACGACTGTGGTAACTGCCAGTCATGGCATAAACAAAGCAAGAAAATATTATAATAACAACATAGTACTACTTTTAGGACCCAGAATCCTAAAGGTTAAAAGTTGCACATTTTTATAGATTAAATTAAAATAGTATTAATATAGAACATAACAATGTACGTAACATTGTTATGGTACTTTTTTTTTTATACCACTTAGTTGGCAGACAAGCACACGGCCCACCTGATGGAAAGTGGTTACCGTGACCTATGGACGTCTGTAACACCAGAGGAGTCACAGTCGCGCTGCCAACCCTGTAAGTACAGAGTTTCTGTGCCGTCAGTAGAAGACAAAGCAGGACAAGCCTTTAGTCTTCCCACTGACAGCACAAATTCTCCAGTGAGCTCTGGCTACCCTACTCACTGCTGGGAACACAACACGAAGTTATTATAGCCGCGGTATTCTGTAGGGCGGAGGTACTACCCCAGTCGGACTGCTCAATCGGGCGGAAATACCGAAATAGAGTTTTAGAGAAGAGACAAATTATGGTTAGTAATTACTGTAATGAATAACTTAACTTTGCGGAAAAGAATCTCCTAATAATTAACCATAGTATTTTTTTCAAAGGTGGAGATTAGGCAATATCGTTATACATAAGTGCGTAATAAGCAAAAACGATCAAAAGAAAGTATGTATGTAACAAAAAAAGTAAAGAAATAAGATTAACTTCTGAAAAATGAATAATTTATGAGATCTATATATGTATGTATCGATATGCAAATGATGTACGGAAAGTGAAGAAAAATGAATATTCATGTGGCACTAGTAAATTTTTCCATGGTTGAAATAAAAAAAAATGTAATGAATATAAAAGTATGTTATGTATGGATTTTCTTACTAACTTGTCTCCGTGTTATTGACTACAGGTAGTGAAATTAGTAAGGCTATCATACTAATGACAATTATTATTAAGGTAAAATTCCACCAAAATAGTGCACATTATTTTTGCACATTTGCTTACAAACATTTTGTGCAATACACCAGCAGTGTGCGTACTAAGCTGGTAGTGTATTTGGCTTCCGTCTCCACTGGTAAGGCTGTGAGTAACTTTTGTAGTCTTACTTTACAGCACACTTGTGCATAAACATATTCACTGATCAGAATATTCAGTTCGTACGCGACGATGCAAGTCCACTGCTTGTACGTGTGTGCGCACAAAAGTGCGCGTGTGACTCACTCGAACAAATAATAAAAAATTATATTTACAATTCGTTATTGTTTGTTTGAGTGAGTTGACTAGAATAAAAAATTGTGTCGTACATTGTGCATTGCAGTCCCGCACATATTAGCACACTGTATCAACGCACTTGCACTTGCACTAGCACTAGCACTTGTACTAAAAAATAAGAATAACAATAATGTATGAATTATTTCCGTGGAGGCCAGATCAGAATTACAACTATTAGTTCAGTTATTAGGATTTTAATTACTGAATAAAATACTGACAACGCACGATAATTTTGAATTTCATCTATGAATACAAATATAATAAACCTTAGTTGAAATTAATTGGTCGTTTAATTAATTGGACGAAACAAATATCTGT
The DNA here is from genome assembly GCA_963662185.1 of Eilema griseolum. Taxonomy (NCBI): domain Eukaryota; kingdom Metazoa; phylum Arthropoda; class Insecta; order Lepidoptera; family Erebidae; genus Eilema; species Eilema griseolum. The sequence continues at coordinate 7,764,116 of OY759245.1, read as the reverse complement.
CACTTCATTCTTACCTCCAGACATCTTATTAATTTCTCTGCGAAACCGAACGGGTACACTGAAAACTTATCTATATGTGTACTTACTATACTTACATATATTAATACGAATACCTATTTCTACAGAGGCAGGTACACTATAGGTACATTTTGCGTTACTGAGAAATATTTAGTACAGAAATAAAATAAAGACTCGTGGTAGTTGCGATTATTATATTTGTGTACAATGGTGAAAGTTGATAACCTTTCATGAATCAAAGAGAGTTCTCGTATTTGTTCAGTTTATTAAGTAGACTTCTTGATTCTGATAGATCTTATTATTGTCTACACTAAAACTACTACCTACACCAAGTCTGAGCATGTTCCGCGCTGTAATCTGGATGACGCACATTTGAATATCTTTGGCAATAAAGACGACGCGTCCTCTTTATTGCCAAAGATATTCAAATGTGCGTCAACGTTGCATCAACGCAAAATCCTTATAAATAAAAACTGAACGTGAGCGAGTACAGAAATTAGGTCAGTTCATATACAAACCACGGAATTACGACTATCATCAAACCAACAAATTCTGTAATCAAAAGGAATACCGCGGTAAACAGGTCGTTCATTCACTTTGATTCTAAATAAATCACAAGAAATACGGATACGAAATAAACACATGTGAACTCGAGCAAGTTGGGTAATGCGTGGAATTCTTACCGCAACTCTCTAGCTCACACTCGGCTGAGCGGTAAAATATCACCGTACTGTCACTCGACACCAACACACACCCCATGACATTGCGTATTTTCAGATTTAGGAATTTACTGTTTGTAAATGTATTTTATTTGAGTAAATTTTCCTCATTAATTGGTTTTAGAGCTGTGGCGCACATTGGGAGAGGCCAAGAGTAAATTTACTGTGGAATTATAAAATAGGTACTAAATAACGACCTGTCCTAACATCTCACGGGTAAAAAAAAATTGTTATTGAATTATGCACAGAAATTTTAGAAATATTAATATTAAATGTCACGCTTCTTCAATTAAAAATATGTAACAAAAACTTTTCAATCCCTAATTTACCCGCTTAGTTAACCAATAACAGATACATAATATGAATTTGAAATGTCTGAAAACCCTTCAGGATGTTTAAAACATAAACAGTCATAGTAGTAGCTATGTTAATGAGTAAGTTAGTTAGTAAGGACGAGTATATGTAAATTATGGCGTATCTTGAGCATATTATATTCTACATAAAGTTAATTAAATTTTATGATAAAAAGTACACATAAAATAGATCGAAAATGATAAAGATTAAACATAGTAAGTATATAGTGGTAAAACGAAATTGATAATTAATTGCTCCTTTTTAATGGATTAATTATCTCTGGACCAGTGAATGAACATACCTAATTATTTATAGATTACATCTGCCACAAATGAGATTCCTGTTTATACTTGCTAATCAACCAATTCATTTAAAATGAACGGTTTGTTCAATATCACACACTGTACATTATATTTGTTAGTGGTTATAAGAAAAATACGGTTCAGGGACTCCAAATTTATTACAGTTATTAAATGACAGGGACGCAATTAGTAAACGTAGCGTCTGTGAAGAAAGGAAAAAGTAGTTATGAACCGTAGAGGGATTATCGCTGGATATGAAGTAAGCCCACGTTTCATTAGTTACATTAGCGAGATCTGAGAGCTACCCAGTATCATATGATAACAATACATTACACCGGGACAAGCGCTTAATGTCTCCTGGGGCTTAATTTGACCTCTACAAAGAATTCTACTCTTCACAAAGAATGATTTCCTTTATTTTGCGGGACAATCAATTTACCCTGATTTAAAAGTGATTTACCCAACTCATTTAATGTGAAATAGTTGCCTACGAAATACGCGCATAGCTGAGCTCGAAGTTTTAAGATTCTAATTAAGTTTAAAGCACAAAATTTGAAACTTTGAAAAGATTTCGCTAAGCTCCCGTGCCTAAGATGTTATTGAAATTAAATATTACGCAAATTTTCTTCCATCTAAGCATGGAAAGGCGGCGGCTGAACACAGAAATTGAATTAACCTAATCCCTTTGACAAAGTTCGTGTTTGTGCTCACAACACAGTTATACTACAAAATTATTAGCGGCTGCCAAATGGTGATTTTAACAACGAAATAGTTTTGGATGTGTCGTGAAATCATAATGTGATGTGATGTGAAAATACTATTTAATTTACCATTAATTATCAGGAATAAACATTACATACGCTATTAAAACCTAATTTAATATTTTGAATTCTTTTTCGACTTTTTGGGGGTTGTTTTTTGTGACGGGGGTTTTTTAATTTAATTTTTTTTATACCTTTTAAATTGATCTTTTAGATTGATGATCTTTTAAATTGATGAGCCCTTGGGAACCCTGAGGTCACGAACACCCTCGAGCCTTTGCAGATGGGTAGAGATATTGCTTCCTTGGCTGTATTTTACCGTCTCTACCACGGTGAGTGTTCTGACGAGCTCTTCCAACTAATCCCACCATCTCCTTTCCTACATAGGACAACACGTGCAGGCCTTAGATGTCACCCTCACACTGTGCAGAATATACGAGCAAGAACCAAGCGGTTCGGTGACTCTTTTCTTTGCCGCACCACCAAGACCTGGAATTCATTACCAGCACACGTGTTTCCTTCTTCCTACAGTCCCGGGGCCTTTAAGCGGGGCGTGAAAAAGCATCTGATGAGGCCGCCAAGCTGAGTGCCACCATTGTAGCACTTAGTGTCTGTAATGGTGACCCTCTTTCCTGAGACTTTGCCTTTAGCATACCATCAGGCGAGGTGAGGTCAAGTTGGCGTGTCCTATATAAAAAAAAAAAAAAACTACTTGTCAAACTCTTTGATTTGATACCCATGTTGAGGGAGTTGTGAAATAAAATGTAATTTGCCATTTTGTGGTGGCGGCTACTTGGATTTGAAATTTGTCATACTGTATGGTATTTTACTAGTCAAGCCCTTTCATTAGATACCCATATTGAGGGAGTTGAGAAAAAATATGTACCTACTCCGTCATTTTGTACCGGCGGCCGTCATGGACCGTTTTTTTTTTCAAACATAGCTAAGAACACTCCCGACTAATATACCTTTCAAGCATAAAAATCTAAATCCAAATCGGTTCATTCGTTCAGGAGCTACGATGCCACAGACACACACAAAGGAAATCTGGCAGGTTATATTATAAAAATATACTGAAACATTAAATCGCCAACCTACGCCTAAAACACGCCCTCGTTTAATTTCCATAATACAGTTCATCGTAAGTACGGCAACACGGTATTTTGTCAGTCCTGAATATATTGTCGTTGTAATTCATTCACATACATTTCGTCTCGCATCCTACTTTCAAGGAGATAAGTCTCGGACAAGTCGAGATTATCGACTGAATAAATCAGGACTAAGGTGCCCTGGACGATTTATAGCACGAAGAATAAGAAACACGTCTTGTCTTGTCTTGTCTTGTGTTTAGACCGTAATGATTCTCCTGTGAAATATTCACATAATTTTAGGTACAGGTACAGTAACGAAGATCTATCGTACTTTCTTTTATCTGTGAAATTTTTGTGTAGGCAGAGGTGTGAGCATTCTCATGACACCGGCAACCAGGACCAATGTGTAGACGAAAGAAATAAGAACTATTTTTACTGAGTGGGAATCGTACTCACAATCCCTGTGTAGTACTCGAATGCACTACCGACACGCAACAGAGGTCGAATAGTTATTCTATTACATTATACTTTTGACTTTACGATTTTTATAGTCAATGAAAAGCGCTGGTAATTAAACACACTAATATAAATGTAAAGCTGTATATTCATTTTATTTTACTTTTACTTCTATCTCTTCCTTTTATTTTTAATACACTATCTATTTTAGTTTAGCCAATAACTACACCATATTTTTTGACATTAACACATTACTATCCATCCCAAGGTTGCCGGGAAGAAATCGCATCAGCGATAAGGCCGCCCATTGTACATTGAACTGTATACATGCCACCTTATTGTCCTACTGTAAATTTGTTGGTGTACAATAAAAAATATTTATCTATCTATCTGATCTATCTAAATGCACGTAATATACAAAATCACAGCTAAGCTAGATTTCTTGTGTTAGAAGTTGGTTCACTCCTGTAGCGTAATGGCTGAAGTTTAAACTCAAGACCTCTTGATTGCATGTAGCTTCCACTTGGCTACTACCTGCCACTCAAATATAACCCCAAATATATTTTTTACCTCTATTAAATAATAACTAAAGCTCTATTGCCATCTGTAACCAATATCAAAAGTAAATAAATTCAGCAACTTACTAATTCACTTGCTGCACTCTCCAATTAATTTGGTACGTGAACGGAGAAGCTTTTATTACATTAGTTTTAAGAGTATTAATATCTCAGAAATACTCCGGGGAATGGTGTATAGCTTCTTTTAATTAAATGAAAATAGACCGAGTACGGGCCAATTCCAGTTTCCACGATATAATATTTCTGTAAAGTAAACTTATATGATTCAATTTTATTATAAGATAAATTTGGTTTGTCAATTTGGGTGTAGGAGGCCGTACCAAGATTTTTTTGGCCCTAAACAACCTCAGTAGTAAACTACTACACGCGCTGAATGGAATTTTTTATTTTACGTGCGCAAAATCATCACGGATACCCCCCCACCGGAGCCGGTGGAAGAGGTTATGTCGGAATCGAACCAACTAAAATGCACGCCGCCTGTGGGTCGTTTTTGGTTGCCGAAGGTGAGGTTGACAGGCATATCCCTCGCACCCCGGCCGACCCAGGGCCATCTCTAATGATCTGGCCATTGGTATCACTGCATAAGCTCACAGTGTCCGACGTGGGAGTCGCCGAGACTGGACCTGGTGGCGACCCTGGAAGTGAGAGCTCTCACGTTTGCCACCTTGCTTGCGTCGATGTCTCGCTGCGCGAATGCATAGATAAGTATATGTCGCAGATGCATGGGCGGCTGGCGCCTCCTTCTGCAAACAAATAATGCTCGTGAAAGAAAAGGCGGGGCTGGAACGGCAGCAGGAGCGAAGAAGGATCGCAAGCCACGGTGCCCACGTAATGAGTACAGTACCTTATGACCGCTAGAGGGCGCCACATTAGATTCAGTGACACGTCATAGAGTCTATAACCAGCGGACGAATAAGACGCTTAGAAGCGTCTTAGTCGTCCGCTGGTTATAGATACCTAATTTGTCCAGCTATACATTCAAACATGCATATATAGCCATTCAAAATCATAACCCTTCTTTGGCTTCGCCATAGACCTGTAAACATAAATTCATAGTAACACCTAGTTTTAAAACTCATAAGCCATTACTTATAAAAAATACAGGTATTATTTTATGAGTAAGGGCCATAATATTATTTCCCCACGTATGTATTTCTTAATAAATTACAATGAACCGCGCGGTACATCTTAACTTTACTCACACCTACTTTGTTAAAAGTTACGAAATTTCTACACCGTCCCAAGTTGAAGAACTCGACATGTCTATAACAACCAACGCTATATTGCTGTAACCGCAGTCATAATCTTGCTACTGTTTATTTACTTGATAATCACATTACCTTCGCCTGTGCGTAACCTAAGAGATTTAATTTAATAATAAAAACAGGGCATATCTACGTACCTAATACTAGACTAAATTTTCAATTAAAGAAATCATCAATTAAAGAGATAATATTCATATGATCATCGGAGCAAGTTGAAGTGGCAGTGGGCTGGCCACGTTTGCCGAAGAACCGATAGCCGTTGGAGCAAACGAGTTCTAGAGTGGAGACCGCGAGAAGGTAAACGAAAGGTAGGACGCCCCCTAGCCAGATGGACGGACGACTTGAAAAAGGTGGCTGTTACAGACTGGATGCGGAAGGCGGAGGATCGGAGAAAATGGCGCACATTGGGAGAGGCCTATGTCCAGCAGTGGACTGCAGTGGGCTGATTGATTGATTGATTTGATTGATCATCGGATCATTATGATTCTATAGGAAGAAATAATTTATGAATACTGGCAATGAAAAAATATCTTATTTTTTATTACTATAAAACAGGTAGAACACTTCGTTTACAACTTATTCTAGTACAAACTAGTTTAGAAGTGAGAGTTCTCTCAAGTTCGCTCAACACCTTGCCCATGGCGATGGTGCACTGTGCGGATGCGTGAGTTGCCATCGCCTTCTTCTGCGAGCAAGCCATGTTCGTGAAGGAGGAGTGAGAAAGGAGGATACTCGCTATCCTCAACCGGCTACTAGAACGTAAGCGGTCGCAGAATGACCATCATCCCCCATGAGCGCGGACCTGGGGGTGACGGGTAGAGGCGACTGCGCGAGTTGCGTGCTTTATAGGGAGGCACGGAATCCCCATCGAATTCCTGGGTATGGCCCAGAGACTAGATGGGGACTCCGTGGGCCCACACCCAAAAAGGCTCAGCTCGATAAAATTGGCCTTGGATCGGCCCGGGTGCGAGGAATATGCCTCCGACAACCTACGACTCTCAGACAGTGTGCGTTTAGTCGGTACAAGTCCGAGATAACTTCACCCACCGGCTCTGGTGGAGGGGTATCCGTGGACATTTTTCACACCTTAAAAATAAAGTACAAACCAGTTCGCTTCTGAAAATATAACGGAGAGTTTCCAGTGACTCTCCTATCGTTTACCAATGAGTATCATGTATACTCTTCACGTATGTACTTATGAGCTTTTAATTATAATATGATTAAGAAAATTATAATGTTGCTTAACCAAGCTCTTTACCTCAAAAGTTTGGCGAATTTTCGAAGGGAAACAAATTAAGCTAAATTTAATCATCCTTTCAGTTTGGCATCTTACTAGAATATATTGAAAATATCATGATTATAGGAAGGTAAATTATGCTATCTATGTATATATATATATACACAGGGAGTAATCGTTAAATGTGTCCAGGTGATTATTCCGTAACTATTACAGATATCAAAAAACTTTAAATTGATATCAAAAGTACGTTACCTAATGAGTAAAACGACATCAATAACTTTTTAAAAATCAAATGAGAGGTATCTAACATTTTGACATTAAACACTCCCATAGTATGAGATTAGTAGAAAGGTTTTATTGTCCTTATTTTAAAAGAATATTTCAGCTCATTACTGATATTAAAGGAAACTGTTTATTAACCTAACAGAGTAATAAAACTACCTTTTAATTGAATAATTTTTACTTCTATACTAAATTTCATAATACTAAATTTTGTGTTCAAAGCAGATATGTAGCACCGGGCGTGAGGTCCGGGGATCTGGCAGGCCAAGGGGTTGCACTGTTATTGACCTTACATTGATATAATTATTGACTAGTCAATTGCAATAGCCAGCCGATGAGCAGGATCATCATTGTGTAGCGTTTTAGTAGGTTTTATCTTGAAAGCTTTAATTTAGGAGATAGGGATAGAGAGCGGGATAGGAGGTAGGACACGGTGGTATTTCCGCCCAATTGAACAGTCCGACTGGGGAAGTACCTCCGCCCTACAGAATACTGCGGCTATAATAACTTTATGTTGTGTTCCCAGCGGTGAGTAGGGTAGCCAGAGTTCACTGGAGACTTTGTGCTATCAGTGGGAAGACTAAATGCTTTTCCTGCTTTGTCTTCTACACTGACGGCACAGAAACTCTGTACTTACAGGGTCGGCAACGCGACTGTGACTCCTCTGATGTTACAAACGTCCTTTGGGCACGGTAACCGCTTTCAATCAGGTGGGCCGTGTGCTTGTATGCCACCTAAGTGGTATAAATAAAAATGTGTTTATTTAATAACTTATGTACATAATAATGGGACACCGGAAATAATCGTGCCACTGACCGCATCGATGATGATTTTGAATTTAGAATGAACACCAAAGAGTATCTTTTATTTTTGTTTTTGTAGTGTGTTGCTTTTCAGTCAGTTCAAATTAATGCGATATTGAAACCCGGTTTATTACTGATTTGAAGTGGTAAGATAATTAATCTACACCTAAAAAAAATTTAAAAAAAATTGAAAATCATCATTGTCATATCATAGGTAAACATAAAATATAATTAAGGTAAAATGAGTACTAGACCATTTTTTGAAAAGGGAAACCTTTCTACTAGTCTAATACTAAATGTATGGGAGTGTTTAATGTCAAAATGTTAGATACCTCTCGTTTGATTTAAAAAAAGTTTTGATGTCGTTTTACTCATTAAGTAAAGTACTTTCCATACCAGTTTAAAGTTTTTAGATATCTGTAATAGTTACGGAATAATCGCCCGGACACACTTAAGGATTACACCATGTGTATATATATAAACCATTGGGTGAACAAGTCCATAAAATTGTTTCATGAGAAATTAGAACTAAGTTACGTATGTACCTAACCATTATTACTTTTACTTATTATTATTACTGTAAAGACTGCCTTCAAATTTATATTGATTAACAGCCTTTTCGTCTATTTGTATAAAAAGCAAAAGGAACATCATGAAGGATTTTCGTTTTGAAAGCCAATTAGCATAAAATATTTCTCTACAGAGAAAACTTATTAATTAAAATATACTTAAGACATCAAACAAGTTAAACTGTAATTAGTATCTAGTTGTTGACTATATATCCAACAGAAATCATGAAACCAGCTTCGTATTACACATTATATGTCATAATTCTAGAAAAGTAAACATCAAAAGAAACAATTTTTAACAATATGATTTAAATATAATCAATTTAAATGTAATAAGAGTTACAGCTGCAACTTCAATAGCAAACCGTAATTATTTACACAAAAAAAAAACAAAATATAATGATGACGAAACGCCAGAAGACCCTTATATTTAAGGACTCATCAATTTTACTCACATAATATTGGCTGCCACGACATGACAGGGAAAATAACTTGATACACAGTATTTTGTTTATTGTTGGAGTATCTCGATACAAACATGTAACATAATTCTTAAGTTTCCGGCTCCCTAATATCGTTGTATTAAGAAAGCTTGATAGGTTGAGAACTAATCAAATATCTAATAACATATCTATGAACTCCCACGTACTATAGAGAAATTGATGCTTTATTTTTTAGTTAGTTTACGAATCAATGTACGTACCTATTATGAGATTTGGAATATAGGTACAGTTAGGTGTTAAGAGAGATAGGACACATTCGAAGTGCAGGCGTCCAATTAAAATTTCTTAGTATTTATCAAGTGATTATAACATAAAAGCTATGCATAAATATATACGGCCTTATCGTTGAACCCTTAGATTGTGACTGAGTGATTATGCTTTTAGAGTATTTTTGGAAGTGAAGTATTTTAAGATCAAGAAAAACAAGTTATACTTACTTTGGGTAGGTTTACACAATGATGTCCTCGACAATTTTTTAACTTAGGTATTATAAATGGCATAAGAGAAAGCTAGTGAAGTGAGTAAAGTATACGTAGTAGTAGAGTAGAATAAAAGCAGACATCAAGCTGTTGTCTCTGCGTACCGGAGTAACTTCTGTAAAATGTAGAGGTTTTCAAAAGTATGGATATTACAGCAAGTTTTTACTGGAAGAACAAAACACAAAAGCTTAAAGTACCTTCATAAAATTAAGATTCTTCTCTTCTTCCAGTAGCATCCGGACCTTTTACTTCGGAGTCTGGGGTACGCTTTAGTTAAACTTTGGATTTGGCTAAGATTCGATATTTTTGGTGAAGCGACTGCCGTCTGATCTCCACAACCCAAAGGCAATATCGAAGCATTGCAAATAGACCAATTGTTGTTGGACTTTTTATGGCTCCAACGACATAAATTTTGGTATGGTAACTGGAACCAACGGCTTAACGTGCGGTCCGAGGTACGACCAGACCAATAGAAATACCTGTATTCATGCATACAAATACTTGCACTGAGTGGGGATCTAACCGGCCGCGTTCACTACCGCCACTCCACGGAGGCCGTCAATAAAATTAGGATTATATAGGTATTATTAAAGGAGGTAAGACACGGCGGTATTTCCGCCCGATTGAGCGGTCCGACTGGGGTAGTACCTCCGCCCTACAGAATACCGCGGTTATAATAACTTCGTGTTGTGTTCCCAGCGGTGAGTAGGGTAGCCTGAGCTCACTGGAGAATTTGTGCTGTCAGTGGGAAGACTAAAGGCTTGTCCTGCTTTGTCTTCTGCTGACGGCACAGAAACTCTGTACTTACAGGGTTGGCAGCGCGACTGCGACTCCTCTGGTGTTACAGACGTCCATAGGTCACGGTAACCACTTTCCATCAGGTGGGCCGTGTGCTTGTCTGCCAACTAAGTGGTATAAAAAAAAAAAGGTATCCTTCTTTTAAAGTAGCGTGCATTAGTAGATCTAATAACTATGTTCAATTTTAAAATACATTTCAACAACCGCAAAGCTTTCACAACGGTTCGTAGTTTTATTTCAAGCAGTAAATCCTTTGACAAATCCAAGTTCCATTTTCAAGAATCGAAAATGTGGTAAAAGAGAAATAATTTAAAAATTGTGCTGAACAAAAGATGAATAACGGCACGTCCTAAACGTGTAGGCTAGTATGACTATACTCCGGGACAAAAACATGTTTTTTCAGCACCGCACTAAAGCGAACTGCCGGAACTTTAATATGGCGCCCACGTGCTATTTACTGTGTACCTGTGTCACCGTGGCGTATTTTTGTAGCGTATAACTGATGACTATTTGGTTACCTTCTCAGAATATATGTTTTTTATTTGAATAAAGTCTGATACGAACAATGCTACATCAAGTTTAGAATATTATAGTATTAGTATTGGCTTTATTTTCCTTCAAAAAGGCGGCATGTAAGCTTTTGTAAAGTTCAAATATCATATTAATTTTTGAACGGTCAACAACGAAAATTACTAATAATATTGCCGGTAGTCACCAGTGCAAAGGTAAAAACTGGTACGTATTTATGTAGGTAGTTGATTGCTGTCGCTATGCCTCAGAAATGATATGCTAATAATTTCTCAGCAAATGAAGGATAGAACTTCTATCCTTAATATTAGCTACCCTGGAGAGAAAAATGTTTGAGTATATGTATATATGGAATACTAAAAACCGGTTTTATACTGCTTGTGAGTTTGGGACCGTTGACAATTCTCAAAGGTCCTTCTCAAGAGTACACAACCTTTTTAGTTACGTAGATTTATTATATTTACCAGTGTAATTGATTCAATTTATCATGCACCACAACTAATATGATAGACCTTAGACAATTTGATTGACGGCCTCTGTGGTGCAGCGGTAGAACGTTCGATTGCTACGCAGGAGGCCTGGGTTCGATTCCCGCTCAGAGCAAATATTTATATACATTAAATATGCATTGGTCTAGGTAATGCTATGTATAATATGTATGTATAAAAAATATCTAAGTATGTTTATCCGCAGTCTACATCCTCCCATAATCCGAGCTGGTTAAACTATGCTTAGTATGAAGATGATGAAGATAGTGTTGTGTGGAATATTGTCGAATATTTGTTTATACTTTTTTTTTTTTTATACCACTAAGTTGGCAGACAAGCACACGGCCCACCTGATGGGAAGCGGTTACCGTGGCCTATGGACGTATGCAACACCAGGGGTGTCACACTCGTGCTGCCGACCATGAAGAAACCTTCTGATGCCCCTCTTGAAGAACCCCATATTGTAGGCGCTTGGGAAAACCGCAGCAGGGAGGTCATTCCACAGCTTGAGTGTGCGTGGGATGAAGTTTCTTTCATACCGCACAGTGCGCACCGGCTCAGGTCGCAATGTGTGGGGATGAATTCCCTGCCTATGGCGAGAGGTGCGATGATAGAATGTAGCTACGGGCATCATGTCAAACAATTCATCTGAGCACAAACCATTGTATAGGCGGTAGAACACACACAGTGAGGCAAAATCCCTCCTAAAGCTAAGAGGTTCCACTCTACCTGCGAGTATGGGATTGTCAACCAGCCTCAATGCCCGTCTTTGCAACGAGTCGAAGGGGTCAAGCTGGTATGCAGGTGCTCCAGCAAAAAGGTGACAGCAGTACTCCATGTGAGGCCGGACCTGTGCTTTATAAAGAAGGAGTTGCTGCCCCGCAGTGAAGTACTGCTTCGCCCTGTTGAGCATTCCGAGTTTTCTTGATGCCAACTTAACCTTGTCCTGCAAATGACTTCGGTATTGGACGTCTCTGGAGATATCGACACCAAGGATCCCGATACTCGAGGAGATGGTAAGCGGTGTGCCCAGGAATTGCGGCGCCACAGCGTATTATATTTATTATATTATATTTATTTTGTGTAATCATAGTAAAATTGCCAAAGATGTAAAGTGGACTTTGGGCCCCTAGATTGAAAGTCTCGGATGCAATATGCAACCAAGCCTCTACGCTGAGATTTGTAGTTCCCGCAGACGAAGCCACTTGTAACAGCTGGTGTTAAATAATATACTTACCTTTCCTCCTGTGACATAATAACTAGGTATCTAAATTATCCAAATTGGAATAGCTACGTTATAGAAAAACATTTACTACAAAAGGAAAAAACCAGCTGACTCATCAATGATAACTTGCCATTTTCAAGAACCCCATTTTCACATAAAAACATAATATCAGCCTTTGAATAACCCTTCTCATAACGAGCAGGTGCTTGCTTGTCACCCCAAAAGTTATTCAGAGGCTGATACGCTTAACCATTTCGGGGGCTTGTTTCTTGTAAAATTTAAAATATATTCGATATCGTAATCACTATATAATCACTATAGTGAATAATATAGTGAATACGAGAATTTACTGTTATAGTTATATTTCAGTATATTTGAGGTTTGTAACTCAGACAAGTACATTATTATTAGGTACCTAGTTAATTCTTCTTAAAATCTAAGAAAACACAATTAGTGCCATTGCGCATTATATTATTATTGAGGATTATAACTCAGACAAGTACATTCTTAGTACCTAGTTGATTATTCTCAAAATTTAAGACAAACACACAATTAGAGCTATTACGCACTTTAGACTACTCGCCGGCGACTCAGTCTCTCGGGGAGTTAAACATGGGCAAAGTCGCTCTTGCTACCGGTGAAAAGTGAGTAGACACCTATTTGAACTAATGAAAATAACAGTTGCTGTCAACCGAGTTGCCGGCGACTAGTGGATAGTGCGTAATGGATCTTGAAGAATCAACTTAAGAATTTTCATCAAAACAGATACTGAGAAGATTTACAAATACTATCCATACTTACGTATTAAAATTTGTATAAATATTTAAGGATGCTTGCGTATTTAAGGCAAGTATTTAAGAAAGTCAATTTAACGCAACTTAACCTTTATTTAAACGTACAAAAACTTGTATAAAAATAAATTATATATAATATAATTATAATATAGGGACTTTTTTTTTTGTTTACGTGGTGGAATGCATTTACGCACTTCGCTCACCCCCCGCGGGGGCAGGAGACACGCTTCGTGTGGGACTCCTGGCCTCGGACAAAGGCCAGACTACCCACACACCACGGTGTTCCTCCTTCGCCTAATCCGAGCCGCGGGATAGTCTGCTCACCGCGACTCGTCTACGGACGCCCTTGGTAGGCCCGCTACTCAAGACCTCACCATCCCGGCAATCAGGCCGGAATGGTGGGGGCTTTTCACCTCAAGAATGCACCCCAGGAACACACAGGGGCGCATTCCGCCACATCAGCATAGCATTATATATAATATAATAATAATATAGTGACTTGATTTGGATGTGTTAATTTTTTCAGGCTTAATTACGTACTACAATTTTATTTAAGTTTATCTTTTTCATTTAGTTTTGGTGGGTTTGTCACCATATTCATTTATTGTTTGTCTATCATTTAAGGTTTGTCTATTGTACTTTTTAATGGCCATCAACTTCGCGAACTTTTCTTTGTCTAAAGTTAAGAAAGAGAGGCTTTCGACGCTAACAATGCTAGTAACTATTCATTATTTAGGTACAACATGAAGTAATAATGTTGACGGATCAAACCTGAGCAATTACTTACTAACAATTAGGTACTTTGTACTTGTATCATCCCTGTTCAATCTAGGCTGCGTTCTAACACACCATACCCCAGGTAGTTTAAAACAATGAATGAGATAGGATCGGGTTCAGGTTTCAAAACACTACCGTAGGAGTTGTCAGAATTGATCAACGTTTGCAAACAATACCTTGTGAATGTGTAGGTATTGTTGGTATCACGAAACAGCTTCATTGGGTGTATTGAACGACCTGTGACGACTACTGGGGCCTTGATATTGTAGATAGTGAAATGTAGACACATTCAATGCTATCTCACGTGGATGTTAGTTAAAAATTTAAAATGCATATGAAATACATTTGCGGTTATGCCCAAAGCCATTTTGGGGCTCAGGATTCGCTCCCTCTTTTTTTATACCACTTGGGTGGCAGACAAGCACACGGCCCACCTGATGGAAAGTTGTAATCCTGGCCTATGGACGTGTGTAATACCAAGGGAGTCACACTCGAGCTGTCCACTCTGTAAGCACAGAGAGTTTCTATGCCGTCAGTGTAAGAGACAAAGCAGAACCAGCTTTTGATCCTCCCACTGACAGCAGAAAATCTATCCAGTGAGCTCTGGCTACCCTACTCACCGCCGGGAAAACGTCACGAGGTTATTATGGCCGGAGTATTCTTTAGGGCGGAGGTACTTCCCCAGTCGGACTGCTCAATTGGACGGAAATACCGTCGTGTCCGGTAGGAAATACCGTCGTGTCAACTCGCCTCTGCTTACCTAATGGTAAGCTATGTTTTCGGTTTCACGTTCACGGGCCTATTACCTTCTAGCGGGCACTTTGTTAGGGGCTGTATGTTTACCCTATTACTTAGTCGCCTTTTACGACACCCACAGGAAGAAATGGGGTTTCAGTATTCTACTCCACTGGGCATTTTCACTAAAATAAAATTTTATTTGACTCATATACGAAGGATTTGTCATTAGTAGTATTTTATCTAAATATTTGATGAGTCTAACACTATTTACACTTGTCAACTTGTGACAAGGAAGCTACAAGGACTATGAATTAACAATCGAGTTGGGTCGGAAATTGGGCCCACTTTCGACAAATTACGTATGCGTAAGCTACCAGCAATTCTCTTTGAGAAAGTGAGTACTTTACTGTAGGTATTTACGCCGGCTCGATACTGTAACTCAATAGTTTAAGTCATCATTACAGTTGAATTGGTAGTGAATATACAGTACACTAATAGATCGGTTAATTAGGTTTTTATTTGTAGTTTCTAGCTTGAAGCATAAAATCTACCATTGTCAGATATCGTATGACAACAGTATCAAAATAAACGGGATATTTACCATGTTTCATTGTTTTGAGTTTCCGATATTTCGGCGCTGTTGCAAGCACCATGATCACGGAGGAATTGGAGTAGTGGCGGTTAACCGAGATAAAGTTTTTTCCTAGGAGTAATTATATCGATCTACCCTCTTTCGAGTTCTTTTACTACGCGTATCTGCACTACTATTTGTTTCACTCTCATTACAAACTCGAACTCGATCTCGATTACGTTCACGACGCACGATGCTTACTGTATCCACTCGCGATTTTGCTTTGGCTTGTTCCCGGTTGTTTTTGCAAAGACGGACCAACAATATCCCGTTTATTTTGATACTGATGTGAGTGACCATGATAGTTTAAATACCTATATTGTATGACAACTATGATTATGAAAATATATCTTCTTATTGTAGCTGACCCGCCCGTATTTCATTAGCTTCCAAATGTTATATGGTATCCATTGTTTGACATTTGTGATCACTGCTCCGCTCCATTAAGTAATAACGTGATGATGTGTAGCCTTCGTCGATAAACACGCTATTCAATACAAAAAATATTTTCCAATTCGAACATATAGTTCTTGAGATTAGCGCATTCAAACAAACAAATAAACTCTTCAGCTTTATAATATAAGTTTAGATATTTTGATAACGGTTTTTTTTTATACAACTAAGGTGGCAGACAAGCACACGGCCCACCTGTGGGAAAGTGGTTACCATCACCTATGAACGTGTGTAACACCAGTGGAGTCACATCCGTGCTGCCGACCCTGTAAGAACAGAGATTTTGTGCCGTCGGTGTAGAGGACAAAGCAGGACAAGTCTTTGGTCATCCCACTGACAGCACAAAAACTCTCCAGTGAGTTCTGGCTACCCTACTCACCGCCAGGAACACAACACGATTATAACCGCGGTATTCTGTAGGGCGGAGGTACTTCCCCAGTCGGACTGCTCAATTGGGCGGAAATACCGCCGTGTCCTACCTCCTCAAATCCCAAATGCATGTTACAAGTGACATAAAGGAATCAGCGTATTGAAAAAAACTCTTTTAAGTGAACATCACAATTGGGGTTTCAGGAACTTATGTTGTTGTACATTATATATTTTCGTTAATTTGTTAGTGGTTATTAATTTATAGACTGCCCTTTCAAACAACTCCGGTGGTATGCAAATAAACCAAGTAACACCACAGCATCCTATATTTCCCCTATTAAAATATATGGATATTTAAAAATTGAAAATGGCACATAGCCTTCAGAGTTGAAAGGCAGATAGTCAATAATTATGTGCCTCAGAACAAAGGGTCGCCTAATTAATTATTCTGGTATAAATTTTATCAAAGCCTCTAGCCCAAAGGGTGCAATTTTTTTATGAAGATTTCTCGAACTTTTTTCATTAAATTCCTTAAAGTATTTGCAAAGTTCCATTCGCTATTAGCGCCGTGAAAATTTTTCACGGTTTTTCACTCTTTTAATATTTACCGAAACCTCCGGTGATAATCTGTGGTAATGTACGTAACACTGTACTTTTATAATAACAAAGATGTTCCGGTTTGTTTGTAGAACTCTTACAGCATTAGGGGCCCTTACAGTGTTTTTTTTACTTTTTTTCGGGGATATAGGCGTGAGTTTATGTTATGTTAAGTTTTATTACATAAGATTTGATATCTAAATAGGTTGGTAAAATATTATGAACTTAAAATAACATTCTAGACCATTGTGGCAGCCTAGTGGTATGGATAATGGACTGCTGAGACGAGGTCTCGGGTTCGATCCCAGATTTAATATTTATGCTTTACGAAGTTATGTGTGTATTTATCGCAGGTTTATAAGTTCCCGGTTAATGGCAATAGGCTCGCCACCTATTACATTGGAACCTAAACATAAACTGGCGAAATGTGGGTGCTAGTACCTCTGCCTACCCCTTCGGGGATATAGGCGTGAGTTTATGTTATGTTATGTTATGTTATTCCAACGCTATCTAGATCCAAAGTAAGATTAATTTAATACATACATTGTACAGTCATTACCATATTCTGTCCTACGTAGTCATTACAAGGTTGTAAATGCTGTGCTCATACACCTTATATGAGGCCTTACCCAAATATTTGACTCTCGAGTCAACTTTGCCCGCAAGCCAGTAATACACCTGATTGGGTGGCTGAATGTTGAACGGAGCTCTGGCATTCGGCAAGAATAAAGTGATGAAAAAAGCAAGTTACTTAAGTAACTTAGTAGTACCGAAAAGAACCTTTTGAAATTTAGTTAATGTAACGAACTGAACTTGAAAGGGTTCACTTTACAAATACGACTGTATTCATGACAAGAATATTTGCTCTGGTAAGTTCTGCATTATCTTTATTTAGTTAAAGTAGTTCTGTATTTTTTTTGTAAACATTAGTAACTGAAATTATTATAGGAGGTACGACACGGCGGTTTTTCCGCCCAATTGAGCAGTCCAGCTGTGGAAGTACCTCCGCCCTACAGAATACCGCGGTCATAATAACTTCATGTCCAAAATCAATATTTATTTATTTATCTATTTACACTTAATGTATTTTAAAACTTCATGTTGTATTCCCGGCGGTGAGTAGAGTAGCCAGAGCTCACTGGAGAATTTGTGCTGTCAGTGAGATGATTAAAGGCTTGTCCTGCTTTGTCTTCTACACTTCTACGGTTCTGTAAGCACAGACTTACACTCGCGAGTGTGGCCTCTCTGGGCGTCCATAGGCCACGGTAACCATCAGGTGGGCCGTGTGCTTGTCTGCCACCTAAGTGGTAAAAAAACTCCTCCATCTAAGCTAAATTGCTTGTGTTAGAAGTGGGTTCACATCGGTAGTGTAATGGCCAGAATTCGAACCCTATACCTCTTGTTCTTAAGGCCGACTCCTTTTTTTTTTGAGGTTATGTCGGACACGAACCGACTAAAACGCACGCCGCCTGTGGGTCACTTTGGTTGCCGAAGGTGAGGTTGACAGGCATATCCCTCGCACCCCGCCCGACCCAGGGCTATCTCTCACGATCTGGCCCTCTTCTCGGGTGTGGGGTCTACAGAGTCCCCAACTCGTCCCCGGAAACGGGGAGGCGCGCCAGGCACGCCACCGCCGCGGCCTGCTTCTGCCAGGGTGACAGGCGGCTCCACCTGTCACCCCCAGGCTGGAAGGACGACTCCTTAACCACTAAGCCACTGACGATATTGCAGTCTTGATATTTATTTTCAGCCCTAAAAGTATGAAATACATACATTTATATGTTTTTAACGGTAGATAGCACAACGCTATCTACCGTTACAGGATTTTAGATATCAAATTTTCCCGTGCAAAAATTATAAAAAGCATAAAACAGCGTAGTACTTACATTTGCACTTATGTACTTGACCAAAGCCTTAATAAGCAATAAACTTCTTAACCACTACGCCAAAAACCTTTCTTATAACCGTATTTTCAATTCAACTTGGCCTTAATTCAGTAATAAAGATTCTAAACTACTACGCCTGAAAACCTTTCTCAAAAATTACATTACATAATGTCTTCATCAGCAGAATATTCTCGTGTAGAGACTACAATATGAATCTTTCTCAATCTAGATTGGTTGGTGAAAATGGCATCGCGTGTACCCACGCCATTAAGATAAGCTACCCAAAACGAAATGCGTGGCTTACGATTAATGACAGGAACCAAAATGTTTTTGGTCCATTCATACAGACAGCATGTTTGGATGAACAAAACATAATGAACGAAGTAAAGGTGCGTACAGATGATAATAAAATGAATGCAGGGGAAGTCATACAAACCATAAAGAGATGCTGATTACGGGTCTTACACAGGAACAACAGTAAAAACAGCTTGCTGAGTACAATGCATAAACTGATATTAGACGTTTTAATTATATTGTAATAGGTACTTACCTATGTGAAAGTAATCAAATCAAATCAGATCTTTATTTCAAAATCGTTGTACAGTATTTTACATGGGTTCTTAATCTATCGTGTATTATTACATTGTGCATACGTAGGTTATATATAATATATATTTGTGCAGTTGTGCAGTTAATTGTAATTGTAATGGTAATTGTCTCATAAAATGTGTAGCAATCTTAATGGTTATTATTTTGTACTTTCTCTCTTGGTACTTTGTCATAACTCTCCCCTAGGAAGTTACCTTATATGGTTTGAAAGATCAAACTGCACCTTAGATACCTGCAATTTTTTAAATTAAATTCCACGACATTCTACACAACACTATCTAGATCTATGGTAAGCATAGCTTAACCACCTTGTGTTATAGGATCTAGAATGTGGATAAACATACTTAGATACATTTTTTTTTGTAAATACATACACATCATACATAGAAACACCCAGACCAATGCAAATAAACATATTCATACATTACATTGCATTCAAATATTTGCATCGGAATCGAACCCGCGCCTCGTGCATTACGGTCGAATGTTCTACCGCTACGACATATACGTGGACTTATGTAGGATATAACAACCTACTTGGGTCAACATGATAAAAATAATTCATGGAAAATTAAGTATACTGGTACGAAACATTATAATAAAAATAATGAATCGTTTAGTACCGGCTTTATTATGAATTCATAAAGGGGTGCGATATGCTTTTTGTGTTGGGGTTGACACTTTGTTACACTCCATTGCTGGTTTAATATTATTAGTAAAAACGAAATACGAGATCACTTTCTTCGTTGAAAATCAGATTTGAGATATTTACTGCAATTTGAAAAGCAGTCTACACACATTTTATTTAATGAAATGTAAAGCAACATGTCATTCAAAACTTGTAACAGCATACCTATGTGCTCAAATACCTGCATTTGTATTACCAAAAGTGCTAAAAGTGTGGGACAACAAGCCACTAGAGCGGAAATAGGCTGTACCTCCTCGGAGTTACATAAGTGAGACTCGTATATACAGTCTTGATATCGCTTAGTGTTCACACGAGTACACTAACGTGCAGTTATCATTTACACTATGATATCATTTGAAATGTAATATATATGATATCGATGCTACCGTACCAGATAAAAGTAAATGGTCGAAAATACGAAATAAAGTAAGGCAGAATAATGTTTAGAAAAAATAGGTTTTAATACGTTTTGATATGAGTTACTTTCGTGTGACTAACTTGGTACATGTAACGTATTACGTTGAAAATCGTATTTCTGTAAGAATGCATAACGGGAGGACTTCAACGCTTACGCGACTTTGTTTGCAAGTCTATTGCCTTAGGTTCAGCGAATAACATGTACAGAATTGAGTTAGATACTACCTAAATCAAAACTAGAGTGACATTAATAGTGAGAATATAAATGCAATAAGGGCGGTGATATATAAGAAAATTCTAGAATGTACTGTGTACGTACATACATACACACATATGCTCATGCCTATTTTCCTCCGGGGTAGACGGGGGCAACGACCCATAATTTGACTCTATCCTTACATATGTCATTAATCTATTCATGAAGGCCCCCCGCCTCCGAGTACTTCAGAGGTCCTTACGTGATGACTTAATAATTTTACGATTAAGCTAAGAAAATCGTAGAAGAATAGACAAAACCTTTCTTTTTTATATCGCGTGAAAAATTTCCACGGCACCCCCGCCGGAGCCAGTGGGAGAGTTTATGTCGGACTCGAACAGACTGAGAGTCTATGCACACTAGCTCCGGCCTTGGCACACGGGGCACCATGCCAGGCTCTCGGTGAGCGTGTGCAGCACCAAATCCTCACTTGGGTCACAAATCTGCCGTGTGGCCTCTTCTGAGTCTTACCGCCGCTATTGCGGCGTGCCCTGCACGAAACTGCCCAAGTCGTCGCTCCCACTTCTGGAGTAGTGACAACATTAGTTAGATATATGGGGATCAAAACAATATTTTAAAATTCAATTACGTCTTTGGCTCAATATTTGTTACGATAGATAGATAGATAATTATTTATTGTACACCAACAGATTTACAGTAGGACAAGTAGGTAGCATGTATACAGTTCAATGTACAATGAGCGGCCTTATCGCTGAAATGATTTCTTCCAGGCAAAATTGGGATGGACAGTTATGTTATTAAATTAATAGTTTAGTATTCTAAATCAATAGAAAATTACATTTACCTACCGCCTCTACGGCGCATATGAAGTTCTACCAATTAGATTACAAAGTAACACAATACATATAAAGCTCAGTAGTGCCACATTTTAGAGCCACGTACGTAATGCAATATGAAGAGGAAGAGCCATAAAAGAAATACTACTGCAATAGAAACTCACTGTCACTATTGTGCAAATTCACATTTACAATATACAAGAGTAAGGTAATTAACAGCAAACAGCATACAGACAAGAACTAAACTCGCTACTTGTTGTAGAATTAGTCAAGAAGTGTACTAACCTAATTTATCTTAACACTTTATGAGAATACTTCAGAGTGTATAAGATATTCATAATGTCTACACTTACCAAACAAAACAAGCACTATTTGTCTCTTTCAAATTCTCTATTAAACTAATTTCAACATTTAGTTCGACAAACCTATTCTTTAATGGAACATTAAGTTTAAACCATTCGATTATGACAGTAATTTCACTATTAATTTAGATCTTAAACCTAAACAAACTAATAGAGGTGATAATCTGGGACCTTTGGAACGCCAACAAAATTAAATATCTGTATGGCCACTACCGCAGAGGTTATTACAGTTACAGATGGCGCAATGAAAATATAATTTTCATACCAAATGGATATTGCATACAATCACAACTTCAATATCTTATTAAAAAAGGAAAATAGGTACCTAATTACTTACGTAATGTATATTGTGAATGAGCTTTTGTTCTGTGACGTTAAAGGTCATAAAATTTGTGTCAACATAATTACATAGTCTAACTACAGAACTTTGAAATCACCAATTGCTTGTGGAGGTCAGATTGTAGTCTAGATATTTCATTTAGAACAGAGAACAATTTTAAGATTCTTCCCAATACTGCTTTATATGTGAGTTTGTTATCATAAACATGCTTTACAAAATAAATACTGCCTAACTAAACTGCAACTATGACTTTTTGTGATTTTTAATTTTCAAAGTAAGACAAAATATAAACAATGAAATTCAGTCCCAAATTATAACTTTTTAGATTCGACATTAAATTACAAATTACTATTATTACTAACAATATACGTGTAAACGCAACATAGACCGAGCTAAATGCAAAATTCTTTCACACTCCATCTCACTCCGCACAACTCGTGACTGGCGTATGACGTCACTCGATTTTGTATGGAGGGCGGCGCGGAAAATTGAATTAACTAAAACAAATGTTTTTTTAAACTATTTATTGTAAGAATATTTTACTTTAGCGGTTCATTAAATTATTATAGGCTGGTCATTTTTCTATAGTAAAAAAAAATGACAAATGGCCTGTTTATTGTGTTTCTCATAAATATTAAATATTTTTGTATGTTCGACTGGTTAAATTAAATAAACTGCTGCTTACATAAATTTATCCTAATTCGAAACAAATTTAATACAGTGACATTTTAACATTGACTTTATCGAGTCTTTGACAATGCAAAAGGGGAGCGCTGTAAACCATACTCTAAAATCATCTATCATTCTGGCTTTGATGCACTTGTTTATTAATTATTGTTTCTACAGTTTCTCTTCTGTTAATTATCTTTGTGGTTACGAACCAAGAATTCAGAAACTCAAACATCTATACTGACATTTGCAAGTTTTACCCTGATTGAATAATTTAATTGACAACTTATTGCCAGCAAGCTCACTTCTAATTGCCGATGTTGCAATTCATCTTCAGTTGTTATTTTCAATAATTTGCAATCAGATATAATTTTAAACATGAAAGGATGAATAACTAATTTTGAAGGTTTAATACTAAGTGTACACACGGACAAAGAAACGAGAGGTAATGAAGGTTTTGAAATACTTTTTTTCTTGCCTATCTGTATATAACAGCCCTGTCATACTTATACTGAGCCGGCAAAGAAGCAACAAGAAGCTGGAATGCCAGTCATTGACCCGAGAAAGAAGAATGGACCTATATTACACGTATTGATAACTTACTTGTTCTTTTCCACATTACTTACACACACACAGTAACAACCGCGGTAGCCTAGTAGTATGGGTAATGGACTGCTGAGACGAGGTCTCGGGTTCGATCCCAGGTTTTACCATGGCACACACCAATGACTTTTCGATGCTTTTCGAAGTTATGTGTGTATTTATCGCAGGTTTATAAGTGCCCGGTTAATGGCAATAGGCTCGCCACCTATTACATTGGGACCTAAACATAAACTGGCGAAATATGGGTGCTGGCATCTCTGCCTACCTCTTCGGGGATATAAGCGTGAGTTTATGATGATGATGATGATGATGATAACTTACTTGTTCTTTTCCACATTATTTACATACACACAGTACAGTACATGTAAACCTTTGAGGATGCCGTAAAGCGAAACCGGTCAGATCTAAGAAATATTAAAAGTAATGTGGAAAAGTACCAAATTCCACCAAGTGTCATCAATCAACAGTATAAAAATGGATACATAATTATACAACAGTTCGGGACTTTTCGCGGTTAAATCGTGGAACTTACTATTTCTATTACCATTTCTGCTGAAATAGTAAGTGTATAATTATGAATTCACACCGCGATAGTTTAAAAATAACATAAAAATGTACAGTTTTTGATATGTCACTCTACATTTAAAAACTAAATATTACCCTTCACTATATCTCCATCATTTTCATATATCTCGCCCAAAACGCTTGTTCCTAAGCCCTACATAGAATACAAACAAAATTTTAATCATTATTAAAACGGACGGCTGAATGTTTCCCCCGAGTCACGATAAAACGCTTTGATGGCACCAGGAATGCCTGCGACGATTACCTATTCCCCAGATGATTCTGTTACTTCAATAGGAAATATAAGCTGCACGATTTCCTCTCCTTATTTTTCTATTTGCTTATCTTTATCATTGACAATTGGGGGTTTTACTTCGTATCGGAATGTTTTGAATCGTGCAACTGATTTCCCGGGACGGTTTTTATTATTCATTCTAATGTTGGTAAAAGTATTGTATTTTTATATGAAGATCTCAAGAGTGGTTCGTAGAAATGGCAAATTTACAGATCATTTGTTGTTGTTTTGAGCATAAGAATATCAATGTAGCACCAATATTTCGTTATAATTTCATTTAAATTTAAATTTTTGAGTATTAAAATACGGCATATGGCTCACATTGGGAGAGGTTTATGTCCAGCAGTGGACAGAAATGGAATAATTGAGTGATTGAAAGTACGAACACATGCCTATTCATAAGATTGCTAAAACATTATTATTTTACAAAAAAAAAACCCTCGTCACCTCAGTAAAAGTCAAAAGACATATTTACATGGATTTTTTTTTTAACAAGAATGTTAGAACCGAAATTACTAATATTTCCTCTAACCCCTCCAACTAAGCTAAATTGTTTGTGCTAGGAGTGGGTTCACGTCGGTGTAATGGCCAGGATTCGAACCCGACTCTTCCTTAATCACTAAGCTAACGACGCTTGGAATGAGAGTCGCCTACTAAATAATAAAATCATAATTTCGTATTAACAATTTTTAACAATTGTGTTGTCTCAGACACCACTGTCGGTATATACAATAAGAACGACTGCATTACAAAAGCTGGTAGCGCCTTTTTATCAATTAAAATGCAAATTCAGACAAATAATTCAGAAAGGGAACTTTTTATGCCCTCATTAACAGAAGCCCCCTTTTACTGGAAACCATGGTGCAAATGCTGAATGTGCGTAATTGGCTTTATATAATGGGTTGTTGAATTAATAACTAGGATAAAGATAATTTATAACAAAGAAAAGGTTCATATTAATGTAAAAGATTTATGTGGCCGCAATTTCGCTAGAAAAGATATTTAAATTAGAATTTTAATATCTTTTTAAAATAACCTACCATTTTACTAAAATATTTGGCCCAATTAATTACTGTAAAAAAATTTTTCATTTAAACGTCTAATTCATGTTAGGTACTTTGTTTTAAGACTCACATTAATTCTAATTTCTAAAAGAAATATCTAAGTTTACTCGTCTCTGTTCTTTGTGTATGTATGCAGATACGCACACGGCCCACCTGGTGGTAATTTGTTACGGTGGCCTATGGACGCGTATAAAGAGGTCAGCCATTCGGTCGTGGAGTCAGTTACGATGTTGTCTTAGAGATATACTTAATGCATTTTTTCACCCAATTAGCGTAATAAAGCTTTAATTTCTCTAGAAGTATAAACGAACACTTCCTTTAATTATTCCCCGCTGACACTTGACTGTCTCGTATCATTTAATTTCCGGGGATCTCTGAAAAAAAACGCATATATAAATTGAATTTGTTACCATCTAACCTGCTGAATATTCTAATAGCAGATCTCATTGCGCTTAACGCGGGGACAAGATCGGAAATGTCGAAGAACAAAGAAATTATGGGCCTACTTTCGTATCCAATAAAACTGGATTTAGTTAAATGGTGATATTAACGCCGTTATATTAAAATTAATTCTCCACGTAAAAGGCTACTTGCTTTATTTTTAATTATTAATTGAGCCAGCTTTTATATAACTATAAGCTCCAGCTTATAGTATATAGCAAGACAAATAAATAAATAAATAACTTGTTCAAGTTACTTATTTATTTATTGGTCTTGTAATTCACAGTGAAAGCGTAATGTAGTGTCAGTTCACTGTTTTGTGACATCAGGTAATTTTCAACTTATTTATTTATTTTTTTGCATAATAAATATGCTTATATAGTATGACCAGGTAACCTGTGTATGTAGAAATAAAACTATGGAGTGGGTAATATTTTTTTTATTTATAACATATAGATATGTCTCCTGAAAAAAATAGAAATATTATTTGGCCTATGCCTAACCGTAAATAATAGAAAGTGTCAGGTTTTTGACTAATGGCACTACATTTTATTTACTACTCATATTTTTTCTTTCACTACTGATTAAGCTACACCCACTTACATATTACAATATTGTGACAGTGTCGTCAGTGTGGACTCAGACACGTAGTAAACTCAATAAACAGACTTCAAAAAGTACTCAAAACATAAACTTGAGCCATTAAAGAGAAGTCGGAAAGTATAAAGTTTAGCTTTATTTATATTATGAGTAGGTATATGCATTGGTGCGTCTGTTATTATCATTTAACTTCTAAATGTGATCGTCATTATCACCCGATACATAATTTTGCTGGCTGATGTACACTTATTGATTTTGTAATAGAGAGATGTAAAAAGAGTTTTTAATAGCCAACCTCATTTCTACTGTTAGTAAAATTTTAAAAAAAGTTAGGAGTAGTTTATGGGTAGAGGATTGTTCTTGAAAGGCGAGAAAAAACGGATTTGTATTTTATAATAAGATTTAAGACATTCGTAAGGTAATAGATGTGTAAGTAAACACAAAAAAATAAGAGATAAGGTAAAATAAATTAAATCTGTTCTTCTTCTTATAATTATTGTAAATAGTTGTAGTCTAGATAGAAATACACTATTGTTGTGATGGAGCACACATGTTGCAATTGAGGATTCTTTACTGATGGATATGAGCTATGATATGAGCTCATAGGTGAAGGCTTAGGATGCAATGTCTTTATGATGATGACACAATATATTATTTTGTTGTAACAACACATTAGTTAATATCTGTACTAATGGTTGCACTTCACAAGGCTATTTGTGTTGGACGTTTGTTGATTTGGCAAAATATTTGACGTATTTCCAAACATGCCAATATAGACATGCCCAGTTTACTTCACAAAACAGTATTCACTTCAAAAAGGTGTCACGTGTGAATTCTCATTTTGTCTACTGTTAAAAGTACTTTACTAGCTGTAAAGAATTAAAAAGAACTAAATTACTTCTCAATTCAACGTATTTGGTAGAGTTCGCGCCAGCAAATAAGTCTCGCGTCAAAACTTTGAACTAATAATGCCATCGCCGCCGCCATACTCGGCTATACTGTGTTATATTGATTCCAATATTGTTACAACATGTACACTATAATATGCATAGTACGTGTTTTTTCTGGAGGAGCTCAAATCCACTAATGACATTAAAAACTGTATTACTGAGAGGTTTCATAACATGATCCAAGACTGTCTGGTGGCGCGATTCTCATGCCACCTGAGCTAGTGGACTGTATTTTGCGGGGGGTGAAGTTAACATGTTTCATATGACACTTTACACAACAAACAAGATAGGTGATCGGGTTGCCGCGGAGGTGGTTTAGGCATTGAATGCAACCCGAGAAATTAGGAGAGGATGCACTAACCTTTACTACGCCACGTGCTGGCTGGGCCGGTGCACCGGTCTTCTCTTCCTGGCTCAGGAGCTGCTGCCCACATCACTAAATCACTTGAGGGACACACGAGAGGCACAAACCGATCGGTAAAGGTCTATGAAAGCGGTTAAAATCCAACAAACATTATTAATTTCTGAAGTCGCGCGCGCCGCCGGCCATTGTTTATTAGTTCAAAAGCGGAAGTGAAGATGCGTCTTTTTTGACAATTGAGCGGGGTGAAAACTATTGCTATCTCACTTTAAAGGTAGCGCGGGAGGGAGATGGGTACAGGAAGCGTGTGTTTCAGTGTCAATGATTTGAATTACTACTATTGAGCAAAAAAAATACAAATTCTACCATCGGCGCAACCACTGTCCCTTAATACACTTTGGCTGTAGTTTTTACTCCATTGACTTCTTAAGTTCAGCAGTTCAACTAAGTATTATTATATTTATATCTGAACTATAAAAGATCTGGTAAAACAAAAAGACGATATGCCAACATTACATGTTGCGACTGCCACGCCGCGGCCAAGGGACTTATCTTGTGGCGCGTACTCTTTTGGTCATATTTGTCAAATAAGCAATAAGGCAAATGCTCTGTCAAAAACACTGTCTGATGAACTCTTCTAACTAATCCCACCATCTCCTTTCCTACATAGGACAACACGTGCAGACCTTAGGTGTCACCCTCACACTGTGCAGAATATACGAGCAAGAACCAAGTGGTTCGGAGACTCTTTTCTTTGCCGCACCACCAAGACCTAGAATTCATTACCAGCACACGTGTTTCCTTCTTCCTACAGTCCCGGGGCCTTTAAGCGGGGCGTGAAAAAGCATCTGATGAGGCCGCCAAGCTGAGTGCCACCATTGTAACACTTAGTGTCTATAATGGTGACCCTCTTCTCTGAGACTTTGCCTTTAGCTTACCATCAGGCGAGGTGTAAAGTTGGCGTGTCCTATATACAAAAAAAAAACTGTTCACCCAGGGTAATTATTTGTCAAATACGCAAATACGAATAGCCATGTGTGAAGTGCTACCAGATGCAACAAGCAGTATTTAAGTTCGAAATGTCAAGTTTATGCTGGATATGCTACCCCCCTCAGAGGTAACCTAATACCAATCACTTTATCTTTGAAACATTATACAAAATGTTGAACAAAGCAAACTTAATTATTTTTTCAATTCAAAGATTGTCTGTAAAGTTATTGATCAGCAACTCTTGAAGATGACTATGGATAAAAAATCCTTATATTCATCATAATCATGTTAGTTCCTAGCGTGTCTGTTATTATATACTATTTAAGCAAATATAATTCATTAAAATAACGCTTTTTAACATTTCGATATAACACATAACATTGGAGCCGAATCCTAAATAAATACAGGTAGCGAAGCTAATCCCAATATAGGTTGATAAAGCTTTAAAGTAAATACACCCTGTATAAAAGTCAAGGGAAACCACTTTTCCAAATGTTTATGTGAATGAGTTCCGGTTAAAACAATACATTAAAAAAGTCTAATAACGTTTTCTGATCACTTAGATCTTACATTATAAGAACTAAACGGTCAAACTTTGAGCTGTTCTAGAACCCTGAAATAACCCAAATTTGTGAACAGAAAATCGACTCACGAGCAATAAAAATATAGTTTAAATTTACTTGGAATCATTTGGGGCGAGTTTAACGCAATGTTGCCGCACGTAGCCACAGTGGCGTTAAATTTTGATTGCGTAAAACATAAAAAAACAAAGTTGTTATATTTGAGAGAAACAACTTCTGTTTTACAATTTTACAGCGCCACATAAAACGAGTACGCTGGCAAACAATTAAAAAGTAAAAGTATGAACGTTAAACGAAAATATCGAAATTATTGTCTTTATGCATTTGATATTTGAATTGAGCGAACGATTTTCTACATACTCCGACATATCTCATGTTTCCGACTATTAATATGTCGATACATTGTTTGAAAGCCAGAATACTTGATTGATCAATTCACCAATCTACAGCTCCAAGACAAATTGTTCCCCCACGTTTCGAAGATACGGTGCTATCTATATGTTGTTGTAAAACTGAGCATGAATTATTATACACCCAACTCTTACGTCCAGCAGCTACGAAACCATATATTTTATCTGGCTCTTGAGGGTTTCCTGACAAATGAGATAACTCGCAACCCTGACGAAAATATCTTGGGTTTGTACCACATATACGACGTCTAAGCTTGAATAACGAATTTTATTTCATGTAATTCTACGTAAGCTTTATTTGTTTTTTTTTTAGATTTCACACAATATCTAAGTTATAATTTATCGAGCCATCTCTCCATAACCTGCTAGCATAGCTTGAGTCCAGCGTGAATGTTCGTTATCGTGACGCCTATGTCCTTTTCCTAACTCTAGTCTATCTCTGTACCAAAATTTTAACAAAATCAGTTTTAGGGTCGGCAGCGCCTGTGTAACGCCTCTGATGTCGCACACATCCATATGCCACGGTAACCACTTCCCATCAGGTGGGCCGTATGCTTGTCTGCCACCTAAGTCGTATAAATGAAGTTCATTATTTTAGCCGTGATTATGACAGACAGACAGAATCACTTTCGTATTTCTTATAATATTAGTATTAGCATGGATTACTGAATATTTGGTCTGACAATAAATGAATTTTAATTTAATTTAATCAGTTTGTAAAAAAGTGTTAGTTAGGCTCTGATACCCTTCCCAAAAACTATACTTCATGCTTGTTGCCTAAACATTATTAAATGATAACTCAATTTTCTATGAGATAAAAAATAATGTAAAAAAGATATATTACACGAACTGCAATTAATTGTTATTCGTTCCATTAACTCGATGTCCACAAATATATAATAGGCATAATATTAAACGAACAATAATGTCCATAATTCTTACCTACCTGAATGTATTGTAGACAATAACCCTACACTACACGCTCAATTACTTTGGATCATATTTATTCCACTGTCACACCGAATCGCACGGTTGCCGGTCAATCTATATAACTTCCAACATGTATACATAAAAGGATTGAAGCCATTTACATTGTAAATTGCCAACGTGATCGCATTTTATGTATCCAGTTGTTTGTTTAAATTAAAATGATAGCTTTTATTTTTGGTCAGAATTGATAGATGTAAGATTGAATTAACATGGTGCACATTGGGAGAGGCCTATGTCCAGCAGCAACTGCGGTGGGCTAATTGATTGATTGATTATTTACAGCAATGAAACTACTGAACATTAATAGGTTAATTTATGTAATATATTTTGACGGTTCTTTTGATTTGGAGAGAAATTAATGAAGATGAAGTTTAATATCGAATACAGGACGAAGAAAAACAATGGCTCCTGAAATCTATTTTTTGTTACAATAATTTTGTTAGTAATTTTAATAATCTAAATATATTTAAAAGTATTGTTATTAGACGAGAAAACTTAAAATATTACAACGATAATTTTCTTAAGTTAATTATAATAATACAGTTTCAAGAGAGGCTTTACCAAATATGCTGAATATGGATACTAACGAGGCGTCCTACAAAATGTAATTTACCCAAAATTTATGACCAAACAATAAATTGAGTTCTACCAACACTAACAGTATTAACAACCCTGGTTATACTACGTTTCGAAATGACTTTTGATATTAACAATTACAGAGAAAAAGTTTGTAATTGAGATTCTCGGGTACTGGACGTTGAAAACTGCTCCTTTTAGGTAGCACTGGATACTGATATATCAATAATAAACAATATGAGCAATAAGAAACTTTAAAAGACTGAAGGAGGTAGCTTGAAAAGGCTTTGATAGCTCTAGAGGAGCTACTATTGCTAAGATATAGAAGCAGACGTTGGGCTGTTGACTACTCTTTCCTTAGTCGTACCATTAAGGCCTGGAATTCATTACCAACTCACGTGTTTTCTTATTCCTACAGTCCCGGGTCCCTTAAGCGGGGCGTAAAAAAGCATATGATGAGACCGTCAAGTTAAGTGTCACCATTGTAACATTGTTTATATTGTATATAGTAACAAAACAAATACCACTACTACGAATTCATATGTTCACCTACAATTCTTTAGAGTTCAAATTTTAGAACAGAACAATGTGCCTTTTTTGATAGCAAATATGCATAAAACTATAATATGAAAAAAATTGTCCGCTATTCGTAGCTTACTCTCTAGAGACTGCATTGTTTGCTCTTTTATAATTTCCATGTTGGTCACAATAAGAAAGATTTTGCTGTTCTACAGACAATACACGTACGCAAAATTAACTCAAGCCAGTTTTTTGTAACAATAATTACAAGTTGGCTCTTAAAAAGTAAAGTTAAATTATAAAATAGATAACAAAAACTAATATTTATTATTAAAACAGAATTTAAGCTTTAAATTATAACGACCATAAAAAGGCTTTGATTAGATTGACGAAACTTGACAATTTCACGCGGCAAAGTTGTTCGTCCGCTGTACTAAACAAATGGTGATTACCTAAAGTTTAATTGAAAATCCGGGAATCTGTGACGATAAGGGTTTTTATTATGCCCAGGTTAAGCATAAACTTCGTAAATCGTAATTGGAAAAGGCAGCAATAATACAATTTTATACTTCACTCAATATCTGCAAAACGTTTGGATCTTTCACAACTCGATGCACAGTATTATTTTCTATCAAATCTTCAGAGGATGTTTACGTAGACTTTCTTACAAGCAATTTCGACCCGGATGTTAACACTTGGCACGGTAAAATGGAAGCCTTTCGGTTGTTAATATAACTCGGCTTCTTTTCTTATTTTACTTACAGGTAGTTCTTAACATTCTGATTCCGTGATTTTCTATGCAATTATGTAGCACACGACGGTATTCCCGTCCGAATTGAGCAGTCCGACTGGGGAAGTACCTCCACCCTACAGAATGCCACGGCTATAATAACCTCGTGTTGTGTTCCCGGCGGTGAGTAGGGTAGCCAGAGCTCACTGGAGAGTTTTTGTACTATCAGTGGGAAGACCAAAGGCTTGTCCTGATTTTGTGTTCTGCACTGAATTCACTTAAAATCTCTGTTCTTACAGGGTCGGCAGCACGAATGTGACTCCATTGGTGTTACATACGTTCATATATATATATATATGTGTTAGTAATTGAAAATGTAACATTCTATAAGTGAAAGAACTCATATAATCTGTTAAGTTATATAAGAGTTATTCGCTACAAACAAACAGACAGTTACCTCTATCTAATGCAGGGGCTTCGTAATTTGGGTCTCAAACATCTTCATTAAATCTGTACATTACTTGCACAAAGTTAAGCAAAGCAAAGCTAAGCAAAAGAAATGAAGTTCAACTGTGAGTTGCTGTTGAAATTTTACGGTGTTTTGAAGTGCAAGTCGAGGCAACATCGTCAGCTTTTAATGGAACAAATGAAAGCGCGACACAGGAAACAAGAAGCTAAGTTTCAGTGGCACAAGTTTAGTTGAGCCGCTTAGTTATGCAGCGCGCGCTCGCCTCAAATGAGTAACTTATGTGGAACCATCAAGGCGGCCAACTTATGCACGTGTTTCACGCGCGTTGAAGCAGAGTCGACGATGCCTATTCTAATTCATTTACACTTAACAGTAGTAACGGTTGAGTAAGTTTAAATTATCTTAGCAGTGTACGACTAATTTCTTCGTTTAACTTGAACTGTTCATTCTAAGACTCTTCGTATTCAAGATAGTTGTTTGAATACATTGTATGATATTGAACGAATGTCGTGAAGAAAGTAAACCATATAGTTTTCTTGCAATTTCAAATTGGAAAAATTCAATCGCTAGACGGAACGGTATGGTACCTAATATCGTTGGCATGCTCTACCGATTGTATAACTTGATTCTCTTTATGTTGACGATCGATAATACATCCGCAATTTTTCTTCAATCTTTCGGAACAACCATAAAAGATATTTGATGATACTAATCATAAAAGAAACCATCTATAGAAATATCAGAATTTACGAAATATAAACCTTAAAATGGAAATAAAAATAGTACCTTTATTCTAGGTGGTTCCACTTTTGTAATACTAAAATTACCAAGATGAAATAATTTTAAACAACAACAATAGGCTCGCCATCTATTACACGAAACATAAACTGGTGAAATGTGGGTGCTAGCACCTCTGCCTATCCCCTCGGAGATATAGGCGTGAGTTTATGTTTATGTTATGTTATCTTTCAATATATATAATTAATATATAAACTTGAACAGCCTTATAATATGTGCAACTTGCTTTAATTTAATTTTAACGTAATACCCAGTAGGGGAGTGAGCAGTTCATATCATTATATAGTAACTGCCCATAAACTTCTGCTAACTTAATGCTAGAAATTGCAAATTGCTCTAGAGCAGTAACTATTATAACACGCTGAATGAATAAGTACTCGCCTCCAAATAGGTTATGTAATACCATTACTCTTTCACAATATTATTCAGAGGAAACACAAGCAGCATAGATCAACGCTATTTACGCCTATTTTAAACCACAGGAGACGAACTCACTAAATGATGATTTTTATGGGAGTGAACCCCCAATCAGAGAAAAATCTGAGTTAGCATTTTGTCTGTTTATCAACAAATATACTGGCTTGCTGATGAGGTTCATTTGGGTCTAAAAGATCTTCATAGAAACCCATACACCCACGTTTAATTGAATTTCCGTTGACTTTTATACAATTACCTTTGCTTACTTAATATTCTAGTGCGACTAACCCTTGTAAACTAGTTTATCCAAATATAAAAGGTACTGCGAAATATTGTATGAACTAGCGTGCTAAACTTGCAAAATCCACAGCCATAATAAGATTTACTAGTATTTCTAGTATGAGTTTTACGAACTATGAAATGAACATGATTTTCGAGTGCCCAGCTCGAATAATACGGTTTCTGTTCCTCGGCTTTGTTAGCAGTTGGCAAGTTATAGGTAATTTATGAGTGTAATAAAAATATTTTGCACAAGGAGTGCCGTCGATGAAGTACACCCTGAACAAAATAATATCATTTTGAAAGGTTAGTTGTGTGGGTACTGCAGAACAGTCAGCTTCATAACGATCTTGACTACAAGTCTCAAAATGACCTTGATATCAAGTTATTAAGAGCAAATTAAACTTAAAAGCGTGTACCGAAATATCAGAACAATCAGTCTGTTGACTTTCTCGTATCTTGGTTTTCCCCCCTTCCTTTTGAATGTTAAGACCATTTTGGGTACTTTGTTTGTCAAGAGCGATCTAATGCTGACTGGACCTAGTTCTGCAATAAAACTAACTATTCTGTGAACATTTCTCGCTAGCTAGAGCCATAAAGTAACAAAAGCACCTGCAGTGAAGTATACGAGAAGTGCTCGTAGATTCCTCATTGCTTAGATTAATTGTAGCTTTGGAACCTCTATAAAGTTGAGATTGGAAGTTAATTTTATAAATACGTAGCTTTTAGATACTTTAATAGTTTCTTAATTTAAGAGTTTTCTTCTCATTTTTATTTTGTACTTGGATCGGTAACTGACTTTAGAATCTTACTAACCAAGATGTTTTGTCGCACTCATGGACTCTGAAAACAACAGAATTACTATGCGAATTTTTTATTGCATGGGTGTATGTTTGTTACTCAACTACGCAAGAACGGTTGTACAGATCTGGATTACGTACAGAGATTGGTTATCGCCTGGGGCATATAGGCAACTCCTTCTTCTAGTTCTTCTCCTGAGATTCTTTCATGTAAGGATGTATGCAACCGATTCTTTTTATACCTGATGTATATTATGTATTAGTAAGATGTATATTAACTAATACTCTCTAAGTTACAAAATTCTACCTGACCCTAGTAGAAGGTAACTCTTTAAGCACTAAGCTATCGAGCTAATCAGTATCAGAATAAACGGGATATTTACCATGTTGATGTCAGTGACCATGATAGTTTAAATACCTATATCGAGCTAATGTTGTAATAACTAATTTGTTGCACGTAATATTTAAAACTATCTTGCCAAAACTTCTTTTGATCCATGATATTATCTACTACGGTATAGATTTTCTCAAAAACTTATACGTCTTAAAGTAAAACGTAATACTACGTCTTAAAGCTCCCTTTTTCTCTTTTTCTTGTTTGTATAGTTTGTTAAATAGCTGTTTAGTACTATTCATTATTTGCTACAAGAAAAATATTCTTATGATTATCTTTGTCAGCATCTCCATAAAAACAACGCGTGCAATCCAATATAAGGCCACCTATTGCGTTCAAAGTTATTTTGCCTCTGCCTTAATTTCATCTGACTATATATATTGAACCTTAATAGTTACAAAATAAGGTTTAATTTGTAATACTATTAGTTACTTCGTAGACTTGTTAACAGAGACTCGAGTGTTCGTTGTGACACACGCAAATTGTAGTGGCAACTGTTATATACGTAAATTGCACCTAAATTAGCTTTATTTAAAGAGCTCACTGCCGTGGAAATAATTCAGGCATTTAGTATGTTTCATATTATCATAATAGTAGGTACTAAACTATTCGGTATTAAACTATTTTGTGAAAGTATGTAAATTTCACATTTTAAATATATCTACTTTT
Organism: Eilema griseolum; assembly: GCA_963662185.1. NCBI lineage: Eukaryota > Metazoa > Arthropoda > Insecta > Lepidoptera > Erebidae > Eilema > Eilema griseolum. The sequence goes on along the minus strand of OY759245.1, from coordinate 7,727,774 downwards.
TTTTATAAAAACCCACGCCAAACCCCCGAAGGGGTAGGCGTGGGTTTATATAAAAAAAGGGGTAGAGGTGCTAGCACGCACATTTCGCCAGTTTATGTTTAAGTCCCGATGTAATAGGTCGCGTGCCTATTGCCATTAACCGGGTACTTATAAACATGCGATAAATACACACATAACTTCGAAATTGGAGCCGCCTGTCATCCTGGCAGAAGCAGGCCGCGGCGGTGGTGCGCCTGGTGCACCTCCCCGTTTCCGGGGACGAGTTGGGGACTCTGTAGTCCCCACACCCGAGAATAGGGGCCAGATCGTGAGAGATGACCCTGGGTCGGCCGGGGTGCGAGGGATATGCCTGTCAACCTCACCTTCGGCAACCAAAGCGACCCACAGGCGGCGTGCGTTTTAGTCGGTTCGAGTCCGACATAACCTCCTCCACCGGCTTCGGTGGGGAGGTATCCGTGGGGATTTTGCGCACGTAAAAAAAAAAAACATAACTTCGAAAAGCATCGAAACGTCATTGCTGTGTGCCATGGCCAAACCTGGGATCGAACCCGAGACCTCGTCTCAGCAGTCCATTACCCATATCACTAGGCTACCGCGGTTTCTTAGCATAGCATATACTATACCGTCAGCGTAAGATCGTACCGAACTTGACTACAAAGTTAATATTGTATTGTTGTCTGAACTAAAGGTATGTACAAAATATGAGAACAATGAATCAACAGAAAGGGGATACCTCTTACGTGCGACAAAATCCCCACGAATATCCCCCTGCCGGAGCCGGCGGGGGAGGTTATGTCGGACTCGAACCGCCTGAAATGCTCGGCGCCTGTGGGTCATTGTTGGTCCCGAAGGTGAGGTTAACAGGCATATCCCTCGCATCTCGGCTGACCCAGGGCTTTCTCTCTCGATCTGGCCCTCCTCGGGTGCGGGGACCATAGGGTCTTCAATTCATCCCCGTAAACGCTTCTGCTAGGGTGATAGGCGGCTCTACCCGTCACGCCCAGACCTGCGCTCATGGGGGGCGGAGGTCATTAATCGACCTCCGACGCTCGAGTTGCCTTCGTACGCGGGCAGTTTGGCTTGCGATCCTTCGTCACTCCCGCTGCCGCTCCCGCCCCACCTCCTCCTTCATGAGCATTACTTGCTCGGAGAAGGAGGCGTGAGCCGCCCACGAAGCTGCGAACCATCGCCGCTAGCAAGGTGGCGACCGTGAGAACTCTCACTCCCAGGGCTCTCGTCTCGGTGTCTCCCACGCCGGACACTCGGTGAGCGTGTGCAGCCCCGAGTCCTCGCTCGCGTCACGGTGATGACGCTCAGACTTTGGCTCTTTTTCCATCCGACGTACATACTGCCCGAAACACCCGTGCTCGGTGATCATCTACGTCAGACAGTACGAGAGGCTGCCGTGTGACCTCTCTAGCCACTCCCCTATGATGGGTCTTACCGCCGCTACTACGGCGTGCTCTCGGAAGAGGATACCTTGGTATTAAGATAATTTTGAGTACTTTGAGGAACATTAAGATTTATCTGATGCTGTACACTTGAAAATGTATCTTTAATTGAGATGTAGTTGAAGCTAACTGTACAATTAAAAATGTATCATGAAATGTTATAAATACACACATCAACAAAGTCTAGGGAACAAGGACATTTCTAGTTTTTATTTAAAATCCCTTTCTTGTAATAGTGAGTGTTTTATATCAATAGAAGGGTATTTTTATACCGTTTTTAATTTTAATTTTAATAAAAACATTCTCATATCAAAAAAAAAATTTTTTAAGAAAGAATTGAATAGTGCCAATATTGAGTATTACAACCTTCTATGATTAGGCACAAAAATAACGAGGTAGTAAGAAATACAGTAATTAACCGTACTTTAAACGTTTTTAATAATCTGTAGGACCTCCTAAAGCATTAGCAACAGCTCGACAACGGCGTGGCATACTTAGTATGAGATTGACAATCATCGTCTGTGGAATATGGCTCCATACACTGCGAAGGTGTAAAAAAAGTTGTTCTTCAGTGTTCAGATTTTCCAAAGAATCACTGAAAGCTCTTCAAGCAAATCCCAGGCATGCTCTATGGGATTGAGGTCGGCAGACTGAGCAGGCCATTCCAACGTCGTCATATTGTGCTCGCTTAACGCATTGACCACTACCCTCGCGGTGTGTGACCGTGCATTATCTTGCATGAACATAAAATCTTGACCGAACTGCTGTCGATGAGGGATTACCATGGGGTGTATAACCTCCTGAATGTATTGGTTTGCATTCAAATTGCCCCGTATCCAAACGAGGTCGGTTCTTCCACCAAGGCGAATTCCAGCCCATACCATGATTGTTCCACCTTGGTAAGGATGAACTTCTTGCGGATTCTGGAGACGATTCCGACGTCCAGGAACTCGCCATATACGCACTCTTCTCGAATCAGGATGAAAACCGAAGCGAGATTCGTCGGAAAACAGAACCCGTGCCCATTGATGGTCGGTCCACTGTAAATGTGCGTTAGCCAACAATAAGCGACGACCTCGATTTCCACGTCGAAGAGCTGGAACCCTAAGCGGTCTGCGAGCATGAAGATTGGCTTCGTGTAGTCTTCTCCTGACAGTTTGATCCCTAATAACCACTTGATGCTGAGACTGGAGGCCTACGACCAACTGACGAGCAGTAATCGTGGGTTGCCGCCTTGCGGAATTTTGCAAGAACCGATCTTGTCGCGGGGTAGTAACCCTATTTCGTCCCCTGTGACGTTCGGCAACATCCCCTGTAGACCTGTAGCGTGCCCATAATCTGCAAATTACGCTTGGTTGGGTGTTGACAGCATCCGCTACGTCGCGTTGATTTTGTCCAGCTTGCAGTATACCAAAAGCCCTTAACATCTCTTCGCGACTTAAATGACGACGTGACATGATGACTACAGTCACAAAAATGCACAAACCATACGTAAAAGACGTATTATTGATAATAAACGTTATTTACAATCAAAGAAAATAATTTTTATTTTGCCTCAGAGAAACTGCACAATCAAACACTTTTAAAAGTTTTCCCTCCATATTCGAAAATCATTACTTATTTAAATTTATTTTTAAATTTCGAACAACTCTGTAATCTACTTTATTCTATTTTTATTTATTTGCTGCCAGTTATTTGCAAAACAAGATTTACACGAAAAAAAAATTGGGGTCATCTTGTTCCCTAGACTTTGTTGAGGTGTTTATATGTGATTTGCTAGTCCGTCAATTCAATTACCAAGTCGAAAATAGCTGTTAAAATATCGAGCTAAATTCATTTCCCTAAAACTTCTATAACGGTATCAATAAGTTCTACCAAATTTCTGCTACTTCAAGTTTTGTAATCTTATGGATTCATTAATCTTCTTAGCTAGCTTGTGAAAAAACATTCTGAGATAAAGTACAAAGTTCTAATAATATTATCGAAAGAAGTGAAATATTCGATGTAGGACATTTTGAATGAGAAACGTTCAGATGGCGTTTCAAGAAAAAGTAATATGCTATTCGCATGGAGACGCAACAAATCTAGCCACAAATTGCACAACAGGTACACTCGATTACAGAGTTATAGGTAGGTACATATAACTCTGTAAGTTTAAATTGGTTGACATTCAATAGGAAATAAATGCCTAATTAGACAACTTAAACATACAGAGCTATTTAGTACATATTTATACGTTTGTAATTTTTGTGTTGGAAATAGGGGATACGGGATCTGTTGTAAAAGTAACTTGCTTATTTTCTCATCAACTGTTTGTCATACCTTTTGTAAGCTATACTTTGCTGTTACTTACTTTGCCATACTGAATTCATATAGTAGGTTATATCTCTAGAGTAGATAAAAACGACTACTCCGGTGAATGAAAAGGCCAATACCTGCCAAATATTCGCTAGCAGACAGAAGATACTGTTAGATGTTAGATATAATAAAGGCCCTGATAATATGTGTGTATGTATGTGTGTAGATGTTAAAAGAAAGTCTCTATAGTTATGAGAATTTCTTGTTATATTTGTCACTACTATAGGCAATTCATTATTAAATATTTGTCCAGTAATTGTGACGTGCAGTATCTTCAAAACGCTATAAGTTTATGATACACATTAACTTAATATATACTAACGTAAAATGATATATAACATAACATAAACTCACGCGTATATCCCCGAAGAGGTAGGCAGGCACCTCTGCCCACCCACATTTCGCCAGTTTATGTTTAGGTCCCAATGATGGCGAGCCTATTACCATTAACCGGGCACTTATAAACCTACGATAAATACACACATAACTTCGAAAAACATCGAAAAGTCATTGGTGTGTGCCATGGTAAACCTGGGATCGAACCCGAGACTTGGTCTCAGCAGTCCATTACCCATACTACTAGGCTAAAATGATATATGAATCTGAAAATATATACCTAACGTTCATAACCTCACGATATTAAAGAGCAGATTACTTCATGTACTTATTACTGATATAGGGTATATTCAAACGCAAAAAGTACCACAAAACTAAGACTAATAGCCATAATTTGTTTTAGTTGAAGGAAACTTGAAGAAAATGTAAAGAATGAAGGTGTAAACTGCTCAACTAAAGACAATGACTTATCCACACATAAAAACTATGCACATACGTTATTTCAAAAGCTCGTGAGCAGTATAAGTGTAGATTTCCCCGGAGTTCATAACATTGATAAAAGTACCTTCGCAAGTAAAAACTTGTCTCCCTGAGGAACAAACTTCGTCCCAAATAGATTACTAAAGGCTTTTCTCAGTGACAATAATATGGTGCCTATTGTTGAAAGTATAATATGAACTCTTTGTTGATATAATTACACACAGAAGCTTTTTTACTGCCAACAAAAGAGGCCATTGGTGTCTTTTTTGGTCCGTCAATTGACTGCACCCCGTTAGATGGTAAAAAACAGAGGTATAAAAGATACGGTACTCCGTATCTTTTCATTAATGGTAATTCATTTCAGATGCTTTTGTTCTCAAAATGGTGGTCCCTAACACGAGTTGTTCTGAACAGGAATATATGTTATATCATACATAGAATCACCCAGGCCAATGCAAATATTCATATTCATGCATACAAACATTTTCACTGAGCGGTAATCGAACCCACGCCCCCTGCGTAGCAATTGAACGTTCGCCACAGCTGATTCTAGCTACTTTCTTTTCTTTGTTTTATTGTATACATAATTGTTATAACTTAAACATACTAGTACAACCTGCAAGTGCTTTGAAGTACCATTTCACAGTATTTAATAGAAAATGTAGAGATATTTGTGTTTGTTAATAAAAAAGACTTCACTCGTGTACTTGTATAAATTCCTAGCAATTTCACTGACTGTTCTACTGTATAAGTTTATTTCTGTCAGTGTACTGTTGCGAGCACAGCTTTCAAACGTAAGACTGACGTCTTAGTCATTATTAACCTATGTTGTGTTGTTTATTTAATTACGATGTGCTTGAAGTTTGTTATTACTAACTGGTTAACAGACACACGTACGATGAACAAATGGGTAGTTCGGATTGGGTAAATTTGGATTATTGAAAGCATTAACATACATTCATACACACAGTCACGCTTCTTTCTCAGTGTTGTAGGCAGAGACCACAGTTTTTCACTTGCTACGTTTGGCATATATTTCGTACATTCGCTATTGTACGTTCAAGCCATGCATCTGAGGCTGAGTCTGGACTGTATACATCTGTCTGGTGTTAAACAGCCCTATCCCTTAGACGCCTTGTACGACACCGCATGGGAAGACATGGGGTGGTCCAATTACCACTCTACCGGGAACCACGTGGCAATGCCTGGAACCACTCAAATTTTGCATCTAATCAAATTGTACCTTAGGAGCTAGAAAAAAGACAGATAGATAGGTACAGGATTAAATCTGAACCAGTTGCAAATCTTCTCATCATTCCCATTTAAAAAAAAACGTGCTTGATATAAAATTCTAACTGGAGTAGAAAACTAAGAACGTTTGATTTATGTCTCATCCAAACAGAGACAAACCAAATAATGAAATTCCTTTATAGGAAGTTAGTTCGTTATTATAATATTAGCTCTGGGCAACTTTCATCTCCGAGGATCGACGTTTCATGTGATGTTTGTGTTGCAGCCCACGCCCAAGGCACAGTACTACAAACTTTATTAATTCCCTGATGTCTACGCTAACCGTCTCTTGAAACTCTCCACTAATTATATAGTACCTAGACAGGCCCTATCTCAGCAGTAAACATTACCTTGAACAAACACAGAACAAGACCAAGAATTTCTGTAAATAAATTATATATTTTAAAATACACAGGACTACGTGTAACAACATTCATAATGAACGCCTCAAAACCTCGCGTCAAACATATCTACTATTATGAAAATTTTTATTTCGTACGTGACAACATCAAAATGTACGTGAATATCGCTCAGCGTAAAAACAAAAAAAAATGTATAAATATGTAAACTGAGACGGTTATACCCATGTGATCCGTCACACAATGACAGCACGACGGGGAACAAGCAATAACGTGTGTTACGTTACTTTACCAGACTTTTATTACAACACAAGTTACGTGGATCATGAACATGAAATCCAATCTCATTTCTCGTTCTACAAAAGCCGCAATATAAAGTCTTACAGCACAAAGTTATCGTCATATTCTCTTTACAATATTTGGCCTAAGTTCTAGCGAAAAAGGTTAAAGGGACAAACGATACAAAAATGATAAACAAGCAAGGAAAAAATTAACTTCTCACGGACCGCAACGTATCTCATTTGTCTAGGAAAAAAAATCTTAGAAGCTCAGATAAGCCGAAAGTAAAATGGAGATGAAACGGAAGGATATTTGAGATGAAGCCAAGCGTGCCATATAAGCCTTAAAATATAGCCGGATACGGGAAAAATCCTTTCGTAGGCCAAGTTCGGAGCTTTCATGCAAAGAAACTTACTGAACAAAGTTAGTGTGAGAATGTGTGGTTTTTGTGATTTAGTCAAAGTTCAGGGTCTGTTACAGAAACCATTTTGAAAGTGGTATTTTTAACAAGAACATTTCAAAAAGTACTTAAATAAGAAAGGCGTGGTAGAATACTTAGAGTAAATATTATAAAGTAGAAATGCAATGCACAGGTAACATCTTTAAATGAAGTTTTACTTTTATTAATTTAGTACAATGGTGTTGGGGTTTAAAAGCACTTTAGCTGGTAAATTCGTTATTTTGGGTAAAATCAAGCTCTTAACCAACAATAACACTTTCTGTGTTATTATTAAACTGGTTCAGAAAATATTTAGAGCAAAAAGACACTAGCTACTGCCTGTGAATATGCCCGCTTGAATAACATTAATTACCGATGATTATCATTCTTTTAAAGAAAGTATTTAAGAAGGATACGATGACAGACCGTATACTTTTGTTATTAAAAAAATTCAGTGTATTCTTTTTTCTCGATATATTTATTTAAAAAAGGATCGAATTCCTCATTCGATCGCTAATCCTAGTTCGGGATCTCCTACTTCTTTTTTACGTAATTTGGTTGGTTTTGACTTTTACGAGATACTGTCTGATCTGCAAACCTCGAGAGGAAAGTAGTTCTTTACGTCACTTAAGCCGCAACAGCCTGATTGTTTTAAGCTCTCAAATCGATAGCAGATACTTTTCTTGTTAGACAAAGTTTTCTTGGCATAGCTTGGCTTTAATAAATGAATTTCAATTCTTTCTCCATTAAGTTGAAACTGCTCTTGCTCCATTATCTATGTAGGTTGTTGAAAAAGAAAATCAACTTGAAGGTATATGGTAAGTATATAGTATTAGACCTTTAGAGTTTTTGGGAGCAGCTCATGATCTTCGAAGTTTCAGCCTATCAACTAACAAGTGACTTTCCACTTGAGTTTGGTGGGTCAGACAGCTAGCTCTTAATCATATTCCATAGGTTGATAATCTATATTCGAGACACAAACTGTAAACATCTATCAACAAGTTTTAGGTAACATCGCTAATGTCAGTTGGGTTTCACAAGTTTACCACCTTAAACTTTAACACAACAGTATTATCAACATCACAGTTCGATTTAATAAACTTATCTGACGACTTGTGTGGCGTAACGGTAGACAATTCGACTGGGAGCACGGCTTCCATTCCCGATTAGTACAAATGTTTGTATGCACGAATATATATATATATTTACATTGGTCTGGATATTTCTGTGTTAATATGTATGCATTTACAATAAATAAAATGTATCTAAGTGTGTATATCCATTATTAAGTAGGAGGTAGGACACGGCGGTATGTCCGCCCAATTGAGCAGTCCGACTGGAGAAATACCTCCGCCCTACAGAATACCACGGTTATAATAACTTCGTATTGTGTTCCCAGCGGTGGGTAGGGTAGCCAGAGCTCACTGGAGAATTTGTGCTGTCAGTGGGATGACTAAAGGCTTGTCCTGCTTTGTCCTTTACACTGACGGTACAGAAACTCTGTGCTTGCTGGGTCCGCAGTGCGAGTGTGGCTTCTCTGGTATTACACACGTCCATATGCCACGGTAACCACTTTCCATCAGGTGGGCTATGCGCTAGTCTGTCACGTAAGTGGTATAAGAAAATCCGCATTCTAGATTCCATAACACAATCTAGTTAAGCTATGCTTACTTTGGATCTAGATAGCGTCGTGTAAAATGTCGTAGAAGATTTATTATTTATCACTGCAAAAGTAGTTCCGATAAAATCATTTTACTGGTAAGGTTTTAGGAGGTTAAATGTATAAAAATATACTAACGACCGGGCTGTTGAAACGGGAAATCATAAATTATGGTAAGCAATATTCTCCGTTGCCCAGGTTGCTATTAATTGCACAATAAAAAATAAGACTAGGGATCTTAAGTATCGAACTTTTAATAGGATAGGATATTGTTAGTAGCCACCGATCAAATATCTGCATAAAAAATATACTCAACGAGATAATAATAGATACATAATAAAAGTTATTTCTAAGAAACATAATGGATAAGTTACTACTGTGTTTATCCATTATGTTTCTGAGATTTTATTTATTATTTTTTTATTTTTCATTATTTATTATTTTTATTATTTATTTCATTTGGGTTGACATTAGCCAAATTAATAAAATTTCGAGAAAGAACAGGTCAGAAGTACTCGTAGCTGGCGGGCTTGCATGAAAGGATTAATATCAGTAGAGGAAACTCGTGAAGTATGTATGGATAGAGTCCAACGGAGGGCTGTTGTCTCTGCTTACCTTGGTGGAAAATAAGCGTGAGCGTATGTATGTATAATGGATTATGGTACAAGTGTGCAATGTTGGTGATTACCGCTGAGGCATTATTCAGACCCAAGCCGTTAGGTGAGGTCTTAAGAGATCATCAATCATCAATATTTACGTGTATCATAACGTTAAGGAAGGACTTTGCATCTTACAATGGGCGGTGTGCAATATAATTTATTTTCTACTAATTAACAGTGAAAACGTATTGAGAATTTGTTTTCGCAATAGCGGGAAAAATTAATGAGAATTCCTATGCACGCACATCTATGAATGGTGAACGGCCATAGAATGAGGTTTCTTTTTTTTGGAAAGTAGAAAATATGGAATTTAAAGTTTTTCCCCTACTCGATTACGCCGATGTCAGCTGTCCCGATCTCACAGAGGAGCAACTAGATAAACTTGAGCGACTTCAAAATTTTTGCATAAGATTTGTATTTGGTCTACGCAAGTATGATCATGTTTCAGATTTTCGTAAACAACTCAAGAGGCTTCCAATTCAGCTTCGCAGGAATGTCCATATTTTAACATTGCTCTATAATGTATTATTTAATCCCACCACTCCCTTCTACCTCAAAGAACGATTCCAGTTCCTTCATGACACACATGCGAGATCCCTGAGGTCATCTGAGAATTTGAGGCTGAGAATGCCAATGCATGCCACTGACTTCGTTGACAAGTCATTCACTGTCAAGGCTGTGCGCTTGTGGAATGCATTGCCATTAAACATCGGACGGGCAAGTAGTTTTATATGATAACTACACCATATATCTTTTGTCTTGTCACTTTACTGTCCATCCCAAGGTTGCCTGGAAGAAATCGTTTCAGCGATAAGGCCGCCCATTGTACATTAAACTTTATATGCATGTTACCTACTTGTCTCAGCTGTAAATGTATTGGTGTACAATAAAGTATTATCTATCTATCTACCTATCTTACACAGAAATTTATTTAGAGTGAAAGTTTTGTTTATTAAACTTGTTCAATAAAAAACAAGTTGAAATTACCTATTTAAATACTAAATTGCATGAAATGAGCTATTAATTGAATTGTACTATTGCATAAACATAAACATAAACTTACGCCTATATCCCCGAAGGGGTAGGCAGAGGTGCTAGCACCCACATTTCGCCAGTTTATGTTTAGGTCCCAATGTAATAGGTGGCGAGCCTATTGCCATTAACTGGACACTTATAAACCTGCAATAAATACACAGACAACTTCGAAAAGCATCGAAAAGTCATTGGTGTGTGCCATGGTAAAACCTGGGATCGAACCCGAGATCTCGTCTCAGCAGTCCGTTACCCATACCACTAGGCTACCGCGGTTATTGTACTATTGATAACATGATATTTTTCTTATCGAAACTTTTAAGAACAAATCAACTCAACATTTAAAAAATCTATAACTCACTTGTAAATTAAAGTATTGAAAAAGCCACAGTCTGTTTAAAAAAGGCAGCACCATAATTTATTTTTCAACACACTTGATCATAAAGTGCTAGTCTTGATAAATAATCTCAAGTGAATTATTGAATTGTAATCGAACGTAATAACTTAATAACATGATCGATGTGGTCAGAATATTCTAACAAAGGACCCATTTAGTAGACTGGTCCGTATTATGTAACTACATTATACGATATATACAATAGGATAAGCTTTCCTAGAATAGAATAGATATCATCCAACAATAATATTTTTGGAAACCCTACGCTGCGCATTGTAGACTCAAAGAGTATTAATCATACGTTATCTTTTCTTCTAAATACCATACATACATATAATCATGCCTTTATCCCCGGAGGGTTAGGCAGAAGTGAATTAACACCCTCAATTCACCAATAATTAATTTCGGTGCCATGTAATAGGGGATGAACCTATTACCGTCTTCTGGGCACGATTGTTAACTCAAGAAATGCTGTATACATTTGTCTGATGTTAAACAGCCCTATCCCTTAGTCACGTTATACGACACCGCATGGGAAGAGGTGGTGGTCCAAATTCTACTCTGCCAAGAGCCACGCGGCGCCTCTGCTTATCCATAGACACGATATGAATCATAGCAATTCATTAATAAACATGTGGGACTCAAATAACCAGTATCGCAATGATGCTTATAGCGGAATTGATACCATACATTATTATATTATGAAGCTATCGACAGCAGTAATAAAACATAGTAATATTTTATTTAACTTATATGACATTTGATGCCTTCCGAGTATAAGCTATGGATGCAATCGGATCTTGATGATTACTTGCCTTCAATATATCTGTTCAGAAGAAGGGTGCGCACTGTGCGCTATGAAAGGAACTTAATCCCACATATGCTCAAACTGTGGAATGAACTCCATGCTGCGGTTTTCCCAAGCGACTATAATTTGGGGACCCTCAAAGAGGTATTTTCAGTGTCGACAGAACGAGTGTAACTCATCTGGTGTTGCAAACGTACATAGGCCACGGAAACCACTTCCCATCAGGTGGGCCGTGTCTGCCACCTAAGTATAAAAAAGAAGAGAAACGAAATGAATAAATACTGGTAGTTTAGATTTCATAACAGGGCCTATCTGACGGTTTTTATTTTCAATTTCATATCTCCAGCCTCAACGAGGTGACATAGACGAAATCGAGATTTTTATTTTTATACAACTTGGTGGTAGACAAGCACATGGCCCACCAGATGGAAAGTGGTTACCGTGACATATAAAAGTGTGCAATACCAGGGGAGTTATACCCGTGCTACCGACCCTGTAAGAACAGAGAGTTTCTGTGTCAGTGTAGAAGAAACAATCAGAACAAGGCTTTGGTCTTCCCACTGATAGCACAAAAACTCTCCAGTGAGCTCTGGCTACCCTAATCTCTCTCTATCTCTTCGACCAATGAAATCGCTGAAAAAGCTGTCACTTGAACAAAACATCATAATTTACGTATCACTAATCGAAAATAATATGAATAAGAATTGTCATGCTAGGCTTTTGTTATACAACCCACAGTATCAGATTAGTCTCTTTCCAGAAAAAAAAGAACGAGTCCGTCACTCCAGTGGCCAAAATAAATTAAACACTGACCAAAACACACATGATGTGTCTAAATTAAATGTAACCTATTCAGTCAGCGTAATACGGCTTTCGTACTTAAAGTGACCCGAATGACCGCGTGTTTATGGATTACCTTTGTACATAAGAAATGACGAGATTCATGCATACGAGGACGTCAGTAATGGAGGACGGCCGTAATGGGCCACGGTTGATTTAATCGGGTTGTGTTATGTGTACAATCTTGATCTGTCGTTCGGTTTATATACAGAATGTACATAATTACCCTACGTAGACATATATTCATAGTACTTTTATTATATAATACAAATACTACAATATAATACAAAATAATACAAAATAATACAATATATATTATATAATACAAAATCTCTACCATGGTGAGTGTTCTGATGAGCTCTTCCAACTAATCCTACCCTGTCCTTTACAATATAGGACAACACGTGAAGGGCTTAGATGTCACCCTCACACTGCAGAATACACGAGCAAGAACCAAGCGGTTCGGAGACTCTTTTCTTTGCCGCACCACCAAGACCTGGAATTCATTACCAGCACACGTGTTGCCTTCTTCTTACAGTCCCGGGTCCTTTCAGCTGGGCGTGAAAAAGCATCTGATGAGGTATTAATTAGTGTGTTAATGGTGACCCTCTTTCCTGAGACTTTGCCTTTAGCTTACCATCAGACGAGGTGAAGTCAAGTAAGTGTGATAAAAAAAAACGAAATATTGTATTTTTATGTATTAATAATAGTAATATAATTGTAGTTTCATTAAGTGGACTTGCATTAATTATTTGGTGTATCCACTTGATGAAATAATAAATTAATTAATTTTTATTTTCGCTAACTGGACACAAGAGATTATACCCACGCCTCTAATCTCTTGTGTCCATTTAGTGAAGAACCCAATATTTGTATCTATTCGTAATAACAGGATAATAGCTATACTCTGTGATATAATATGTAGTTAATATTATGCTATATCACTGGTTAGAATTAAAATGAAAATATAGAATTTACAATAAAAGCATCTACTCGTAATTGTCTTAACTTTGATTGATGAGAGTTGATGACATTGGTAAATGTTTGTGCTGAGGAAACTTTTGAACTTTTCAAAATAAATAAAGGTATTTGCAGAAATACCTGTGCTTTATTTCAACTATTTCAATGTGACTTATACTGCTTCGTCGTTTGTTGTACTGTCCAATAAATACTAATAAAGTCGGCGCAACAATCTTTCTGAACTCTAAACCCAGCTTGCTGCTGGCAACTAGCCATGTGATGGCAACCACAGTGTGAGGTACTTGATTATTTTATAAATCTAGTTTTAGTTTTCTATAATCTTTCTTTCTACTCGTATAAATGTAATAAATAAGAGTAGAAAAATAAAGATTCGTTTTCCAACACTTATCAATAGACATGATGTGTCTTCTATATGTTACACTATTGTATAAGGTTAGCCTGTAAAGATAGTAATGTAGTGAAAAATAAATAAATGTTTCGTGTAGCAGTCGTAATTCTTGTTAGAGAAAATGTCTGAAAGAAGATTGATGAAACAGATTTATGAAGCATTACGTATGTATCTTGTCAACTGATATAATTTGTTAACAATCATGATTATGATGAATGTTTTTTGGAGTTATAATAGATATATAAAGTGGAATTTACAATACATTGTTCATCTGAAATCAGCTTGTTGTGTAAAGAGCTGTTAAGGTTTAAACTTAAAATTTATGTACAGCTTGTTATTTATCATATTAAATAAGAATACTATATAAATTATTTTAGCTTAATAATATTCTCATTACGATCACAGATGCACTTAATCAGACAACCGCATAACGGCAACAAGATACAGCTAATTGCATAGTAATTGTTTTGATAATGGCGAAATTAGTAATTAATTGAAACCACGTATATGTCACAAAGCGCTGTAATGGTTCAATTAATTAGTCAGTTTTCTCTATAATTACTTCGCTACTTACTATCTCTAAAGAAGTAAGTAAGTAAATACATCTATCTTATTTTTCTACTGACTTTGTCTGTAAAGCTTTGTAGCTTCCCTTAATGGAAAAAATTCAATTTCTTTCGGAAGCCGTTTTCAACCAAATACGAATTTCTAATTTGGCTTGGTGCCTCACGAGTACGAGATACTCCTTTGTCGTAATTGTAAAGTGTGTGCGCTGTGATTACTAAAGTGTTCTATTACATTTTCATTGTCATGCAGCTACTGTTTTACTTATAAATCGTAGCAAGTAATTATACAGTCCGTCAAATCTAAGAAGTACCGTTTGACAGTTCTGACAATTGAATGATAGGGATGGGATGAAAAAATCGATTACTATAATATCCGAGCTTTAAGAGATCGATTACTATAATATCCGAATTTTAAGAAATCAATTGTTATAATTAAATAAAAGAAATGTTTAGGATATTTTTTTATTCACTACTAGTACTAGTATCGTCGTCTTCGTCATCATCGTCATTTAAATTAATGACCAGTTGATTGTCCATTACATTATCAAAGTGTACGTCTCTTTCGAAGTCGTCCATTATTATTTTCTTTGTTTTTTGTACTACTTTACTCCAATCTTCCTGTGTAACTTGGGCACATGCTTCCTTTAATAAACCTTCCATTTTCTTGACACTGAAGGGTGGTTTTGTGTTGTGTCTTGCTGCATAACCTGTAAAACAATAATGTAACTATTTGATAGCAGACGAAAACCATTGTTTAAATTATAAATGTTAGAAGTACTCGTGTTATTATTATAATATTATAAAATATTACCTTTAACTTGGGCCCAAATCAGTTCAATGGCATTATATTGGCAATGGTACGGAGGAAGTCGTATGACTTTGTGCCCGTTATCTTCGGCCAATTGGTCAATTACATATGTCGGTTTTGGTGGTTTATGCAATTTCACTAACTGTAATAATTCAGCTTTTAATAGTGACATGTCGGCATCCACTCCTTTTCTTTGCAGCCATGCCACCAAATCTGCTTTCTTATTGGCTGACGTAGGTGCTTTATCAATTTGCACAGAGTGGTATGGGGCATTATCCATTATAATTGTGCTGTTAGGAGGGATATTCTGTAATAAATTTAAGAACCACTCTCGGAACCTTACTGCGTCCATTTCTTCATGATACTCTTTAGTGCTTTTGGATTGGAAAGCTAATAAAGAGTTTTCCACGAAGCCTGTAGACGCTGACCCAGCATGGCATATTATGAGGCGTCCACCTTTTCCTATCGGCACCTTCGAGCACGAAGCTTCAGAATCATCAGTCCATGTTTTAGGCACAGAATGGTTGGAATTTAGCCAAGTTTCGTCCAAAAATATTACATTATCCCAGTTTATAATTTGTTTAACTTCGCGCAGGAATGTTAGTCGCTGCATAATTATGTCATGTCGCTCCATAACAATTTTTCGTTTGTCAACTTTTTTGTATCTGAAGCCAATTCCTGTTATTACCATTCTCAACGACTCTATGCTTCCCTTATACAGCCCGGCATCTTTTAAAGTTGCACATAACTTTGCCAATGTTGGAAATTCGCCTCTTGTAAAATACCCGTATATATGGTTTCTAATAGCATGACTATCGAATTCATCGATGCCTGTCACAGGTTTATTTCTTTTTCGTTTTTTCGGTGTGTGAAGTACGTTACTGTCACTCCCCGAAGGCCCATATTTTTCACTTAATATTTTGCCAACGGTGCGGCTACCAATACCGAGAGCTTCACCGACGCGATCCCGAACTTGTGTAACTGGCAGTAGAAGTCCACCATTTTGAGATTCACGCTCAAAATACTCGTGTAATTTCACCACCAATTCACGAGCCTGGCTGTTCAAAGTACGTCCTCTTTTCGACATTATTAATAAACACTTGCTTAGTTCGGAGTCCAGTATAAATATTGCCAAGGTAAACGGATAAAGAATGATCAGTCCAGAAAAGTAATAGCCAAGTCACAAATTGTAAAACACAAACGAGAAAGCAAGTACGCGCACAGTCAGCTTCCAAGATGGCGAGAGACTGCTGACGCCGAACCGACCGAGCGGACCGCGTGCGCTTGTAGTTGGCAGTGTTGCCAGAAAAAAAAAATTGTAGAGACTTGGACACCTGCGATTTTGCCTATTGACCTAAAAATAATTAAATTAATTTATTTTAGGGTATCTGTGTATTCAGTGCATTATGCGGTCGCGCAGTAACGTCGTTAATTTATAACATCAGGCAACAACATTTTTGTGAATGGGTTCTACATACCTTATTTTTATTAGTTTTAGACGTAGAAATAAGACTTAGAAGAAAAAATTGTAATTGTAAAATCAATGGATGTGCTTGTTAAAAATTTGTTTATTTCTCTGTAATATGCAAACCCATACTATCATACACAAAAATAAATGTAAAAAACACTATCCCTGACTCCATTTACTATTTCGACAGCGTTAGCGCGAGAAACCCCGACTTATTTGGGCGCGAAAATCAAAAATCGACAAATCGCTTTCGACAACTTTTTAAAGAAGCAAATATATTTGATTTATAAATACGTATTTTTGGTGAATGGGTTTTATCTCATATTTTACGATTACATAACTATTTAGTTATGTAATCGTAATATGTGAGATAAATCCCATTCACATGAAAAAATATTTGTTTGGTTGTCAAGTGTAATTTGTAAATAATACATTCGATTTTTCGTATATGTAAACGATTTTTTTGCATACAAGTGTATCCGAAGAGTCGCAACACTACGTGCAGTGACCTAACTACGTAACTTTGTAATGCGGTCAAGAATATAACTATTAGAAATTATTTACTGTGTAAATATGTGTTATTTTGCTTTGTTTGAAAGTTTTCAATTACATTTAGATATTAAGAATTGTACATTTTTAGATACAATAATGAAATCTTTCTAAATTCATGGTTTTATGAAAAAGGTTATCGAAACTGAATAATGTACGTATGAACAAAGTTGTTTCGGTTTGAAAAATATGAAACGTCAAACGGTACCTCTTAGATTTGATGGACTGTAATTGGTTTTTCTTGAAATTACTTCTTAATACTACAGTGATTGGAAAGACTTAATAATATTTAAACTTGAGAGCGAACTGTAATGGAATGGATTGATAAAATTCATCGTGGGTTAATTTTACCTCTGTTACAGTAATAAATTATTGTAATGTTTGCTTAAATTTCGACACTGCTGTCATCGTCTGAATAATAGACTTATTATTCATATGAATTCGTAACTCATCAGAAAACAAATATTTCGTCTCTGATTTCCATCCGGTGTAGCGGGAGTTTCTCTTAGACAATTTAAGATAACAGACTTGAGTATAAAAATGTATTAGTTACATGGAAAAAGGCTTGAAGAAAATATCATTTGTTACACAAATGTATTAATTGTAACTGTATTATGCTGTGCTTTTTTAATTGCTGTGTGCTTAAAATATTGATTTTATAACCATACATAACATAAGCTCACGCCAATATCCTCGAAGGGGTAGCCAGAAGTGCTAGCACCCACATTTGGCCAGTTTATGTTTAGGTCCCAATGTAATAGGTGGCAAGCCTATTGCCATTAACCGGGCACTTATAAACTTTGAAAAGTCATTGGTGTGCGCCATGGTAAAACCTGGGATCGAACCCGAGACCTCGTTTTAGCAGTCCATTACCCATACCACTAGGCTATCGCGGTTAACATTCATCGCGGTTCCTTACACAAATGTATTAATTGTAACTATTATGCTATGCTTTTTAATTGTTGTGTGCTTAAAATATTGATTTTATACCCAAAATGTAAATTAAAATATAGTACCTAAGAGCTTACAATATTACAAATTATTATTTTGTTCTTATATGTATTGTGTTGGATTGTAGTAAACTCGCACAGAGAATATTCGTCTCAGTCAAATATGGTAGTAAATTCAGCTCAGTCTTTTTAAAATATTTCATGTGCGAAAATGTGTCTCACCTTAAAAAATGACAATTATTTATTTGTTATGTGTGTGTGCTTAGTTGGCTGATGAGCACACAGCCCACCTGATGGAAAGAAAGTTGTTACCGTAGCTTATGTATGTATACAACAAAACTATAAGTATCGAAGCGCCTACAAGAATGGGTTCCTTAAGAAGGGCATTAAAAGGTTCTTACAGTGTCGGCAGCACGAGTGTGACGCTGAACCATTCGGTGAATTTTTTTTATGTAGTTAATTTGATATTTTATTTATTTTTAATACATTTTCTAAACCAACAGACACATGAACTATTCTCGCATCCTGCAATCCAGAGGAACATATTCCCGAAACAAAACTTAACCTATATGTATTTCTACATTACATTTTAATTTTTTGTCATAATTCATCCAAATCTGATTAGCCATTCTAGTGTTTATAAGTAAAAAACTACCGCCCATACATATATCCATCCAAACTTCCATATTTTTAATAGGAGTACAAAACAGATCATTCAACGAAACATCGTATTTACTTATAACGACAATGGTTATTTAAATTTATCTTACCGGGCGCATCGTTTACTCCTCGGCAAACTTTAAATTCACCGCACTCTTGCATACTTTAGGAATATATGAATAACAAATAGAGGAAGCTTTGGTATACTCATAAAAATAATTTTAGCAGTTTTCTATGATATATATCGATAAATAAAATGATTGATACACTTTAACAGGAAAAAAGATACTGATTGCGTACTAGCGCAAAAAAAGACATAACATAAACTCATAAACTCACGCCTATATCCCCGAAGGGGTAGGCAGAGGTGCTAGCACCCACATTTCGCCAGTTTATGTTTAGGTCCCAATGTAATAGGTGGCGAGCCTATTGCCATTAACCGGGCACTTATAAACCTGCGATAAATACACACATAACTTCGAAAAGCATCGAAAAGTCATTGGTGTGTGCCATGGTGAAACCTGGGATCGAACCCGAGACCTCGTCTCAGCAGTCCATTACCCATACCACTAGGCTAGGCTAGGTTTCACCAAAAAAAGAATAGTTTAAAAAACTAAAAAACACGCTTTTAACACGCACTAAAAATAAAAAACTCAAGCCAAATCTTCATTAGATCGCAGGTAAACATGAACAATTTCAGTTCGTGATGAACGATAAATAATTACCTATGCGAAATGGTTATAAGTAGATAATCATCTTTATTGAATATTTACCATGATTTATTATGAATGATCCTTACAGACCGCGTACGGGCAAACGTAGAGTAGGACGCCCAACGGCCAGGTGGAAGGACGACCTCATGACGGTCGCCGGGAAGCGCTGGATGCGGGCTGCTGGATGGGAAGTCTGTGGGAGAGGCCTATTTTCAGCAGTGGACTATGTGTGGCTGACATGATGATTATGAATGAAAGCGTGGAGCATTTATGTAGGTAATCTTTAATCTTTTTGGACAAAACGCTCCACGCTTTTTTTTATGTCATGTATTATCATCAGAACTCAGAGCGTGTGCAAAATTTCATCCGGACAGACCGGGAAGTGGGTTAAATTAAAATTCCAATATTTTCTTACATACATAGTCAGTTACAAGTGAAGCTAATAAAAGCATGTTAAATTAAAATTAAAATCTAGAATTAAATTTGTAAATCGTCTTGAAAGCAATAGTTTAGTCAAAAATGCCGGTCAAGTTTGAGTCGGACTCGCGCACCGAGGGTTCCGTAACTTAAGCTACATAATAATGAAATAATAACAAAATGTTCTTTATTAAAGTGATTTTGGCACATTGAGTTAGTAACAATTTCTTACATGACTGTGTTAGTTACAAATAATGTAAGTGATAAATGATAAATATAATATCGGTATTAACATTGATTGACATTAATGTCAGTCAGTCATAGGTAGATATGTACGTTATGTACCAATGATTAAAATAAAATAATAAATAACAGGTATGCAAATTCATATATAGGTATTATAAAATTTAAATACTAATCAATTTTAATTTTAATAAACCGTGATGATTTTTGAATGCGTTGACTTAGAAGTTTGATTTGAGCACAATTTCAAGACTTTATAGACAATGACTTTATAGACTGTGACTTTATAGTATAAATTTCAACTTGAAATCTCCGCCCACAGATAGACGGATAATGAATTGATCCTATAATGGTTTCTTTTTTTTCCTTTTGAGGTAAATAACCCTAAAGATAAGGCATAAAGCCAAAACTGCTACAGGAAGTACTTATGCAATTGTGAAGTTATATTCCAGTAAAATCAGATTCACCCGTCTAGAGGAGAAGTCAACATATTGCCTCATGAGTTAACCTCCAATTCTTGTTTCTAATGGGTTGATTCGTATTTTGTCCACGCAATGATAATATAAGACAGAGAATAAGTGCCGCATTGTATACCAACCGAGTTCTATTCCAAAATCTGATATTTTCCATTCTGTCAAACGGTAATAAATACTTCAAATTTATTTCAGTATTGCAGTTTTCTTATTAATTTACATCTTTAACAATCGGATTGCAAAAAATGTAGAACAAAGATAACAGGAAACAAATAGTAAAATACAGGTACACATTAGGTATATAAGGAAAAATAATAATCTCATTCTTTTCCTTATCTTGAATGTGTGTATCAGATGGATGATTAATTCATAATACATTATAGACATGATTATTCTTGATCAGAATTTTAAGTGGTAGAGCTATTATTGTGTGGAATAAGTATAGCAGAAATCGGGATGGAAATACACGATATAAATTTCAAATAGTAGTATTTGTACGCCTGTATATTTGTATGTATGTATGTAAGTCATGCATACATACATAGTGGAACATTACTTAGTGTCTGTAATGATGATCCTCTTTCCTGAAGCTTTGCCTTTAGCTTAACATCAGGCGAGGTGAAGTCAAATTGACATGTCCTAGATAAAAAACATAGGTGAAATAACACCCACATTTCACCAATCATTGAATTCGGTCCCACGTAATAGGGGGTGAACCTACTGCCGTCTTCCGGGCACTATTGACTGAAGCCATGCATCTGAGGCTGAGTCTGGGCTGCAGAGGACTTGTATTTATTTTTGGTAGCTAATCTTTACTTCTGGAGGTAGTAATCTATAAGTAACACAATTGTTAGTAGACCTGCTGTTATAATATTTTTTCTTGCAACTTGTTACGGCTCAAAACATTATATTTTAGCTACCAGGGAAATTTCAGGATTATCTTCACGTGATATTAGAGCTAGCGTGGAAACAGTAGGACAAAGCATCCAAGCATTGGGAGAGGCCTATGTTCAGCAGTGTGAATTCATAATTATACAACGGTGAGTAGGCGCACAAAAAATATTCCTCGCATACCTCTCAACGCTCGCAAGCTAGTCAAGTCATGACCACAGGTTCTGCAACGCATCCGATACGGCCGGCGGCAGAAATAGTAAGTTCCATGATATAATCGTGAAAAGTCCCGAAGCGTTGTATAATTATCAGAGCTTATATATAGCATAGCATCGTTGCTACGACAGAATCAGGAAATAAGTCTTCGAAACTGTCTTAAGCTGGAAACGTAAGCAAAAACTTTATCATAAAATTTCTTTCTGTTAAACGGATCATGTTTGCATTAAGCCTGGCGGATAAAGAACAGTTGATACTGTGCGCTTCACAGGGTTCCTTCAGCACAATGTTTACGGAAACTTTTATTTATGAGCAGCGCAAAAAATTCAGTGTGAGCCTTGTATTATGTATTCAAATTAAAACTTTTCTTGAAGACAACAAGCTTACACGTGATTAAACGCTTTGCTTAGGTAAATAATACTTTTGACGAAGTATTATTGTACCTAGGTAATATTTCACAATAAAGTATGTAATGCATCTGTAAATAATAAGTAGACCTACCATAAGAATATCCATCCGAAGTCTTTCTTATATAGTGAACGATAATATGACTTCACATCGTCTGATGGTAAACGAAAAATATAGACTCAGGAATGAGAATCTCCATTGCAGATACAAATATTGCTGTTTGATAGTCTTATCAGATGCTTTCACGCTCAGTTTAAAGGAACTAGGATCTGCTGCGGTTTTCCCTTGCGCCTACAATATGGGTTTCTTCAAGAGAGGCATTAGAAAGTTTTAAAAAAATAAACTAAGATTTTAGGAAGAAGAAAGCGTGCACTGGTAAAATTTTGGTAATTGTAGATTATAATACGATTGGGGTCTAAAACCTACTGAAAGTAAATTTAAGTTTCCAAATGCAAAGTATTTCGTTCGAGTTTATAGATGCCCGCAATGTATAGAGAGTTGATAGATGTTTCTATATATGCATAAATACCAGAATTGTGGTCTTTAGTTTGACGGCCTCAAAAGGCGATTACCCCTCCCCACTTATAGGACCTAAATTGTAGAAAGATGGATATACGTGTATCATTCCAAGTTTATTAACGGTGCGATAAACAAAGGAATTCTTAAACGAATTATTATTAAATAAATAAGCTCACGCCTGAAGTATGTAAATATAGAATCTAATGTGTTGTCTCTGCCTACCCTGGAGGAATAGCTATTAATTCAATTCATTCAAATGTTTTAACAATTACACGTCGGTACAGATATCAGCAGTCAATTGAGTGTACACACACCACTGATCTAATCCTATCAAATATTGCTGCCGATTGTAATCTCCCGGGCTACTTCATCGAGTTCGGTGTGCTGAGCACAACGAAGATACGATCCGTCTGATGGTAGATATTTTGAATAGAAAAGTTCTCATTCATGCGTGGCCTGAATTTACCGTTCACGTCAGGATAAATATTGCATACCTAGTACTGGATTTCTGTATACACACTTAAGATGTTCCTTTATCCAATAACTCCAAATTGTATTGAGAAACCCCGTTGTACCCGACCTCATCTAAAATAATACGTTTACGTCCCAGCTCCTTTAAGTGGGGCATGAAAAATCATCTGATGAGGCCGTTAAGTTGAGGGCCACCATTGAAACATTGTCGTTATCTGTAATGGTGACCCTCTTTCCTGAGGTTTTACCTCCAGGTTACTATCAGGTGAGAAGAAGTTATATTAACGTGACCTATGTAAAAAAAAGTTGCTAAGGTAAATGTACAAGCATACCAATTTCAGATTTCATTATTATTTTTTTACTTGCTTCAATTATTTCATATACATACATATGAAATAATTAATATGTAGCTATGTGGTGGGTATTGGCCACTGTATAAGTAATACTTTTCCTTTTTTCTATTTATTGTCATTTTCAGTTTTTCGCTTATTTGTATCTTCCTTTCATTGTTATATGTATTGTGTATTAGTGATCTGTTATTAAAACAAGTTTTCTATTTCAATTAATTTCAAAATAATAAAAACGAATACTCTTAAACATTAATTGAACAATTTGTATAAGTATATCTTACAGGTGTTGTTTTTCGCATTAAAGTCAACATAAAATACTTTGTGCTTAACTGAAATACTTTTGATTTTATTTTCCTGGAGCAGATGCTTCAACAATATTCATAAAGCGGTGTAATGAGATAATTTATTATTAGAAACACGTAAAATGCTGCCTAGCGTAATATACTGTTATATTGTAAGACATTATTTTAAGTGAAAATCTTTCTTTTTGCAAGAATATTTTTTGGATTAGAGTAATTAGTCATCGCTAAGTTATTATTATGTTGAGGTCATAAATGAGTGTGCAACACTTTAAGAAATACATCAAGCCCGATCGACTATGTATTTTTCTAGATATTTTAAGCCATTGTTCTTCGATATAAGACGATAATCTTAAAGTTTATAGTCTATCTCGAGACAAGCTTTACACCCTCGATATAGTGCCAGAATATACTCCCAATAACTCAACCCAAGCTTCGCCGTTGTGGATTGAAAATTCAAGATTTTAAAATGAAAAATATTTTTGTCGATACGATTATTCAATCGTTGAATAAGATTGGATAGTATATTGTAAGAGCACCGACATACATAAAAAGAAAATACATGAAACAACAATCAAATCAAGTCAAAAGTAAATTGTCTGTCCTTTGGGTAACTTCCTTTTGTAGGAAAGACTGAGCCATTAGGAGGCTTTCGTGGAGACATGGGTCCAACACACAAAACCCCAAAGAGATTTTTAATCTAAAATGGAATACCATTCCGGATACATACCGGAAACATCTGCACAAAAAGTTAAATAGACAGTAAGGGACTCTTATTAAGTGCAGACTTTGTTTGTCAAACGGATGATTTTGGTAGGCGTACATTTTCACACTGACAGCTAATCTCGTATATGTAATCTGCTGCTACATGACTCAAGGCACCAAGGTTTCTGCTGCACTGAGCACTGCATTATTTAATTTGCTGATATCAATAAGAGTTGGTACTAAAATAGTTCATAAGCCATAATTGTTACTTACACAATGAATCTCAGTTACTTAAATAAATAAATTTTATGATTACTAGGACAAAACAAAGGTAGCTTTTACGTGTATAGTATCCAATTAAACATACATTTAGTGTACTGAACCTGCCAAAGTGGATAAACAAGTTTGGTCACATATAGTAAAACTGTAGGAGACGCTGTTTATTGAAATACCATAGTAGATTAATAACGTAAGATCATCATCATTGCACGGGGCATCTATTGATTTGTTTTGGTTTTTCTTGACTTTCAAGTCCCCAAGTTTCCTTCATTAATCAGTAGATTCATTGGCAAGTAGATTGGCTAATGTAGATTGGGATTGACATTGGCTATGACCCCAAAGATATTGATTATAATGTAAGGAAAAAGCATGTTACCGAAAAGTAGGTAAAGTTATTCTACTAAATATATATTCCCCCAGCGGTGAGTAGGGTAGCCAGAACTCACTGGAGAATTTGTGCTGTTAGTGGAATGACTAAATACTTGTCCTGCTTTGTCCTCTACACTGACGGCACATAAACTCTGTGCTTACAGGGTCGGCAGCGCCACTGTGACTCCTCTGGTGTTGCACGCGTCCATGAGCCGCGGTAACCACTTTCCATCAGGTGGGCCGTGCGCTTGTCAGCCACCTAAGTGGTATAAAAAAAAATATTACAGTAAGATTAAAGTAGTAAGAATAATACTAGAAACTATTACTTTGTACTAAAATAAACTAAAATAAATAAATAAACAATTTACATACATCTCATAAAATTCCTCCGCATCATCACCGACCGGTAACGTTCCTAGAAGGCTGGCAGTATTACCACGTTCAATGACAATGCTTATCCTCTGTGCAAGATAATAACGCAGCATTGCAGAAATCAATTGAAAATGTACTGAAATATGTACAAATTATATAGAATAAAAAATAATTGAAGTTTTGACAATTGAAGGTAGGTATGTCATATTACATTAGTACAATGTTGGCATTATAATCAAAATACTCTTCTTACCTTAGAGAACAGAAACTACATACTCTCAAACCAATTAACGTGATGTGTATCTTATGTAATGCTAATACAGTACGGCTGGGAGCCTCTGAATGTTGTATCTGAGTAAGATGAACAGAATTCGCTGTATGTATTTTGGTACGCGAAACTAGTATTATTTATACATGTAATAAAAAGGTAAATTTCGCTATTTTTTCATAAAAATAATATTGATCTAACTGAATATGAGTTTTGTTTGGTGTCTGTATATTTATGTGTGAAGTTATCACTTCAACATTACGGGATATACTCACAAGTTGTCTCACTCATGTAACTGTCACGAAACATGTACTTCATTGAAGAGAGCTACATAGTTTATTTAATTACATCAGAGTAAGTACTATTACTTACGATGAGTAGAAATGTCAATCTCGTTTTTAAACGCATATTCAGAGGTAAACTATTTTTTTTATTTTAGGACGTATTTGAAAATTGTTAAAACTCTGTCAATTGTTGGTTTCTTGGCTACATTTTGAACGATTTTTGTTTTTCTCACTTTATAATTACTAAATGAAAAACGTTCCCAAAGCGAAAAGATAACCCAAAAAAAACTTGTTACTACTTTTAAACGGAAGGGACTTTTATATGTCTTAGCATTCCTTCCAATATTGTAATGTAAAAGTTTGTGCAGATGTTTGGATGTTTGCATGTTTGGACTGTCCGTATGGACCGATTCCATACGGACGAAGCCTCGGAACGAACAGCTAGGTACTCGTAAATAATGCATACCAGGTTAGCTGTGCTGCAAGACGCAGTTCCATACATACACGCATACACATAATCACGCCTTTATGCCCGGAGGGTTGGGCAGATATGAATTAACACCCACATTTCATCAATCATTGAATTCGGCCCCACGTAATAGGGGGTGAGCCTATTGCCGTCTTCCGGGCACTATTGTTGACTCAAGCTATTCATCTAAGGCAGAGTCTGGGCTGTATATATCTGACTGATGTTAAACAGCCTTATCAATAAGTCACCTTGTTTGACACCGCATGTGAAAAAAGGGGTGGTCCAAATTCTACTCTTCCGGGAACCGCGCGGCACTGAGTTCCATAACCTTTATAAAGTTTTATATGCATATAAAAACTTTATAATCCAATACATAGTACACAAAGATAGGTAACCGGCACGCAACACAGCAGTCTATGGATCGTATAACTTTTTATTTGGTGCAGGGATTGAACATATGGCGGAACTACTTTCAACGCACCTCATTTTAGGCTTGATATTTTTTATTTGCCGCCTTAAGGTATAAGGACGCATCTAACCAAATTGAAACCGTGAAAACGGTCGACGTAGGTACCGTGGATAGAAGCTCGTCTGTGATAGTGCAGATACTTTTATCATAGTAAATGCGTCTGTGTCTGTGTCTGCGTATTTGTTCGTGAAATTTTCCATCCTGGTAATACATCATGGTGGTTATAAGGATTTTTCATTGAAAAGAGTAATTACAACCTACAGTATTTAGAACCGCAAGGGCGTTAATACTAACAACGAGGTGGGTATGTTGAAATCAAAACGACTAAAATCGCGTGAAGATTAGGAAGAAAATTAGTGCATCA
Organism: Eilema griseolum; assembly: GCA_963662185.1. Taxonomy (NCBI): domain Eukaryota; kingdom Metazoa; phylum Arthropoda; class Insecta; order Lepidoptera; family Erebidae; genus Eilema; species Eilema griseolum. The sequence continues at coordinate 7,700,437 of OY759245.1, read as the reverse complement.
GCTGGTGTAAAATCGGGGTGCGGGTTGGGTAACCTCCACGTTGGCTTACCTGTTTCTTTTCCCTCTGGACCGCGGTCCTGGGGAACGGAAATGGGGAGGCTGGTGCACCCTGGACGACGGTTAGTAGACTCTGACTCCAAGGAGAAGGAGCTCTGCTAGCCGTCGACAAATAACCCGACAAGCCCTTTTTAGGGCTAGCGGGCCCAGGCCTTTAAAGTCTGGGTCCTTTCGCTCCCAGTACCCCTCTGCTTTCAGAGGGGACATGGGGGCGACCAAAGGATCCTTGGGATCCCGGGACGGGCCGGCCTACTGCTCGCGGAGGGGCTGGCAGGCATTCGTGCCACCGTCGGTGTTGGGAGAGTTGGCTGCTCTCCCGCGTCGCGTAACCTCCAAGATATCGACAACGACCTGAGTGCTAGCCACACTTGGGAAGCCGGTATTCTGAAGGCGGGGCTTGCCTTAATTGGCCGGCCCGCGACAAGGAAAAGTCTTAAAAACCCGACAGCGAAGTCGATTAAAACCTGTGGACACCTGGGGAAATCCACAGTATTTACCCCGCTTCCTGGAATGAGCGTCACCCAGGGAGTGTAGTTTATATCGCGTCATACTCGTGGGATTTAAATGGAGAATTCATCAACCTATAAACATAAACCAAGCAGAACAGTCTGCGCGGAGGTCGCGCAGCACCACGGTCGCGTTACAAGCCGCGGTGTCGGAGGAATTTGACACTGCCACGGAGAAAAGTAGGGCGAACAGCCCGGTGGGCTTACAGACCCGGAGATATAGGAAGAAATCTCTCCCTCCTTCACCTCCACCACCGAAGACGGAGTCGGACTTGGAGCTTACCTTGACCGACTCGTCTTCAACCAGCAGCAGTCACGACGGTGATGAAACGCTGCATCCACCACTGCCGAAGCAGCTAGCGGTCAGCCGCACGCATCTGCAGCGGGGCGACAGCCTCAGGGCTCCGGAAGATGTGGAAACGCCGATGCGGCTTGTCGAGCTCTTCGACCTGATGAGAGCGGAGTTAGCTGAGTTGCGGCTCGACAGGGCTCATTTAGGCAGGAGGCACGTGGAGCTCCTGGAAAATAATGAGCGAATGGCGGCCGACTATAGAAAGGAGATGGGGAGGATGGCGGCCGAACTAGCGAGCCTCCAAGCGGTCGTCGCTGGGCTGCCGGCGGAGCGCGTGACGCGGTCGGCGCGGCGGCGACTGGTGGCGCACCCGACGCCGCCGGTGCGGCCGTTACTGCCCGTGCGGTCGCGGTCGCCGCTGCGGCCGGAGCCGCTGGCGCAGCCGACTCCGACGCGGCCACTGTTACCCGTGCGGTCGAGGTCGCCGCTGCGGCCGGGGCTGCTGCGGCCGGAGCCGCTGCGACCGGGGCCGCTGCGGCCGGAGCCGCTGGCGCAGCCGGAGTCACCGCGGCCGGAGCCGCCGAAGTCGCCGGCCCGACCAGCTCAGCACGAGTCACCGGTGCTGCAGGCTCGGCCTGCGGACCCACTGGCGGCATGCATGGCGGCAATGGCCGCCATGGAAAAGCGGCAGGAGACGCAAGAGGAGCGCACCCGGAGGTTCAAGGAGGCGGTCATGGACTCCAGCCGCCGCCCGCCCTTGGCGCCGCCGACGGGGTACGCCGGAGCGGTGAGAGGGCCCACCAGTCTGGCGGGGGCAGGGGCCCTGCAGGAGCCGGCCCGCAGCCCGTCCGCTGCGCCTGCCGCTCCTGCCACTCCGGTCACTCGAGCCGCTGTCGCTCTCGACGTGGGAGCTGGGAGCTCCCAGGGTGCCCGGGCCAAAGGCAAGGGGAAGGGGAAAGGCAAGGGGAAGAAGTCCCCGGCCCCAGCCTCAGCCCCAGCGCCGGCCCGGACCCCGGTGGGGATTGCCTCCACAAGTTTCCCGCCGGAGGGAGGCTGGGAGGTGGCCGGAGCCTCCAAGAAGTGGCGCAAGGCCAAGAGGAAGGCAGGCAAAAATGCCAAGAAGGCTGAGGCTGCTGCGAGGGGAGTGCCGGGGAGACAGCGCGTCCCCCGCTCAACCCCCGTCGTCCTTACGATAACGACGGAGGCGGCGGAGAGGGGCGTGCAGTACGCCCAAATACAGCTGACATGAGGGCCCTCGACATGCCGGGTCCCATCCGGGTGAAACCCACTCGGACGGGTGCTCGGCTACTCGAGATCCCAGGCGCAGCCGACGTCCGGGTGTCCAGGCCCAACAAGTGCGCAGAACTGCGCATTTCGGACCTGGACGACTCCATCACGGCGGAGCAAATCCGCCTCACCGTGGCGGAGGCCGGGGGCTGCCCCCTACATGCGGTTAAGGTCGGAGCGATCCGCTTCGGCCGCCGTGGACTGGGGGCGGCAGTTGTCGGCTGCCCCATCGCCAAAAAGGCTGCCGACCAGGGGTTCCTCGCCGTTGGAGGCGTGGTGCGGGTGCAGGTCCGGCTCCTGCAGGCTCGACCGACTAGGTGCTATAGGTGCCTGTCGGTCGGCCACGTGGGGGTGCAGTGCACGGTGGCGGTGACGGTCGGTGACCGCTGCTTCCGCTGTGGCCAACCCGGCCATACGGCCGGTGGATGCGAAGCTCCGCTGCACTGTTTCAGGTGTGCAGCGGGGGGCAAACCGGCCGACCATAGGGTTGGCAGCAAGACCTGTACCGGGGGGGAGCCGAAGCCGCAAGGCGGGAGCTCCACCCAAAGTTCGCGGCGGGATGTGGAGATGGTTCCATAATGGATCCCCAGCTCCGCATCCTGCAGGCGAACGTGGGCCACGGTGCCGATGCTCAGGGTCTTCTGCTCCAGAGCATGGCACAGTGGTCCGTACACGTCGCCACTGTCGCCGATCCGTACACCCACCGGCACCTGGGGCCTGCCTGGGTGGTCGACCTGGACGGGTCGGCGGCACTGGTGTATAACGCCGCTATGGGTGCCCCTCTCCCTGTTGTCGTGGCAAGGGAACATGGCATCATAGCAGCGCGTGTGGGGGAGATTGCGGTCGTGGCCGTCTATTTCACGCCGAGCCTACACCGACGCATAGGGGAGTACCGGCGGTCGCTGGAGCGACTGACCGACGTCGTCAACGCCTGTCACCCTCATCCGGTTCTTGTGCTCGGGGACTTCAACGCCTGGTCAGTGACCTGGGGGTCCCGGCACACGTACCCACGAGGTAGGGCTCTGGAGAGCTGGGCCGCTAATCACGGTTTAGTTCTCCAGAATCGCGGGGCCGAAGCCACGTTCGTGGCCGCGGAGCGCAGTTCGATTATCGACCTTTCGTTCGCTGTCGCACCGTGTGCGGGACTGGCGTGTTGTTGTGGGGGTGGAGACACTGGCGGATCACTGATACGTTCGGTTTGATGTCTCCCCCCCCCCCCCCGCGGGTGATGCGCTGGTCATACCGGCCCCACGCGAGCCACGCTGGGTGCTTGGGAGACTGAATCGGGAGGTCCTCCTGGAGGCCGCCATCGTACAGGCCTGGGCCATTGCGCCGGACAGGCCTGTCGATATCGACGATGAGGCGGTGTGGTTCCGGGAGGCCATGACTCGTGTCTGCGATGCGGGTATGCCTAGGGCACCACCCTATAGTCCGAGGCGTCGGATCTACTGGTGGTCTGCGGAGATCGCGAGGCTACGGCAAGCCTGCGTGATCGCGCACCGCCGGTGGACCAGACTCCGTAGGAGGCGTAGCCGAACCGCAGATACGGAGCCGCGAGTGACGGAGCTTCATGTGGGATACAGGGAGGCCAGAGATGCCCTCCGAGCGGAGATTAAGCGGGCGAAAGCCGCGGCTTATAAGGAGCTCATGGAGACGCTGGAGCAGGACCCATGGGGGCGTCCTTACCTTATGGTAAGAGGAAAGCTGCGCCCCCGGGCCCCGCCGTTGACCCAGGTTCTCCAGCCAGCTCTGCTCGGTGGAGTGGTCGAGTCCCTGTTCCCGGCGCGAGCGGAACTCGTTCCGCCGCAGATGACTCTGCCACCTCGGTCACCTATGGCGCCCAGTATGGTAGTTGACGACGAAGTCCCCGAGGTCACTTGGGTAGAACTGGAGCTGGCGGTGCGAAGGCTTAGAGCCAAGAAGAGCACCGCCCCGGGACCCGACGGCATTCCAGGCCGCGCGTGGGTCCTAGCTCTGGGAGAAGACGGTCTCGAACCCCGACTGAAAGGGTTCCTCAGCGCATGCTTGGAGCAGGGCCAGTTTCCGAAGATGTGGAAGACGGGGAAACTGGTCCTCATCCGAAAGGAGGGTCGCCCGGCGGACGAACCGTCCGGCTACCGGCCCATTGTGTTGCTCGACGAGGTGGGCAAGCTCTTTTTAAGAGTTATTGCGAAGCGCCTCGTCGAGCACCTCTCTGGTAGGGGGCCGGACCTGGCGGATGCCCAATATGGCTTCCACCGATGGCGGTCCACTGTGGATGCCATCATGCGCGTGAGGACTTTGGCGGAGGAGGCAGTCGCACGGGGTGAGGTGACGTTGGCGGTGTCCTTGGACATCTCCAACGCGTTCAACACCTTGCCCTGGAGTTGCATCAGGGAGGCACTCGTGTATCACGGTGTGCCTCTCTACCTCCGCCGTATAGTCGGGCGTACCTGACGGAGAGAGCCGTCATCTACCCAAGTGCGACCGGCGTCGGTCGGCGTGAGATGTCGTGCGGTGTTCCACAGGGATCGGTTCTTGGGCCGCTCCTGTGGAACATCGGATACGACTAGGTGCTTCGCGGTGAGCTCGCGGACGGCGCCGCCGTCACGTGTTATGCGGACGACACGCTAGTGACGGTGAGCGGGGCTACATACCGCGAAGCGACCCTGAGGGCCACGACCGCTGTTGCTCAAGTCGTGGAACGGATCCGGCGGCTGGGCCTTGAGGTGGCTTTGCATAAATCGGAGGCCATGTTCTTTCATGGACCTCGGCGCACGCCACCACCTGGTTCCGGTCTCACAGTGGGAGGCACTCTCATCGGCATCAAGCCCCAAATGAAATATCTGGGGCTCGTGCTCGACGGCCGGTGGGACTTCGGGAAGCACTTCCGAAGTCTGGGCCCCAAATTGGTGGGCACAGCCAACGCTCTGGCGCGGCTACTGCCCAACCTGAGGGGCCCGGAGGACTCCTGCAGGAGACTCTACGCGGGTGTCGTGCGGTCCATGGCCCTGTACGGGTGTCCCGTGTGGGCGGACACCCTGAATGATCGGCACATGCCCCTGCTGCAGCGTCCGCAGCAGAAGTTGGCGTGCCGCATCATAAGGGGGTACCGCACGATATCCTTCAACGTGGCGAGTCTCCTCGCCGGATCGCCACCATGGATTCTGGAAGCGAGATCCCTTTCGGCACTATACCAATTCGGGCCGTGAGATCCCGGCTCCACAGGGAAATGGTGGCGGAATGGGAGCTGCGACTTGGGCGACCAGGCGCAGGGCGCGCCGTTGTAGCGGCGGTAAGACCCATCATGGGGGAGTGGCTAGAGAGGCCACACGGCAGCCTCTCGTACCGTCTGACGCAGATGATCACCGAGCACGGGTGCTTCGGAAAGTATCTGCGTCGGATGGAGAAAGAGCCAACGTCCGAGTGCTATCACTGCGACGCGAGCGAGGACTCAGGTCCGCACACGCTCACCGAGTGTCCGGCGTGGGAGACACCGAGGCGGGAGCTTGTGGCGGCTCTGGGAGTGAGAGTTCTCACGCTCTCCACCTTGCTCGCGGCGATGGTCCGCTGCGCGGATGCGTGGGTGGCCGGCGCCTCCTTCTGCGAGCAAGTAATGTTCGTGAAGGAGGAGTCGGGGCGGGAGCGGCAGCGGGAGCGACGAAGGATCGCAAGCCAAGCTGCCCGCGTACGAAGGCAACTCGGGCGTCGGAGGTCGATGAACGACCTTCGCCTCCCATGAGCGCCGGCCTGGGGGTGACAGGTGGAGCCGCCTGTCACCCTGGCAGAAGCAGGCCGCGGCGGTGGCGCGCCTGGCGCGCCGCCCCGTTTCCGGGGTCGAGTTGGGGACTCTGTAGTGCCCACACCCGAGAAGAGGGCCAGATCGTGAGAGATGGCCCTGGGTCGGCCGGGGTGCGAGGGATATGCCTGTCAACCTCACCTTCGGCAACCAAAACGACCCACAGGCGGCGTGCGTTTTAGTCGGTTCGAGTCCGACATAACCTCCTCCACCGGCTCCGGTGGGGAGGTATCCGTGGGGATTTTGAGCACGAAAAGAAAAAAAAAACTGGTGTAAAATCAATTTGAATAATAACAAAACATAACATAAACTTACACCTATATCCCCGGTGGGGTAGGCAGAGGTGCTAGCACCCACATTTCGCCAGTTTATGTTTAGGTCCCAATGTAATAGGTGGCGAGCCTATTGCCATTAAACCGGGCACTTATAAACCTACGACAAATATACACATAACTTCGAAAAGCATTGAATAGTCATTGGTGTGTGCTATGGTAAAACCTGGGATCGAACCCGAGACCTCGTCTCAGCAGTAATATTAATAATAATAGGATCTGTAATACGTTATTTTGAATCGTTTTACTAGCAATCTGACCAATGGGAACTACCCCTCATTCAGACTTCCAATTCTGTCAACACGTTTCTGAAGGTTTTCCTCTTCATGACTTTATTGATATTTTTATCTCTTCGAACTACTAAAAGTTATATGAGACCTAAAGATTCAGTTCATTATCATAAATAATTCTGATAAAGATGATATCACACACCTAGCGTATTCTAGCTACTGTAAGACGTAGGTAGCGCGTATCTCTAATAAGATATCTTACCTTTTTTTCTGCTGATATCAGAAAAATATTCGAATCCTTTGGTATCGATAAACAGTAATTCATAGTCTTTCAAATGACGTTTGGTTTGGAAGATAACAGCCTATATAGGCCTCGTATACTACCATTTAAGATCATGTCGCTGCCTTAGCACGTCATTTTCACTTTCTTTAGTCTGCTATAGAAATCAAAATATCAATTACACATTCGTTTTCTAACGCTAGCACGTTGAAATTCATTCCAAGTTAATTCAAATAAAAATGTACCAGAGGATCACACCTGATAAGTGAATCCCAGTGGATGAAAAATTTCAAAAGAGAATCCAAATGGTTGGAACCATTTATTTTGTACGGTGATAGAAATTAATTTTGTTCATACAACTATACATACATACTGAACTATCCACGTACAATCTCCACTCAAATCCTAATGATCCCCATTTGGCATAACGCAATTCCTGAATAAACAATCGAATTCATTCCCCAACTCCTTGTTCGTCTCCCTTAAGACAAAAGCAAATAACCTAGAGTAAGGGTCCCAGACTATTTACGAGCGGCATATTGCGTTATAAAAAATGATAGCGGTTTTCTCTGAGAAGCCTCGTTTATTCCTTATCGCAGTACCTACTGATAATACCACCGTAAAAGGAAGCGAGTCGACAAGAAATACTTAGCCTTATCTAATATTGACGAAGAAATATTTCATAATATTCAGACTGTCACCACCTCGATTAGCTTTCTTCTTCGTCGGGCCTTAGGGAAAAAGTTGTCCGAATGATGAATTTAGGAGTAACATCTGAGATTTGCTCGCAACAATACTCTGGACAATAGCATTCGTTGTTTTATCTTTTTGTTTCTAGATGTATGTTTACTAGTGAGATGAAAACATTCAGAACTTTTATGTTTTTATTTTTCTGGATAAAAGACAAGAAGACAGTTTTAAGTTCAATGAATAAATGTTTAAGTTCACCATAAGTTTTATTTAAATTGTGTATTTTCTTTAACGGTTTTGTTTTGACACTTTTACGCTCAATCAATCAATCTGAGTATGATGAAACAGATACAGTTTCGTATACTAATTAAAGTAGCAGATGGCGGGCTATTATCTCTGTCTATCCCAGGATATAATAGACCCCGGACTGCAAACAGTTCGTTAAGCATACATATAAATATTATATCTCATCCTATAAAATTACTATATTTTCAGAATCCCCCCTATAGCCATAGTCCCTTCTCCATCCTAAAATGCGCCGTTCACACTCGCTCTCTGAACTCCCAATGCTACAAGCACACTTAATTCAAATCAACATTTGAATATTCAACATTCAAATCATACGCGCAATTTAAGCTGTTAAGTAAGTGAATAAGCCCAAACGCAACTTGACGTAAATATAGTTGATCTTGTTTAGTCACAGTACTGTGCTAAGTGGAAAAGACTTCCAATTTTTCTTCAACGTAGTTTTATATTTTAACGAAAAACATACGAGGTTAGTTTATTATTACAAATAATATTCAACAGACGCTCTGTAACATTCTGAAACATACTGTGGTCATAGTCATCCATTGTAGGTATATTGTAAGTATATGAAACAAGCCTAATATTCAATATACTCTCTCTCTCTCTCTCTCACTCTCTCTCTCTCTCTCTCTCTCTCTCTCTCTCTCTCTCTCTCTCTCTCTCTCTCTCTCTCTCTATACTTAAGAGCTACGCTCTTGTCTGTCGCCACTCATCTTTCTCCTTAACTAAGCCTTTGATGTCCTGATACGACGCGACTTGCATCAAATTAATGTATATAAGTATATCTCTTCATCTCCACCTTATCTTATAAAAACAGTAAAAAATATAATACCTGTCAGGTATAAAATATTGCCGCGTGCTTTCCGGCAGAGTAGAATTAGGGCCACCCCATGTCTTCCCCATGCGGTGTCGTACAAGGCGATTAAGGGATAGGACTGTTGAACATCAGACAGATAAATACAGCCCAGGCTCAGCCTCAGATGCTTGCCTCGAGTCAACAATAGTGCCTGGAATACGGCAATAGGCTCCCCACTATTACGTGGGACCGAATACAATTATTGGTGAAATACGGGTGTTAAATTACCTCTGCTTAACCCTCCAGGGATAAAGGCGTGATTATATGTACATATGTATGTATAAGATATAGATTACGCTTTCACACACACTTTTTTTTGTTGTTGTTGGTTGCCAAAAGCTGTAAGTGCCTACTGTCAAACAGAACGACATTTTGTTACAAATTTGTCATCATTACCCATTAGAAACTCTACCGTAAAGATTGTCATCATAAAGTTTTTTCGAATCAAATAACAAAACGTCCCTCTTCATAATAAATCTGCGAAGTAATCTCTAATATTCAAAAACGTCATCAAAAGTCAAGATATCTAAGTAATAATTAAGTCGATAAGGGCTTAGGAAGATCGCAAAACTTCAGAAAGAATTTGTAGCCGGTGAGTAATCCGAAGCGGGATAATCACCGCGTCATTGCGGCTTATCGTCGACGGCTCATGATTCTTGAACAGGTCTTGAACAGTAAAAGAAAATCAAACAAGCTTCCTCAATAATACCTACTTTAACCCTGGCATTTTCTTCAAGCATTGCGTATATGTATATGTCAATATATTCAGTCATTGCCAACGTTCGAATCCTATATTACTTCATATTTTTATATTCCTCAGTATTTTCTCGGCTTTAAGCTAGAGTACGTTGCAGTAAGCCAGTGAGGCGCTTGAAACAGAAGATGGCAGACTTAAGAACACTTTATGCTTGCCACAAAGTGCACTACTGCATAAAGATACATTTCTACGCCACTGTGCGCGGGTTAAGACCCGTTTATAGGTAGTTTATATTAAAAATGTATTACATACTTTGTGTTTAATACACAACTAATAGTTAAAGTAATACCACGCGTTTGCTTTCACGTTTAAGGAGACTAAATTAGTTCACAGAAATTAAGGAAATATTTACCTGGTCTTATACTTCGCCTCACCTGAATCTGAATCTCAAAATATCGTTTTTCAAACAACCAAATTTTAGACAAAAAATGCTGCGTGTTTCCCGGCAGAGTAGAATTTGAACCACCCCATCTCTGCCCATGGTGACGTACAAGGCGACTTAGGGATAGGACTGTTTCACATCAGACAGACATATATAAATAAATAAATAAATAAATAAATATTCTACAACATTCTACACAACGCTATCTAGACCCATGATAAGCATAGCTTAACTAGCTTGTGTTATGGAATCTAGAATGCGGATTAACATACTTAAATACTCTTTTTTTTGTAAATACATACATATCATACATAGAAACACCCAGACCAATGCAAATATACATATTCATGCATACAAATATTTGCACTGAGCGGGAATCGAACCCGCGCCCCCTGCTTAGCAGTCGAATGTTCTACCGCTACGCCACAGAGGCCGTCAAATATAGCCTAGACTCAACCTCAGATGCATGGCTTGAGTCAACAATAGCGTCCGGAAGACGGCAATAGGCTAACCCCCTATTACGTGGGACCGAATTCAATGCTTAGTGAAATGTGGGTGTTAATTCACCTCTGCCTAACCATCCGGGAATGAAGGCGTGATTATATGTATGCATGTATAAATATGAACTCTAGGACAAGATGCAGCTATTCTGTCTCCTATAATTCGAAAACGATGGCAATATCGATTAAGATAGGTTATTTTTTTATCAGTTTGGGTGGGATTGAAACCCGCAATCTTTCCCTTACAAGAGGAATGCTCTGACCAGAGTCACCCAACCTCGCCTGAAGCCTTCCACTGTGGGACCTGCTTGTAACAACATTTATTGATGCCGATAGTTCGTACGAGTATCGGTAGATGTGCTGATATTCGTGGGAACTATCGGCACTAATAAATGATGTTACAATCATTTTTAAACATTAATTTTTTATGACTCCGCTCAAACTATTGAATGAAATTTAATCATTATTTAGTATGAGTATACAAAGTATATTTTCAAAATATAAGATGGCAGTGTTTTGGTTAAGTTGTCGAACTTGTGATCGAGAGGCTGCGAGTTCGAACCCTACTTAGCAAATTACAGACGCGAATTCACCCCTAACACAAACATTTAACATAGTTGGAGAAGTTAATGAGAACACTAGTGGCCTCTTTTATGTGACGTACCGGGTCGATACGCCACACTTAACACTTAGAGCCAAATACCACAAATGATAAATTGTCTTAGCTTTCAAGTTCGGAGTAGAACACAATGTAACTCATATATTACCGAGATCCAAAAACAACAGGAAACATTTATTTTCGAGCCACAAGATAAACTGAAACATCAAAATAAAGATATTATTTTCTGCCTCAGGATAATGGTTAATTTTCTATATATTACTACCAATTACCCCAAGAAAATAGACCGCACCATCTGTTCGAGTAATACTGTAAGACGGAAAAGGAATCAATCATATTCATTCTCAACCCCAGGGAACGATTTGTTTTTTAAATAAAATATGGTGGCATTACCTGAGTAATCCATATTCTCCAAAAGTCATAGAACTTTCAATGTTTTGAGCCAAAATTAGTGGTGCGTATTTTCTTTCCTGTATTTTCTTCCAGACATACAAGATTGCTCCTCCAGATTGCTTGAATACGAGCTAAAGTTTACCATAATAAAAATAGTAAATATCTTTCAATGGTAAATTTCTTTTAATCTTATTATTTTTCTTATCAGAAGAAGACCACAGCTAATATATAAATCGGTGTTTTTTAATTATATTGCTTACTATTTAGTAATTAGAAGTTTAAAACTATTATATAATAATTATATAATAACTAGCTAGTGCTCTAATAACTGTAACTGGAACATAGAAAATATCTACTTACTTATTATAATGCCGTGTTGGTTCCCGGTGGAGTAGAATAGAGCTACCCCATCTCTTCCTGTGAGTATCATAGAAGGCTAGTAAGGTATGGGGCTGTTCTCCATCCGACAGTAAACATACAGCCCATGATTAAGTGCCTGCTTGATAGCAGTAGCCTCACCCCAAACGGCAATAGGAATAACGTGGGACCGAAAATCATAATTGGCGAATTGAGGGTGTACACCTCTGTCTACCCCTTCGAGGATTTACCGAGGTGTGTATGTACAAATTAATTTTGCGCGTGACCATTTATCGTTTTGTTTGAAATAATTATACATCTTGATTACATTAAACTTGATTAATGTAATCAAGATTACATACAATTACAATCTACATGAGTAGGGTAGCCAGAGCTCAAAGCCAGAGTTTTTGTGCTGCCAGTGGGACAACCAAAGGCATGTCCTGATTTTGTGTTTTGCACTGATGGTACATAATCTCTGTTCTTACAGGATCGGTGGCACGCGTGTGACTTCCCGATATTTCACATGTTCATAGGTCACGGTAACCACTTTCTATCAGGTGGGCTGTGTGCTTGTCTGCCACCAAAGTTAAATAAAAAAACATAGTTGTTTAGTACATTCAATATATTAATTAGTGAAAGTTTTCTTCTTGTCAAATTATGCTATACTTACATTTGAACACACCTTTAAGTGCACAAAATAAGTTAACGTTAATTTACAGTTGACATAAAAAAGTTCATCAAAATCTACTAACTAATTTAGTACATTTTTCATCAAAAGGTCACGATTTTGTCATATTATCCAAAAGCTACGACGCGACCCTTAAGATCTACAGCCCAGAGTGTACGATATCTGGGTTTGTTCTTGCGGCATGATCAGTCTTTGATCGTAATATTTTACCGGTCGGAGACCGCTTTTGGTTTCAGCCCGCTAAACGTTTATACGCCTCGGAGAGTTTAATAATTCTTCAAATCCTGCAAGTGATGGTTGAGGAGCGGATTTTTTATCCATTGGTGAAGAATTTCACATGATAGAGGATAGTTTTTATATAAGTTACACGTTGTTTCTTTTAATTAAGCCACAAACCAAATTCTTGTAAATAAGGTAGGTGCTTTTATGTTTGTGGGCACGAAACCTGAAGAAAAAGCGATTTGAGCCAACAAAGTGACTTGAATCATGCTTATTCTTCGTGGAAGCAATGGCAATGTTCAGCAGTATATGTCTCCATCCCAAAATTCGATGTCATTTACAACCCACCGCATTTGCCTCGCTTGCCTCGCTGCCTCACCTCCAAGCACTCAACTGTGCAGGTATTGGAGCACAGCGATCACATTGATATATGATTACTGAAAATTAACATCAAGTTAATATTACTGAGCTAGTCCTGTTCTGACACGGTAGGGAATAACCTTAACGTTAATATGAATATAGAAAAGATTACAGTCGATATTTGGTGGCGTTGTGTGAAATCTCATTATCTTACAGCAATATTATTAGTACGAAACTTTGAATGGAATGGAAAGGAATGTTACTCATTCACGCTAGAACGACTGAACGGAAGTGAATTACATTTGAAACAGAAATAGATCACACTTTTCTCGGGAATAGATTCCAGAGGTCCCTACCCAATATAACTAGGTACTTTATACAGCAACATAAAGTTACCGTTTTACCCAACTACAGCGAAGCAAAAGGAGGGTTATGATTTTACCAGGCTATGTATGTGTGAAGGTTCATGTGTTCCCTTATAACTCCTCAACTACTCATTAAAACTGGACAAATTAGGTATCGTTAGAAGCGTCTTAGTTGTTCGTTAGTTATAGACCATATAACGTGAATCTGAAGTGGCACCCTCTAGTGCACATAAAGTACTGTGTTAAAAAAATAATTTGAGATAAATATATTATGTCATGTCGGTATCAAGTGAAAGAGCTTAATTGGCAAATTTCAAATATGGATATATTATATCTATTGCTTGCCCTAAAATAGTATAAATCAAAATTCAGTTTAAAAACCAATACTCGACTACGGAAAAAAAACACGCTCTAAAAATATTCAGTAGTCGGGTTTTTATTTTTATATAACAATATATAGCATGATTATATCAACGTAACATTGAAAAAATGCGCTAAAGGTTTTCAAAGAAAATTTTTTGGTTAATAGATACATTAAAATGATAAACATCATTCCCAACATTCTAAATTTAATAAGCTACTTAAGTTCACAATAGAGCAACATGTAAACCCATTACATTTGTACCTAACTCGTCTCTAAGCATTCTCCATGTTACGTAGAATATAATATAATATTATTGTCTGCTTTCAAGTTCAAGTTGTAGAAACCAACTTAGGTTATTAAATTTTATGCAACACACAAACTACTTCTGTCTATGCTTTATAGGCTTAGTTTCTCTTCACAGCACTGTTTGTTACGAACAACTTTGACTATGAATGGATGAATATCTCATAATAGGAGTGTGCAGAATATTGACGAATAATACACATCATGATAACAATTTGTGTTTCTTGTTCAAATGTGATGATAGGTACATTGTGTGTGCACCAATTTTTTTTTAATCCACTTAGGTGGCAGACAAGCACACGTCCCACCTGATGGAAAGTGGTTACCGTGGCCTATGGACGTGTGCAAAACCGAGAGAGTCAAATTCGCGCTGCCAACCCTGTAAGCATTGAGAGTTTCTGTGCCGTCAGTGTAAAAGACAAAGCAGGGCATGCTTTTGGTCTTTCCACTGACAGCACAAAATCTCTCCAGTGAGCTCTGGCTACCCTACTTACCGCCGGGAACACAGTACGAGGTTATTATGGCCGCGGTATTCTGTAGGGCGGAGGTACATGCTCAATTGGACGGGAATACCGTCCAAAAGCCGTCCGAAAATTTGAACAAGAAACATAGTAAAATGTGCTACTACTAAGTACTACTAATTCGCTCCTGCGTGGAATACTGCTCGCATCTCTGGGATGGCTCCGCGAAATACCTACTAGATGCTCTCGACAGGTTGCAGCGACGCGCGGTCCGAATTATTCCGAACCCTGAGGTCACGAACACCCTCGAGCCTTTGCAGATACGTGGAGATATTGCTTCCTTGGCTGTATTTTACCGTCTCTACCATGGTGAGTGTTCTGATGAGCTATTCCAACTAATCCCACCATCTCCTTTCCTACATAGGACAACACGTGCAGGCCTTAGATGTCACCCTCACACTGTGCAGAATATACGAGCAAGAACCAAACTCTTTTTTTTGCTGCACCACCAAGACCTGGAATTCATTAACAGCACACGTGTTTCCTTCTTCCTACAGTCCAGGGGCCTTTAAACGGGGCGTGAAAAAGCATCTGATGAGGCCGCCAAGCTGAATGCCACATTGTAACACTTAGTGTCTGTAATGGTGACCTTCTTTCCTGAGACTTTGCCTTCAGCTTACCATTAGGCGAGGTGAAGTCAAGTTGGTAGTCCTATATAAAAAAATATAAAAAACTACAGTCCATCAAATCTAAGAGGTACCGTTTGACGTTTCATATTTTTCAAACCGAAACAACTTTGTTCATACGTACATTATTCAGTTTCGATAACCTTTTTCATAAAACCATGAATTTAGAAAGATTTCATTATTGTATCTAAAAATGTACAATTCTTAATATCTAAATGTAATTGAAAACTTTCAAACAAAGCAAAATAACACATATTTACACAGTAAATAATTTCTAATAGTTATATTCTTGACCGCATTACAAAGTTACGTAGTTAGGTCACTGCACGTAGTGTTGCGACTCTTCGGATACACTTGTATGCAAAAAAATCGTTTACATATACGAAAAATCGAATGTATTATTTACAAATTACACTTGACAACCAAACAAATATTTTTTCATGTGAATGGGATTTATCTCACATATTACGATTACATAACTAAATAGTTATGTAATCGTAAAATATGAGATAAAACCCATTCAACAAAAATACGTATTTATAAATCAAATATATTTGCTTCTTTAAAAAGTTGTCGAAAGCGATTTGTCGATTTTTGATTTTCGCGCCCAAATAAGTCGGGGTTTCTCGCGCTAACGCTGTCGAAATAGTAAATGGAGTCAGGGATAGTGTTTTTTACATTTATTTTTGTGTATGATAGTATGGGTTTGCATATTACAGAGAAATAAACAAATTTTTAACAAGCACATCCATTGATTTTACAATTACAATTTTTTCTTCTAAGTCTTATTTCTACGTCTAAAACTAATAAAAATAAGGTATGTAGAACCCATTCACAAAAATGTTGTTGCCTGATGTTATAAATTAACGACGTTACTGCGCGACCGCATAATGCACTGAATACACAGATACCCTAAAATAAATTAATTTAATTATTTTTAGGTCAATAGGCAAAATCGCAGGTGTCCAAGTCTCTACAATTTTTTTTTTCTGGCAACACTGCCAACTACAAGCGCACGCGGTCCGCTCGGTCGGTTCGGCGTCAGCAGTCTCTCGCCATCTTGGAAGCTGACTGTGCGCGTACTTGCTTTCTCGTTTGTGTTTTACAATTTGTGACTTGGCTATTACTTTTCTGGACTGATCATTCTTTATCCGTTTACCTTGGCAATATTTATACTGGACTCCGAACTAAGCAAGTGTTTATTAATAATGTCGAAAAGAGGACGTACTTTGAACAGCCAGGCTCGTGAATTGGTGGTGAAATTACACGAGTATTTTGAGCGTGAATCTCAAAATGGTGGACTTCTACTGCCAGTTACACAAGTTCGGGATCGCGTCGGTGAAGCTCTCGGTATTGGTAGCCGCACCGTTGGCAAAATATTAAGTGAAAAATATGGGCCTTCGGGGAGTGACAGTAACGTACTTCACACACCGAAAAAACGAAAAAGAAATAAACCTGTGACAGGCATCGATGAATTCGATAGTCATGCTATTAGAAACCATATATACGGGTATTTTACAAGAGGCGAATTTCCAACATTGGCAAAGTTATGTGCAACTTTAAAAGATGCCGGGCTGTATAAGGGAAGCATAGAGTCGTTGAGAACGGTAAATTGGCTTCAGATACAAAAAAGTTGACAAACGAAAAATTGTTATGGAGCGACATGACATAATTATGCAGCGACTAACATTCCTGCGCGAAGTTAAACAAATTATAAACTGGGATAATGTAATATTTTTGGACGAAACTTGGCTAAATTCCAACCATTCTGTGCCTAAAACATGGACTGATGATTCTGAAGCTTCGTGCTCGAAGGTGCCGATAGGAAAAGGTGGACGCCTCATAATATGCCATGCTGGGTCAGCGTCTACAGGCTTCGTGGAAAACTCTTTATTAGCTTTCCAATCCAAAAGCACTAAAGAGTATCATGAAGAAATGGACGCAGTAAGGTTCCGAGAGTGGTTCTTAAATTTATTACAGAATATCCCTCCTAACAGCACAATTATAATGGATAATGCCCCATACCACTCTGTGCAAATTGATAAAGCACCTACGTCAGCCAATAAGAAAGCAGATTTGGTGGCATGGCTGCAAAGAAAAGGAGTGGATGCCGACATGTCACTATTAAAAGCTGAATTATTACAGTTAGTGAAATTGCATAAACCACCAAAACCGACATATGTAATTGACCAATTGGCCGAAGAGCACGGGCACAAAGTCATACGACTTCCTCCGTACCATTGCCAATATAATGCCATTGAACTGATTTGGGCCCAAGTTAAAGGTAATATTTTATAATATTATAATAATAACACGAGTACTTCTAACATTTATAATTTAAACAATGGTTTTCGTCTGCTATCAAATAGTTACATTATTGTTTTACAGGTTATGCAGCAAGACACAACACAAAACCACCCTTCAGTGTCAAGAAAATGGAAGGTTTATTAAAGGAAGCATGTGCCCAAGTTACACAGGAAGATTGGAGTAAAGTAGTACAAAAAACAAAGAAAATAATAATGGACGACTTCGAAAGAGACGTACACTTTGATAATGTAATGGACAATCAACTGGTCATTAATTTAAATGACGATGATGACGAAGACGACGATACTAGTACTAGTAGTGAATAAAAAAATATCCTAAACATTTCTTTTATTTAATTATAACAATTGATTTCTTAAAATTCGGATATTATAGTAATCGATCTCTTAAAGTTCGGATATTATAGTAATCGATTTTTTCATCCCATCCCTATCATTCAATTATCAGAACTGTCAAACGGTACTTCTTAGATTTGACGGACTGTACACGTATATTAAATTTTCCATTATACCTAGCTATCTATATACTTACTGGAACATTTAAGCATAGTTTGCCTAAAAAGTAAACCATCCTGCGTTTCACACGTCAGCCTTAAATATTTCAAGAGATACAAAATAAAATAAGTAGAATCTACAAAACTGGGCAGGTTGAAAATATTTTTGTACCCCATAAACTAACAAGTTTACCGAGTGTGTACGCATTATTTTGATCAGTAATTATGATAAACCCAACAGTGTATAACAATTATTCCTTCCATGAAGCAGGTTAAAACCGTTTACAGAGCAGTTTCATCAAATCTGAAAAGGTTTATAAGCTCTAATCTTATTAAAAACAACACTAGGCTTTATTTACTTCGATTAAAGATCAATTTTAATGAATAAGTTACATGCCATAATAGCCATAAACATTTCAATCTGTCTCAAAATTGCACAATATGATATTCAAAGAAACTGCACAACTAACAAAAAGATTGCAATATAAACCGATTCAATATAAAAATGCAATTCCGATACACGAACTCACAATAGGTTCACAAAAACCTTGTTATAGGTATCTCTCAGTAGCGCTGGAAATAAAATGTTCTATTGTTGTCTTTTCCTGAACAACTTGATGAGGGATTGTCTTTATAAAATCCTTCCCCGAATAAGAGCTATGAAAGAGTCTCCTCTGTTATTGTTCTCCTTAATGAGCTCTTAACAAGCCATCAAATAAGAAGCTTATTTGATCACAACAGTGACAAGATTGGAAAATCCAAACTTATCTGAGGTCTGAATATTAAATCAGTCTTTTAAGGTCTCTTTTATTTTGGGCTAACAAAGACCTTTTGTGACGTCGTAAACTTTCATTATGGTTATTATTGTAAATACGGTTAACTGGGGTATTTGCCTGACATATTCTTAGGGTTCCGTACATCAAAAGGAAAAAACGGAACTCTTTTTTTATTTTGTTACGTGCGCAATATCCCACGGATACCCCCCCCCCCCCCTTCCCAACCTGAGCCGGAGGAAGAGGTAATGTCGGACTCGAACCGACCAAAACGCATGAGGCCTGTGGGTTGCCAAAGATCATCACAGGCATATACCTCGCACCCCGGCCCTCTTCTCTATCTGGCCCTCTTCTCGACGGAACCCTAATAGAATTGTGGCGATGCCACATGTACCCAGCGCCGCGTACGTACGTAACTACGAATCCTACATCGCGCATGTAAAGTTCTCGCGCTGGTATAGCATATGTACATCGTCCCAACGACAATCGTTGGGCCGCGGCCCGCCAGGCGTGATCACCTTGCCTGGTCGGAGGATCCTCCCTTTGTGTTGGAGGAACATCCCACCTCGTTCCCCACAGAATCACTTCGTTGTCCGTCTGTCTGTCTGTCTGTCTATACCTCTTACTCCAGATTGCGTGGAGGTATCAAATTGAAATTCACACCACATACTCAAATCTGTAAAGTCTGGAAACTTTGCAAAAACTAAACTTGGATGATAAACAAACTTGGAAATGAGCTGTTCGCTCAACTATGCTACTCAAGTAAATGTTTGTATTTAGATTAAGTGTAAGTTTGTAAATAGACCAAAAAAATGCCCGCTGAGTTTCTCATGTCGGGGACGCGTTTTAACCCGGTGGCGGTGATATATTTGCTTTGCTAGACTAGTTTTCATATTTCTTTTTGTATTGATGTTCTTTAAGTGCCGATTTAATGGTCT
Organism: Eilema griseolum; assembly: GCA_963662185.1. Classification (NCBI taxonomy): domain Eukaryota; kingdom Metazoa; phylum Arthropoda; class Insecta; order Lepidoptera; family Erebidae; genus Eilema; species Eilema griseolum. Next base: position 7,680,837 of record OY759245.1, on the reverse strand, counting down.
ATGCAGAAAAAAAAGATTTTTGGCTTTAACTTCGACTTTGCAATCGAAATATATTGCGGTTTATATACAATAAGTACATCTCTGTATAAAATTTTGTACGGCACCACCGGAGCGGGAGTCCAGCTCGCACTTGACCAGCTTTTTAAATTTAAATGCCAAGCTCCGAATTCTATTTATAATCTGGATACTTGCAGCCCTTCAGTTTATGCTGTTGCTATAAAATTAAAATAAACACTACCGTCAGCAGTTAAAGTGACAAAGGCAGTTTATATAGTTCAAAAAACCAATATCTGCTCAAGGACATAGCCTCTCGAGTGGCAATCACGGGCTGGGTAGCGCAGCGTGAGTCTATTTAATTTATGAGGTAGACTGACTATATGACCCAAGTGTTAAAATATCGTTGGATACATTTGGCAGTCCTATTTTTCCTGTTCAGTCCTATATTTAGTAAGGGGCTTACTTGTAAACAGTTCTGTGTAGTTTACTGGTAACATTTTATAAGTATCTACATGATTAGTAATACAAGAATATTATTGAGTATGACCAACTGATCGCCGGTTGGGGTGCAAAAGATATCTTTTTTTTTTTTATCACTTAGTTGGCAGACAAGCACACGGCCCACCTGATGGGAAGCGGTTACCGTGGCCTATGGACGTATGCAACACCAGGGGCTTCTCTCAGATAATCTCACCTCCGGCTACGGCATTTTAGTCGTTTTAAGTTCGACATAAACGCCCCAAACGGCTCAAGTGAGGAGATGGGGTATCCGTGGGGATATTGCGCACAAAAAATACAAAAATAAATAAAAATGACCCACTGATCGTCTTCTGATTTTTTCTTTATGGTATCAACGGTAATTAGTTTAGAAATGTATTTGATTTTTCATTCATTTAGGTATTTATCCAAACTTACAGCAGCAGAAAATTATACATGTGGTAAAGCAAATTATATAGTTGTAACCAGCCCAAAACTCTGCAACTCTCACCGCTTTTTTTTTTTTTTTATACCACTTAGTTGGCAGACAAGCACACGGCCCACCTGATGGAAAGTAGTTACCGTGGCCTATGGACGTCTGTAACGCCAGAGGAATCACAGTCGCGCTGCCAACCTTGTAAGTACAGAGTTTCTGTGCCGTCAGTAGAAGACAAATCAGAACAAGCCTTTAGTCTTCCCACTGACAGCACATATTCTCCAGTGAGCTCTGGCTACCCTACTCACCGCTGGGAACACAACACGAAGTTATTATAACCTCGGTATTCTGTAGGGCGGAGGTACTTCCCCAGTCGGACTGCTCAATCGGGCGGAAATACCGCCGTGTCCTACCTCCTAGTCGGAAATACCGCCGTGTCCTACCTCTGCCTCATTTGCAACGTTAAGATCACTAACTGGGCAATCCTTGAGGCCCAGCGGGTAGGACAATAAGTGGTATATCATTTGCAGACATATGCCGCAATAACAGTACCCATTCCCTGCGTCTAGATATTATCACTGTTTCCCTTGCAGCAGTCACTGATGGTAAAATCATTCAATACAAACGTGCGTAGTCTGAGGGTAGTGTGAACAGTTGAATACCTCTCCAAATTACTTTTTTAAAGTCGTTCGAACACGCGCACGCGAACCTCGTGGTTAACATTAGAACAATATAGGGTTCTTCAAGAGGGGCATTAGAAGATTTCTTCAGGGTCGGCAGTGTGAGTGTAACGCCCTTGGTAACGTCCATAGGCCACGATAACCACTTCCCATCAGGTGGGTCATATGCTAGTTTGCCACCTAAGTGGTATAAAAAAAATATGCCTGAACCCGTGGCTTACACTGCAGGCATTTTTTAATGTATTCAGTCAGCCTCAGATGCATGGCTCGAAATACGGCAATAGGCTCACCCCTTATTACGTGGGACCGAGTACAATTATTGGTGAAATGTGGGTGTTTGCCTAATCCTCCAGGGATAAAGGCGTGATTATATGTATGTATGTATGTACGAAATCTGTAAACAATAATAAATAATATGATAAGCACCAGGTGAAACGTATAGATATAAGCATAATATGAGTGGAGTGACCCTCGGCATGTTATTCCACTCATATTATGGTCTTATACATGGTTACAGAAATACCATTTGCTCAAAGCACCCAGTTTAACCGACTTCAAAAAAGGACGAGGTTATCAATTCGATCGTGTTTTTTACATATTTAATGCGTAAACTTTGGACTAACCAGAATTGGCGCTCGGATGCTCTGCTCTGCTCCTTAATTCTTTATTTTTTATTACATACACACAGTACAGGGATCATGAATATAATATTTCAAGGAACATTTACAAAGGCGAGCTTAACTCAAAATGAGTTCCTCAAAAGGAGGTAGGACTCGGCCTTATTTCCGCCCAATTAAGCAGGCTGACTGGGGAAGTACCTCCGCCCTACAGAATACCACGGCCATAATAACTTCGTGTTGTGTTCCCAGCGGTGAGTAGGGTAGCCAGAGCTCACTGGAGAATTTCTGCTGTCAGTGGGAAGACTAAAGGCTTGTCCTGCTTTGTATTATACACTGACGGCACAGAAACTCTGTACTTACAGGGTTGGTAGCGAGTGTGACTCCTCTGGTGTTACAAACGTCCATAGGCCACGCTAACTACACCTAAGTGGTATATAAAAAAAGAGTTCTCTACCAGTAAACTGTTTAATTAGCAGATAAATATACAGTAAGAAGGAAAATGTTCTCTCTCTTCTATTTCTCCTTTCCAAAGTTTGCTTTATTTACCTCTTACGGGAGTGACTTCCAAGCTACTATACCCTGAAAGTAAACCCTCTCCAAAGCCTCATCTACCTATTAGCAGGTGTAATGGTTGAGTTGATTAGAGCACTGTAAATTTTGTTAAAAGATACTCTTATATCCTGTTTAGACAACTGTAAGAATAACAATCAAAAACTTTCAGGTGTTTTTAGATTAAGTTGTGTCAAATAGAATTGTAAAGCTAAGGTGAATAAACGGAATTCAACTTTCCTGTGAAGGGTACTTAAATAAAGTGCCAGGGAAAGAGGCTCGAGTTTTGTCACTAATATAAGATATAAACCTGATTTAAATGAAATACTCTTGTCACTACAAATGGATAGATTAAACAGAGCGTTCGAGGAACTCGTAGCTAAGTGGTAACCGAGTCGGTTAACTTATTACAAAGTTAAGCGACACTAGCCTGGTCACACTTTGGATGGGTGACCATTCTTAAACACATTGGTACCCCTCCATAACTTATAGAGTACGTTAAGCCGTCGAACCCGGTTATCATACGTATGTATATATTATGTATAGCAGTCATTTCGAGTAGTCAGACTTTAAAAAATAAATAATCTTTTAAAACTTGACCCTAAGTAGTTGGAAAATACTCCGAAATATTTATCATCCTTGCAAACTTTCACATAATTTATTTTTATACCACTAAGGTGGCAGACAAGCACACGTCCCGCCTGATGGAAAATGGTTACCGTGGACTATGGACGTGTGCAAAACCAAGGGAGTCACACTCGCGCTGCCAACCTGTACTCGTGTATCTGTGCCATCAGTGTAAAAGACAAAGCAGGACAAACTTTAGGTCTCCCCACTGATCAAAACACCAAATCTCTACAGTGAGCTCTGGCTACCTTACTCACCGCCGGGAACACAAGAATTATTTAAGTAAGATAACATAACACAACATATTACCGTATTTATTTAACTATATTAAACATTTTAGTAGATATAATTTATTAGGCTCTATACAAAAGAAAGTAAATAGCTAGCTAGACGAATAATATAATAATATTTTGTGTTGAAGGGACCATGTTTCTACCAATTACTCAGTCAACGAAACATCGTGTACTTCAATTTTTGTAGGATTTCAGTCCATTTCAAGATAGCTTTTTTATTGTATTATTCGAGTGACTCGAGCCTCTTCCACTGGCACTTTATTTAAGTACTCTGTCCAGGTCACTGACTCTTTAGGGACAGTTGAACTCCGTCTATTGACTTTAGTCTTTCGGTTTTATTTAACATGGCTAAATTTAACACTACATGTGGAAATATTATTATTATAAAGAGGCACTTCTCGTGCGGTAAAAGTAATTTTGTAACTCGTAACACCATTGTCCGATTGCAGAAATTCTGTTTTGTTATAAAAGAGTACCTCAGAGGTAATTATATACCTATCATTTTCGTCAAGATCGGACCCGACCCCACTTCCGGAAGATACTCAAAGGAATCATTACAGAGGTAATGATTCGTTCTTCGTTCGCGTTCCAGGTAGGTACATTGTAACCTATATAGTATATGTGAAAATGAATTATTTTACTTACATGTAGTTTTAGTTTTATTTAAACGTATTTAATTTTAGTAATGTCTATATAATATTAGATTTAATTAGTGAATATAGATAAAGAGATTGATAATTATTTATTATAAAAAATAACCAATTTCATTTTCAATAAATCAACTCATCAAGAAACATAACACATTGGCAGAATATTGGCAAACATGGGACAGTATAAAATTACATCTTATCAAGTTTTTTTTGTACTACTTAGGTAGTAGATAAGCACACGGCCCACCTGATAGGATGTGGTCACCGTGGCCTATGGACGTAGGAAATACCAGAGGAGTTACACTCGTGCTGCCGACCCTGAAAAAACCTTCTAATGCTTAAAGAATCCCAAATTGTAGTCGCTTGGGAAAACAACAGCAGGGAGTCCAACCACAGCTGTAGTATGTAGTGTGTATAGTGTAACATGTTTTCAATAGTGAAGGATGTCCTACTTGTCCTACTAGAAATCAGTTGGTGTGCAATAAAAAATATCTATCTATCTATGTAGGCCAGGGGTCGAAGTAAAACAATATTTGACACTTCAGAAGGCAAATTACTAAAGTTTCTCAAGAAAATCTTATTTTAGTTACACCCGTCTTTTTACACTTATCGCTATCTTAGTAAATTACAAGTCTGTTAGCGAATGAGTGAACAACAATCCTTTTCGCATTCATAAATCACGCTCACTTCCTTTTCCTCATGTGTTGCCATCCTACACTCGGTCATCCCGCTTCTATGTCTGCCCTCAGACATCGCAAGACAAGTTATACAATTTTATCATCTACACGCTAAATTATAACGCAGTTATACAACTCATAACTCAAATACTCAATAACTAATTAATGCAATTAAAATATTATGAATGCTCTCTAATTGAAATGTTGCATGTATAGACACACCTTGAAGAGGTTGTAATACACAATATACTACATAGATACACTACATATAATACATAGATTTGATTTGATTTGATTGATTGATTCGATTCGATGCGATTCGATTCGATTCGATTCAATTCGATACGATTCGATTCGATTCAAATTGATTTGATAGAATCAGAACAGCAAAACATTTGTGAAATAAAATCTTACATTGTAGCACAGGCTGAAATACAAAATGTTACATCTATTCATCTATCTATCTATCTATCTATCTATCTATTTATCTATCTATCTCTCTATCTAAGGTTTTACATTACACGAAATTGTATATTACACTCGAGTTCAAGTAAACTTATTGCAGCTTTTTTAATATTTAAACTTTTGTAACTCAGTATGTTAATTGAGTTATAAACGTATCTTGTTAAACAAATTCTCCGAATGTAATCACACCCGTTACCACAATTACACCGCCGTGCATTAAATCACTTATTCGTTATTAATATAAATCATTCGGGGTGAACGCAGTCTACTTATGTCGCGAATAATTAAATGTATCATGCGGAGCCTCTTATTGGCACGATAATGTGATTAAATTTAATTAATGTAATTAACCATGTTAGGATAAAATTAACGAGCTGAAATATTGTTTTTAAACACGCTGTGAATAAATGAGAATAAGTACACAGTGTTCTATTTTATACGCGCGGGATTAATTATGAGAACAAATTGGAAGGACTTTAATATTAATTATGAGTGGAAAGTTGATATACAGAGTTATACTATGCTACACAGGGTGATGATATAATTTTGTATCTTATCAATTAATTTGTTGCTTGAATGTATTTCAGTCAACATGAGTATAATTTATTTTTATACTTGCCTTTATTTCTGTACCTTTTAAGATCCAAAAATGAACGAACTAAAACGAACCATAAAAAACTATTTGAGTAGATATAGATTAGATAATGAATTAGAATGACATAGATAGATAGATAATTATTTATACATACATACATACCTATATAATCACGCCTTTATCCCCGTATGGTTAGGCAGAGGTGAATTATCACCCACATTTCACCAATCATTGAATTCGGTCCTACGTAATAGGGGGTGAGTCTATGTTGAGTCATCTGAGGCTGAGTCTGGGCTGTGTATATCTGTCTGATGTTAAATATTGATTAAATAAGAGATGTTAAATATGAATACATTAGGAGGTAGGACACGGCGGTATCTCCGCCCAATTGAGCAGTCCGACTGGGGAAGTACCTCCGCCCTACAGAATACTGCGGTTATAATAACTTGGTGTTGTGTTCCCAGCGATGAGTAGGGTAGCCAGAGCTCACTGGAGAATTTGTGCTATCAGTGGGATGACTAAAGGCTTATCCTGCTTTGTCCTCTACACTGACGGCACAGAAACTCTGTGTTTACAGGGTCGGCAGCGCGAGTATGGCTTCTCTGGTGTTACACACGTCCATAGGCCACGGTAACCACTTTCCATCAGGTGGGCTGTGCGCTTATCTGCCACCTAAGTAGTATAAAAAAATAAAAAACACAGCCCTATTATCTATCCCTAACTCGCCTTGTACGACACCGCATGGAAAGAGATGGGGTGGTCCAAATTCTGCTCTGCCGGGAAGTTTGCGGCTATATTATTTATTGCGGACCAATATATTCACAGTAGGGCAAGAAGAATGCATGTATACCTACAGTTTAATGTATAATAGGCGGCCTTATCGCTGGAAGCGATTTTCTTCCAGGCATGGTAATGTAACAAAAACAAAAATACTGTGTAGTTATCAAATACACTATATTCGAGGTGTATTGAAGACAAAAAGAGATAGAGAGAGAGAGAGAGAGAGTTTCTAGCAAATCATAGCATTACCTTGCAAGAATTACACAAACTCAACATGAATTGTATTGAACATTCATATTTTTACATTTTTATCTACTCTGCACCTAAATCCTAATTGCAATTACCGTGCTTTCGGTGCATGTGACACTACCACTACAACTGACAGCTTTAAACTATCAAATGTAATATTTTGTTTGTCACATTGTGGTCCTAAGCTCAGAGTTTCGTCAGTACCTAGAATATTAAGGTACATCTATGAAGCACAACAAAAGGGATGCGCAACGGTCGGATCTCGCTCACACTTTAAGAGAATATATATTTCAGTTTTATTAATCTCACAAGCAGAAGATAAAGCGTGAAATTTATAATCTTAAGCATTCACCGTTGAGTCGTGACCTACATTCTGAAGAAGTTTAAAATTATATAATAATATTAATTATGAACTGTGTACGAGTTATAAGAAAGTTCTGTATAACGATGAACTTTGTGAAGCAATTACTATTTGCCTAATTATTTCCTACAGTTTAAAGGCACTGAATGTTGCTACTAGAAGCAAGAGTGAAAGTACGTAGTATTACAAGAAAAAATATAATCAGTAGGTCAGGTTAGATTACAACAATAGTTCCATAATTCAATTTTCGTATTTTATTTTTGTGTTGGGCTACACACAGAATAGCAACAATCCTACTTACCTCTTGCAGGTTTCCAAAGCGTTTGTTAATCGTATTTCGTATCTATTTATGATATTTATATATTATAATATTTATAAATATCGTGTTTTTGAATAGTCGGAATGTTTTGTTTTTTATAAATTTTCAATGCGGCATTTTCAAAATCAGAATATTTGAAATCGGATTTTAATATTTCAGAAATTTTGAGTTGTTCTGTACTGCAGATATACATTCTATACGTAAGCTATTAACATTTCGATCCTTCTCAAAGGGCATCACATGTACATTAGAGAACAAGTATGTCCATTAAATCGACATTTATTCATAAATTTGCCATCTGTCCCTTACATTGTTTCCGATAATATTCATTTTTATTTCGATCCTTGTGACCCAGGAGTAATATCGGAACACAGGAAAGACCTTTTATAAAAATCAAATGGTAATCATGTGAATTGTTTTCGATGAAAAGCTCGCATATGGCTAAATGAAGAACCTGATGTAGAATATAGGTAAATAAACTATCATGGTAAGTAATGTGAGTGACATTACTATTAGAATGTTGAAAACAAATCAATGCAATATGGTATTATTATATAATATACCATATTTAGAAGATAATTTTGCTCTATACATGATTCAACTACACACACTATTCAGAATAGCAAAAGATTAATATGAACATGATTTTTTGCCTACTTACTTGTCAAATACATACAAAATACAACAATATCCAAACATACAAATATGCATACATCTTCACAAACTTTCACAATGTGCAATTTGAGTATACAGTGCGAGTGCAATATGCAAGTTTAGTAGACAGTGTATACTTGCAAAAATTACAACAATACTTTTCAAATCGACAACACAATAGTAAAGTACTTCAAAACGTGCTTCAATACTGCATTGATCCCATATCGGTACTAAGAACGATTCCTACTCGCACTGAAAGCAAATGGCCTCTCTTTATGACCCTTGGGATATCACTACCGTCTGGCTGCTGACTCAGAACCTTCATAATTTCAGATGTACATCTTGCTCCGCACACATACGCCGAATATAAAGTGTAAATGGTTTCATTTCAAACTATCTTCGATAGTATTTTTAAATGAGCTTTGTTTTATATACAAATATGTCTCATTTATATTACAAATATGATAGAAATACCAGATCTCAAATCAAATTGTAAGATTCAGTTCTATCACCAGAAATATTCGTTTTTATACTTCAACTGGTGAATACTTTTTAGAAACGTAGTACTTGCTTGAATTGATCAATGTTCAGGACTGCAGCGATATATTTCTTGTACTGAAATGTAGAACGATAATAATATTGTATCTAGCCGCAAGGATTTTTTAAAGAACTGAGAAATTTGATAATTGGATTTGAATCGTTAGAATTAAATTGAAACAGCTAATAAAAACTACCAACCGTTGGTACCGATATCTACCTGAATTAATACATACGTTGAAAGCACCCTCTATTTACCTGTTTTCTATTTATTTTGAGTATCTCAGCAATATTACGAATAATGCAAACATGCTGTGTTTACGAATAACTGATGTAATTGCAGGTGGGTTTTTATAAACAAAACTCTCTTACATAAACGTGTTCTACGAAAACACGAGTATACAATTTCATCAAAGTCAAAGTTCAAATTATGTTTATTTTAATAAATATTCTGTTCTTTTACTCCACTTAGGTGGCAGACAAGCACACGGTCCACCTGATGGAAAGTGGTTACCGTAGCATAGGCCTTGTGCAAAACCAAGGGCGCTTAACACTCGCGCTGCCAACCCTGTTAGCAGAGAGAGTTTCTGTGCCGTCAGTGTAAAAGACGAAGCAGGACAATCTTTTGGTCTTCCCACTGACAGCACAAAAACTCTCTAGTGAGCTCTGGCTACCCTACTCACCGCCGGGAACACAACATAAGGTTATTATGGCCGCGGTATTCTATAGGGCGGAGGTACTTCCCCAGTCGGACTGAAAATAGAGCATGAATATCAATTTGAATTTACATTGAAGCGCCCATACTATTGATTTCGTTTGCAAGTCGGTAAACTGACTACGGTTCATCGTCGACAATGATGATCGTATAACCAACATGTAAAATTATGGACAGTAACGCAGGTCACAAATGAAACTAACTAATTGAATAAAATTTAAAAAGCATGTAGTATGCTTACTATTCAAATCGATTAATATAGAAAAATAAATCGGTTCAGGTGGGATTCAAACCCGCGATCTTTCAAAGAATCAAATAATCAATTTCATTTATTCAGTTTAGGCACATCAAGAGTACATATAGGTATAAACGTCAAAATTTTACAATTATGTCAAGAAGTAGTTAAATAAAGTAAAAATAAACCATTGCGAAATGATTCTTTCGCTGGTTCGGTAGGTTAGTTCTACTGAGACGATACCAGTAAGAAACTCAGAGAACTATATTAAAACTAATTATCTTTCTTTTTTAGATCTGTTTTAGTTTACGATATATTTTGTGCGACCAAGAAAGAGTCTTATGTTGTCCACGCATTTACATCGTCAAGATACTCATCTACTTTATAGTAACCTTTACTCATTAAAGTTTTTTTTTATTTTTTCTGTGGCTACGCTCTCGCCAATGAACCACCGAACCTTCGCCTAAAGCCATCTAAATTTTTCTATACAATATATCTGTCTTGCGCCGACGCCGACGGTTGGGAACCATCTGCCGATATTTGATCCCGCCTGAACTAATTCAATTTGTAGTGTTTTAGCACAACAGCCCATTCATTATGTCAGATATGTCAGAGGCTATCAAACCTCCGGCAACTGATGACCCGAGACAGCCATGCGGTTTTGGTCGGTTCGAGCCCGAAATAACCGACCCAACTGGCTTTAGTGCAAGGGGAGGCGGGGGTATCCGTGGTGATTATGACTGAACTATATTATTGATGAGGCATATTTTTTTTACTTCGTTGTTTCTTTACAATTTCTTTATAAAGAAATAATTATCATCAATCAATTAGCTCATCGTTGCAATTAGTCATGTTCGGAGTTATTAGGCATCATCAATTGGACAACCTCCGTGTCGTGGCGGTAGAGAACGCGGCCACTACGCAAGAGGCACGGGGTCGATTCCCGCTCAGTACAAATATTTGTATACATATAGGTCTTTGCATTGGTCTGGCCAAGCCTCAAGCCTCAGCGAGCACGTTAAGCCGTCGGTTTTTTTTATTTTTTATATAGGACACGTCAATTAGACTTCGCCTTGCCTGATGGTAAGCTGAAGGCAAAGTCCCAGAAAAGAGGGTCACCATTACTTACACATACCGTGTGACAATGGTCACTATTGGTGGTAGAGATTTGACGGCACAAATTTGTCACAAATTTCGACCGGGTTGGTACCACCGTGCAATATTGCGAAAAACCCTTCATAGTAATTCAATTTCGGTTGGATTGCGTTCAGGGATCAGCAAATGCATAGACGGGTAGAGGTGATGGTGGTCGCAGCACTAGTGGGACCAGTGGGTCTTGGCGTAGTCTAGTGAGGATGGTGCGGGGCGACGCGCCGGTCAGGGAGACCCGTAGAAACGGTGGTGTCGCTGGCCGCCCGCGGTATAGTACAGAGGCCCAACTGGGACTAACCACCCTGGAAGGCTGCCTCACCAGACCGCGCATAATCCCGGTATGGCTCGTCGTGCCGGTTGGTGACCGGAAGTGGGGACCCGGCGACCATATTCGGGGGGGTACGGGGGCCCTTCCGTGCGGCGTGTCGGCTCACGCCATGCCTCATAATCATAGACAAAACCAATATCCCGCACTCTGTCACGCGGTGCTGCGACAGCAATCACCTCTTTTTTTCACGCCCTTTTCTCCTTTTCATCATGGCAGCGCATTTAAGAGTATTGGGCAACACAGCGGCTCTTCAGACTCCCACAAGCTCGCTATTTGAGGTGGAGTCCACTAACATCTGTGGACTCCATGCGAACCTCAACGCCGTCCACCAACACCTTGAGACGGCGAAACCAGATATGCTCTTTCTCACGGAGACACAAATAGGCCGCCCTGATGACACGACCTACTTGCTTTACCCCGGCTATGTTATCGAGGAAAATTTCCGTGCAAAAGCCGGGGTGTGCGTGTTTGTTAGGGCGGATGTTTGTTGTCGCCGTTTGCGCTGCCTTGAGGACCCATCCTTTTCAACCCTATGGGTACACGTAGACCATGGCTCTACGAGTCAGATCTATGTGTGCCTCTACCGTTCCCATACAGGAGATGCTGAGACAACTCGACTCTTTGAATATCTGAGTCAGGCGGCAGATGATGCGCAGGAACGGTTTCTGAACGCCGAAGTGGTATTTTTGGGGGACTTTAACGCCCACCACGAAACCTGGTTGGGCTCCGCCAAAACAGACCATGCGGGAAGAGCCGCCCATGCATTTGCTCTGGCGCATGGCCTGACCCAATTGGTACACGAGGTCACTAGAATACCAAGAAGGTCGGGCCTAGCACCCTCTCTGCTAGACCTTCTGCTGACGAGTCACCCAGACCTGTACAGTGTTTCGGTACAAGCCGCTTTAGGCAATTCCGACCACTGTCTGGTCTGCTCCAAGGTGCCAATTATAGCGCCCTCACGACCCGTGCAGGGGAAGCGGCGTCTCTGGCACTACTCGTCAGCAGATTGGGATGGGCTGCGCAACTATTTTGCGTCTATCCCGTGGGTTGAACGCTGCTTTGAAGGTAAGAAACCCTCAGATTGTGCTACTGCTGTTGCCGGTGAGATCGGTCTGGGTATGGAATACTATATCCCGTACACTGATGTCACCGGTGCCCGAGGAGTGCGCCCTTGGTTCGGGCGCGAGTGTGCGAGGGCTGTTGAACAAAAACAGTCTGCGTATCGCGCTTGGGTAAGGGCGCGTGCCACGCACGATCCCAATGTGGGCCACTTCAAGGCGGCGTACAACAGAGCCACAAAGGACTGCAAGAGGGCTTACGTCAGAGCGGATGCCCTCCGCATTGCACGGCTTGGTCAAGAGCTAGTGGCACATCCCACGGGCAGCCGTGGATACTGGCGACTGGCCAAAGCCGTGCAGGCCAACTTCTGTCAGCCTTCGCTGCCACCGCTGCGCTACCCTGATGGATCCCTGGCCCATGGACCGCAAGAGAAAGCCAATATGCTAGTAAATCTCTTTGCGGCCAATTCCCGAGTCGATGATTGCGGTATACAGCCGCCGACACTACCCAATGGTGACCACGTAATGCCTGAAATACGTATCAGGCAATGCGATGTCCGTGCGGTGCTTCAATCACTCGATGTCCGGAAAGCCAGTGGCCCGGATGGTATTCCAGCGGTGGTCTTACAAAAATGTGCAGCGGAGTTGTCTCCGATGCTTACGCGGCTGTACCGACTGTCCTACAGCTCGGGTACAGTGCCTTCGGCTTGGAAAGAGGCGAATGTACAGCCGATCCCCAAGAAGGGGGATCGCTCAGAGCCAGCCAACTATCGACCCATAGCCGTCACCTCAGTGCTGTGCAAGGTCTTCGAGCACATCATTAACAAACAGCTCATGCGTCACCTAGAGGATCACTCCTTAATTAATGACCGGCAATATGGCTTCAGGCCGAAACGGTCAACGGGTGATCTTCTAGCATACGTTACCCATCTTTGGGGTGAGGCTATGGACAAGCACGGCGAGTCACTGGCAATTAGTCTTGATATCGCCAAAGCTTTCGATAGTCTGGCACAAATCGCTTCTCTCCAAGCTACCAGCCTTCGGTCTGCCTCCTAGACTGTGCAACTGGATTGCTAGTTTCCTACGGGAGCGCCGTATCCGCGTCCTCTGTGATGGACGGGCTTCGGAGCTCTTGCAAATAAATGCTGGCAATGGCTGTCTAGGGTGTTCGTGACCTCGGGATTCCCAATGATGCGGACCGCACGTCACTGCAACCTGTCGAGAGCATCTAGTAAGTACTTTGCTGAACCATCCCAGAGATGCGAGCAGTATTCCACACAGGAGCTAATTTGTGTCTTGAATAGAAGACACCGCTGCTCCGGCGTGAAAAACCGTCTCACTCTGTTCAGGACTCCGAGTTTTCGTGAGGCTGTTTTGATGATACTTTCGATGTAATTTTTGTTATTCAGGTTGCAGCGAACATCCATACCTAGGATATTGAGATTGTCCTGCAGTGGCAGTGGCGTGCTCTGAAGAGTGGGGAGGGGAAGGAAAGAAGATACTTTTGCTGTAAACGCACATGCCTGCGTCTTCTTGGCATTGAACTCAACCAGGTTCTCAGAGCCCCATTGAGAAATGTGATTCAGGATCCCGTCAAGCTCAGTGACAAGAAGCTGCCTTTTCTCTGCGATATCTGACTGCTTGGCCGCAGGATGTCCATGATAACTCCCATGTAAAGTGCTATCGTCTGCATAACAATGAACATTGCCGGTAGACAGCATGTCGTTGATATGCAGAAGAAAGAGAGTGGGTGATAAGACGGACCCCTGGGGCACGCCAGCATTTACCTGCAGAAACTCCGAAGCTCGTCTGTCACAAAGGACGCGAATACGGCGCCCCTGCAGGAAGCTAGCAACCCAGTTGCACAGCCTAGAAGGCAGACCAAAGGCAGGTAGCTTGGAAAGAAGCGATTTGTGCCAGACTCTATCGAAAGCTTTGGCGATGTCAAGACTAATTGCCAGTGACTCGCCGTGCTTGTCCATAGCCTCACCCCAAAGATGGGTAACGTATGCTAGAAGATTACCCATTGACCATTTCGGCCTGAAGCCATATTGCCGGTCATTAATTAAGGAGTGATCCTCTAGGTGACGCATGAGCTGTTTGTTAATGAGGTGCTCGAAGACCTTGCACAGCACTTAGGTGACGGCTATGGGTCGATAGTTTTCTGGCTCCGAGCGATCCCCCTTCTTGGAAATCGGCTGAACATTCGTCTCTTTCCAAGGCAAAGGCACTGTACGCGAACTGTAGGACAGCCGGTACAGGCGCGTAAGCATTGGAGACAACTTCGCATCGAGTGATTGCAGCACTGCACGGACATCGCGTTGCCTGATATGGATATCAGGCATCGCGTGGTCACTGTCGGGTAGTGTCGGTGGATGCGTACCACAATCATCGATTCGGGAGTTGGCCGCAAAGAGATTAGCCAGCAGATTTGCCTTCTCTTGCGGCTCATGGGCCAGGGATTTTTTTTTTTTTTTTGTTTACGTGGTGGAATGCATTTACGCACTTCGCTCACCCCCCGCGGGGGCCCGCTACTCAAGACCCCACCATCCCGGTAATCAGGCCGGAATGGTGGGGGTTTTTTCACCTCAAGAATGCAACCCAGGAACACACAGGGGCGCATTCCGCCACATCAGCATAGGGGCAGCGGGTCCCCCGACCCACTGCCCGTGGCCACTCTCATTCGGGGACGCGGGCGAATTGCGTTCGCCGGCGTCCCCTCGCCGGGGGCCTGCGGGGTGGAAGAGTGAGCCCAGCTCGCTCCCGCTCCCGCAGTGCCTCTCTCTTGGCCGCCATCACCTCGCTAGCGAACGAGGCGACGGCGGCCCAACACTGTTCGCTGCCGGCCATAGCTGAAACTACGGCCGACAGCGAGAGGTCCACACCAATGATGCTTGTGAGGGCCACTCTTCGACCGCCCCACGCGTCACACACGGCCAAGGTGTGGTGTGCCGTGTCGGGGTCACCGCTGGTGCAGTTTCGGCACCGGGGCTCCGCTTCCACCCCCACCACCTCCCACAGATACTTGGCGAAGCAGCCATGACCCGTGAGAAGTTGGGTGAGGTGATACGTGGGAGCCCCATGACCCCGTTCTACCCACTCACGCAGGACGGGCCGAACGGCCCCCACAAGCAGCAAGCTACTCCTTGTCGTAGCCAGTCTATCGGCCCACTTCCGGAAGAGAACATCGCGAGCCTCCTGTCTCCAGCGATCGATCTCCTCCGGAAGCGGCCGACCTCCTGCAACACGCCGCATCAGGGCGCCCTCCTCGTAGACCCTCTTAAGGACGCCAGCCTCGAGATCCCAGGGGATACTGCCCGCAATCAAACACGCCGCCTCATAAGAGACGGTGTGATACGCCCGTGCGGCCCTCTGCGCGATGGCGCGCTGTGGTCGCCGCAGCAGCACGACATTCGTACGGCAGAGGGCCTCCTCCCAAATGGGCGCTCCATAGAGCGCCTCATGGGCCAGGGATCCATCAGGGTTACGCAGCGGAGGCAGCGAAGGCTGACATAAGTTGGCTTGCACGGCGTTAGCCAGTCGCCAGTAGCCACGGCTTCCCGTGGGATGCATCACTAGCTCTTGACCAAGCCGCGCTATGCGCAGGGCATCCGCTCTGACGTAGGCCCTTCTACAGACCTTTGTGGCTCTATTGTACGCCGCCTTGAAGTGGCCCAGATTGGGATGGCGCGTGACACGCGCCCTTACCCAAGCGCGGTACGCAGACTATTTTTGTTCAACAGCTTCCGCGCACTCGCGCCCGAACCAAGGGCGCACCCTGCGGTCACCGGTGATATCAGTATATGAGATATAGTATTCCAAACCCCGACCGATCTCACCGGCGACAGCAGTAGCACAATCCGATGGGTTCTTACCTTCAAAGCAGCGCTCAACCCACGGGATGGACGCAAAATAGTCACGAAGTCCATCCCAGTCCGCTGTCGAGTAGTGCCAGAGAGTTTTAATTTCTAGAGCGCAGTACAAGAACAAACTACTAGAAAATGCTCAGTAGACTAATATTTGCTTTCAACAATCTAAGAGAAGGTAGATACTTAAATATGCCAAATAGGCCTTATGCCAGTCTATAATCCAGTATTGCATCACTGTGTGGGGAGGAGCCGGGAAAACACTCCTCGTTGGCTTGGAAAGAGCACAGAGATCAATACTTAAGGTCATGACAAGAAAACCCTACCGATACCCATCACAACAACTATACCGCGATACCGAGCTGTTAACTGTGCGTCAGCTCTTTGTGCTCAGAGCCCTGTTAAAAAAGCACCCAAAAGTTCCCCCACCTGACCCAAAAAAACGCAGCCTTAAACCAGCGTGTCCCACGGTAGCCTGCAAAACGTCTTTCGCCCAAACACAATATAGCTGCTTAAGCGCCAAAATTTACAACATAGCTCATAAAAACATAGGAATTGCAGGTACAAACCATATTGAAGCTAAAAGCAAAATCACAAAATGGTTACAACAACTCGACTATGTCAACACAGAGAACCTAGTCACATACCTTGCATAAAACTCTCACAACAATAATAACACTCACGCACACACGCACACACATGCACACACATACACACACACACACACACACACCATACACCACACATATACTCACACATCAGTAACATATTAATAAACAATAGAATTATAATTGATTAATACTTACGAAGCTACTGTATGACCGCCGCTCAGTAACAATCAATTGTTAATTACGCAACGTCTGTAGAACACTGCCTCCCAAAATACAGGCATTAGCCTAGTTTGGGTATCAGTACTCACCATTTAAGAAATTATAACCACCTCATTGATGTCAAAGTGATTGTAACTGTAAACTTTTTGTATGAATAAAATTTTTATTATTATTATTATTATTATTATTATATATATGTAAGTATATCTTTCCTCTTACAGTGTGCATGGAACAAGTGTAGACGCTATCTTGAGATAATGCATTTAATGCCTTTTCTTTTTCATCCGAGTGCCCCGGTTTCAAACTGGTAGTCCGCTCTGCTACGTTTTCTCGCTCAAATGTGGCTTATGTTGACTTTTACGAGAGCGATTTCTATGTAATCCCCCGAGTCCGTGAGTCTACGCCAGACTCAGCAGTTAAGCTTTTGCCCCCAATGTCTAGGTGTAGTCCCATACACATATCCATAAGTTTTCGTAGTATAAGTGACTTTGACTTTAAAAGTATTATCTAAGTATACAGGAAAAAAAATTGCTTAAAAACTAAAACCCGACAACTGAAAAATTACGCTCGAAAAGATATTAAACAATAAAATATCAAGGATAGTCGTGGTCGTTATGCCACCTACTTTAATAAAACAATACATTCTCGGAAACAGAGTAATTTAATTCCAAAATGAATCACGCTGTTTACTTTTAAATACTCACTGACCAATCGCGAACTGACCAACACTTTAAATGATCAAATACATGAAATAGCTAACACGTTTAATGATCAGTACCTATACTAAATTCCGAGTTTATGACATCTATATTCACATGAAGGGCGTGACAAAAAGTGGATGAACAGTTCCTCTACTAAACCATCATATCAAATATATTTATATCAAATTTAGATATCTCTGCGTCTATTGCAGTGCTTTATTTACGTTAGACTTACCGTGTGGATTCTGCTCGAACGCCGCTTAAGGCTTACCGAGAAATGTAGCGTACATAGGCAATACCTTTCAATTACTTTGCGTAGTGAAAGCGAAGTAGCTGGAAGTGTTTGGCGTTTTATTTAGGGATTCAAAGGCATCTGTCAGACTAAGATAACAAATACATACATACTGTTTTTTTCAGTTTTCAATTTATTCTGTTTAAAAAAATAAGTTTAAATAATATATTTGTGTAATCAATCTCAGTACAGATAGTGAATGAAACAAACTAGTTAAGCAATGTCTTGTTTATTTACACTATATATTGATATCAAAAGAGAAAATATGCGAATGACAAAAACTGGAAGAGAGATGAAATGGCAATTTAGTAGGTACCTACATTATGTATTAGAAGAGAAAGTAACACAATATTGAAAAATGACTTGTAAAATTAAGATATACGAAGAATAGAGTTTACTTAATATATCTACACTATACATAGTTAAATACAATGCAATATAAATACAATATAATAATACGTCGAAACTGTTTCTTATCTTTGTGTGTCCAATATGTATTCCAGCAAACAGAGCACTTTTCCTCGTGCAATAACTGTGTACTTAAAGGATATTCGCTTAATTACTTGACAAATGGAGCTCACAGTTTTTGTTAAGGAAGAATTCAAACGTTCACCTTTTCGGTACCCATCTACCATGTCATTACAGGCTCCAAAACATTTTAACTTTCTCTGAAGCCTTGTTTTTGTTGTATCAAGCTTAATGTTTTTTTTTGTGAGTCACTTTTACGGAGATAGTAGAGAGACTGTGGCTGTGTGTTCTAATTATTTCTGCTGACTCTTGCTCTAATAGATTTTGCATCATCGTCATTTTAGCGTCGTGCCCGGTTGCATCCGAGGCTATCATTTTAGCCCTAAGTCCAATTACTTATTCTACTCTTGATTTGACTTAAACGGCTTTTATATGCGCAATGCGCCTTCTAACCTTTCAACCACAAGAGAAAAATATACGCTCTTGAATTGAAATGAATTTTAAAGCATTTAATATGCTAACTATTCAAATAGATTAAGAAAGAAAAAAATTAATCGGTTTAGGCGGTATTTGAACCCGCTATCTTTCCCTTACACGGATCCCCGTGTAAGATTCTCTGACCACTAAGCTACCGAACCTCGCCTAATGCCATCCAAATCTTCCTAAATATACCCGTCTTGCAGCGACCACGATACGAGCCCCCTTTTTTTTTTTTTACGTGCGCAAAATCCCCACGGATACCTCCTCACCGGAGCCGGTGGAGGAGGTTATGTCGGACGTGGTCCAAATTCTACTCTGCCGTAAGCCACGCGGCTAGCAACTAGCGCAATAACCTGAGATTGTAACTGCAAAGCGTGCCATAGCAATACTCGTACAAACTATGGGAACCAAAGATAGATGTTACAATCATTTTTAAACATTGATTTTTGATTACTCCGCCCAAACAATTGAATGAAATTTTAAAGCATTTAATATGCTAAATATTCAAATTGATTAAGATAGATTTTTTTTAAATTCTAAATAACGAAATCCAAATAATTCAATTCTAAATTCAAACATTTGTATACCACCAGGAGTGCAACCTTTATTATTTCTGTACAATTAACTTAAAAGCGTAAATAAGTTGTTCTTGTAAATGAGCAACACCTGGCTCCCAGGAGAATACTAATAGGCTCCTGACCCTTCATGGAACATTTTCATTCAACTTTCAAAATGTCCGGAACAAATGGTAAAGGACACGTGCTACTAACCAACTATTTGAAGAGTTTTATAGCTTTTGAACTTGGAATGTGTGGTTTCTATGATTCCAATAATTTGTAAACATAATTATTATTAGAACCAGCTCACGTGTTCCCTTCTTCCTATAGTCCCGGGGTCTTTAAGCGGGGCGTGAAAAAGCATCGGAATAGGCCGTCAAACTGAATGCCACCATTATCACATTCTTCGTTTTTGTAATGGTGGCCCTCTTTCCTGAGACTGCCTTTAGTATACCATCAGGCGAGGTGAAATCTAATTGACATGCCCTAAATTTAAAAAGTTTATTGTTTTATCCTGTCTCTCACGCGGGCCTAGACCATCGATCAGTAGAGTACCAACTTGCAAAATCTTAGTAGGGTCGCATAAACCCCACAGCAAAAGGTATGCCACGATCATTAAGAATACATGTGGTCTCAGCATTTGAAAAGAGACGTGACTGTACTATGAAGGTTTATGTGTACTTATTTTATTCAATCACCTTTACCTGCACTATGTTTTTATGTAACTATCAAAAGTAATCCGATTCTGATTTGATCTTAAAGCCCTAAATCGAAACGAGTCATAAACTGAGATCAAGTTGAGTTCAGCATAATCAGCATTGTTATTCTGATTACATCAGCAGGCCTACCATGAAACGTTTCGCAGTTGCGTGTCGAAGATTCGGGCAAGCTGTTCTATGGAACATATAACCCGGAATAGAATCCGGAAGACGATACCTGATACTTTTGTGTAGGTTAAAATCTACGGTAAGAAAACGGAAGTGACTTTGAGGGTGCCTACGTGCTACCCGAACGCTGCGTTTTTCGTTCGTTTTGTGCGAGATCAAAATTTCGGATGCATCATGGTAGCCCCCTAGAATCTGTCACTCAGATCGGATCCTTCAATAGATGAAATTTCTACTTGCTTCATTTATTTCATTTTACTACTAAACTAAGTATGATTACTTTACAAACATTTTAAATTAAATTTTTAATACAACTTAAAAATTTAAAATTACATGGTTATCATTTTAATGATTTTAAAAAGCGAATCATCGATGCAGAAGTCGGTCTTGTAAATGAAAGGTCCCGAATTCGAACCCTGACATAACACCGTCTGTCGACGTGAACCCACTCCCAGCACAATTATTTAGCTTAGCAGGTGTACGATGTGTGTGTGTGGGAGTGTCAGGCAGCAGGTTGTGTGTGTATGTGTGTGTGTGTTTGTGTGTCTGTGTGTGTGTACTCTACAAGGTACATCTTGCTAACATCTTTTTGATCATACTTAATAGCAAGTGAGCATAATACTCAGGTTACGTTTCTAAACTATAAGTTATTAGCAGAAGTTCCTTCAGAGAAAATCTCGATAACACTATATCCAACCGGGGAATTGAACCCATCACGATCGCACGCCATAATCACGTCATGGAACCAACGAGGCGGCATTAGAATAAACATGTTGCCCGAAAACTCATTTATTTCCAAATCGAGTTTGACCCATAACATTCATATGAAAATTTCGAGCTCACTCTTTCGGATCCTATGCTAATTGAGTAGAGGCACGGATATTGCACGGATGACTGAATTGTGGCTTGTCCGTCGAAAATGCAATCAGCGCTTGAAACCGGGATTGTTCTTTTTGAAATTTCAGTTGATTGAAAGAAGTATCGCAGTAGAGATCATATTTGCAATGCTCAAAAAGTGGTAACACAGTACGGTCTGAAATGCCGCAATCCACCCAGGCGATTGAGAAAAGAAAAAAACAGATGCTCCAGTAGTGCTCGTTGAAGTGAAAACTTGGCGAATAATATAGAAAGACTTATATATCTACAGAGGTGAGAGACAACAAACAGACATATACTTAATAACTACTTTCTTTCTAATTACTAATTAATTTATGTTTATTAACCATATATATTCATTAAATATTCACTAGAGCGAAATAAAAGAAATTCGGTTTTTTACGTTGGGTTCCGTCTCTGCCTAACCCTACGGGGATAAAGGCATGATTATATGTATGTAACTTATATCCCATTAATTCCAATAAATACTCAAGTTCCCTTTTTTTATATATCTTAGTAACTAGTAACTATTTATTGCGGTTTATTTACAATATAATACATAATTTAACATTAAACTATTTCAGTTAAATACAACGTGACGTAAAAATATCCAACAACCCTTCTAAAACAGTAATTCTAATTCCAGACTTCCCAGTTCCGTGATGCAAATTCGATAAATAATTTAACTGATCTGTGGACAGCCACAGGGCTGTCACTGACATGGCTGCGCTCATTTGTCAACAGCCTGTATAACAGGTTAGTAGACAGCCGGCCATTTGCATGCGCCATCCCTAACTCTGTTATCTGGCATTCATACGAAGGCCATTACGATTCGTAACTTGTGGGATATAACAGTTACATGTCTGTTGAATTATAACACTAGTAATAGTAGTTCATCCCGACATTTAGGCTACTTTTCAGAACGAGTATCGTGTAATGTTTTTGATAGATTTGAAATGATTTATTGTAATAATATTATGTATGTTCAAACACAGTGTAAATTGTTACTGAATCAATAAATAACAATAAGAATAACGTCCTTCATTTTAAGTCAGTTAAAAATATAGCATCGAAGTCAACAAAATATTTATAAGCCACCCAAATAGTTCCGTACCTTTATCTATACTAATATTTTAAATGCGAAAGTAACTCGGTCTGTCTGTTACACTTTCATATCTAAACCACTGAACCGATTTTGATGAAATTTAGTACAGGGGTAGAATAGACCTTACGAAAAGACATAGGCTATGTTTTATCGCAATAACTGATATCTACATATGAGTATCCGCGAGTAACAGTAGATTATACGTAAAAAGTAACCCTTTAAAAGAAAAACGGTCTCCATCGAAATTGAAATTTGGTATAGGGGTAGATTAGACCATGAGAAAGGAGGTTTATGTTTGGTCGTGATAACCGACAATGACGGAGGCGGAGCCGCGAGTGACAGCTAGTGTAAAATATATCACTATGTATGTACCTACTAGTGATACACACTATCGTGACGTCTAGCTCGAACCACTGCGGTTTATTAGACAGTCCGTTGATAGATGGACGTCCAACGAAGTCTTAGTAATACGGCTCCTTTGGTTACCCTTCTGACGGACCCTAATTAATTAAGGTCAAATAGTATCACTAAGCTATAATACATGCTACATACATTACATTTATTTCAGAAATATATCAATGGTTTTCGTCACTTCTTAACAGTGAAACAAATTACAGATATTGATAACTCACTTGTACTTTTCCACATTACTTTATTACTTATTACACCTGACCGGTTCCGTCTTACGGCATCCTCAAAGGTTTACAATGACATTTAAGAACATTCCTATTAGAAACATTCGAACGATATAGAACGGTCAGGTGTAATAAGTAATAAAGTAATGTGGAAAAGTACAAGTGAGTTATCAATATGTGTAACAACAAATTCCACCAAGTGCCATCAATCTACAGTATAAATAGTGAAACAAATGGTTATAGAATTTATGGTATGGTTATATGCTGAGTATTTCTACTCAGAACAACTCTAAACTAAAGTAACATCAAGGTAACCTAAAATTGAAAATATGAAGTATTACACTATTTGGCCACTCGGTCGAAAACAACACCATGACAGCGTGTTCGCCTGAACTGAACTCTTGCGTTGATTTATAGGTATTCGCACTGAGGGATGTAATGTATTTTTGTGCAACATTTAAAATTGTAAAACTTACATAAAAAGTAGAATATATGTACGTAAATAAAAACTTTTAAATGAGCGCTGCAATGCAATTCTCAGAGGGTCAATTAGTATTGTGGGAATGATCTTTTTGTCCCTTTGTATTCAATCGTTGCAATTAACCAAAACGCGATGCGAAATCGAAGCGAGTTAAAAATGAAAATGTAAAAGTTCGTGATTGATGGGTTTGTTTTGGCTCATTCGTCCCCATTCGGGGACATGAAAATCTATTTCAGTATTCGGAACTGGCGTGTATTTTAATCTGATTTTTTCAGATGGGTTCAGATTGAAAGCCGAAAAGTCATTGGATTATAGTCTCGCCAAAATATGCACATGTTTAGCATTGCTATATCAGATGTGATGTTTGGCTTTTTATAATATTATGATAGTGATTACAATAATAAAATCGATATTACAGTAAAAAAAGGTTTACTAAAAAGTCATTTCAACAGCAAGCAACATCAAAGGACTAAAACATTTCTTTGAAATGAAACATTTGGGCATTGTGTAGGAACAAAGCGGCAACGGCTGTGACTCTAGGCTTTTTCTCCAAATGATAAAGTAAGGGCGTACAAAGTTTATCGTTTCTGTCTGAAATTTTGAGGTCAATTTACAATTAGGCATGGAAATTAGAGCCCTTCAGAACTTTGGGGAATAGTTTCGACGTTGCTACGGTGCAAAACTAGAAATGATAACAAGGTTCTGCGCTTAATGTACATAATTGTGTTACACAACAATTTAGTTGTTAGAACAGGCAGCTCAAGAAGTTATAAATGTTACTTCATGGTTCTCAACATTAAAAATAATTCACAAACTTACATAATAATTGCTGTTTGGCAAGAATTGACACAATCAATCAATATTTGATCGCTTACCAGTCGGGGAAATACTGTATGCGGCCAATCCATGGTCGCTTGCCAGTCCAGGGTTTAATATTCTGCATTCATTTGCGTAGTGTTGATTAAACATCAGACTCGTAGGTTTACATTTTAAAAAATTGTTGTTGTCCGTCATTTTACTAGCGTGTAATTTCGATTTCGTCCCTGAAACCCATGGGAGCCAATACCTGGGATAAATGTAGCCTAGTGTATTCCAAAATATGTGTTATTCCAGACCATACTCATAGAAAATTTCAACCAAATCCGTCCAGCTGTTAGAGCGTGATTGAATAATAAACATGCAAACATCTATACAAACTTATGTATTAGTAACAGAAAAAGTAATATTCCCTCTAGCACCTCCAGTTTTGTTATATTGCTTGTGTTAGAAGTAAGTTCATATTATTGTTGTAATGGTCAGGATTTGAACCCTCGATCTCTTGAACGTAAGACTTAACCTTAACCACTAAGCTACTGAGCTGCCAGTTTACTGCTTTATATTATTGGCAGCCAAAGCTTTACGTCGGAGTCCGGGGGTCCACTTCCATGAAGTAACTGCCATCTGGCCTCCACAACCCAAACGCTATATCGAAACATTGCAGTTAGGCCAATATTTGGACATTTTAGGGCTCCAACTACCCGTAATGACTTGGCAGCCTGGCTATGGCTAGATGTGCGCATGGCAACCGGGAACGACGGCTTAACGTCGGTTAAGGCACAACCAGACCAACGCAAATACCCATATTCATACATACAAATATTGGCATTGAGCGGGCATCAAACCCGTGCCTCCTGTGTTAAGGTCGAGTTTACTACCGCCACACCACAAAGGATGACGAAGGAAGACTGCTGTGGAAGGTGTTTTATATTATCTGCTAATAACTATTATTTACTAGTACTATTATCTATTCTATACAAATTGCCATTTTGGTTGCTACGATTGTTAAAATAGAAGTGAAGAAAATCTTTAGTTAATAAGGGTTATTTTAATGTAGATGAGTATTTTGACAACCGCGGTAGCCTAGTGGTATAGGTTATGGACTGCTGAGACGAGGTCTCGGGTTCGATCCCAGGTTTACATAGCACACACCAATGACTTTATGATGCTTTTCGAAGTTATGTGTGTATTTATCGCAGGTTAATATGTGCCCAGTTATTGGCAATAGGCTCGCCACCTATTACATTGGGCAAAATGTGAGTGCTAGCACCTCTGCCTACCCCTTTTGGGATATGGTCGTGAGTTTATGTTATGTTATGTATGAGTATTTTGATGATAAAAATGCGTGGTCAACCTAAATCTCTTGTTTGCACGCACAACATAAATCGTAAACAAAACCATATTTAAGAAAAATGTATAATCTAGTTCTAATATAGTTCTTTGAGTTTCTTGCTGGTATCTTCTAAGTAGAACTAACCTACCGAACCAGCGAAAAAATCGTTTTTCAATGTTGTGATAATTTAATTTTTTATAACATTTATTGACACAATTGAAATTTTTGACGTTCATATGTGCTCTCTATTTGCCTAAACTGAATAAATGAAATTGATTCTTTGATTGATTCTTTGATACTGGCACCAAGAAGTTAATTGTGAGCGAACACTACCAAAAGAAACGCATTTTACCACAAATGTCTTACCACCAATCCCTTATTGAAAGCTACAATGAAGTTTCAAGTTAGAATATAACAAAACCATAAAATATATACTTAAATTATCATTGCATCCTTCCGTAGCTTAAATAATGTTCAACTAATTAAATGTACACAAAAGTGATTAATTTACTGAAAGTGAACCGATTACATTTTAATTTAAAATGCATAAGTTAGTCAGTCATGTTTGCCATTGTTAATTGAACGTTTTCAATTATACCTACCTCTTTGATCGTTATACATTTCATTTTAAACAATTTGTTACGCGATCTGAAAATGCATGCTAGAGTGATGCCTACCATGCATGCTGAAAATGTGCTGTGAAATCATTCGGTCGTATAATATAAAACGGATTCGTCACAGTTCTGTTTTCCGTTGTGTTATTTTCGTGAGCCACCTCCACTATTCAATTTACATGCACCAGTCGCGCCATGGTTGTCACTTCATGAATATGTAAGGCTTTATGCAAACTGCAACTTTGCCTTTCATTGAATAAAAATATTTTGAATGTGACGACGTCGAGGTTTCGAGTGTAGCCAATTCACTTTGTAAAGTTTTTTGTACATCGAAAGTGCACTATTTTATTTAGTATCAGCTGTAGCCGCAGCTGTGTCACTTTAATATACTTTAGACATTATTCGAACACTGAATGAACTAAAGTTATAAAAATTAAAGACCTTTAATTATTATTCCAATTTTAGGGTGATTTTCCATTAGTAGAAAAATAGTTTTTCAGCAACAATAAAATTAGTTGCACCTAGAAGTATACAGTTTTTAGATCTGGTATAATATTTTTTTTTAATAATATTCTAAGGTTTAAGGTTTAAAGAATTTATTCTCAAAAAGACATACACAGTCACTTCCATGAGAACATAACAATAAATAAGTACTTAAATAGGTCACCGACACGACAAGAGGGGGTACTCATTTGGCGGTTCCGATCTCAAAAGTATGTTTGCCTAATCACGCTTCTATTCAGTATGTAGGCTGACAGTTGAGACTTAAAATCGCGAAACGAGCTTACATTTTTTATTTCAGACGGAAGACCATTATATATTTGTGCGATTATTCTAGAAAACCAAACTAAAAAAATAAAAGAATTTCTTTTGTCTCTAAGTTTTTACACCACTGTAAATTTTTATTAGTTTTAACATATTCATATATATTTACATAATTTACCTTTTTTCTTTTATACTACTTAGGTGGCAGACAAGCACACGGCCCACCTGATGGAAAGTGGCTACCGTGGCCTATGGACGTTTGTAACACCAGAGGAGTCACAGTCGCGCTGCCAACCCTGTAAGTACAGAGTTTCTGTGCTGTCAGTGTAGAAGACAAAGCAGGACAAGCCTTTAGTCTTCCCACTGACAGCACAAATTCTCCAGTGAGCTCTGGCTACCCTACTCACCGCTGTGAACACAACACGAAGTTATTATAGCCGCGGTATTCTGTAGGGCGGAGGTACTTCCCCAGTCGGACTGCTCAATTGGGCGGAAATACCGCCGTGTCCTACCTCCTAATAAAAAACCTGCAGGTTCAGGCATTAAAGGCAGGTAGCTAGAAGACTGGCAACATTGCCACGTTGAATGGCAATACCAACCCTTTGCGCAAGGAATAAACCAGCCCTCTGGTCACGGATAGCGTCTATTAAACGTTTAGAAATGTCATGAAAGCATTTCTTGTTTTAATTTTTGCTTGTCTTAAGAATAGTTTACAGTAATAATTTCACTAATGTTCCACAGTAGCATCAATGTTTACCACGGTCTTCTGAACGGTACTATTGGTGTAACTCAATAAATTAAGTGGCGTGCACTTCGGAAACAATTGGTAACGTGAGAGTTACTCCAAGTAGTATTTACTATCTCAATTACTCTGCAATCGAAGGCAATCAACCTGGAGTAGATGTACGGAGATATGCACTGTCGAATATGGTGCAATTCGAGAAATAGGTGCGACATGTGAATCACAGCTCACATCTATCCTATTATATAATTGTAAAGTGGCCGTGTCTGTACATTGGAGTTATAAAAAAATACTTGGGTTATGCTTTTTTTTGGTTATAAAAGGATTTATTTGCCGCTCATAACTTATCTAACTCTAAGTCTTAATTATATTGGCTAGTTTACATCAGATAATATATGGGTTATGTTATATTAACGATGCTGAACATTTTGTTTATTTTAATTCTTAATTCTTGTCTGTCTGAATTTTGAAGCGGTTTTTCTTTGAGACGTATAATATAACTGAGCCAAGTAAAAACATAAGAAAACATCCTACTTTCAGAATTCTCTCCTCCGAGCTGTTGAACCAACCATATTATGAAAACTTTTAGGAAGAACTTCAACGCCTCAAAATAACTTTATTCAAGTATCTACGTTAAAGTTGTATTCTATATATGCTTGCCAAAAAAAAATTTAGTTTATACAGTTGTTAATAGCCTTGGCTTTCAGCTATTTATTATTCAAGACTATGAATTGTGCACTAGCTGTAAGTTTTTGAAATATAATAAAATGAAAATATTGTTGAATAAAATCAATTTACAACACAAAGACCTGAATACGTTAGAAAATACTAACCATAATGTTGAAAAACAAGTTTAATAATTTAAATCAATTAGCCCATTCCAGTCCACTGCTGGAAAGAAAGAAAGGAAATGGTTTTTAATAAATGGGTTTTTCGCCAATTCGTCTGATCCTTCACCTTCGGAACCCATAAAACAATAATGTTCATTAATAATTGTTTTTAAAGGCAGAGGAAATCTGATAAATAGAACACTAATGCAAATATTTCATCAAAATATTTTCATAATATTTGATAGAGAATCCAGTTTTAGGAAATTTATATATTCCTATTATAATATATTCTTTATAGGCGCGGACTGAAATACCGTATTAATGTAAAGTACGCTTCATGTAAGATCCGTAAACTCATAACAATGGTATTAGGAAAGACGTTTCATATAAGATATAAAATAATAAAGAAACCTACATTTTATTAGCTTTGTATCTCAAAACTAATAATCTTGAATGTACTAAGAGCAAACTTTAAAGTATGATGCGAAGTTTTCAATAAATGTTATGAGTTTGAATACAGCAGAACTCTGCATAGAACGTAGGATACATAGAGCAGTCTAGCTTTAGAGAAACGACAAATATTTTCGTACAACTTCACCAGTGCGCCCGGTTAGTTCTAATCTTAATTTACAGTTTACCTTGAGTAGTTCGTTCTAAGGAACAACAAGTAGGAACTTGGTCTACCGTCTACATATCGGGTTCTCGAGTCACGAGTTACAGGTGAAATTGCAACAACTTTATTCCAAACGTGCCCACTTTATTTCGTGGCCAATTGATTCCTGTATTGTTTTTTTATTTTTTTTATACAACTAAGGTGGCAGACAAGCACACGGCCCATCTGATGGAAAGTGGTCACCGTGACCTATGAATTCAAATTCAAATTCAAATGCTTTATTGTGAAGCATAGGTATAAAGATGGTCTTTTACATAATTTGATCAGCTATGTTCAGCCATACTGACATACAATATTATGTGAGAAAATTATTAATTAATTAGAAATTATATATATCATATATACCAGTCATGTCATATCATATAATGTTATATAAAGTCATTTTTATCATGTTTTATTCTAGTGTTTAATTTGGTTTAGTGGTACGTGAGTAACACCAGTGGGGTCACACCCTTGCTGCCGACCTTGTAAGAATAGAGATTTACTGTACCTTCAGTGCAAACCACAAAATCAGGACAAGCCTTTGGTCTTCCCACTGACAGTACAAAAACTCTCCAGTGAGCTCTGGCTACCCTACTCACCGCCGGGAACACAGCACGAGGTTATTATAGCCGTGGTATTGTAAATGAACATCACTAACTTCTGTAAGTATAAAAGTTGTAGATCAAGTAAACCTAAATAACACTTTAAGAGTTTCGAATCTCCAAAGAAAATGGAAGTCTCATAACTCTATATACATTTGAGAATCCCAGAGTACTACTGTTCTTTTTTATACTTAGGTGTTTTTTTTTTGTTTTTTTTAATTAATATTCTACAACATTCTACGTAGTGCTACTTAAACCCAAAGTAAGCATAGCTTAACTAACTTGTGTATGAGATCTAGAATAAGGATATTTTTATTTGTAAATACATACATTCTAGATTCTAATTCCAATGAAACAAGCTATGCTCATTTTGAATCTAGATGGCACTGTATCTTATCTTGTTACGTCGCAAACCACATTATCATATTTTGATAAATATTAAAAGTCATTATCATTGTGGCTATCATTGTTAGATTAAAAGGTAAACGGGCAAAGTGGGGAGGATATTAATATAATCGTTTACGTGAGCGAACCCTTGTGCGGGTCACTGTGTTCACACAATTAGCACGTTCGCGGGCAGAGTAGAATTTGGGCCACCCCATCTCTTCTCACGCGGTGTCGTACAAGGCGACTAAGGGATAGGGCTGTTGAACATCAGACAGATAAATACAGCTCAGACTCAGGCACTGATACAAAGATCTAGTCAACAATAGGCCCTATTACGGTCCTATTACGGCCTTATTATTGGAGGCGGTAGGACACGACGGTATTTCCGTCCGAATTGAGCAGTCCGACTGGGGAAGTGCCTCCACCCTACAGATTACCACGGCAATAATAACATCGTGTTGTGTTCCCGGCGGTGAGTAGAGTAGCCAGAGCTCACTGGAGAGTTTTTGTGCTGTCAGTGGGAAGACCAAAGGCTTGTCCTGATTTTATGTTCTGCACTGAAGGCACATAAAATCTCTGTTCTTACAGGTTCGGCAGCACGGATATGACTACACTGGTGTTACACACGTTCATAGGTCACGGTAACCACTTTCCATCAGGTGGGCCGTATGCTTGTCTACCACTTAAGATGTATATAAAAAAACCTAATATTGTGGTATAGTGCCTAGTATAGTGGGTGTTAATTCACCTCTACCTAACCCTTCGAGGATAAAGGAGTGATTATATGTATTTATGTTAAATATTATATTATCTTGTTCTCTAAAGATATCGGTGATATCTTGTACGAGATTGGACAATAAGTGTTATTAAAGTATTACAATTTTTATGAACGGGAATATATTTCTGTAGAAATTGTTTCTTCTTATTTTATACTACCTGGTACTCACATGGAATTTTCATTTCTGCAACCCCATTTCAGGCATAAAAAGTACACTATGTGTTGTTTATTATCTATCCGTTTACTAAATTTCAGCTAGATTCGTTCAGCCATTTGAATATAATTGAATTATAAACTCTCAAACACCCTCACATCACCTCTATACCTAATATTAGAGAGACAATTACAAAAACAGTATATTGCTGGAAATAGTTCAATCTATTCCAGTCACCAATGTGTCAAATCAAATTCTTCATTTAAAAAAAACTTTCACGCAGGCATAATAAGAAGATGACTTATTTGTTCGAGTGCCTTGTTAAGAAAGCCATGAGTTCGGTCCAATTATGTGCCATACTGATTTTATTAGTTGATGTTACTTCAACAAACCGGTACTTGTGACGCCAGTATCAAAAATACCGGTAATCATAAAGCTAATTCATATGACGCTTAATAATATAGTTTCAACGCAAAGCACGCGTCGCAACCCGATACCATTAATCATAGTACAAACCGCAATTTAATCCAGTACAATGCTAACTATTGCACTCCCGAGTCCTGCGTCGCATATAAACTCAAGTTTTAGTTGAGAATGTCAGATGAATGGGTATAACAGCCGGCACATACGACCACAATTCCACCATTCTAATACAGAAGACAGCACAGGACTGCAGTTCAAATATATTGTTTCTCTTACTACTGGCTTATGTTGACCCTGTAGTGAACAATACATCCTATGAAGAAGTACTCATTTGAAGGTTAAAGGCTCGCCTCTAGTTAGGATAGATTGAGTGTTAAATGTCGGTGTTAATGCACCTCTGCCTCCAAATTCAGGGAATATTCCTTCTTCTTATTACAGACGTGAATATTATAGATATGTATGTTCAAACGTAATCAGTGCAAATATTAGATATTTGCAGTGCTCTGGTCGTGTCTCTGTGAGCACATTAAGCTGTTGGTCCCAGTTGCCATACGAACATCTATGGCGTCGTTACGGGTAATTGGAACCCTAAAAAGTTCAATAACTGGTCTTGCAGCAGAACTTCGATATCGTCTTAGGATTGTGGAGTTTAGATAGCAGTCGCTTCACGAAAAATATCGAAGTTTAGTCAAATCTGCAGTTAGAATAGTAAAGTGGAACCCAGACTTCGAGGTGAAAGCATCGGATGCAAATGAGATTAACGCTAAAATGAAGAAGAAGATGCCAAAACGAGAAAGTAAGCGAGAAAGGAAGCTATTCTCAGAAATCTATATATATAAAAGAAAGTCGTGTTAGCTACACTACCTATAACTCAAGAACGGCTGTACCGATTCGGTTGAAAATTGGTGGGGATGTAGCTTAGGAGTAGGAGACGGTCATAGAATACTTTTCATACCGTTCGACCTTCATCCTGTTGGACCGCGTTCCCGTATGACGTGATATAAAACCTCAAAGAGAATACATGTCACAATTTTGTCTATGGTGAAGTTTAGTTAAAAATTTGACATAACATAACATAACATAAACTCACGCCTATATCCCCGAAGGGGTAGGCATCGGTGCTAGCACCCACATTTCGCCAGTTTATGTTTAGGTCCCAACGTAATAGGTGGCGAGCCTATTGCCATTTACCGGGCACTTATAAACCTGCGATAAATACACACATAACTTCGAAAAGCATTGAAAAGTCATTGGTGTGTGCCATGGTAAAACCTGGGATCGAACCTGAGACCTCGTCTCAGCAGTCCATTACCCATACCACTAGGCTACCGCGGTTATTTTGACAATTATAATTTTTGTCTGAAATCAATAATATGTTATAATCAGTATTAGTCAGTCACTCGAAAAAAACTTTCTCCACAATATAAATATACGAAAATAGGTATAACATATATTAAGTTTGAATTATAGAAGTGAACATTACTTAATATATTTTGAACGTAACGCGGACAAAGTCGCGGGCAGAAGCTAGTAATTAATATTTTTATGAACGAAATCCGGAACCACGGTCCCGGTTCCGAATGAGTCCCAACCCAAAGTGTGTATTCATTCTCTTTTTCTCGTTCAAACTACTGAGTTTTACACGTAATAGTTAAGCCTTCTGTTCGAACCATTTCCTATCCAACTTTAAATTATTGCCACCCACTTCCGCACATATGTCACCACAGTGGGTCCATAGAAATCAGTATGAAATGACGAGGGTCATCTTGCATTGTTCAAAATGCTTATTTATTTTTGGTTTGTGTTCAGTGACTATTAGTGAATATGAAACTAATTTTGGTTATAACAATTGTTTGCTGAAAAGGTTTATAAATTTAAAGTAAGAACAAATTTATTGTAATATTATAAATACATAATTATTATAATCAAATCGATTAAAATAGGATTTTTTTTAACCAGTTCAGGTGGGATTCGAACCCGCGATTTTTACGTACAGAGGCATTGCTGTGACCACTAAGCTACCGAAGCTCGCCTGAAACCATCCAAATCTTCCTATATATATCCGTCCTACGGCGAAAAATTTCCTATCTTTATCGATTCGAATGGCTAGTATTCTAAATACTTTAATATTTCATTCAATTATAATAACCAATTCGTTGTTGTCTGAAAACCTTTATTAGGTGCTCTAGTGCTAACTACTGTAGGAAGTACATCTTAGATTTGATTTAACTAGCTCACGGGTCACTGTTTCGTCTTGGGTCAATTCTTTATGAGTCCAGGTGCAACCGTCAGTGGAAAGACCAAAGGCTTGTCCTGCTTTTGCCACGGTGACCACTTTCCATCAGGTTGGCCGTGTTATTGTCTACCACCTAAGTTGTGTAAAAAAATACCTAGGCATCATCTGCCTAGGTATTTTTTTATACAACTTTTTGGTTATAGAAGATTCAATTGTAGCCAATATTCTACAAGAACCATTAAATACCGACATTTGGACTATACATACATACATACATATAATCACGCCTTTATCCCTAGAGGGTTAGGCAGAGGTGAATTAACACCCACATTTCACCAATAATTGTATACGGTCCCACGTAATAGGGGGTGAGCCTATTGCCGTATTCCGGGCACTATTGTTGACTCGAGCCATGCATCTGAGGCTGAGTCTGGGCTGTATATATATGTGTAATGTTAAACAGCCCTACCCCTTAGTCGCCTTGTACGACACCGCATGGGAAGAGATGGGGTGGCCCTAATTCTACTCTGCCGGAAACCACGCGGCAACCTAGAAACCGTCTGGCTGTTAAGCGACAACCACCATTGATAAAAAAATTTAACTATCTTTTAATTTTTTGAGTGGATACCTATTGTTTATACATACACTGGTCTAGGAACATACCACCTTCACCAGACCAGTTTACGAGACAGAAAGTTAAGAATGGTCACCCACCCGAAAACTTAAATGATTAACCACATTATTATCTCTCAGTAACTAATTAATTTTTAATTTTGGAGTGTTTACACAGAAAGGGGCTCCGGTAGCCTACAACAATTCATTCATTACAGTACAAGTTGCAATAGACAATAATTAATTTACAAAACGTAAATTTAAACTTTGCTGGAGTGCTTCCAAACTTGTTGGAGTGTGACGGGGCGATTCATTTATCACTTAGCCCCTTATTTGTTAAACTCTTGTTGCATATTTTTTTGTACCTAACTATTCTGCATCCATTAGTTGAAGCGATTGAGGATTAATTATTTTTATCAGCAACTTTAGTATCGTACATTATGCTGAACGTTTATAGTGTTTTCTTAAGCCCTGACGCTATTTTAGATAAAATCAGTGTTAGAGAGAAGGTTTACAACATCATAACTAAGTACACACAGAGATTGATGTCTTTGGCTTCATAATGGGATTACTACCGGCTTATGCTCAAATAAATAAACAAATGGTGAAAATCTTTCGTGTTTTTGAAACCCTTCTTTAGTTAGTGAAACGCGTAATCTTTTTGTTTTTCTTAACATTATTAGCTTTTTAACCCCGACGTATAAACGACGGGGTGTTATAAGTTTGACATGTTTGTATGTGTGTGTGTGTGTGTGTGTGTGTGTGTGTGTGTGTGTTTATGTGTGTGTGTGTGTGTGTGTGTGTGTGAGTGTGTGTGTGTGTGTGTGTGTGTGTGTGTGTGTGTGTGTGTGTGTGTGAGTGTGTGTGTGTGTGTGTGTGTGTGTGTGTGTGTGTGTGTGTGTGTGTGTGTGTGTGTGTGTGTGTGTGTGTGTGTGTGTGTGGGTGTGTGTAGCTCCTGAATGGATGAACCGATTTGGATTTAGATTTTTTGGTTTCAAAGGTATATTAGTCGGGAGTGTTATTAGGTATGTTTGAAAAAATCGGTCTAAGATGGCCGCCGCTACATTGTCGGGGGGACCTTGGATCATTCCGATAATATGACGTAGTGCTCTACCAGTTAAGGTCCCCCGACTTGACAAGGTTTGCATCAAAATATGTATTACTAGTTATATCAAAGTTATAGGGCTAACTAATACAACTTATTTTCGACTTTTTGGGGGTTGTTTATTGGGACGGGGGCTTAAATTTTTTTTGTTACGAATTTCTTACTCATTAGAATTGTTATTTATTAAATTACTTTTATTTTTGTCCTTTCAGCCAATAATCATAAATTCTATTTGTGATGACGTTTTAATTTGATGCTTTATGTCACCAAAGTAAATATGTTTATCTAGTTTCGCATCACCTACGTAGTTA
Organism: Eilema griseolum; assembly: GCA_963662185.1. NCBI lineage: Eukaryota > Metazoa > Arthropoda > Insecta > Lepidoptera > Erebidae > Eilema > Eilema griseolum. Next base: position 7,644,845 of record OY759245.1, on the reverse strand, counting down.
ATAATTCAGTTGCAGAACAAACTTCAAGTTCATCAAAGGGATTCAGCTAATTTGATTCCAATGTTAGACGGCCGCAAGCGGGATGGTGGGCTTCTGTTCGGACACACAACATGCATTTGTGACACTAATATGTATAATTATTGTGACGTATTTTAATACAAAATCCTACTAATATCATAAATGTGAAAGTTTGTGATTGGTTGTTTGTATGTTTAGATGTTATTCAATCACGGTTTAATGGCTGAACGAATCTGGTTGAAATTTGGTACGCTGGTATATTATAGTCTGGACTAACACAATGGTTTTGTATCGGAAATATGTTTACATGAGTTGTGGGAACGGGATGAAAAATCCACGCGGGCGAAAGCGCGGATATAAGAAAGAAAGAAAGAATACATACATATAATATACATATAATCACGCCTTTATCACCCGGAGGGTTGGGCAGAGGTGAATTAATACCCACATTTCACCAATCATTGAATTCGGTCCCACGTAATAGGGGGTAAGCCTATTGCCGTATTCATGGCACTATTGTTGACTCAAACCATGCACCTGAGGCCGAGCCTGGGCTATATATATCTGTCTGGTGTTAAACAGCCCTATCCCTTAGTCGCCTTGTACGACACCGCATGGGAAGAGATGGGGTGGTCCAAATTCTACTCTGCCGGGAACCACGCGGTAGAAAGAAAGAAAGCAAGAAAAAATAACGAAAGAGAGAAAGAAAGATAGATTTACTTAGTGCTAAGTGATCACACATACAGAAAATTTGACAACAAACAATAATAGCATTGGAAATACTGGAAACATGTTCACACATTAATAATAAACATGCTATCAGACAGTATTTAAATACACACATCAACAAAGTCTAGGAAACAAGGACATTTCTAGTTTTTATTTAAAAACCCTTTCTTGTAATAGTGAGTGTTTTATATCAATAGAAGGGTATTTTTATACCGTTTTTAAATTTAATTTTAATACACTCGAGAGCAATGAATCCGGGTCACTTAAAGAATGTTAAAAATCTCGGAAACTAAAAATGATAGGTTAATGCAATAAATTGTATTTAATAGACAATGTAATACTCCTTAAATGAAAGTAAAAAAAATATGAGTCACCATACATTTTATTAACACAAAATTACATAAAGAAAAAAACTGCTGATCTCTCCTTAAAACAAAAATAGGAAACATGAAATTTTTGAACTTTATTACGATTTTCTTGAATTTTAATACTTCGTATTGCCTCCTCGTGCTTCCATTACTGCGTTTACGCGGTTTGGCATGCTGTACACCAAGTTCCTTATACGATTTTGGGGAATATTCTCCCATTCCTCTGTGAGAGCAATTTTGAGCTCACGAAGCGTGATTGGGGGAGGGTTTCGTTGTTTTACGCATCTGCCTAGCTCGTCCCAAGCATGCTCGATCGGGTTGATATCCGGGCTGCGCGCTGGCCACTCCATACGAGTAATGTTCATCTCTTGAAGGTAGTCATTCACAATCCTACCTGTATGAGGTCTGGCATTGTCATGCATAAATATAGCATCCTCACCTAAATTGACCATAAATGGACCAACGTGATCATTGAGGATTTCTTCCACATATCTTACGCTAGTTAAAGAGCCGTTTTCTATGATCACCAGCTCTGTGCGACTTTCAGAAGAAATTCCGGCCCACACAAGTACAGACCCACCACCGTAGGCTACTTTTTCTTCGATGCATGCTTGCTTGAATCTTTCCCCTGGTCTTCGATACACTCTGTGTCTTCCATCGTGCTTGTAGAGCATAAATTTTGATTCGTCGGAGAACATAACTTTTGACCAATCTTCAATACTCCAATTTACGTGGCTCTGGGCATAACTTAGTCTCGAAATACGATGCCCACGCTCCAGTTTAGGGCCGTTTGCAGGTCTAAGGGGTTTTAAGTTAGATTCAGCAAGCCGACGTCTTACTGTCCATGCACTTGGGTTACTTCCTCCGAGGCGTCGAAACTGATTGGTGAGTTCAGTTCCTGTGAGAAAGCGATTTCGAAGCATGGTGTTCACCAAGTATCGGTCTTCTCGTGCTGTGGTACACCTGGTTCTGCCCGTTCCTGGTCTGCGTAGGTTAGAACCAGTTTCTTCGTAACGTCGGAGAACTCTTTGTACTGTTGACAGCGACACACCGACAGTCCTGGCTGTATCGCGCTGACTCCGGCCGGTTTCCAGCATTGTAAGTATTCTGGTGCATTCTTCAGGCGTAAGCGACATAATTTCAGCTTGATTAATGAATATAGAGCACTATCAACATGGTTTATGTACCCACATAAATGACAGATTACAAACAAAAGCAACACCAAATGCTGTAATTTCGTAGTTCCATCTTCGAAAGTGGCCCTTTTTCAAATTTGATTTTTTTATGATATAACTTTACAATAACTAAGAAGTTTTAATACCTTCATTTAAGGAGTATTACATTGTCTATTAAATACAATTTATTGCATTAACCTAGCATTTTTAGTTTCCGAGATTTTTAGGATTCTTTAAGTGACCCGGATTCATTGCTCTCGAGTGTAAAAACATTTTCATACCAATTTTTTTTTTTTTTAAGAAAGAATTGAATAGTGCCAATATTGAGTATTCTCTATGATTGGCTATATGATTGGATCTTCTTCTATGATTAGGCACAAAAATAACGAGGTAGTAAGAAATACAGTAATTAACCGTACTTTAAACGTTTTTAATAATCTGTAGGACCTCCTAAAGCATTAGCAACAGCTCGACAACGGCGTGGCATACTTAGTATGAGATTGTCAATCATCGTCTGTGGAATATGGCTCCATACACTGCGAAGGTGTAAAAAAAGTTGTTCTTCAGTGTTCAGATTTTCCAAAGAATCACTTGTAATAATTAAAAAATATGTGTTATTACAAAGTAAAAAAAATTGGTTCGCAAGCGTCAGATGTAATAATAAAAAAATATGTGTCATATGACAATGAAAGAAGTAAGTGTGTAATCTCCTATTTAAAAGAAATATAAATAAAATTGGTTTGTAAGTACATTACCATAAAAGTTCGGGCGCCTTGGAGATACACATGCCTAAGATAATCAGCGGATACTGGAAACTTTTAATCTTCCGGAGGTGAGCTAAATGAAACCAAACTGTGAGGTTTAAGGTTTTATTGTCCACTCCAGTGTGCATTCAGAAATAGATGTAAGGATACATTCCTAATGTATAACTAACCTTAAATTTAAAATTAGATTTTTATAAGCTATGTCAATATTATCCTACGTCAATATGATTCTATGTCACCAATGCACTTTTAGGTTATTTTGAAGTTTAGATTTAAAATATAATTAAAGTAAGCTCACGGCATCCCTCGGCGAGTATATGTAAACACAGCAGCGAGAAAGCTCGTAGCAGGCGAAGTTTTCAGTTTAAGCCCATGCGGTACATCCAGGTTTGAGGCGAAAAGTCCAAACCCTCCATAAAGAAATGCAGATGTCCGAAGACAAAGGTCCAAAGAAAAAGTCCAAAGGAAAAAGAAAAAGGCGGTTCCAATTTGGAAACCTGTAATAAAATTGCATGTCATTAGAACAAACTTCAATATGAACACGAGGTCCTAATTTTTTATAAATTTGTGCGTCTTACCGCCTTAATTTGCTGGAACAATGCCAATAGCAAAAGAAATCATAATATTTTCAGATTAAGAGCTGAAACAATAGAATTTTAACAATTATTTTTCAAATCAGGAGCGTGGCGAATCCATCAAAGTGAATCTTATTAAAAAATGACAACTCACCAGAAATAAACTATAATTCCACAAGAGGATAGTTGTGAAGACACAAACTATTATCCTTTAGGCCAAAATACTCTCATTTTTATGAGATTTATTGAAATTAAGTTACGAAGCCATGAATATCGACCATCCAGCCTCAACGCTAGGAAGAAAGGTGCTATGACAGCTATACGTCAAAATGTCATTCACTCCGCGTTCCGAAACTTTTCGTTCAAAAATAGAATTAAAACCGGTGTGACGACGTTCGCAGAGCGCGTCGTTACACACTGAAAGCTCTTCTCCCAAGCAAATCCCAGGCATGCTCTATGGGATTGAGGTCGGCAGACTGAGCAGGCCATTCCAACGTCGTCATATTGTGCTCGCTTAACGCATTGACCACTACCCTCGCGGTGTGTGACCGTGCATTATCTTGCATGAACATAAAATCTTGACCGAACTGCTGTCGATGAGGGATTACCATGGGGTGTATAACCTCCTGAATGTATTGGTTTGCATTCAAATTGCCCCGTATCCAAACGAGGTCGGTCCTTCCACCAAGGCGAATTTCAGCCCATACCATGATTGTTCCACCTTGGTAAGGATGAACTTTTTGCGGATTCTGGAGACGACTCCGACGTCCAGGAACTCGCCATATACGCACTCTTCTCGAATCAGGATGAAAACCGAAGCAAGATTCGTCGGAAAACAGAACCCGTGCCCATTGATGGTCGGTCCACTGTAAATGTGCGTTAGTCCACAATAAGCGACGACCTCGATTTCCACGTCGAAGAACTGGAACCCTAAGCGGTCTGCGAGCATAAAGATTGGCTTCGTGTAGTCTTCTTCTGACAGTTTGATCGCTAATAACCACTTGATGCTGAGACTGGAGGCCTGCGACCAACTGACGAGCAGTAATCGTGGGTTGCCGCCTTGCGGAATTTTGCAAGAAACGATCTTGTCGCGGGGTAGTAGCCCTATTTCGTCCCCTGTGACGTTCGGCAACATCCCCTGTAGACCTGTAGCGTGCCCATAATCTGCAAATTACGCTTGGTTGGGTGTTGACAGCATCCGCTACGTCGCGTTGAGTTCGTCCAGCTTGCAGCATACCAACAGCCCTTAACATCTCTTCGCGACTTAAATGACGACGTGACATGATGACTACAGTCACAAAAATGCACAAACCATAAGTAAAAAACGTATTATTGATAATAAACGTTATTTACAATCAAAAAAAAATTTTTTATTTTGCCTCAGAGAAACTGCACAATCAAACACTTTTAAAAGTTTTCCCTCCATATTCGAAAATCATTACTTATTTAAATTTATTATTAAATTTCGAACAACTCTGTAATCTACTTTATTCTATTTTTATTTATTTGCTCCCAGTTATTTGCAAAACAAGATTTACACGAAAAAAAAAAAATTGGGGTCATCTTGTTCCCTAGACTATGTTGAGGTGTTTATTTATTCATCCATGATGGTAAAAGTCCATCGTAAAGTAGTAGTAGAGGAAGTTTTTAGTGAATATTGAATTCAGATCAAATTTTAATTAGTGTTATAAAAATGCCAGGAAATAATTATTACATAAAACACTGGCCGTTGCACAGATATCATATTTCCGATATATTGTATATGATATCAAAATCATATTACAATGTACAATAGAATTTACTACTTGAACAATATTTCAATCCCTCTGGTGTAGTTTCATAACGTTTTGGTATTCAAATGTTATTTAATTAAGTTGCTTCTAACCTTATTATCCTCAAGTGCGAAATTAACCCAAACTCAAACACAACTTAAATGATTGTGAACTTTTTAGCTCATAATATGACGAAAGTAAGGCAAACATCATAAAGACTAGTGGCCGTACGGCTGGATTTACGGGAAAATTTATCTCGCTCAAAGACCCATGTGTGTTTCCTTTCCGTATCTACTTCTTCCCAGTGGCTAGGAACTAATTGAGGACCCGCCAGCACTGCTATCTAACTAAAGAAAAAAATACTGTTTACTCTAAGTAGTATAGATACTTGGGCTACACGCGAAGTACGCTGAGTTCTTATTTATCGTTACGGCCAGTATTATCAGAAATTTTTCCCACAATCGCATACCAGACTCAGGGTGAATAAAGAAGATCCTTGAGTATAATGTCATACACTATTAAATTAAATAACAGCAATATTAAGAACTAATTTATAGGTATCACAAGTTGTAATTATAATCCTACAAATGTTATTGTAGGTTGTTAGGTTATTGTTACAGAGCAGGTATGTACATGTTGCCTTGTGTATTGAATAGAAATATTACCAGTCTCTTACCTAGTCATTACCCTCTTTATTTAATTTGTAGCGAGATGAGTATCAACACACCACTGGTAAATTCCAGATGGTTTGTGTGGTATGTACGATAAACAAAATGTACCATCTTTGTATTTTGGAAATAAAAACCTAAAAAAAAATCTAAAATAATCTAATATTGATAGTATATTGCCACCTGGAGCTCATAGTATTAAATTTAGAAGAACGCCACCTCGAGACAGCATTGAAGCATGTTTCAGATAATACTTTGTAAATGCTTTCACAACTGTTCGTGTGTGTGTTGAATGTATGTACATTCCATTAACTTATTACAGTATGACCATCGACCAGACAGTCTCCGCCCCTGAGTTTTTAATTTGTTAGTAAATAGTGTCCTTGCAGAATAAGTATCTTGACTGGCATAGTATATTCACCGATGGGTCTAAGGGTGACCATGGTCTGGGAGCTGGATTTTATGACAAAACCTTACAGTATGAATCTGGTTTCAAAATTGATTGCGATGTATCTCTTATGTCATTGGAACTCATTGCAATACATCAGGCACTATCTTACGGAATCAAAATAAACCAAAATAAAATTATTGTCTTTTCGGATAGCAAGAGTGCCTTGCAACATGTGGCTCGATGTGCCTCTGGCCGCAGAGGTGCATCGATAGCCTATGCTATACTAGAAATCATACTTACATTTAACAAAAGTAGCAAGGATGTAAAATTGCAATGGGTTCCAGGACATATTGGTCTAAGGGGGAATGATGAAGCTGACCGTATTGCTAAACTAGCAGCAACAGATGGCAATTTAATAAACTATTCGCCTGATTACTGGGAATTAAAACCTAAATATTAAAAACTATGCTATGATGAATGGAATAAGATTTTTGAGATTAAATCTGTGCATAAGGGCATATGATATAAGACCATACATAATAAGCTCCCTCGTACAACCTGGTTCGATGATTCTAGATTACCTAGAAATTATGTAAGGATAGCACTAAGGATCAGGTCTGGACATCGCCCATCGGCAAAGTTCGCATACCTAATGGAAAAAACAAATTCACCCAATTGTATTGTTTGCAATATCATTGAAGATATACAACATTTGCTGATGGAATGTGTTCGGAATAAAGACGAACGCGATTCACTGCTGACCGAACTAAATCTAAATAGACAGGATATAGGTCTCATTCAAACGATCTTAGCAAGACCTAAATCTGAAGAGGCTGTGAAATTATGTCGTTTGGCTCTAGTGGTTCAGCAGTGAATTGATGCATCTAATGTGTTTACCCACTTTAATAAATTGTTGTTGTCCTGTATAATATCGAAAGGTACGATGGGGTTGGCATATCCTTTATGGATAAAAACCCCTTGTAATGTTAGGGTTTCTAGCGAGATATTGAGGAAGACAACCAGTACGTACAAAAGTAGTTTATTCAGTCCATCACAATATAATGCGCATTATAAGTAAATGCTATGATCAGCAAAATACAATACCATTGTAAAGGAGCATACTGAATAGGTAACTTAATCATAAGGAACATACACACTTCACCCTAATTAAAATTGAGATTTAAAAAAAACAGTATGAATGTAAATGGGAAATTTTCATAGAAGTTTCGTTTGGTTTTAATTAGTAATAATGTAGAACTGTCAGAATATTTGAGTAAGGAACCTTCATCATTCGTTACAATTAAGATAAACAGCTGGAACTGACACGATAGTAGTCTCAAAGCTCAATGATTTAGATTGACAATGTATAAGAATTATACTGGAGCTATTCAGTTTTATGCGGTGTTAACTTAATATTCGTAGAGCGTCACTCTGTATACTAGAAAACTAAACACAGTCAGCAGAAATGACCTTGACAAACAAAGTACTCGACATGATTTTAATACCTTAATATATTCCTGTTAACTGATTGTCCTGATATTCTGTACACACCTTTAGTTCGAATGATAATACAATGTACATAAATAAAACAGTTTAAATTGCTCTTAATACTGGTAATAAGATCATTTTGAGACTTGGTAAACAGGGTCGATCTGATGCTGGCTGTACGAACGGCTCATAACTCCCGTTGCGAATATGTAAATCGTCAGACATTATAGACAGACAAATACGTATGAAAATATGTAACATTTTGCAATTCCTGAGTATTATTGTAATACGAGTCGCGTGGTGCCCGGCAGAATAGAATTTGAACCAACCCATCTCTTCCCATGCGGTGTCGTAGATGGCGACTTAGGGATAGGGCTGTTTAACATCAGACAGATATATACAGCCCAGATTTAACCCCAAATGCATGGCTTGAGTCAGCAATAGTACCCGGAAGATGGCAATAGTCTCACCCCCTATTACGTGGGACCGAGTTTAATTATTGGTGAAATGTGGGTGTTAATTCACCTCTTGAGCCTCCGGGGATGTAATACGAATGGTATATCAAACTTCAATAGAATGGACAAAGAACTCGCAATTGTAATCATAGGGGTTCTTTGGAAAAGAAGTCATAAAAGCGTCTATTCACAACGAACAGTTGAATGCGACTCGTGAGGTTTTATGAGACAGTTTACGTTGTAAGTCTCAGAGTAAAGAGGTACGGCACCTTATTTTCCAACAATATGCGATAGGATTTCTCGTTCAAAGTTACCTGATTAGACAACTAGCTCTAGAGAATTTTTGAATTTAATATAAAAATATTTTTAGGAATATCGTACTTCGAGGTCTTTATGTTATTACAGTGGTCAAACAGATACAGAATAAGTTGGACGAGTTGGGGACTCTGTAGTCCCCACACCCGAGGAGAGGGCCAGATGGTGAGAGATGGCCTAGGTCGGCTGGGGTGCGAGGAATATGCTATTCAACCTCACCTTCGGCAACCAAAAACGACCCACAGACGGCGAGCGTTTTAGTCGCTTCGAGTCCGACATAACCTCTTCTACCGACTCCGGTAAGGAGGTTCAGTGGGGATTTTGCGCACGTAAAAAAAAATACAGAAAAAGCACTTTATTATGTTTCATTTGCATAAAACGTCGACGCATAGATAGACATTTTATGTATAGACAATATTATGTCAGTAACAGCTTCCGTATAGCGATGCAACGTAGTTCCGGTTCTATGCTATTATATAAACTCTGCTGCCTAGTCAGGACCAGTAATTTTTTTATCCTGTTACCAACTTAAAAACACAATGAAGGTTTAATATAAATTGTTGAAATACCTTAGTCTCACAAAACAATTATAATATTAGATTTGATTTCAAATAAAGGTTTATTAATCTTTTGACTAACTTATGTGGTTGTTTTCCGATAAGATAATAGTTTAGCTGTAAGCCTGTTGAAATCTATCTAGTTATTCTATCGCAACTTAGGACAAGTAGTTAGTCATTTAATTTTATGTTTTGAATAATATGGTGCATCATGGGCTAATGCAATGACACTCAATAGTAGTTTATTTTAGTAGAACCTATTTGATTTACTTTTGATAGTACACGAACGCGATAGTGAAATCATTCGATTTTTAAAAGAAATACTTTTTTGGTATTTATAAAAGTAATCTTTATTTATGGATAATTTGAAACTAAGGAGGTCATGTCATATTTGTCTACCGGTTTGTAGGTAGCTTTTCCACCCGAAATTTCATTATACAGGTCCAGTTTAAAGAGCCAATCAACACTACACATAAAGTCAACTAATTCACATCACTTGGTTGTAACAATTAATTTACTAACTCGGCGTCCAACAATCAACAAATTAACAGCAATGTTTGACATTACCCATTCCTGTGCCAGAGGTTAGTTGCTTCTGCAAACAGTACCAAATTGTGTCTACTAGGTACTGTCATATTTATTAATTTTCCTCTTATATTGTGTTGGGTAACGGAACGTAATTTTCCTAATTGGATAAACAGACGCTGGAAAAATAAAAAGGCTAAGATAATTTCAAACCTCTCGTGAATTCTTATAAGAAATAAATGTAGAAACAGATCTTAAAAAAGTTGAAAACCATTGAGTGTTACAGAATAATACCTTCTCATTGCTCCTTTACTGTGTATATAAACACGAAGAAACATAGATAAGTATTTTATTACTCTTTGAGAAGGTTTATAACAAATAGTTTCGGCAGTTTCGCGAACATTCCATCTCGTGGCTTGCACTTACTTTTGGCTTGAGAGGCTCACGGGACCATGAATAAACCATCCGCTGAATGTGGATCTCGTGTCAAGAGCGGGTGTGTTGACAGACGGCCTATCGACCCGCATGCCATATTATTGCAACTGCTAAACGAACAACTAACGGCTTTAATATGTATGTCCGGGTTTGGGGCAACATTTAATAGCTATATTGAATTTGATATAAGTAAACTACTATTTGTTATTTCATTGGCTTAATAATATGTTTTTTTTTCTTTACTCACACCTGTTATAGTTCTCAGAAGGCCGAAAAAAGAAAAAAAAAATATTTGTGAATAGCATACACATGCCATTCAGAAATATTTCTTTTTTCTTTTGTTTGCTCCACGTAACTGCCCGCGGGTAATTTTCCTAACTTTGTGCTTATCCTGATTCAGAACAGAAATACCTAATAACGTGTAGGTTACATTGCTGAGTTCAGCAATATCCAGCAGTCTAACCTACACTCACTAACCTTACCTAGGCAGTCATTGAATTACTTTTTTTAACAAATGCAATTACATATAAAAACATTTGATAAGTTTACAAGTTCAAACCAGTGCTGAAGCACAAATTTGTATTGAATTTAGTCCAATATAGGAACTATAATAAAAGCAGTTGAAACATTTAAATCTCTCTCCGAAACAGAAAGCAATTAATTAAACTGATTTGTGTAAGAAACATTTTCGCATTCAACGGTGCTCGCCGTAAGAAAATCGATTTTAAAGTCGTTAAACAAATTTCGATACTTATTGTTTGAATTGTAAGCTGAGAGCTATTGAAATATTTTGAACAAAATGCAATCAAAATAAAATTCGAGACACGGAGGAAAACTTACAAGATGTTTGAAGAACAAAATAAAGAACTTTTTTACTGATTTTTTTTATAGATGTTCGTTCATGTTGTTCATGTATTATTGTTTAAAGTTTTAGCGAGTTTAATCGGTGTAGTCCACTTAGAGCACCCAGCTGAATAGCACCTGAGCGAAAAGCACCTTGACTTGTCCACGAAAAGCTCCTTTCAACATTTTTGGCTGGCACTATTCGTGGACTGTCGCGATGTATACTGCTGTGTAGACGGCACTATCGCTACGCCCACTTCGCCCAACATTTCAACCAACGCTTATACTTTTAGTTTAAACCAACTTAATAGTAAAATTAATTACAATATGAAATAATAATAAAAATATAAGTTTAAAACTAAAACTCGACTTCTGAAAAATCACGCTATATAAAGCAGGGATGTTGCAGATGCCGATATTTTCACATCCGCGGATGCGGATGCGGATGCGGAGTTTAGCAGGCTCACATCCGCGGATGCAGATGCGGATGCGGATGTATAAGATATTATGTAAATAAAGTCTATTAATGAAGAATTAAAACAATGACAACGTAATTATTAACATTTTTATTGTAATCAAACATAATTAAGTACTTATTTTTATGTTAAATATAAGTAATGTATAATGTAACAAATTTTTTAAACTTCACCTACTGTTTTTTATATCAGTAATTGAATTTAAAAATAGGAGCATTATACTTGATGAAGAGTAGTATTGCCGCCTTTTCTGATTCGAGTCTGTTACGCAGAGGTTCGTAAATTAATCCCGCGCTACTAAATAGTTGTTCGCTAGGAACACTGCCCGGTGGAGCAGATAAAAATCTTCGTACTACCGGCGATAATACCTTAAATTCCCCTCGATGTACACTCCACCAGTTTAAAGGATTTTCATTCACATTTATTCTTTTTTTAGTACGGTAAGCAAATAACTCTTTTTTGAATACAGGTTCAATGCTACCATTTTCTGGCTCATCTTGACTCTCGTCTTCACTCGACGAATCTAACATCATAGCCAGGTCGTTTTGTAAGCATGGCTTTTTGTTGAAACCTGAAGTCCCTGGTCCTAGTTGTTCCATATCATTTTCCGTGCAATCAGTTATTTCCATTATTTTAGCCCTTTTGGCATTGGTATTAAGAGATTCAAAATTGTCATTCTCAGTATTTATCATTTTTAAAATGTCATCTTTAATCTTTTCTTCAGTCACCGGTGTGAAAAATTTGTGCTTATAGCGAGGATCTAAGTAGGTAGCGATGGTATATAAATTGTTTTCTCTCAAGCTAGAAAACTTTGTTGAAAGTTCGTTTTTCAAAGTCGTAACAGCCTGACGAATCGGATCAAACTCTTGCGATCTTGTTAAATAGTCATCAACTTTTTTTTCAAGCATTTGTATTATCGGTATCACAGATGAAATAAGAGCACAAGAGCTGCTCAGTTCCCGCGTTGCTTCCTCAAAAGGTCCCAGTAATTGAATGAAACTTTCAATCATTTTCCATTCTTCTGGTAGAATAGGGTCAATTTCATTATCATTCATGTAAAGACTCAGAGCATCCTTTACCTTTGAAAAACGCTCGAACATGTAGAATGTACTGTTCCATCGCGTTACACAATCTTGAAACACTTTCAGGTGCGGTTGATTCAGTCTGTCCTGAATTGATTGCAGTTGTTTCTGGGCAATGGTAGAGTGATTGAAATGGGTCGAAATTCTCTTACATTTTTGTTTTAGTATTTTTATGTTTTCTTGAGAACCTAAACAACTACGGATAGCTCGTTTCATATTAGACCCTTCATCTCTGATTAGGCAATGCAGTTGTTCTTTTTTAATATTCCATTCAGAAAGCACGTTACTGAATTTTTCAGCAATTATGTCACCAGTGTGACGGCCGTCAAATGTCTCACATTTCAATATTATCGATAATCTATCAAAGTTTTCTGCAATTCCATGGCAAGTCAGGCTAAGCAAAGAAGCGTTTGAGCTAGGATCCGACCAAATGTCAGACGTAAACGACATGTTATCAAAATTTTCAATTAATTCTTTAACTTTTTGAGCCACTTTGCTATATAATTCCTTGCATACAAAATCTGTAAAAAAATTGCGTCCCCTAAAGTTATATTTTGGTGCTAATTCTTGCATCAGTCTACGAAAACCTAGCCCTTCAACAAAATTAAACGGTAAATTTTGAAGTGCAATCATTTCTCCAATGAGTTTATCAATTTTTTTAGAATTTAAATTATTGACGTCCCACTTCTTTTCTTTTAGAACCACTTCCTCTAATGAAAGTTGTTTCTTTGCTTCTTGCAGAGGAGTGGTAACTTTATCTAAAAAATACACAAACGAATAAAAATTTTCGTTATAAAAAACTATTTACTTAAAAGTAATTAACAAGTGAGGACATTTAAAAACACCAGAAAACCTTTCTATATATTTTTGTAAATAACTTTCAAAATCAAATGTCCAACTTATATTGCAAAAAATAAAAATAAAAGGAGTTTATTCCTTATAAATATTTATAATAAGGAAGGATCCCTAATGTTTTCTGGCATTAACATTAAATATAGCGTGAAGCTCAGCTACACTAAGAAGAAAAGCTACACTTTTCAATGGTGATAGAATTTTTGCAATCGGCCAAGTAGTTTTTGAGTTAAGTAATTCACTATTCATATTTTAATATCATATTAAAAAATATATATTTATGTTCAGGTTATTTTATATCGAAACGATTTCAATAAAAAAAAGTATTTTAAATAGATAAATGAATTACATATATCAGTCTTTTTACAACTGACGTTTTATATGACAGCAAATAACTATAATATTGAGTGGAAACTTAGCCAATAAACCACAACTAAAACTATGCTTTTATTATACTAACCAAACAATGCCTCAAGTAAATATTAATTAATTAAAACTATAAATGATGAAACTTACTTGCGTCAGATTTCATCTGTTGTAATTTTTTTTCTTTACTAATGTTCTCAAATGTAGAAAATTCTTCTGAGTGCATCGACTTAAGATGGTTTTTCAAAGACGATGTGGTGCGGCCCTTGCGAGAGTAGCTTTTTTTGCAGATTTTACAATCAGCTTTATCCTGGTCTTCTTTATTTGGTTCAAAATAATCCCATACATTACTTTTAGTCGGTGGTGACATTGTTGACTAAATAGTTAGATAAACTATCAATAACGGGAATCACACTGGAAAAATAACGAATTTCGTCATAAAACGATAATTTTTCCTACAATAAAACGTATTATCGGCGTAATATAATAGAATTTACCTTGTGATCTTATGGATATTAGTCTTAAATAATATAAAGTTTTCTTGTAAACTCTTCTTATTTACACACTGTATCACAACAACATTAAAAATACCTATCTATCTTTATGATACGATAAGTAGTTCACTTTCACTTCACAGCGCAAACAAACACGTAATATTTATTCACTTGCAAGAAACAAATAATGCACTAGCTAGAACAAACAAACGTGTCGAATCTTGTCACCAATTTCTTCGCTCCCATTGGTTATTGTCACGTGCGACCGGCACGCGTCAATCACCGGCCCCGCCCAATTTCTTTCTTGTCGCTACTTGTATAATATTCGCATCCGCATGAACATTCGCATTGATTAATGCGGATGCGGAAGCAGATGCAGATGTCCAAATCAATGCGGATGTTCTGCATTTGCGGATGCAGATGCGAATGTTCGCAACATCCCTGATATAAAGTATAGCTGACCCACCCCAGCTTCGCACGGGGTATATTTTGAAGCTTCATATCCCTTTGAGCCCGTATGTTTTAGTCTTCAAAATATGTATGAAAAATTGCCGGATTTGTTAACATTTATTATCAATGCTCCGCTCCCTTAAGTAGTAGCGTGATGATATATAGCCTAAAACCTTCCTCGATAAATGGACTACCCAACACTTAAAGAATCATTCAAATCGGACCAGTAGTTTCAGATATTAGCGCGTTCAAACAAACAAACAAACAAACTCTGCAGTTTTATAATATTATAGTATAGATTAACCAAGAAAATATCAGAGATAGCCGTGCTCGTATGCCACTTAGTCTAACAATATATTCTAGGGAATAGTGGCATACGACCACGACTATTGTTGATATTTTCTTGTTTGATACTTTTTAACGTGATTCTCAGTGACACGTTATATAGCCTATAATCAGCGGACTACTAAGACACATCTACCGATACCTCATTTGTCCAGATCTAATAAGTGGTTGAGGAGCTATGAGAGAACAGATGAACCTACAAACATACATAAAAATGTCAAAATCATAACCCTCCTTTTGTTTCGCCAAAGTCGGGTAAAAATAGCGTCATTCTCTTTGTCTGGTCCCAATAATTTGGGGTCAGCGCAACGTGTCATTCTCTTCCATACATTCTTTAGTATTCCTTTTCTTGACATGTTAGTTTTCACACAGTACAACCACAGAAAACAAAAAAAACAAAAGAGATGATATAGTATTAGTGTAGTAAGTCATACTCTTCACGGATTTTTAAAGTACCACAGAATTTCCCTTCATTATTTTCCTTTTTCTCAAGTTGCAAAATTTATCGTGGCCGGTATTATTCGCGCGCTCCTAAACGGACCTTATTTTTGAAGTGCCTTAATTAATTATCAAGGTCGCTGACTACGGCGGGACGTAGAAAGCTTTACATTTGGGAAAAACGGCATGCTTATCTAGCATCCTGTATTAAAGCATTCGGCCTCCGAGGTACACTTTATCTACCTCCAGTGTACATAGAACACAGCCCAACTTTAACCCTATTAACGCCGACGCACACTCTCTCGGTTAATGTCTAAGTAGCTTATTTGCAAGTACCGTCTAAAGGCTAATTTGTAGTCGGTATTAATTTGTACTGTGAAATGTAGCTTAACTGAACTCTGTAGACATCATATTTTTATTGTACTACTAGAATTAGGGCTAGTTAAACAGCCTCTGTGGCGTGGCAGTAGTGAACGCAAGAGGCGCGGGTTCAAATAATCTCCTTCAGTGCAAATATTTGCATTGGTCTAATCGTGCCTCACAGAGCACGTTAAGGTTGGTTCCGATGGCCATATGAACATCTATGGCAGTCGATACGGATAGTTAGAACCCTAAGACGTTCAAAAACTGGTCTAACTACAATTTTTCGATATCGCCAACGGGTTGTGGACGTCCTATGGCAGTTGCTTCATGGAAAATATTGTAGTTCAGTTAAACTCGCAGTTACACTCGTAAAAATGGACCCTGAAGTGAAATCTTCGAAACCAACTGGGATTAAGTAACAATTCTTTGTCAACACAAATTTTGTGCAATTTATAGTAGTATTGAGGGTACATTATGATAGTGATATAGACCAAGTACGATGTTATTTCACCGAGGCATCCTGAGACTAACGGTGCAATCCGATCAATACGTCGCAGCATTGTCGGGTTAACAAAAGGTGTCGTACCTTATATACCTGTACCTGTGTACCTAGGTGTATGACTGCAAGAAGTACCGATTTATAGCTATTCAAATTATATATGAGTATAAATACTAATTCTATTACTACTTCTTGCACAAATCTGGAAGTTTGGTGAACTGGTGGTCCAGCAAGATCTTAGGAACCAAGCCTAACTGCAAGACTATCTGGTACCCCGGCTGTATAATATTTTCCTCCCCACTCCCACCTTCTTTAAAAGTCAAATGAACGAAGGAGTAACATAGCGGTCCCTAGGGTCACTCGCATGAAGAAGACACACACACACATTATAAACACATAGTCATAAGAATCAGATATAAATAACTAATAATAAATAAATATTCTACAACATTCTTCACAAAACGATCCAGATCCATGAAAGAAAGAAAGAAAATACATATATTTTTTGGTGCAACACAAACATACTTAAAACTAAACAGTGATATTTATTATAATAATAATAATAATGTTTATTTCTCACCAAAACGTTTACATAACAAATCTCAAATAAAATACAGTAGAACGTAATTAATAAATTAGTACAAGGATCAATCAGAATTATGGCGGGCTGGCACCTGAACTAGGAGAATCCTGTGTCTCAGGCTACCAACCCTCCACCCCTGGCCAGAATCTAATATAATTTATAAATGAAGATGTGTGAAAATACGTGTGGGTGTGGGTGTGGGTGTGTGTGTGTATGCGTATGTGTATGTATGTGCGTGTGTGTGTGTGTGTGTGTGTGCGTGTGTGCGTGTGTGTGTGTGTGTGTGTGTGTGTGTGTGTGTGTGTGTGTGTATGTGTGTGTGTGTGTGTTTTATGTATACATATGTTCGTGGATGTGTACGTATATGTTTTGTTTGTCTTTGGGTGTGCATTGAGTACCTATGTGTGAGTGTGTGTTGCGTCTGAGTGAGGGTTAGGCGTTTACGGCTGCATGTATACCGTATGTGTAAGTATGCGAATGTGCATCTGGATATGTAAGGATTCAAGTTCCTAGTGGTTTTTGCTCTATACTCGTAGAATTTTTTCTGTGCTAAGGTAATCATGGGCCATTAGATATTTTTTAAGTATAGATTTTAACCTAAACTTAGGCATTTTGTAGATTTGGTTCGAATCATTAACGAACCGATAAATGAATATATTAAATATTTAGTGCTTGTATTGGGCACATTTAGGTTTACACTAAGAATGGGACCAGTTCAGCATAATGCTGGGCACGACGTACCCAGCGCTGGTTTTCAACTCAACCATGGTAAGCATACATGGACCTAAGTCGCAATGCAAACGAGGCCTCAGTGCGCGTGCAGATTGTTTTGTAAATAATATATAATTTGTTAATTTGGGCCACCACTGGAGCACCCCGTACCGTACTATCCATAAAAAACGCCCAAGAAACTTGTACTGCACATATACATAGAACACATTCAGGTCCAAGATATATGCCCCGAGTTACATACAGC
Organism: Eilema griseolum; assembly: GCA_963662185.1. Classification (NCBI taxonomy): domain Eukaryota; kingdom Metazoa; phylum Arthropoda; class Insecta; order Lepidoptera; family Erebidae; genus Eilema; species Eilema griseolum. Next base: position 7,626,843 of record OY759245.1, on the reverse strand, counting down.
TTATAATTTTAATTTCTCACGAGAATTTAAAAAATTTCAACGCTATTTTTCAGGTATTATATACCCATAGTAAGTCTCAGACATTTTTCTACTAAAAATATCTACCTCAAGACTAAGAAATTCTTGCGAGCATCCGGCCATAGCTTGCGCATTCCAGTGTTCTTGCGGCCAGCGTATCGCTGCACGGAGCCTGTGCAATATAACCCTCAGCTCGGCCCACTTTGCCAGCCACCGCTTCCTTTACGGAAGTAATTTGTTTACCGAGATTATCTTCTTGACTCAGATATTTCAATATTTGGGTTGAATCCTGAGTAGTTTTGCGGTTTGGTGTTTGTATTTAGTGACTGACGTTTTATGACTGGACTAGTAAATCAAAAATAAGTATTCTAGGACATTTTACACAACGTAATCTAGACCCAATATAAGCATAGCTGAACTAGTTTGTGTTATGGATTAATAAATCTGGATAAATATAAATTGTTTTTTTTTTTGTAAAGATGAATATTATACATAGAAATGCCTAATCGAATGTATTTTTTTTTTACATAACATAACATAAACTCACGCCTATATCCCCAAAGGGATAGGCTGAAGTACTAGCACCCACATTTCGCCAGTTTATGTTTAGGTTCCAATGTAATAGGTAGTGAGCCTATTGCCATTAACCGGGCACTTATAAACCTGCGATAAATACGCACATAACTTCGAAAAGCATCGAAAAGTCATTGGTGTGTGCCATGGTATAACCTGAGATCGAACCCGAGACCTCGTCTCAGCAGTCCAGTGGTATGGGTCCACTAGGCTACCGCGGTTGTTGCCCTGACCATTAATCGAACCAGCGACCTTTGTGTCTACAGTATATATTAGCTGAAGGGCATAATAATACAGAGTAACTTATATTATTTTAAACTCATAGAGCTATATCTACACAAACGCCACTCAGGACAAAATTCGTGGTCAATTTTGGTAATGCTTAAAACTAAAGTTCGCAAACAGTATTACACAAATTAGTGTAATATACTTAGGACCTACACTACTTACTAAACAAACTAGTCGTCTAACTAACAGCGCTAGGCTTCTAGGGAATACCTACTTATATCGCAACCAAAAGGTCAAAAGCGCCTTGATTTTCACAGCGCTTACGGAATTTGCAACTAATTTCAACTAAAGTATCTAAGTTAAGTTTTGTGTAGTTACTAGTTTAAGCCTTTGTTAAAACTAAATAACCGACTTCTGATATGTACCTAAAACATATTTTCACAATTAGTATAAATAAAACCGCGGTAGCATAATGGTATGGGTAATGAACTGCTGAGACCAGGTCTCGGGTTCGATCCCAGGTTTTACCATGGCACACACTAATGACTTTTCGATGGTTTTCGTAGTTATGTGAGTATTTATCGCAGGTTTATAAGCGCCCGGTTAATGGCAATAGGCTCGCCACCTATTACACTGGGATCTAAACATAAACTAGCGAAATGTGGGTGCTAGCGCCTCTGCCTACCCCTTCGGCGATATAGGCGTGATGTTAAAAAATGTTAGGCATATGTTTAAGCTATGTTATAAATTAATAAAATATTTCCTGATCATCATGTTCATACGGAACCACAGTTGCGTTCAAAGTTTGACCTTCAGAGCCCTAGGTTTGCTTATTGCTTTTGATTGGTATGCCGGTTTTCCTCCGACTGATCTCCCAACCCTGAAGAATGTCTGCACCAAAACCGACTTGCAGTTAAGGTTGACATGATCCTCAAGGATGTTTTTAGAGCCCTGTACATCCATAAAAATATTCCAAATTAGGTATAGGTACGTAAATACTACGATAGGTATTAAGCTATATACTGACTGATTTTATAGTCGTTATGGAATGAACTATTTTAGGCATCGAAAGGAAAATCGACTGGAAGTATCGATTAGGAAAAAATTATAAAATAACTAGCTGACCCGGCAAACGTTGTTTTGCCATATAAATTATTTCTTGATCAGCTATCGACCGCGGTTGAAAAATATAAAATGCTATCATAACATAGGGATCGGTGGTAGGAGGGTAAAAAATTAGGATTAAGTGTATTTCTCAATTCCACACCATAAAAAATTGTCCAAAAAGTAAAAAACAAATTTGGGGTGAACCACCCTTAACACTTAGGAGTGTAATAATTAGTTATAAACCTATTCTCTTACCTACTGAATTTACATATAAAAATTTCATCAAAAACGGTCATGCTGTTCCGGAGGAGTATAAACACTAAAACTATGACACAAGAATTTTATAATAAATTACGCTATGGAAACTGTACTCAAACTCTTTCGTTTCATAACAACTATATAGTCGCCGATATAATCAGAAAACTCATGGTACCACACAAACCACAATTATACTAAACACCCCTAGCATTTCATTTGCATCTGACAGTTATTAATAATGTTTTAATTAATATTCGAACGTGTATACGAACTATTTAGTAATATTGCGCTTGTAATAAAGTTTGTTTAGTATGAGTATCTCACTTCAAATGAAACCGATTTATATGATATTCAGTTTGTCACAGAACATTACCTATATCTAATATATAACAATGGGTTGAGTTATGTTCTATTTTATTTTTCATACAACTTAATTGACAGACAAGCCCACAGCCCACCTGATAGAAAGTGGTTACCGTGACCTATAAACATGTGTAACAACAGGGGAGTCACACCAATACTGTCGACCCTTTAAGAACAGAGTTTCTGTGCCATCAGTGTAAAACACAAAATCAAGACAAGGTTTTGGACTTTCCACTGACAGCACAAAAAGTCTCCAGTGAGCTCTAGCTACCCTACTCACTGCCGGGAACACAACACGAGGTTATTATAGCCGTGCTATACTCCCCAGTTGGACTGCTCAATTGGGACGGGAATAACGCCGTGTCCTACCGTCGTCATATTAACGATACTGAACCAAAAAAAACATGTTTTTGGAATTTAAGCTATCATGGTCACTCACATAGTATCAAAGTAATCGGGATATTTACCATGTTGTATTGTTTTGAGTTTCCGATATTTCGGCGCTGTTGCAAGCACCATGATCGGGGTGACAGGTGGAGCCGCCTGTCACCCTGGCAGAAGCAAGCCGCGGCGGAGGCGCGCGTGGCGCGCCTCCCCGTTTCCGGGGACGAGTTGGGGACTCTGTAGTCCCCACACCCGAGAAGAGGGCCAGATCGTGAGAGATGGCCCTGGGTCGGCCGGGGTGCGAGGGATATGCCTGTCAACCTCACCTTCGGCAATCAAAGCGACCCACAGGCGGCGTGCGTTTTATTCGGTTCGAGTCCGACATAACCTCCTCCACCGGCTCCGGTGGGGAGGTATCCGTGGGGATTTTGCGCACGTAAAAAAAAAAAAAAGCACCATGATCATGGAAGAACCGAAATATCGGAAACTCAAAACAGTAGAACATGGTAAATATCCCGATTACTTTGATACTAATATTTTTGGAATTCTTATCTGTTTGTATTGTATCTACTACTAGAGATACTACTGGTACTAGTTGATAAACACATACATCCACATAACATGCACACCTTGACAGCTTGCTCACACATATCGCGTTTTTCAAGCCGTATTTTTCATGATATTTTATTAGAAACACTGTGTCTGAATATCACATCTTATATTGGACGGTGAACAGCATAAATCGTTTTCTTGGTAACTAGTATAATAATAATAATAAAGCTTTATTTTCATTCCACAATAGTTTGATTAAAAAATGATATAATATAATTTCATTTACAATCCATTTCTACAAATGATAAAGATTCCAGGATCGAATGGTAATTGTATAAAATTATTGTTTAGAATAATAATTAATATTAAAAATAAGTAAAAATATAATAATAAAAATAGATTTATTCATGCAGGATATCATTAGGTATTTTGATTATTTCAATTTAGGTAATGTGGACCCCCTTAAGGTAAAAGCCTCCTCCAAAGAATTCCAGGTTTCTCTGACCGTGGCGGTGGACATCCAGTCTCTTCCTGCGGTGGCCACAATCTCATCCTGCCACCGGGCGCCCGGACGGCCTCTACTTCTCTTGCCATGTGGTCCTTTCCAGTTTGTGATGTTGATTGTTCAACGGTTGTCCTTGTATCTCGCAACATGACCAGCCCACCTCCATTTTAAACTTTTTGCGAAATGTAGAGCATCATTTACCTTTGTAATTTTCCGAATTTCTGTGTTACTTACTCTATCTCTCAGCTTTAAGTTTAAACAGCTCCTTTCCATTGCTCTCTGAGTGGTCTGGACTTTATTACTTGCTTTCCGGTCGTAGATCCACGTTTGGCATCCGTAGGTGAGGCAGGGCAAAATTGTCGTGTCTAAAATTATTCGTTTTAGTTTAGTTGGTAATTTCGATTTCAGAACTTCTTTTTGAGCCCAGTACTTTTTCCATGAGATAGGTGCTCTTCTGTTTATTTCTTCTATATTCCAGTCTTTTATAAATGAAACCTGTTTACCAAGATAAACGTAACTCACTACGTACTCTAGTGGTTCATCGTTGATTAGTATTGGCGTCAACTCACTGTTAGTCATTACTTTGGTTTTTTCTAAATTCATTTCTAGTCCCACGTGAGCACTAGCAGTTTGAAGTTGGTTGATCATTGTGTTTAGGTTATTTTTACTTTCGGAGAAAACAACGATATCGTCCGCAAAACGTAAATGGCTTAAATTTTTCCCCTTCACATTGATTCCTTGCTTTGACCATGGTAAGTTCTCCATTATATTTTGTAGGACCGCTATAAATAATTTCAGCGAGATAGGATCGCCCTGCCTGACTCCACGGTTAATACTGATATTGGTACTCACTCTGTCTAGCCTGACTCTACTTGTGCAATTAAGATAAATATTTTTAATAATGTTACTATATTTTGCATTAATGTTTTGTTTGTTTAATGCTTCCCAGATGCTAGTGTGATGTATAGAGTCAAAAGCTTTCTTATAATCAATAAAACCTATGTAGAGCGGTTTTTTGTATTCGAAATATTTTTCAATTACTTGGTCGACGGTGTGGATGTGATCTGTGGTGCTAAATCCGCTTCGGAATCCCGCTTGTTCCATAGTTTGGCATGAGTCTATCTGTGGCGATATTCTGTCTAGTAAACACGATGCGAAAAGTTTGTATAGGCAAGACATGAGGCTTATCGGTCGGTAATTACCTATGTCTTTAGGGTTTCCTTTTTTATATATTAAAATAATTTCCGATTCTTTCCATTGCTCCGGCACAGATTCTTCATCAAGTATTTTATTGAATAGTATTGTTAGGGGTGTTAACTAGTACTTATACACAATTCAATTAATAATTAACTATAATTTCAACAGTGAAAACGAGTTGAGAATTATTTTCGCAATAGTGGGAAAAAATTAGTTTTACTATGCGCGCCCATCTATCATAAACCATAGACTAAAATAATGAGGTTTTTTTTCGGAACGTAGAAATTGGGGAATTTACAGTTTTTACAGAGAAAACACAAGCTATATTTGAGTGAAAATTTTGTTTACTAAACTGGTTTCATAAATTGTACTGAAACTTTTTTAAGAAAGCAACTCAATCAATAATATTTAGAAAAAGCAATAGGAAAATCTCTAGTGAAATGAAATTATGGCATGGAAAAGTCACAGTTTGAATACAGGTGCTATTATGTACCTAATAGCAGTGAAATTAGAGCCACGATCAAGTTCGTAGAAAAAAATAAAAAACAAATAAAAACATATCGTAAGTTCATTGATCAATTAATTAATAAAAATATCACGGCTGCATAAATATTAAACGCTGGCTGCATTTTATTGGCATGTGTGTATTGATACGAAATTAATAACGGCATGCAATCTCTTCCATTGCAATATGTATATTTTCTTTGGTCCAGGTGTTTCTACATAATAATATGTATTCATAAAAAAGTATCCAACTATGCTTATCCGCCTTCTAAAACTCGTGTAGCAAGCATTGCTTAGTTTGGTTCTTGATGGTTTTGTGTTAGATGTACTACTTACTTACTAGCCGTTCGCTAATTAAATAAACTATTAAAAATCAAATCATTATCATAATTATCTACCTAGTTACTTTTCCTGATTGCATCCGAGGCCAAGGTGCCATCGTAGCTCAGGGTCCGCCTTCCTTCCTCCTCCACTTAGCACGATCTTGGGCGTCTTTGGCAGTGAGACCATTCACACACATGTCTTCACGATGTCAAGCCAAGACTTCTTGGGTCTGCCTCTTCTACCAGAACCCAGTGGGGGCGCCACTGCTAGGCAATTTTTACCCAGGTACAATAGGCTATTTGACAAGGTTGTCCGATTCTGATACATGCTATTTGTGTTATAGTGGAATCCTGGTGACCAACCTGACTATGTTTACCTAAATTTGTGCAAACTTTATATTTTGTAATTTGGTTGTCGGAGAGAAATAAAATTTGTTTTATTTTTTTTATTCTTCCCAAAACTGCTTAATATGTTAGTTTGTTATCATAAAATATGCTTTGCAAAATAAGATACTGCCTAACTAAGCTGTAACTACGACTTTTCATTGATTTTAATTCCTAAAGTAAGTCAAAATATAAACAATCAAAGTCGGTACCAAATTATAACTTTTAGATTCCTCTTTAAATTACAAATTACTTTTATTATGAACTATATATGTGTATACGCAACGTAGACCGAGAGAAATGCGAAATTCTCTTGCACTACTCGCGACTGGCGTGTGATGACGTCACACGCCAGTCGCGAGTAGTGCAAGAGAATTATAAGAGCAAGAGAATATAGAGAATATCGCATGTACGATTTTCTGTGAAGCGTTTTCGTCAAATTACTTTAAAACTATTTGTTGTAAGAATATTTCACTTTAGCAGTTCATTATATTATTATAGAGTGATCATTTTTTGATTGTAAAAAAAATTTGTCTTACAGCCTATCCAAAATTACATTTAAAAATCAAATAATATAAATAATATCAGTGACTGTAACAGTTCTCTACTATTGAAAAGTTTCAAGGAAATTGAAATAATAACAGCTAAGTTGGTACTATTCATACCAGAAAATTACCACAGTCATTGGTCCCGCGACACAAATTTACGGCTTATATTTTCAAAGATATTGTGCAAGTTTCTCTTGAAAATTTTGATAAAGTGCTAAACTGTTGTACAGTAAGTGCAATATTGCCTTAAACTTTCGAAACTTTCTTTAATTAATCAGCTCGACATATTTATATAAACAAACTGCCATATTTTACATTTTATATGTGGAACACGACGGTATTGCCATCCTAATTGAGCAGTCCGACTGGAGGAATACTGCAGCCATAATAACCTCGTAGTGTGTTCCCGGCGGAAAGTAAGGTAGCCAGAGCTAACTGTCAGTGAAAAGACCAAAGACTTTTCCTGCATTATCTTCTGTACTGACGGACAGACTCTGTTCTAACAGGGTCGGTTGCACGAGTGTGACTCCCTTGGTGTTGCACTCGTCCATAGGTCACGGTAACCACTTTCTTTGGGCTGCCACATAATTGTATAAAAAAAACACGTGGTACAAAAAATAGCAGTCACTCGAAAATTAAAACTTGTATTCGTGGAATTGGTTTCGTTAAATTCGTTTTCAATTACTTGGTGGAGCGAGTTCAGATATTCTCAACGCTCTTTAATATACTTTTGAGGAGTTCGCTTTATTGGTAGCAACAGCTCAACTGTATTCGGCTATCACTGAACATGTAAAGACCTGAACATGTATGCAGCCTCAGCTACAATTCCAGTGTGTTGCCTAAAGCAATTTACTTCGTTTATCTGCTAGCCAACCGGGCTCCCGGCGGGAAATTGTAACTGTTTACGTCATAAATTAACCACGTTGATTGCTTTGTGAACTGAAGTTTTCGTTTCAGCCAGTACTTTTATTTTGAGTTTCGGTTTTGTACGTTGCTGAAAGAGTTATAGTCCTTTTGAAAGCACACGCTCCAATTGATGCCTGTTAACGGTCCCAGTAAATATTCAGAATACAAGAGCTCCACAACAATCGAAATTAAACTGAAGAACTTTGACTAAGACACTCAGACTATGCAGACAGTATATAAGTAATTGATTGGACTACGGTTTTCAATGTAACTTCACAAACTAAACAACTCCACCAGTGTCCAACCGAAACTGGTTTTTACTGTTAACTCCACTTATTATGCAAGTAACGTTTTTAATCAGTAAATATTTTTTATTAGGGTACAATATTTTCACTAATTTAAAATGAACCGTTTAATTTAGATCCTCTTGGCAGGTTGCCTAGGATGCGGTAAGTAAGCCAGTAGAATCAATATGGAAAAATATTACAAAACTAACTATGTTAGATGGTTTTCTTCCCTCAGCGCCAGCTGAATTCCAAAATAATTCTAGCGCCGGTCTGTGGGTTTATGATGAGCACGCACTCTCAGAGGGCCTCGACCCCATGGACAACGCAAAGTAAATAATTCTTGGTCGCTTGGTAATAAAAAAGTCGGTCAGTGCGAGTCGGACTCGCGCACCAAGGGTTCCGTAACGTAAGCTACATAAACCGTAATACATTTTGAATTGACTCGCATTGTTCTCTATTATTTTTTTTATTTTTTGTCGCGCTGTTGTCATGTATAATCTTAATCACTGACTAACCTACTTAATTACCTACACTAAACCTACCTACAATAAGGAATTAATGACCTAATATTTGCACGCTCTATGGAGCAGAATATGTTGTACCTACTAATTTTAAGACAAGATCTTTGTAACCATATTTGAAGCAACTAAACGTTTGAATTGAATTGAATGCGTTGACTTAAAAGTTTGATTTTTGCAACGTTTCAAAACGTTATAGACATGAATATGTGGTATCAATTTCAACTTAGTACCTCCTCGCATTCCTGAGAAAAAGATCTTGATAGACAGACAGACAGACGAACAACGAAGTGATACTATAAGTGTTCCTTTTTTCCTTTTCAGGAACGCAACCCTAAAAACTTCTTGCACTTAATAAGATTGATAAACTACTACTGCATCAGAACTACAAAAAACTGAAGTTTTATTTACACACTTCGCGTTTCAAAACCGCTACGAGCATAAAACTGAACAATTTTATCTCATAACAAGTTTCAATGGCGTCGCCTGTGGGAACAGGCCGCATAAACTTACAAACGACACACAACTTTGCGCGCTCGGGGAGTGACCCGCGCTTTACCACGCTCTACTTTTAATACTACTTCTGTGACCGTTGTAAAATCTAGTACACGTCATACTAGTGCTTTTTTATACTATTCTGAATTTGAAAAGTAAGAACTTTCGCTCATCAAAACAATCCGTTTATTTCATTTTTTTTACTATATTTGTTTTTTTTACTAACTTACTAACTATGAGGATGCCGTAAGGCGAAACCGGTCAGATCTAACATATATTAAAAGTAATGTGGAAAAGTACAAATGAGTTATCAATATGTGTAACAAAACGTTTGGTATCTCAAATGTCTCAAGTCTCTCGATTTCATCAACTTTTAAAGCGCTGTAGACTTTTATGGGGTTTTTAAAATAAAGTAATAAAATATAATTAAATTTAATAATTTCTTTTGAGAAAAGACAGACAAAAATAATAAACACATACATATATATAATCAATCCTTTAGCCCCGGAGGGTTAGGCAGAGGTGAATTAACACCCACATTTCACCAATCATTGAATTCAGTCCCATGTAATCGGGGGTGAGTCCCGGGCACTATTGTTGACTCAAGCCATGCATCTGAAGCTGAGTCTGGGCTGTTTATATCTGTCTGATGTTAAACAGCCCTATCTCTTAGTCGGCTTGTACGACACCGCATGGGAAGAGATGGGGTGGTCCAAATTCTACTCTGTCGGGAACCATGTGGCAAAAATAATATTTAATCCTCTTTATGTTATTCTGCTCTTAGTGTGAATTTATTAATGAATCATATATATATGAGATCCCTTCATACTGGTAACAAATTACTTCAGACGAGTTGTCTCAAAAATAAATGCATTTCTACTGCCCTAATGTTTTATGATTATGTCACGTCCTATTATGTTCAGAAAGCTGAAGACAGATGAGGCGATATTTCACTATACTATACCTCTGTTCTTATCTATCTAAGAGCTTAGACAAGAACTTAGACAGCTACAGCCAAGAAGTACTGGAAATAGTTATTCATTTGATTATTAATGTTACATTTGTCGCAGTAACCACATTCTATTGTGTGGACAAAAGAGTAAATTACATCATTAGCGATAATAAGACCGAAGTGGTTGGCGCAGTAATGTTCGCGTTTCCTCGCCACAACACAGCTCTAGTGCAGTTCATTAACAGAATTAATGCTCTGTGTAGCCTTTGTACTCGTGAAACGCCTTCAGCAATATGCGACATCTACGCTCTGAATGTAAAGTTGCAATTCGTGTGAATTTGTTCTAATTTTGTTAATGGGATGCGTGTCTTACTTGTGTGTATGTTTTACTCCTTGTTACATAAGCCCTTGTCGACCATTCATGTTTGTAACCACAAATACCTAAACATTACGACAGTGATCGATCCCTTGTTCGACAGTAAAATGTAATTAACGGTGGAAACTAATAAAAACCTAATCAAACATTAAGAGATTGGGAGAATTCATGGCTTTTTTATTCAGTGGGTGGGCGAGTCGTGCTTCATTATCTTCGCTTCTAGCTGCGAGTAACTAACGAACGAACAATGTATGCAAACAAATCTTGAAAGCTTGGAATCTTGGAACCATCTCCTTGTCGTCTTCTGTATTATTTGTAACTATGTGTCATCATCTGAATATGACATTTTTTTATAGCACTTAGGTGGCAGACAAGCATACAGCCCACCTGATGGGAAGTGGTTACCGTAGCCTATGGGCGTATGCAACAGGGGCGTTACACTCGCGCTGCCGACCATTCCACAGTTCGTAATATGTGAGAATATTATATATTATTGTGCTGATCGGTTGATGGAACTTGAAAGTTAATAGTAGATTGTTTTAATGGTTACTACCTAATAAACACCATCGAACTCATCTAAACCATGGTCTCTTGCCATCATCAAATAAATGATGAACCATTTGATACGAGTATCACACGTTCAAGTACGCTAGTGGTTATTTTTAGATAAGAGAATTTAGATAAAATTTTGTCGGTATTTCCTAATAGTGATAAATAAGTTTAAATTCAGTTTTCGGAAAACATGTGAGATGTTTAAGTACGTATGAAAAAAATTATTAAAATATCCCCGTCACAGAAAACTACCTCCAAAATAATAAACCTAGTGATATTTTTAATCAAGCGTTCCACTGTCAGGGGGACCTGGTTAGAGGTACCTGGTTAAGCACTCAGTCATATTATCGGAACGATCCAAAGTCCCTCCGACAAGGCAATGCTTGAATAAAAATATTATTACATTTATCAAACTGAAAGGGCACATTTTGTTTTCAACATTTTGGAGGTTGTTTTTGGTGACGGAGGTTTTTTTTTAATTTTTCATTTAATTTTCTAATAATAATTTCAGTCTTGTAAATATTTATTTTTCTTAATATACCAGGTTTTAATACATATTTCCATACATGTACTCGTAATCACGCCTTTATCCCCGAAGGATTAGGCAGAGGTGAATTTAAACCAACATTTCACCAATCATTGAATTCTGTCCAACGTAATAGGGGGTGAAACTATAGCCGTCTTCCGGGCACTATTGTTGACTCGAGCCATGCATCTGAGGCTGAGTCTGGGCTGTATATATCAGTCTGATGTTAAACAGCCCTATCCCTTAGTCGCCTTGTACGACGTTACATGGGAAGTGATGAGGTGGCCCAAATTCTACTCTGTTGGGCACCACGTATCTATTTACATTTTTTATAAATATACAAATTTAAAGTACACTACGGTACATACAGAAACTCTGTATTTACAGGGTTGGCAGCGCGACTGTGACTCCTCTGGTGTTACAAACGTCCATAGGCCACGGTAACCACTTTCCATCAGGTGGGCCGTGTGCTTGTCTGCCACCTAAGTGGTATAAATAAAATACAGTACATTAATAATTATAACATGGCATTCCTAACGTTATGGACAAATTTCTACCTTGTGATATTGAAGCTAGAAATCTGTCAATCCGGGTTTACGTGATTCTGAAATACAAAGGTTTACCTTGAACGTGACTAGTTTAATTAGATTACGATTCCAATTACGTATCTAGTACAACAGCGTTACGTATTGATATCTGAAATCCGTTCACTCATTTTAAACGTAGTTTGTATTTCACTGTAAATGATTCTAAAAGGAGCGTTTTAACTCGTATGCCTATCTGATAATAATGGTTATTTTATACAATAATGTTTATGGGAATTAACATTGTATAGGTACATACATACCTTTAATTTTTCTGACGTTTCGACCAGGTGATTCGTGATCCTGGTCGAAACGTCAGACCAATCAAAGGTATACCATGATCTCATGATGAGTACCTATACCATGATCGCGTTAATACCCATAAACATACTATTGTATATCATGGAACGCGAATGTTTAAAAGTTAGGTTATTTTTACCACACACAAGGGAGATGAGAGGCTCATAGAAAATTAATGAATACTTAAGGTAGAGATCTTCCACTAATCTTTCATAAAGTACCTAAGTGTTAACCTCTTTGATTCTTTGATTCTTTCAGTATACTATAATTCACCTTCAAAAGATATGTATTTACAATCAAATCAAAGTTCATTTATTTCAAGTATCAGAGACTCATTACATATTGATCTACTATCATTATTATAATACAATACACATAAGATAAAGTACGCAAATGTCATGAAAACAAATTTAAATTAATTTTCGTCATAAAACATTACAAAAATAAAATTATTAAATTAAATTGAATGTCCAATGAGATTTATATATACTTATAAATTGAATTTTAAATAATATAAATTACAATTAAATACAATACAATACAATAAATACAATAAATGAAAAAAGAACTCGCTCAGACAAATTAATTCTCATTAATTAAAACTAAAAAAATTAACACTAACGGTTTCAAATTTACTATTACACGCTAACTAAACTGATCCAATGCTCAACAAATGAATTCATAATGAAAATGGATGGGCAAATTAGTTTGAAACTTTCGAAACCCTGATGTGTTCACAACTGGGCATTCTACAAATTTTAGTTGGCCGTCTCTTGGTGGCAGAAAATGAGTAAAATTTAACACCACTTAAAATTTTAGGCACCGCTTAATTGCGGTTGTAAGTATCCACCCTGTCAACTTTGTACTTACTGTTTTTGTTTAGATGTATTATAGCTGTTTAAATTGCTGTAATTACTTGTTGAAATATTGAGTGTAAAATCGTGTTTACTGGCGTGCTATTCTCTCTTTCAAATAGCTGTATTTTTATTAATTTAGGACACACCAACTTGACTTCACCTAACCTAATGGTAACCTAAAGGCAAAGTCTCAAACAATAGGGTCACCATTACGTCTGTATCATTGCCAGATGTAATAATAAAAAAAATGATTTTATTTTATCTTTCTCTGTATCTCCTATTTAAAAGAAATAGAAATAAAATTGGTTTGTAAGTACATTACCATAAAAGTTCGGGCGCCTTGGAGATACACATGCCTAGGATAATCAGCGGAGATTGGAAACTTTTAATCTGCCGGAGGTGAGCTAAATGAAACCAAACGGTGAGGTTTAAGGTTTTATTGTCCACTCCAGTGTGCATTTAGAAATAGTTGCAAGGATACATTCCTAATGTATATCTAACCTTAAATTTAAAATTAGAGTTTTATAAGCTAGGTCAATCTGATCCTATGTCAATATGATCTTATCACTTAGTGTCTACTAAGTAATGTTACGATGGTGGCACTCAGCTTAGCGGCCTCATCAGATGCTTCTTCACGCCCCGCGTAAAGAACCCGGGACTGTAGGAAGAAGGAAACACGTGCGCTGGTAAGGCATTCCAGGTCTTGGTGGTGCGGCAAAGAAAAGATTCTCCGAACCGCTTGGTTCTTGCTCGTATATTCTGCACTGTGTGAGTGCAGAATCTCCCTAAATCTTCAATTACCCGGTAACTCCCTATAATCAAATTGTAACTGTTAATACCTCCAACACACACTGGTACAAAAACCCAATCAAACGGCAAACCTCATCGTTAGTTCGCCACGTATCGTCCAACAAAATTTGCCTACCCATTTTAAGAGGATTGTAATATAACAAAGTAGTATCTTTGTACGTTTAACCAATATAATTGAATTGAACTGAGAATTGAAAATAACTGCGACGTTAAAAGAAATTACAAGCTCACGCTAGAATAAAAAAATGCTTTTGATAATGTTAGCTCACAAAAGCTGAAGTCGAACAATTTGTGCTCCTGATGGTACCTGCTTAGACCAATTAAATGACAACTGCTCCCTTTTTTATGAAAATCACTGAAGTTGCAGAGGCCAAGTCAGTGTCTCTACGAGTTCCTCTGAACAACCAGTAGTACAGAGGAGCAACAGTAATCGGATGAATCTTCATCAGGTTTTATTTAATAAGAGAAATCCTCCTCAGGTTAGGCTCAAGCGATCAGCGTGTAATCCTGAATAATAACCATAATAACCAGTAGGTCACAGGCTGTAGCGAAGAAATCTTTTTTATAAAAATTACTCGTGAATCACTCAGAACCATAAATATGGATATTGTATCTATGGTAATTGGTAAGATAACAACACTCAAACATGAAATAAAACACTACTGTTTTACTGTTTTTATTTGTAAATCTAATCTAATTCAAACCTCATTTCATACCAACGAAAAATTAAATTTTCAATCATTTTACGCAAAATAAAAATCTTAATTAATTCAAAAACAGACGATGTCCGTCCTCTAAACAATCAAAGTCCAACGAAATTTCGACTGTCCTAAGGGGATCTGGTTTAAGTGCCTAACCAATTACAAGAGCGAAATTTTTAATCTCCTCATTATAAATAAGGGGCACTGAGATTATGTACAGAATTATGAGATTAGATGGCAGAGAACAGTAAATTATAACCGCCGGTAAACAAAATGAGCGGCGTCATTTATTTTCATTTATTTATAACGGGGATTGCCATCTTAGGGAAATATTTTATCCGTTAAACTGAAAAAGGACTACCCGCAGTTTTAAATCAATTTCGGATACCCTTATTGGGTTAACCACATTTTATTGTTAGAAACGGATAGCTTTTGTGTAGGAATAGAACAATTGATTTTGATTTGATTTATTCGTTTCGCAGAAGTTGTATGATATTAAATGTAAGAAAATTAGTGAGTAGTTAGAAATATGTAGAATTTTGTTATAACCTACTTGTAACGAACCACGTTCGGCCTCGTAGTATACTAAAATAACAGCGCAGACAATTCTTGCTTTTGAACTCTTAACTTAGCGTATTTTTTTTTTAATTTACAATTAAGGTTTATTATGGTTAAGGATGATTTTGGCGAGTGGTTCCCGGCATAGTATGCTGCGTGGTTCCCAGAATAGTAGAATTTGGACCACCCCATCTCTTTCCATGTGGTGTCGTACAAGGCGACTAAGGGGTAGGGCTGTTAAACATCGGACAGATATATGCAGCACAGACTCAGCCTCAGATGCATGCCTCGAGTCAACAATAGTGCCCGAAATACGGCAATAGGCTCACGTGGGACCACAATTATTGGTGAAATGTGGGTGATAATTCACCTATGCCTAACCCGCCAGGGACAAAGGCGTGATTATATTTATGTATGTATGTATGGTTAAGGAATCCCGTATAATTTATACACCCACCTGGAAAAGTAAAGTTTTGAATAGCGGCAAAGTTTACAAACCATGTAATTAATGCTAGTATTTCAAAGTAAGTCTTTAGACTACTACAGATTTCGCGCTCCGTATTCTGCTGCTGAAATGAGCGTGTCTATTCAGTAAATCATAACAGTCAGTTCATTCAAAGTTTATGCTTTGATGTCTTAAGCTTTTGTAGGTGCTACTGCCGTCTGGTCTCTCTAGTCCGAAAATAAAGCTTGCACTAAACCCTTGTACATTCGTCAGCAGGCTTATTGGCTAAAAGATAAGATAGGCTTGGGCCCCGAAGATTTCAATGCAGCCTTCATATTTCGAAATATCTAGTCCTTCTGTTGTTTAAAGTACGATCCAGAAACCAACGTCTACTTTAAAAACTGCTATTTTCTATACTTTCTCGTAGAATACTAATAGAGGCAATTGCTGTACCTATGAACGGCTGTACCTATGGACACCATAGATTCCGACGAAGATGGCAACTCTAAAATTATAATTTGAACGCTACCATAACGTTTGGTCTATGGTTGATAAATTTAACGTGTCTCCATTTTGGATTTCCGTGTGGTTGTTGGTGTACCCGCTTTTAAAGTTTTTTGCCCAAAAAAGTAAGTTTTTACATTTTATTACAAGTTGTCTCTCATCTAAACTCGTGGCAATAATGATTTAATTATGTATGGAATATAATTAGTACCATTTACTGCTTTGTAAACGCTTTTATTCGTGCTCTAATCGTCAATTTGAAAATAAATTAAATTAGTTTTATGTTTCGTGTTTGAAAATGTACCTGTGGACAAATACAAGTTTGTACCTGTAGACTGTCCATAGGTACAAACTTAGGTGTGTACTAGACGTTTGTATTCAACTGTGAATTTATTGATATTCTGTTTTTTGGTTTTAGTGCCTCGCAGTAAAACGGGTATCAGAAGAAAAAGCATATGTCCTGATACCCTCACAGAAGCTGTTAAAGAAGCTAGGTGTGGAACTTCTTTAAGAAAAGTCGCCGAAAAGTTTAAAATTCCTAAATCTACCATTTTTAAATATTTAAAACTTCACCAAAATAAGGATTTAAGTAAACAGACTATTGATGTACTCAGGAATGATGTCAGAAGAGTGTTTGATACAGAAGAGGAGCATTTGCTATATAATTACCTAAAAAAAGCTGCATTTTTACACATGGGCTTAAGTTCCAAACAATGCCGACAACTTGCGTTTGAATACGCTCTTGCCAATCCAAAAATTAATGTGCCTGCAAGTTGGAAAAAAGATAACATGGCAGGAATCGGGTGTCTCCGGAATTTTCGCCTACGTTTTCCAAGTTTATCTCTTCGCAAACCTGAACCCACCAGCTTAGCCAGAGCTACTAGTTTTAATAGGGCGAATGTAACCGATTTCTTTAACAATTTAGAATCGGCTATAACACGTTACAAATTTCCACCGGGATCTATTTATAACGTTGATGAAACTGGCTTATCAACTGTCCATAAACCAGGGAAAGTATTAGCCCCCAAAAATATTCGCCAGTTAGGTAAAATTACTTCAGGAGAACGTGGAGTGAATGTTACCATGATAGGGTGTATTAACGCAGTTGGAAACGCGGTCCCCCCGGTTTTCATTTTTCCACGGGTTTTCTACAAGGATCACATGCTGAAAGGAGCCCCACCAGGTTCAGTAGGTTTGGCAAATCAATCAGGATGGTCAACAGAACCAATATTTCGAAAGTTTTTGGCACATTTCATAAAAGTCGTGAAACCAACAAGAGACAATCCCATACTATTAATCATGGACAACCATGAGACTCATATTTCCATAAATATAATTGAAATAGCCAGGGAAAATGGCATAATATTATTAACACTTCCTCCCCATACATCCAATAGATTACAACCATTAGATAGAACTGTTTTTGGTCCGTTTAAAACGCAGTATAGTCAAGCCGCCGACAGGTGGATGGTCAATCACCCTGGTACACCTATTACAATTTACGAAGTTGCTGAAATTGCAGGTGAGGCATACGGAGTCTCCTTTACACCACGTAATATAATAAAAGGATTCGAGGTTTCGGGCATATGCCCATACAACAGTCAAATTTTCAAAGACGAAGACTTCCTGTCTTCATATGTGACTGATCGTCCAGATCCAAGCAACACAGGAAATCCTTCTGGAAATCAAGCAGCTAATTTAGATTCACAACAGCTAGCTGAAGATACAGCGTTTCGCCAAATCTGTCTGGATAATGTGGATAATTTGCCAAGGAATTCAGTCTTGGAAAGCACCGAAAACCAGGTTACGTCGGAAGAAAATCACGTTCAGAATTACGGCAATACTGTCGATCCTTTGTTACGGACTCCTTTGAAATGCACACCTCAATTAATAACACCTGAAACTGTGCGACCATTTGGGAAAGCTGGTCCACGAAAAGGCACTAAGCGCGGTAAAAAGCCTGGAAAAACTAGAATCCTAACAGATACGCCAGAAAAAGATGAGATTTTAAACGAAGCAGTAAAAAGAGCTGAAAGGAAAACAATAGTGAACCAGAAGATAGGTCACAAAGAAAACACTTTGAAGACTGTCACAGACGAACCCGATATCTCTAAAAGTCATATAACATCTCTTTCATCTAGTAAGCTTTCAGAGCCTGGTCCTTCGGGCATAGCTCCTAGTGATGGTAAAAATAAAAAGATTAAAATAATTCAAAACGAGAAGTTGTCATTTATCATGTGTGTAAAGTGTAAAACTTATGCAACAGATGCAAACCAAATGCTGAAGTGTAGTTTTTGTGATCACAACTATCACATTAAGTGCATTCCGAAGTCACACAAAGAACATTTTGATTCAGACGAGTATGATGAAAGTTTCGTTTGTGTGTCATGTTTCGTTATAAGAGATGATAGCGACAGTGATGATTCGGCTCAAAATTTATATTTAAAGACCCTTAAAGCGTACAAATAAGTTTAAGAAAGTATTATAGTATACTATAAAGTTTAATTTTATTGATTTTAGAGTTATATTTTTGTTATTTATTTTATAATATCGAAACTGATGTAACCCGTCCTTAGGAACAGCACCGTCCATAGGTACATTTTTGCTGTCCAAAGGTACAATTAAGCATTGTACCTGTGGACAAAAAGGTAGTTTTAAAAAAAAGTTGATTATCTCTATAAGATTATGTGATATCAAGACTGGAATTTTTGATTATGTAAGACTGATTATCATAAAAGATGTGTAAATTATTTACTATAAAAAAACTTTCGACAATTTTGAAAAAAAAATTGTTTAATTTCTAATTCCGGAAAATGTCCACATGTTCAGCACATGCCCCTATACGCAGAACGCCAGTACTTTAGTACATTAAGGATAGCGGGGACAATTGATAAAGTTTGATCGATAAAGTTTAAATGCAAGCCACGAGTTTGGCCGATGTTTGAGGACATGTCGGGAATTGTTAATGTTGTTTGGTGCTGTAATGGACAACCTAGGTCATTCTGTAAAGTTAGTGTTTATGGCGTCATAAACCCTGTTCACGATTACTGAGAAGCAATGAAGGTCTTGATTTGTGACGGACGGTGACAACAAATTTTATATTGATGTATTAATTAAACTTCAATGCAGTAACTGTTAAATTAAATGAAAATTAAATTAAAATTCGTTTATTGTCAGACCATCGATCCATAGTGTTAGTAACAATTTAACTTAAGAACTAATGTTGTGATAGTTCAAAATATAATATCCATGATTTTTAGTACTTAGAACTTAAAATACTTGTTGCATTTTACTTAGCTGAAATTTAATAGGTTTCCTTACAGTAAAACAGCAGAAATAGCTTATTGAAGCAAAATTCTTCGTTAGAAAAAAAATGTTGTGCCACGGCGACTCCCGTTATATGCTTTAATATCATTTAATAATAAGCCTACAAGATCTACAAGACTACAGAATTAAGATGGTACTTTAGATGCCTACACTACTGCAACAATAGTGGTTTCAGCTTGATAGCTTCGTTAGATGCTTTTATCTTGATAGCGTGGTAAAAAACAGAGGTGCTGAACCGTTTTGTTCTAAATGGAATAGAAATTATGGAATTCTGTTGATGTGTTGTTCTGGATAGAACAGGAATGGGTTTTTTTTTACGTGCGCAAAATCCCCACGGATACCTCCCCACCGGAGCCGGTGGAAGAGGTTATGTCGGACTCGAACCGCCTAAAACGCACGCCGCTTTTGGGTCGTTTTGGTTGCCAAAGGTGACGTTGACAGGCATATCCCTCGCACCCCAACCGACCCAGGGCCATCTCTTACGATCTGGCTCTTTCCTCGGGGGTGTGGGGACTGAAGAGTCCCCAACTCGTCCCCGGAAAACGGAGAGGCGCGCCAGGCGCGCCGCCGCCGCGGCCTGCTTCTGCCAGGGTGACAGGCGGCTCCACCAGTCACCCCCAGGCCTGCGCTCATGGGGGGCGGAGGTCGGCCCGAGTTGCCTTCGTACGCGGGCAGCTTGGCTTGGAATGAAGGAATGGGTTGGATGACTTACTGTTCTGATGTTAAACAAATACGAAACACAAATAGTATAATTAGATCGAAACTTTGACCAAACCTTATAAATATTACACACGGGTTGCTAGGGTTAGGCAGAGGTGAATTAACACCCACATTTCACCAATCACTAAATATTACGTCTATTAAAACTCGATTTGTATCTAATATGTGTAGTAGACATAAAAACTCATAAACAATTAATATTGTTCTGTTTCTAACGTAATTCTACTTCAATTGTGGAAAACTTAGCGAAAGTTACCAGAGCGTGGGATTCAACTAATAACTCGGACAAGGCAAGGTAATCATATTTATTGCTTGTTTTCTTAGAAATTGTTATGAATAGAGATTGTTTTTGATGACAATAAGCGAAACATTATTACAAAACTTTGCAATATTTGGTGTAATCGATGGTGATAATCGAACGTTTACCTCAGGACATAATATATCTTGAACCTAGAATGTCCCCAAAATGTGCTCTAAACTCACAGTACACGTTTCTTGGGTGTATTTTGAGGATACCACTGAGTGCTATAGCGGTGGACGAGCTCAAATTTACGTAGCATATCTTCTTTACATAATGTAATGGATTTATCTGAATTAAAATATAAAAAACAATACAGAATATACCTATACAAACCTGCAAGTTCAGGCATCAAAGAATTCCTCCCTATCGATGTCAATCGGGAGAATGGCCGGAAGGCTGTCGGCTTTGCCACGTTGAAAGGCAATACCAATCCTTTGCGCAAGGAATATACCAGCTCTTTGGTCACGGGTTTTAAATATCTCAAAATGTTTAGATATCACTAAATAAAAGAGGGTCTCTGTCGACGTAGCAGCAGCGCAGGCGCAGTCTGCTGTTGCATCCCACACCAAATGCCTTCCCATCTTCCAAGGCACCAATGACATCCCCTCTGGCCCCTTGCCATCGTCACGCGCCAAGCCAGTAGGTTTTCTCAAAATCAGCAAACCAACGCCTCACGGTGCTCAAAGAAGGTACTTCTCTCCCAAAAGCATTTTGAAGACGAGCAGTACAGCAGAGAGAGAGAATTTTAAAATCATAAAAAACATCGCTCTAAAATCTTTTCGACTTAATTCCATTGTCGTTGCCTACTTAGAACTTTGATGTGTGATAAAAAGCAATTGAGTAATGATTTCCCGCCAATTGCTTTTTTCATTACTAAGAAGGTTGCAACGTTTTAAAAATATGACATTCGAAATTCAAATAGTTCCGATTAGCTAAAAGTGCAATACTTTTAGTGTACCCCATGTATTACTTTTCAACAAACAGTCCAAAATATCATACAGTTTGTAAAAATACGAATGGAGTTCCCTACTTTCCTTATATATTTCGCATTCTCCTCTCTGTTAGTCCTCTGTAACCCACATGTGACACGTTTTGTATTGCAAGCGTTCATAAACCACCGTAATAGCTTATTATCAGGTGAGATGTGTGCTTTTTTGGGACCCTCGGTAGAATAAAATTATACAAATGACGATAAATGTATTTTGTATTTTCTCTCAATGACCTGAATTTCAAATGTATTCGAATAATAAACGATAACAGTATTGCTAAGTGCTGCTATTTGTATATTTGTATTATAATTTTCTCTCGCAAGTAGCGGTTATGTAATTTTTATCGTTTTACAACCAACCAATGATAGAACTTCTCTTTCTAAATATTCTTATCAGAATCTAGAGCTACAGCTGAGAACGTGTCACAAAAGAGTTATGTCACTAGCCAACTGTATGGAATAACAATCTACTTACCGATAACTGCATAACAGAGAATAATAATATCTAGTAGGAAATACAACAGCGTAACAAAACTTACAATATAGTTAGTGTTTATTTCATCTGAATAAAAGTAATACGATATCTTGTGATCATTGTAACAAACATAAAACAGTAGGTATGTTACATATAGTGAGCCATAGATTTTTATTGTCAATCTCCAAAATTGAATGAAATTTTTAAGCATTCAGTGTGTTAACTATTCAAATCGATTAAGATACAGGTTCAGGCGGGATTCGAACCTGCGATCTTTCTCTTACAGGGGGAACGCTCTGACCACTAAGCCACAGAATATTCGCCCGAAACCATCCAAATTTTTCTATACATATATCTGAAAAATCGCGGATTTCAATCCTGTCTAAACCGATTCAATTTTTTCTATATCTTAATCGAAACTCCAGAATAATATTATTTTGAAATTACAAAGGAGTACTCCAAAAAGAGAAGGGAGTGTGTTAACCACAACCACGAGAAAGCGAATTCTTTAAATTCCCATAGACGGGTCATACAAATAATTTACGCTTACTAGATAATATAAGTCCTTTAACAAATAATATAAAAATAGTTTCGTAAACTCTTTTTAAACTAACTAGGTATTAAAGATTTATGCCAGTGAAGTCGTTAAAATAATTGAATACGCAATTAAAAACCAATTATAATATTGTAAATATTCTATCGAAGGCTTTTATAATGAATTGATTCTTATAATATTGAAGTACTTGTGTTTAAGCTGGGACATGATACAAAAAGTAAGCATATTTAGTTTATTATTTTATTTTTGGAGCTTTTAAGTGTTTTTTACACTTATGGTGATATAACCTAACCGCGTGGTTCCTGGCAGAGTAGAATTTAGATAACCCCATCTCTTCCCCATCTCTTTGCCATACAAGGCGGCTAAGAGATAGGGCTGTTTAACATTAGACAGATATATACAGGCTAGTCTCGATCTCAGCTGAATGACTTGAGTCTACAACAGTGCCCACAAGATGGCAATAGGCACACCCCCTATTACGTGGGACCGAATTTAATGATTGGTAAAATGTGTGTGTTAGTTAGACAGATAGATAGATAATTCTTTATTGTACACCAATAGATTACAGTAAAACTTGTAGTTAGCATGCATACAGTTTAATGTACAATGGGCGGCCTTATTGCTGGTAGCGATTTCTTTCAGGCAACCTTGCCTAACCCCTCTGCTTCTGCCTAAACCCTCGGCGATAAAGGCGTGAAAATATGTATGTATGTATATATGGTGACATAGCGAGACATCCTTTTGATGATCAACGAACCGCATAAGAGATACTACATTAGTTGTGTTTACATATGATTTTACACCAGCACACTGAGTGCAGCACCTACATGAAAATAAAACATTTACTAATGGTTAATCCGGGCTTGAGTTGAATACGAGACGCGACAAACTAAGGTTTTAAGGTAATTCATTGGATATTTAACCTCCCACTACACATGCATGAGCTCTAATCCTACTGACTGGTACCATGTTTAAAAATAATAAAGAAATATTAATTCTTTTACAATAATTATAATAAAACATGTATTATATTATGGTGGCACATCACATGGCTATTTGTACTTGGGTACTTGATAAACAATTGGGTATTTGACTGATTCATTACTTTTTACTAAACGTCAAAACGTTAAGTTAATAAGGAAACTTGTATGAAATAATTTATTGTGACGTCTTTATATTCAATAGTCAAATAATTTTGTACACCTTTGTAAGTTGGGTGGATGATTAAAAATAAATAAAAACGATAAAATAAAAACTAACGCAATTTTTACCGCTCTTTTGCCATTCTTAATTTCACAAGCTCAGTCAAATAACTTATTTTAACTACAGGAAAATACCCAATTGCGTGGACAGTGTATTTGACAAAGCCTTTGTCTTATTGTCTTTTTAACAAATACTTTTTTTTATATACAGGACATGCCAGCTTGACCTCACCTCGCCTGATGGTAAGCTAAAGGCAAAGTCTCCGGAAAGAGGGTCACCATTACAGACACTAAGTGCTACAATGGTGGCACTCAGCTTGGCGGCCTCATCAGATGCTTTTTCACGCCCCGCTTAAGGGCCCCGGGACTGTAGGAAGAAGGAAACACGTGTGCTGGTAATGAATTCCAGGTCTTGGTGGTGCGGCAAAGAAAAGAGTCTCCGAACCGCTTGGTTATTGCTTGTATATTCTGTACAGAAATACTAGTATTATAATACTAGTATTCTGTCCAATACCAAACACATACAATTGACCAGTTATTTAGTTTTTTTTTTTAATTCTTTACGACCAGTAGACTACTTTTTGACAGTAACAGGTAAATGTGACGATTCACATGTGACACCTCTTTGAAGTGAATACTTTTTGTGAAGTAAATTTATATTTGTCTATATTTGAGTGTTTGTATATAGGCACGTCAAATACCTACTTTGCCAAATCAACAAACACCCAATAGCAAACACAAAAACCATGTGAAGTGCCACTACTATATTTTGAGGTAGTTCATATGCTATCTTATTTATTTTCTAGTATAAATTTACGTGATACGCTCTGCCTACCCCTACGGAGAAACAGAGGTGTGTATGTAGGTATGCATATTATTCTAATCATGTAAAATAATGATATGTTTGAGTATAGGTACTACAGAATTTTACTCACTTTCTTCTTTTTACTAAATGGCAATAACAAGGAAGATGTAGATAAAAATCATCTTTTATCATATCCCTATAATATATAAAACTATAAAATATTCATTCCACAAGAAGCTTAATATATTAAGCTGCAAAGGTCTCGAAACTTGTTAACTAAGGGAATTCATAATCTCACAATCGGCAACATAATTTTAGTTTGGAACTTAATACGGAATGTCTTTGTATTGGGTCTTTGTGAACTCAAAGTTGGCTCTAAGTTGTCAGACCACAAGAGGAATCTTCATAGATCTGTGAAAGCAGTTTAAGTATCTATTGATAGTTACTACTCAGCTGCCTACAATAGACCAAGATTAACTTCAGGAATATGAAAATAGTTCTGTCGAAAGTTACGACAAACTAATTCTGTGTTGCCTGATAAAACTTTCTTCATTAATTGAACAATGATAATCGGACACAGTACATTCTGTTAAGCAACTACTATTATTGTAAATTGATAAATTTAAGACACTGCTTAAAATATAATTAAGAATGTTTTACTTGACTGTATGAGATTTTAAATTTCGAGAGAAATCGAGAACAAATAATTTCCAGGGATATCTGTAAAAGGGGAATCGAGAATAAGCCATAAATCGAGACCTAATCAGATGTTCATAGCCACATTACAATCGACACCAACGCAACATTTTGTCCGTACAGCATCGATCATGGTCACGTTCGAAGTAATGGGATCTTACCGAGTTCGTATTTCACCAATAAAAATAATTGTGATGAAATCAATGCTGTTACTGTAGGTGAAATTCACCCAAAAAAATAGGAGAAAAGAACCGCTCGCCAAATTTAAACAGGTAGGTATAGCGAATACAGATATCGCAACACATGATATTTACATTTATCACCACATAGGATTTCTCTAAACTGTTTGCTTTGTTCATAAATCTGTGTTATCATGGACCGTTACAGCTTTACTGATGTAATGCACTGAATTAGGATTTATTCTAACCATTATTCATTGCCGGCTGGCCAGTTCACATTTATTATGTATGAGCTCACAAAAGTGCCTAACGAAACTCTGGATTTTTGTACAGACATATAGTCTATTTTATTTACGAAGACATTTCTTGATGTAATTTTGTTATTTTCTTTTGTGCACCTGCTGGTCGCATCTAATATTGTGGAGAAGGATTGATGAGTAGCTTCACAAGACAATACAGATCGCTATATTGTGATGGATATTATGGATATTAGCTAGAACACATCTATAATTTACAATATCCTTCAACAGAACATAAATATTTTAGTAAATGTTACCGGTTCTAACGTCCATATTTTAACTATAATTTAATTCTCTTTATTATTTTGATGATAAACGATCCCGAATTTATTATTTAATGACATAATAGAATCGTATACATTCAATCGATTTGACCATTTACCAGCATTGATGTAATGTACAGGCTGTACAAAGTAACAGGTGCATGTTATATTTCGAATGAAGAGTAAGAGATTTTAGGGAGAAATCAAATGTTTAAACCAAGGCAGAGCAAAGTAGGCAGAAGGCCATTTGGTTGCGCCGATGTAGAAACTGTATTTTTTGACGCGGAAACACACTCCTTCTATACCCATCTCCCCTCCCGCACTAACCATAGTATAGTACTAGATATAGTTTCCGTCCGCCATTTGTGATATATAGACACTCACTCCCTCTTTGAACTAGCCAGCGTAAAGGCGGACCGCGCGCGCGTCTCTCAGAAATGAATAATATTTGTTGCATTTTTACCGCTTCATAGACCTTTACCGATCGGATTGTGCCTCTCGTGTGTCCCTCAAGTGATTTAGTGATGCTGGCGGCAGCTCCTGAGCAAGGAAGAGAAGATCCGTGTACCGGCTGCGATGAAAACACGTGGTGTCGTGAAGGTTAGTGCATCCTCTCCTAATTTCTCGGGTTGCATTCATTGCCTGGATCACGTCCGCGGCAACCCGATCACCTGTCTTTTTGTGTGTAAAGCGTCAATGGAACAGTTAGCTACTTCCCCGCAATACAGTCCACTAGCGCACGTGGCCAATCGCGCCACCACCATTGATGTCGTAATAATATCTTCCAGATCCCGGCACTCCTCACCTTATATCTGGTACATACACTAGACAGTACATAATGTAATATTTTTTGATAAATACCAATATGCACATTTTCGTACAAGTAAAATGATGATTGTATCAAATTCTAATGCGTAGAATTATATTTTTTGTAATTGTTATACTCTGCTCTTTTACAGTGTTGTTCTAAATTGATAAAATTACAATATGGCACAACTCATTAACCCCGATGAAAATAAACGATTCAATAAACAAATGTATTTATTTATTTAGTTCGATTCATATATTGTTTCTACAGATTGTATCCAAGACAACAATGTAGTATATAATTATTAATAATACCTGTAATAATTATTACTTATGATTAATAATTTCGTAACTCTAAACACTGAAGTTTCACCCGTTCAAATTCTGCCAATGAACAACAAAAGATTTTGATTAAAGACACAAATATAATCCAAAGTTACATACAAAATCCGTCCAACGAGAGTAGGTGAATCTCTTTGGAATGCAAAGATGAATAGCCATTCAAGTCTTCGTATTAATATTCATTCCACTCATTATTTCACTCAAGAAGGTATTAAAATCCCAAAGCAATATTTACAAGAATGCAGACAATCACTTTTGCATGAAATTTGGTAGATAACTTCGATAGAGACTCAGATCTAAACTATTGATATTTTTAAACATTTCATAGATATTCAAAATCAGTCTCGAATTCAGAAGAATTTAAAGTACAATATCTAGGGTTGGGATGATAAGTTTTTGTTTTTCTATAATTTATATTTCAGGTACACAATTGACTTTTTTTTATACCACTTGGTTGGCAGACAAGCACACGGCCCACCTGATAGAAAGCGGTTACCGTGGCCTATGGATGTGTGCCAAGGGAGTCACACTCACGCTGCCAACCCTGTAAATACAAGAGTTTCTATGCCGTCACTGTAAAAGACAAAGCAGGACAAGCTTTTGGTCTTCCCACTGACAGAACACAATCTCGCCTGTGAGCTCTGGTTACCCTACTCACCGCCGGAAACAATACGAGGTTATTATGGCCGCGGTATTCTGTAGGGCGGAGGTACTTCCCGAGTCGGACTGCTCAATTGGACGGAAGTACCGCCGTGTCCTACCTCCTATAGTCTGTTGGCTACAGTACAGTAGCACACAGGTTCTTCAAAAGGGGCATTAGGAGGTTTCTTCAGGGTCGGCAGCGCGAGTGTGACGCCCCTGGTGTTGCACAAGTCCATAGGCCACGGTAACCACTTCCCATCAGGTGGGCCGTGTGCTTGTCTGTCACCTAAGTGGTATAAAAAAACTAAAAAGTTTTATTGATATACGCACACCGAGTTAAACTCGTAGATAAAGCTAGTGTCATAAAAAAACTGTATGCCTCCCAACATTGACAATGCATTGACAATATGAGCTCTGTAATAATATAGTAAAACATATCCTTCTCAGTTTTTCTTTTTTTTTTCAAGCAGCAACCTAGCAACGGATAGACGTGATTTTTTAAAATGTTTATGGACCGGAAAATAAAGATTTCGTTTTGGGGCTGAAGACTGACATAGGCTACTTTTCACCGTGAAATTGAACGGATTCTGATGATATTTGATTATGAAGGCGTAGGTTTCACAATCTTTTATTTAGAAACCTATTGCGTAACGTTATCTGCTATGCTAAAATGCTAAATCTAAAGAATGAGAAGGGGTAAACATTGGCGTCATAATTTTGTAAACATTAAACCTTTCATCCATATATCCATCTTGACAATGACAAAATTGCGACGATAGTGTTACAGAAGAAGAAGAGTACGAGTATGCGGACTCTGAGGTGAACCTATGTTACATGAGATGATGCAGAGGTTAACTTACTCTTACCAAAAACGGCAATATTAATAATGGTGACTCAGAAATATGGGGACGTCGTATTCTCACACCCGAGGTGGCCCTCGATAGCCAGCTAGGATGCTCGAGGGATATACCAGAGGCTACCTCACCCCTAGTGACTGTGATATCTCGAGGCTGGCGTCCTTAAGAGGGTGCATGAGGAGGACGCTCTGATGCGACGCGTTGCTGGAGGTTGGCTGGCTGACAGGAGATGTTCTCTTCCGAAAGTGGGCCGAAAGGCTCGCTACGATGAGGAGTAGGTTGCTGCTTGTGGGGGCCGTTCGGCCCGTCCTGCGTGAGTGGGTGGAGAGGGGTCATGGGGCTCCTACGTACCACCTCACTCAACTTCTCACGGGTCATGGCTGCTTTGCCAAGTACCTGTGGGAGGTGGTGGGGGTGGAATCGGAGCCCCGGTGCCGAAACTGCACCAGCGGTGACCCTGACACGGCACACCATACTTTGGCCGTGTGTGAGGCGTGGGACGGCCAGAGGACGGCTCTCACAAGCAACAGCTCGCTGTCGGCCATAGTTCCAGCTATGGCCGGCAGCGAACAGTGTTGGGCCGCTATCACCTCGTTCGCTAGCGAGGTGATGGCAGTCAAGAGAGAGGTCCTGTGGGAGCGAGCCCCCGCAGGCCCCCGGCGAGGGGACGACGGTGAGCACAATTCGCCCGCGTCCCCGAATGAGAGTGGCCACGGGCAGTGGGTCAGGGGACCCGCTGCCCCAATGCTGATGTGGCGGAAAGCGCCCTTGTGTGTTCCTGGGGTGCATTCTTGAGGCGAAAGGCCTGATTGCCGGGATGGTGGGGCCTTGAGTAGCGGACCCATCAAGGGCGCCCCTAGCCGAGTTGCGGTGAGCAGACTATCCCACGCTATATAAGGAATACCGTGGTGGTTTAGTGGGTAGTCTGGCCTTTGTCCGAGGCCAGGAGTCCCACACGAAGTGAACCCCCTGCCCCCGCGAGGGGTGAGCGAAGTGCGTAAATGTATTCCACCACCTAAAAAAAATCCCCTAGTGAGTGATGACCCCAGATGGCCGTGCGTTTTTGGTCGGTTCGAGTCCGAGATAACCGCCCCCGCTGGCTACAGTGGGGGAATGGGGGTATCCAAGGGAACTTCCGTAAACAATACCTGGAAATGATTATGGTTACTGTGATGGTCTTAGTAGATTTTTCCAACGCATTCAACTGTGTGAACCATGACATTATTTTGTGGATCCTTGCCCATATTAAAATCTCATCTGATGACCTGGATTGGTTCTCTTCATATCTTCAGGTCCGCCAGCAGTCAGTTTGTGCCGATGAGGAGTCATCGAGTTGGTACAATCTTGACTCTGGGGTCCCTCAAGGTGGTATACTTTCTCCTCTTCTTTTCTCCTTATTTATTAACTTCATAACATCCGATCTTCAGTTATCACTTGTATGCCGATGACCTGCAGTTGTATAGCCAAGCCCCGGTGGATAACATTTCGGAGGCTATCGATAAAGTAAACGCAGACTTATCCTTTATACGTCGTTGGTGTGACGGGTTTGGACTGGCCGTTAACCCTGACAAATGCCAGAGTATGATAGTGGGCAGCGTGTACATGATGCGAAGGTTGAAGGACGTGATCATGCCAGCTATTATATTCGATGGCAAAATAATTCCTGTCACACTTAGTGTTAAGAACTTAGGCCTAAATCTTGACTCAACCTTCAGTTGGCGGGTTCAAGTCACTAACGCCTGCAGAGAGTGACGGGGACACTAAGGGCTCTTTATCGCCTTAAAAACTTTCTTCCGGCTAAAACCAAGACAATGCTTATGCAGACTTTAATCTTTCCTATCTTTGACTGTGGTGATGTATGCTATTTCGACCTGAATGCAGATCTGCTCAGTAAACTTGACCGACTTCTCAACAATTGCATTCGATTCGTCTACAATCTTAAGAAGTATGACCACGTTTCGGCTTGTCGTACTGAACTGGGTTGGTTGCCTATACGAAGGCGACGTAGTCTGAGAGCTGTCACTTTGATATATACCCTACTAAACTTTCCCAATGCCCCAGCTTATTTAAAGTGTCAGCTCCACTTACTCGGCTCTAACCATAACAAAAATTTACGCTCGTCTAATAACTTACTCCTACACTGTCCCACTCACACGACAAGCCTTGTCCACTCTTCTTTCTTAGTCCAATCTATTCTTTTATGGAACGCGCTTCCTCTGGAAATCAGAATGTCTACAAACCGTTTTATATTTAAGACCAGAGTACACCAGCTCTACAGCATCCCATAGTTAGCAAACAAATCATTTCAGATCGCATCTGTATGTATTTGAAATGTATTCGTGTAGGTATATTTGTATCAATATATATATATATATGTTCTTTTTATTTTTTATGCATATATTTATGTATATATTGGTCTATATGAAATGGATCCCGAAAATTATATTTCACTAAGGACCGTTTACAACTGATTATAGCCTGTTGTGTATAATTAATTTTAAAAGGAGTTTGTAATGAGGAAAAGATCCCGTTTATATTTCATTAAGAATTACAGAGTACGGTAATTTCATTTATAATAGTGATATATTGTAAATACATACATAAAATCACGCCTTTATCTCCGGAGGTAACCGGCTTTATTCTAAGCCTTGTGGTCTATGTCTAAGCTTTGTGGTTCCCGGCAGAGTAGAATTTGGACCACTTCAATACTTCCCATGCGGTGTCGTACAAAGCGACTAAGGGATAGGGCTATTTAACAACAGGCAGATATATACAGCCCAGACTCAGCCTCAGATGCATGACTTGAATCAACAATAGTGCCCGGAAAACGGCAACAGGCTCACCCCCAATTACGTGGGATCAATGATTGGTGAAATATGAGTGTTAATTCACCTTTGCCTAACGCTTCGGGGATAAAGGCGTGATTTTATGTATGTATGTAACAAAAAGTGGAAATATAAACCAAGAATTAAAAATACAAATTTTAATGCTCGCACTTCATGCTCGCAAGAGGCGCTCGGCCGAGGCGCTAGGCGAGTGGTGTTGACGACGGCGATGCGCGTCGCATGTAGTTACCACACGCTCGACTTACTCAGTTACCGCTGGGACTTCAAAGATGGAAGACCGTTGAAAATCCCACTCTGTAAACTCGTAGTGAATTAAGTATGTAACGAATATATTTTATATATTTTAGGAACATAATACATTAACCTAATTTACCACTTTAATGCGAATGTATGAATGGGATGAATGTTTGTAATTCAATCACACCAAACGGGGGAATGGATCTGCTGATTATAGTTTAAAATGAACACACCTAAAACGTAGTCTACTACATTTTTAATAATGTATTAAAGAGGATCAATAAATATACCAAGTAGTAACACTAACAGATATACAACTCACAGCTAGTTTGAAACGTTTAGTGCCATCGGTTCAGTTCTCGCTCAGTACAAATATAATATGCTTGAACGAACATGTTTATATACAATAACACACAACAATACAAGAACATATTTGCATTGGTCTTTCCGTACCTCTGAGAGCATGTTTAGCTGTTGGTTCCGATTGTCATACGACCATCTATTATGATAGTCGTGACCATCTTTGGTCGTGATCATCTAACTGCAATACTTTGGTATCGCCAGTGGATTTTGTAGATCAGATGTCAGTCAACTGTAAAAGTCTTCCCCCTCTTCCAGACTCAGTGGTGAAAGTTTCAGATGCGAGCAGGATTAACGCAAGCTAAATAAATAATATCCATACTTCAAACCGTTTTTGTAAGTTACTTGTAACCTTTGTAAGTTAGAACATGAAACATTTAGATTTTGAAACGACCTTAAGCAGTCTGCTCAAGGGCGGTTCAGGTATGAATGCCAAACTCTGTGAACTTCACGGAAACCATAAACTTAGAAATTACTCTTGTTGAAGAAATATGCCGGGACTAACTTTTAAGCTTGCCTGCCTACCATTCTACGTGTTCGCAAATTGTGTGGAATTTGGCAACATTGCGACCGGTGTAGATAGTTTAAGCCATTTAGTTTTGTGTTCCATTTTATGTTATAAAGTTAAATGTTGTATACTAACACTATGGTATGGTAAAGTATTAAACAATCACGATCTTTATAAGCTCGGCTGCAGAGCAGGGGGTTTAGTGTTAAGTAACCAAAATTAATGATGCGCCAAAAAAAATCCTTATAGTATTATAAATCAGAAATAATGTGAAGTTATGTGGAAAATATTAAAATAATATTTATTTACCTTTAGATAGAAGGGCTCGTGGCTAATTGGTAACCTTCTTAGCACTAACCACATTCAAGATATTGAGACCGCTCCATGCCTCAAAAAGAACTATAAGCCGTCAGAAGTCGACGGCTGTCGATAACTGGTCTATCTATAAAACTTAAATATTATAAATTGGTTGTGGGGTAGATGGCAGTCGCTTCACGGAAAATCTTTGAAGTTCTGCCGCTTCGCAGTTAGCCTGGAAAGCCGACTTAACTGTGTTGGTAAAAGCTCAGAATAATACAGATGATGAGAAAAAGGAAGGTATAAAATTGAAAAGAATAATATTTTATACTTATTTTCTACAAATTTACATGAGTTTACAAAATATTCACCGATATCAACATGACAAGTACGATGTGACCTATGGTAGTGATTCGGTGTATTTTATATCTTTGTTCGTTCCAGTCAATTTCAACATTCTGGTGTTTATCGTCCCTGTGGGGAATGTAAACGTGAAATCCCCGAACAGTCGGGTACCTAACGTGAATTGAAACATCGCTCAATATTCTGACACAATTGAAAAGTTGCGGTGGTAAAAAAATCTATGTAATATAACAATGAAGTTGAAATAATTGTTTGTTTGAACGCGCTCAACTTTGGAACTACCTGTGCGATTCAAAACATTTTTTTTATACCACTTAGTTGGCAGACAAGCACACGGCCCACCTGATGGAAAGTAGTTACCGTGGCCGATGGACGTCTGTAACACCAGAGGAGTCACAGTCGCGCTGCCAACCCTGTAAGTACAGAGTTTCTATGCCGTCAGTAGAAGACAAATCAGGACAAGTCTTTAGTCTTCCCACTGACGGCACAAATTCTCCAGTGAGCTCTGGCTACCCTACTCACCGCTGGGAACACAACACGAAGTTATTATAACCGCGGTATTCTGTAGGGCGGAGACATCTTGACTGACTAGTTTTCAATAAAAGATACAGGCTATTTAACATCAGGTTACAACTTCTCAAAACTGAGTACATACGTACATACATATAATCACGCCTTTATCCCTAAAGAGTTAGGAAGAGGTGAATTAACACCCACATTTCACCAATAATTGCTTTCGGTCCCACGTAATAGGGGGTGAGCCTATTGCCATTTTCCGGGCGCTATTGTTGACTCGAGTAATGCATCTGAGGCTGAGTCTGGGCTGTAAATATCTGTCTGATGTTAAACAGCCCCATCCCTTAGTCGCCTTGTACGACACCGCATAACCGCAAAACCGAGTAAGATGAAAAAAATTCAACAAACGCGGTTGAATGTAATAGATTAGTGAGGCGGGTGAATGTTTTTGAAATGATTGTATTATAAAAGTCAGCAATATATAAATCATTAAACTAAAATTTGGCATTAAAATGTGGACCAATCCACCAATAAATACTTAAGATACCATATAACTCACATAACCCGAAAATTTAAACAGCGTTACTGACACAATGGCAGAGTAGTTTTGTGGAACTTTATAGAACCTACCTTTGTACGAGTCTTAGTTCGTGAGAACTTCTTACAAACATTGGCCGCTAGCCAGACCGAAAAGTTACCTTACTTGGTCCACTGTGCACGTCTAAGCAGTTTTCAGCGAAATGATTCTGCTCCTTTAATGTGGAAAAAACTTGGTGGACAAAATGGCTTATAAAAGATGGAAATGTACAGATGTTGGGGTATTGCGAAGATTAAAAGGTGAATTGATAGATGTTATGATGTGGATGGAAAGAAGTGATAGATGTTACGGTATACTTGTAATATTTATGGTACTTTACCTACTATATCACTTTAAAATAATCGTAAAATAAGCGTTTTACGTCTTTGTTTAAAAATACAAATATGTACTTTAAAAATATATTTGAAATCCTGAATAAATTTTAAAACCCGCAAAAAATATCTGCGTAGATATTATTATTGTGTATTTGTATTATTTAAATGTATTATGTAAATGATATTATTATGTGAACACTTTGCAGTAAAAGTAATGCATGCAATTAGTAAAAATACCTTAAAGTCACAGAGAATTTTATATATTTCTGTTTCAAACAAATTATATTATAGTTTTTGAAGTTCTTCTTATCTATTTATTTACTTATTTATCAGTATACATTTTCTATAATAGTTTGCATTCGTGTAATATTCCAGTATGCATACCCATTACAGACGTACACAACATTCGCATGCATTAAAATAATAATGGGATGAATACATTTCGACAAAAAAGAGTGAATTCGTTTCATTAATAGCCGTTTGAATTTATCTTAATATTTTATTATACTGATATACCTATACACCTGTAGGTACATTGGAAACAAAAGCTATCACAAATAACTAATTTTTATTTAAACGCTTTTTATGACTACAAGTAGCTAATATGACCAGGTGTTAGGCGTTACTTAGTATCTCCTAAAGCTAACAAGAACACTTGACACACAAAATTTCCTTTGTGGATGAGAAGTAATGAAACGTGAAATTTCAGAGAGTTATCTTTCGAGAGGGTAAATTTTATGCATGGTGAACGAAATTTCCAATCTCTCAATATTAGAATATTACTTGACCGTCATATTCCGATAACGAGGCATTTTTCTGGTCTTTTATTACAGCTAAGAGTTACATTTACGTGACAGTAAAATTTTAATTGCATAATTTTGCACAGACTGAATTTTATTAAGTGCCGTTTTACTTTCTGTTTGTAATTTAGAACTCTTATTACTTGTAGTAATCCTCAATAATATTTTATTTGCGAAAATAATTCTGTATCTTTATTACTTTTCACGTGTATATTCATGGAATACCTGGCCAGTTGTATAGTTCCCGGCAGAGTAGAATTTTGACCACCCCATCTCTTCCCATGCGGTGTCATACAAAGCGACTAAGAGATAGGGCTGTTTTACATCAGACAGATACACACATCAACAAAGTCTAGAGAACAAGGACATTTCTAGTTTTTATTTAAAAACCCTTTCTTGTAATAGTGAGTGTTTTATATCAATAGAAGGGTATTTTTATACCGTTTTTAATTTTAATTTTAATAAAAACATTTTCATACCAATTTTTTTTTTTTTTTAAGAAAGAATTGAATTGTGCCAATATTGAGTATTACAACCTTCTATGATTAGGCACAAAAATAACGAGGTAGTAAGAAATACAGTAATTAACCGTACTTTAAACGTTTTTAATAATCTGTAGGACCTCCTAAAGCATTAGCAACAGCTCGATAACGGCGTGGCATACTTAGTATGAGATTGTCAATCATCGTCTGTGGAATATGGTTCCATACACTGCGAAGGTGTAAAAAAAGTTGTTCTTCAGTGTTCAGATTTTCCAAAGAATCACTGAAAGCTCTTCTCCCAAGCAAATCCCAGGCATGCTCTATGGGATTGAGGTCGGCAGACTGAGCAGGCCATTCCAACGTCGTCATATTGTGCTCGCTTAACGCATTGACCACTACCCTCGCGGTGTGTGACCGTGCATTATCTTGCATGAACATAAAATCTTGACCGAACTGCTGTCGATGAGGGATTACCATGGGGTGTATAACCTCCTGAATGTATTGGTTTGCATTCAAATTGCCCCGTATCCAAACGAGGTCGGTCCTTCCACCAAGGCGAATTCCAGCCCATACCATGATTGTTCCACCTTGGTAAGGATGAACTTCTTGCGGATTCTGGAGACGACTCCGACGTCCAGGAACTCGCCATATACGCACTCTTCTCGAATCAGGATGAAAACCGAAGCAAGATTCGTCGGAAAACAGAACCCGTGCCCATTGATGGTCGGTCCACTGTAAATGTGCGTTAGCCCACAATAAGCGACGACCTCGATTTCCACGTCGAAGAGCTGGAACCCTAAGCGGTCTGCGAGCATAAAGGTTGGCTTCGTGTAGTCTTGTTCTGACAGTTTGATCGCTAATAACCACTTGATGCTGAGACTGGAGGCCTGCGACCAATTGACGAGCAGTAATCGTGGGTTGCTGCCTTGCGGAATTTTGCAAGAAACGATCTTGTCGCGGGGTAGTAACCCTATTTCGTCCCCTGTGACGTTCGGCAACATCCCCTGTAGACCTGTAGCGTGCCCATAATCTGCAAATTACGCTTGGTTGGGTGTTGACAGCATCCGCTACGTCGCGTTGAGTTCGTCCAGCTTGCAGCATACCAACAGCCCTTAACATCTCTTCGCGACTTAAATGACGACGCGACATGATGACTACAGTCATAAAAATGCACAAACCATACGTAAAAGACGTATTATTGATAATAAACGTTATTTACAATTTAAAAAAAAAAAATTATTTTGCCTCAAAGAAACTGCACAATCAAACACTTTTAAAAGTTTTCCCTCCAAATTCGAAAATCATTACTTATTTAAATTTATTTTTAAATTTCGAACAACTCTGTAATCTACTTTATTCTATTTTTATTTATTTGCTGCCAGTTATTTGCAAAACAAGATTTACACGAAAAAAAATATTTGGGGTCATCTTGTTCCCTAGACTTTGTTGAGGTGTTTATATACAGCCCAGACAGCCTCAGATGCATGGCTTGAGTCAATAGTACCCGGAAGACGGCAATAGGCTCACACCCGTTTACGTGGGACCGAATTTAATAATTGGTGAAATGTGGGTGCTAATTCACCTCTGCCTAACCCCCCAGGGATAAAGGCATGATTATATGTATGTATGCATGTATGTATGTATGTATGTATGTATGTATGTATGTATGTATGTATGTATGTATGTATGTATGTATGTATGTATGTATGTATATTTAAGTTTGTATACCTAGTACGTCTACTTCATTTACGGGTTAACTGGATATTTCAAAGGATTACATCTAAAACCAAGCTTCAAATAAAAACGTTTTAATGCACTGATCATGCTCCCAAGCTTGCAAATTTAATATTAAAAATAGATTTATTATAACAGCCCATATAAATATTAGAGCTCCTTTAATATCTTGAAAGTCGTAACTCAAATTATGCCCATTCGCCTAAATCCATAACTTACTTTAGGCCTATAACCCAGAATTCTAGGTATTGGAAGCGTATTTTCATTCATACGAATACTTATAATCCAACTATAAATAAATATATAATGTATTCCCTTTTCTTTACCACTTAGGTGGAAGATAAGCCTACGGCCCACCTAATGGAAAGTGTTTACTACGCCCTTTAGATGTAAGTATACAACACCAGGGGCTCACACTTGCGCTGCAGCCCCTACTCTTGGGTTTATAACCTTTTTTTATACAACTTAGGTGGCAGACAAGCACACAGTCCACCTGATGGAAAGTGGTTACCATGACCTATGAACGTGTGTAACACCAGTGGAGTCACATCGTTGCTGCCGACCCTGTAAGAACAGAGATTTTGTGCCGTCAGTTTAGATGACAAAGCAGAACAAGCCTTTAGTCATCCCACTGACAGCACAAAAACTCTCCAGTGAGCTCTGGCTACCCTACTCACCGACGGGAACACAACACGAAGTTATTATAACCGCGATATTCTGTAGAGCGGAGGTACTTCCCCAGTCGGACTGCTCAATTGGGCGGAAATACCGCCGTGTCCTACCTCCTCAAACCTCCCACTGTAGAAGTAAATTTGAAGCGTTACGCATTCATGTCACCTTTCTTTACCTATCCTTGGGTCCTTATGCTAAATTATCTGTTACAGCTTCACACCAGTTTTTTACTCGAATATAAATTTCACTATATATACTTGTAGGAGGTAGGACATGTACTTGTAGGATGTAGGACATGACGGTATTTCCGTCCGATTGAGCATCCGACTGGGGAAGTCTTCTGCCCTACAGAATACCGCGCCCATTATTCGTGTTGTGTTCCCGGCGGTGAGTAGGGTAGCCAGAGCTCACTGGAGGGTTTTTGTGCTGTCAATAGAAAGACCAAAAACTTATCCTGCTTTGTCTTTTACATTGACGGCACAGAAACTCTAAATGCTTGCAGGGTTGGCAGCGTGAGCGTGACTCTCTTGGTTTTACACGCGTCCATAGGCCACGATGACTACTTTCCATCAGATGGGCCGTGTGCTTGTTTGCCACCTAAATGGTATAAAAAAACACAAAATGTCATAATGGAAGTAGTTTTATTGCAACAATGTATCAAATCACATAGAGTAAAAGTTTTAGGCCGTCTAATCTTTGTTTTGAGCTGTTTGACCTACAATGGCAACAGTACCATTAAAATTCATCCAGCTATTTTCACGTAATGAAGCACATCAAAGCCTATGCCATTCATTTTATTAAAGTAATATTTTATATCACAGGTTGTTTATCTCTGTTATTTTAATAGAAAGGTAAGCAACTGAGCTAGACTAGCAAGATTGAATTAAATTCCCATGAGCGAAAAGACGAAAGATTCTCTCAGGACTTTATTCCTTCAATGATATTAGGATTATATGATATAGATGATAATACAGATATCAAAGATTTCTTCCGAATTCCTACTCCACGGGTTTATGTTCATATTTTTTTGCATATCCAGATAAAATCACAAATTCAGTTGAACATCATGAATCACAAATACGTTCGGATATTTTATTTACTTTGTCTCAGTTCCGATTGATTCAAAATAAATTATGTGGATTGATTCATACCAATTTACATGAGACTTGTATTTTGATTTAAAAATTAATTTTCCACTTAGACAAATCGTATCAATTGATTTCATCCAAGGCTCGCCTATTGGGAATTATTTATGATAATCGAGTTTTGTGTTCAATTTCCTTTCCATTACGAACAATAATCCATGAATTATGGCTAATAGAAAGTCGACCTTCTCTTATTTGGAGTTAATAAACAATTTACTTCGCTTCTGCGCTCGATGTATCTTTGTGTCTTTATATTAACGATACAAGTTGTTCATTTGTGGACAATTTAAGAAACAACTTGCTATGTGAACTTGTTTTAATCATTACAGACGACAACGCACCAGCGCCAGCGATCCACAACCGAATTCTTTGTACCCTAAACTGTGAATGTCTAAATATTGTAATTTCTTGGTTGTTGGTGAGAAATAAATCATTTATTATTATTATTATTTACTTTATTTTAATATTCAACTTATTTAATTTATTATTATTATTATTAATTTCTCTGAAATAGAGAGAGAGAGTTCAGAGGTTTCACCTGCATTAACTGAATCTTACTCCTATCATAAATGAGAACTTTCGAGGAATGGACGTTTATCACAATCACGCTAGATTGACCGAATAGACCTGGATGAACTATATAAAGTTTACTAGCTGCCGTCAGCTCCACTCGCGTGGGATTCGATTCTCGTGCCCGTTACTCATGTAAACCTACTCCCAAGATTAAAAGTAGCATATTTTATAAATTAGTAGGGTGATCTAGAATAACACATTGGCTTTTTTAACTTTGGAATAATCTATCCCTATCGGTAGTGGGAACAGGACTGAAAATAGGACATGTTCTAGTAAAATATAAACCTACGTTAGCGATCGACAAAGTTTTCGTAGTATAACAAGTAGATCTTTAATAGAGCTATAAACCCTATGTTTGACTCCTCTAAATCATAGGAATGAAACGAGCTATAAAACTCGTGAACACAACTCGGACACGTGCACTAAGGGTACCGTACTGAAAAAGTTTAATGGGAAACTGTTGTTTAACTGTAATTTCCTCATTTTTATTATGTGTTGTTTTGACAGACTGTACTCGTATCTACATTAATATTATATAGAGATTTTACATACATACATAAATACAAATAATCACGCGTTTATCTGCGGAGGGTTAGGCAGAGGTGAACTAACGGCCTCATTTCACCAATCATTGAATTTGGTCACGTAATAGGGGGTGAGCCTATTGCCGTCTTCCGGGCACTATTGTTTAACTCAAACCATGTATCTGAGGCTGAGTATGAGCTGTATATAACTGTCTGATTTTAAACAGCCCTATCCCTTAGTCGTTCGAAATGGAGTGGTCCAAATTCTACTCTGCCGGGAACCACGCGTCTCAGAAACTTTGTGGAGAATTTTGTGTTTGAATATTTTTGTAAGACACATCAATATCACTTCACCACACGAAAAGTTCTGATGATGCTTAATGAGAATCTTTAGGAATTTGTGGTGACACAAATTCCTGAAGATTTACTATAGCATTCATTATAGCAACCCGTAATGTTACGTGGTCGGCCTAAGCTTGACAGCCTCAACAGATGTTTTTACACACCCTAAGGGAGTACCTTAGTTTCGAAAGCGTTTTTAAACAGAGAGAGGAAATCGTACAAGGTAGGACACGACGGTACTCCCGTCCCAATTGAGCAGTCCGGCTGGGTACCTCCACTATACAGAATACCAGGACTATAATAACCTCGTGTTGTGTTCCCGGCGGTGAGTAGGGTAGCCAGAGCTCACTGGAGAGTTTATGTGCTGTCAGAGGGAAGACTAAAGGCTTGTCCTGATTGTGTCTTCTGCACTGACGGCACAGAAACTCTCCGTTCCTAAAGGATCGGTAGCAGGGGTGTGACTCGTCTGGTGTTGCACACGTTCATAGGTTACAGTTACCATTTTCTGTCAGGTGGGCCGTGTGCTTGTCTGCCACCTAAGTTCTTTAAAAAAATACACAAATATTACTAAACTGATTTCAAAATTTCCTTCATCTATAGAAACCTACATTATAAGTGAGTAATGTAGGCCACTTTTTACCTCGAATTTCCCATGGGATCAAGACTTACTCGGATGAAACCACGGAGCGACTA
The DNA here is from genome assembly GCA_963662185.1 of Eilema griseolum. Lineage (NCBI taxonomy): Eukaryota > Metazoa > Arthropoda > Insecta > Lepidoptera > Erebidae > Eilema > Eilema griseolum. Next base: position 7,585,065 of record OY759245.1, on the reverse strand, counting down.
GCAATACGCCATGGTTAATATATTATATAGGTATACTTGATCAAAAGTACACGTACTTATACCTGTTATTGCCAATCCGTATCCTAAAGACCAATTTCATTACTGTAATCACCACGGTAGCGACTACAGTTATTCGTAGGATAAAACATAATAAATTTAAATACATATATACTCACGCCTGTAATTCCCAACAGGATAGACAGAGGTGTATTAACGCCTACGTTTCATCAACTATGATTTTAGTCCCACATAATAAGGGGCGAGCCTACTGCCGCCAAACGTAACCCTTGCAATATGCTGTGTGTTTACTGTCGAATGGCGAACGGCACTATCCCTTTGTCACCTTCTATGACACCCATGGGAAGAGATGGAGTGGGCCAATTGTACTCCACTAGGAACTAACACGACAATAAATCATCACTGATTTAACTATTAACTGACGGCACAGAAATTCTCTGTTCGAACAGGGTCGGCAGCACGAGTGCGACTCCCCTGGTGTTGCACACGTCCATAGCCCACGGTAACCACTTTCCATAAGATTGGCCATGTCCTTGTCTGCCACGTAAGTAGTAAAAGAAGAAGAAACTACTAAATTCCTATCATAGGGTCAGTAATAAGTTTCCACACAATCGACACTTATATATTTCTTTAACTTTTAACAATGTCCTGAGAGTTTACCTTATAGCCGTTATATCTTTAGTCGGCGTTTTCGTGCAACCCCGTGTCGGGTCCAGATGCCCTTAATTGCCTTCGATCGGTTTTAATTGGCTCGTTTATTTTTAGCTAACACCTAATAGATTTATAAAGAAGTCTTTTTTGTTGCAGAGCGGCGGGTTGCTTTACGAAATAATAACAGGCAATGTATTCGATATTGCCAGTTGATTGTGAAGGTCAGATGACAGTTGTTTCACGGAAAATGTCGAAGTTTAGCCTCATTATGAAAGAAGGTTAAGGTACCTTAGTTACATTGAATAAAAAAGGAAATATATTCTTTTAAATCCTGAACAACATTGCATAAAAGTTCACATATTTTTTCTTAAGCTCACTGACATAAATATTACATTTTACAGAAACATTTATTTAGTAGCGTACATACACGAGTGTTAACATTTATTTTCAAAAAGGTTTGTAGTTCCACACGTAAAAGGCTTTGTACATTTTTAAATGTTTGTTTTTCACACAGCTGGACCTAAACAAAAACAAACAGACATTAGTTAAAAAACATTTTATTCGTTTATATTCCTACACTAGTTAATTCTGAAGTATTGTGTAAGACTGATGCAGTGAACGCTTGGAAAATTGCATGTCCAAACACCGATCTCCCAAGGAACCTTTTCTCACAGCGTCATTGGGACGGGCCGCTCTGCAGCTTAGTTGGAAAAAAATTACTAAATACATGTTCCAATGCTGAAGAGCGTGCCCGTTTACTGGCGGTTGGAGTGTGGGAATCGGGTCTTCGGATCGGATCATCTCATCAGAGATTATGAATTTGTGCCGTTTGTTGTCGAGACTTTGGGGTCATGGGGTCCGAGCGCTCGCAACCTCTTCCGTAAGATTGCGAAGCGTATGGTCGACGCTTCCCGTGACCAGAAGGCTGGCCTCTTTTTAGGTCAGAGAATAAGCATTGCCATACAACGTGGCAATGTCTGGAAACGCTACCACAAGAGGCATGCGATGCGGAGGAATTCCACGACGCATTTTAATTGTTCTTAGCTATAAGTTGTATAATAGTTATTTTAGTTTTATTGTATTTAATATTTATAAATTATTTCTTGACATGATTGTAAAATTAATAAAAATATCCTATTAAATAATAAATATTCTTATAAGTTAAATCTTATTAAAGCTCTTCAATAAACAAGAGAGCTTGAATATCCGACTACATTTTGTGGTGCATTATGACTTAATATAACATTTTACTTCGCCACTAGTAACAGCAGTGCACAAACACCATTCATTATATTAAAATAAAATAAAAACAATAAAAAATAAACGATAAAAGACAAAAAAATAAAAACAGTAAATGAACATAGCAATTATTCGGTATATAGGTATGTATTTTTAATCTAACAGCAGCAACCAAAGCTGCGTGGTTCCCGGCAGAGTAGAATTTGGACCACCCCATCTCTTCCCAGGCGGTGTCGTACAAGGCGACTAAGGGATAGGGCTGTTTAACATCAGACAAATATATACAGCCCAGACTCAGCCTCAGATGCATGGCGTGAGTCAACAATAGTGCCCGGAAGACGGCAATAGGCTCACCCCCTATTACGTGGGATCGAATTCAGTGAAAGGTGAAATAGGGGTGTTAAATCACCTCTGCCTAACCCTCCGGGGATAAAGGCGTCATTATATGTATGTAACCAAAGCACAGCCAATGACAGGATTTAATTATACATAGTCTTCTATACAAGACACAAATTCGCTCCTGTGTGGAGTACTGCTCGCATCTCTGGGATGGTTCAGCAAAGTACTTACTAGATGCTCTCGACAGGTTGCAGCGACGTGCGGTCCGCATCATTGGGAATCCCGAGATCACGAACACCCTAGAACCTTTACAGCTGCGTAGAGATGTTGCGTCCATGGCTGTATTTTACCGTTTGTACCATGGGGAGTGTTCTGATGAGCTCTTCCAATTAGTCCCACCCTCCCCTTTCCTACACAGGACAACGCGTGCAGGTCTTAGATGTCATCCGCACACGGTGCAAAACATCCGATCAAGAACCAAGCGGTTCGGAGACTCTTTCCTCTGTCGCACCATTAAGGCCTGGAATTCATTACCAGCTCACGTGTTTCCTTCTTCCTACAGTCCCGGGTCCTTTAAGCGGGGCGTGAAAAAGCATATGATGAGGCCGTCAAGCTGAGTGTCACCATTGTCACACGGTATGTGTAAGTAATGGTGACCCTCTTTTCTGGGACTTTGCCTTCAGCTTACCATCAGGCAAGGCGAAGTCCAATTGACGTGTCCTATATAAGAAAAAAAAAAAAAAAAAAAAAGAACAATTTACATATTTATTTGATCTTTGGGAAGCCATCAACGAGAAAATAATCAGATATGATATGAAATTTAATATAAAAGTTTGTGAAGATGTTTGTATGTTGTTATTCAATCACGTTACATGGATAGATTATGGTCTGGAATAACACATACCAACTTTTTATTATTAGGAACCCGGAAATTAGTTCCTGTGGGCAGTGGGACTGGGGTGGAGTCGTGAGCCTCGACCAGTGTATTATTAAAAGATACCTACTCGCGATCTCCATCCACTACCGTAAATTTTCCCCGTAACCACAAGACACTATAAAGGTACATATATATACAAATTCCTGTTATTTCCGTACAATAGTGTATTGTTATGTTTATTGATACAAGAACTCCAATTTGCGGAGTCATGTTGCTTCCTGAGCATATTCTCCCTTATACATTACCGTTGCACCTGAATTCGTAACCGATATAATAGGACCTCGGTGATTGCGCCCCGAGCTTCCGCTGACCAAGGGGCGTGTTCGAAATTCAGCTTCTACTCGTATTATCTAACATCTTGCGTACGTTTCAATGCTTCAGGTAACGTTAGTCTTGTTTCGTAGAAATGGAAACTGCTATTGTTTAAATATATAATACTAAAATGGTGGAGGTGTGAATACGAGAGAGACATATAGGTGACAGACAAGCACACGGCCTACCTGATAGTAAGTGTTTACCTTGGCCTATGGACGTGTACAATGCCAGGAGCGTCACACTTGCGCCTGTAAGAACCTCCTAATGCCCTTCTTGAAGAATATTTTAGTGAAGAACACTTCGAATGACTGTTATAGGACTAAGAGGAGTATTAAAACAAAATATAATACAAAACATAAACTCATAAACTAACGCCTATATCCCCAAAGGGGTAGGCATAGGTGCTAACACCCACATTTTGCCAGTTTATCTTTAGGTCCCAATGTAATAGGTGGCGAGCCTATTGCCATTAACATAACTTTGAAAAGCATCGAAAAGTCATTGGTGTGTGCCATGGTAAAACCTGGTATCGAACCCGAAACCTCGTCTCAGCAGTCCATTATCCATACCACAAGGTTATAATACAAATATTAATTTCAGACATTGTTAGTTTTTATATACCCCTGTATGTGGTAACTCTGGCCTATGGACGTGTACCCACCAAGATAGTCACACTCGCACTGCCGACCAAAGCACAAAGTTTCTGTGCCATCAGTGTAGAAGAGAAAGCAGGACAAACCTTTGGCTTTGACTGCTCAAATGGACGAAAATACCGTCCCGACCTACCTCCATATAAATAAACCTCATTCTATATTATATTAGTAATTAAACTTTATACATAGACACAGCATGTAATTAGCAAATCTTTACACTGAATACAAATGACAATTTTTCCCCTATACAGATATCGAACCAGCGACCTCTGACTTAGCAGTCAATCGCTTCAACGCCTCGCCATAGAGGTGATTTCTCATCTCGTCTATCACAAGTAGTCATTGGTTTAATCTCAAATGGCCTTTTTACGTTCAGTAATAATGTGTCAGTGACTGTCGGAGTATATCTTTACAACCGAAATGAATAAATTATTTTAATCTTGAATCTACTGTGAGAAATTAGATGCCGCGCTTCCTTTCGAGAACTGCTCTCTGTTCCGGCATCATCCTTTATGTATCAAAGGAGGAGAAATCTCTACGAAATTATATTTCTACTACATTGTACTCTTTTTTTTTTTTTTTTACGTGCGCAAAATCCCCACGGATACCTCCCCACCGGAGCCGGTGGAGGAGGTTATGTCGGACTCGAACCGACTAAAACGCACGCCGCCTGTGGGTCGCTTTGCTTGCCGAAGGTGAGGTTGACAGGCATATCCCTCGCACCCCGGCCGACCCAGGGCCATCTCTCACGATCTGGCCCTCTTCTCGGGTGTGGGGACTACAGAGTCCCCAACTCGTCCTCGGAAACGGGGAGGCGCGCCACGCGCGCCACCACCGCTGCCTGCTTCTGCCAGGGTGACAGGCGGCTCCACCTGTCACCCCCAGGCCGGCGCTCATGGGGGGCGGAGGTCGTTCATCGACCTCCGACGCCCGAGTTGCCTTCGTACGCGGGCAGCTTGTCTTGCGATCCTTCGTCGCTCCCGCTGCCGCTCCCGCCCCGCCTCCTCCTTCACGAGCATTACTTGCTCGCAGAAGGAGGCGCCGGCCGCCCACGCATCCGCGCAGCGAACCATCGCCGCGAGCAAGGTGGAGAGCGTGAGAACCCTCACTCCCAGGGCCGCCACAAGCTCCCGCCTCGGCGTCTCCCACGCCGGACACTCGGTGAGCGTGTGCGGACCTGCGTCCTCGCTCGCGTCGCAGTGATGGCACTCGGACGTTGGCTCTTTCTGCATCCGACGCAGATACTTTCCGAAGCATCCGTGCTCGGTGATCATCTGCGTCAGACGGTACGAGAGGCTGCCGTGTGACCTCTCTAGCCACTCCCCCATGATGGGTCTTACCGCCGCTACTACGGCGTGCCCTGCGCTTGGTCGCCCAAGTCGTATCTCCCATTCCGCCACCATTTCCATGTGGAGCCGGGATCTCACGGCCTGAATTTCTTCGGGCTCAGGATCGTGACCCCGCTCCCGCGCCGCCTTTCGGAACCGGTATAGCGCCGAAAGGCATCTCGCTTCCAGGATCCATGGTGGCGATCCGGCGAGGAGACTCGCCGCGTTGAATGATATCGTGCGGTACCCCCTTATGATGCGGCACGCCAACTTCCGCTGCGGACGCTGCAGCAGGAGCATGTGCCGATCACTCAGGGTGTCCGCCCACACGGGACACCCGTACAGGGCCATGGACCGCACGACACCCGCGTAGAGTCTCCTGCAGGAGTCCTCCGGGCCCCTCAGGTTGGGCAGTAGCCGCGCCAGAGCGTTGGCTGTGCCCACCAATTTGGGGCCCAGACTTCGGAAGTGCTTCCCGTAGTCCCACCGGCCTCCCACTGTGAGACTGGAACCAGGTGGTGGCGTGCGCCGAGGTCCATGAAAGAACATGGCCTCGGATTTATGCAAAGCCACCTCAAAGCCCAGCCGCCGGATCCGTTCCACGACTTGAGCAACCGCGGTCGTGGCCCTCAGGATCGCTTCGCGGTATGTAGCCCCGCTCGCCGTCACTAGCGTGTCGTCCGCATAGCACGTGACGGCGGCGCCGTCCGCAAGCTCACCGCGAAGCACCCAGTCGTATCCAATGTTCCACAGTAGCGGCCCAAGAACCGATCCCTGTGGAACACCGCACGACATCTCACGCCGACCGACGCCGGTCGCACTTGGGTAGATGACGGCTCTCTCCGTCAGGTACGCCCCGACTATGCGGCGGAGGTAGAGAGGCACACCGTGGTACACGAGTGCCTCCCTGATGCAACTCCAGGGCAAGGTGTTGAACGCGTTGGAGATATCCAAGGACACCGCCAACGTCACCTCACCCCGGGCAACTGCCTCCTCCGCCAAAGTCCTCACGCGCATGATGGCATCCACGGTGGACCGCCACCGGCGGAAGCCATATTGGGCATCCGCCAGGTCCGGCCCCCTACCAGAGAGGTGCTCGACGAGGCGCTTCCCAATAACTCTTTCAAAGAGCTTGCCCACCTCGTCGAGCAACACAATGGGCCGGTAGCCGGACGGTTCGTCCGCCGGGCGACCCTCCTTTCGGATGAGGACCAGTTTCCCCGTCTTCCACATCTTCGGAAACTGGCCCCGCTCCAAGCATGCGCTGAGGAACCCTCTCAGTCGGGGTTCGAGACCGTCTTCTCCCAGAGCTAGGACCCACGCGCGGCCTGGAATGCCGTCGGGTCCCGGGGCGGTGCTCTTCTTGGCTCTAAGCCTTCGCACCGCCAGCTCCAGTTCTACCCAAGTGACCTCGGGGACTTCGTCGTCAACTACCACACTGGGCGCCACAGGCGACCGAGGTGGCGGAGTCATCTGCGGCGGAACGTGTTCCGCTCGCGCCGGGAACAGGGACTCGACCACTCCACCGAGCAGAGCTGGCTGGAGAACCCGGGTCAACGGCGGGGCCCGGGGGCGCAGCTTTCCTCTTACCATAAGGTAAGGCCGCCCCCATGGGTCCCGCTCCAGCGTCTCCATGAGCTCCTTATAAGCCGCGGCCTTCGCCCGCTTAATCTCCGCTCGGAGGGCATCTGTGGCCTCCCTGTATCCCACATGAAGCTCCGTCACTCGGGGCTCCGTATCTGCGGTTCGGCTACGCCTCCTACGGAGTCTGGTCCACCGGCGGTGCGCGATCACGCAGGCTTGCCGTAGCCTCGCGATCTCCGCAGACCACCAGTAGACCCGACGCCTCGGACTATAGGGTGGTGCCCTAGGCATACCCGCATCGCAGACACGAGTCATGGCCTCCCGGAACCACACCGCCTCATCGTCGAACTACATTGTACTCTATAGTTCACTGTTATTAACTCGCAAAAATGCAATAAGAACATGCATCATTAGATGTTTTTGTTTCATATGCTTCGTAATGCTTGTACAACAATGGCGTATCCGAAATCATTATTATAATTTATGAAACGTATAATAATATCATACCTAATACACCTACAGACATACATACATTCTCAAATGTCTACGTTCTCGTCAGGTAGTAATAGCAATTTCAATTTATCTTACACAGAGCACAATACCTTGACATCGGAAGCACCAATTCTAAATGCAGACTAACTCTGTTATCAAGGAACTGTGACTATACAGCTCCACTGCCTCGATTCTCTCCAATTGATTATAATTACATTCCATATTTAAATAATTCAATCGATATTAAACGTACATAATACTTCAACAAGTTTTCAGATCAATCAACTAATTTTCGTTGTACAGAAAATGCGGTTCATGTTTTAAAATTGATGGATTACAGTTCTGTGTGGTGCGGCGTGGCTTCGCATGGCCGACCAAATGAATAAATCTTCGGACATGGAATCGGCAGTCGGTGACAAGTCGCCGAATGTGTTTGGCATCGAATGTTAGATGACCCTGTCCATCGAACTGTGGTTATAAGGCTGATTGGACCCGCGTATTGCTAATGTCAGTCGCGTATATATTAATTGACTTATTAAAGCTGGAGAGTTTGTGTTGTTTTATTTACTTTCTTAGTTTCGGATGAAAGTTAAACTGGTATGTGTAAGCTACCTAAGGTTTGAAAAACATATTCATCGGAAACTATACCTGCTGAGGAACATAATTTAAACTTGTTGTTAGAAAGTTATCCGAATTCTAATTAGTCCTCATTTATGCGTAAGACAAGCGACCATATAACATCACACTACGCTTCTTAGGAGTCGAGCAATCAGAAAATAGTTCAAAAAAACATGTGTGAGGGGGGCTGCTGCCTGAATGAAGGCTTTGATAAGTAAAAAGGTGGAACACAGCTGATATCTAACAATATAGAATAGTATGAATTTGTAGAGAAAATTAGGAATGCATTAACATCAATTTATTTATCAGGGTACCATGAGTGTGTACGACAGCGGTGCGCAATGCGCGCCTCCCCATACCCAGGGATGAGATGGGGACTGCATGGTCCCCACATCTGAAGAGGGTCGTCTCATAAGAGACGGTCCTGGCCGGCTGGGGTGCGAGGGATATGTCTCAGATAAAATCACCTCCGGTAACCTGTGACCCACACAGTTGGCGTGCGTTTTAGTCGGTTCAAGTTCGACATAACCTCCCCCACCGGCCCCCGTGGTGGGGGTATCCGTGGGTATATTGCGCATTAAAAAAAATACAAAAATGAGTGAGTGAGTGAGTCATGAGTGTGTTGTGGTAATCCAATAGGAATTATGGTGAGAAATTTAAATTCAGTCAAAGTAGGTCAAACTACTATTTTATTATGAGTGGATTAAAAAATTGTTTGGACTAATAATACTGAAAGCATTAAATGTAAATTACTGTAATTCCAGGTATATGTGTTAATGAATGAGGGGATTTGGCAGAACTCGTGCGGTTTGCACATTTTGTTTGTACTGATATAACGTTAATAACAGACTTTTTGTGTTAATAAAATAACTGTAAATTATTAGTAATAAAAAAGAATAGTAGGATTTGTAGGCAAGCCGGGGTCGAACTCAAAGGACAAATATTGATCAAATTTATGGTGTATTGAAAAATTTGCATATTATAAGAACCTGAAATTGGTGGGCTTGCACTATGGCCTTAGATACTAATAAAAAAATACACAGGGTATAACAGTTGTTTAGTCAAAATTTTGTTTGTAAATTTTTACAATACGGCAGTATATACACTTTTTTTATGTGCTCAAAATCCCCACGGATAGAAATCCACCGGAGACAGTGTAAGAGATTATGTTGGACTCGAACTGACCAAAACGCACACCACCTGTGGCTCACTTTTTGTTGCCGAAGGTGAGGTTTGACAGGCATATCCCTCGCACCCCGGCCGACCCAGGACCATCACTCACTATCTGGCCCTCTCCTCGAGTGTGGGGACCACAGAGACCCCAACTCGTCCCTGGAAACGGGGAGGCGCGCCGCCGCCGCGGCCTGCTTCTGCCAGGGTGACAGGCGGCTCCACCAGTAACCCCCAGACCTGCGCTCATGGGGGGCGGAGGTCGTTCATCGACCTCCGACGCTCAAATTGCCTTCGTACGCGGGCAGCTTGGCTTGCGATCCTTCGTCGCTGCTGTATATACACTGTGTAATTTAAAGATTTAATGCCAGCATTGCAAGCTGAAGTATGTATTGTAATAACTGAGGACAGAAACAAATGAGACATAACATAACATAAACTCACGCCTATATCCCCGAAGGGGTAGGCAGAGATGCTAGCACCCACATTTCACCAGTTTATGTTTAGGTCCCAATGTAATAGGTGGCGAGCCTATTGCCATTAACCGGGCACTTATAAACCTGCGATAAATACACACATAACTTCCAAAAGCATCGAAACGTCATTTGTTTGTGCCATGGTAAAACCTTGGATCGAACCCGAGACCTCGTCTCAGCAGTCCATAATCCATAGTACTAGGCTACCGCGGTACATGAGAGGCATTGTTTATGTACGATCGTACAGTGTAAGATTACAAAATGGATGTCTAAAATAACCCATACTTTTTATCCCTACTAGATTCCCATAGGTGAACGCGAATAGAATTCCTAGCGAACGGTGCCATGGGCAACAGCTAGTTGCTTCTTAAATAAAGGAAGTGAATGTTACCAGTAACATTGCTTCGCAGTGAGATTAATCGAAGAGTAATTAGTGAAATGTAGCGGAGAAGCTCAAGTTTAAAAGTCAACAGTTGCAAAGTCTTTGTTGCTTACAGTTTGCATTTGTGTTTTTGTGAAATAACTTTTACTTTGTTGAATGTTTACTGCCGTGAAAGTAAAAGTTAAGAGACGAGAGACTAATTCAATAAATTATTACCATTTATTTGCTGTTACGCTTTGATTGTGATTTATCATTGAAGTTTAATGAACTCGAATGAATAGGAAAATTTGTCTTTTATTAATTAATACAAATACGAAGTATACAAAATAAAAGGTCTACAAATCTTTGAAATAATGTTTTCACAGAATTGTACACCTATACAATTCTTTGAATTGTACGTGATTTATAAATATTCTGAAAAAGGCTTGCTCAGGGCTTTATTCATTGTACGTTTGTAAAAAAATAAATTTAAAACTAAAACCCGACTACTAAAAAATCGCCCTTTTAAAAGTAGTTGAGGAGCTATGAACCTACAGATGAACATACATACATAGCCTGTCAAAATCATAACCCTCCTTTGGCTACGCCGTAGTGGGTAAAAACTAAACCGCTTCAGCAAGCTATTCACACTATATTACCGCTTCAGTTCCATCGAAATTAAAGTTAACAGTCCAAAATCTAATAATATAGATCTCATACAAATTTATTTATGTACTGTACTCTTATCCGAGTATTGTACTGATCGTGACAATTGGGCACCTATGCCCGGGTTAAAAGTTACTTAAGAACTGATTAAAATCAGGAGAAGAGCAACGACTCAGAAAAACCGTAATGTATTTTTTACCCAACTACGGCAAAGCAAAGGAGGGTTATGATTTCTGCCAATTTACTTAATATCCATTCATGCGATTTTTTGTAATAAATCGATGTCAAAAATTATTTATTCTATAAAAAACATTAAAACGGACCTTACTAAACGTCAAAAATTTAAATCTCAGCGGGATGAACTAACAAACCACCATCCATTTGTATTTATAATAGTAATAAATCTAGTAAGATTTAATCAGATAACTTCCCAATCAGAGACCCATAAATGAGTAAGTTTAATTACATTTGGCCAGCTCTTAATAATCTTCAAAATCGTAATTATCATACATCGCCTATTTTCGTTTGTTAACAAATACGTTACAAAACATATTCAGAATTGGTTAAACGGTGGTCACCAAGAGATCAAACTAAAAGCAATATTCTCTAGAGGTTAGACGATCTTCGGTATACAGTGAACGTGACCTTATTAGGAAAGTTATAGGTTGGAACATATTCTATTATTGTTTATCATCATCACATGATTCAATGGCCTCAAAGTATGAGCTCTAGAGTCTTTTGCGCTATATCTGGATTTTACTTATCTTAGTTTACGCGAAAACGACTGCTGTCTGATCCCCAACTCTAAGAGGAAAGCCTGCACCAGAGCCCCGTTCTTTAGTCAGTAGGTACATCGGCTAGCAGATAAGATGGGCTTGGGCCCTGGAGATCTAGTTCGCACCTTGATTCACCACACTGTCTGTTATTGAGACATTCGTGCATAATTCTTTATTCTTCTACTTTATATATCTAATCATTGATAACATCATGCACTCAATAACTCCAATGAGGGCGATATTGTCAGTCTGTGACTAAGACCTCATTAATATTTTTAAAATAACATTTAAAATAAACTATTTAACTAAGCGGGGCGTGAAAAAGCATCTGATGAGGCCGCCAAGCTGAGTGCCACCATTGTAACACTTAGTGTCTGTAATGACCCTCTTTCCTGAGACATTGCCTTTAGCTTACCATCAGGCGAGGTGAAGTCAAGTTGGCGTGTCCTATATTATAAAAAAAACTTTTTTCTTTTATATATATATACATGAAATCGAACTCGCTCACTTTGTACAAAGTCAACACTCTACCACTACGCTACAGAGGTCGTATATATTTATGTATTTAAAAACCGAATGAGACCATTTAAATGTGTATGAACTTTTTAATTGGATTGGCAATTAAAATTTATCTCAGAAAATAAAAGCAACTATGGAAACAGCTCTACTGGACAATATTTGATATAATTTATATATTCGTGGTTTCCGGCAGAGTAGAATTTGGTTCACCCCCATCTCTCCCCATGCGGTGTCATACAAGGCGAATAAGGGATAGGGCTGTTTAACATCAGACAGATATGTACAATCCACACTCAGCCTCAGATGCATGGCTCGAGTTAACAATAATGCCCGGAATACGGCAATAGGCTCACACCCTATTACGTAGGACTGAATACAATTACTGGTGAAATGTGGGTGTCAATTCACCTCTACCTAACCCTCCAGGGATAATGGCGTGATTATATGTATGTATGTATATTTTTATACCTTTTACAGTATAATATTTCATACAAGTTGCAGTCTTTTCATATTTCTAACAATAGGGTACGTCCACATCGCTTGACAGTTGAGACTCTAAATTTTATTTTTCGGTTCTCTAGCAAGCGTTCGAAAACTTTGAACAATGAATAACATAGTATGAACGTTAAAATCGTGGCTATCCATCAAGTGTATTGTCTAGAAACTCCTCAAGACTGATTGCATTTGGCTAAAGTTCCAAATTTTCGTTTGAAACTACGAGAAGTTCATATTGTTCCCGTGAGACGTAGGATTTTAAGATTTACGAGCTCGGATCAAAAGTTAAACAGGTTCCGGTTGAAATACAGCTATTTAAAAAAAATAGCTTTGTGTAGAATGTTGTAGAATCTTTATTTATTTATATTTATATTTATTTCGTTTTCAGTAGTACGTAGGTACTTCGTTCATAATTAATAGACGAAGAGTCGCATTGTAAAATCTATAAAGAAAACTAACTGTTGATACCGCCCGCGTGGATATCGGTGATCGCGACCAAACATAGTCTATGTCCTTTTCCAAGGTCTAATTTACTTCTGTACAAAATTTCATCAAAATCAGTTAAGTAATTTAGGCGTGAAAGTGTGACAAACAAACAGTTACTTTCGTATTTATATTTTTAGTATAAATTAGTACTAAAATCTATATTTGTAACACAATTCACGTCACCTTCATTCGTAAATATCATTTTTTTTTAATTTAACAAATTACACAATGCGGACATAAATAACAGTTTAGTAATAATAATAAACCACTAAGGTTTGTGCCAATACTACAAGTTATACTTAAAACAACGGATTGATTATTGTTTTACTTAAATAATATAAGTTGACAAGGTAGGTTATACAAAATACAACAACAATAACTTCACAGATTCTGCAGTAAGTGGGATTTGAGTTTAAACTTAATATTAGTTGGTGATATTATATTCCTTAAATCGGAGGGTTGTTGGTCCCATTGATCCTCTGTCTTCTCAGCTATCCATTTCATACCAGCTAACCTTTTAAAATTTAGACCAAAAATTTTACTTTACAGTGAATAAACTGTTCCAGGGCCTACAGCTTTCCTTATTAAGATATTCAACCTTCGTTACTGTCTGTAAAGAAGCTTAATCAGCAACTGAGTAATTAGTCTCCAACTTTTAAACTTTTACTGACGTGACTTACTAATGTTCTTGTTACCTCACCTAGCTTTCAAGGCTAGGAGCGGTTTCACGTGGGTTGCGACAAAGTTAGGCAACAGAATCGTGATATCTTGACTGCGTATACCTCAAGCTTAATGGGTGTTATTTACTTATGTACTCTAACTAGCACATAAACGTATAGAAATACTAGTAATTGCCCGTTGTACCATCAGTGTAATATTTTGTTTCCGCGGCCCACAGGACCAAGGGATCTATATCCGGGATATAAAATAGGATATAGTGAACTTGAGTACATAATCGCAACTGGGTTGTATAGTCGCTTTACGGGAAATATCTGCCATATCCGGAGTTGGACTGGAAAAGCGGACCCCAGACTCCGAGGTGTAAACCTCAGATGCGACCGGGATAAACGTTAGGAAGAAAAAAAAAGGTATTCATAAAATAAAATGCACATTGCGTATATGCCGTGTGGATCCCGGCAGAGTAGAATTTGAACCACCTTATCTCTTCCCATGCGGTGTCGTACAAGGTGACTAAGGGATAGGGCTGTTTAACATCAGACAGATATGTACGGCCCAGTCTCAGCGTCAGATGCATGGCTTAAGACAACAATAGTGCCCAAAAGACGGCAATAGACTCACCCCCTATTTCGTAGGACCGAATTTAATGATTGGTGAAATGTGATTATATGTATGTGTATATATGTATTACGTATATCGCTGTTACTAAATATACGTAAGTACGCCGACTTGGAACCGCTGTACCAGTTCGTGCCAATAGCGGTAGAGACTCTGGGGAGTTGGGGCAAGGAAGCTAAAAGCCTTATTAAAGAAATCGGACAGAGGCTCATCGAGGCGCCCGGTGACACTCGTTCCGGGTCGTTCCTGGTCCAAAGGCTGTCCATTGCCATCCAACGTGGCAACGCGGCAAGTGTTATGCACACTTTTGCACCGGGAGCGATCAGGGGCGGGTTATTTGATTAGTACATGGACTAAGCATTGCTTGTTGTACCGTTTTGACATATTGTATTAATTTGACGAATATTCAAATTTAAAAAAAAAATGTTTCTTCTATTTTTAATTTCCATTTACAAAAAGCTTCAGACAGGCACTGAAATCTTTAGAGAAAATAGTTTCATATATCTATTTTAAAAGGTTTGTAAATAGTTTTCTATTTTGAGTTCAACATGGTTGCTCTGAAGAATAATTTAAAAATGAAAGTCTAGATATTCAAGTTATTACAGAGACGAGACCTGCATTAGTATGAAGTAAATAATATTTATTCAGAACTTATTTTACTTATTCGCTGTTATACCTGAAAGCTATCTATTAAAATCCAAGTTGTTACCTTGAAAACTGAAATCTAACTGAACGGGTTATTGAACTCGTCGTTGAAATTACTATTCAGTTTGCGTTTTCAAATTTATCGTAATGACTACCCCATAAATACATTTTCTATAAATGAATTCTGCTGTAATAGACATATTGTGGAGAATACAAAGTAGTATTTTAGGTAGGTGGCTCACTTTCTGTATACTGCCGTGTTTATAACCTGCAAGATACACGTATTGTTTGTCTCAGCAAAGACCTTTTGTTCGCCGTGTCGGAATGCCTGCACAGTATTCCGTTGACACGGCAGGAAGACGACATGAATTCTATTAAAATAGGTTTCGTATCCATGTAGAGTCTTGAAGGTTATACTTAAAAGACGTAACCTTGACAAAGAAGCTTACAACCGAGAAAGAAGTCATAATAACATAACATAACATAAACTCACGCCTATACCCCCGAGAGGTGCTAGCACCCACATTTCGCCAGTTTATGCTCCCAATGTAATAGGTGGCGAGCCTATTGCCATTAACCGGGCACTTATAAACCTGCTATAAATACACACATAACTTCGAAAAGCATCGAAAAGTCATTGGTGTGCGCCATGATAAACCCTGGGATCGAACCCGAGACCTCGTCTTAGCAGTCCATTGCCCATACCACTAGGCTATCGTCGTATAGTCATAGTAAGTGGTTATAAGAACCTATGGACACCGGCACAGGCACTTGAAACTCACACGACATGTTGTTATGCAAATTCAAGAGGAAGTAGGAAAAAACGCGGTTTTGGAGATGTAGAATTTCATCTCGAAATGAGGACCGCCGTGCGTAGCGGTAGAGCATTCGACTGCTATGCAGGGGGTGCGGGTTCGATTCCCGCTCAGTGCAAATATTTGTATGCATGAAAATGTATATTTGCATTGGTCTGGGTGTTTCTATGTATAATATGTTTATGTTTACAAAAAAAAAAATTATCTATGTATGTTTATCCGCATTCTAGATCCCATAACACAAGCTACTTAAGCTATGCTTACCATGGGTCTAGATAGCATTGTGTAGAATGTCGTGGAATATTTATATTTTTTTTTTATAAAGAAATCTTCTCTTTCATACAGAAAAATATCATCAAAATCCCTTGTGAATAGCTCACCCGCCCATCTTATTATTGAATAACTTTAAACACGTTGGAAAAAAAATTGCCAGAAGTAGCAACATCTCATAACATATAACATGAACTTACGCCTATTATTTTTTTTTATACCACTTAGGTGACAGACAAGCGCACGACCCACCTGATGGAAAGTGGTTACCGTGGCCTATGGACGTGTGTAACACCAGAGAAGCCACACTCGTGCTGCCGACCCTGTAAGCACAAAGTTTCTGTGCTGTCAGTGTAGAGGACAAAGCAGGACAAACCTTTAGTAATCCCACTGACAGCACAAATTCTCCAGTGAGCTCTGGCTACCCTATTCACCGCCGGTTTAGATCCCATTGAATAGGTGGCGAGGCTATTGCCACTAACCAGGCACTTATAAACATTTCAATCAATAACAACATCTCAAAAAACAAAATAAGTTGTATAATCTAGGTTCTTTTAATCTAGAATCTTCGACATTTGATTAGTCATACTGTGTGTATGTAGTTGTAGGTATAGGATTGAGAAGGCCAAGTGCGTTGTGGTTGCAATATGTTTTTCAATGGTTTTCATAATAACTGAATAACTTCAGAAGCATTCACCTCGAAACACCGAATCCGTTTCCTTTTTTTTTAATAATATTTGTATCAATCTTGTAAAGTAAAAACAGTTGAGATAAAACAAAAAATACAGGACGTCATAGTTTTATTCTGTAATTATAAATAGTTTATTGCCCTGCTCATTGGTATATCTTCTAGTTGCTTTAGAGAGTATCTTTTCCAATACTTTTAAAACACGTTACACATGAGGAGATAGAAAAACTTGTAAATTTCCCTAACTTAGTTCGTTTCTTTTACCTTTAGTTTATCCTGCCTTTGAACTGTACAAAGTTCTTTTCTCGGGTTTTTATTTCTTATTTACTTATTTATCAACAACTGTAGCAAGTACCTACTTCTTAGTATCTACTGAAAATAAACACATTAAACATGTTCACGTTTTTTGTCTGTTTTATATATCTCTAAGGTGGCATCCATCAATCTACTTTATTCTCGTTCAATATCGGTACATTGTATGTTGTAAATATATTTGTGAACCTTCGATTTTCTCTTCTCCTTTCACTAACATTAATACAAACTGTAATTTTGAAACGAAATCTCTCTTATTAGAGTTAAGCTCGCCCTTGTACATAATTTATATTACCTGTACTCTGTGAATACATTATTTATAACCTGTCTTTTCTGTGTGCAATAAAGAGTTAGAAGTTAAAGAAGCGGTGTGTATTTTATTTCAAGTATTTGAGTGCCACAAATACTTGTGTCTACCACCATTAATTATTTTCAAACATTCTAAATGCTAACGGGAGAGCGACTTTCAGTTTACACCGATAAAACAACCAGTGTTTTCAGTTTTGGGAAAAGAAATTTGTTAGGACAGGTTAAATGGTTACCCTTTTTATTTTCACGTTAAGTTAACTCCTTTGGAATTTACCAGCTGTAAATGATTTTGTTTACGGGCGCTT
The DNA here is from genome assembly GCA_963662185.1 of Eilema griseolum. NCBI lineage: Eukaryota > Metazoa > Arthropoda > Insecta > Lepidoptera > Erebidae > Eilema > Eilema griseolum. The sequence goes on along the minus strand of OY759245.1, from coordinate 7,567,302 downwards.
TCTTGTTGCTCAGTTCCATATTTAAATTCAAAAAATTTTGGATCGGGGTTTTTTTTTAAAGTGTCACCACTTTTGAGATGATATTCAACACAAGCGAATTTATTTTTTGGTAGTCTCCAGGTATATTACTATTAAACTGTAATTACATTATTAATATTAAAGTTAAAGTTAGTATTAAAGTTTTATAATACAATTTTCATTGTGGCAAAACTAAAATCTATGAAACTGTGGAAATCGTTTTTTTTATAAAGGATCTCCTGATGGTAAGCTGAAAGCAAAGTCTCAGAAAAAAGGTTTGCCATTACCTACATGTGTTACTCAACTTTAGTTTTCTGCTTTTTCTGCTTCCAAAAAGAGAATGGTGGCGCGATTCTCATGCCACCTGAGCTAGTGGACTGTATTTTGCGGGGATGAAGTATTGCGTAATATCTATTCAAATTAAAATACTTTCGTATGAATTTGAATGAAATGCGAGCGAGGTATAACCACGTATCTACCCACGTAGGTATTAGGTAAATACGATGCGAGCTAGCGGCGAACGGAAAACTTAATTGAAACAAATAAAAACAAAAGCCAAATGCGTTAGGTATTACACGGTGCCTATGCACTAGGGTGTCAGGATACCTAAGATCTAAACCTAAATGCCTAGATGCGGGGTTTTCTACTAAAATAACTAGGTATTTAGGTGCGGTGCGTTTATTCCCTGTGGAATAAATAACAAAAGCGAGCTACGACTAAGGATCGATACGATAAGAGAAATGCGAGCGAGGTATAACCACGTACCTAACCTATGTAGGTATCAGGTAAACACGATGCGAGCCAGCGGCGAACGGACAACCCAGAAATTGAAATAGCCAAATGCGTTAGGTATTACGCTGTGCCTATGCACTAGGGTGTCTAGTATACCTAAGATCTAAACCTAAATGCCTAGATGCGGGGTTTTCTACTAAAATAACTAGGTATTTAGGTGCGGTGCGTTTATTCCCAATAGAATAATAACATAACAAAATGCGAAACTACGACTAAGTATCCGGCTCGACCAGGACCAAAAAGCAGAAATAGTTAGTTTAGTAGCAGAAATACTTAATTATTCATATCTTTGGTATTAAAAATATTTGACATCCTGTACAGATTTTATTGCACAAATCATCAATAAAATAGAATAGAATAAATGTTACCAGGCACAAATCTAGAGCATTGCTAGGAAAGAAGAAAAGATATGCCAAAAATATATAATATATAGTGACTATTTTCATCTACATTATTTAAGTAATATATATTTAAAAATTACTAATATTCCCTAACCCCTTCAACTAACGTAAATTGCCTAAACAAATCAAGAAATAATTTATAAATATTAAATACAATAAAAATAAAATAACTATTATACAATATATAGTTGTGTACCAAATATATATATTCTGTTGATGCTAACGCGATTAATCATCAAAGCAATCTGTGCTTGACAACTCTCACAAACACTAGCCTCGTGCGTAAATCAATCCTAGAACTGAGTTTTACTATTGGCATAGTAATTGAAAAAAGGAGAAGGATGAGGAAGGAGGATAGTCTCTGTGGCGTAGTGGTAGTGGTCAATGCTCCGCTAAGGTAAACCTTTGTGGTTCAGAATCACGTAAATCCGGATTGACAGATTTCTAGCTTCAATATCACAAGGTAGAAATTTGTCCATAACGTTAGGAATGCCATGTTATAATTATTTTTGTACTGTATTTTTTTTATACAACTTAGGTGGCAGACAAGCACACGGTCCACCTGATGGAAAGTGGTTACAGTGACCTATGAACGTGTGTAACACCAGTGGAGTCACATCGTTGCTGCCGACCCTGTGAGAACAGAGATTTTATGTGCCCTCAGTGCAGAACACAAAATCAGGACAAGCCTTTGGTCTTCCCACTGACAGCACAAAAACTCTCCAGTGAGCGCTAGCTACCCTACTCACCACCGGGAACACAACACGAGGTTATTATAGCCGTGGTATTATGTAGGGTGGAGATACTTCCTGTCCTACCTCCTGATTGAATTTCACTAATTGTTAATTGAACGCGCTTTGACATTAGGATTTCTTTTTGGAAAACGTGCTTGATACTTTGAACAATTATCTAGTCTTATGTTTTTTTAATTACTCATTATCATGCCATCATCAACCGCGGTAGCCTAGTGGTATGGGTAATGGACTGCTGAGATGAGATCTCGGGTTCGATCCCAGGTTTTACCACGATGACTTTTCGATGCTTTTCGAAGTTTTGTGTGTATTTATTGCAGGTTTAAAAGTGCCCGGTTAATGGCAATAGGCTCGCCACCTATTACATTGGGACCTAAACATAAACGGGTGAAATATGGGTGCTAGCACCTCTGCCTACACCTTCGGGGATCATGCCCTAAGCCTTTTACCAACTGAGTTGTGGTCGGCTTTCTAGTCAAACTAAGATGCGGTTGAACTTCGATTCTTTGACCTCCACAACCAATAAAATATAAACGAGGAACACTTGCGACGCGTCAGGTCTCAGATGCAAGTACAAATTTATACGGACGGGAGCAAGATTAAGGGTCGTGTCGGCGCCGCGTTATCCATTTGGGATAACGGGGCCGAAACTAAGGCCCTAAAACGTGCTCTCGCCCCGTACTGCACCGTCTACCAGGCAGAGCTCCTGGCCATATGCAAAGCGGCCAGTGAGGCTCTCAAGCTAGGTGCGACCACATTCGGCGTGTTTAGCAACAGCAGAGCCGCGCTCATGACGGTCACTAACCGTCACGCCCTCTACCCACTGGCTATTTAGGCCAGGGAGTTCATCAAGCGGGGATTGACCCAGGGCAAGGAAATATCCTTGTTCTGGGTCAAGGCCCACGCAGGGTTGGAGGGCAACGAGCGAGCGGACCAGTTCGCCAAAGAGGTGGCTCTGCGGTCGAGAATTGCGCCGCATTACAGTCTGTGCCCGGTTTCGTTCGTGAAGCGGGGTCTGCGTCAGACCTCGCTTCACGAATGGAACGAAAGGTACAGGCTGGGCCACACGGCTTCCGTCACCAGGCTTTTCTTTCCTTGCGCTCTGGAGGCATATAGCATTGTCCGCAAGATGACGCCTTCCGGCACCACTACTCAACTTCTGACAGGGCATGGTGGGTTCTCCGAATACTTGGCCCGTTTCCAGTGTAAGGGGGACCCATCATGCGCCTGTGAGCCGGGAGTGGATGAGATGGTCGTCCACCTACTGGTGGACTGTCCCATACACCAAAGGGCACGGTACGATTTAGAACAGAAAATAAACCTAATGATAAATATTGGCAATTTACCTACACTGCTGACTAAAACCTACAGGCAGTACTTCCTCGAGTACTGGGCCGAAATTTTTTTTCAGGATAGTGCAGAAAAGAAACAGTACATAAGGTGGTCACTAATCAATATTTTCAAAAAATATCCCAAAGTGGATCACTTACATTAAATAGTACAAAGTATATAATGCAATAGAAATAAGCACCTAAGAAGCAAAATTAATAAAATCTACCCCCCCCCCCAATCCCAGAGGTATGAAAGGTATAGCAAGAAAGTACGAGAGGTATAAGAGCGGGAAATTGTATGTTACTAGAGGACAGGAATGAAAGCAAGATAACCTAATTTTATATAGGTATATATTTTAGGCATATTAAACCCTGAGTGGGTATTTTCAGTCTTAAGACTGGCAAAGTAATCAGCCTAGTTAATAAATGGAAAGTGTATATTCTACACTTCTAGGCTTCCAGCTTCCTTCTTTCCTTCTATAAACACATACATAATATATTATAAATGCATACATATTATACCTAAAAACACTTAGACCAATGCAAATATACTTAATAAAGCATACAAATATTTGCACTGAGCGGGAATCGAACCCGCGTCCCCTGCATAGCAGTCGAATGCTCTACCGCTACGCCACGGAGGTCGTCAAAATTGGCAATATCGAAGTTCTGTAGTTAGACTAGTCGGATTTTTGAGGTCTCCAACCCCCAGTAACGACTGCCATAGATGTTGGTATGGCAACCGAGACCGATGGCTTAGCGTACTCTCCGCATATTAATTCGATATCATCGTAATTTTGGTAATGGACTGCTGAGACAAGGTCTCGGGTTCGGTCCCAGGTTTTACCATGGCACACACCAATGACTTTTCGATGCTTTTCGAAGTTATGTGTGTATTTATCGCAGGTTTATAAGTGCCCGGTTAATGGCAATAGGCTCGCCACCTATTACATTGGGACCTAAACATAAACTGGCGAAATGTGGGTGCTAGCACCTCTGCCTATCCCTTCGGGGATATAGGCGTGAGTTTATGTTATGTTATGTTATCATCGTAATTTTAGCGTAGTTCGTAGTTGCATTCGAGGCTCTCACCTTGACTTGTACCTTCCCCTCCTTTATGGCAGCTGCCGCCGCCTGAACCCTAAACCCTAGAGAAAAACCTTGGGCCTTTGGGTGGCCTTAATTCATCAAATATTGAATAAATTATACCGTTGATATGATTAAGTCTCCTTATTTTAATTAATGCCGCGTGGTTATCGGCAGAGAATTTGGATCACCCCTTCTCTTCCCATGCGGTGTCGTACAAGATGACTAAGGGATAGGGCTGTTTAACATCAGACAGATATATACAGCCCAGACTGATCCTCAGATGAATGACTTGAGTCAACAATAGCGCCCGGAAGACGGCAATAGGCTCACCCCCTATTACGTGGAACCGAATTTAATGATTGGTGAAATGTGGATGTTAAATCACCTCTGCCTAACCCTCCGGATATGAGGAGGTAGGACACGGCGGTATTTCCGCCCAATCGAGCAGTCCGACTGGGGAAGTACCTCCGCGCTACAGAATACCGCGGTTATAATAACTTCATGTTGTGTTCCCAGCGGTGAGTAGGGTAGCCAGAGTTCACTGGAGAATTTGTGTTGTCAGTGGGATGACTAAAGGCTTGTCCTGCTTTGTCCTCTACACTGACGGCACAGAAACTCTGTGCTCACAGGGTCGGCAGCGCGACTGTAGCTTCCCTGGTGTTACACACGTCCATAGGCATGGGTAACTACTTTCCATCAGGTAGGCCGTGCGCTTGTCTGGCACCTAAGTGGTATAAAAAAAAAGCCGTGATTATATGTATTCTTTCCAAATACTCTTACACTCACAATTGCTTACTTTATGTATCTAATTATCTATCATAATAATCATAAAGCCCATTTAAATTAATAAAAAAAGATTTCCCTCAGAGAAAGAGGACTGTTTATGAGAAGATTCAATTAGAGGACAGTTGAGAGGCGTGTAAATAGACCGCCTTAATTACCTCAATGCGTGGCCTACCTCTACATGTAAAATATTAGTCTCTTAGGGCACCCTTGGGTTTTGACCAACGTATACGAATTACATAACCCGGCCAAATAGAGTAGAACTGACTTTACATTATATTAAATGTAATTTTCTACATAAAAAAATTTCATACATACATATAATCACGCCTTTACCCCTGGAGGGTTAGGCAGAGGTGAATTAACACCCACGTTTCACCAATAATTGTATTCGGTCCCACGTATTAGGGGGTGAGCCTATTGCTGTATTCCGGGCACTATTGTTGAATCGAGCCATGCATCTGAGGCTGAGTCTAGGCTGTATGTATCTGTCTGATGTTAAAACAGCCCTATCCTTTTGTCGCCTTGTACGACACCGCATGGGAATTTTAATATACACACATCAACAAAGTCTAGGGAACAAGGACATTTCTAGTTTTTATTTAAAAACCCTTTCTTGTAATAGTGTAACGGGAACTACCGGGGTAATCCCACGATACTTATAGCTGTGATCGTCTATTTACCTAATCTTTAAAACCCGACCCAATATCTATCATTCAATACTTTAATAATCCTGACACTACAGTTAAAATCGTTATTCTAACTTAGTTTTTAACTGTTATGAATAGTATGATGATAAGACTGTGGATTTATATTTTATTCAAATGAGATATAAATTAGATTTAATATAGGTCTTTGATAGTTTGAACTTTGTGGCATCTTTTTCAGCTGTATATTTTAAATAGGCCTTAATGTCGAAGATATCATATATGATTTGTGATATGTGATCCGGATCAATTAAATATCTCAAGCCCCGAAGAGCGAGAATATGAATCTCAAGCCCCGAAGAGCGAGAATATGAATCTCAAGCCCCGAAGAGCGAGATTACATATGATCAATTCCGAAGAACTGATAGCGTTGATCAAAAGATCAAGCTCTCCTCCACTTCGTCACAGTTAATTTAATTCAGTTTGTAAAACCTCCACTAAACTCCACTGTATACTGTAATCCTTCAGTTTTCGGCTTCTGGTTCCAGTACAAAATGTAGTAGCCCTTTAACGCCTCACGAATCTCATGAACGATGCCAAAACAATTAGAATAATGATTGAATGTGATATAATATAATTTCAACAATAATATATTATGCCTTCACGGCTGTAATGTCTGTCATTTACTAATGAATATATAATTAATTTAATAAGTTTTGGCAGGTTTATGGACCGCTACACTTTACAAACTGCTCTGATTGGTAATAATATGGTATCTTCAATCAGAGTTGCTCTAATACTGTATCAAAATGATCCAGGAGCCACAGAATTGAATCCTAACAGTTGGAACTAAATGTATGACTTTACTATTTTAGGCCTCAGTATAGTACAAATGATGAGATCTAGTATAATATATGAATTACTAATGTAATTCTAATAGGACATAAATATGTAGTTCATTTTAGCACGTATGCTGTTAAATAAGATCTCACTAAATAAAGCCTTTCGCATTAATAATTCAACTGCAAATTCTTTCCAGCTACAGTCAAATGTGGAAATAACAAACCCCAACTCAATCTCTATACAAGTTGTGTATCAACACAAAGATAACGTAACAGATTCACTTCAAACTAAATGTACAGTGCCACACCTATAATTCTTATAGAATTCCTACAATCTATGTCTGTAGCAACAGAAAACTAACTAGACCTAGCTAGGAGCCCTAGTGTTTACCTTAGGTCTATTAAGACTTACCAACTTAATAGGTGAGTTTGAAGCTATGTGTATGTGTGTGTTGTGAATTGTGTAAATCAACAATGTGAACTAGCTAAGGTAATAGGAAGTGATTTCGTTTAGACTCTCCTACAACGAAACCACGGAAACCTAGGTGACCAGGATAAGGTATTGAGACGCTTTCGAAGGCCAGTCTCAGCCCCGAAATTTAAAGCAATCTTTACCTACAAGAACTTATCAACACTACGTCTCAAGGATGTTTGGTATTTGTGTGTATTGGAATAGGTATATAAATAATTAGGAACCTTCGGAAATAATTCAGAAAGCGCGTTGTTCCGACACAGTTTCCGCACACCGAACTTTTGCCACTTTCTCACAAATTACACTGGCGTAATACGGCTAGAATAATTTAATGAAACCGTTGCATGGTCTGTGCGCTTCTACTAATCGAGCCAAACTCTGTGTTCCCCGCAAACCAGCCGATTTCCTTTTATACCAGTGCGAACTCCGCGCGGGAGCGGGGACGCTTGGGTCCCTTTTTTGTCTTAGGATTTTTTACAATGTCAACAAAGGAATTCAGTGCAAGTTAATTTTAAGCTCATGTTTACATTCAGATATAACATGCCTTCATGCAATATAATCAATTATGATTATATTCTACAGAATATCAATCATGCAAAACAATAGTATATAAAATACAGTAAACCAAATATACAGTAACTAAATAGTAAACCAATAATAAACCAATAGTTAACCAGCTGGTCATGCACGTATGTATAAACATACTGTATTTGCGCTTTCGTCGTGAAGATGAGCTCTTATTTATTTTTTTATAGAATTCTATTGTGATGTAATTTTGTAATGCTTTGTGCCAATTATAAGATTAATCCGAAGATTAATCATTCCATGGAGTCAAACTCGCATGAACCTACAAATGTGTGTGGCGTAACACGACGCCTTAATTATAATCAAAATCCACCATCTTTATCATGACACTATTCCATATCAAATATGATTACATTCTCAATATATTGTTATATGTAATATTGCACTCGTTCACGTAAATAATATTAGCATCATAACAGTCTTTTGCATACATGTGTTTAAAAATAGAATATCCCACGAATTTGATTTAGCCATCGTTCCCATGGCGTTGAAGTGGACGCTCTAACAAAAAAATATAGTTTATGACCGGGCCGACCTCTCTTTAGAATAATACGTATTTTAGTTAAGAGAAAGAAAAAAAATTATCACCAGTGTCTTACCACATGCATAAAAAATATACCATGGTTTCGTATTGTGTAGTTATGCTTCAAATATGAGTTTTAAAATGATAAAATAATCTATATTCTAAATATACGATTATGTTCCATTTCAATAGTGAGTGTTTTATATCAATAGAAGGGTATTTTTATACCGTTTTTAATTTTAATTTTAATAAAAACATTTTCATACCAATTTTCTTTTTTTAAGAAAGAATTGAATAGTGCCAATATTGAGTATTACAACCTTCTATGATTAGGCACAAAAATAACGAGGTAGTAAGAAATACAGTAATTAACCGTACTTTAAACGTTTTTAATAATCTGTAGGACCTCCTAAAGCATTAGCAACAGCTCGACAACGGCGTGGCATACTTAGTATGAGATTGTCAATCATCGTCTGTGGAATATGGCTCCATACACTGCGAAGGTGTAAAAAAAGTTGTTCTTCAGTGTTCAGATTTTCCAAAGAATCACTGAAAGCTCTTCTCCCAAGCAAATCCCAGGCATGCTCTATGGGATTGAGGTCGGCAGACTGAGCAGGCCATTCCATAGTCGTCATATTGTGCTCGCTTAACGCATTGACCACTACCCTCGCGGTGTGTGACCGTGCATTATCTTGCATGAACATAAAATCTTGACCGAACTGCTGTCGATGAGAGATTACCATGGGGTGTATAACCTCCTGAATGTATTGGTTTGCATTCAAATTGCCCCGTATCCAAACGAGGTCGGTCCTTCCACCAAGGCGAATTCCAGCCCATACCATGATTGTTCCACCTTGGTAAGGATGAACTTCTTGCGGATTCTGGAGACGACTCCGACGTCCAGGAACTCGCCATATACGCACTCTTCTCGAATCAGGATGAAAACCGAAGCAAGATTCGTCGGAAAACAGAACCCGTGCCCATTGATGGTCGGTCCACTGTAAATGTGCGTTAGCCCACAATAAGCGACGACCTCGATTTCCACGTCGAAGAGCTGGAACCCTAAGCGGTCTGCGAGCATAAAGATTGGCTTCGTGTAGTCTTGTTCTGACAGTTTGATCGCTAATAACCACTTGATGCTGAGACTGGAGGCCTGCGACCAACTGACGAGCAGTAATCGTGGGTTGCCGCCTTGCGGAATTTTGCAAGAAACGATCTTTTCGCGGGGTAGTAACCCTATTTCGTCCCCTGTGACGTTCGGCAACATCCCCTGTAGACCTGTAGCGTACCCATAATCTGCAAATTACGCTTGGTTGGGTGTTGACAGCATCTGCTACGTCGCGTTGAGTTCGTCCAGCTTGCAGCATACCAACAGCCCTTTACATCTCTTCGCGACTTAAATGACGACGTGACATGATGACTACAGTCACAAAAATGCACAAACCATACGTAAAAGACGTATTATTGATAATAAACGTTATTTACAATTAAAAAAAATAATTTTTATTTTGCCTCAGAGAAACTGCACAATCAAACACTTAAAAGTTTTCCCTCCATATTCGAAAATCATTACTTATTTAAATTTATTTTTAAATTTCGAACAACTCTGTAATCTACTTTATTCTATTTTTATTTATTTGCTGCCAGTTATTTGCAAAACAAGATTTACACGAAAAAAAAAAATTGGGATCATCTTGTTGCCTAGACTTTGTTGAGGTGTTTATAATAAATAGTATAATAAATAGTAGTTTTAATTCAATATATTTAACAAAACATCCTTTTGCTCCAAAAGCACGTCAGGACGCCCCGTATGCTACAAACAGACATTAAGTAAAGTATTTTGATATTGGAAAATTTGTTGATACAACCTTTTGCCCACGGCTCCGTCCGTCTTTCGGTTATCCCGACCAAACATAGCCTATGTCCATTCTCAAGGTCTAATCCACCGCTATACCAAAATTGATTCAGTGGTTTAGGCGTGAAAGCATAACATACAGACCGACAGACGAAGAGAGTTGCTTTCGCATTTTTAATATTAGGTCTTACCTATGAAATTTTCTTACAGTTTCATGAGTTCGTTATTTCTGTAATTTAATAGCTATTTACATTATTTATATTTTGTTTGAAAGTTGATTTCAAGATTTTACAACTCTCAATCTACAAATTTTGCTTTTATTGGCCGCTTGATAAATTAAATTCGATCTTCAAAAACAGTAAACATTTTGATGATAAATTTCGTATTACTTTTTTACAGCTGTCACTTTTCAAAAATATAATAAAAGTATTTGTTGGCTTAATGTTGTCTCATTCATATACAAAAAAGATCATAAAATTTGGATATATCAATCCTAAAAAAAAATGCAAGAATGTCAGTTCTGAAAATTGGGTTTCCTCCAATTTCTTAAAAAAACGGCAATTTCAAATATTATTATTAGTATGGATTAGATATTTGAGTTATCTACGTACACAAAAGGGTATATTTGGATATGTAGATAAGGTGTATGGAACCCCAACAAAACTCTTTGGACCAAAACAACCTCCCCTGATAGCCTCTGACGCATGCTTTCCTCTCAGTAGTGAGAGATCAGACGACAGTCGTTCTCATAAAAGCCACATAAGCCACACAAATTAAATGTGGGAAAAGAGTTTTTGGACTCTGAGCTCTGAGATGAAAGTCTCCACGTATCACGCTAAATTAATAAAAATAACTTAATACCAGTGAAATATAGAGTTTAAAAAACTCATTTTAAAATGGTGGAACTCCGAAGGGTCAAATTAAATAATAAAAGAAGTATACTACTGACTTGATTTACTGCTTTAACGTGCTTTTTGCAGAGACAAACTTTATTGGGATTCCGTTAATTGGCCTTATCTCTGTGGACACCTTCTCAACTCCAGGTAAGGCCGAGTCACGTACTCTCGGGTAAATTGCTTACTCGTAAATTGGCTCGGCCGTTTATTTGTTGCAAGCAATACAATATTCTAAACTTAATAATAAATTGGATAACTGCGTCATTTAGTGATCGTTATCACTGCCCAGCGGTGGGCGACCTTGTAGGGCAAACTTGGGGCGAGAGTAATATCGTCTATCAATATTCGTATGGACCTGTATTGGACTGAGACTAGAGGTAAACTTTTTAAATGAAACCACGTCCATTGTTGGTTGATTGATATAAATTCAGAAAAGAGACAAAAACTATCAAGTGTGAGTTGGTCTTGCATGCGAAGGATTCCGAATCAACGTAATTACAAGATATTTTATTTATTTTATTTTAAATTTATTCGGAGGACCAACAGCCATGAAAAATTGTTTATAAAATGTATCTTAGTTACATAAAGCCAATAATAGGTCCTCGCTGTTACAATGCTGAATATATAAGTATACTGTGAACATTAGGCAATATATTAATTCACATAATAATGTATTAGGTAAGGGGAAAGAGGAAGTGTTGACAATTTAAACCTACAATAGCAAATGTAATACTTACATATTAAAACATTTCAAATTGTTGAAAAAAATTCTTGGCTGACCAGCCTCCTGACCGACGTTATGCTGGCATTAAATATGTCTATGCTATGTTGAGAGCTTGCCGCGTTCACCGTAGAACACGCTCTCCACAAAAAGGTATTTTGGCGGTAATTGGATGGCACGATTGACGATACAGGGGCGTGTAGTGACGCAGAACTTTTGCAGGTGCATTAATATTGATTCTAGACAGAAGGGCAGGGCTATCGACTTGGTTGCATAGGATTTTTATTATATAAATGACGTCAGCAATTTTGCGTCGATATGCTAATGGGAGGAGATGGAATTTAGCACACAGTTTAAGGTAATGACCAGACTTGTACACTACATTGGCGCGGTAGCATAAGTATCTGATGAACTTCTTCTGAATACCTTCTAGCCTGTCGATGTATTCATCATATCGCGGATTCCAAACTTCCGACCCTTATTCCAGTATACTTTATATAAAACTTTGTAATTTTAAAATATATACTTTTCTAAAAAGAAGCATATTGTTAGAAAAATATCAATTTTAAATTTTTCTTCATTGTTCAGCTCTTCATTCACTCAATAGTGTGAATTTTCAGCAATTTTCAGTTGCAAAAATAGTGATTTTTTAGCTATCAAACTATTGAATATTATAAGATATAGTTCGCTGATAGTCCGACATATAGAGTATTAATTATAAAGTTTCCGTTAGCAGTACTGACCTCAAATAATTAGTTTTACCATAACATAATTATTAGCATAACATATTTAAACATTTAAAAATATTTACACACGTACTGGCGACACGTATATTATTTATATATTATATATAAATCAACGATATGTTAGATAAATAGCGAATGGAAAAAAAATAATTGGAGGTGGTAGGACATGGCGGTATTTCCGCCCAATTGAGCAGTCCGACTGGGGAAGTACCTCCGCCCTACAGAATACCGCAGTTATAATAACTTCATGTTGTGTTCCCGGCGGTGAGTAGGGTAGCCAGAGCTCACTGGAGAGTTTTTGTGCTGTCAGTGGGATGACCAAAGGCTTGTCCTGCTTTGTCCTCTACACTGACGGCACAAAATCTCTGTTCTTACAGGGTCGGCAGCACGGATGTGACTCCACTGGTGTTACACACGTTCATAGGTCATGGTAACCACTTTCCATCAGCTGGGCCGTGTGCTTACCTGCCACCTAAGTTGTAAAAAAAAAAAACTAAAGTTACAAAATGTTTACACAAACTAAACCACTTGCAGACGGTCGATGACACGAATTCAATTTCAATAGTTGCATTGTATTTAAATTGCGACAACTAAAGACCGCATAACCGCAATGACCCGATCATTGATTTTGAATCGAACATAGTTGTTTTAAAATGGTTTTATCACCTCATCCATTACCCATACTACCTAGCGGTATGGATATGGGTACTGGAGTACGACTCCAGTTACAGCACTTTTTTCGTCATGTGTTCGTCGGATTGACACATGACGTGACCATAGTACCTCGCTTTAAAGCTACCTCGTATATAAATATTCGGCACTTGTCTAGTCTCTTGACTTGTCTAGAAGTGGGACGCCCGCAGATCATCTGAGCATTCACATTTCGTGGACGGGCACCTTGTTTACCTGCGCTTTTGTGATTGGCCAACACTCTATTTATGAATCGCAGAGTACCTCCACGTACGTATCTGGAATAAGTCTAAGTCAGTAAGTCTAAGCAGTTCATTAACTGCTTAGACTTACTGACTTAGACTTAATAATTAATACTTAGTAATTTTATCATGGCACATACCAATGACTTTTCAATGCTTTTCGAAGTTATGTGTGTGTTTATCGCAGGTTTATAAGTGCCCGGTTAATGGCAATAGGCTCGCCACCTATTACATTGAGACCTAAAGATAAACGGGCGAAATGTAAGTGCTTGCACTTCTGCCTACCCCTTCCGGGATATAGGCGTGAGGTTATGTTATGTTAATATCCCATGTATAAAAAGTATGGGTGTAATATCAAGATCTTTGCGGTTAAGCCAAGTTGACTTGCAAGCCGTTGCATATGCTGATTGACAGACAAGGCTCTGGAGCAGACTTTCCTCTGTGAGTTGGGATGTCATTTCTGTTTTTGGGAGGTCATTTCTGTCTGTCTGCCGACACTCGTCAAGTCAAATATTATTTAAATAAATAATAATAAATATTCCACGACATTCTACACAACACTATCTAGACCCATGGTAAGCATAGCTTAACAAGCTTGTGTTATGGGATCTAGAATGCGGATAAACATACTTAGATACTTTTTTTTGTAAACACATACATATTATACATAGAAACACCCAGACCAATGCAAATATACATATTCATGAATACAAATATTTGCACTGAGCGGGAATCGAACCCGCGCCCCCTACATAGCAGTCGAATGCTCTACCGCTACGCCATGAAAAGTGGATACCGAATTCGATACCCCAGCATCATCGCTAAGTTATTGATAATTATTATCTCCATTAATGAACTGGATCCATATATGTGAATCAGACTTGTTTTTACACAAGTGTTGTTTATTTTGAATCTGTCATATGTTAGGTAGCATTCGAGAGTATTCCTATCTACACATATACTGTAGCGAATATTATTTTCCCGAAGGTATTTACAGGACTGTATCAAATAAGGACACGTCCTTTGTAATGGGTGAGGTTGTTATCATTAACCGTACCGGCATGATTACACCAAATCTCATGACCCTAATTCAATGTTGTACGCTATACGAGTATACATGCGTTCCGGAAACTCTCTGCAAAAAATGATTCTTAATGATCAGCAATTCTTTCCTTGATTGGAACTTATTGAGAAAAATAAATAATGGACTGTATCACAGAACACGATTTTTTCCTTATTGATTGTAGGAGAATATAGTACAATATTTTCAGCAGAATCTTGTTTTAATTCGATTTGGATACCTTGCCAATAAACCGCAGTAAGCAGTAAGTTAGCAGGTGAGTTAGGCGTAGGCTCCAAGATATTAAAAAACCCACAATATTCTTGTTATTTACATTCCATTTCTAATCTGGGTCGGCTCTCCTTATCCTTTTTCTCTAGAGACATCTGTTCCGGGTCGTCGTGGGATTCTCCTCCCGAGTATTTCTCCTCCCTGAGATCTTTATTTATGGTCGACTTCCATGTAGGCCGGGCTCTGCTATGGTCTTGGACTCGACTCTAGTTGCAGCACTTTTTTGGTCATGTGTTCGTCGGGTCGACACATGACGTGACCATAGTACCTCAAGCGCATCTCTTTGAGGTTCTCCAGTAATGGACTCGCTTTAAAGCTACCTTTTGCCACCTTTAAAGCCACCTAATAAACATTCGGCACTTATCAAGTCTCGTCTTGTCTAGTCTCTTGACTTGTCTAAAAGTGGGACGCCCCCAGATCATCTGAGCATTCACATTTTGTGGACGGGCACCTTGTTTACCTGCGCTTTTGTGATTGGCCAGCACTCTATTTGTGAATCGCAGAGTACCCCCAGCCAGTTACGCCAGCCTAAGTTGGTGCGGTATTTATGTACAAAATAACTGCATAACGTGAACTAAAGCAATACAAAAAGTTACACAATATTAATATGGTCCATGGGGATTCCTGGAACCTATGTCAAGGGTAAAACGTAGTCTAGGTGCTATTCCAAACTATAATAATCTATCTTTAGCAAATTTCAGCCAGATCCGATCAGATTTGCTAATCGACGCTTTCTAGTGTGATTGAGTAACAAACATCCAAATATATTTATAAACTTTCACAATGAATAAATTCTTCCACAGTGAAAATCTATCTGAACATTGAATACTGAAAGCAAGAAATTTTAAAACATAAGTCGCTAAATCAAAAATGAAACACGAACCATATCACACGAGCCTACATTTTCATGCACGACCGAGTACACGGACATGTGGGTTGAACGCCGACAGATCACTTGAAGGTCACACGTGGTCTTGTAACTTAACCGCTTTGATTTGTTTCTATTTATATTCAAACGGTTTTATTTTGACCTGCTTCAAGTCAAATATAATAACTGAAATTGTACCTCCTTTCTATTGACTGGTCGATCTGATATTTGGTGCCTCCACACACCTTTAGTTCGTATCACAACATACTTCAATCAATAAAACCGTGAAGCTTAAAAAACATACATAACATAATATCCCCGAAGGGATAGGCAGAGATGCTAGCACCCACATTTCGCCAGTTTATGTTTAGGTCTTAATGTAATAGGTGGCGAGCCTATTGCCATTACCCGGGCACTTATAAACCTGCGAGAAATACTCACATAACTTCGAAAAGCATCGAAAAGTTATTGGTGTGTGCCATGGCGAAACCGAATCGAATCTGGAATCCAACCAGAGCCCTCGTCTTAACAGTCCATTACCCATACCACTGGGCTACCGCGGTTATATATATAAAAAAAATAAGTTAGTAAGTATAATTTGTTTATAGTTGCTACTTGTCATCCGTGTCTAGACCAAAGTCTGTCTGAAGAATTACCCGACGACCATGAAAACGGTGATCTATATTAATTTAGGTAGGTATGTAAGAATTAGGAAATGTACTATACATAGGTTACACTAAAAGTTTCCGGAACTGGCCACTTACATAAACAATATTTAAAAATTTATTACAACATTTGAAAATAGAACTCTTTGGCTGTAGAATACAGTTTGTTTCATCTGACTGTCTTTTGTTTTTACCTTGTAGCGCCATTTAAAAAATTGTGTGTCTGCATCAACATGGATTTAACTCGGGAAAATTTTCGTAGTATGATTTTCTACGATTTTAAGTGTAATTTGACGGCTCAACAGAGCATCGCTCGGCTTGAAACAGCTTTTGGCGATGAAGCTCCATGCAAGACGACTGTTTATTGCTGATTTGCAGAATTCAAGCGTGGTCGTATCAATCTCAGTGACGAATCTCGCGATGGTCGGCCGTCCACCGCTGTGACCAACAAAAACATCGATGCTGTGCGCCGTATGATTGAAACAGACAGGCATGTGACCTACCATGAAATTCGCGCATCCTTAGAAATAGGCATGAGTCAAATACAATCAATCCTACACAAACATTTGGGTGTGAGAAAGCTGTGCTCGCGGTGGATCCCACATAACTTGACCGAGGATCAAAAAACGGACCGCGTCACTTGGTGCAGTGCCATGCTTACCAGATTCAACGAAGGTGCGTCAAATTTGGTGTGGGACATAGTAACAGGTGACGAAACATGGATTTATTGCTACGATCCCAAAACAAAGCAGCAATCGAGCGTATGGGTCTTTCAAGATGAGCCGAAACCAACCAAAGTGGCGCGCGTGAAAAGTGCATCTAAGCGGATGATTGCTTCTTTTTTTAATAAAACTGGACACGTGGCTACTGTTGCTTTAGAAAATCGTCGTACTGTGAATAGTGACTGGTACACGACCATTTGTTTGCCGGAAGTTATTGACGAACTCCGTAAAAATAACCGTAAACGCCGTATCATCCTGCACCACGACAATGCTAGTTCTCACACGGCCAGACAGACAAACGACTTTTTGAAGGCGAAAAATGTAGAACTCATGAGTCATCCTGCATACAGTCCCGACCTGGCACCTTGTGACTTTTATCTGTTCCCAAAAATTAAGAACCAATTACGCGGCCAACGATTTTCATCACCAGAAGAGGCTGTCGAGGAGTATGAAAAACACGTTTCAGAGGTCACCACAGAGGAGTGGCACAAAAGTTTTCAAAACTGGTTTGATCGAATGAAAAAGTGCATAGACGCCAAGGGAGATTATTTTGAAAAACAATAAATTAATTTTGTACCTTTAATAGTATTTTTTCATATTCATTCCGGAAACTTATAGTGCGCCCCACGTAATTGCGGCACGCTATGATGGCCGTTTTGACACGACTGGTTTTACTTGTTTTCTCTTTTTTGGTGCACTTAATATTGGACAACGAACTGTTAGACGAATAACTAAAGAAAAATATGGCGAGACTGGCACAAAAGAAAATAAACTACACATCCCAGAAAAGAAAAACGAGCAAAACCAGTCGTGTTAAAACGGCCATCATAGCAACTAGTTACCTATAGTTGCTATAATGGCCGTTGAGTCAATCATTATAGTCAAGTAAGTAATTAATTCAACATCTGTTGTTACTTATAATTGTGTACTTGGAGCTAATTCAGGTGACTATTGATTTTGTAACATTGCGGTTCCAAAAACCCATTCCCTTCTGTTATAGATTTTACGAATCATACGGTACGGGAAAACATTTTTTTTTAGCCTGATCAACGTGATCATCCCCCCGACTACATCATCTGTAAACTGTTGCTCCTACTGATACACGAGGAATAGTACAGACTTTCCTCTTGGGGTTGGATCCCGTAAAATCTCATGAAAAGGAGGAGAAGGAGAAAGCGTACTCTGGGTTCCAAGCTAAATGTCTCGGGGACTACATTAGGAAAATAATGATTAAAATTTATTTCGTTACTACCCGACTACGAAATGAAGCCAAAGGACGGTTATGATTTTGACAAGTTAGATTATTAGAAGCGACTTGGTCGTCCGCTGGTTATAGGCTATATGACGTGCCACTCAATTTCATGTAACGCCCCTTAGTGATTATAAAGTATTGTGTTAAAAGATTTTGAGACAAATGTTTGGTATCAGTACGAGCTTAAATAGCACATTTTCAAATATGTATAAATTATACAGATTGATGACAGTGCGTATTCTCTCTTACATCTATTTATTTTATAAAATTCTTTACAATTATTCATTACCTTATAAGAATAACGAGCCTGCTTTGGGACACAATGAGGTAATTTTTCTGCGAAGCACGTTCCAGTTGTTTTTTAAGTTTGTCGCAAGACGTCACATTACATTTTGTATTATCAAAGTTTTTGAATATTTTAATTGAGAATTACTTAAGAGTTTCATAATTAAGTATTAACATATAAATAATGAAGGTAGTATTAACATATATATAATAATATTCTACAACATTCTATACAATGCTATCTAGACCCATGGTAAGCATAGTTTCATAACTTGTGTTATGGAATCTAGAATACAGATAAACATACTTAAATACTTTTTTTTGTAAAATACATACATATTATACATAGAAACACCCAGACCAATGCAAATACCCATAGTCATGCATACAAATATTTGCACTGAGCGGGGATCGAACCCGCGCCTCCAGCGTAGCAGTCGCGTTCACTACCGCCACGCCTCAGAGGCTGTCGTATATATAAATATAAAGAATTAAATAAAAATATAAAACCTGGTAAAGATTTCTGCTAGCCCTTACATAGCGTATACCTGAGAAGCTCACTGGCGCATCTGAGATCGCAATCAAGGCAGCACCGAGTGCTATGAATGTATGTTCTCACGTAAGTAAAATTTAGCAATCGACATGCCACCAATACGAAAAATTAAGAAGCAGGTGGTAAAGATTTGTGTCCTTATATTAAAAGGTATTCGTCTAACTGTGCACTTACGTCTTACAGATCAATAAACTGTGTTTCAAACTTGACAGCTTCCGAAGTAAAAATAATTCATTCCTGATTTAATACCACCGCATTTTATTAAATTGTACCTAAATAGGTATTTATTTCTTTTTGATCCACAATTTGCTTATGTCTTCGATTAAGAATGCATCTAGATTATGTGGATCTGCTCGAGTTTACTGCTGGGTTCTGGGTGTGACGTGAATGGGTCAAGGATTGACCGACTTAATCCTGTGGATCTGAAATGTCCACACTAATGTCGACGCTCCAGTAAGACCTTGTTTGTGTAACATTTATAGGGTGTTAGGTAAGATAGCAACATCTTTAGACTGAGCTCGCTTTACGTGAATCGTTTTGTTTTTAAATCTCAGAGCAAAATATAGAACAGTTATGTTTAAAGTTCAAAACATGTTTGTTGGCAGTACTACAAATGTGTTTTGATCTTTCTGTGAAAACAGTGTTAACATTGTTACGCAGCCTGGCTAGTGTGCCTGGTACCTGGTACCGAATACGCTTAATCAGATACCGGAGCAGGTTTTTCAATAATCATTATCGTTATGTCTATTTGTGTTATCCTAACTTTAGTAACATTAAACAGTTCAAAACAAAACCTCAAGTTACTGGAAATAGAGGGAATAGAAAGAACAGAAACTTATAAAATTTAAATTTCAACATCTAATTGAAATTAATTTATGTTTAAATTCATTAGAATGCAATCAGCCGCTGTGTATGACGTTTGTGGACTACGAAAAAGCCTTCGACTCCATCGAAACCTGGGCAGTTCTGGATACCCTGCAGCGGTGTCGTGTCGATTGGCGATACATCGAGGTGCTGAGATGCTTGTATGACACTGCCACAATGTCCATCCAGCTCCAAGACCAAAAGACGAAATCTATTAGCCTCCAACGTGGAGTGAGACAGGGAGATGTTATATCCCCCAAACTATTCACCAACGCGCTGGAGGATGTCTTCAAAACTGTGGATTGGACTGGGCGGGGTATAAACATTAACGGTGAGTACATCTCACATCTTCGGTTCGCCGACGACATTGTCATAGTAGCGGAATCGTTGGAACAACTGGGCGAAATGCTGCATAGCCTAGATGGAGCCTCTCGACGCGTCGGCCTCTGTGTAAACTTGGATAAAACCAAAAATTATGTTTAACGAATATGTTGCACCGAGACCGATTGCCATCGAAGGGGCGACACTCGAAGTTGTTCAAAAATATATCTACCTGGGGCAAGTTATCCAGCTCGATAAAAACAACTTCGAGAAAGAACCAGCCAGAAGGATCCAACTGGGTTGGGCAGCATTTCGCAAACTACGTCGAGTTTTCTCTTCACCCCTACCGCAATGCCTCAAAAGCGAGCTATGCTTGGAGTTTCTCTGAAGGATAGAATTCGGAACGAGGTTATCCGACAGAGAACTAAAGTTACCGACATAGGCCACAGAATAAGCAAGTTGAAGTGGCAGTGGGCTGGCCACGTTTGCCGAAGGACCGATGGCCGTTGGAGCAAACGAGTCCTAGAGTGGAGACCGCGAGAAGGTAAACGAAAGGTAGGACGCCCCTTAGCCAGATGGACGGACGACCTGAAAAAGGTGGCTGGGACAGACTGGATGCGGAAGGTGGTGGATCGGAGAAAATGGCGCACATTGGGAGAGGCCTATGTCCAGCAGTGGACTGCGGTGGGCTGATTGATTGATTGATGATTGAAATTCATTAAGATTGTCAGCATATTTCAATTGGCAGTTTATTGTAGATCCTTGATGACATAAACAAAATGCTTTTGTTAATTGAAAGGAATTGATTCAAAATTTAATAACCTCACGAAAATTTCGCCAGGTTTCATTTTCACAGATCATATGGAATATGAAACATTTTTACAATTTCCTCTGTTGTAGAATTGAAATCACATATTTTATAAATGTGGCGTTACTAAAATCGGCCCACTGGTTTCAAATCGGCCACTCAGAATTTATTACACATTTTTAAATAATTGTAAGTCTACACACGCCTTAAAACTTTTATCGTGAGCCAGCAAACAGTACATCAAGTGAAAAGTATAGCTTCTATTTTATTACGAGTATCTTTTAAGCCGAGAGGGAGTTAGACCCGTGTTACATATCAGTTACCGACATCCCTTTGTTGGACAGCGGTACGGAACATAATTACTTACCTCAAAATTATGCAGGATTGTTTTCTAGCAATGTTTTTCTAATAAGGTTTGTTCGCAATGAAAACAAAATATTCAACGGTTTCAACTTAAAAAGTTTTCGTAAATGTGTTTCATGCATATAAAGGTTTAAAACAAAGCATTTATTTATTATAAATATTTGTGGTTGCAAATTGCGGAATTTGTATTATAATAGAAAACAACTTAGCCCTTCACTGTGACTAATCACTGTATTGTGCAGGACGATGCAATGTTTAAATTTTCAGACAAAACTACTTGTTTTGAGTGCTTTCGCGTTCAGAACAGTTTCCACAATACAATGTGCATGCACTTTGCCATAATAAATTGTGTAGCATAGAGTAATTTTTACTAAGCAGATTATTTTTATCTCCTATTTGATCAATACCTCGATTTAGTATAATTCAAGTGTGTTATACTATGTTTGAAGGCTAATGCCTTAGTCGAGCGAGCGTATTAGAGCACAGCCCAGTCGAGCTCCCGCCTTAGGCTTTCTGAATATTTACGACCTCCTATAGAACATCTACTTCATTGATGATATATCTCTATGTAAACTATACTAAAGTGAATCCTAGACCTGCGATGCTCAATAATGCTACACTGAGAACACTTTTTTTTAATTGTGAATCACAAACTAGTAATCCTTCGGAATGCTGAAGCACTCAATGGTTTCAAGTTTAAAATATATTGCGTTATTCAGCACATTGAAGCACTGAACTGAAAAATGTTTAAGTATAAATCAAGCAACCGGTAGAATTAAGATACTTAGGTAAAGGCTGGATTTATCCAACGACGATCCGTTTATCTGTACTGAATTCTGAAGTTTTACTCAATAAAATTAATTTTAAAAAATAATTTCACTTGACCCCATGCAAGGATATTCCAGCGTGCGTATTTCGGCCGGAGTGCGAGAGATATGCCTGTCAACCTCACCTTCGGCTACCAACAACGACCCACAGCCATCGTCCGTTTTAGTCGGTTCGAGTCCGACATAACTTCTCCCACTGGTTCCTGGGAGCATCCGTGGGAATTTTTCACACGTAAAATGAAGCGTGCTTTTTTATACGTATAGTCATTGCAGCGTCATAACGATCTTGACTACAAAGTTTCCAAATGATTTTAATACCTAGTTATTAAGAGTAAATCAAACTGTTTTGTTTAAATGGTATTATCGTCCGAACTAAAGCTGTGTACCAATATATCAGAACAATCAGTTGACATGAAGGGGGGGAAACCAAGGCATTTAGATCATTTTGAGTACTTTACTTCGTATGTCAAGATCGATCTGATGCTGACTATACGTACCTATGTTTTACTCTATCTTCATCCATTTGCAGCCGAAGCATTTCCAAGTCTGAGGTCCGCTTTACCAGGCTGCGGCTTGGCTATACTTCGATATTTTCCGTAAAGCGACTGCCATCTGACATCTACAACCCAAAGGCGATATAGAAGCATTGCAGCTAGACTTGTGGTTGAACTTTGTTAATGCTTCAACTACCCATAACGACTCGGATAGATGTTGGTATGGCAACCGGACCTGACGGCTTAACGTGCTCTCCGAGGCACGACCAGATCAATTCAAATACCTTTGTTTATGCACACAAATATTTGCACTGAGCGAGCATGGAACTCGTGCCTCCTGCGTAGCGGCTGCGTTCACTACCGCCACGCCACGGAGGCTTTCAACCATGTTAACGTTTTTGAATTTGCTTTAATACGTTTACGTTACATATTAAAGCAAATTTAAAAACGTTGAAATATTATAAGGTCGGAACCCTGTACAGCTGAACATCAAATCGGTAATAAGAGTCTTACAATGTGAAAACTGTGAACCGACCGAATTCACCTTATATTTATGTATACGATGAATTCCTACAAATTACATACATACATACATATAATCACGCCTCCATCCCCGGAGGGTTAGGCAGAGGTGAATTATCACCCACGTTTCACCAATAAGTGTATTCGGTCCCACGTAATAGAGGGCGAGCCTATTGCCGTATTTCGGGCACTATTGTTGACTCGAGCCATGCAACTGAGGCTTAGTCTGGGCTGTATATATCTGTCCGATGTTAAATCCAACAAATTATTAATAACATTTACAGTTTTCACAATTTGCCAACCCTTGTGTTTACAAAATTGTATTGCAGACGGAACTTGAAATTCCACAATTATTTTTACAATCATGAATTTATTGATGAACTTTTTTCATCAAGGTTGATGTTGATCGTCCTTAATAGACATAATGAGAGTCGTTAAGAATCACTAAAATTATGATTTTAAATCATTATGTATGATAGTGAGATTCTATAAATCACTTATTTTTTAAATTAGAAATGCTATTCTATTAATTAAATGTTAAATCATAATAATCCGTCATATTAGGTCAAACACTAATCAGAAGCGCGTGACGTCACGCTTTTGTAAATATTATTTTGACATTTTGTATATCATTGATAACGTTTGAACATCCTCAGTCAGTTCAATATCAAAATAAACGGGATATTTACCATGTTTCATTGTTTTGAGTTTCCGATATTTCGGCGTTGTTACAAGCACCATGATCACGGAGGAACTCCTCGGTGGTTGGTGCTTGCAACAACATGTGAGTGACCATGATAGTTTAAATACCTATATCCTCAGTCAGTGTTAGCAACCATACAATTCGACAGACGCCATTGTAATTGGTGTTTTGATGTCTAATTTAAAATGCATTTTAAAAAAGATTATTTTTCCTTCTTCTTACAGTCCCGGGTCCTTTAAGCGGGGCGTGAAAAAGCATTAATGAGGCCGTCAAGCTGAATATCACTATTGTAACAAGGTATATGTATCTCTTGAATCTCTTTTCTGAGACTTCGCCTTGAGTTTACCACCAGGCGAGGCTAAGTTTAATTGACGTGTCCTACATATAATAAAAAAAATACTTTATTTATTTGCAGAAATATGTATTATTTTGGATTAAATATATATGTAATAATATGGTGGAGTAGATTTTTTTAAATCTATCGTCATGCCTATTGCCGTTTGCATCGGAGGCTTTCGAAGTGACTTCCCAACTCCGAGAGGCAAACCTGAACCTAGAGCCTCATACGCTTATCAGCAAGTGTATCAGCTTGCCCGTGACCCTGGCGTGGTCCCTTTTGATTATAACTTCCCTTAGTCTGGATTGTATTTATGTTTTCACATAAATTCGAGCAGTCCGACTGGAGAAGTACCTCCGCACTACAGAATACCGCGGCTATAATAACTTCGTGTTGTGTTCCCGGTACGGTAGCCAGAGCTCACTGGAGAATTTGTGCTGTCAGTGGGAAGACTAAAGGCTTGACCTGCTTTCTACACTGATGGCACAGAAACTCTGTACTTACAGGGTTGGCAGCGCAACTGTGACGCCTCTGGTGTTACAAACGTCCATAGGCCACGGTAACCACTTTCCATCAGGTGGGCCGTGTGCTTGTCTGCCAGTTAGTGGTATAAAAAAACCTTTAAAATTGCCATACAAAAACGCAAGTAAAGCCATGAGCAAAAATCATCCCGACATAAATTTCTTTTAAACACTATTTAAATTTTTAACAGCTCCACTTTTATTTTCGAATTTGTAACACATTTATACTCACTTTTATAGTACTTTAAAGTATTGAAATTTATAAGCCATTCAGTTCCTAATGTCGCTGATTTACATAATTCTGTCCGTGTGATGAGATAGAGGGTAGTCGTTAAAAAGTTGGACTATAAAACGGATCAATTACGCCCGTTCGCCGACACATTTACGGGAAATTACCGAGAGCAAAGCCCAAAGCAAAAACTAGTCATACAGTAAGTGTGTCTAGGCTGAAGGTGAAATTCGTTTCGGCAAATTTCAAGAGAAACGCAAAAATAAACCGCAAGAAACATAATTCACTTTAGGCATTAAATCTTTTTGCGCATTTAAAAATATTCAGCTACACACTCCTTGTAAGGTAGCATAATTTAAATAAAGAATTTGTGGTGATGCAAAAATTATTTACGTTCTTTACATTGACGCTCCTGAACAAGCGGCTGGACTTCAAATAAGCATAAAGAAGTAATGTATAATGTCAGTAGGTTGTTTTGTTACGAGAAACAAATGGAAATGAGCCTCGTAGTAGTTTCTGTGTTGTCTTGATAAGGAAACGTTATGGCTATAGCTAACGTCTCTCCCAGGGGTTTTCGTACATAACAACGTGGATGGACCATTATCTCCAGACTCACTTTTAATCTGAGTGTTACTGTATGCCATCACGAAAATTCTTTGCTTCTCAACGTTGTACATAGAATATTGTAATACATTACTTCAATTACTGGGTGCTTGGGGAATCCACTACGATCTTCGGGACCCAAGTCAAACGTACCTGCAAGCCGGTGTATCTGCTAAATAATAGACGAGACTCTCGCACTGTTTTTGCTCTTGGGGTTGGGACTACAGACGGCAGTCACCCCCAGAAAAGCCTAAAAACGCCAAATCTCTATGGAAAAGCATGACAGTATGGAATTATGTAAGAATTAGGGGGCCACTGCAAAACGGCATGCAGATGGGTCTAAAGGCCTTCGATCGGGTTTCACACAGAGGTCTTACAAAGTTGCCATACTATAGACTCCCTTGGGGACTTGGTGTGCTCAACAGGGCAAAGCAGTACTTCACTGCGGGGCAGAGTTACCTTTGCTTCGCTGTGGGTGTTCTACCGCCTGTACAACAGTTTGTGCTCAGATGAATTGTATGACATGATGCCCACAGCAACATTCTATCATCGCACCGCTCGCCGTAGGCAGGGAATTCATCCCTATACATTGCAACCTGAGACGGTACGCACTGTGCGGTATGAAAAAAACTTCATTCTACGCACACTGAGGCTGCGAATGAACTCACTGCTGTGGTTTACCCATGCGCCTACAATATGGGTTATTCAATAAGGGCATTAAGAGGTTTCTTCAGAGTCAGCGCGAGTGTGACGCCCCTGGTGATGCACACGTCCATAGGCCAAGGTAACCACTGCCCATCAGGTAGATCATATGATTGTATGCCACCTAAGTGGTACAAAAAAAGACTGCCATTAGCCGCATGAAGAACCGAAAACCTGTCGGGCCCAACGAAGTTGAGGCTTAGAAGGCAATGGGTGTCCGTAGTGTGAGCATCCTCGCAAATCTGTACATCCGCGTATTCCTCACCGGTAATATCCCGAACCAGTGGAGGCTGAGTGTCATCACACCAGTTGAAGACCGTGGTAAGGGTACGATGTATGAGTGTGGAAGTTATCGCGCTATAAAGATAATGTAGTGAAGAATACACCGTTGCACTTGCTCTTATAATAGGATTATATATATTGCAGTCACGTGAGCAAGTAGCGGGAAATGACTGACGTCACATGCGATCCAATCAGGTTGAAGGAGGAGGTCTATAAGATCCAGATTCCAATCCTTTTATATCTATTTACATGGGTGCGCGGCGTGGCCGCTATTGGAGTGACATAAGCAAGAGCTGCGTGTCACGGAGATTAAGGCAATAGCCGCCTTCGCTGATGCGGCCATGTTTTGCGGCAACCGCCAGGCTACGTGTGTAAAAAATGCCTGGCAATTGCACCCCCGTCGTTCCCGTAGAAGGCCCAAGAAGTCCTGGCTTGCTGTCGTGGATGACGACATGCGTGCAAATGGTCTCATATATACCATGCCATACCATGGACGCCCAATACCGTGCGAAGTGGACTAGAAGGAGCCGGAAGGCGGATCTTAAGCTCCGAGGGCATCTTGACCTCGGATGCAATTAGGATAATATATCTGAATGAAGATGATGACGTCAATTACTATCAAACTGATAGGGCTAGGTGTACCGTTCTTCATCAAAGCATTTATCCCGGATACATCTAAAGTTAGGACTTTGGACCCCGGAGTGACTACTGCCTTAAGTAAAATTATAATTAATAGGTACTCAACCCTATCAAATCATCACAACATAACATGATCATTGCATCAAATAAAAAACATGTTTAATCTAAAAAAAATCATAACATTTGTTATTAGTGAGTTCGTTGCGCCGTTTCTTCTCCACTAGCAACTAGAAAATGGTGGTAAACTAAAGAATTATTTTATTGATGTCAAGAACGATGTTGTAAGAAACAACTTTATTGTTCGAGATAGAAAATAATTGACTTTGACTTTGTAATATCAATCAGGTTTCAAAATATATACCTACAGTAGAAATTTTTCAAGATTGCGCCAGAGATTTTTCACTGAGGTAGGCCACGTAAATCAGTCTGAGTTATGTGACTTCGCCAGGATTCGTCCGGTAAAGTGCACTTTTTAAAATTATTTTCTGTGGCCTTTCTTCTAACAAAATTCGGTTTTCGATACAAATATTGAAGTACCTACTTAAATTGCTGTTATTCTTTGCATTCTATTTCATTTCAAATTTTTTTAACATAAAAGATAATATGTACAGTACAGAGACAAGAAAGTCTAGAAATTGAACTAATATTTTGCATGTTGGCGAAATCCCTTTTTCTTTTTTTTTCTCGAGCAACCAAGAGCAGGTCCACCCCCTGGTGCCGGCTTATCCTTGTATTTAGGGAAACGTTATACAATAATCAGCTTTTATACCATAATATATTATATACTTTCATGAACATTAAGGGTGTCTGGCAAGGAGTTACCATGATATTAAAGCCGCGTGGTTTCTGGCAGTTTAGAATTTGAACCACCCCATCTCTTCCCATGCTTCTGTTAAATTCTGTTGCATTCTTCTGTTTAACATCAGACAGATATATATAGCTCAGACTCAGGCACAGATGCATGGCTCGAGTCAACAATAGTGCCCGAATTACGGCTATAGGCTCACCCCATATTACGTGGGACCGAATAAAATGAATGGTGGCTGTTAATTGACCTCTGCCTAACCCTCCCGGGATAAATGCGTGATTAAATGTATGTATATGTACCTAAAAATCAAACTTTATTATTTGACTAAAGTAGGTTTACTTTTTTCATACCTTTAGTGCCGTATACCTACCAAAGCCATTATGACCCTAACATAATAATGGGCCATTGTCCTTACCAGTGTTTGGAATATGCGCTGACAAAGTTTAAGCTTTTATTAAATGACGAAGGTCTGGCATTCAAGGGCTTTACGTCCATTATATTTGATGCGACTATCATGCAGCTAAAAGTACTATTCAATTTTAGATCATATATAGGTACTGTATAGACACAGCAAAAAACAGCGTGAAAAATGCGTTTTGTGTAATCAAGCTAATGTCATTATAGTTCTTTAAACTTTCAATGTGTGCATGCCATAGAACTATATGTCAACGTATACCGAAGTAGTAGTAATTTTAAACGCTGCGTTGAAGTGACACTTGCTGCGTCTAGGTATAGAGTAAATATTCAATTCAATTACGCTAATACGTAATTACACTCGATCGTTAGCTCCTATTCGATTGCCTATGGAATTTAGACAAACGACTAAGTGTAAATTAACGGAGTCGAGTGAACCGTAATCGAACAGCGTTCGTTTTAGTTAACTGACACCGTTGTACTTGACACCGACAGTCGTTACAATGATTAGTGTTGTTCTACAAAGATATACCTAGTTTGTGATATTTTATCCATAGAATTGGCTTACCAAAGACACGGTCTAACCGGAACACAGGCACATGATCGTTTACGCGTGTTTCAGCAACCGTACGTTAGTAATCCATGGGGTGCCTGAATATCGAATAGTCTTTTGTGCGTTCAAATACGAGCTAACAAACCAGTGTAATTGCACCATTAGGTGGGTTTTTATAGGATGATAGCAATTTTACAGCTGTGCAAAAAGAATAGAAAATAATGATTGCGCCACTGTTCTGTTCATGTTACAACCCGTTAGAAAGCATCATATTTATTTTACGGTAAAATGTATTAGACAAATTATAATACTTTGTTTATCAAATGAAATTAGTGACGTTTTTGACAGGATTTCGCCAACATGCTAAATGATTAGTTCAGTTTCTAGATTTTTTGTTGGGGAACAGAGGTAAGACACGACGGTATTCCTGTCCCAATTGAGCAGTCCGACTGGAGAAGTACCTCTGTCCTACAGAATACTGCGGCCATGAGAACCTCGAGCTGTATTCCTGGCGGTGAGCAGGGTAACCAGAGCTCACTGATGAGTATTTGTGCTGTCAGTAGGAAGACCAAAAGCTTGTTCTGCTTTGTTTTCTGCACTGAATGTAAAAATAGTGTAAGAATAGTGAGTCGGCGGCACGGGCTCTTGGTCCATAATGCATAAATTCAGAATGTGGAAGGACACAATGGTCTCCTCTATGTCTATTATTGGATGCTTGAAGTGAAATAATTTATTTTTTAATTTTATTCTCAGTAATAAGAATAAGTCATAAGAATAACATTTTTCTAAATTGATAATTCCTTAGATAATTAAAGAGCGTAATATTTATCTATAGTAGTTTTTATACATAGTATTATTTATTGGAGGAGGTAGGACACGGCGGTATTGCCGCCCAATTGAGCAGTCCGACTGGAGAAGTACCTTCGCCCTACAGAATACCGCGGTTATAATAATAACTTCGTGTTGTGTTCCCGGCGGTGAGTAGGGTAGCCAGAGCTCACTGGAGAGATTTTGTGCTGTCAGTGGGATGACCAAAGGCGTATTATCCTACTTTGTCCTCTACACTGACGTCACAAAATCTCTGATCTTACAGGGTCGGCAGCACGGATGTGATTCCACTGGTGTTACACACGTTCATAGGTCATGGTAACCACTTTCCATCAGGTGGGCCGTGTGCTTGTCTGCCACCTAAGTTGTATAAAAAAAAATTAAGCGCAACAATTTCGGGTAATTTACCTTTAAATACCAAGTGATTTTTCATACTTCCCAGATACAAGTATTGAAAAGATATTAAGCACCTACTTGTCCGCGTAAGCACGGTTATAATCTTGGTAATCTTAGGAAAGCTATGTAATTTACGACCTGAGTTAAATTCTTTATCGACCTATTTTATCTCCCAACTATTTAAGATTATTATTCACAATCCAATTTAAAAATTTATTACTAGTGGAATTACATTTACATTGGGTGGTGGCGCTTGGCAACGTGCGGTAATGGACTGTATTGCGGGAAGTAGCTAACTGTTCCATTGACGCTTTACACACAAAAGACAGGTGGTCGGGTTGCCGCGGGCGTGATCCAAGCAATGAATGCAACCCGAGAAATTAGGAGAGGATGCACTAACCTTCACGACACACGTGTTTTCATCGCAGCCGGTACACGGATCTTCTCTTCCTTGCTCAGGAGCTGCCGTCAGCGTCACTAGATCACTTGAGGAACACACGAGAGGCACAATCCGATCGGTAAAGGTCTATGAAGCGGTAAAAATGTAACAAATATTAATCATTTTTGAGAGACGCGAGCGCGGCCGTCCTTACGCTGGCTAGTTCAAAGCGAGACTCAGTGTCTATATTTCACAAATGGCGGACGGAAGCTACATCTATGGTTAGTGCGGAAGGGGAGACGGGTATAAAAGGAGTGTGTTTCCGTGTCAAGAAATACAGCTTCTACCTCGGCGCAACCATTCCCCCCGGCTTGAAGGGTTACCTTCGAAACGACAAATGCGAAACAAATATAAAGTCTAATCTAAATCTAGGTTTGGGAAATAACAACTAAAATATAAACCTAGATTGGAGCTCGTGCCTACTGCTGGCTAGGCAGAGGGCAGAGGCGAACAAACAACACAACGCAACAGTCTCGACCAAGACGAGACGCGATTAGCCAACAACAAAATAAGGGTCTCTTCACGTGGGACCGATACAACAAGCGAGTGCTTCTTCTCCTCGGGTGGTTCGGAAACCGTAGTGGGATTGAATTGACTAACTGGCCACTTATCTAACGCGGCATGAATCCAGGACGGTCCACTAAACCATAACGGGTGATCTAAAATTTGCGAAGGAAGCAATCCACGAGAGAGACACTCGGCTGGGTTGTCGGTGCCAGCAACGTGAAAGAGATTATGTGGCGCCAATTCAGATTGAATTTTTGCCACTCTATTAGCGACGAATGTGTCCCAACGATGGGGCGAAGAGTGGGCCCAACACAAAGCGACTGTTGAGTCCTAAAAGCTAAAATTCTACTAATATTAATGCGAAAATTTACAATTATGTCAAATAAATTACCTTAAAGATTCCGACCACAATACAAAATGTCATTAAGCGACACGGAAGTGCTAGTCTTAGCACTGCCATCCAAAACTACGCGGAGTTTTAGTAGTAAGCTTATCTTCTCTAATAACTCCGCGGTGCGGGATAATGTACGAAGGCTGGGTCCCGCCAGTGTCCGCAGGCGCAGGTGAGATGTAACCTTTATCTAAATATTCGTTAACAACCTCGTCATAGGCCCGCTTCGACTTTGGGGACGCCTGCATCTTTCGTTCCAAACAAAGAAAGCGTTTTTCAGCGGATACACGGGAGCCACCGAGTGAAAACTTGCGGATGGTAGACTCCAGTGGCGGCTCGACGGTGCAACAGAACGAAGCAGTCGAGTGACTAAAACTATCTATAGAAGCGGGTGCGGAACCAATTATAACAAAACCAAGAACTGTTTCCAGTGCGTGCGGAGCGGGGTACGTCGGTCCCCCTTGAACCTTACGTGATAACTGGAGGTGCGGGAGAATCGAAGCGCCGATCAATATATCGACGACTCCAGGAACAGCGTAAGTCTCATCTGCTAAAGGCAAGTCTTTAAATTTCGTTAATAAAGACGTGTCAACCGGGACGGTAGGCAACTGTTCAGCTATTCTATCTATAACGAGCGAATCCATGTCAAACCAAATATTATTATTAAAACGAGATCTAAACCTTGTTTTAACGGTGCCACGAACAGCTGACTGTAAGCTTCCAAAACCCTTCACCACTGAGCGGGTTGAACGCTTATCAACATTGAAACCAAGACGCCGACAACAATCTTGAGTAATGAAATTACTTTGCGAAGCGCCATCTAACAGCGCTCGAACAATGCGCGGCTTACCTAATGCATCAACAATAACAACGCGAGCGGTCGCAAGACACACAGTAGTGAGTGCAGCACTAGCGGAGAACGAACACAAGGTGACGTCATCCGCGGCGGTCACCGGGCGGGCCGGAGCGCGCGCGAGCGCGGGCTGCGGCTGCGGCGCAGGCCGCCGTGTGTCACCGCTCGACGAGCCAACCGTGCTCACATTGGATGCGGCATTACTATTCTCAAAATGAAGCAAAGTGTGGTGTCTCGCTTGACATTTGCGACAACTATTTCTACTATTACATAAAACAACGCGGTGTTTAGTACCGAGACAATTAAAACAAAAATTATTAGCGCGAACAAATTTATAACGATCACTAGGCGACAACTTTAGAAAACCAGGACACCTGTACAGTTGCGAATGATGAGTACTACACAAAGAGCAAACAGGTGATTGTACATGTGCTGGTGCGGTACTAACATAAGTATGAGTTGACCTCAGTGACTTCGATGACGCATCTACTTTGCGTGCAGAATCAACAACTATCTTCGCGCCTTCATGTTTCGATGAAGAGCGTTGCAATACCTTTATATGCTCGCGAACAAAACTTTCTAAGTCTTCGAACTTAGGAATTTTATTGCCGCGATGATCCGACTCAAACAAACGAATGGTTTCGGAATCTAATTTCCTTAAACCCATATACAAAAATACGAAGTCGCAGAGGTCATCGATCTTTAGGTTCTTTACGGCGCGAACAGCTGACGCGAAAGTATCTAGAAATTTCTCTAAGTTTTGATCGTTACATGCCGTAATAGATTTCAAATCAAACATCTGATCTAAATAGGCGTTAGCTACCGATCTTTTATCCTCATACCTAGCTTTCAAAGTATTTAAAATTAAATTATAATTCTCGGCACTAAACGTAATTCCAGCGCAAACGGTTATAGCTTTACCAGTCAATTTTTCAACGAGATAATGCAATTTTTCGTGATCTGTCAACGAATCGTTCTTATCTATCGTATTCTCAAAACTATCTATAAATAGACACCAATTGCGAATGTTACCATCAAATTCGGGTATTTGAATTGGTGGCAACTTAGGTCGGTCGCGAGTGGGGTTGGGTAGGTCAGCCGGTTTCTCCAAACTCCTAGCGACGCGTTTGATACGACAATACAAATCGTCAAACGACGACAAGGCTTGATAACTCACTGAGTAATCGGGATCCAAATTCAACTCTAAAACATTGATGTCATGTACTAAGGTTTCGAAATCCGCGCGTAGACTATCTAAGTTTTCTATAGAACACAAGAACGAATCTCTGATGACCAAATCAGAGGTTTTAAGTGCATTATCATAAATCGATTGTACGCGAGAGTAAATCATTTCTTTTTTAGCGTATAAAAGTTTCAATTGAACCTTACCGGTCTTATCAACCTTTGGGGACATGTTTACAATTAAATCTCAAACTAAAGTGCGGTAAACAACAAATATGAAATGACTTAATCTTAGCGGTACAGAGCAGCGAGGCGGCGCGAGCGATAACCGTAGGTAGGTAGGTACTTATAACTGCCAGTGCAAGCTTGAACTAACGCGCATAGCAACAAGATCGTACCTACGCGATGGTCGCTGTCTAGGTTCAACTATTATTTCAGGGACTAAGTATTGCGTAATATCTATTCAAATTAAAATACTTTCGTATGAATTGGAATGAGGTACAACCACGTGTCTACCCACGCAGGTACCAGGCAAATACGACGCGAGCCAGCGGCGAGCGAGCAACGTAATTGAAAAAAATAAAACAAAGCCAAATGCGTTAGGTATTACACTGTGCCTATGCACTAGGGTGTCTAGTATACCTAAGATCTAAGCCTAAATACCTAGATGCGGGGTTTTCTACTAAAATAACTAGGTAATTAGGCGCGGTGCGAAAATTGCAAACTACGATTAAGTGTTGATATGATACCTAACCTATTTATGTATTAGGTAGGTACAATGCGAGCCAGCGGCGAACGGACAACAAATTCTAAGCCTAAATGTCTGGATGCGGGGTTTTCTACTAAAATAACCAGGCACTTAGGTGCGATGCGCTTATTCCCATTAGAATAATAACAAAATACGAACTACGGCTAAGAATCCGGCTCGAAGGACCAAAAATGGTGGCGCTTGGCAACGTGCGGTAATGGACTGTATTGCGGGAAGTAGCTAACTGTTCCATTGACGCTTTACACACAAAAGACAGGTGGTCGGGTTGCCGCGGGCGTGATCCAAGCAATGAATGCAACCCGAGAAATTAGGAGAGGATGCACTAACCTTCACGACACACGTGTTTTCATCGCAGCCGGTACACGGATCTTCTCTTCCTTGCTCAGGAGCTGCCGTCAGCGTCACTAGATCACTTGAGGAACACACGAGAGGCACAATCCGATCGGTAAAGGTCTATGAAGCGGTAAAAATGTAACAAATATTAATCATTTTTGAGAGACGCGAGCGCGGCCGTCCTTACGCTGGCTAGTTCAAAGCGAGACTCAGTGTCTATATTTCACAAATGGCGGACGGAAGCTACATCTATGGTTAGTGCGGAAGGGGAGACGGGTATAAAAGGAGTGTGTTTCCGTGTCAAGAAATACAGCTTCTACCTCGGCGCAACCATTGGGAAATACGAAAAAAAATACGCCATTGACTGTTGACGTTGACGCGTTTGACTGCCAAATCAAACCCATAAAATAATATACAATGATAATTCTGTGAATGATAAATACTACAGCAGGACATACTCATACATAATTTTTTGAAATAGAAAACAAAAGTGACCGTTTATGACGTCATTGTACACCAAAACTGCCGTTTCATAAGGTTAACCACATTCATAATCGCTTTCTAGGTATTTTTAGTCTAATTACAATCTAACTCCAGTCTCATTTAACTTTGGCCTGTCTAGCTCGAACTAATTTGAAGTTGTCACCGGAGTGTAATAGTTGCAGACTGCGCAAATGCCTGTGCTTAGGACATGTGAATCGTCAACTTTGCCACATTTCATGAAATAATTACGACCTGTTTGTTTCGTAGTTGCCTCAGAGATTCTATTGGTATATCTACTGGTACATACTGTTTCACATTTAACTTATACAATCTAGTGGTATAGAACGCCAAGAAAGGAAAAAGCTGTTAACAATCGTAGAAAGTTCCACAAAATATTGCAATACGAAAGAAAGTTAATAAAATACATTAGAATATTCAATCAATCAATTCATTTATGATTGAAAATGGTTTCGACTAGAACTCTTTAGAAAGTTTGATACTTACGGTAGAATTGCCGCAATTGAAATACTCAATAGATATGAATAATATCAAACTATGATAACCGCGTGGTTAACGGCAGAGTAGGATGTTGATGACCCCATCTCTTCCCATGCGGTGGGATAAGTCTGTTTAACATCAGATATATAGCGCAGAATCAACCTCAGATGCATGCCTTAAGTCAACAATAGTACCCGGAAGATGGCAATAGGCTCACCACTATTACTTGGAACCGAATTCAATGATTGGTGAAATGTCGATGTTAATTCACCTCTGTCTAATTATATGTATAGATACATGTATGTATACTTATAAAATATATACAAAACTATGCTAACTATACAATATATACAAAAATGAAATAACCTCGGTAGCCTAGTGGTATGGGTAATGAACTGCTGAGACAAGGTCTCGGGATCGATCCCAGGTTTAACCATGGCACACACCAATGACGTTTCATTGCTTTTCGAAGTTATGTGTGTATTTATCGCAGGTTTATACGTGCCCGGTTAATGGCAATAGGCTCGCCACCTATTACATTGGGTCCTTAACATAAACTGGCGAAATGTGGGCGCCAGCACCTCTTCCTACCCCTTCACCCAACAAAACATAAACTCACGCCCATATTTCCATATAGGTGTGAGTTTATGTTATGTTAAATAAAGATAAAGAAGGAGACTTAGTATATGTAATTGTTTAAGTTAAAAAAGTTTGTTCGTTTTGGGGCACCTATTTGTTCTGTTTAACGTAATTTTCGTTTTTGTAATTCTGAAGCGATCGGAGATCGTTTGCGCTATGAATTCGTTACTAGAGTGAAATATTTAAGTGCTGTATGAAAAATCTATTAAGAGAAAAATAATTTGAATTTTGGTACAATCTTGTGTATGATAAATTCGGTACACGTCATTTACGCGAACCCATCCTGAAACATAACATTTTTATGGTGTAACATAACATAACATATCGTCTCCATGTAAAGTAAACTCATTAAACGAGCCCATCATTGCGATTTCGGTATATAATCTTTCTCATGAATATCATAGCTTAATCTGAGCAGTAATTTATGAAGGGTAGAAGTCAAAAAGTATTCGACAAAGGAAACTTGTAAAGTGTGCAAGGACAAAAACAGATAACAAGATGCTTCAGAAGGATTTCCGCTTAGGGTTGGAAGGTCAGGCGGCAATCGCCTCAGAAAAGTCGACTTGCCAATCGAAGCCGACCAGGCTCCAAAGTATATACTTGAAACGCAACTGAAAATTTGCTATGAGGTTGGTGGTGAGTAATGGAGGAGGTAGGACACGGCGGTATTTCCACCCAATTGAGCAGTCCGACTGGGGAAGTACCTCCGCCCTACAGAATACCGCGGCCATAATAACTTCGTGTTGTGTTCCCAGCGGTGAGTAGGGTAGCCAGAGCTGACTGGAGAAATTATGCTGTCAGTGGGAAGACTAAAGGCTTGTCCTGCTTTGTCTTCTTCACTGACAGCAGCAGCAGGCAGCAGCTTTGTCGGGTTGGCAGCGCGACTGTGACTCCTCTGGTGTTACAAACGTCCATAGGCCACGGTAACCACTTTCCATCTGCCACCTAAGTATTTAGTTAGCAAATTAAGTGTTGACCAAGGATGTAATATCAGGCAAAAGTGCCCTACACCTATCCCTTGTATCTTACCATGCCGGAATAATGTTTAATTATTCGCGACAGTTTCTTATGAACTTGCTCTCTGATAAAATTATTCCTCTGATACTATTATTATTTTAAAAATAGAATTCAGTGACGTCACTTTAGTAAGACGGAATATGTAATAGTATCATGACATCAGCTTCAATACTAACGCAATTTAAGGGTATAGGAACCCTTCATTTTCATTATTTTGAATTCCGTAGATATTACAAATATTGAACATAACAGTTGCAGACAAATATGTAAACATAGACCTGCTACTTCGACCAATAAATTAATCACAACTTAGAGAACTAGCTGCATCTGAAATTTACAAGATCCGTATGGCAATCGATTTTGAACCCTAACCGTTTTACCCTAAGTTGATAATAGCATAACTTGCGAAGGTCTTAATTATCGTTCTGAAATGCTTTGGGCCATAACCGTTACTAACAGCCAAAATACCCTCATATATACTCGCTCTGACAAACGATATCACTTCATACCACTAAAATGAATACATGGCTATTTTGTTTGTCCGTCATAAGGAAACATGGTCTAGCTATAATTCGGACGCAATACTCATACACCTACCTAGCTTAAAGCCTCGTATCCACTAGACAACATTTGTCGCGCAACATGTGTTTCGCAACACGCGCGATGTTGCCAGTAGACGCACGACATGAGGCGCGACTTGTTTATTCGACGTCTGATCAATTGATCATGTGTGGATAGATATTGTCTTTGTTGAGCAGCACTGTTGCTTGCTAAACTTAACTGAATACCTCCTTAATCTTTCACGTCCTGTAAAAAGTAATAAAATTAACTTCGGCGCGTTGCATTATAAACAA
Organism: Eilema griseolum; assembly: GCA_963662185.1. Lineage (NCBI taxonomy): Eukaryota > Metazoa > Arthropoda > Insecta > Lepidoptera > Erebidae > Eilema > Eilema griseolum. The sequence goes on along the minus strand of OY759245.1, from coordinate 7,529,042 downwards.
ATCACTTGCGCTTCGGTAACACATTAAAGGGTGGTGATGATGAAAAACCATGAGATGATGATACTCTAAGGTTTCATTGATACATTTTTTCTTTTACAAAAAGATGTTTCTCAAATATAGAAGATCGATTTCCTAGTGATAGGATAGATCGGTAGCCTAGTGGTATGGGAAATGGACTGCTGAGACGAGGTCTCAGGTTCGATCCCAGGTTTTCCCATGGCACACACCAATGACTTTTCGATGCTTTTCGAATTTATGTGTGTATTTATCGCAGGTTTATAAGTGCCCGGTTAATGGCAATAGGCTCGCCACCTATTACACTGGGACCTAAACATAAACTGGCGAAAAGTGGGTGCTAGCACCTCTGCCTACCCCCTCGGGGATATGGGCGTGAGTTTATGTTATGATTTCATGTATATTATACGCTCACGTGGCAATTTTGTCGTTAGAATTTACAGGTATATTAAACAAAAGCTACTTATTACCTACCGTGTAATAAAAGCTTTTATCTTGAAGTACAAGTACTTAACCCGAAGTACTAGTTATTTAGTAATAGTACCCATTTGTATTTCTTACCTATTCCAAGATTTTGTGAAGAGATTACTTCTAACGACAAAGCTCCTTCTATATAAGTACTCGTAATGTTTTACGCTGCGCGTTTAAATAACTATATTTAGCATTATATAACTTCTTACTTAAACGATAAAAAAATGTGTAGTGTTCATGTCGAAAAGGACTTTATATTACTTTTCGAATAATTGCTTATGTAATGAATATAGTCTAGTTACGTGAGCCAGCGGGAGCGACGAAGAATCGCAAACCAAGCTGCCCGCGTACGAAGGCAACTCGGGCGTCGGAGGTCGATGAATGACCTCCGCCCCCCATGAGCGCAGGCGTGGTGGTGCGCCTGGCGCGCCTCCCCATTTCCGGGGACGAGTTGGGGACTCTGTGGTCCCCACACCCGTGTAGTGGGCCAGATCGAGAGTGATGGCCCTGAGTTGGCCGGAGTGCGAGGGATATGCCTGTTAACCTCACCTTCGGCAACCAAAAACGACCCACAGGAGGCGGCGTGTGTTTTGGTCGGTTCGAGTCCGACATAACCTCTTCCACCGGCTCAGAAAACAATGTCACTGGAGTGGAGTGACGACAGAAATAAAAAGGTAGCTGATGTAGATACTTATATACAGAGATGTCATATGTCAAATTGTCACAAGAGGTGTCGCTAACGTTTTCATCAGTTCAATAGTTTTTCTCAGTATTTCCCATGTAAAATATGTTCTAAGTAAAATGCCCAATGTGCCTAAAGAAGTTTTCAAGAACCGAAGTATTTTACGTACACTTGTGTTGCTTTGTTCCTATAGGTACCTAGTCTTGGATAAATTGAGCGGGACGTAAAAACGCATCCGTCGAACCCGTCAAACTAAGGACCGCCATTTTAGAATTGATAGCATCTGGAATGACGGCCTTTACTTTTATACTTTACCCAAGCTGATATACCCGACCGGATTCAGTCAAATTGATAAACCAAACGTAAAAAAAACTAGTAACAATTAGAATAATATACAAAAAAAAAGCTGGAGTTATAATTTGAAAATAATAGAGATCGAGAACGGTATATATATTTAAAATGTTATGAATGATAATCTACAAAATTAAATAAATAAGTACCTACCTATGAAAATATGTAATGGTAGATGCAAAATGAAGTATTACGAGACTTGGATTCAATCCAATATGTCTTGAAAGCGAACCAACAGAGATATCTCACTTAGTCGCTTATGCTCTGTGCTAATGGCCGTAATATGATTCGATCGGAGCAGTTTCAGACCTACTGTTATGATTTATTGTAATTCTCGAACTCAAGTTTGGTAGTATAAATAATAAAATTCACCTTGACTTGCCACTATAAACCATTTTTAGAAACTATACTTGTTTTAATTAACAGTGGCGACAATGCAGTGAGTTTTCTGCAAAAAATATCAACTGATCTACAAATATTAGGTCATTAGTGTTACAATATTATGCTAGAATAAATATTTAAGTGTTAAACTTGCAGTTGTCTTCGGTACCGCCCGAATGGATGACGTTGAGCGAGCGGAGTGAGCGGAACGTGGTAGTGTGAATGTTACTTTAGATCACTAATATTCTTTATAACAAAGAGTGTGATTAGCCGCGTGTTTCCCGGCAGAGTAGAATTTGGACCACCCGATCTCTTCCCATGAGGTATCGTACAAGGCAACTAAGGGATAGGGCTGTTTAACATCAGACAGATATATACAGCCCAGACTCAGCCTCAGATGCTGGGTTTCAGTCAACAATTAACAAACGGCAATACGCTCACCCACTATTACGTGGGACCGAGTTCAATGATTGGTGAAATGTGGGTGTTAATTCAACTCTGTCTAACCGGGATAAAGGCATGAGTATATGTATGTATGTACAAAGAGTATGGGAAATTGGCTTAACCATACGTAATTATTAATAAAATCCGGAAATAAGTTCCCGTTCGTAGCACTTAACAAGAATACCTGTTCATAGCAGCATCGTCAAAGCTTCTACTCTTGGGTCCGACTAGCGAATGGTCGGGTTTTATTAGTTTGTTTTCTATTTCCAACCTTAGAGCATTCATGAAAGGTTGGAGACCTATCTGTCTTCGTAAGTGGACGTATTCGTACAATTTGATTACCTCATCCCCTTTGGCTATCAGATAATCTCTCGCACGGGTCAGAGCCACAGTTATTGGGTAGATATTCTGCGACTACATACAAAGTCTTTTGTTTTTAGCTTTGCAACTTACTACACCTAATTTGTTATCATAGGTACGATGATATTCGGAATTTCTTTTTATGAATCCGAGTGTAACTACGGGGTAGTTATATCCACCAAAAAAAATCACTTTTCTCTTCCCACGTATTATTATTACATTTTCATAACGGTTAATAAATCTGAATCTGAATCTGATCCGCCGCGTGGAACCACAGCAGAGTAGAGGCAGAATAGAATTTGGGCCACCCCATCTCTTCGTCGTACACAAGGTACACAAGGTGACTAAGGGATAGGGCTGTTTAATATCAGACAGGTATATATATAGCCCAGACTCAGTCTCAGATGCGGGACTCGAGTCAACTATAGTGTCCGATATACGGCAATAGGCTTATTGGTGAAATGTGGGTGTTAATTCACCTCTGCCTAACCCTCCAGGGATAAAGGCGTGATTTTATGTATGTATGAATGTAATAAATCTGATTGCCATATTGACATTAATATTAATCAACAAAAAAATAATTACTTGTATTTATTATACTTAGGCCTTCATCCCCATAGGGATTAAGGATTGGGGACATTGGGAAAGCCTACGTCAGACCCTGGTCCATGCGAGTCCGTGAGTTCATTATGGCTCCGAAGAGCTCTGATAGGATCCAGAGCTCTTCGGGGTAGGATATCGATATAGGTATTTTTCCTGAAATGAACAAAGTTAGCTCGGTCATCTATATAACTTATTTGATATTTATTCCATTTCTAGCCACAATTTACTTTACACAAGCTCCGAATAGGCTTTTAATTAGTCAGGTAAAAGGATATTTTAAAGCAGGCTGCCGTCTTAGAAAATGTCCTCCATTATCCATTATTAAGAGGTTTCCTCGTTGCGAATCAGGCTTAAACGAATGTTAAGAATGAACATTTAAAGTAAAGTGAATTATAAAATCAGACCGACTATTATCTTTTAGGAAAAAAAAATTATAGTAATCATAATCATAATCATAATCATAATCATAATATTTATTCTGTGGATCATAGGTTAGGTATAAAGGTCTTATAAATTATGTTATGTACGCTATGTCCTACCACATGTGGTTTACAGATTATTAAGTACAGGTTTCAATTTCGAATAGATCAATACAAATAAATTATGTCAAAATAAATAAGATTAATTTAAATTGATGAGATTAAAATAAAATTAAATTGAATTATTACAATTCCAAGCCGTGTCAATTGAATATTAATTTCATGAATATTTATACATCAATTCAAATAAATTATGTCAAAGTAAATAAGTAATATAAAATTGAATAGAATTATTATAATGTTATAAATGCAAGCAGTGTCAATAAAAAGTAATGTCACCAAGAAAAATCATATAAATTATGTCAATAAAAATAATGTAAAATTTAATAGAAATGAAGTCAGAAATCGGATTAACTACTCTTTTCATTAAGATACTCCTCTATTGAATAGTAGGCTTTATTCAGGAGAAATGCTTGTAATTGTTTTTTGAACATTGGTAGGTTTTTACAAGATTTAATAGCTTGAGGCAGTTTATTATAAACCTTAGGTGCCATTACGAATACACTTTTATGTAATAGGGCCGTTTTGGATGGGACCAAGCATAGCCTGTCAGACCTGCGACTGCTGGCTATAACAGAGAATTTCTCCCAGTTCTGTTTAACAAACATAACTATCTCAAATATGTACATACATGGCATCGTCAGTATCTTCAGGCTAATAAAATACGGTTTACATGTATCAGTCGTTTCAATCTTACATATGGCTCTAATGCATCGCTTTTGAGCTTTAAAAACTAATTCTTTACCAGTTGCATTGCCCCAAAATATGATCCCATACCTTAAAGTAGAAGCAACCAGTCCAAAGTATGCTGTAAGTACTGTGTTCCTGTCTACAATTTTACCAAGCATGTATAATGCATATGCATGTTGGTGTATTCTATTGCTCACCATTTCAATCTGTGCATTCCACTTTAGTGTATTTTCAATTTGTAGGCCTAAAAACTTTATCACTTTAATGTTATTTATCTTTTTATCGTCATACTGTATTTCTAGATTTGTTTTGTTAACCTTTTGATTAAAGTCCATTATATATGTCTTGTGCAAATTAATTTTGAGATTGTGTACCTCTAGCCAGTTTATCAAAGAAGTAATATTTTTGTTGATAGCTGAAACAGTGGTATCAAGATTATCATTATTGAATACCACTGTACTATCGTCGGCGTACATGATCATGGGGAATGGTGTGGCTGATGGGAAGTCATTAACATAGATAATGAACAGAAGTGGTCCAAGTATACTTCCCTGTGGAACTCCATAGCGTATGGTTCTTGTGTCCGACATGTACGAAATTTCACTCCTAGTTCTATTACATATTTTATTTATTACAGTTATATGTTGACGATTTTCAAGATATGACTTGAGTAAACATGACAAATTCCCGCGAATACCATATGCATTCAATTTGTCAATCAATATTCCATGGTCTACATAGTCAAACGCTTTGGTCATGTCCATATATAGCGCCTGAACTGGCTGTTTTTTGTCCATTCTAGAGATAATTGTACTTAGAAAGTCATATATGGCAACATTGATACTTTTGTTTTTTCTGAAACCTTTTTGGTTATCTGTAAACAGATTATATTTCTCAAAGTAATTACTGATACTGTTATGGATGACCTTTTCGAAGATCTTAGAAAATACCGGTACTAGAGCTATTGGTCTATAAGAAGTCATATTCTCTTTATCCTCTTTTTTAAATTGTGGTTTAATGAGAGACAACTTTAGCTTTTCAGGAAAAATACCCTGTGTGATACAATTATTAATAAGATAACTTAGCACGGGAGCAATAATAGTTGACACGCTTTTTACAATCCTAGTGCTAATGCCGTCGTATCCTGTGCTAGCTGTGTTTTTTAATTCCATTATTATTTTATATACATCCTGGGGCACAGTAGGCAACATGAACATAGATGATAGTTTAGAGGAAAGGCAAGATTGTCGATTATTCGTGGAGGTAGGTTCAGACGGTGTCCCCAGATCTGCATAAAAATTGTTAAAGGCTTGTGCGATTGCCTTTGGATCAGTCAACATTTGGTCCTTTAATTTAATCCGTTCAATATTCTCACTGGGGAAATCAATTTTATTTTTATTTATTATTTGCCATGTAGCTTTGCATTTATTTTTCGCCAGGTGTAAAGCATTGATATTCTGTGACCGTTGTGTAAATTCAATTATCTTCTTAAGTCTAGCAGATAAAGCTTTAAAGTTGCATCGGTTTTCTTTAGTTGGATGTCGTCTATATTTCCATAGTAGTTGACGCTTTCTTTTACAGCATGTTCTAATACCCCGGCTTATCCATTTGGATTTTATTCTGGTTGATTTTTTTACTCTAACGTTTGGAAAACATAGATCATAAAATAGTGTGAATGTATCATGAAATAAATTAAACGCATTATTTGGATTTGTCTCCTCGTATACATCATTAAACTTAAGGCTTTGTAGGCACTCAATGAATTTTTCTATATTTTCCTTAGAGAAGTCACGTCTGAATGTAAACCAGTGATCAGATCTACAAGTTCTAGCCACAGGACACTGTAATAACTGGGCTGTGTGATCTGAAACAGCTAGTTCTAGAACCTCACTTTTACCTCCACGTATGTTGTGTAGAATGTTGTCAATACATGTACCACTAGATAAACGTGTTGGTACATCTATTGCACATTTCAAATTAAAACCCATTATTAATTGTTTGAATTGCCGTGATAACGGTGTATTTTTTAGAATGTCAACATTAAAATCGCCGCAGACGATACATTTCTTATTATTTTTAAGGGAAATTGATTGGAGTAAATTATCTAAATTATTAATAAAAATGTCAAATTTAATACTAGCGTCTCTATTTTGTGGGTTTCTGTATACACATATAATAATAATATTATGCTCAATAAGCTCTATTCCACAACACTCAACAATATTGGACACATTATAATTCATTACATCGTCAACAACTCTATATTTTAGACCATTTCTAACCATAATACAGGAACCCCCATTTCTAGACTTCCTTGTAAAATATGTGGCCAATTTGTAATTAGGAATATGCAGACAACTGACATCAGACACCTTCATATTATGTTCACAAAAACACAGAACATCAACATCCCTACCCTTACTACGTAAATTCTCCAAACACAATGTAAACATATTAGACTTACTTATTAGACCATCTATATTTTGGTGCAACACAATGATGGTATTATACACGAAAAAGCTGATCAGTCATTGAGTAGTCTCCTATAAGTTTGTTATTATAAGAAGATTGTTTTTCAGCAAATGTCAACTCAGAGGAAAAAGTTGAGTTTACATCAAACAAAATATTATCTCGGATCCTTCTATATATATCTCGCATGCCGTATTTATTCATTTTACCAGTACTATATGAAAACATATCATGAGTTAATGTAAGATTACTATCAAAGAAGTATCCATAGTCATTATTTTGTATATCTAAAGATAACATACCATTAAACATTTCGACTCTATAGTTATACATTAGAGCACCTTTTATATAGGTGGGTGCACAAATTATTTTATTGGTGTGTTTAATGTTTTGTAAGGAATGTTTTATTGTATTTATTAAATCCATAATATGGGTCTCCTTCTTGAGGTCATTCTCTCCCAGAATAATTATGCAGTAGTCATTCATGGTGAAACCTCTCAATTTTTCTTCTATGTTACGTAAGCGATCCTTTATGTTGGAATTTGTCATTTTGTAGTGACAATATTCAAATTGATTTGCACTAAACACATCCTCAATTGTCGATAAATGGGTTTTTATATTACTACCACTACTGATACATAATTTTGTTCTCTGATGTTGTGTCTTTTTCATTTCAGAGTTGTGTAACTTCGAGTGTAAATTACGTGGTCGCCCCTTTATGGTGGTAGATATTATTCCCTTTGCAGAAGGTTGTGTAGGGCTTTCGTTGTTGGTCTGAGTACCTATGCTGTGCACGCTGGTGGCTATGATGTTCCTATTTTGTAGTGTATCTGGAAGAATTGGACCTATAATCGGAATACAAGACGGGGATATAACTTGGCGAGGTGTTTTCTTTAAGCGCTTAAGAGGTGTAGTACTTATTCTCTCCGGCGTTTTACAAATCGTCTTATAAGTATTGATGGTCTTTAGGCTACTTTCTAGTTCCTTTTTTAAGTGTACATTCTCACTGCTCAAGTTCTCAATTTCTAGGTGGGCACTCATTAATTGCATTGACAATGTTTTCACTTGGTCATTAAGATTCAGTAGACTGTCATTGTTTTCTAAGAAATTATCGGGTATACTTAGCATAGTAGAATTCAACATTGTTCTACTAGTGTTATTCGTCAAGTTGATGAAGTCGTCATCCATCGAGTTTGTTCCGCGAGGTCGGCGATAAGTGATATTATTTGCCATTATACTATTTAGTTGAGATGTTTGTCACTAGATGTCGCTTATTGACCTCTTTTAGATTTCTATAGTTACCAGTTACGACTAATTGATAACGTGACGATAAGTCGTGTCGTTCCAAATATAAAAGCGCCCGTACACAGATTATTTTAGGTCTTTATTATTACCATGTAAAAATTGATTAGAGACGGTCTTTCTAGTTACTGTGAAAAAATATAGGCGTTTGAATGTAACTGATTTTGATGTTATGATTATCACTTATTTTCGTCGTTTTCACTTTTGTTTATAAAATATGTAGTAAGTAAGTTTAAATATCATCACTAATTAAAGTTATATGCATTTGTTTTCTTTACACTGTTATTAATTTATCACATAACGGAGTAAATTAAACCTTCATTTCACACTTCTATTTTGCACATATTATGTATCACTATTATTATTATAACATTTCTGCACGTATATCACATTTGTTGGTAACGAATTAAATCTGTTTCTATCGTTATAAATGAAGATAACTATTTTTCTTATAATTTTATATACGGAGTTAATGTTTACTTATTGGCAGCAGTGTTGCCATTTTACACATATAAGACATAGTATGATTTATCTATAGGTATTTTATACGTGAAGTGAAAACTTTTGATCGCTTTTTACGAAAATTGACGCACGAAGCAAGAAACGAGAAGTCCAGAATGAAATATCATTCTGGACTTCTTCTCGATACAAGCTAACACTATGCCAAATTTCACCCTGCTTAATCTTATTATATAGCATAAAAATACATTAAACTGATTAAACTAAACATTACACACACTATCATGTATTTGAAGTACATAGTATCTATAAAAAAGGACGCAATGTAAAGTTTGAACTGCAATGAATTCAGTAATCTGCCAATGTACAGAAATACCAGTAAGAAATACCAAGATCTCCAAAAACTCCATATACTTAACAACAAAGGTAAATTAAAACTGCATAGTAAAATAAAATAAAAACTTTGCATCTACAGCAAATTCAGTATGTAGGAAATACCTATACATATAGAAATAATATACATTAACTGTAGATCTGTATAAAATTATACTTAATTCACGAGGGTGTGATAATAAAATAGGAACACCTATTTCCATTAATTGATATTTAAAATTGCATAACATATTTCCGACGGCATCTATCCTATGATTAAAATATGTGCACATAACAGAATATTTGAGTCTAGAATCATGCTCTGCAGTCAAATATTCCGATACCCCTAAAACTAATTGGATAAACTTAACCTACTTCAAAGTTTCTGTATACGATTTATGTTTAAATTGCGCAAATATGATCATGTTTCCGAATTCGGGTAACTTGTGGTTACCTTACTTTACGTACCTCCTTGTAAAATAATATACTATTTAACCCCTCGCTACGTTTCCATCTCAAATAAGGATTCGAGTTCCTTCATTGTACACATAAAATATAGCTGGATATTTGCAGCTGAAATTGCCTGTATATTCCGGGACATTTTTTGTTCAATCTTTCACGGTTACAGCAACTTGTCTGTAAAATATATAACCAGTGTAAATCAGACGTACCTTATCTTTGATTACTTTTAAAACTTCAACCGAAAAATAATTTTGCCTATCAAGATTTAAGGTCTCTTACGAATTTTAATAATTAAGATTTACTTACTAGGTTTGTATTTGAAATTAGCATCATAAACCCACGTCAGTCGTACGTAAGTAAATAAATAAATGTTCTACAACATTCTACACTACGCTATCTAGACACCGTGGTAAGCATAGTTTAACTAGTTTGTGTCATGGAATCTTGAATGCAAATAAACATACTTATATACTTTTTATTTAAATAGTATGTATATATAACAGTGCGATAAATACACACATAACTTCGAAAAACATTGAAAAGTCATTGGTGTGTGCCATGGTAAAACCTGGGATCGAACCCGAGACCTCGTCTACCGGCTACCGAGATATATACCCACTTAATGTTATGTAATGTTTAACATCAGACAGATATATACAGCCCAGACAAAGCCTCAGACGCATGACTTGAGTCAACAATAATGCCCGGAAGACGGCAACAGGCTCACCGCCTATTACGTCGGACCTTCACGTGGAGTTTCAATTATTGCTGAAATGTGGGTGTGTTCCTTCACCTCTCCCTAACCTTCCGGGGATAAAGGTGTTGGTTGCGCCGATGGTAGAATTTATATTTTTCGCTATAGTAGTAGTAGTTCAAGTCATTGACGCGGAAACACACGCTTCCTGTACCCATCTCCCTACCGCGCTACCTTTTAAAGTGAGATAGCAATAGTTTCCGCACCGCTCAATTGTCAAAAATAGACGTATATTCACTTCGCTTTTGAACTAGCCAGCGCAATGGCGGCGGCGCGCGCGTCTCTCAGAAATTTATAATGTTTGTTGGATTTTAACCGCTTTCATGGACCTTTACCGATCGGATTGTGCCTCTCGTGTGTCCCTCAAGTGATTTAGTGATGTGGGCGGCAACTCCTGAGCCAGGAAGAGAAGATCGGTGCACCGGCGGCCCAGCCAGCACGTGGCGTCGTGAAGGTTAGTGCATCCTCTCCTAATTTCTCGGGTTGCATTCAGTGCCTAAACCACATCCGCGGCAACCCGATCACCTGTCTTGTTTGTTGTGTAAAGCGTCAATGGAACAGTTAACTTCACCCCCCGCGAAATACAGTCCACTAGCTCACGTGGCGAGAATTGCGCTACCAGGTGTGATTATATGAGTCATTCCGTACAAATTTGCACCAATGCAAAAACCACAGTCACAACACTTTCGAAATTATTACTACTAATTGACTAATCCGATATTTTATAGACTTAATTTTAGCTAAAAGATGGATTGATTAACTTTAAAAACAAATATATAAAATAGCAATTACAATACGATTTAATTAATTATAAAAAAAAGTTTGCAAAAAAAATGATAATTTTAGTATGTCACACGTAATATGTAAATTTTAAGAAAAGAAATTTTCCCTGTAGATTTCAATTTCAGCTCTTTGTTTTGGTGTATGTTTAAAGCTTGTAATGTCTATTTTAATTTAAACTCTAAATATAATATAAAATACATTAAATTAGAATCAAATTCTTGTGAATATCATTAACCAACATTTAGGTACACATGGACATTCCACTTTAGTCACGGCTCTTACCCTGCAACCAAAGTTTGAAACTACCCAAACATCTTTATTTTTACATCCAGGCAACATTACCAGTCGAAAACAACCATTTTATTTCAAAAGTCTACTGTCAGTAGTGTAGAATCTGTGACGACGAACACGTTTCATCCGGAAGCTAAATAAGATATCCAGTTTAGTTGCGAATATTACGTCAAATTGGTAAGTTACTTTATAAATATTGTATTATTAATTAAAGCTTACTATATTTGAATATGCAATAAAGCAATGTGATGTTCTTTTTAAGTGCAAATAATGTTGTTGTTAAGCAAATTTGTAGGACAAAACATGATTCGTCACGTCCATTTAGTCACGTGACATATTAGTGGAACAATTTTCGTGACGAAATGGACACGTAAGGCTTAGTTCATAATGTAATTTACCCAACTTTGATATTTTTTTTTTGACAATTGTGATGTGTGACGTACTTAATTGTATTTTTTTTTCTTTTTTTTAAGGAACAAAATATAAATATTATCCTATTGTATTAAACGAGCAATTCTTATACGTGGTATTATATAAATATCGAAAACGTCTCAAACGATTTTGATGAAACTTTCAGAATAAATAATTTCGGGCTTAAAAAATAAGGAAAAATTTAAATAGATAAGATCAAAATACGACATACAAACCGACGAGCATGCATGAAGAATGTAATGAGAGTGAATGAAGCGAGAGTAATATGTCAGGATCGTAGCAAGTGGAGATCCGTGATCTCTGCCTACCCCTATGGGAGACAGGCGTGATTTTATGTATGTATGTATGTAGATCAAAATATATTTTTGATCTTATCTATTTAAAGTTTGGCATACGTGTATAAATCTAATTAGTTATTAATATGCCTGAACTGATGTTGGCTCCAAATGGTTACCAGGTGTTCTCCGTTTCTGGTTCACGTAAACCCATCGTGTATGGGCTCTTTAGATTTGTCTCAATGAGCACTTTCATGACAAATGATGTTCAGGGTTTAATGTTTGATCTCCAATACTGTTTCATTTAAATGCACCGAGTTTCAGCTCGTTATAATGTAGGTTAATAATTGGCGTTACTATTTTGTGCTACATATGGTTCAATTCAGCCGTATGTTGAAAAACTTGTATTTTCTAAATTTTGCTAGAAAAAAACACATGTAAATTTTAATGCAGTTAATCTTAACCTGTTAAGATAAATTAATGCTTTGGTGTTATTTTATGTAACTTCTATAATGCTATATTATAGTACATTCGGTAGTACATTATAGTAAAGGCGGGAAAAATATTCTGTTAAGATTCTTCCAATCTAAAGTACACAATTTGTGTGTGACATTCTGCTTACCGCCTTGTGGTTTATTATATCATGGAGCTGCATGTTTCAGATTACCTATTATTACTGTATTTTATTTTTATTTGCAGTGATGTATTTTTTTTATTTCCAGTGATGGTTCTAACAGCGGCTGAGCGTGCTAAACGCTATAGGGATAAATTAAAATTAAATGCAGAAAAATATGAAGAACAAAGAAAAAAACAAATTGCAAGAGTGAAGAAAGGACAAAAGAAAGTAAGAGAATTAAGCGAAACCGAAAAGGATGAAACAAGAAAAATCTGGCGACAACAGAAAAAGAGGCAAAGAGAAGCGAAGAAACAACGTGAACAAGAAGAAATTGCTGCAACACCACAAAAAACAGCTTCTAGATCCGTCGACTTCTACAAAAAGAAATATGTAAACTTAATAAGAAACTATAATTCAGCAATTAAGCAGTTAAGCAAAGCAAGACAAATCAATCAGCGTCTACGTAAAACTTTAAGTCGAACAAAAAAGACACAAGAAAAAGAAAATAGAGAAAGAGATCTTGAAATTGACAAGTTAAGAGCACGGCACGAAGTTCTGGAAATAGCTTTAACACAAAAATACAAAGACTGTAAAACGAATGAACAAAAAAAAGTATTGCGTTCTATTAGCAAATCCAACAATATTGCATTATCAAAAAAAGGCGTGACAAAAATTATATCAGAAAGTTTAGGTCTAAAATGTTCCAGGATACGATTTAGCCAAACAAAGAGATTTCTAAGCAAAAACATAAAAGAAATGTTAGAGGAATTTTACAGTCGAGACGAAATAAGCAGAGCGACGTCCGGAAAGCGCGAGACTAGAACAAAACAGAAGAAAAAGATGCAAATAAGGTATCTTACTGATACTTTATACAACCTTTACCAAATATATAAAGAAGAAGGAGGAATATACAGTTTTTCTACATTTTGCAAATATAAACCTTTTTATATCCTGTCGCCGACCAATGCCTCTCGTGATACATGCCTCTGTGTTAAACATAGTAATTTTGATTTTGTGGTATCAGCTATTAAAAAGCACACTATTTCCGAACTGCAAAATCAATCTGGAAAAGATCTTTTAAAACTAGTGTCATGTGACATAAATTCAAAAAGTTGTATGTACAACGCGTGCGATTCATGCCGGTATAAATCTATAAATTTTACAGCTGATAAAAATACTGTTGTTGAATGGTGCCAGTGGGAACGCTCAAAAAAGTCGTACAAGAAAAATGACAAGGATATGATAGCCAATATAACAAAAAAAGAAAAAAAAGTTGGCACAATTCAAGAACTAATATATGAGTTTCAAAAACAATTGCCTTTATATAAAAAACACTTCTACAATATCCAGGAGCAGCAACGTCAATACAGAAAGTGTATTGAAAATTTAAAGTCCAATGAATGTGCAATATTGGTTGACTTTTCAGAAAACTACGACTGCAAGTTGGCACAAGAGATTCAGTCGCTTCATTTCGGCGGGTCTAAAAATTCGATTACTCTGCATACCGGCATGATTTTCTTACAAACACAGTGTCAATCATTTGTAAGTTTATCAGATAGCAACTGTCATGAACCTAGTGCCATTTGGGCACACCTTATTCCAATTATCAAATTAGCGAAGCAAATGTGCGAAAATTTATCCGTAATTCACTTTTTCTCGGATGGCCCAAGCAGCCAATACAGACAAAAAAAGAATTTTTTCTTACTTAACTTGTTTACCGAAAAACTCAAACTGTCCATGACAACGTGGTCATTTTCGGAAAGTGGCCATGGGAAAGGTGTGGCAGATGGCATAGGTGGTGCCACAAAAAGAGCGTTAGATCGGCGTGTTCGTTATGGACATGACATTTCAAATGCTACTGATGCATTTAATAATTTAAAAATGTGCATGACTTCCACAAAGCCCTTTTTTATACCTAATTCTGATATCGAAAATATTAAAACACTAATACCAAACAATTTAAAAGCAGTTGCAGGTACAATGCAAATACATCAAATAATATCAACAACAAAAAATGAAATACTCCATAGGCAGCTAAGTTGTTTTTGTGAAAGAGGACTGTGTCTATGCTTGAGCCCAACTAGGCATTATTTTTTCAAAGATCTTGGTTCTGGTCTCGATGTAGAAGTTTTTAATTCAAGCCAAACTGAAAAAGTTAAGTTCACCAAAGATACGACACCAAATACTAATTACCTTAATCTAGAGACAAACTGCGACTCCTGCAACATAGCTCATGATACACTAAACTCTTATACTGACTATCTTTGTCAAGACTCAGACCTTTCTAGTACAATATTCGCTAACATTACTGAAAATACTGCTGAAAATAATTTATACCATAATACCTACATAACTGAAAAGACAATGGACACTACTGTAGCTCCTAGAAAATTTGACCAGACCCTCCTGAACCACGTTAAAACTTCCCGAGAAGCTAAACTATTGTTAAGTGGCAGACATTATAATTTGCAAGTAACTGCAGGAAAATTAGATTCAGAGGAAGAAGTATTAGTGCCTAAACAAACAGTGAGTAAAAAAGAAAACCAAGTTAAGCGTTCCGTCAAATCGTCAAATGTCACACTTTTATCGGACTTAAAATGCAATAAAGAAAATAGTATTAACAAATGTATAAAAGACGTATCACCAAAGTCAAAAACACAAAACTCAAACAAAAATTCAAAAGTAACTATTCTATCAGATGTCAAATTAACTATACAGAATTCACCATTTTATGGTCTAAAAAATATGGATATATTGAATCTACTTGAAATAAACCAAAATTGCGACATATCATATGAGAGAAATTATAGCGAGCCACCAAAACAAGTCGTTACAAATGTAAAAGTATACGGCACTTTAAGTAGTAGCGAAGACGAAAAGGAAGATATGTGTTCTAATAAAACTATCAAACGCAAAAGATCTCACCTGTGTTCGAAGCAGTCTATTAAGAAGAAGCAGTCTATTGAGAAAAAGCAGCCCAGCGATTCTATATTATTTATTGATCCTATGACTAACTATAATTATTATTGTGGACCTCAAATTCTGCAACAAGTGGATAAAATAGAAGAACTACCAGAAGCTATCGCTGAAAAAGAAATATCACAACAGTTTAATGATGAAGGAGACATACATACGGGTATAATAGAAGAGCAGGTACAAGACGCTAGTGCTGAAAAGGAAATATCACAACAGTTTAATGATGAAGGAGACATACATACGGGTATAATAGAAGTGCAGGTACGATACGCTAGTGCTAAAAAGGAAATATCACAACAGTTTTATGATGAAGGAGACATACTTATGGGTATAATAGAAGAGCAGGTACAAGACGCTAGTGCTGAAAATGAAATATCACAAAAGTTTAATAATGAAGGAGACATACATACGGATATAATAGAAGAGCAGGTACAAGACGCTAGTGCTGAAAAGGAAATATCACAACAGTTTAATGATGAAGGAGACATACTTACGGGTATAATAGAAGAGCAGGTACAAGACGCTAGTGCTGAAAAGGAAATATCACAACAGTTTAATGATGAAGGAGACATACATACGGGTATAATAGAAGAGCAGGTACGAGACGCTACTGCTGGAAAGGAAATATCACAACAGTTTAATGATGAAGGAGACATATATACGGGTATAATAGAAGAGCAGGTACGAGACGCTAGTGCTGGAAAGGAAATATCACAACAGTTTAATGATGAAGGAGACATACATACGGGCATAATAGAAGATCAGGTACAAGACGCTAGTGCTAAAAATCAAATATCACAACAGTTTTATGATGAAGGAGACATAGTTACGGGTATAATAGAAGAGCAGGTACAAGACGCTAGTGCTAAAAAGGAAATATCACAACAGCTTAATGATGAAGGAGACATACTCACGGGTATAATAGAAGAGCAAGTACAAGACGCTAGTGCTGAAAACGAAATATCACAACAGTTTGATATAGGAGACATAGTCTTGACAAGGTACTATGTAAGAAAAACATGGAAATACTACATAGGAATGATTGAAGATAAAGATATTAACGCGCGACGCTACTTAATTGCTTATTATAAAACAATTGGCAAAAAGAATGACAAGAAATTCGTAAAACTAAAGCGTACTATTGATAAAGATACCGTGCCTGAGAATTGCATTGTTAAAGCGGTGGAACTTTTACAAATAAACGAATGCCCACAAGAATATGTTTTAATGCACGACAAAGATAATATTTACTTTACTTGATTATACTTAGGTTATAAGCGTTGTTTTCAATTACCTACTTATAAATAGGTACCGACTTAGATACATTGTTAATTTAGTTATTGACGTAGGTTTAAAATCATTATGTTTGTCATTATTTTTTTTCTAATAATTTTATTTTGTGAGCGTTTTATATTCATAAGTACAAATTGTTACCCAGGCATCTGTTGGTTTTAGAAATCATAAAATATATTCCAATTGCTTATCATGTTGATTTACAAAGTCTGTAATCTTACCAAAGATATATAGTAACTAATTAAAATTAATACCATACCCATTTATCTATGTGTAATAAAAAAATAGGTACATAATACCCACATTTATTTTCATTATTAAGTGTTATTATTTTGTAAGGATAATTCTATTTTTACGTAAGTACAAATTATTACCCAACTACGTACTGAATGAAACCAATTAAGAATTTTGTGAACGTTTTATATTCATAAGTACAAATTGTTACCTAGGCATCTGTTGGTTTTTGAAATCATAAAATATATTCCAATTGCTTATCATGTTGATTTACAAAGTCTGTAATCTTACCAAAGATATATAGTAACTAATTAAAATTAATACCATACCCATTTATCTATTTGTAATAAAAAAATAGGTAAATAATACCCACATTTATTTTCATTATTAAGTGTTATTATTTTGTAAGGATAATTCTATTTTTACGTAAGTACAAATTATTACCTAACTACGTACTGAATGAAACCAATTAAGACTGTTGATTGAACTTAAAATATAAATTGTTTTATTTCCCTAGCCCGCCTAACTTTACATACGTTCTAAATAAAAACAATTAGTTTTAGACTATATGAATTAAGTAGGTATAGAACTAATTAACTACAACACAATCTGTTTATTTGGAAGCACATTTTAATGCAATATTCAAGATTTATTTCTTCACCTTTTGGCACTGTTATGAACGCTGCCTAAGTATCTATTTAGTCACGATAGTATTTCCTATTTAGTTACGGTCACAATTTTTTGTCTTACCATCGTTATCGATTATGATGGAATATATTATTATACTGTACTTTAATTTCATAAAATAATTATATCACCAGCATGCTTACATCCCATGCAAGTTTGGTTTCATTGAAAAGCTTTTGAAGTAGCTAAAAAATGAAAAAAAGTAGCCCTTTTCATTCAAAACGTCTCGAAATGGTTTTAGCATATGAATATAACAACATTAATGTTGCAAAAGGTAAGTTTATTATTTTTTATAGGTAGAATAACATACTATGTTCACACAGGGAGCGTAAAATAAAATTTAAAAAGACTTATCTTTCCAGAAAATAGAAATCATTTTGTCACTAAATGGACACAGTTTAGCCATGGTCCCTAATAAAAATGGCAATATCTAGTAAAGAAAACATTTTCCAAAGTAATGTAAAGCTTTTTTCTAGAACTATAAGATACAGTGCGTCGAATAATAAAATAATCCGAAAAAATAATTTAAAAAATTGTCCGCGTTGTCCACTTAGTCACGGTGCAAATTTTCACGGAATGACTCATATGCATGTATATATTGTTATCTAAAGTCTTTTGTTAAACAAATATAGGTTTACTGGCATGTGATTAAATGGAATTTCGAGTCAGCGGTACGTGTTTGCTTAATAGTGGACATCGGAATGCTGAAATTATAACATTAGCCTAAATTCGCTTAACATTAAAAGCACGACATGATAAATGGCGTTCCAATAATAAATTAACTATTTCGTTAATATTGAAGTTATAGGGATATTTACCATGTTGAAGTGTTCTGAGTTTCCGATATTGCAGTGGTAGTGCAGATACGCGTAGTAAAAGAACTCGAAAGAGGGTAAATCGACATATTTACTCCTAAAAAACTTTTTCAGCACTGTTCACTGCCAATACTCCAGTTCCTCTGTGAACAGCAGCGCCAAAACATCAGAAACTCAGAACAATAAAACATGGTATATATCCCGATAACTTTAAAACCAATGTGAGTGACCATGATAGTTTAAATACCTATTAACTATTTCAATTGTATTTATATGTATTTCGTTATGTCACATGTGGCCGAAGATAAGACGGTGGTAATTTATAAAACAACCATATATTATCTATACTTTTCACAATATCTATAATAATAATTAATGTCGCGGCGGCGGCGCGCCTCGCGGGGTTCCCCGTTTTCGGGGACGAGTTGGGGGCTCTGTAGTCCCCACACCCGAAAAGAGGACCAGATCGTAAGAGATGGCCCTGGGTCGGCCGGGGTGCGAGAGATATGCCTGTCAACCTCACCTTCGGCAACCAAAACAACCCACAGGTGGCGTGTGTTTTAGTCGGTTCGAGTCCGACATAACCTCTTCCACCGGCTCCGGTGGGGACGTATCCGTGGGGATTTTGCGCACGTAAAAAAAAATGTCTTTAATTAATAATCATAATGTTCATGTAATGGTTGATCCTCGAATCATAAAGTTTTTATAATATTATTTTAAATTAAATTTCAGCCGTCCTTTGAACTTTTCCCAGTGTTATTAAAAACTTATTTCATTGCTGCTGAATCAACTTATACAGAGTATGCTATGTAATAAAATATTAGCTTAATATTAGCAAGCATAATATGATGAAATAAAATGAAAAATAAAAACAAAATGTAATTCGTATCTCTAGTACCTAGGTAGAGATACTCGTATATTAAACTCAGTCAAACAAGACCCTATTATTTTAAGTCCTTTTCGTCGCACACACACGCAAATATTTGTTCACGCTCGTGTCGTACTTTGTCTCCATCGCTTTGTTTGTAAATCCCCTGATTATTCTCCCATAAAGAGTCTTTTGGCGGCGAAAAAGTTTCACGAACCGTAATTTTTGTTTTTTTATCGTTGAGTTACACGATATTCCATACAGTCCTTGAGGCAACGATCTGCGGCAGAAGTGGAGTTTACTACTTGAAATGGAGTAGTGGAGTGAATTATTAGCTTGATAATTATATCACAACGCCAATGCGGTATTGTGCACAAGACCATTTTTATTTTGCATGGAAATTTTTATCATCGAAAAATTGGTAAGATAAAGGTAATGTATGTAACGTAATGTGTATTTATTTGATTACTAGCTGACCCACCCCAGCTTCGCCCGGGGTATATTTTGAAGCTTCATATCCCTTTGAGCCCGTATGTTTTAGTCTTCAAAATATGTATGAAAAATTGCCGAATTTGTTAACATTTATTATCAATGCTCCGCTCCCTTAAGTAGTAGCGTGATGATATATAGCCTAAAACCTTCCTCGATAAATGGACCACCTAACACTGAAAGAATCATTCAAATCGGACCAGTAGTTCCAGAGATTAGCGCGTTCAAACATTCAAACAAACAAACTCTGCAGCTTTATAATATTAGTATAGATAAGAATAATGTCTAAGAATAAACACCTATAATCTTGCATAACCAACATAAAAATCTATTAAACGTAAGCTATTAGTACGCCTTATACTTTTTAGAAGCGTCGGTGGGTTAGTGGTTATGGAGTCGGCATAACGATCGAGAGGGCTCGAGTTCGAACCCGGGCCATAATACTACTGATATGCATCAGCGCAGTGAGTTCACGTTAGTAGTGTAATACAGCTGAGCTAAAGTGCTTATGGTAGGAGTGCCTAACACAGCAGTTTAGCTTAGCTGGAGGGGTTAGAGGGAATATCAGTAATTTCTGTTCTAATACTCTGTTTTTGAATAGAATTTAAATTTTTTAAAAAAGACAAATTGTAACAAAAAATATAAAAAAAGCAAATACTGCAGAAACAAAATATTATTCAAAAATCAAATAGAAAAATAAGTGGTTGGTTAACTCATAAACTTTATGAAGGGGAAAAGTGTTATGGAGCCACAAACAGCGGGTAAGTACTGTAAACTTCGACCCGCCATATTTAAGGGCGTAGATTCTTTAGAATCTGGCAAAAATATATTTACATCGGACATTGTGTACGATAATATGAAATAGGTGTATATATAAAGAGTGACTGTTTTGTATTCATGTAAATAATAGCATAATAAAGTGAGGTGGTCTTAGTCTGGGTGTTTCTATGTATAATATGTATGTATTTACAAAAAAAAAGTATCTAAGTATGTTTATCCGCATTCTAGATTCCATAACACAAGCTAGTTAAGCTATGCTTACCATGGGTCTAGATAGCGTTGTGTAGAATGTCGTGGAATATTTATTTATTTTATAAATGAACTATTCGAAAAATTGCAAAATTGCGTCTTGCACACGCCCACAGGCCAAGGTAACCACTTTCCATCAGGTGAGCCGTGTGCTTGATTACATTCTCTTTTTAAGGTTCCGTACAACATGAAATCCTTACAATCCAGTATTATTGTCCGTCCGTCCACAGATTAATGCCGAGGTCCTTAGTTCTAGAAAACTGTAATTGGCCATATTAGTCACACTGATAAAGTGGTGGAATAAAGTCTTGAAATATGTTAGTTTTTTCGGTACGAGTTTTACCCTACTGGTAACGAGAACTTTTATTCTCCCGTTTGCCCTATAACGTGGGGTGGTTTGATAGATCCTTTAAAATTGTTGCAGGTTTGAAGATAAAATTTTCTTTATTAAGGAATAGATAACCTTATTGGTGCTAATTTTTGAGATTATTTTTGTGTGGAACACTAACAATATTTCTTAAATATTAGTATCTATTTTTTTTGTTTTTTTTTTATAATACCACTTAGGTGGCAGACTAGCACACGGCCCACTTGATGGAAAGGTGTTACCGTGGCCTATGGACGTGTGCAACTCCAAGAAAGTCACATAAGTGCAGGCTACCCTGTAAGAATAGAATTTCTGCGCCGTCAGTGCAGAAGACAAAACACGACAAGCCTTTGGTTTTCCCACTGACAGCACAAAATCTCTCCAGTGAGCTTTCTAGTGAATTTACGTCTAATATCTTATAACATTAGCTATCTGCCAGTGGACATTCTTTCAAAATTGTCCAAGCCACTTCGTAAATTCACTGGAGCCAACAGACAAAGTGATAAAATGACAGAATGACTAAAAATTTACTTTAAACATTACAAATGGACACCCCAATTTTATTTATTTGTACAGATTACAAAAAAAATAGAGTCCACTGTGATGTACCTCAGGGCTATCCCTAAAACCGTAATCAATCCTTTCAAGGGGTAGATTTACAAACAAACAAAGACATTACGTAAAATAAAGGGTACCAGTAAGAAATATAGACGAGAACTCTAAGCGTCTTAGAATTACTTCCTATTGTCGTCAAATAGCAATTTACCTTTGTAACTGGCGCTGCTTTTATCACATGGAACGTTGATTAATCGATAAAACACGATGTTATTCCGCTATAGGTACACAAATAGAACAATCAGTTCTAGAGTGACGTCTAAAGACGACGTTCTCAAGTGTTATTCTGTGTTTATTGAAATTCATCATCATCCTAGGAATTTCTAGCTTGTACCTAAAGTTTAAACTTTAGAGGCCGAAGTCGGCTTATCATACCTATGTGATTGATTTGTTGATTATATGAAAGTGACTGCCGTCTGACATCCCAGCTCCGAGCAGTAAGCTAGCGCCAGAGCCTCATCTGCGTCGGTGTGCTGTTATTCTAGTACATAAATCTATTATTCTTCCTTTTTTCATATTCTTTATTGTACACAAAAACCATTTGTTTATAACAAAAAATACATGTAGAATTTTCTTCCAGCACCTCAGAGTGATAGAGGGCAAATAAAAGATATTGATATAGGGCAGAACCAAGTGTACAGCAAAGTGGATATGACAGACTGGGAAAGAGAAAGTATAAAGAAGTTCCTTGTATGCATTAGGTCTCTATTAGTAGAATCATCATCATTCTCATTCTTTGAGCTTTTTCCAACTCAGTTGGGGTTGGTTCCATGAAGCGACTGCCATCTGACCTCCACAACTAATTGGCAATATCGAAGTTCTGTAGTTAGACTAGTCAGACTTTTGAGGCCTCCAACCCCCCGTAACGACTGCCATAGATGTCCGTGTGACAACCGAGACCGATGACTTGGCGTGCACTCCGAGGCACGACAAGCCTAATGCAAATATTCATACATATATATATTTGCACTGAGCGGGTATCAAACCCGCGCCCCCTGCGTAACGGTCGAGTTCACTACCACCACACTACAGAAGATTCGTAAAATATGTGTAGAATTTTTGTAAAGATATTTTGGCCGTAAGAAATAAGGTTACGAAAGTAAGTAAGGTAAGTTACGAAATACGCGCCCACACATATACATAAGTTTGTTCATGAATCATATGTTACAACAGAACAGGATATCCTCTCTACACAGAAATGTATATATAAGGCACAGCGCAGATGATACATTTCTTTTGCGATTGAATCGCACAAAAATTCCACCGCAGATTTTTCACAGGCCTTAAACATACGATGCACATCTTCGATCATTCTATCTGCAGATCTGTATGTAAGTACATGGATAGAAATGCAAAGATTGTCATATTTTCACAAAGTAAAGAGTAGTATTATTAGTAAGTATTCCGTTCTTGTGCGGCTCTATCTGCCAAAATTATTAAGGAATTTTTGTACACTGAAGAAGTTCGCCACGCATTGTCTGTCGTCTGCGCCGCACCTTATTGTACACAAGACATGTAACTCACCAGCATAATAGCGGTCAACTTTATTGCTGCGTTAGACCCGGATGGATGCTGCGTTGCTAATATACATCTCAAAGGGCATGTGTCCCTGTGTTTACTATTCTGGCAAAGTTTGACACATATGTGCTTTAATGAGGGTATCTATAAGATACCCTTATTAAACTGGAACTTCACTAAGAGTTTACATTTGATTTCTTTAATCAAAAACTATATTTTGAAAGATAAAAATATTTTTGTACTACTGAATTAGAGAGAAACAAATACAGTCATCAGATGATGAGGGATTATTACTTGCATCACCTACGACATCAATCACAAGCTTACATCTACTTATAAGAGAAAATGAACAGGTAGAACAAATTAGGTACATATCTACTAAGAAATAAAAAAACCGTCGAGAAATAGCTCTAAAAATTGAAAAATAAAACGCGTTGTTTGGCCCTGTAGTCAAAGTCAAAAATCAAATATTCTGCATGAAATCGGAACTTACAAAACGTCAATACAAAAGGAAATATGAAAACTAGTTTAGGAAATGCACCACCGGTTCGAAACACGGCTCTGAACTGAGAAGACTCCAGCAAGAAACTCAGCGGGTATTTTTTTTGGTCTATTTACAAACAATAACTTAGTTTAATTAATCTAGATACAAAAAATTACTTGAGTAGCATAGTTCAGTGAACAGCTCATATCCAAGCTTGTTTATCATCCAAGCATTCTTGGATTTTATAATAGCCTACTACAAATACCTATTAATATTTTGATATCAGCGTACCTAGTTTTCAGTATAACAGTTTACAACGCTGGAAGCAAATCTTACTTGGTAAACTACATTGCATGCCAGACGTGCATTGTATTTGCATTTTACTGCCCCACTCAGTAGCGAACTACTCTAGTACGGTACTTAAAGATGGCACGTACCACTGAGTTCAGTACAACACGAGAGAAGGAAAGTTCCTCCGATAAACAAACAGTAATAGAGATCGTTCTATGTACAAAAGCGTTGCCCTTAAACCATCGAAATAGCACAAGTTGCAAACTAATTAATACTGGGATTATAAACTAAGATGATTCTCAATCGTGACCGAAGTTGTGTGGATTATAAATTTGGATACGAACGGTAGTCACTTTTCCATTTTATATACTGTTGATATTATTGAAGCCTAACGTTGTGGTTTTGGTTTATTTCATAGTTTGCAACTGTTATTATTACTTGAATGTTTTTAATAGTGATTGGGTTTGATCACAGTTCGATTGGCTGATAGATGTGAAAGCTCCTAAAATTCCACCTGATCTCATGGGGCAACATGAAGACTACTGAAGAGGCTAATATGGTTTTGGTAACTTGATATTGACATCTTGCCATTTAAAAATTTATAAACATTTACTTGACACTGGTAAAATGCGGTGATTTTGCTGCTGAAGCCAACACGAAGAAGGAGAATGATGGAGCATTCAAGAGCTTTGTGATTGAGAGATTGAAGAATGAGACTCTAAAGCAGGCTTATACCTGGTGGTTTAAGGACAACAGCAATCACTCCCGTATAAGTCAAGTTAAACCCAACAGGATTGAACCCTGTGCTCCAAATTGCACGTATTAGATGCAATCAAAAGCAAAAATTGTGGGCGTCGACGACTCTTAGGCAAATTCAAATGTCTTTATTCAGTAAGGCCACAACGACGTAAGGCGTATGTACATCAAGATTTACTGCTCCTACATTTACATTTCCAGCCTGATACGCACAGCAATTACAATGACGGTGTTTACAAATTGTATCAGCAAATAGATGCTCTTACTAATACGTGGTGTATTAGTTACATCATCTTATTTGAGGAGACAATTACATTCAACATAATACAACTACAGCATGCACGACACAGCACTTATGTAATAATAGAATATTCTACAACATATATTACTACACAGCGCTACTGGGTATAGATAGCGCTGTGCAGTTTACTTTCGTAAGCATAGCTTTGACTAACTTGTAATATGAGTTCTAGAATGCGGATAAACAAACTTTAACATAATATTCTCTTTAATAAATGCATATATATTACTACCTGTCTCTCTGAAGAGTGGAATAATAAAGTAGTATGAAGTATATTTATGTGTGTGTTAATATATTATGACTCTTTCTGAGATTTTACAGTATGTATGCTTATATATAATTGTATATACCTATGGCTATTATGTTTATGTGTTTTCTTTTTCATTATTATTGTTTTATTTTCTTTATATATTCTCTATGTACACCTAACTGCCCTGAAATGTTCTTCTCCTATTTTTTTCGTCTCCACCCTATGGTTGCCTGTAAGAAATTGCCGCGGAACGATAAGGCGACCATCTGTACGTACCACAAAACTTGTATCTCATATTGTAATGTAATATGTAATTGGTGTACAATAAAGACGTTTATTATTATTATGTTATGTTATGTTTCTCGGTTCCATGACTCTCGGGACTTTGGAGTCCCGGGCCTTTAGAAGGCGTGTGTCGGGCCGAAGCCAAGACGTAGAGGCCCTTATATGAGAATTTAATATGCTATGTGTGTATATTTATAGCAGGTTTATAAGTGCCCGATTAATGGCAATAGGCTCCTCACCTATTATTGCATTGGGACCTAAACATAAACTGGCGATATGTGGGTGCTAGCACCTCTGCCTACCCCTTCGGGGATATAGGCGTGAGTTTATGTTATGTTATGTTAATATGCTATGAATACACACACATGGCGGATATCATACCTGAGCGCACAATATGATACACCGAGAGATGGTCCCCGCCAGGTGCAGATCGAGACTATTGCTGTGCGATGCTGTGGCCGCGATGGAAAGTAAATTATGGGCTATGGGATTGAGAATTGGATGAACTGGTGAATGGGTTATGGGGGGAGACTAACCGACGCCTGCCGTAACAATAAGTCTCAAAATTGTAAAAAGGCAGGCGGTGACTTGCCAACTCATTGCATGGGCCCCATTAAAGAAGAAGAATCAAAGAATCAATTTCATTTATTCAGTTTATGCACACAAAGAGCACATATGAACGTCAAAATTTTACAATTAGGTATGTCAAGAAATAATATAAAAATATTAAATAATGTAAAAATAAACCATTGGAAAATGATTCTTTCGCTGGTTCGGTAGATTAGTTCTACTGAGAAGATACCAGCAAGAAACTCAGCGAACTATATTAGAACTAGATTATTTTTCTTTTTTAAATTTGCTTTAGTTTACAATTTATTTTGTGCGAGCAAGCAAGAGATGTTGACCACGCATTAACATCATTAAGATACTCATCCACTTTATAGTAACCTTTACTCATTAAAGTATTTTTCACTTCTATTTTAAATTTATTTATTGGCATATTAATCAAATCCTGAGGAATTTTATCAAATATTTTTATGCAGCTGCCTACAAATGAATCACCAACCTTGTGAAGTCTAAGTTTTGGTACAACTAGTTTATTTTTGTTTCTCGTATTAAAATTGTGTACATCAGATAGTTTTTCGAAAATATTTAGGTTTTTTCGTACATATAAGATATTTTCATAAATGTATTGAGAAGCAACTGTTAAAATATTAATTTCTTTGAAAACTTCTTTCAGCGAGTCACGGGGTCTGAGGCTATAGATCGCTCGTATCGCTCGTTTCTGTAGTACAAATATAATCTCAATATCGGCAGCTGAGCCCCACAGCAGCAGACCGTATGACATAACGCTATTTATTTATTTATTTATTTATTTATTTATCTATCTTCAGGTACCTCACAGCTTACAGTTCAGAAATAAATACATGAATATAAAAACATTAGGTACGCCAAAAATTAAGGTACACATTAAAATTAAAGTGTGGCGTAAGTAGACATGAGAAAATAATTAGGTAATAAATAAAGGAGTGATGAATGAGAAAGATAACAAAAGAAAATGAAGCGCAATGCTTCGTGTGATGATCTGAAGAGTGTGAATGTATGTAGGTACTTGTGTGAAGATAGGTGTGTATATATGCAAGTGTGTCTGTGTGTGTGTGCATGTGGGTGTAGAGGAGTGCTAGGATGTATGGGTGGGGTGAGTGATAGGGACATTGGTGTTTGACAGTAGCTGAAGTATTGCAGCCTTATATGAGTTTCGAGAGGTGCTAAATGGATCCAGTGATGAGAAAATTTTATTATAGGCGCTTGGAATACGACTGAGTGGAGATCGCATTAAGTAGTTTGTTGGGGCAGATGTGGGAGCCAGTAATGGGGTGTGCCTAGTTCGTCTCACAGGCACGCTGAACCTGACGTCCCCCAGCAATTCTGTACAGTCAAATCTGCCATTAAGGACATCGTACAAATGCATCATGTCGGTAACCAAACGCCTATCTGCCAGAGTGTTTATTTTATGGTACACGCATGATTCAGTATAGGACATGGAATTCATACGAGCTCTGTAGTTCAGATGTTTAATAAATTTTTTCTGAATTTTTTCTAAAGTGTCAATATCCACTGTGTAGAAAGGGCTCCAGATGATACTTGCGAACTCCAATATACTTCTCACGTAACAATAATAAAGGATTTTGATGCACTGCGGGTCGTTGAATGGTGAACTATTCCGCAAGACAAACCCTAGAGACTTATACGCTTTACTGACCATTAGTTGCATGTGCGGCTTAAAACTATATTGACAGTCCAGAAGTACTCCCAAGTCTCGGACTTGTGACGTTCTGGGCACTGTATCATAGCTCAGCTTATATTCGAATATAATGGGATCTGTTTTTCGCGTGAAACTTATAGACAAGCATTTCTGGGTGTTGACACTTATTTTATTCAGTTGGTAATACTGAGTTAGTCGATCCAAATCAGATTGGAGCAACAAGCAGTCGGCAGTGTTGTTGATTCTTCGGTAAATCTTTTTATCGTCGGCATATAAAAGATGCTGAGAGTTTTGAAAACAATTTGGTAGATCGAATAAATATATATTGTATAGTAACGGAGATAAGAGGGAGCCCTGGGGTACACCGGATGTGACGTCTACAAAGTCAGATCGGAAGCCACCAACCACAACCGCCTGCCGTCTGTTTCTGAGATACGATTCAAACCAGCGCAGCAGATTACCCTTTATTCCGATGGCGTATAACTTCGAAATTAAGACGTTATGGGGTACGCGATCGAACGCTTTTTCGAAGTCGGTATATATAACGTCCACCTGTGCACCATGCATATTAGAAACGATGTAATTATTTAGTACCAGTAGGTTTGTATTGACAGTGCGGCCTTTAATGAAACCGTGCTGCGATTGTGGAATACTAGGGAGTGCAGTGGAATATACTATGAAAGTAGCTAAAATAAACCAATCGTGCAGTTTCCTCATCGGTCAGTGACATCATAGGCAGCTGAGCTAAAGAAAATAGCCACATATAGTGCGACCATGGCGCAATATCCGTTGAGCGGCTAAGGTTGTCGAGAGGTGAGTCTGCGGGGCGCAAGTTCGTGGTATACGAGTCAGCACGCCCCCGGTGTTATGACATTTTACACTTCCAACCTGGAGCATAAGTTCTGCTCTTGCAACTCCATTCATGGCGGGCCAATAAAGGCAAGCACACAAGGTGAAGGGGAATAAATCCTAATCCTCAGGAGAATCGGGGTACGTGGTGTCGCCACTCACCAACAGCTCACCACAAGCTGCCCCTGCGGGGTTATTATCATTATATTATACATAGAAACACCCTAAACCAACGCAAATTTATATACATTACAAATATTTGTATTTTGCAGAAATCGAACTCGCTATCTTCTATACACTAGTCGAGTGCTCTACAGTTCTAACGTCATTCCATAGAGGTTCATAAAGTTTGATTATATCATTAACTTTCTAATAAAGTAGGTAAGTAACTGTCCATTTCTGTATTGTAGTAGGCGTGTAAAAATGAGAAAAAAAAGGAATAGTACATTTCAAACTATAATCTATTTCTGTGCCAAAATCTATCTAAGTACTGTAACCAGAAACTTTCTCAAATGAACCTAAGCTTGTTTTTCACTACACATACATAACATAATATAAGTAACAAAATATTCCAATATTCCACAACATTCCACTCAACGCTATCTAGACCCATGGCAAGCATAGCTCATCTAGCTTGTGTTATGGAATCTAGAATGCGGATACACATACTTAGATATTTTTTGTAAATACTTACATAGACACACCCAGACCAATGCAAATATACATTTTTATGTATACAAATGTTTGAACTGACCAGGAATCGAACCCGCACCTCCTGCGTAGCAGTTGAACATTTTACCGCTACACCACAGAGGCAGTCAATAACAAGAAAGAAAAAAGAATAACGGATGATAAGGTCTGTATTCATTAGCTAAAACATATTTAGGTCATTGTGTTGCTAATTGCTTCACGAGATGTTGACTTTTTGTAAGTTCCGTTTTAATAGTCTATACAGTATAAATGGTTTTTTACTTTGACTTTGACTTTAAGGCATTATAGATGAGTCTGTTGTGACATAGCATTTAGCACCAGTGGTTCAAACTAAAATCCCAGTCACGCACCTCTAACTTTTCTAAGTTCATCTGCATGCATCCCTTGTTTGAACTGTTAGAGTAAGTTAAAGGATTTATTCCAATCGGTACCAGTTATAGAGATACGACCCGTGATATCTTAAGCTAATGGTATTACACTTCTAATTCGTCCTTAAAATTGATATCTCATTTTTAAAATACTTACACTTTTCCAACTTAAGAATTCCACTTTTTGTATTCTGCTGGCAACTATAGTGAGTTTTCATACATCTCTGCCTAATCTTCTACTGATATACAAGCGTCAACATATGAAAACAAAATACTAAAATTCCTTATACCGTACTCCAAAATTCCAATCACTAAACTAGAAGCTATAAAAACCCAAAACTTTTAATAAAAAATTAAACGCAAACACGGCCTCAAAATGGAACGTGAGGGCCGATATTAATTTTCTGAGTTAAAATTCAGCGTGTCGTACCTTTTTTCGTAAAAGAAGGGATACGAAATCCTGCGTAGGTAATTGGTTTTCGACACAAATACGCAATAAGTTACCCATGAAACTTTATGTGCCAGCCGTGCGCCGAATACGGGGCAGGCTCTCATAGTCTGATGCGCCAAAGTAAGTGTTATCACCGCCCCTGAATAACAAAGCCATGTTTCTATAGAGTCTATAGGCACCTCGTACTACCACCGGCAGTAATTGTATGTTGGCATGTGCGATGGGTTGCGTATGGAGATCGATTCGTGGGTTGATTTACGAGCCTTCTCCTTTATGTTTTGGTTTACATTTTAGGTAAGATTTTACGACTTACACGGATTACGGATTCAATAATTTATTTACGTTTACTCCTCTCGATCACATTATAAGGCCTAAGCTTATAATGTGATCGGTTTTGACCAAATAAAAAATAACACAGAATAAACTAAACTGTATCTTATTAAATATTTAGCTTATGGACGTACCACCAAGGCTCTCGTGTTGAAGACTCAAGTCACAATGTGAGTCGGCCGGGCGGGGTGCGAGGGATATGCCTGTATACCTCACCTTCGACAACCAAACGACCTACTAGCGTCATGCGTTTTAGTCGGTTCGAGTACGACATAACCTCTCCCACCGGCTCCGGCGGTGGGGGTATCCATGGGAATTTTCTGTACGTAAAAAAAAATCACAATGTGTGTTCTGGGAGAGTATAAGGCAGAAGTAAAAACTATTTATATACTTTGTAGACATTTAACATTTACCAAAGATAAAATGTATGTAAAGAAATAAAATAAAAATTAGGAGTCACCACATATTTTATATTATATATTATCTACAAAACTAAAATTTCAACACTAGAAATGTAACTACGAGAAGGGAGAAATGTAGTTTCCTGATCCAGCCGTGATCCGTTTTGTGCGCGGAAGGAAAAGTGTGACTGTGAATGTGGAAATGTCTTGGAAAATCTCGTTATATTGGATAAAACATCGCTATTATCATAGTAATAGTTGTGTACACAGTACGCACACATCATATAAACGTATATTGACAGATTTTACGAAGCAATCCTTCTCTTTCAATAAACTTTTACGATTTGTTTGCAACTGTATACACAAATATTGTCTATATATTATTTGTCTTCATCCACACGCGTCAAATTCTGCAAATGAATCATGATTTTACTAGGTAGTGAAACAGTTGGAAAAGGAAGACGGTGTTTTTGGTAGATCTAAATATTAGGGTTTCTGGTCCAGACTTTCTAGTCAAGAAAGCCGCTATAAATAGTTTTAATCCCATCGGTTTGGCGTATTTACTGAAGATAAAATGCTTCGTTAGTATTCTAAGAAGTTTGCGCTGGCTCTGAAACAGACACAAACACAGTGTTTGTAACAACATCGCAATTAAGAACCCTAGGTAGACGGGTAATTTCATTATAAATAATTTGTTTCTGTCTACAGCTCTAATCAAAGTTACCTGAAGAGATTGGCTGTTAGAATAGCGGTGCTATAGTCTCCCAGATAGTTAAACTCTTAGATTATACAACTAATAAAGTCAACATGAGTAAAACTATAATATGTTGACAGTAAAGAGTCATATTCCTAGAACTGTAATCCATTTAAAATGCAATATTGGAGAACATAGACACGTCTGTTATTTCGTGTCGTTGAAAATTTGTACGTTAAACTTATACAATAATGCTACCTAGATAAACTTTGTTTCATAGACAGTCAATATCGAATATCAATCCCTCAATTAACCTACATCAGTACGCTCTGGACATGGGTCCCTCAATATCCGCTTTCCGCATTCATTTAATCGAGCTACTTTTTAAACCCCGACGCAAAAAGACGGGGTGTTATAAGTTTGACGTGTCTGTGTGTGTGTATGTGTGTGTGCGTGTGTGCGTGTGTTTGTATGTGGCATTGTAGCTCCCGAACGAATGAACCGATTTAGAATTAGTTTTTTTTGTTTGAAAGGTATATTAGTCGGGAGTGTTCTTAGCTATGTTTGAAAAAAATCGGTCCAAGATGACCGCCGCTACAAAATGACGTAGGACATATGAAAGATATGAATATGAAAGGGCTTGAGCTTGACTAATAGAATACCATACAATATGACAAATTTCAAGTCCAAGATGGCCGCCACCACAAAATGGCGACTACATTTTCAAATCAAATCAAATCAAATTCATTTTATTGCGATATATGGGTAGGTACACAGTTGTTACAATTTATGCATTACATAGTTTCACCATATTTCAGGCAAATTGACATGCAATAATCTCATATTATAGAATTGACAGCAAAATTTTGGGAATTTAATCATTAATTACATACTTATCAGAATTAGGGAAAAGAATAGATCATTATAATATATGTTGTCAAAATTATAGATGTCCGTGTTTCGGAACAATAGTACCTAATCATTTTCGTGCAATATACATTAAAATAGTCAATTACAATTAACAAAAGTCTTATCTAATAACAATGTCATTCATTAATAAAATTAAAACATAATATAAAGTAACAATGTCATACATTAATAAAATTAAAACACAATATAAAATAACAATGTCAAAATTATATGTCATTGATATTCATTTAACCTCCAGTGTGCTGTCATTTAAATAATCATTTACTGTGTAATAGCACCTATTTAACAAAATAATCTTAATTTCTTTTTTAAAAATATTCAGTTCTGATATTTCTTGAATTTTTCTTGGTAATTTATTATAAATTCTAGGAGCCATACACAGAAAACTACTATTCATCAATGTGGATTTGTTTGATGGAATACTTAGAGTATTTTTTTTTCCTTTTACTATTTAATTTAGTAAACAGATGCATGTTTTTCCTTACAAATAGCAGCACCTCCAGAATGTATATACATGGTAGTGTTAATACCTTTAATTTTGAGAAGTAAGGCTTACAGCTGTCTGTAGGTTTTAGTGGCATATAGACCTTATACACCTCTTTTGTGCCACGAATGCGTCTTCATTATCGGATGAGTTGCCCCAGAACATGATACCATATTTTTTTTTTAAACCACTTAGTTGGCAGACAAGCACACGGCCCACCTGATGGAAAGTGGTTACCGTGACCTATGGACGTCTGTAACACCAGAGGAGTCACAGTCGCGCTGCCAACACTGTAAGTACAGAGTTTCCTTGCCGTCAGTAGAAGACAAAGCAGGACAAGCCTTTAGTCTTCCCACTGACAGCACAAATTCTCCAGTGAGCTCTGGCTACCCTACTCACCGCTGGGAACACAACACGAAGTTATTATAGCCGCGGTATTCTGTAGGGCGGAGGAACTACCCCAGTTGGACTGCTCAATCGGGCGGAAATACCATTCAACATAACCATTATAGGCCGTCAAAACGGTTGCTTGGCTAGCTGATTTTCCCAGCATGTAAAGTGCATATGAAAATGAATGAACCTTCTTACACAGTGACTCTATATGGTTTTTCCAACGTAGGTTGTTATCAATGTTCAAGCCCAAAAACTTTGTCGTGCTAACCTCTACAATTTTTTTATTAAAATAATTTATGTCAATATTTTGAATTTTATTCACTCTATTTCTAAATGTCATAAGATTTGTCTTATCAAAATTAATATTTAAATTGTTTAATGTCAACCAATTAATTGTATTATTTAATGTTACATTTACTTCTCGTTCTAATTGCACTTTATTACATTTACAACTATCTCAATATGGGTGTCAAATCAAAGAACTTGACGAGTAGATCAATTTAAAAAGTGCAAAATAGATAAATAGATAGATTAACATTAAATTAAAAATATTAATAACACCCGTCACAAAAAACAACCCCCAAAAAATCGAAAATAAGTTGTGTTAGTCACACGTCATCCAAGGTCCCCCGACAATGACAACGCTTGAATCAAAATATGTATTACTAGATATATCAAAGTTATAGGGCTAACTAACACAACTTATTTTCGAATTTTTGGGGGTCGTTATTTGAGACAGGGGTTTTTAAAATTTTTTACAACTTGCTATATAGACCAAAATCCTCTCAAATAATTATGGAAAATTAACTTATGGGCTTAATTAAATTTGAACGAAGTGTTCAATACAAAAGTCAATCTGGTTCTTTGTATAAAAGCAAACAAGTAAAGGGCGAACCAATAAATTTGCATCCCTTTCTAGATGATAAGGGCCTCTGGGCCGAGGAGGCAGGTTGCACAATGCTGACGTAATTTATCGCACACAAACATTCTCTTTCATTGACTAGGGCACTCAATTTACTAAAGTACTAATTAAATGTAAATGGGAGTGGGTACATAATATATTACATTAACCTACCTGAATATATCAGATTAGCTACGTAACGCACTTCTAATGACAGCTTATTTTTTCTATAAAGTATATATATGTATAACTGTCTCCTTTTCTATAGAGAACAGCACATGCAGATTTGTGGTATCACCCTTATACGAAGCAAACAATTCTGTCAACTCTTGCCACACCATAAAGCTTGTCTCCGTGATGTGGCGGTAGTGAACACGGCCGCTATGCAGGAGGCGCGGGTTCGATCCCCGCTCAGAGCAAATATTTCCTCCTCGCAGAGCACGTTAAGCCGTCGATCCCGGTTGCCATAGGAGTGCCAACATCTATGGCAGTCGTTACGGCTAGCTGCAATGCTTCGATATCGCCTTTGGATTTTGAAGGTAAGATGACTGTCCTTTCACGGAAAATATCGAACTTAGCCAAATCTGTACTTAAACTGGTAAAGCGGATCCTAGACTCCGAGGTGAAGGCTTCAGATGCGACTGGGACTAACGCTAAGAGGAAGAAGGAGAAAGTGTGTATAAATATTTAAATAAAAAATTATCTTGGAAATCTTTAGGTAACCGTACAACCAATACAAAACTATCACCTTTCCTACATAGGACAACACGTTGCAGGCCCTTACACTGTGCAGAATATACGAGCAAGAACCAAGCGGTTCGGAGACTCTTTCATTTGCCGCACCACCAAGACCTGGAATTCATTACCAGCACATGTCTTTCCTTCTTCCTACAGTCCAGAGGCGTTTAAGCGGGGCGCAAAAAAGCATCTGATGAGGCCGCCAAGCTGAGTGCCACCATTGTAACACTTAGTGTCTGTAATGGTGACCCTCTTTCCTGAGACTTTGCCTTTAGCTTACCATCAGGCGAGGTGAAGTTAAGTTGGCGTGTCCTATATAAAAAAAAACACACACACACACACACTGTTATTAAACTTGCATGAAGAAAGGTGCCCAAGTTTCTGTTTTATCATTATTAGAGGATTACCATAATTACTTAAAAAAATGCCCGTATTCTCCTTAATATTGCTTTCTAATTCTAATTCGACAAATATTTGTATTTTTTAAATAAATTCCTTTCTATGAAAGTCACTTTCAATATCATTGATCTAAGTAGACTTGCTAGTAAGTTGTATATAAGTCAAACTGTTTTGAACACAGATCGTAAATGCCCCGTCGTCGTAACAATCTGAAGGTATTGTTATATTCAGCCATAAAACACACTCGGCCAGCATCAGTTGAAGTTCACAAAGCATTTCCTACAAAGAATATCGAAAATCTATCAAACCAAACGCCTTATCCTCTTCCAAGGATGAAGGCCGCGTGAGATTTTAAATTTTTAAGTTCGAAGTCATCAAGTGTTAAGCTCTTTGCAGCGAACGAAGATGTTTTCTTCTTGTTAAAATTAAAAAGTTTTATACTTAATTTTTTTGTTTAATTCTCTGATTTCAATGTTCAATTTAAAAAAAATGTGAAAAAATTGTTTGTATAAACTCTATATTATTTAAAAAAAGACATTGTTTAAAAGAGAAGTCAGTTAAAAAGTGATCATTTTGTCAGTTGAGTATTGCCCCAAAACTACAAAAGTTCTCTCCGTGCTCTAACACGTGAAGATAAGCCTGCAAAATTGCTGACATTTAGATACTGTGATAGAACAAGTTCAGCTTGTAGTCGTCAAAAGCCGTCACACAGCGTCTTATTTGATTAAATAAGGAAAATAACTCATTATAATCCGTATTGATTATAAGCCTGCCTCTTACCTGTAAAGCGTGACTGTGGAGAATGGCCATCATTGTAATCACCTAATAATTACAAAAAATCTGTTACAAGACCGCACTACTTAAAGCATATCGATATTCCAGTGACCGATACATTAACATTACAAAGAAAACATTCCCTCAAAACGTGTTTAAGATAGTCTCTTCAAGTCAGGTCTTTATTTTCTACATTATGATAAATAAAAAGTTCGAGAAGCACCTTAAAAGAAGCCGACTGGAAACGACGATAATGTTCATAATGTTCTACTGAACTATACCATTCGCATAGAACAGTAACATTACACACATAACATAACATAAACTCACACTTTTATCCCCGAAGGGGTAGGCAGAGGTGCTAACACCCACGTTTCGCCAGTTTATGTTTAGTTCTCAATGTAATAGGTGGCGAGCCTATTGTCATTTACCGGGCACTAATAATTATAAACTTGCGATAAATACACTCATAACTTCGAAAAGCATCGAAAAGTCATTGGTGTGTTCCATGGTAAACCTGGGATCGAACCCAAGACCTCGTCTCAGCAATCCATTACCCATGCCACTGGGGTACCGCGGTACATTACACACACCTTTTGAATAACATACATATTTTACCACACTATGTGAACATGAAAATGACTCAAAGAAACCTGAAAAATAAATATGAACCATTACTATTATTATATAAGATACATTCCTATTAGGAGCGGTGACATTATACAATAGAAGGAATTTTAGAGTAGGGCGCCCTCTCCATTATATATTCTGTTGGTGTCACCCAGGCTAAACTTTCGGCGGTACCTTAGCCTGGCTTCGTATTAAAGCGTGTTAATATCTACATACTTAAAATAGAAGCTGGTGTTGTGAAGTAGACTTCTGTAATGCTTGTTTAGGTACAAATAACTTTGAAAGCGCAACGTTTTAAGTACAACTTTCGTAGGTGAAGTTTTAGGAGCATGGATTCAGAGTATTAACTACGAAAATGTATAACAATCAACAAAGCTTGATGCTTTTATTCGTATCCATTAATAGTTTAAACTAAGCGGTTCACTCATCTAATCTATAGCAACATATAGCAACAAGTAATTACTAACAAAAAAAAACGAACATAAAACATAGCATAACATAAACTCACGCCTATATCCCCGAAGTGGTAAGTAGATTTGCTAGCACCCACATTTCGCCAGTTTATGTTTAGGTATCAATGTAATAGGTGGTGAGCTTATTGCCATTAACCAGGCACTTATAAACCTGCAATAAATGCACACATAAAATCGAAAAGCATCGAATAGTCATTTGGTGTGTGCCATGGTAAAACCTGGGATCGAACCCGAGACCTCGTCTCAGTCCATTACCCTGCCACTAGGCTACCGTGCGGGCAAAATTCAAATAAGTAAATAATAATTGCAGTTATATCTCAAAAGATAAAAATGCATATAAGACTTTTGTTGAACTTGGTCCCAAGCCATACGGTGAGACTCAGGCATCTAGGAATGTCAATAGCCAAAAACCCGCCGCATCACTAATGAAATTTGTAAGTGTGTGTGGAGTTTTTTGCAAGACAGCAAAGCAATTCAAACGGGCAGACATCTCGGGATTGACGTAATTGCCAGTCTGTACCCATATTCTACCTTGGCACCTACTTCAAGAAAAGTCTTACGCGCATTTTTATCTTTCGAAGTATTTTTTACTTTTCGGTGGATTTTTTAGAAGTTGCTTCTTTTAATTTTTGTTGAATAATACTCTTGTTATTCTTCCTTTTTCGTGAAATTTAATTAGTAGTGAATTGTAATTATTTTGAAAGTAAACAGCTTAATAAAATAGACGTTTGTAAATACGAGCTTACAATAAAAAACTTTAAAGCACTACAAACTAGACGACCAAGAAGATAGATCGTTGGAAATACTGTATACTGCTGGCATTCTTTATAAAGTAGCTGTAGAATCAATAATATTCTTCCAATAACTCAAACGAGACAATCATAATGTTTATCGTTAAGGAATTCCATTATCTGCCTAGGTAGTCCAAATTTAGAGCATTCCATTTACGCTGTACATCACTAAGAAATTGTGTTGTTATTTCACACTTCCTATTTGATTTTGAGGAGTTCCCTTGTGAATCTCTGATATCCAAAGTACAATACCAAAGAAATTAATATAAGACTACCTCAAAGCTAAACTTAAACGAATATAAAAAGATTTTTTAAATTGATGCATAAAATATCAAAAATATATGCCTGATAACATATACATGCCTGATGTATGATAATATGGTCTTGCATAAATAATGTAATAATATGCAATTGCAGCAGTCGCAGCTGATTTCCTGGTATTTATTGAAGAGTTCTTTGGTTTTTCTCTGAAACCCCTCATCAGATCTTCGTGTCGGAATATACCCCCTTCGAACAAAAAAGAAATTTCGCAAATCCGTCCTCAAATAATGGAGCTATGCGCGTACAAACAAAAAACACGTTCACTTGGTTCAGAGTTTAATTGAAGTGTAAGCGTTTGTCAAATTCGTCAAGAACTTTTACACTTTTATCGTTGTCAACTCATTAAAAGTGCAGTAGAGTAGACACTTCAACCGAGAATTTATTAAAAGATATGTTCAAAAGAATAAAACTGCAAAATAATTTACGAAAATTTACTCTACTCATCAAATACGTCCACAAATAAAAAAGCAGTTTACCTCTGAATATACGCCTTAAAAACGAGATTGACAAATCTACTCCTCTTTAATATCGATTTTGCCAAACCGTATTCCGCATTATTACGGTTGGTCTAAAGTTATCACAATATTTTAATGACCGCTACAAGGACTGCCTATTCTTTTGCTTTTTCGACTTTGATCGAGATATATTATGTTTGTGTTTGCATACCAACTTCATGGTGAAATGTGCTTGGTTACTATATTTTTGTTACATACATACATACATACATAAAATCACGGCTTTTTCCCTGGAGGGTTAGGCAGAGGAGAATTAACACCCATATTTCACCAATAATTGTATTCAGTCCCACGTAATAGAGGCCTATTGCCGCATTCCGCGCACCATTGTTGACTCGAACCATGCATCTGAGACGGTTGTACATATCTGTCTGGTGTTAAACCGCTCTATCCCTTAGTCGCCTTGTACGACAGCGCGTGGGAAGAGATGGAGTGGCCCTCATTCTACTGTGCCGGGAACCACACAGAAAAATACTTTTATTACCATCCCTTATTGTACTACATCACACACAAATGAATAAACGAATTCTGTAAAATACCGAATGATTTACAGAACTCTATTAAATATTTTACAGCGTTATCCCAGTAAAGTTCATGTACGACGTAAGATTTTATAACAAACATTTTTTATAGTAACGAATCTTCCTTCGCAACTGAGGTACAATATTGTCTGGTATATGAAGCACACCAGGGTAAGGCTAAGGCAAGCGGAAAGTGTACCATCGTTAAAGGTTTATTGCCGCGACAGATGTTTATGAATTATGTCCAGCCGAAGTGATTCATAAATCTTATATTTTTTTGTTCACATGTTAAATTATTGTTCCTAATAAAATCCCGAGTAAGTAAAATAACTTACATTTTTTATGTGCATGGGTATTAAAAGGGTAAATGTAGGTTCCGAGTCATTTGTTATGGATACACAATTAATCTGTGCTTACTTATTTGGGCGAATAAATGTATTGGTCTATTATCAGTACTGATATGTTATTGTTGGGTTATTTGAGAGGAAATTGTATAGGAATTTCAAATAATGTTAATATATTACTCAAAGTAATATTTTAAAGGTTGGAACGAAGTGTTAGGCAATGTGTTAGTTTTTCGAGTGGTGACGGAGAACGAATACAAGTATCACCACCCCATCTCATCCGAAGGGTGTCGTAAGAGACGACTAATGGAAACATATGCAAACCATATCACTGCGAGAGAAGGAAAACTCGAAATAAAAATCCCTGTACCAACCCGTCTGGCCAGCGTGGAAACAGTAGGCCAAAGCCTCCCAACATTGGGAGAGGCCTAGTCCAGCAGTGGACTGCGATGGGCTAGTTGATTGACTTGATATACATATCCCGCTCCATGTAAATCCGTAAGTAGTAGAGATAGATATGTGTATTAATAGTCACATTTTGCCAAAGTCAAAGTCATTTAAAATCAATCTTAAACAACAAAATTGCTTCTTATTCACGTCAATAATAATTCTTTCCATCAGGTGTGCTATGTGGTTGTCTGCCATCTAATTGTATAAAAAGAAATCTACTTTGGCTAAGTTTACTACCGCTTCCTAGGCGCTAGTGGAGAAGAAATGGTGCAACAAGTTAGGTGCGCCGTTTCTTGTGGAGCTCCACAAGAAATGGCGCAGCAAACTCTACCTACGATTTTCGGCCAACTGAAGACGAGGCAACTAATCATAGTTGGCATAACTAATCATAGTTGGCTTGTTCCAGTTGGCCAAAAATCATAGGTGGAATTTGCTGCGCTGTTTCTTGTGAAGTTTGTTGCGTCGTTTCTTGTGGAATTTTTTGCGCCATTTTTTCGCCACTAGCACTTAGGAAGTAGGTAATTATTCTTCTCAAAATCATTTCGGTCACACGTAATATGGGACGAGCTTGTTGTCGTCAAGTGAGCACTTTGTTATGGGCTGTACGTTTACTTTCGGATGGAGAACAGACCAATCCCTTAGTCGCCTTCTACGGCACCCACGAGATGAGGTGGCTCTATTTTACTTCACTGGGAACCAATATTGTAATTAAAGTTACGTACATCATCATTAAAGGTGATCCTGTTTCGACTATAGGTAATACTTATAAGCTGATGAGACTCTGACGCAGGCTTTGCTCTCGTAGCCTACACATAGGAGAGTGGACCCTGGGCTCCCAAGTAAAAGCTTTGGATGCAATCGAATCATACTTTGATGATAATTAATTCAATATAAATCATGATCAAAGTGGTACTATTTCGTTCTTAACATTTAAACAACAATAGACAATTAATCGCAAACTTATGCATGAGTAATCCGCTGAAACAAAGCCTATGTGAATGAAGGTTATTTTCACTGCACATGGTGTCAGTGTGAAAAAGCTCCGAATAAATATTTTTTTATTCGCGCTTTGCACATTCTGGGTTTAGTGTTACAAAAATAGGGGCAATTCGTAAACTATATTAAATTTTACTGCGGTTAATTTCAAAGTTTTGTATTTATTTCTTATGGATCTTTTTAGAACCTTCTCGACCTTCAGGAATTGATATTATCAATATAAATATCGTTATTATTATGCTTTAACGTAACTTTTAGCCCAAATGCCGCACCCCACCACCTCTCTTAAACTCTCAACAAAATTATTGGCGATGAAGTTCAAACATGTCACACAACTCAAAAATGTTAACGTTTTTACACAGAAGATGTGAATATACAGGGTGTATTTTTGAAACGGGGCAGTAAGGGCAAGTACCTTAACCGTTGCAGTTACAGCAAAACGTTCTTAAAAGACCTTCCCTAACTTTTTGGGAATACATAAGTCTATCCTTTTTTGCACTGAACGAATGGCGGCTAATAATGTTCTGGGATGAATATTACGTAAAATGGTCATTAATGCATCCTTGAGCTCTTGAACACTGGCGTACGTCGTCTTATACACCTCGTTTTTCACGAAGCCCCATAAAAAAAAATCAAGTGGTGTTAGATCGGGGCTACGAGGTGGCCACTGTGTTGGACCATGTGTACCTATCCACTGTGTACCGAATAGGCGGCTCAAATTGGAACGTGAAAGGTGACTGTTATGTGGCGGAGCACCATCTTGTTTAAAATGAACTTTTCGCAATTCCGACAGGGGCCATTCGTCCATCTCGTTTTCAAGATGGTGTAAAAGGACTTCATTATACATGGCAGAATTCAGTTTCCCTTCATAAAATTCCACCATTATGACTCGATTGGACATTATACCACACCAACAGTTGAATGAGAAGCGAACCTGATTATGACTTGCCGTAACTCTTAGTGGATTTTCTTTGGACCAA
The DNA here is from genome assembly GCA_963662185.1 of Eilema griseolum. Taxonomy (NCBI): domain Eukaryota; kingdom Metazoa; phylum Arthropoda; class Insecta; order Lepidoptera; family Erebidae; genus Eilema; species Eilema griseolum. Next base: position 7,486,323 of record OY759245.1, on the reverse strand, counting down.
TAGTGGTGATTTTTTCTGTTGTACATACCGTTATTGGAAAAATTCGTTTCGTCTGACCACAGTATGTAATTTAAAAATTCATGATCTCTGCTTATTTTTCCTCTTAGCCATCTGCAAAAAGTAAGCCTTCGAACATCATCACCCGGATGTAACACTTGAACTATGCGCCCATATCGATAGCACTTGTAGCCGTATTTCTTCCATATCTTTATCACAAGGGAGTGGGATACACCTACTTCAAGGGCGACTTGCCTGGACGATACCTCTGGATATGCTTCGACATAAGTCAGAACCGCAATATCCGTGTCCATGTCCACACGAGGCTGCCGCTTTCTTTTGAAAGAACCCTACAATTCCTTTATTACCTTTCTTGTTGGCACATGCCGCAACGGATACTTATTGCGGTACCACACTAATGCAGGTCCCGCATTTCGATTATTGACAAAATACGCTTCTAATAAGTCAATTTTTTCATGATTAGAAGACATTTTAGCGAAAATCCTTAATTAATAACTCATACGAAGTTTCTCAGCTGAAACTAAGTATAACACACAGATTTTCGAATCAAATTCGAAATTTGAGGGTAAAAATTCTTTTTATTTACTTTACAGTCAATTCTACCCACTTCCTGGCCATAACAAAAAGTTAGACCATCGTAGAAATTTGTTTCTGTTGCCGAAATGTATGGGAAACGTTTTTGGCGATTTCTGTCTTTCCTAGTACTGAAAGCTAAAATGGTCTCATAGAGTTTTTTGATCCCCACATGAAATAGAATCGATTGGCATAAAAAAAAATTTTTGGACTTTTTGCATTTTTTTTGCCAACTGTAAGTTTTTACAAAATCTGTGAATGCAGTTCAAAATATGTCAAAAAGTTAGGGAAGGTCTTCTAAGAACGTTTTGCTGTAACTGCAACGGTTAAGGTACTTGCCCTTACTGCCCCGTTTCAAAAATACACCCTGTATAGGACGCCCCCATACATTTCTGTTTAGAAAAGCTACAGGTACATATAGGCGATTGTGTAAAGACGATAGATAGGGCCGACTTGAAGGCCTTGAACGCAACTGGGACCCAAAGCTGAGATGGTGTTGATTGGAAGATAATATATTATTCTCAAGTGAAAACGCTGGCAGTTCTAATTGTGAAAGCCAAGCTGCTCTGTATATTACTTATTTCATCTGTAACTGAAAACAACTCTAGGGGCACTAAATAACTTTTTGCAGTACGGCGTTGAACAGCCAAAATTTTCTGTACCGGATTCGACGAAATAGGTAACTTTTGTGTGAAAATTGGTCATACGGCCAGTGCTTCAAAGTGATGCTAGTGTTTTCGTGGGTTCCCAAAATTAGTCATTGTGACTTTTCATTGTGATTATATTTTTATGATATTATCAAACTATATCGAATTTCAAATCTGAAAAGTTGAAAATCTATCGGGTTGAATATTACGCTACAAGTATAAACTTTATAAAGCACGTCGCCTTGGCGGGATGATTTGTTCCCGAAGCTTCACATCAACCCCTTAAAAGTTTATCAGAACAAATTTTCTTTCAAAACACCATCTTCCAAATCCAATCTGAACGATTTATCAAACTCGTTGCGAGTTTATTATCAAATCACCTCTGTGTATCTGCATTTTATACCGTTTGGCGCTCCTCGCCGGGCGTAAACGCGATAGGAAACAATAACAAGCAAATATTATCAGCAGGGGTGCCTTCATAACGCTGTTTATGTCTTTATCGACGCAGGGTTGCCACATAAATCGACGTCACAATCCATTTCGCCTCACATCTATGCGTAAAGTAATAAACTGGGTATTAGCGGCCACGAGTTTTACTGTCTGCCTTATTAGAGCGCTGTCACATGAGGGATTAATTTCAACCTATTATAGTGTTCGTCATGTCTTTCTAGGCCGTATTTCATTAAAAGAGGCCACGAGGGCTTATGTGACCTCGGCAACTTTAATGTGCCATTAAAGTTAAATTAATCTCTAAAAAAGTTAAAACTTTATCTTACGACTTGCATGATGAGGCGGTATAGCATTGGACTGCTAATTTATAGGTTGAGCTTTGATTCCCGCTCAATGCAAAATATTTTGTTTTCATTAAAATTTGACTTTTCCGGAAGCGACTGCCATCTGCCATCTGCAAAATGCCTGAAATTCTTCGCACACGTCTAATCCGACTATTCGAGGTGGTAAAAACTTACGCTAAATACAAAAAGCGTCTTTAACTCTGTATCCCGCAGATTAATTGGCCTATCATTTATTCATGTCGGTGAGAATCGGACAAGTGTGGAGCTAAAAGGTATTAATCGACAAAGAGAAATCATTAAAATTTACCAATCGTAAAAGCTTTCAAAAGTGTGATAAATCTCTTTTCTAGAACTATGTCGGCAATATAATTTATTTACCTCGCCTGATTGGAATTAAAAGGTAAAGTCTCAAGAATCAGTCAATCAATCAAGCAATATTCATCAAGAATAAGGTCCACCATAATCAAGAAATGCTACAATGATGACACACTGCTTGATGCCTTCATCCGATACTTTTTCACACCCTATTTAAAGGATTCAGGACTAAGGGAAGAAGGAAACATGTGTGCTGGTAAAGAACTCCAACTCTTTATAGTACGATATTAAAAATAAATATAAACCGCTTGGTTCTTGATGTAATTATTGTTTACTTCTTATGAGGGCGACACTTCAGCTTTGCACGTGTTTTTAAATAAAAGGAAATGACCATGAAGAAGGAATATCATATTCTGTCCTCCATAGAAATGACTGACACAATCCACCCACTAGGTACTTGATATTAAAAATTGTATTTAAAGAGATTTGTTTTGCCCCTTAAAATCCAACCACACGTTTTGATCGACCACCTGAATCACGTGGGGGGTGGACACATGGAAACAAATTTACTGGCGTGGCTAACGTGGCTCTGGTAGAATTTATTGAAAAACTTGACATTGGTGTCTCGCCATTAATATTTTTATAGACATGTACTTATCATTAGCAAATTGCGGCGATTTGCTGCAGAAGCCATCAAAAAAGAAGAAGATTTATTTTATTTATTTATTTTTTATTTATTTAGAACCAAAGAGTACTCTATTGTTTGAAATGTAGGTGTCGAATAATTCCTCTTCACTGATGTGCCAGTGGATATTCCATTGTACCGTTCCCAAAAGGTTGGCGACATTGTCGCATTGTATGGGAATGCCTAAAAATAAATGTAAAGAACTCCGAATTCTTACCATTTACAATTGAGAAAAACATTAAAGCCGCTAATGTAAGAGCTTATTAACCCACATTAATGGTTCTAGCGTCCGGAGCAAGACATTAGCATAAGCTCAGAACAAATGCTGATTATGTTTAGTAACTAAGACTCCAGCCCACTGAATATGCGTTTACTTAGTATACTTTTATCCCAATTAATTACTAACTGTTGCCCGCGGCTCCACCCATGTGGAATGCTGGTCCCATTTCTGTAACTTATAAGATCCTATTGCAGGTATAAAAAGTAGTTTATATGTGTTATTCCAGACTATAATAATCTACATCTGTATAACGTTATAGGTAGATTTATTCAGCTCTATGAGACGAAGTTCATATGAAGGAACTCCTGAGAATTGTTTGAGAACGTCAGGAAACCCTGTGCTAGAACCTCATCTACAGAATACCGCGGTTATAATAACTTTGTGTTGTGTTCCCAGCGGTGAGTAGGGTAGCCAGAGCTCACTGGAGAATTTGTGCTGTCAGTGGGATGACTAAAGGCTTGCCCTGCTTTTTCCTCTACACTGACGGCACAGAAACTCTGTGCTTACAGGGTCGGCAGCGCGAGTGTGGCTTCTCTGGTGTTACACACATCCATAGGCCACAGTAACCACTTTCCATCAGGTGGGCCGTGCGCTTGTCTGCCACCTAAGTGATATAAAAAAAAATAGAAGTACGTGGTAGGTTGAGTGGTGAAGGTGAGTTTGGCTTGAAGGTGACAAACACACTGTGATTCTAATAATAGTAAGGATTATAATATGGATAAGTTTATACAAATAATAAAGATCACACAGAACGTACAAACCTGTCTACGTATAATAGATTACTTTAACAGGTTTCAGTTGGTAATTATTTCGCTTATGGTCGAATATTAAAATAAATAGGGAAATCAGAGCATAATCAGGGAACGTTTAGAACGTAGATAAGGGCCTCTAAAGCGACGAAACGTTTATCGATAATGGATCCATTAAACACCCTTACTACTGGAGCACGGCTATTTTTTTAATGACAATATCCACTTTGTTACAGACTTTGACTTAGTATGGACAACTACTATTTAACCAAATATAGTATGAAACTTGTACCTGAGACTTACTATAAATAGATTCTTCTAATACAGTTGTACCAAGATTCAGAAAATATCTTTTACGTTTGGGTGGTAAATCCTTTTCGACCTACATTATAAATTTAGAAGTTTGTAAAGATGTTTGAATGTTTGTTTTTCAATCACGCTTCAACGGCTTGACGGATCTGACTGATATTTGGTTCAAGGATAGATTACAATCTGGAATAGCAAGATAACATCCTATTGGCAGCGGGAACGAGATCAAAATCCCACGCTAGTTAAACAGCGCCCAACAACTAGCCAGGAGATATTTTTCTCCAAAACAAAGAGAATGTCTACATATTTTTTCTTGTAATATTAACGGAAACATAACTTGACCTTTTAGTTGCTCAATTTACAAACAACCGGTTACTGGATTATAATCCTAATCAAACTTAACCTAACATAACCGGCGATCGTGAGTTTCATCTCAGTCTATCCTCAAGGGTAATAGAAGCCCGATTATATATTATTGCTCTATTGCGTTAGACACACGGGTTTATCAGAAAGAGCTAATATATTTGTGGTTAATACTGGCTCGATATGAAACATCACGAACTCTATTTATGTGCCGAAATGTGGTCTTATATCATTTTAATGGCGATATTATTCCAATATATTACTTTTATTCGACAACTGTTTAGATTGTGTTTGCATATTAAGTGTTGCATCTAGCTTTTTATTCAATAAAAGACAGTGACTATCGCATTATGATTATCGGAAAAAGGACGAGAATAGGACAAGAATTGAGGTCTTCACCAGGCGCTTTATAAGAACTGTTTTTTTTTCTCTCACTCCCTTTACAAGAACAAAGTTATACGTATCGGAGACTTTACCAACAATTAAATTATGTGTGAATTGTGTAATACATATAATGTGGTTGTATTTGTTTAATAAATAAACACTTTGACCAATAGTTGACAGTCTTGTTTATATAAGTATAAGTATCTTTTGGGGAAGTCGTTTTCCGATTTAAATTTTCAGAATAAGTTAGTATCCATAATTGCTTTTTATGCAAATTTCAAATTTCACACATTATTTTTCGTCCGTTTAGTTTTAAAATTAACCAGGTAATTATAGTAGATATTATTTATAATACTTACTACCCGAAATAAAATCTATGAGTGAGTGTCTTCTCTATATATCTTTCTAAAGATTCCTGAAGATGCGGGTCAGAACATAAATGGCTGATACACTGACCTTGAGTCATCATGGTCCTCTTACTGGAGCATTCACACAGAATTATATTGGATACAACAGTAAGATTAATTGAAGCCTTTGTTTCAGGTTTTGTAAAGGCTCCAGTAACTTTTCAGGACCTTGAAGTTGAAATTTAATGGTACGATTTACCATTCATTGGTTGGACGACGAATCGTGTCACGAAGCGGGTGATTTATAATTTGTGAGGGTAATAGATCTCTCGATAAGCAATCATTGCAATTTTCTGTACCATTTATTTGAACAAGCGATAAATTGAAGTATATTAGACACATTTGCCACCGGTATGAAGATGAATGAATCCATAATAGAGTGATCACAAAACTCTGAATGTGAGAATCTCGTTTATAAGCTAGCGATTTTGAACAACACTTTAAAAAATAAATTAATCAATCAAGTACGTCTTCGATGATCTCTATGACTCAATCACGAATAATTTTCTTTATGTTCCGATTATAAATTATTGATGGAATAAAATATGATTCATAACTTGAAGTATTCAATAAATCAAGAAGTAAAAAGCTTTTAAACCGACGACGTAAAATCTTGGTTTACTTAACAAAGTACTTAAAACTTTTCAAGGCTGACAATCCAAGACATGAAGCATTAAATTAAGTTATGACACAAAAAAATTTGGACAATCTTTTAAAAAGCAATTTAATTTTAAGGCAAGACAAATAAGTGATCTTACAGGGTCGGCAGCACGGATGTGACTCCACTGGTGTTACACACGTTCATAGGTCATGATAACCACTTTCCATCAAGTGGGCCGTGTGCTTGTCTGCCACCTAATTGGTATAAAAAAAAGAAAGTAAGTACAAAGTGTTGAAATCCAAATTCCTCCAAAGATTTAGAAAAGATAAATAAAAATCACCTTTAACTTTTGTTACGACGCGTTGGTCGGTAATAAGTAACACCACTGGAGGCCATAAATCCCCTTAAGGAACCGCGTTTATACTCGATACCCCCAACATTAATACAGATTTTCTAAGATTATTGTAACTTACTCTTTGGAGGATCGTGGAACAGTTATTCCATGCGAATAAAACATTAAAGAAAATGGTAAAAGTACGATAAATAGATACTTACTATACTTAAGGACTTACTAAAGCTATCTGCGAAACTCGGAAAGTAATCTAAAGCTTAGAAGAAAATACTTATTATATTATCATTATTAGCCAGACTTTCCTTTTGGAATTGTTTGTTACACAGTACTCGCTGACATAAAAGTAAAAATAAACCAAATAATGAAGATTTCGGATAGTGGATACCAGACTCCAAAGTGCTTTGGATTTAAATGGGCTTAAGATTATTAGAGCAATATGTTTTAAAGGGACATTTTTACGAATACTCGATTGCGTTTTGTATAATTCTTTACCTAATTTTATGTTTATGATATGCCCATATTTATTTATTTATTTATTTTTTTATACCACTTCGTTAGCAGACAAGCAGACGGTCCACCTGATGGAAAGTGGTTACCGTGACCTATGGACGTCTGTAACACCAGAGGAGTCACAGTCGCGCTGCCAACCCTATAAGTACAGAGTTTCTGTGCCGTCAGTAGAAGACAAAGCAGGACAAGCCCACTGACAGCACAAATTCTCCAGTGAGCTCTGGCTACCCTACTCACCGCTGGGAACACAACACGAAGCTATAATTAATATAATTCTTAAATGATAATTAACATAACATAAACTCACAGCTATATCCCCGAAGGGGTAGACAGAGGTACTAGCACCCACATTTCGCCAGTTTATGTTTAGGTCCCAAGGTGGCGAGCCTATTGCCATTAACCGGGCACTTATAAACCTGCGATAAGTATACACATAACTTCGAAAAGCATCGAAAAGTCATTGGTGTGTGCCATGGTAAAACCTTGTCTCAGCAGTCCATTATCATACCACTAGGCTACTGCGGTTATCAATGTTAATTTATTTACGTTTTTAAATTATATGAAAAATTAACTGACTATACTTTCTTTAAACTGAAAGTCTAAAGTCAAAGCACTTCCACCGACTTACATAACCATTTAAAACTATGTTATAAGTACATATATTTGATAGATTTAAATTGATTACCATATCAAGTAACTTTAAATACCAATTTGAATATGTATCCGGTAACTTTAAATCGGTTAGAGCTCCAATTTTAATAGGAATCATCAAACAACAATAGCCAATTATCTACAATAGACATTTCATGAATTTAAATTTCTCACGGACACGGTTCCGTTGGGTATTTGTTTACATGTTTGTAAACATTAGTACTTGACAAAGTATATTTTTTTATTTGTTATTTATAAAATTAATGAAACCTATCTTCGGATAGGTGATCGTTCTAAATATGAGAGAGACCTTAACTTAACATCCTCAGCACATTAAGCCGTCTTTCTCGAATGCAATATGAACTAAATATTTCATTACATTTTTATGTTGACGGTTTTTGTTTTTCATTTCATTTAAAAACTTCCCATGTATTTCAGGTATTACGCAGAGGAAAAACTATTTAAATCGGCGGTGTCAACCAATCAATAAGCCTTTTGCAGTCCACTGCTAAACAAAGGCCTCTCCCAATGTATTACTTCCGATCCTCCGCATTCCGTATCTAATCTGACCCAGGTTACCAGTCGTGTAATTTATGAAAAATTCCCCATATTCCTACATACGGGGAAAACCAAAGAACCTCCCTTTTTACTGTAGGTCACATGTTACATAGTACCCTTATAACCGTCTACATCTAAGCTTAAAATATTGTATTAGGCGAGGGTTCCCGACGGTTATGCCCAAATTACATTAAATATCGAAGTTTGGAACATATGCATTATGTCGACGTTCTTGTAACTGAAAAGATAAAGAGGATTGGGAGAATTTCTTAAGGGAGTGAATTTAATAGACGTGCTATGTGAAGTAGCAATATGTCAAAAAATGGAGTTTTATTTTATGCATACCAGTTCTGTTGGCGTATTAACGAAACGTATATCTGAACTTGCGGCACGTAGTTTTTCTTTTTATACCACTTAGGTGGCAGATAAGCACATAGCTCCCCTGGTGGAAAGTGGTTAGACGGTGATTGCTCGATGCAGATAATGGTACAAATTTCGGGCAATCAAGCCCTAAGATGGCATAGGTATGACACTTCTTTCGTATTTCGAATACTTACTCTTTATGCGTAAATTTCGGATGTATTTTTATTTCATGCTGTAGCCTTATTCATAAACTGCCCCACAACTGTATAATATGATAAAGGACCCTCTCTTGATGTGAGAGGGATTAGAATTAGGGGTAAACTTTCAGGTGTGCAAACTACTTCACAACGTTGTCATTTACTGTTAAAGCAAGTGATAATTAATTTACTGTACATGAAGTTTGAAAGTCACAAGTGTATGACCGACTATTGAACTTGGGGCACCACTATTATAAGATACTAATCGTGAAATCACTGCACTACTCAACTTGAAACTTGACTCCACTGAATCCTAATTGAAATTATACTTATCACGCTTATTCACCCACTTACCTGAATATATTAAATCAATTGCAACACCACTATTGTATAGAGTTTACGTCGCTTGCACTACCGACGTTATAAAATCAAATCCTGGCAGTTTCCACACACAGCGGGACTGGTGGACTTTAAAATGGATAATAAAACGAATAATAAAATAAAAAGAGGCATTTTTCTCAGTGAACTAGTACGAAACTTCGAGAAGAATCTAGGATTTAAGAATGATATAAAATGGTTGAATGTTATATTGATAGGTCTATATCATGTTGGTGCTGTTTATTGGTGTTATTATTTCGCTTTTCCTGTGAAATGGCAGACTCTAGTCTTTGGTAAGTTTATACAGTCTAAGGCGTACCTAGTGATAATACTTAGATAATAAAAAGCAATATTATAAATGTTTCAGAATATCAAGTTATAGTTATAAAATCGCAATTAGGTATATTTGGGTTATAATATCAAATGATAGTTATTCGGTCAATCAAACTCTAATAGCGTCTCTCTGGGCCTGGCACTATGGGCCAGATGTGGTCTACGATTCAACGTTTTGCCTACGTATAATTGAGAGTTGTAGTGATTTGCATGATCTAAAAATATCTATTTATATTTCAAAGTATGTTATTTATTTCCATACAGGTATTCTTAAGTAGTTTTATTCTCCAAAGCAATTTCCAATCGTTTTTCAATTTTATAAATCTCGATAAAATTACAAATAAATCATTTTTACGCGATCAAGAATATCTCCTACGTAAAAGTATGATAATTTTTATTTGTGAAGACTAAAGACAAATCATACAGAAGAGAATAGCACCAATATCGCGAGCAACTTACAAATAAATATTAAATTAATGAACACAAAATACACCCAGACTTAGAACAATTATCTGGGAATTCCACATATTAATTTTGTCCATGTTAGAATTACAAACACAATATTCGTACAACTGTAGTTGCAAAGCAAATTAGATTTTACACATTCTTGCAGGGATTGCAGTATTAATATCTATATAGATTTCATTTAAGTAATGTATGCAATGTAAATAGTATATTTATTTGAGTTTAGGTCTGTAGTCTGAGCATTGTAAATTGCAGTCTGAATTTGCAGAAGTAAAATATATGCTCGTAAGCCCTATCTCAAATAATTATAGGGCTTACTAGCGTATTGTTTACCTCCTATGCTAAATTTTATAGAAAGTCTCCATACATATATATATTACCACCAAATAAATTATTCTTTATTTATTTATTTATATTTTTCACTCAGTCACAGCGTTGGTCTATGTTGCCTTCGAGTTCTCTTGATTTGGTTTATCATGACTATCGCGGAGGTCATATGACCTGAAAATCCCAAGAATTGTAAAACTTTTGTGGCTAGATATACATATATACATATAATCACGCCTTTATACCTAGATGGTTAGCCAGAAGTGAATTTTATTAACACTTAACACCCACTACCAATCATTAAATTCGGCCCCACTTGCAGGAGGCCTCTTAAGACTCTACCTCATCCGTTAATCAACAGGTATACCGGCAAGCAAGTGAGGTCGTCTTGACTTCCGAAGACCTGTGTAATATCTCCATACGGGGTCTTCAATTCAGATGTCTATCTTTCTACCTGTCGATTTATACCTAGTAATTTACTGCGTGCTTCTAAGAAATTATTTTGTTCAAGCTCTCATCATGTACATAGCTTCTGGCTTCGGAATCACTGGAGGAGCACATCGACTGTGGACACATAAATCATACAAAGCTACTTTACCACTGAAGCTATTCCTCCTTCTCTGTTTCTCCAGTGCTGGACAGGTATGTTTAACGTTATTAAAATAAAATTAAAATTAAAAATTGTTTATTGACAGAAATACATTTACACATGTGAAAAAATCCCTGACTCCCGAGCTAGTTTTGTAAAAAACTGTGTTACGGGAGTCAGTAATTTCCCTTATTAATTATGGATAGTTGCATATTAATGTCAAAAAGCGGATATGGTCAAAAGTAAGTACAAAAAGAATCATTTCAACCGTACAGTTATTAAAAAAACAGAATATTACCTACGTCAAAAATGTGTGTGTGCGTGTGTGTGTCTGTGTGTATGTGTGTGTGTCTGTGTGTATGTGTGTGTGTGTGTGCTTTGCGATTAAGTGTCTTTGCCTCCATTTGCAATACAGATGATGATTTGAATTATCTTAATAGTTTTTCAGTAGCGTCGTAGTCGAAGCCTTTCAACCACTCAAACAGGGTTTTTTTTAAATAATTATTATTTTGGGAGTTAGCTTTGTGGGCTTTTAACAAAGCATTGTAGATTCGCGGGGCCAATACATAGAAGTGTCTCTGGGCAAAGGTAGTGCACACTCGTGGTACTGGACAACGGAGCACCCTATTATACACCCTCTGCAAGGAGGTAGGACACGACGGTATTTCCGTCCAATTGAGCAGTCTGACTAGAGAAGAATACCGCCCTACAGAATACCGCGGCCATAATAACCTCGTATTGTGTTCCCGGCGGTGAGTAGGGTAGCCACAGCTCACTGGAAAGTTTTTGTGCTGTCAGTGGGAAGACCAAAGGCTTGTCCTGCTTTGTCTTCTGTATTGACAGCACTAAAACTCTCTGTGCTTTCAGATTCGGCAGCGAGAGTGTGACTCCCCTGATGTTGTACACGTCCATAGGCCACGGTAACCACTTTCCGTCGGGTGGGCCGTGTGCTTGTCTACCACCTAAGTGGTATAAAAAACGCCCCTATGGAATCAACTGATTCCATAGTTACATTATACATACATACATAGACATTTACGCATTGAAGATGCTGCCCTACTCTATGACTTCCAAATGATTAAAAAAACATGACATTTCTAAAATCGAATCGTTTGTCGGGAACGATTTGCACGTAAAGCTAGATTCTACCGATTTAAATTCCTTTTATTATATGACAATAATTTTGTAAAAAAAAAATATATATACCTCTTAGGTTATAAAACTTAATAGTTGATTTTACATAAACCTTGAGTTCTTAGTTTTCGAATTCTAGACATACAGACTCGTTAAAAGTTTTTAGACTAACTAATAAATGACCAAGACATTAAAAGATGCAAATTAATTCTGAATAAGTATGAGTTTTTAGTAATTTTATGAAAATTTATTTCAGTTTTCATTTGTCATTACAGATAGACACAAATTAATTTAACGCAAAATATGATTTATCACTTAGATAATATCACTTAAATCTGATAACAAGTAATGTTTAGGATTTTTATGTGATAATAAGTCTTATTACAAAAGATCCCGAATTAAATGTTTTGAGATCTTCCTGATGTCTAATAACATTATGGTTTATGACAGGTATATGAATATCTTATATTAAAATTAAAAACGAAAAGTCCTTGCACAGTTAGCTCCAAGTAACACAGAAAATTGCAAAGAAAAATGGGCTAATTGCTGTGTGCTTGCTGCTTTGGCTTGTGACCTTTCTTAGTCAGTCAAAAGCCAGACCTCATAGCTAAACGTTACAAACTTATTATGATAGCGCAAAGAACAAAATAAGGAATGTATTCATTGCAGGCGTGTTTGCACCACGAGGTGGTTACAAGCCCAGCACTCAACCAACCTCTTAAAACAGTAATCCTTTTGGTAACTTATGAGCTCGTACAGTATACTGTGTGAATTATAACGAATTCACCTTAAACATGCACTCTACAATCACTGTGACTGGTCAAGAATAACTGGAATTGACTCAAATAAATCTACTTTTAAACGAAGTAAATCAGGGTCTTAAGTTCTTCAGAACCATTTTTCTTGATTCCGTAGGGAATCGTTTGAAGAAAATGTGTTCTCTAATGTTTGAGATTCATTTTTGTGATAGGGATTCTTTGCAAAGCTAACTTCACTTTATTTCAATATTCTATACCTATTCTATTTTAATAAAAGTTCATTTAAAGATTTTAAAACCTGTCACAAAAAACAACCTCCAAAAAGTTGAAAATAAATTGTGGCCTTTCACTTTGATAAACCTAGTATTATTATTTTTTGATTTCAACTTTTTAAAATTTATTTTCTACTTTTGGAGGCTTTTTTGTGACGGAGGTTTGTAATTTTTTTATTTCATTTTAATTTTACACTTTTTAAATTGATCTACTAGTCAAGCTCTTTGATTTGATACTCATATTGAGGTATGTGAAAAAAAAAACAATTCGCCATAATGTTGTGGCGGCCATCTTCGATTCGAAATTTATCATAGTGTATACATGGTGTTCATTTGTTACCCATATTGAGGGACATGTTAAAAAATATGCACTCCATCATTTTGTGGCGGCGGTCATCTTGGACTGATCTTTCCACACTCCCGTCTAATATACCTTTCTAACAAAAAAAATACTAAATCCAAATCTTCACATCCACAGACACGTCAGACTTATAACGTCTTTGCGTCAATTTGCGTCGGGGGTTATAAAAGGGTCTAATTAGGGTGTTATTAAGACACAGACCAAAATTATATAAGATTTTTATTATAAATCGCAATGTTTCTTATAATAGGTACAAATATTTAGCAATAAAAAAAAGTTGATTTCAAGTTATTTCAATTAAGAGTAAACTTCGATGTATAATTTAGCGAAAATATTTAAAACCAGAAGCCAGTTTATTTTTATCACTTATGAAGTGACCTTTATAACAGCAAAAATTAAAACCTCGCGTATTTATTCCATCTATCAGAATTCGCTGGTTCAATGGGTTCGTGATCATCGTGTTCACCACAAGTACAGCGACACCGATGCGGATCCTCACAATGCTAATAGGGGTTTATTTTTCTCACACATTGGCTGGCTGATGATGAAGAAGCACCCGGAGGTCATACTCAGAGGGAAACAGATGGATATGAGTGATATCGAAGGAGACCCACTTGTTCGGGCCTATGAGAAGTAAGTGTTGATACATACGTATAGACATAAATGTCCTATGATTATATAATGACTGCCAAGTTCAAATAGATTTATTTGCCAACTTTGTAGTATTAGTAGTGTTTGTAGTCGGCCGGGGTGCGAGGGATATGCCTGTCAACCTCACCTTCGGCAACCAAAACGACCCACAGCCGGCGTGCGTTTTAGTCGGTTCGAGTCCGACATAACCTCCTCCACCGGCTCCGGTGGGGAGGTATCCGTGAGGAATTTGCGCACGTAAAAAAAAAAAAAAGTAGTGTTTGTGGTAATTCTCGTAGTTCGCATTGTGTACAATTTGAACGTGCTAGTAACTACATCTTATAAATTCAAATCGGATAAAGTCAAAATCCAGGATGGGACTTGAACACGCGATCAGTCCTTAGGAGGAATACCCTGACAACTGAGCTATCTAAACACGTCCTAGAAAGCCGAAATTACGAAGTTCTAAAAACTGCTATCGGATTTTTGTGCTTATGTAAAATAAAAAATAAATAAAATGTGATATTCTTCTCTTTCAACAGAAACTTTAACTTGCTCAAACTGCTGTTCTGCTATCTCATTCCCACTATGGCCGGCGTCTGGCTTTGGAACGAGAACTGGAAGTGTGCTGTGGCATGGCAATGCTTTATAAGATTCCTCGGAATGTTTCACAGCGAGCTCACAGTCAACAGCCTTGCTCATACGTATGGATACAAGCCTTACAACAAGTATGAATTGTTTTATTTCAATATTCTAGACATTAAATAAAAGTAGTAGTATCTTTCATAACTGAATTCAAACTGGGCACGGTTATTCAGTACTGTCCAATATGGGAAAACTGTTATTTGGATGATAAAAATAACCAAGTCCTTCCCATTTATCATCCAAAAAATGTCTTGAATTTATGTTTTCACACATCGCGCTTGCATTCAAAACTACTGATTTATTATTCTCACGCACTTACAGGGTCTTTACAACCATAACCACTCAATTTTTCATGTTTTTCCTTTATCCCAACTTACCATTAAAGCCATGCCGAGAAACGGAGCGATTCAACAAATGCGCTACTATTACTTATCAAGATTTTAACTGTAAGCAAAAACACCAAAGAAAGAGATGACGCCACTATCATTTCCCAAGGCGTGTGGTTTGCCAGCGAAGCATCCTGTTTTTCATTTTTATGACAACATTATTTTTAGTTTCATACTGTAACCATTCTACTGTGAAATATTTTTCTCAAATTTAATTGGCTTATTTATATTGCAGGAACATTATACCAGCGGAAAATCGATTTGTGGCTTTTTGTACCCTTGGCGAAGGGTGGCACAACTATCATCACGCATTCCCCTTCGACTACAAGGCTGCTGAGCATTTTGATTTTTTCAACTTCGCTACGAAATTCATCAGATTTTTCGAGAAAATCGGATGGGCATATGATTTAAGACAAGCTACTCCAGAAAGTATTAATTCTATGGCAAAGAGATTAGGCGACGGCACGCCTGTGCATTTCCCGTTGCCCGCAGATGTTGTTAACCAAAGAGCAAGTGGATGAGCTATTGAATTTATTAAGGTTTAGTACGAGCTTTGAGTTTTTAGTCTAAGGAGATGCTGATTCTATTACTAATGTATACACAGGTATATTCGCTTGTTTGTGCGTGATATCACACAACAATATTATTATGCATAGGTACTTATGAATAGAAATTTCGTGTACCTACCTTCACCCTATTGGGCCCTTACTGTACTTGAGGCGACCAAAAGTGTGATTTACTTTAGCAAGGGAGTAATACGCGCACGTGACATCTCCTATACTGAATACTCAAGAGTACAAGTGATCAATTATGTACAGTTTTAGAGATATAAATAAGTCTGATTAAGTAAATAAAACGTTGTAGAACATGGTAGAACACTAAAATATTCGCGAATCAATTATTTTAGTGTAAACTAAATGTACTTAATAAATATTGTCTCATTTCATAAGCTAAGTAAATAACTTACTATTAAAACTATGTATGTTATTTTCATTTTATTACGTTTTTACAAAAACAAACTAGTTGATGTCTAATTATCAGGCATTTTTATTGGTTTAACCTTTACACAAGTCCCCAAAAATTACTGATAATGAAAAAAAACCGGTATCCTCTTCATCAGGCCTGGGGGTGACGAGTAGGCCCGGGGGTGACTGGTAGGCCCGGGGGTGACGGGCAGGCCCGGGGGTGACGGGTGGAGCTATCTGTCACCCTGGCAAAAGAAGGCCGTGGCAGTGCGCATTACGCGTCTCCCCGTTTCTGGAGAAGAGTTAGGGACTCCAAGGATGGCCAGATCGAGAGAGATGGCCTTGGATCGGCCGGGATGCGAAGGAGTTAACAGCGACCCACAGATGCCGTGCGTTTTAGTCGGTTCGAGTCCGACATTACCTCTCCCACCGACACGTATAAGAAAGTTTCCTCTTTATTATTTTATCGTTGTTCTCGGGAGCATACAAGTCCCACGAAGCACGGGGCCCGCTAACACGTGATGAACCCTGAGAGAAAATATGCGTAGGGCCTCAACGATTAATCAGCATTTAACTGGTTTATACGACTGAAGAACTTGGCTCCAATGAACTTCAATATATCTCACAACAAAATAAATAAATTCTTCACCCTAGACATTGTTTAAAAACATTTAGGTGTCAAATAATTATATATTTGACATAATAAAATAACAGGGAGGCTCCTGGGTTATTATTTTATAATTTGACTGTATCAGTAGGTATATGAAAAGGCAGTCTCCTCGCCTATTGAATAGGTATGTGAATACGGAAACCTAGCAAAAGGAAAACGTTGTTAACAATCGTATGTAACGTATGCCTGAATGCAGCACTTGCATGAGTTGCATTATAGTTTGCATCTCTGTATGAATAAGTTAGTTCTCTATTTTTATTCCTACGATTTTATGTCATAATTTAACATTGCATAATGTTACTTGTCCTAACATTATTTACGCCATAATACTCATTTGCCATAACTTATTAATCATAATTTTTTTAATCCTATTTACTAGGAGCATAATATTTTATAAGCATACTATCCCAAAGCATAAGTTTACTTAAGCATAACGACGCGTAACCATAACTATTATAAAATACTGTTATTACCGAGAACAGTTTGAAATTATATTTTTTTAATTCAGAATGTTCATTTGACTAAATAAAGTTCTAAATGGTTATAAAAAAAAAATAACCACGAAGGCCTAATGCGGGCATTAGCCTTCTAACCTAATATATCCAAGTCGGAATCAGGGGCTTTCTCAATAAATCTATCACTGAACTATTAGACAAACAATATGCTTTACAAAGGAGACTGAAATGATTACATACAATCTTGGGCCTAGTTGTAAGAAGATGAAAGTGGTGTCAATTAATAGCTTATATATTATCAACCTTTCACTGAAAATTCTGCGGATTTTGTCAATCTGAGAACAGAGATATAAGAGATTATGTAAAAGTGAGGTTATGTTACAATCTTTAACTAACAGCTGATTCCTGAAGTGCAAAATGTGTTCTTTTGCACTAATAGTTATTATATTTACTAAAAAATGTTTAAAAAATCATATGAATGAACGTCAATGACTTCAAGCGATAGGTAGGTAACAGGTAAGGAGATAGGGAAAGGATGTCTAAAATAAAATAAAAAATCATTTAATGTAGTGTTTTATTCGCCTAAAATGTCGTCTAGAAATTGTGCAGGTGGTACTATATGATCTTGGTACCTAACCCAGCTAAGGTACCATATAATGCACATTATATGAGCGCAACAGCCTACAGTTCGTTTCCCTACAATACAGTTGCAGTAATGCATTACTATAGCCTCCCTTCCTCTACGAGAGCCGTCGACTAAAATATAAATAAAATAAGTTTTTCGACTTATATGTCGGGATTGTATGCGACCCCTAAGTAACCAGGAGGAATTGGCAGCCGACAGCTCTCGAAGAAGGCTACTGCTGACCTCCCTGCACACTTCTATATTAAAACCATCATTTCCTCTTACATGTTCACCATAGTAGGAACGTGCCTGCTTGATTTGGTATGTTCCTAAAGAAATCAATATTAATTCACTATCGGAGAGCTGTGGAACATCGTTAAGGTTATCATCATGTACGGTGATAGCTTCAAAATTAGCTCGACGCCTATTATAATTATTGCTAATAATAAAATCAGCTAATTCGTTTTCTACATTCATGTACCTATCTATTTCTTGTATTATTTCCACAGCATCTACACGATCAACTATAGGAGGATGAAACTTATTTAAAAGGGCAGCAGCCACCTCAAAATCGTTCATAAAACTTTTACTGGCTACGTTGAAATTATTTTGCCGAAATAATTTAAAATCGCGTTTAAATCTGCCGTTGACAATTTCAACCACCCATCGGCATATGGTGACTGCTCTTGATTTATTTGCCTCGCTAGTTGATAGCTGTGTTTCACCTTCCTCTAACGAAGCAGGCACGTATGTCCTATATCCACATTGGTGCACTAAAAGAGATTTGAATCGATATGAAATCGATAATCATTAATATTGGTTTTTCAGTAATTAATTGAGATTTGATTTAATAATATGACTGTAATTATATGCACTATATTGCGTGTAAGTATATATATTGCATTTAATTACTTTGAGTTAATTATTTACTGCAAATGTTTTATTTTTGTAACTGTGTAATCGATTACTCATTCGATAATCTCACGAAAACTATTTTCTCATATTTCTCCGCTTCCAGAGTGAGAATTGAAGTGATTTTTCATATTCTAAGATACAAAAATACGACTAATTTTTTAGATCATATCTCAACTTATTACATTTGGGCCCACCGTTTTCCATCTCCTTTATGCATATCAAAGTTATGAATACAAATATTAGGATATACAATATTTATGCTTAATAACAGAGTATGCTGAAGGAGGTAGGACACGACGGTATCTCCCGTCTCAAATTGAGCAGTCCGTCTGAGGAAGTACTGACTTGTAGGGGCGTGAAATGTTGGCGCAGCGGTCAGGGAGACCCGGTGAAACGGTTATCCGCTGGCCGCCCGCAGGTTGTACGGTTCCCGAACCTGGGGATTACTTAATCTCCGCCCCAGGAGGCTGAACCAGCAGCCTGTGTAAAGTGCCCGATGCTGTAGTCGTGCCGGAGGAGGAAACCGGAGTGGACTCGGCTACAGTATTTGGGAGGGGACCGGGGGCCCTTCCACCCGCCGCGCCAGCCAGTCACACAACCCCAGCTTGTCTATGGTGGTACGAAGCCTAGCTTTGTCTTCTGCACTGGGAGCACAGAAACTCTCTTTAACTTCCTCCCCCCACCCCCACAAAGGTCATGAAGAGAAATAACAAGGAAAAAGTTACCACAGCGGCATCATCGTCCACAGTACATGTGGACTTCTGTAACATCAGGGGCCTACACACCAACCTCAACGCGGTCCATCTCCATTTAGAGACCGCGCAGCCCACCTTATTTTTTCTGACGGAGACGCAAATATCATGCCCAGCCGATACAGCCTACTTAATGTACCCCGGGTACAAACTCGAGCATAACTTCCTGAGTCGTGCCGGGGTATTCTTGTACGTCCGGGATGATATTTGCTGCCGCCGTCTTCAAGGCCTTGAAGACAGGGACCTGTCAACTCTTTGGGTACGTACGGATCACGGTGGCCACACCCGTATATTTGCGTGCCTCTACAGGTCTCATAGCGGTGACTTGGGTACAGTTCAATTGTTTGAGCATCTGCAGCGGTCTGCGGACAAGGTAATTGAGCAATACCCTACCGCGGATTTAATATTCTTGGGGGACTTCAACGCTCACCACGTAGAGTGGCTGGGGTCTCCTAGAACTGATTTTGCGGGAAGGGCTGCTCATGACTTTGCTCTGACCTACGGATTCTCTCAACTGGTGCATTCTATTACTAGAACTCCAGAAATAGAGACCCACAGAAGGCTTCCCACCCACAGACCTTCTGCTGACTTCGCGCCCGGATGAATACTCAGTAACTGTGGAAGCACCACTTGGTACTTCGGACCACAGCCTCGTTCGGGCGCAAGTGACTCTCACGCGGCCTGAACCACCGCGGCCACCTCAATGGCGGCATGTCTGGCACTACAAGTCGGCAGACTGGGATGGACTGCGAGAATTCTTCGCGTCGTACCCGTGGAGGCGGCTTTGCGTCACTTCAAATGATTCCAACTCCTGTGCAACAGCAGTAGCTGATGCGATCCTAGCGGGTATGGAATGCTATATTCCAAACCGCTGGATCGCAACAGGAGAGAGCAAACGCCCATGGTTTAATAGGCCCTGCAGAGAAGCAAGAGACCACAAACAATCTGCATACAGGGCTTGGACCACGGCTCTTGCCAATAATGATCCGAATATCGCTGAAGTGAAGCGAAAGTTGAATGCCGCCTCGAGGTCTAGTAAAAAAGCTACGGCCAGGGCTAAGTTTGAGTTCTTTGGCAGAATTGGCGAGCGGCTTGCGCGCTACTCATCTGGCAGTGGTGCATTTTGGTCGCTCGCTAAAGCTGCGGAGGGAAACTTCTGCCAGTCTAGCCTTCCACCGCTGCAAAAATCCGATGGTAGTCTGGCTCATGGCGCTAAGGAGAAAGCCGATCTGTTGGGTAATCTCTTTGCGTCAAACTCGACTATGAACGACGGGAACGCCGAACCACTGATAATTCCCAGCTGTGGTGCTTCCATGACTGAAGTTAAAATCACGCAACGGGTGGTCCGGCGCGAGCTTAAGTCCCTAGATGTTCGGAAGTTGAGTGGGCCAGACGGTATACCGGCGATGGTGCTTAAACACTGTGCCCCCGAGCTGTGCCCTATACTTACACGTCTTTTCGCACTCTCATACTCCACAAGGCGGGTCCCAACCTCGTGGAAGACCGCATTCGTGCATCCTGTACCTAAGAAAGGTGACAGGACCGATCCGACCAATTACAGGCCTATCGCTATCACCTCCCTACTCTCGAAGGTAATGGAGCGTATTATTAATACACAGCTCCTGAGATACCTTGAGGGAAACGATCTACTGAGCGATCGACAGTACGGCTTTCGCCACCGTCGCTCTACCGGTGACCTTCTTGTGTATCTCACAAACCGGTGGGCGCAGGCCATTGAGAGTCGGGGTGAGGCACTAGCGATCAGCCTCGACATAGCGAAGGCCTTCGATCGGGTCTGGCACAAAGGTCTTCTTGCGAAGTTGCCATATTATGGACTCCCCGAGGGACTGTGTGAATGGATCTCCAGCTTTTTGTCCAACAAAAGCATCCAAGCCGTCGTCGACGGCAGCTGCTTGGACCGCATGAACATAAACGCTGGTGTCCCACAAGGCTCCGTGTTGTCTCCGACGCTGTTTCTGCTGCATATCAATGACATGCTGTCTGATGGCTCCATTCATTGTTATGCGGACGACAGTACCGGAGACACGTGTTACACGGGCCGTGAAAATATCCCTCAGTCCGAGGTGGAGAAGAGTCGCGAACAACTTGTGTCTGTAATTGTGATTACTCTCTCTGGAGTATCCGATTGGGGACGACTAAACCTAGTCCAATTCAACCCCACTAAGACACAAGTATGTGTATTCACCGCTAAGAAAACCCCATTCATTGTGGCGCCGCAATTCCTGGGCACACCGCTTACCATCTCCTCGAGTATAGGGATCCTTGGTGTCGATATCTCCAGCGACGTCCAATACCGAAGTCATTTGCGGGACAAGGTTAAGTTGGCATCAAGAAAGCTCGGAGTGCTCAACAGGGCGAAGCAGTACTTCACTGCGGGGCAGCAACTCCTTCTTTATAAAGCACAGGTCCGGCCTCACATGGAGTACTGCTGTCACCTTTTTGCTGGTGCACCTGCATACCAGCTTGACCCCTTCGACTCAGTGCAAAGACGGGCATTGAGGCTGGTTGACAATCCCATACTCACAGGTAGTGTGGAACCTCTTAGCCTTAAGAGGGATTTTGCCTCACTGTGTGTGTGTTCTACCGCCTATACAATGGTTTGTGCTCAGATGAATTGTTTGACATGATGCCCGTAGCTACATTCTATCATCGCACCTCTCGCCATAGGCAGGGAATTCATCCTCAAACATTGCGACCTGAGACGGTGCGCACTGTGCGGTATGAAAGAAACTTCATCCCACGCACACTCAAGCTGTGGAATGACCTCCCTGCTGCGGTTTTCCCAAGCGCCTACAATATGGGATTCTTCAAGAGGGTTTCTTCATGGTCGGCAGCGCGAGTGTGACACTCCTGGTGTTGCATACGTCCATAGGCTATGGTAACCGCTTCCCATCAGGTGGGCCGTGTGCTTGTCTGACAACTAAGTAGTATAAAAAAAAATGCTAAAAACCAATTATGGCACACTATTATTATGGCAAAGAAAATTATGCCTAACTTATTATGACAATTTAAATTAGGACAAAAACCATAATGAGAAAAAATGGGATCCCGAATAAGTTTTGTGTAGAGTACTTCTACGAATGAATAATTATGATGAATCTGGAGTGAATAAGTGGATTATTCACTCCAGATTAGCTTCAAACGAGAAAATGCGTTTCGTTTTGTCCTGCGACATTCCAATATACATAAGTTACTGACAATTAAATAATTATCTCCCGCCTGCTATAGTGCTGTAGGAATATACAGTGTATATTGTTGTAAGGAATCGGGACGCATTATTGCCCGGCCTATATAAACCAATGTATGTAAAGTAAGTGTATGTTTGTAAATAGACCAAAAAAAAATGCCCGCTGAGTTTCTTGCCGGAGTCTTCTCAGGTCGTGACCGCGTTTCGAACCAGTGGTCCATTTACTAAACTGATTTTCATGTTTCTTTTTATTGACGTTTTCTAAGTGCCGATTTAATGGTCTATGCAGAATAAATGATTTTTGACTTTGACTTATAGTAGTGAGGGTACAATCATTCTCACCCAGCTACAGGATTGTTTAAAACACCATCATAAATGAAATATAAAAAGTCCTCCTCGATCCGATGCCTGGATTTTTTTTATTCGGGGTCAAATATCATTAAAAAGGTGTATTCGCAGTTTTCTACAAAATGATAAGTTTTGCAGAAAGCACTTGGTGGAATTTGTTGTTACACATATTGAGAACTCACTTGTACTTTTACACATTATTTTTAATATTTATTAGGTTTCGCCTTACGGCATCCTTAAAGGATAACTATGACATGACCTTTGAGGATGCCGTAAGGCGTTACCGGTCATGTCTAATAAATATTAAAAATAACGTGGAAAAGTACAAGTGAGTTCTCAATGTGATATGGGTAAGTTTTATCATAAATATGTCTCAAAGTTAAAGATCATGCAATTATCTATCAAAATCGGTCAAGTGCGAGTCGGGCTCGCGCACTAACAGTTCCGTATGAAACTGAAACGCGAACTTGTGCAACGTAAACGGTTGGTAATGGAGAATATTCACTAATATTGTATTCTAGCTTATTATATGCTGTGTTGAAAATAAAAAAACATGTGAAAGAATTATATCAATTCGTCTAGGAAGGTTATAAGCTATATAACATCACGGAGCAGAGCAGTGGCATATTCCAGCTGAGCAGGGAACGGCCCTGTTGTCCAGAAGCATTCCAAGTATCGCTCCGACTAGCAGAGCACACAGTGGAAAGCAGTTAAGGGGTGGGCTGGTTCTCTGAGCACAGGCGTGCAGGTGGCAGGGAGCATCATGCTTCTTGGGTCTGGAGACATCTCGACATTCAAAGTGTGAGCCGTTTGTATGTTTTGTAAGAAATTTTATTTATAATTGGATTTTTCGATTTAATTATTGAACTATTAAAACAAAATCCCTCTCATCGATATACCTAACTAACCCTAGTATAATAAAGTTCTTCGTCGAGAGTTATGAGAAGATAGCACGTCTGCGTATGAAATGGAACAATCTGCTGCAATGGATCAATGCTTCCCACACTCGAGAAGAGCCATCTTAAAACTATACATGACTCAATCTTAACCGGGGCTACTTCCGTGGCATACTTGACATAAATCCCGTGTCACCCCTTCGAACCAAATAAGCAATTTATAAATTTTCAAATATATGCAAATCTGTGTAAGTTAAATGAAAAAATGTAGTAATCTAAAGAATGCCACGTCACACGCGTTCACGTGTCTTTTAGCGGTTTACTCGATATTTTCGGGAACTCTGAATGCCTGTAAAAACATAACCACTTGGTATTACCACTTGACCAGAAAAAATATAACCACTTGGTATTTTTGAATGTTTTTCAACAACAACAACAACTCCATAGACAAAGTGACGATTATGATAAAAGTTTAGAAATGAGCATCGATATGCATGTCATCATGCCATGCTGAGGTCGTAGACGACATTGGTCGTGATCAGAATGTCAGACATAGAATGTATTATTTATGGTCTGGAGACATCTTGATAATCTAAGTAGGAATCCTTTGTATGTTTTGTAAGAAGTTTTATTTATACTTGGATTTGTGGATTTAATTATTGAACTATTAATACAAAATGCCTCTCATCGATATAACAAACCCCGATGTAATAAAGTTCCTCGTCGAGAGTTATGATAAGACAGCACGTCTGCGTATGAAATGGAACAATCTGTATGGAGAAAAATTGAAAGAAGCAGCTACCTTACAACGTAAAGAAAAAGGCTATTTTGAAACAGATGTATTGGAAGCATCGATGGTGGCTGGAATGGCAACAATAACAAGAGACTTCAGAACTGGTGCCTGTAACAGAAAACATCCAGCAATTCGTGACGGTGTGTTCATTGCAACAACAGCTAATATGAGAAAAGGACATTCCATTATTGATGTGGGTCTAGGTGATCCTAAAGATGATCCCAGATTAGCTCGTCCCATCACTGACCTTCGCATAGATCCGATAATGCGCCCTATCAAGCCAGAGCAAGAGGCAATTATTTACAAGGGGATTCCGTACTATGGGCGAAAAGTGTACATAAAATCCAGAAATGCGATGTTACCGGAGAACAAGTACTATTTTACCCCATCTTCTTACCATGAATATGGCTGGAGAATTAAAGATAGCTGCAGCGTCAGAACTGCGCCGAAATTTGGTCATGTGTGTGCAATCGCACGTGACAACAAGAGCCGCAGTGGACCACATCCTGATCCAAGTCATTATAAAAGTGCCGACCCTCCAACTACAACAAAATGTACATCGTAAAAGTATTTTAGTAGTTATGTCTATTGTTATACGTGTAGTTTTTATTTTTGTTTTAACGATAATTCATTTACCTTGGATATTGCGTTTAGATAATACAGTTTATTTTAAGCTACAAATTAGTGTTTAATTCACCGTCCAATAACGAACGTATGACCTGTGCATATACCTACTGACTTCACCCACTGGTGTCTGGACAATTTCAATTTCCTTGTCAACACAATATTTCTCGAAATTCTTCAAGATGGGCATTAGGTTTGTTCAGGGTCGGCAGCGCGAGTGTAACGCCCCTGGTGTCGCACACGTCCATAGGCCAGGATAACTACTTCTCATAAGGTGGGCCGTGTGCCGGTGTGCTTGTTTAATATAATAATTAGGTACCTACAACTTAATCATCTGTAACCTGCTGTAATCCTATATACATATATATGTTAAGATTCCCACATCGTTGACAACGGTTGAAGCTATGATTGTTTGCCCCCTCAGTAGATTAAGCTCCTTACAAAGTTGCCTAAGTGTTTCAAGGAAGAAGAACAACTGCATAAGTTGCAACATAAAACTTAATTATGTCGTCGATTTTGTTATATTCTCCTTATGTGAAAGTTCCGAACGATGGAAGTGCCTCGATCGAGGTGTTTGAAATCGGAAACTTGGGTGATGAATATTCAAAGCAAAGATTCAAAGTCACGCTGTGTAGATTGTTGTTATTAAGTAAAATAAATAAAAATGAACATTTTCTCAAGTCAAACACTAACTAGTTAAAAATTTTTAGAATAAAAAATGTTCTATCGTTTTCACCTAATTCTTTCGGGTAAAAATAAAGTTTTCGTAGTGGTACGTGCTTGGTGTTTTACCTACATTTACTGTGCACACATCAAACATACCTACGCGTTGCTCAACTACTTTAAACTTTGACAATACTTACACCTAAGGTCCTATATACATTGGAGTCGTTGCAAAAAAAATGGTTGTCAACCTATTTTTGGCGTACGAAAACTCCTGCAGTTCTTGTACTCAAACACGACAGAGCCGAAGATTACTGCAGAAATCTCCTCCTCTTGAGTTTTCCTGCAGTTACGGCCAATGAATTCCAAATCAGAACCAGAAGTGAATGGTGAAAACTCATCATCAACTGCAAGTATTAACTCGATATGTCCATTCGACATACCATTTGTCAAGACTGTTCTTCCAAAGTTTAATTGACGTGTGAAAAATATACATCAATGACTACATAAGCAAATAAAAGTTAATTATTTGTTTAAGTAGTCTGTGTATTATAGCGGAAGTGTATAATATCATCATCCGTGTGGTGACGGAGAAAGAATACAAGTATCACCAACCCATCTCATCCGAAGGGTGTCGTAAGAGGCGACTAATGGAAACATACGCAAACCATATCACTGCGAGAGAAGGAAAACTCGAAATAAAACCCTGTACCAACCCGTCTGGCCAGCGTGGAAACAGTAGGCCAAAGCCTCCCAACATTGGGAGAGGCCTAGTCCAGCAGTGGACTGCGATGGACTAGTTGATTGATTGATTTGATTGTATAATTATTATTGTGTGTTAAAGTGTGGCAATACTGGTTTTCAACTCCCCGTTCTTCCGTTGTCACTTGAACTGTGAGCACCGCCATTAGAATTGTTTTATGTTTAATTATAAAAACAGTACTTTAACTTTGTATAGCACTGTCTGTCAAGGATAATAAACTGTTAAAACTATAAGTATATTATTGTTACGTGCACGGGGTACAATTAAATGCCGTTTACTCAACGAAGAGATTTATTAGCTCACCACAAACTAGACAATTAGATCAATAGTACACACAGTACTTCTTCAACAGTTCCAGTCGCTCAGTAGTTCACAGTAGTCCACAGTCGTTGCTCAGGTCGCAGGTAGAATCTTCTTCGGTCGCTTAAGTTCGCTGTGTTCGTTATCGATCTCAAAAACTGAATGAATCGTGTCGCTATGCGAGCGTGTTTTTATACCTCTCAATTAGGAGGATCGAATTATCTAGAAAGCTCGCGAGCGACAAATACCTATTCTTTGATCTTGCCGCCGTCGCTGACCTTCGAGTACATTCTCGATATTTACCTATTGTTTATTTTTATTCAACAAAGTCTGTAGGTACTCGTAGGTAGGTTGTGACTTTTTGTTGACGATTCCAGATTTTTCTATGCCATTCGGTAGAGTACCTCGTCACTAACAATGCGTTTTTATTTATTGAAGATTCGATTATTAGTTTTTGAGATATCGACGGCGGTCGTAACATTACCCCCCTCTTAGTCATGCTCGTCCCGAGCATCATTTGTTCCATGATGACGCGTCAACCTATCCACATGGACTACCTTTGGTTTTCCCCTAACCCCCTTCCTAATGCGGTAGGTAATGTCATTGATTCTCGTGATAACCGTATAGGGCCCTTCCCAGCGAGCTTGGAGTTTTGGAGATTTCCCCTTCTTGCGTAGCGGATTATGAAACCATACCAGTGTTCCTTCTTCGAAACCGTGGGTGTTTGCATTTCTATCGTACCGGGTTTTCATCCTTTCACCTGCCTTCAAATTGTTTTCCCGTACTATTCTGTGCACCTCGTCCAGTCGGTTTCGAAGTTCACTCACGTAATCCGTCACGGGCTTAGGACTATCAGGTGGCGTACCGGTTATTGCATCCACTGGTAGCCTAATCTCTCGACCAAAGTTCACTTTCGCTGGGGTGTGTCCCATACTGTCATGTACCGCAGATCGATAGGACATCAGGAATAGTGGGATGTACTGTCTATCCCAATCTCTTTGGTGTTCATCGACAACTTTAGCCAAGTGATTTTCCAACGTCTGGTTAAACCTCTCGACCATTCCGTCTGACTGCGGATGCGCTGGAGTCGTACGGGTCTTGTTCATTCCAAGGAGCTTGCACATTTCTTGAAATAGAGCAGACTCGAAGTTCCGTCCTTGGTCAGAGTGAATCTCCATAGGTGCGCCGTACCAGTGAACCAGTTTCCTTGCCACAGTGACTGCTTCCTGGTTGGGAGTCGCAAATACTTCCGGCCACTTAGTGAAGTAATCTTACGCTACTATGATGTATTTGTTACCTTCTTCCGTCGTTGGAAAAGGTCCAGCAACATCAATGGCGATACGTTCCCATGGTGCTCCGACGTTATACAGTTTCAATTTTCCTTTGCTTCTTGTCGGCGGTCCTTTAACTGAAGCACATGCAGTGCATTTACGGCACCAATCCTCGACATCTTCCCGACAGTGAAGCCAGTAAAACCGCTGTCGTACTTTAACTAGGGTTTTCTTGACTCCGAGATGCCCGCCAGAGACACCATCGTGACTGTGCCGTAAGAGTGTAGCCACCTTGCTTCGTGGTACCACTACTTGTAGAGTCACCTCTTTGCCGTCGTTGGATTCCCATTTCCTATACAGCACGTCATCTATCAGAGTTAAACTGTCCCACTGGGCCCAATAACTTTTGGTAGTGGAACTGTAAGCAGATATATCACTCCATTGGGGTTTGTTTCCCAGCTGCTTCCAGTGCAGTATAGGTTGTAGATCATCATCATCCTCTTGCGCCTGCTTCATACTGCTTCCGGTCCATTCGTCGTCAAGTCCATTCACCTTTATGACTTTAATATTTTCACGGGCTTCGTTCTTCTGACAATGCTTGCAATCTTCGGCACACGGCCTACGAGACAAAGCATCGGCATTGCCGTGCCCTTTTCCACTTCGGTGTTCTATCACAAAGGGAAATTCCTGTAGTTGCTCGATCCACCTTGCTACTTGACCTTCCGGATTCTTGAATTGTAGCAACCATTGTAGTGCAGCATGATCTGTCCTTAGTGTAAACTCTCGTCCTATAAGGTACTTATTAAAATGCTGTAAGGACTTCACCACAACGAGAAGTTCACGACGAGTGACACAGTAATTTCTTTCCGGCTTGGATAGCGATTTACTGAAGTATGCTATTACAACATGGCGATCTCCTTGCACTTGTGACAACACTCCACCTATGCCGGTATTGCTGGCATCCGTATCCACAATGAATCTTCCTTCCCTGGTAGGATAACCCAATATAGGAGCTTCGCACAAGCGTTCTTTAAGTGTACTAAAAGCTTGCTCGCAGTCTAAGTCCCAAACGAAGTCTCGTTTATCTTCCGTTAGTCTGTGTAGTGGTTTAGCAATATCCGAGAACTGCTTAATAAAGCGTCTGTAATACGCGCATAGTCCCAGAAACGCGCGAATCTCCGTTTTGTTCCTTGGAACAGGCCATTCCTGAACAGCTCTAATCTTCTCGGGGTCGGTTTTAACTCCTTCTGTGGAGATCACATGTCCAAGATAGCTGACCTCCCTTTTAAATAAAGCGCACTTCTTTGGACTCAGTTTAAGGTTAGCCTCACGGATTCGAGTAAAAACTTTTTCCAGGTTCTTCAGGTTTTCTTTGAAGCTGCGTCCCATAACTATGACATCGACCAGGTAAACCAGACAGACATCTCCGAGTAGACCCACCATTACTCTTTCCATGAGGCGCTCAAACGTGGCCGGGGCATTACATAACCCAAATGGCATAACATTAAAATGCCATAATCTGTTTCCAACTCCTGTACTAAAGGCTGTCTTCTCTTTATCTTCAGGACTGATCTCCACCTGCCAGTAGCCACTTTTTAAATCGATGGTTGAAAACCATTTCATACCACTAAGTATGTCCAGGGTATCATCGATTCTAGGCAAAGGATAACTGTCTTTCTTAGTGACATTATTTAACATTCGGTAATCCACACAAAACCTTGTGCTACCGTCCTTCTTTTTTACTAGTACCACAGGTGATGACCATGGACTCGTAGAAGGTTCGATCACTTTGCTCTCAGCCATGTCTTTAATCATTTCTGCTACCTCCCCTTCTCTGGCCCACGGTAAACGTCGAGGTCTCTGTTTTATGGGCCAGGAGTCACCTGTGTCAATCCGGTGTTTCACGAGCCCAGTCCTTCCACAGTCTTTCCCGGTTGCAAAGATGTCTCTGAATTGTAGCAGCAGGTCTCTGGCTTGGTGCAATTCTGATGCTGTTAAATTTTCCTTCGAATTCTCAAGAAGTTGTTCGATGTGATCTTCGGAGACTTGTGTACCACCTTGTTGAGTCGAAGTGTTGTTCAACCGCCTCAGGCACTTTACTTCCTCACATCTTCCGACCACACTATTCTTCTTCAGGAGAACTATTTCATCACTGAGGTTAAGAATTCTCACTCTAGCGATTCCGTTCGGTATCAGTAAGGTTCTTGCTGTTATTAAATTTTGATGACTGCCGGCATCTTCCACAATAAGACATCTTCTTTGTTCAGTCCTCGCGGGAAACTTCACTTTGACTAATGTTTCCGATTTAGGAGCTAACGTTGTATCCGTTAAACAGTAAAGAGAGCACGGGTGCGATCCTTGTAAACAAACTTCCTGATCAGGGAATCTCAGCACTCCTCTAGGTATATCCAAGACACATCTGTGGTTCCTCAAGAAATCCAGTCCCAAAATGCAGTCATCAGTAATATTAGCAATGAGCACTGACTGCTGGTATATTTGGTCGCCAATTCTTACCTCCACGTCTGTTTCACCGAGAACGGTCACTGGCTGGCCAGTAGCGGTCTGAAGCTGGCACCTTGGAAATCGTTTTTCCCACCTTATGGTGCGTTTCAGCAATTCTGGTCTAATAACTGTACGTGAAGCTCCAGTATCCACTGTTAAACTGCAAGGTTGATTGTTTAAGGTGGCTTCGATGATCAAACTATTTCCATTACAAACTTGAGTTATAGTGATGGTTGGGGCCTCATGTCGACCAGCCAGCGCCCGCCCCGCGGCCCTGGCGGCATTTAGTTTAACGGAACCTCTTGATCCACTTGGGTCCCGGAGTCCGTGACCCTCCTCCGTTTTCGCGAAGGACACTCTGATTGAATATGGCCCCTTCCTCTACAGGAATAACACGTTGGGACATACCGTGGCTTCCTCTCTTCTGCAACCACCTCTTTGACCTCCCTGACCTTACTTATTCCGGCATTCTGCCGTACAGTTTCCACCTCGAGAGCATAAGCCAGTGCTTCTTTCAAGGTCTGATGGTGACGCAACTGTACACTAGTTTTCACTTCTGCGTCTCGTATGCCGTTTAGGAAGGCCTCCAGCAGAGTGGTTTCGATCATAATGGGTGTCGATGAGTAGGCCCGACGAACGAGTCTTTCAACTTCTACAGCCCATTCCTGGAGGCTTTGACTAGACTTTTGTGTCTTCTCCCGGAGCTGCGCTCGGTAGACATTCTCCAGGTGTTTGTCACCGTAACGTGTGTCTAAAGCTTCCATCAAAGACCCCAGAGTCCTTCCTTCAGGCGGCAGGTTTTCCAGTATTATTAAGGCATCTCCTCGTAATGCAAGTGTCAAGGCCATAAATGACTCCTCGTTGCTCCAGGCTTTAGTTTTTGCCAATATCTCGAATTGGTACTTAAAGGCTGTCCACGAGGAAGTTCCATCAAAGTGTGGTAGGTCGAACTTTGCTGATGATGGTGAGGTCACGGTAACAGGTCCGCAGGTTTCCAGCCTGACGATCTTCTTTTCGAGAACTTGCAAGCGGTCGTCCACGGTCCCAGACTTCAAAGCCACTTCCTTACTCAGCATTTGCAAGCCATCTTCGAGGTTCCTCACTTTATCACCCAGTGCATGGATGCCTGCATCGATTTTACCCATGACGGCTTCCTGGTTGGCCTGCAGCATCTGCTGCATAGAAGCCTGCGTCTCTTGTCTGGAAGCTTGCATCATCTGCTGCATAGAAGTCTGCATCTCTTGCCTGGAGACCTCCATCTCTTGCCTGGAGGCCTGCATCTCTTGCCTGGACGCCTGCATCATCTGCTGCATAGAAACCAGTAGCGCCATCATGTTGGTATCTGACGAGGTTCCTTCTGGTGCTGCCGTAGTTCCCGCCGAGAGAGCAGCATCGGCCTGACTCCCTTCCTCTTCGAGGGTTCGTTGACGTGCGGCATCCATTTCCACTTGACGTCTGGTCCGTGGAGTACGCCCTTCGTCTTCACGTGGTAATAACGGCATTCCGCTTCTGACACCAATTGTTACGTGCACGGGGTACAATTAAATGCCGTTTACTCAACGAAGAGATTTATTAGCTCACCACAAACTAGACAATTAGATCAATAGTACACACAGTACTTCTTCAACAGTTCCAGTCGCTCAGTAGTTCACAGTAGTCCACAGTCGTTGCTCAGGTCACAGGTAGAATCTTCTTCGGTCGCTTAAGTTCGCTGTGTTCGTTATCGATCTCAAAAACTGAATGAATCGTGTCGCTATGCGAGCGAGCGTGTTTTTATACCTCTCAATTAGGAGGATCGAATAAATCTAGAAAGCTCGCGAGCGACAAATACCTATTCTTTGATCTTGCCGCCGTCGCTGACCTTCGAGTACATTCTCGATATTTACCTATTGTTTATTTTTATTCAACAAAGTCTGTAGGTACTCGTAGGTAGGTTGTGACTTTTTGTTGACGATTCCAGATTTTTCTATGCCATTCGGTAGAGTACCTCGTCACTAACAATGCGTTTTTATTTCTTGAAGATTCGATTATTCGTTTTCGAGATATCGACGGCGGTCGTAACATTATTATTTGCAACATTGTACCTATTTTGTAAATCAATAGATGATCTGTCATAGCATAAAGTCATAGCACGTCATAGGAAAATTTTACATACCTAATTTGACATTTGACATATCAAAAATTGTAAATAGTAACGGGTAACGGCTAACGGACGACTTTACAGATTTTACATTTTTATTTTTTTTCGGAAGACTTTTACTTTGATAACAAAATGCCTCTCATCGATATAACTAACCCAGATGTAATAAAGTTTCTTATAGAGAATTATGACAAAACGGCACGTCTGCGTATGAAATGGAACAGCCTGTATGGAGAAAAATTGAAAGAAGCAGCTACCTTACAACATGAAGAAAAAGGCTATTATGAAACAGACGTATTGGAAGCATCGATGGTATGTGGAATGGCAACAATAACAAGAGACTACAAAACTGGTTCATGCAACAGAAGAATGAGGGCGATTCGTGATGGTCTGCACATTCCGACGACAGCTGATATGAGAAAGGGACATTCCCTGGTTGATGTCTGTCTAGGTGATCCCAAAGACGATCCCAGACTAGCACGACCTGATAAAGACCTTCACATAGATCCCATAATGCGGCCTGTCAGACCTGAGCAAAACGAAATTATTTACAAGGGCATTCCGTACTTTGGGCGTAAGGTTTATTTGAAGTCTAGAAACAAAATGGCACCCGAGGACAAGTACTATTTTACACAATCTACTTATAATGAATATGGGTGGAGATTAAAAGATAGCTTCTTCGGTAGAACTGCGCCAAAGTTCGGGCGTGTGTGTCGCCTCGCCCGCGACATCAAGGGTCGCAGTGGGCCGCATCCTGATCCAAGCCATTATAAAAGTGCCGACCATGCGAGCTTAGAAAAATGTACATTCTGAAACTCTTGTTTTGTTTATTTACAGCATTGTTTTAATATTTTTTAACTTTTCGATTAAATGTATTTTATATACCTGCTACTAAAGCTTACGAATTTTAACATCACGTAAGATGCAAATGAGATATTGTCACAATTATTTGTGATTTTTCAATATCACTGTAGTCTGTGAACCCCTCACACTTTTCCTTTTAGCTTAAGGCTTATCACGTCATTGTTTGAACACGTATCTACTTTTCACGAACAAGTTTTTATAAGTGGAAAGATTCCATGCTCTGAACCTTTACTTGTCATAATATTCCCAAAGAGCCCGAACTTGATAGAATGTGGCATAGCTGAAGAGTTCATGTGATCACTGCCTGGGTGAGTGAGACCAGCTGTAAGGAGCGAGTTCGTAGCCGACCGCATACATCAGTAGCAGACGACATGTCGTTGCAACACTTCGTCACGTTGATATCCAAGCCGACCACAACTACAGATCATAACTGCAACTCTGCAACCCACAGCGGCAGACGCGTAATAATTACATGGTTTTTTTTTTATAAAACCCAGGTGGCAGACAAGCACACAGCCCACCTGATGGAATGTGGTTACCGTGACCTATGAACGTGTGTAACACCAGTGGAGTCACATCCGTGCTGCCAACCCTGTAAGCACAGAGATTTTCTGTGCCTTCAGTGCAGAACACAATATCAGGACAAGCCGTTGGCCTTCTCACTGACAGCACAAAAACTCTCCAGTGAGCTCTGGCTACCCTACTCACCGCCGGGAACACAACACGAGGTTATTATAGCCGCGGTATTCTGTAGGGTGGAGGTACTTCCCCAGTCGGACTGCTCAATTCGAACGGAAATACCGTCGTGTCCTACCTCCTATATTACATGTGATAAGTTTGTTTTAATTTCTTGCCGTTTGTCAATGGTGACGTTTAATCCATACATCAAAGTTTAACGATATGTTAAAAAAAAATGTGATTGCGGGATCTATACTAATAGAGTAATGGCACTTATACGTTATTTTTTTACGTGCGAAAACGGATACCCCACCACCGGAGCTGGTGGGAGAGGTTGTTAGACTCGAGCCTACTAAAGCTACGCCTGTGGGTCGGTTTTGGTTACCGAAGGTAAGGTTAACAGGCGTATCCCTCGCAACCCGGCCGGCCTAGGACCATCTCTCTCGATCTGGGCAATTCGTCCCCGGAAACGCCGCCGCCAGGGTGACAGGCGGCCCCACCCGTCATCCCTAGGCAATGGCACTTGTACTCTTTGACTTAATGCGCGGTCGGACGGCCTGTTATCTGCTGCTGCTGAATGCTTTTGGCTATGAATGAATATGTTCCTTTAGGGTACCATAAATGTTGGCGATAGTCAAGCGGTGTATTAACCACCTAATTTAAACAACAACTTACTTGAAATACCTTTAATAAATTTAAAATTTAACTATTTACACAATCATCTCTGACGTCCTTCAGGCGTAACAAAGATTGTCACAATTTGCACAATTCGAATCTCACTGTGAAGGCACTGTCGTCCTTCACATTCCACAAAGGTCTCTACAATTTGCATAATTCGAATCTCATTGTGAAGGTCACAAAGCCCTCACACATTATGTTTCCTTTTAGCCGAAGGTTTGTCGAACACTTGCTTCATGCCACCTCTAAAGTTGGCCAATCTTGCGGCGGCTCCTTCGTTGCTCCAAGCTGAATCAAACTCCGTGGTGTCTTGGTCGACCAAGTGTGTGTATTTTGTGCGACCGGAGCGACCGAATTTCTTTACTTGCATCACCTAACAAACACAAAAATATATTGTAAAAGAATTTAGAGAAAAAATAATTTTAACTTAGTCATAAGAAGTTTTCTAAAGTTACCTTAACAGAAGCATTATCGACAATTCCGGTCGTAACTCGAGAAGACGGTGGATTAAAATTGGTTAAC
The DNA here is from genome assembly GCA_963662185.1 of Eilema griseolum. Taxonomy (NCBI): domain Eukaryota; kingdom Metazoa; phylum Arthropoda; class Insecta; order Lepidoptera; family Erebidae; genus Eilema; species Eilema griseolum. The sequence goes on along the minus strand of OY759245.1, from coordinate 7,450,657 downwards.
ATAGAAGAGAGAAATGACTTCAAACTAAGCCAACTTAATTGTGTCGGCTTTTAGTTGCGCGTAGTTACGAGAGGACCTGGACCTGCCTGAACCAGAATCCTTCTCTTGCCTGGCCAGAACCAGACTCTTGACACTTCTTAGGCAGAAAGTAATTATCATATCGAGCAGAAACTTTGCAAAGTACATTTGCAAGACTTGGAGAAATAGTAAAAATAGTCCCACAGATAATATCTGATATTGAATAGTTTTAGGTGTACCCGGATGACTTACCTTAGGAAGAACAGTCTTATCGAAATGGTCATCCAGCGTAGCGCCAGAGAAGTCTTGTTTGAATACCTCGTCCTCTTTGTCCAAATAGAAGGCACCTCTGAAAAAAACATTCATTTTAAAATAGAATAGCGCGGCTCGCATCGCTATCAAACGTATGTTTCAAAGACTGACCATGGTAATTAATTGGTTCTAAGATACTTCAATTAAATAAATTATGCAGGTAGGTTTTTTTTTAATACCACTTTGGTGGCAGACAAGCACACGGCTCACCTGATGGAAAGTGGTTACCGTGGCCTATGGACGTATGCAATACCAGGGATGTTACACTCGCGCTGCCGACCATGAAGAAACCTGATGCCTCTCTTGAGAAACTCACTTGTACTTTTCCACATTCCTTTATAAACATTGCCACACATGTGAAATATGTTTGAGCGTCGCAATGTTTATAAAGGAATGTTCTTAAATGTCATTGTAAACCTTTGAGGATGCCGTAAGGCGAACCCGGTCAGGTCTAATAAATATTAATAATAATAAAAGTACAAGTCACACAAGTTTGTCTGCCACCAAAAAAAAGAAAAAAAAAGTTAGTTTCTCAATATGTTTTTTTTTTATACCACTTAGTTGGCCCACCTGATGGGAAGCGGTTACCGTGGCCTATGGACGTATGCAACACCAGGGGTGTCACACTCGCGCTGCCGACCATGAAGAAATGAGAATGAGTATGGGATTGTCAACCAGCCTCAATGCCCGTCTTTGCAACGAGTCGAAGGGGTCAAGCTGGTATGCAGGTGCTCCAGCAAAAAGGTGACAGCAGTACTCCATGTGAGGCCGGACCTGTGCTTTATAAAGAAGGAGTTGCTGCCCCGCAGTGAAATACTGCTTCGCCCTGTTGAGCACTCCGAGCTTTCTTGATGCCAACTTAACCTTGTCCTGCAAATGACTTCGGTATTGGACGTCACTGGAGATATCGACACCAAGGATCCCGATACTCTGGGAGATGGTAAGCGGTGTGCCCAGGAATTGCGGCGCTACAATGAATGGGGTTTTCTTAGCGGTGAATACACATACTTGTGTCTTAGTGGGGTTGAATTGAACTAAGTTTAGTCGACCCCAATCGGACACTCCAGAGAGAGTAGTCTCGATTTCAGACACAAGTTGTTCGCGACTCTTCTCCACCTCGGACTGAGGGATATTTGCACGGCCCGTGTAACACGTGTCCCCGGTACTGTCGTCCGCATAACAATGAATGGAGCCATCAGACAGCATGTCATTGATATGCAGCAGAAACAGCGTCGGAGACAACATGGAGCCTTGTGGGACACCAGCGTTTATGTTCATGCGGTCCGAGCAGCTGCCGTCGACGACGGCTTGGATGCTTCTGTTGGACAAAAAGCTGGAGATCCATTCGCACAATCCCTCGGGGAGTCCATAATATGGCAACTTCGTAAGAAGACCTTTGTGCCAGACCCGATCGAAGGCCTTCGCTACATCAAGGCTGACCGCTAGTGCCTCACCGCGACTCTCGATGGCTTGCGCCCACCGGTTTGTGAGATACACAAGAAGGTCACCGGTAGTGCGACGGTGGCGAAAACAGTACTGTCGGTCTCTCAGTAGATCGTTTCCTTCAAGGTACCTCAGGAGTTGTGTATTAATAACACGCTCCATAACCTTCGAGAGAAGGGAGGTTATAGCGATAGGCCTGTAATTGGTCGGATCTGTCCTGTCACCTTTCTTAGGTACAGGGTGCACGAATGCAGTCTTCCACGAGGCCGGGACCTGCCTCGCAGAGTATGAGAGTGCGAAAAGGCGTGTAAGTACAGGGCACAGCTCGGGGGCACAGTGCTTAAGCACCATCGCCGGTATACCGTCTACACGACCGAGTACACATACGTACCGAGTACACATATGTGTACTCTCATAGATAATATCGTTCGAAAAAGGTTATATACAATTTTTTTAGGTAATCTACACCTATACACAATGGCGTCATTTCGACACAAGTTTGTTGTGGCTGACGGCTACATAAAGTTGCTCGCCTTTAATTGTCCAAACTTACAGCGTTCTTTTTATGAAATACTACCCCCTCGTGTCCCTCGTACTGTCTGTATGAAATATCTCCTCTCTGACCTTTACCCCTTTTGTGAAAATTTTGGAGTGGATTTATCCCTCTCCATTATATCATTTATGTATTTATTTGTCCCATTTCTGTTTGTTTAGATAACACTGCTGAGATCATCGCATTGCATTGTTTCGTTTTTTTTTTCAGTTCTGACCAAACTCCTTCGTTTATTACTCTAACCACGGACATTGGCGAAAGTCTGGGTGAACGTCTAGGTTCGCCATTATATGAAAAAAAAAGGTTGCTCGCCAGATTTTCTCGGTTTTAGTTTGTCATCCACAAACAAAAACCGCCAAAACCTTTAGACTACTAGTAATTTGGGAGCATTTCAAATTTAGAATTTGTTTGTCATCCACAAACAAAAACCGCCAAAACCTTTAGACTACTAGTAATTTGGGAGCATTTCGAATTTAGAATTTTTTTTGTTTCGAGAATAATATCGTTTATATCAATGAATTATTCTAAAAAAAAGTTGTAATGAGAAATAAATAAATAAAAAAAAAAAAAGGTTTAACTTATGGCTATAAATGTTTGCGTACCTGTGGTAATACTTCTGTAAGAACTTGTATTTCCCTTTCACGGCTTTGTTCGTGACCTGCTTGGGGTTGAGGCGTAGCTCCACGCGCCGCTCCTCATCGTTCATACCGCGCATTCGTTCAATTGTCAACAACTCTTTCTCAGCACTGAAAAATAACAATACATGACATATATTTACATTAAAATTATACATCCATACATATAATCACGCCTTTATCCCCGGACGGTTAGCCAGAGATGAATTATCACCCACATTTCACCAATATTTTTATTCGGTCCCACGTAATGGGGGCACTATAAATCAACAATATTTCGGGCACTATTGTTGACTCGAGCCATGCATCTGGGCTGTATATATCTGTCCGATGTTCAACAGCCCTATCCCTTAGTCGCCTTGTACGACACCACATGGGAAGAGATGGGGTGGTCCGAATTCTACTCTGCCGGGAACCACGCGGCATACATAAAATATATTTTTTTATACCACTTGGTTGGCAGACAAGCACACGGCCCACCTGATGGAAAGTGGTTACCGTGGCCTATGGACGTGTGCAACACCGAGGGAGTCACACTCGTGCTGCCAACCCTGTAAGCACAAGTTTCTGTGCTGTCAGTGCAAAAAACAAAGGAGCAGACAAGCTTTTGGTCTTCCCACTGACAGCACAAAAAGTGAGCTCTGGCTACCCTACTCACCGCCAAGTTATTAATAATTATTACTTTATCCATTACTGAGACTAAGATAAAATAATTATTATCAATAACTTCAGGGCTGGAAGAGGTCAGTAGCTTCAGTACAAGCCGAAATAAACCAAATTGTGGAAGCAAGAAGTGCATCATGTGTAGTTAATTCATTACATGCAATAATAAATATTTATTTGTCAAATAATTGTCAGATACTTTTTTTTTAATTAGTATGTTTTCTTAATAATATAAACAATAAACTTACGCCTCTCTTTCTTCCTTATCACGTTTGATCCGTTTCATTTCACGCAGTTTCCACGCCTCGTATTCAAGTTCATCGTTTTCGTCGTCGGTACACACGTCATTGATGTTACCTTCTTTCTGCTCACCCTGTATGGAAATGTAATATATATAAAGTTCATTAACCAAGTGTTTGAGGTCAATAACACAATAATTCAAAACTGTGTCACCGGTTTATAAAAAAAACAACTTAAACAATCCTGCAGGTTCAGGCGTCAAAGAATTCCTCCCCTTCAATGTCAACCAGAAGGCTGACGGCATTGCCACGTTGAATGGCAATACCAATCCTTTGCGCACGGAATAAACCAGTCCTCTGGTTTAATTGTAATATATAATGTACATTTAATACTTACATCTATCCTTTTTTGTTCCGATCTGATAGTCTCTTCGACAAGTTTCAATGCGTCTCTTCTCCGCTCTTCTTTCTCTTTTCTCGCCTCAGATTCCTCCTTCTTCTGTTGTTTGGCTTTACGCTCTCGCTCAGTGACCGTCATTCTTTCTGATGCTCTTACAAACACAGGCTTTACGCGAGGACCTGAAATATTGTATAGCTTATTGCAGTCAAACAAAAATCACTGTAGTATTTAAAAAAATAATATACTAAAAATTACATACAATAGAGAATATATATTTAATTCACAGTGAGCTTTTGTAAAAAAAATATTGAGGCTAAGGTCTGATAGACATCTGAATTTGTTATTAGCAGAATATAATGTTTATGACTCATTTAAAATCAGTAGAGTCTTGTTACTGACACTGGTTCACACTCAAAAGTTTACAAAAACCATTGTAAACCTTTGAGGATGCCGTAAAGCGAAACTCAGGTCTAATACTATTAAAAATAATGTGGAAAAGTACAAGTGAGTTCTTAATATGTGTAATAGCAAATACCATCAATCAACAGTATAAATAGCAGGTATTTATAACACTAAAATAGTAATAGACTATATATGTCTCTTTGGTCTATGTGCTAAATTGGTCCAATAAATAATTTAAACAATAATTATTTCTTTTCACAAATTAGTCACCTGTGTCCTCCTCACTGTCTGTGTATTCTGTATCGGAAGAACCACTTTCTTCTTTGTCTCCATCCAACATTTCCTCATCCTCATCTCTACCAAGAACTTCCTTTTCAGCTTCCCTGAAAATTTTCATACAGAATAAGAAGAATGGAAAGATTATTACCATAATGGTACAGGAACTTGTGAGAACTTCATTTTAGATTTTTTATAGATTTAATTCTCGGGTCTGATTATCTAAACTTGATTGGAGATTTTATGAATGTAAATCACAAATCATAAAATCTCCACCTAAGTTTAGTACTAGAATGTGTATTTAAATTTTAAACTAGTTTCAAATTGACACTCAAGACTGAGTATTGTTACAACTAATTGCCAAGAAATGCATAAACCTAAATAAATTTGCAGATTTGGTTGAGTAGTACTATTGACCAATAAATTTTAGGCTTTTATAGCCAAATGGGGTGCCAGCTCTGAAAATGGTACCTAGGATAGACTAAATCCTGGAGGCAGAGGATTGCTTGCAATGGTGCAAATTGGAAGAAGTGCCAGTAGTGGATAGGCTAAATGATTAAAGCTTTTATAGTAGCCCCTAACTAATTAGCTCCTGCCTACCTTGCAGCAAGTTTTGCCTTAAGAGCCTGTCTTCTCTTCTCAATTTCCTCTTCATCAAGTTCATCTTCACTCTCTGAGCTATCTTTGGCCTCATCAGCACTACTTTCTGTTTCTGGGTCCGGTTCTGCATCTATTATCTCGGGCTTGTGCTCTGTCCTTCTAGGAGACTGTGCTGCTTGTCGCAAACGTCTCAGGCGAGGGTCATCAACCTATGATAATATAATTGATTAAATTATTATATAATAATATAATTTAATTGAGTAATATTGGCTAACTCCATCCCCTCTAAGGCAATACGTTCACATAATAGCATGTTCTAACCAGGGATGATGTAAGTCCTTACATTCTGATTATAAAGGGAAGGTCAAAATTACCTATTGGATATTCGTAGAGTAGAATTTATGCCAGATATTTACAGCCCAGATTCAGCCTTAAATACATGGCTCGAGTCAACAATAATAACCAGAATACGGCAATAAGCTCAGTCCCTATTATGTAAAATGTCAGTATTAATTCACCTTTACCTAACTCTCCTGGGATAAAGGTGTGATTATATGTATGTATACTTTTTTCTTTCTTACATTTCCTACTGTAATTACAAGTAAGGATCATTAGGAATAGTACAAATTAGCCATAGGATCATTAAAATGCGATTACCAACATACTTGATGTGGTTAGTAACCCTAATGTCTTTAAAACCATCAACCAAAAGTTTGGCCACCATACAATTTTATATGATGTACACTTACTTCTTTTTCAGAATCACTTTCTTCTTTTCTGCTGATAATTTGGGGCAAAGTCTGCTGCCTTCTTTCAGGCTTCTGTTGTTCAATGAAATCATCTAAATCAGATTCTTCTGAAGATGATGCTCCTTGTGCATAGTCTGGTTTTTTACCCGATATGTACCTCTGCACCTTCACCTTTTGCATTGATATCTCACCTGTAAACAAGTACATATATAACTTCCGATGCGAATTAAAAAGGCTTCTGTCACCCTAGGGAACAATACTTCTTTGATTCTTGAGAATTTTAAAGGCATCATGTTTACTGTCTAAAATATAGGAATCATACATTTTAGAATGTATGTATGTATGTAATGGTAATGGACTGCTGAGACGAGGTCTCGGGTTCGATCCCAGGTTTCACCATGGCACACACCAATGACTTTTCGATGCTTTTCGAAGTTATGTGTGTATTTATCGCAGGTTAATAAGTGCCCGGTTAATGGCAATAGGCTCGCCACCTATTACATTGGGACCTAAACATAAACTGGCGAAATGTGGGTGCTAGCACCTCTGCCTACCCCTTCGGGGATATAGGCGTGAGTTTATGTTATGTTTATAAAGAAAAGGGGCAGGTCAGGAGTACTCTAAACCGACGAGCGTGCATGAAGAATGTAATGAGAGTGAATGAAGCGAGAGTAGTATGTCAGGATCGTAGCAAATGGAGATCCGTGATCTCTGCCTACCCCTATGGGAGACAGGCATGATTTTATGTATGTATGTATGTATGTATGTATGCATTAAAATAATAAAAATACTTACCCTTCTCATTTCGAATGGGCACAGCCCCTGCCGTGCTCTGGATTCCTATCGGTTGAGCTGGTAACGCGTTCATTTTCACCAACGTATCAAATTAATTGCTTATATAGTGATTTATTAATGAACAGTCCAAACATTTGTATCAAATTAGGTCGTAAATAACACGTTTGAATGCTAAATAATACCTTACAATATTTTTCACGTAGCATGGGTACGGTGACGTTTGGGATTTGAAGTTACTAGAGATGTAGTCAAGATAAAATCGCATGAAATAAAATCGATTATATATCTTATCGAGATCATTTATTAATGAAGAAGAAATCGATTCTATTAACTAATAATTTTGAAGAAAAAAAGTAAAACAAAATTGATAACCTGTTTAATTATTTATTAAAAATCAAACATGTTCATCATCTTCATCATCATCATCATCATCGTCATCTGACTCGTCGACGTGAATAATTATTTGGGAATCAATTATGCAGTCTATTCTAATGTCTCGCTCCCAGTCATGTAAGATTAGATTTTTGGTTTTCTCCACTACTTTCTTCCAGTCATCGCCAGTGACATTTTTGCATCCCTCTTTCAATAACCCCATCATTTTTGTGGCTGTAAAAGGCGGAGCTGTATTTTTTCGTGCAGCGTATCCTGAAACAAGATAAAAAACAAATTGAGTCATAGAATTCAAGTAATAAACATAATCATATTTTTGTCAGTATGTAAATAGACTATGGTTAAACAAGTTACCTTTGATTTGGGCCCAAATTAATTCAATGGTATTGTACTGACAGTGGTACGGTGGAAGCCTCAGGACTTCGTGACCATATTCGTTTGCCATCATATCTAATTTGTATGTCGTTTGGGGCTTGTGCATTTTTACGAGCTTCACTAGCTCCACCTTTAATTTCGTCTCATCAGCTTCCACATTATTGGCTTGGAGCCACTCCATCAACTCGCTCTTCTTATTGGAAGAAGTCGGCGGTTTGTTCAATTGCACGGAGTGATATGGGGCATTGTCCATAATAATTGTGCTGGGTTCTTCTAAATTGCTAAGCATATTTTGAAACCACTCTGTGAATACTTTCCGCATTCATATCTTCGTGATATTCTCCCGTCTTTTTCGATTTAAAAGCAAGTAGCCCATTTTCTACAAATCCTTTCGATGTGCCTGCGTGACAAATAATCAATCTCTCCCCTTTTCCTTCTGGCACTTTGGTCGAGGCATGAGGTGTATCGTCAGTCCACATTTTACCGACCGTATGATTGGCATTCAGCCAAGTTTCATCCAGGAAGACGACATTGCTCCAATTGGTAATCGCTTTAGCCTTTTTCAAAAAGGTAACCCGCGCAAGTGCTATATCGCCCCTCTCCATGACAATTTTTCTTTTGTTTACTTTTTTGAATTGGAAACCATTGTCCTTCAATACGCGCCACAAGGATGTAGGACTTCCAGTAAACAAATCAGCATCTTTTAAAGAATTGACCAGCTTTAGAAGCGTCGGTAATTCTTTATTCTGGTAATAGTTATAAATGTGGCTCCGTATAGCATCGGCCGCAAAACTGTTTACATCTGTTACAGATGCCTTTTTGGTTCGCTTTTTATTAGGGTTGGACAACTTATTTTCTTCTGTATCGTGAGCACCATATTTTTCTCGAGTGATTCGAGAAACCGTGTTCCGCCCAATGTCTAACGCATCTGCCACTCGATCCAAAACGTTGGACACAGGCAATAGCGTTCCGCCATTCTCACGTTCCCGCTCAAAGTAATCCCGCAATCGAACTACAAATTCACGGGCTTGACTACCAAGCACAGTCTTTTTCGTTCTTTTTGGCATTTTGCCAAAAAAAACAACAAAACAAAAGTCAATAACAAAAAACGGTAACGAAAACAACAAAGCACAACGATAGTCAATAACAAAAACATACATACAAGGCAGACGCACTCGTACTGAGTTGATATAACAAGATGGCTGCCAGCTCATGCTTAAGCAGTGTTGCTATATTATAATAAAGCTCCACAAAGACAAAAATGCTTTGTTTAAAGTTTATTATTACATAATTATATTTTATAATCGTATTTTAGTTAAAAATACAACTAACGATTTATGATACTTTATTCGACAATTTATCGATTATAACGATTTTACTATGTCAATCTCTAACGCAACCTGTTCCGATTCACGCATCAAGAATTATGTATTTGGAATGTTTATATTTAAAGTTTAAATAATTACGGAGAAATAAAAATAGTTTTAAGTTAAAAATGCAAAATAAAACAGTTTTCTTTTTATCTTCGTATTAAGTGTTGTTTCCTGTATTCCGCGTTAGGTAAATTGTTTCGAAATGAATCATGCATGAAATGGAATTAGTCAAATGTCACCGTACCCATGCTACGTGAAAAATATTATAGGTACAAGGGACTCCTTTTGACAAGACAATTGACATTCATTAATTGATTTTACTTTTGACATATTATATTTGGCCATAGATATTTGTATAGCGGAACCACAGAAAATAATATACAAATAATTTACAAATTCTATCAAGTGCAAACTCAGCCGATATGTTAGGTGAAAGCACCAATAGTGGACACTTTCTAAGAAAACCCGTTATTTTAAGAAAAGTAACCATTTAGTTTACAAGAATATTGACTTAGAAGACGCCTAATGGCATCTATAAGATATGTTCAAAAATTCGCAACACTGTCCTCAGTAAATTTTGAATTGGCGATAGTATAGCCAAATAATGCAGGGCGGTGTACACGGTCGAATTTATTATGAAGGGTTCTGCATGATTTTTAATAGTTTTGATTTATTATTTATTAATAATAATTATTGCTAATTTTTGCATTTAAATCAAATGTCATAAATTATTCAGTTCACATTTTGACTACAGTCTGAATTGTATCAGTGAGGATATGCAACTAATGTCAATCACTATACCTTCGTTATGGCTGTTGGTCTTCCAAATAAATAAATAAAGTTGTTGGTTAGATTTCTGGCAAATTTCGTGATGTCCGCTATTGGTAAAATGTAAAATACCCAAAAGGTAAAGTATACGTTATGCGTACCTATACCTACGGTAAACATGATAAAAGCGTTTTGGTAAATGTAATAAATGCATTAATATTCATCACAATCACCACATCAATTCACTACATGTACCGATAATTATTATAAAAAATAACCGCTACTCTCCCCGCATGGATTTCGCTTATCGCGTAGTATTATAAATTTTAGCGCTGAGTCGACGTTTTTGAATTACTTGGCTCTCTATTTGACTATCTACTCACCTCTTTCGCCCTTTCCCGCACTCCTAGCTCTTCCTCGTCTTTTCATTTTCATCCCTTTAACCATCTATCACACTATCCTTCTATTTAACCCACTTTGCAATATAAAAAGTAACCTATTCCTATAAAAGCTAGCCTGTTCCTAAACTCTAATCTATCAATGTACCAAATTTCATAAATATCGGTTAACACGTGAAAGCGTAACAGACGGACAGAGTTGCTTTCACATTTATAATATTAGTAAGGAAGTATGGATAATTATGGATAAGTATAGATGTGGATGGATATGGATATGAATTACCGATTGTCCTCCGTAAAAGTAATATCACAACGAACCTAACACGAAGGAGAAGCGCTAGGTGGACAATGAGTCTGAAGATGATATGATGACGATGTTGATGTTGATGATCATGATGATAATAATTATACATGCTGCGGGAGTGAGCGAAGTGATCTCGTGGACACCACTCGCCCCTACCATACATCGGTTTCATTGTTATGAAATAGAACTATTTACATTTATCATTTATCATGGATTTACATTTATCAGTACTCCATCGGTACATTTGCATCCACCAATACTCCCACGCTCTTGGGTGATATGAAACCTCCCAGCCAAGAGGCTCCTCGCTGAAGAGGAGAGATCCTCGCTGTGTGTGTACCACCTATACAATGGTTTGTGCTCAGATGAATTGTTTGACATAACGCGCCACAGCTACATTCTATCATCGTACCGCTCGCCATAGGCAGATAGTTCATCCTCACACATTGCAACCGGAAACGGTGAACACTGTGCGGAAAGGAACTTCATTCCACGCACGCTCAAGCTGTTGAATAAACTTGCCTGCTATGGTTTTCCCAAGTGACTACAATATAGGGTTCTTCAAGAAGAGCTTTACAAGTTTTGTGTAAGTGTAACGACCTTGTGTTGCATACCTCCATAGGCCACGGTAACCACTTTCCATCAGGTGGGCCGTGTGCTTGTCTGCCACCTAAGTGGTATAAAAAAATTCCTTTCGCAAAACATACACATACACAGTGTGGTGTTACTCGTTGGTACAAAAAGTACACAGCGCCTCAGATCCGCCACAAGAACCTGCCTCGGCGTTTCTCTCACCGGGCACTCGATCGGCGTGTGCAGCCCTGAGTCCCCACTCGCATCACAATGATGGTACTTGAGCATTGGCTCTTTTTGGATCCGACACATGTAATCCACTAAACACCCTCATGTCCCCCGTGAGCACTTGGGACCGCACCTGCATCTATAGCTGGGCATACACATGCCCGTAGCTTGCACACTAGTATACCAGCTACTTGCACGTGCCGCTAACTGGCATGCCTGTAACTGGCATACATGTAGATAGCACAAAATTTTATTTACTTGCATGCCCATTGTAGGAGGGGACACGGGGGGTTGCCTAGCTGGCACGTGTGAACAGACGTGACAGCTACGGGCATGCTGGTAGCTTTTTATCTAGCTCTATTTATCTCTCATTAATTTAGCTACACATTCAATTGCTAGTAACAACACGATTTTGTTTAATTCACTTCGATTGTTATCCATTTTTGCACGTAAGAATCGGTACGAGTTCTCTTACGAACTGTCCTGTGTATACGCGAAGGTAATACTGGTGTGCAAGGGCACAACTTGCATGCCAGTATTACTTGCAAATGTATTCTCAGCGTGCTAGTTACTCGTACATGCTAGTAACTTTCATGCCCGCTACTTTCCTGATTTACAAGCAAGTGTATCCCCGCCTTATTGTGGAGTAGCTGAACTTTTTTGTAAGTCGAAGCACGTTAGATTCACATACGAAACCTGTTTAATCACTTTTTTATCCATATAAAAGTAATCTCTAAAGGGCCCAGCTTAATGATCAAATTTGTTTGACAAAGAACAAATGAAATTTTGTTTGACAAATACCGCCGTACACGTTCAAACTTGTTTGTCAAACGGGTATTCAATCAAAATTTCTGTCAAACACGTCAAACACGTAGATTGTTTGACAAACACTTCAAACTAGAGTTGCTACGAATAGTGATTTGGCCGAATACCGAATACCGAATATTCTGCAACGCTGTCGGCCGAAGCACCGAATATTCGGCCGCCGAATATTCGGTGTACAAAGTACATGATTGTCGAGTGCGTAAAGAATAATACGACCTGTCTAACTCGTTTTTATGAATTGAAAATTTGAAGCCCCTCAACAAAAAGTCTTTTTAAATAGTATGTTCTAGCTTGTCCTTTTACTGGTGGATGAGATACTTGAGATGGATTTTTATTTGAAAACAAATCGTCTAAATCGGATAACTGATGATTACATGTGGTGGTCTGCAAAAAAAAAAACAATTTGAGGAGGTAGGACATGGCGGTATTTCCGCCTAATTGAGTAGTCCGACTGGGGAAGTACCTCCGCCCTACAGAATACCGCGGTTATAATAACTTCGTGTTGTGCTCCCGGCGATGAGTAGGGTAGCCAGAGCTTACTGGAGAGTTTTTGTGCTGTCAGTGGGATGATCAAAGGCTTGTCCAGCTTTGTCCTCTACATTGACGGCATAAAATCTCTGTTCTCACAGGGTCGGCAGCACGAATATGACTCCACTGATGTTACACACGTTCATAGGTCATGGTAACCACTTTCCATCAGGTGGGCCGTGTGCTTGTCTGCCACCTAAGTTGTATAAAAAAAAAGCAATACCCAAACGTCTCGAAATTTGCTAAAGTTTATCTTTCTTCTCCCGGGAGTAGCGTGTATAGTGAGAGGTTGTTTTCTGAAGCTGGTATCATTCACGACAAATTACAACATGTTTTTACCCATCACAACTTACCACTGATGAATTTTACTTATTAAAGTATTGTAATTTGGTAATAAATACAAATCTTGAGTAATATAATGTCTTTTTTGTACATGATTTGGTATTCGGTATTCGGCCGAATAGTACCAATTATTCGGCCGAATACCGAATACCTAAAAAAGTAGCCGAATAGGCCGAATACCGAATAGTTGCCGAATATTCGTGGCATCTCTACTTCAAACATAGCTGCACACTATCAAATAATTTGACAAACACGTAAAATTTGTCAAACATTTTGATCGTTAACGGGCGCTTTAACGGGGCGCTTTACTCTTAAATACTCTTTGTTGATCGTTAACGGAGCGCTTAACGGGGCGCTTATACCACCAAATCTTTAGCCACTATTGGTGGTTTTACCCATTACCTTAACTAAATAAATAAATTGCATATTTATCTATGAATGAGTCGTTATCATTGTCATTTGTTAGTCATTACATTTGGTAGTTTCTATTTATTTTTCTTATGTTAACTTCTTTATCTGTTATCTCAAGTCAAGTAGTTCAAATACTGATAAAAGGAATCTGCCTGCCTGCGACAGGTTGCGCTGCGACTCACATTTTCATTCTTATATTTACACTTACTCTTCATATCTAGCGTACAGTGGAACTACTAGCTAACAAAAAAATGGCAGAATCATCAGAACTCCTGAGTTTTGATAAACTTATATCAAAGGCGTTATCGGGAAAAGATTTAGAAGAATTTAACAGAATACATTATGGAAGAACTTCCCATCAGGAATTGGAAATAAAAATGGCTAATTTAGAGCTGGCTGAAGCAAATAATTTTGAAATCGCAGCCTACGATTTTCCGGCGCAAAAAGAAGATACAAGGAGCCCTCGAATCGTAAAAATTGGTATAGTTCAACACTCTATTGCAACGTCTACTGATAAACCTATTCCAGTGCAGAGGCAAGCTATCTTTGATAAGTTGCGCCCGATCATCGAGAGTGCTGCTAACGAAGGCGTAAATGTGCTATGTCTTATGGAAGCTTGGAGCATGCCGTTTGCGTTCTGCACAAGAGAAAAATATCCTTGGTGTCAGTTTGCTGAATGTGCACAAACTGGTCCAAGTATTCAATTTCTGCAAAATTTTGCTAGCAAACATAACATGGTGATTATATCTCCAATATTAGAACGGGATGAGGCTCATGGTGATACCATCTGGAATACAGCTGTTATCATTAATGAAACTGGGAAAGTCATTGGCAAACATCGTAAGAACCATATACCACGTGTTGGAGATTTCAATGAGTCCAGTTACTACTTTGAAGGTAACACTGGACACCCAGTTTTTAGTACCAAATATGGGAAAATTGCTGTTAATATTTGTTATGGGCGCCATCACCCACAAAACTGGCTCATGTTTGGTATCAACGGAGCTGAGATAGTGTTTAACCCGTCTGCTACGGTTGGAGGACTTAGTGAGCATTTGTGGCCAATTGAAGCTCGTAATGCTGCAATTGCAAATAGCTACTTTACATGTGCTATCAATAGAGTTGGAAAAGAGGTATTTCCAAATGAATTCACTTCAGGGGATGGTAAACCAGCTCATAAAGATTTTGGACACTTCTTCGGATCTAGTTATGTAACTGCTCCCGATGGGGCCAGGACACCTGGATTGTCACGGGTCAAAGATGGATTACTGGTAGCTCATGTTGACTTGAACCTCTGCCGACAAGTTAAAGATAAATGGGGATTCAGAATGACTCAGCGCCTTGATCTGTATGCTGACAGCTTAGAGAAGGCTGTTCAGCTCAATTATGAGCCCCAAATTGTCAATGGTAACTAAAAAGCATAATCATTATCTAATTGTTACTGTTGCTAAACAAAATCATATGGCATCTTTTTTATATTTTTATTAAATAAAATATTTATTCACTGATAATATCCCTAACAGAAAGATAGACAATAACAACTTTTGTATTGCTTAACAGCTTCTAAAACCTACCTGTAAGTGTATTCAAATCCACACTTGGATAGCAATAACTTTTAAAAATACATAAGCAATAAAAAAATTACTAATTAATATTTGGCGATGACTTTTAACTTTTAGAGATATTCTATCTAATGAATATTTTCTTCATTTGTTTTCTAATAAAGGTTAAACCATCATTGGAGACCTATGTAATTTCTTTAAAAACTTTGTAAAAGCTACCAAAGACCATTAGGCATAGATCTAAGTTTTGAATAGCAAAATAAGCAATCTAAGTTCTTAGAAAAAAGTATTCATCAAAGCATGTATGGTTATTTTAGAACCATAGAAATTTGTTCACAGTTTTGTAAACTTTAAAGACAGCCATGCTGTCACAGCTTCAATGGGTACTAAACAATGGAGCTCATAACCATTGGCCCCCTAACATTGTGCAAGTAATGTTGGTACCTATAGTTAGTGGATTTTTCAATTATTAGGGTAATACTTAAAGAGTAACCCTTTTTCACAAAATGTAATTTCTTAAGATAAGTGTTAAAGAGGTATAACAAATGATTCTGTATCTTTTTTTAATGTTATCACAAATACTTGATGTTATTTATTATGTTGTTATTGTTATTAATATATGATCATATTTAAGTTTTATCTATGATAGGTATATAAATATGCAGTAAGATATTGATATCAGTGAAATTTTGGATGGTTTCTTATTCTAATTTGCACTCTACTTCATACACACTTACAAACATTTGCATTTATATTACTACTAATATTATATTATAATAGTTATCAATCTTATTATTCTCCCTTTTTTTGTGGGTGGATTAATAACTATTATATTACTCGACATCTCCAGGTACTGGAAACAAGGAATTTTGGAACTGTCTCTATGCATGATTAGGTAGAAATGTTTAAGCTGCTTTTTTGTTATTTTGTTGTGGAATTATATTCTTATCATTAAGTATATAGTTTTTAAGCTTTAATTTGAAATGGTTGTTATTTTTATACAGATTATACAAGTTATTAAGTACCTAATATTATTTTAAGATCATTGTTATTTTTATACACATTTTATATGTAAGTAAAAATATATATAGGATATATATTAGTATACCTACCTATTACATATGCTATTTCATTGAAATTAATAATCATCTGAGCAACTCTTCTTCTCCCCATCACTCATGAGAAGCCTGCTGACCGTTGAACCCATTTACCGATCATAAACCAAAAGAAAATTAATAGGAACCACCTGCTATCAAACTTGTTTCGATCTCTTAGACAGCAGTCGTTGATTTTTATATATTTTTGTAAACGCCTTCTGATTCCCTTCATTTTGTTACCATACTCGATAAGATTGAGTAAAATAAATATTGTCAACACATTTCAGCACCTAAAATCCGCCTTATAATTTTTAATGACATTTTATGTACCCTATAACACTCGGGAGACGAATACCTTTCATTTGAGACCCATCATCGAAATCGGTCCAGCAGTTAGGCCTGTAGAGGAGAACAAAGAAAACTAGGTAAGTAAGTAAATATATAGGTACTGGCACAGTCTGGTAATGCGATGCTTAGGTGTAATAAATATAAACCAATTACACTAGCCTGTCTCGCTACGGGAATTGAACGAAGATTATCGCCATTACCGGTATCTACCAATGTCCTGTGCAATAGCCGTTAAGGTACTAGACATTGTCTACCTAAATCTAATGGTGTGTTGTTGTTGTATTTATGAATGAACCTCTGGCGTTAGCAGACCGTAGTCACTCCCACAAAAATCAGATACGCCACAGAAGTAAGATCTTTAAACTAGGTAAATGTACAGAGCTCAGATCAGTTCTTGCGAACAAAAATTGAAACAGGTTCACCTAGGTTAAACACAACTTCATTATTTAATTCGTTCTAGAAGGTTATCATTATCAACTTCTGGAAGGCTATACTTATAAGTAGGTATAGGTACCGTACGGAAAATCCTATCAGTTACTTAAAGCGCGTTTTCATTAGTTGATAAATGGTTCGTTTACCCGAATTTGGGGACTACTCGCACGTGGGCAATGTAATTCATCGTTGAGTAACTGTCGATTCAACGCGTGCGAGGACTACGACGACCAATGTAATTTTGTAAACTGCTCCCCGCATGGCATGCGTTACAGAAATCTCATACCCAGCATACGGGCCCTAACGACTAATGTAATGTTTCTCCCGTGCGAGCCCTGTGGTATGCGTTTCAAAGATCTTCAGCACCCCGCATGCGGGCGTTAACCAGACAGACATACCTACAAGCAAAATGCTAATAATTAATAAACCTTAGTCATTAGTATTAAATTAAATATATGAAAGTTTCTTGAAAACAAATATTTGAGAGGTGATGACGACATCGACGCACATAGCTAAGCCAATATGCACTGACGCGAGCTACAAATATGCAGACCAGGTATACCTAGCTGCACAAACTCATTCTTTGTGTAAATATAACCTTTAGTCATTAGTAGACTATGTAGAGAACTTAAGTAAAACTACCATTTATGATTATCAGTAGAAAATGTACACAACTTGAGAAATACAGACTATTAATGGTCTTATAGGATACACCTAAATAATAGTCATCACACTCCTCACTCGTCTATTGATGGTCTTATATTAAAAAGACATAGATACATAGGCACTCAGAAATGGTCACTAAAATCTAGGCTAGGCTAACTAGCCTATATCAACAAAAGCTCAAATGTGTACTAGGACATCAGTGAGTGCAAATGAGAATGAAAAGTCAATTTTTATGCTAATTGAGATATCTATGCTATTTTTATATAAGGTCATTGTCTGCATAGCTCCATTGTAGTGTTAATCCAGATGACATCAATCGAGAAACAAATTATGATAAAAATGAAACAGCATTTTATAAAATCATTGTGTATCAATGAGACATGAACATAATAAGTGAGCTATACACAAATATAGGGGGTTAGCATGGGGTACATTCAGGCAATATCTTGCAACTTCTTAAGCATAGTAATAATCTTTTTACATTGGTCATACAATAAAAACAAATATTGAAATGTCCAATAACAAAATAAATAATGTATTCCATTTTCAATTTGTTATTGATTTTTCTAAATAATACCATGAAAAATCTTAATAATTTACATACATCTCTTAATACATTTTGTTTTTGTGTATGTTGTCATCAAGCCATTCACATAGTTGCACAATAATTACAAAAAACATTATGGAATGCTGATGAATATTGTGACATATTTTAAAAATAGCAAGTAGTATTACAGTATATTATAGTAAGTTGCATGTACCCCTGATTCACAACTGTTAAATTAGCTATCACTAAATATTAATATTCTATGCAGTCTTTGCACGAATGGCAGCACGCTTCCCAGTGACGGCCTGGAAACCAGATTTGATGCTGGCCACAGAGCAACGTGAGCCACATGTCTCGCACTGAAGGAAGAATAATCGCGTATCTTTCTGCAGAATTGTGTCTGGGGAACGACATGTGTGACACGTTACATATTCCTTGATATACCGTCGTAGTACATTTTCAATTTGTTTCTGCTGGAATCTTCCTTTGATGATAAGTTGACTGTTGCCGTCTACAGATCCACTTGTACCCAATTCAGCCAGTAAAAAGTCTAGTAAATGTTTAGGCTGTCTGTGAAGAGTCTTACATATTTCTGTGAAATTAGCGAAAGATGTTTTCTTTGTACCAATACGCACCACTTGTGGTGGTCTCATAATGAATTTCTGTTTCTTGCCAGAGACCATACTTGGATTCTTCTCACGCATAATGTCGAATACTCTGTCCAGAAGCTCATCATATGTA
Source organism: Eilema griseolum (assembly GCA_963662185.1). Lineage (NCBI taxonomy): Eukaryota > Metazoa > Arthropoda > Insecta > Lepidoptera > Erebidae > Eilema > Eilema griseolum. The sequence continues at coordinate 7,431,664 of OY759245.1, read as the reverse complement.
TAATCGCGATCAGTACCTGTCCAGTCACTTGTTGGGTCTTCTACATTCTCTTGATCCTCACCCATCACATCATTGTCAATGACAAGTTCTTCAATGTTTTTCTTCTTCTTCTTTTTCTTAGTTTTAGAGAAGTCAATATCTAGTACTAAATCATCAATTACATCGTCTTCCTGAGGTTCTTGTTCTTCAGCTGGTGGCGTTTCTGGCATGGTATTTTCGAGTTCTTCCATATTGAAGACTCCCTTCTTTTTTTTCTTCTTTTTCTTTCCAAAATTATCCAAATCGAGATCATCATCTTCGGGTAAGTCGACGTCACCCGATCCAGCAGGCGCCTCCACGCTTATGCTCTCACCTTGATCGCCTGCCAGGGCCGCATCTATATCAAATCCAGTCTTTTTCTTCTTTTTTTTCTTTAAAGAAGGATCGAATACCATATCTTCATCCATGATTACGCGTAAAATTGGTCACTTATGTGGTATAAAATATTCAATGAATGGTTATATTTCAAGATTTCGATGTGAATTTGGCACTTGGCAGGTTGGTGGCTTCAGTCAAAAGAAAGTTGCATCAGCATTCCGTTTAAAAACCATTCGTAGAAAAAAAAGCACCATAACCAATCTATACTTCTATAGTCTATACTATATTACTATATAATATTATAAAGAAGTAAAGTTTGTGTGTTTGTATATTTGTTAAATTGTAAGGGGTAATCTCGGAATCTACTGAACCGATTTTAATAATTCTTTCACCAATAGAAAGTCACATTATTGCTGAGTGTCATAGGTTATATAAAAAAACGAAAAATAAAAAGGCTTTTACGTGGTAGTTCGTTTTGCAAAGTGAATCGGAGAAAAAACGGTCGAATGAAAGCGTTTATTTTTGAGATCTAGAGAAAAGATATGGAGCTTGAAAATGCCTACAAAAAGTCAACGACAGCATATATGTCTAACTTTTATATTTAAGTTACAAAAAGTAGTTTTCTTAATATTAGTAAGTACCTATAAATAATTTAATTTTTAATATTAATAAAATAATTTAAATCGTTAGGTCATATTTATTAGTCATTTTACCAAAAATTATGATTCTTTATGAAAATAAGTAAACTCATCGACCTCATCGTCTTAACCAAAGAGTATATAAGGTCTTAACCTTTGGTCTTAACTGTGAAGGCCATAGCAGCGGACGGCGCACGATGGCTTCGGGTTTAATTCGGTTCGCGTTCGTACTCGCTTAGGGAGGAATTCGTTTATCGCAAATCCCACAGAAAATGATTTTTCTTTCGGACAGAGTTACTTTCGAATTTTGTATTAGCATGCAAATACAAACTATACCTACTAGTCCGGTCAAATTAGACCAAAAATAAGAGTAAAGTTACCTAAATTCCCACCAAGCTGAAAATCGGTAAGATTGTTTAAAATATCATTAAAAACAAAATGTGAAAGTTCCCTATCTTTCCCCTGTAAGGAAAAATTTTTATTCAAGGTCAAAGGTAAAAAAAAATAGTTTTTCGCGATTTTCAGCGTAATGGTAAGTTTTATCATAAAAATACCTCAGACAAAAATGTAGATCATAAAATTATCTACAAAAATATAATGAATACTTTTTTTCTACGAGCCACCGTTTTTGAGATATAACGATTCAAAAAGTTGTAAAAGTTGTAATCGTCATAATATGCACACATTTCCTCGCCACCTATGAGGTAGGTAGTGTACTTAGCGCGTTTTTTTAACATGGTTCGTGGTGGTGGGAAAATCGCGAAAAACTAATTTTTTTGACCTTTGACCTTGAATAAATTTTTTTCCTTACAGGGGAAAGATGGGGAACTTTCACATTTTGTTTTTAATGATATTTTAAACAGTCTTACCGATTTTCAGCTTGGTGGGAATTTAGGTAACTTCGAATGTTTAAATTGACTGGACTATACGTATAACCCTCCTTTTGGCAGTTAGAAATTAAAACATAGCACTCTGTACTAAAAAAGGATTATTAACATTATGCCCAACGAAGTGGGCACGGGTCAGCTAGTTATTTATAAATAATGTTACGGAAAATTATTAAAAAAGTACCTAATAAAAATTGACTACTGTCTAAAAGATCGAAACAAGTTAGATAGCATGCGGTACCCATTTGCCAAACATAAACCAAAAGAAATTTATTAATGGTTACCGCTTGCTATCAAATTCGTTACGAACTTTTTGTTACCCTCCCTACTCGATAAATTTGAATGAAGATTTATATATATACATACAAAATTACTGATATATAGGTATATACACTCCTAACATAATAATTCATTAGTATGTAAGTAAAATCTAAGACGATTTTCATTATAGAATTCTACAAAGGCCCTAGCACCAATCACAGGAGCCGTATCCAAAAATACTGACAATTATTTCTTGGATTAATTTCAGAACGAAGCTTAACTTAACCTCAAATTGAATCGAATATTAACCTCCAATTCGTTTGTATTTCTGTTGTAATTAATATTTTGTAATAGAATAAAGTTGACTATGTCTTAGAAATTTGCGTTTTTAGGTTTACAAACAAAAATTTGTCTGTTTCACAAATTTAGGAAGAGTAATTTAGGAAACAAAAATGTATATAAATAGAGTTCGGAGAACTGTACCGAGATTGAAAAAGATTTTTACAAGGCCTCAGTCTCAAGTCGCAATATTAGATGAAAATGAATTTACCGAAACTCCGAAATATCCACCAATTTTAGACTTGTCCCTTGAAGCTCGAAAGTTACGAGAAAGAGAGGCTGTTTACAAGAAAATTCAACGTCAACAAACTGTAGAACAGAAGCAGATTGCGTTAAATATGCCTAAATATTATGGCTGGAAATGCATTATGTTAAATGAAAACAGAATACCGTATAATGCTATGCCTTTGGTTCAATTTTATACTAGAACTCACTTCATTCCAACTGATAACCTGCCAGAGACATATACTGAAACAGCCTCAGACGCAGATACAATTACTCAAGAAATTAAATCGCTTGTCGAAGAAGCTATTGCTATAGAAAACTATGGCGTACAGTATGTATATTTGCTTATAATATGTATGTTTGTCATTCATGCTTTCTTTAGAGCCATAGTATGTTCAAAGAAATCTTTTTTTTTGTGATTAACCTGATTGACAGGTAGTTAACAAGTATAATAATATGATCCTCATGAGAGTCATCACAATGTATTATAAAGCTTAAAAGTAATAAATATCAGACAGGCCTTATTCTTTACTTTTTTCACCAAGTTATGTGTGTATTTATCGTAGGTTTATAGTGCCCAGTTAATGGCAATAGGCTCGCCACCTATTACATTGAGACCTAAACATAAACTAGCAAAATGCAGGTGTTAGCACCTCTGCCTACCCCTTCGGGGATTTAGGCATGAGTTTATGTATACTACTAGTATGTGTAATAACTATCATATCATATTTCAGACACAACTTCTCACCTTCACCTGATCAAAAAGAAGCTCCACAGAGAGAGGATGATTTAACCAAACGTATTGTGAAACAGATAAACAGAATAATCACAAATAATTTGACAGATAAAGTACCTCATATCTTGTCTTCTCAGGTTAGTTTTAATTTTGTTATTTATATTAGTGGTTGAAAGGTAATAATATAAATGACATTCACATTTTAAAGTGTAATCCCAAATAACATGTAAACACTAAATTACAGTGAGTATCGTTTTTTTTAAATGTGCATAACATCCCCACAGATACACTGAGTTTTGATCACTTGAAATAAATGAATATGAAAAGTATGTTACTAATGACAGACTATCACCACTGGGCCAGTGGGAGAGGTTATGTTATGTTATTGACAGTGATTATCCTAACAACTGTTGTTGTCTCTTGCACCCATTACCTCTTTATTATTTTTTTTTTTCATAATCGTCACTAAACTTCTACTAATTTTTAAAGTGGCTACCCTGAAATTCGGGAGGAAATAAATAGGAAAATGAGAAAAAGTAGGGTTGCCAGGTTACTCTTGAGAAACAGTCTTGAACATCAAGCAAAACTTAAAACATGAGATGGGATCTCCGTTATAATTTAAAGAATACTGCTGCAAAACTACTTATTTCTATTAGGTTCTTTGGGGTATGTCTCATGAGATATTCATTTCAGGTGTCGAGTTTTGTGTATACAGGGCATTAACAACTGTCTACTTACAGCTAATAAATATTTGTTTGCATGAAAAATAAATTTATGTTTCTTATGGTTGATAAATTGTACTGATTACAGATGAGATGAGATGACGACCTCAGTGGTGTAGCGGTAGAGCATTCGACTGCTATGCAGGGGGTGCGGGTTCGATTCCCGCTCAGTGCAAATATTTGTATGCATGAATATGTATATTTGCATTGGTCTGGGTGTTTCTATGTATAATATGTATGCATTTACAAAAAAAAAAGTATCTAAGTATGTTTATCTGAATTCTAGATTCCATAACAAGCTAGTTAAGCTATGCTTACCATGGATCTAAATAGCGTTGTGTAGAATGTCATAGAATATTTATTTATTTAATCAATAGTAAACTTAATTTATCCTGTATCCTTTTTCAGGTGGATTATGATGCCCGGCATGAAGCATTTTGGTTCATAGGTGGTGTGTCACCACCCCCCAAACTAAAGGAATGGCGAATGAAATATGCGTGTTTCAGAGATAAAGCTAATGAACCTATTGACAGACCTGTCCAGTACATTGGTATGTTGCTGGTTAATTTATGCAAATCACTTTAATTAACTTTATTTTGAAGGAACCTACAGAATCGGCAGCACAATTATGATGGTAATCTCTTTTCATCAGGTGTGTTTTGTACTTGTTTGCTACCTAAGTGGTCTGAATAATCACTATGTATTTAGATGTTACTGAGCATGTTACATAGTACTATATAGTATACCCTAACATTGCCGGAGGTTTCACCCTCACAAGCCCTAATCTCATGAGAATTTTAGGATAAAAAGGAGCCTATGCTATGATTTTTTAAATTAATCTAGTAGTTTTGAATTTATTCATTACATAGAAATATTTAAATAAAAATTATATTATTTTCTTTTATATCAGTTATAGTATATTTATAACTAGAATTGAAAACCTCCTTTCAAAAAGCTAGTTAAAAAGTGAAGCATACATTTTTTTTATACCACTTAGTTGGCAGACAAGCACACGGCCCACCTGATGGGAAGCGGTTACCGTGGCCTATGGACGTATGCAACACCAGGGGTGTCACACTCGCGCTGCCGACCATGAAGAAACCTTCTGATGCCCCTCTTAAAGAACCCCATATTGTAGGCGCTTGGGAAAACCGCAGCAGGGAGGTCATTCCACAGCTTGAGATTGTATAGTAGTATATTGTATTAGACCATACAGAGGAGACCCCGAGTCTTAAAGTAGAAGGTAGTATCCTTGTGTATATATTTGTTAGGTTTTCTAATATTTATTAACTTTGTTTAATTTACTTACATAACATAAACTCACGCCTATATCCCCGAAGGGGTAGGCAGAGGTGCCAGCACCCACATTTCGCCAGTTTATGTTTAGGTCCCAATGTAATAGATGTCGGGCCTATTGTCATTAACCGGGCACTTATACACCTGCGGTGAATACACACATAATTTCGAAAAGCATCGAAATGTCATTGGTATACTTCATGGTAAAACCTGGGATCGAACCCGAGACCTTGTCTCAGGAGTGGAGTCCATTACCGCGGTTTAATTTACTTAGTAATACACTCGAGAGCAATGAATCCGGGTCACTTAAAGAATCCTAAAAATCTCGGAAACTAAAAATGCTAGGTTAATGCAATAAATTGTATTTAATAGACAATGTAATACTCCTTAAATGAAGGTATTAAAACTTCTTAGTTATTGTAAAGTTATATCATAAAAAAATCAAATTTGAAAAAGGGCCACTTTCGAAGATGGAACTACGAAATTACAGCATTTGGTGTTGCTTTTGTTTGTAATCTGTCATTTATGTGGGTACATAAACCATGTTGATAGTGCTCTATATTCATTAATCAAGCTGAAATTATGTCGCTTACGCCTGAAGAATGCACCAGAATACTTACAATGCTGGAAACCGGCCGGAGTCAGCGCGATACAGCCAGGACTGTCGGTGTGTCGCTGTCAACAGTACAAAGAGTTCTCCGACGTTACGAAGAAACTGGTTCTAACCTACGCAGACCAGGAACGGGCAGAACCAGGTGTACCACAGCACGAGAAGACCGATACTTGGTGAACACCATGCTTCGAAATCGCTTTCTCACAGGAACTGAACTCACCAATCAGTTTCGACGCCTCGGAGGAAGTAACCCAAGTGCATGGACAGTAAGACGTCGGCTTGCTGAATCTAACTTAAAACCCCTTAGACCTGCAAACGGCCCTAAACTGGAGCGTGGGCATCGTATTTCGAGACTAAGTTATGCCCAGAGCCACGTAAATTGGAGTATTGAAGATTGGTCAAAAGTTATGTTCTCCGACGAATCAAAATTTATGCTCTACAAGCACGATGGAAGACACAGAGTGTATCGAAGACCAGGGGAAAGATTCAAGCAAGCATGCATCGAAGAAAAAGTAGCCTACGGTGGTGGGTCTGTACTTGTGTGGGCCGGAATTTCTTCTGAAAGTCGCACAGAGCTGGTGATCATAGAAAACGGCTCTTTAACTAGCGTAAGATATGTGGAAGAAATCCTCAATGATCACGTTGGTCCATTTATGGTCAATTTAGGTGAGGATGCTATATTTATGCATGACAATGCCAGACCTCATACAGGTAGGATTGTGAATGACTACCTTCAAGAGATGAACATTACTCGTATGGAGTGGCCAGCGCGCAGCCCGGATATCAACCCGATCGAGCATGCTTGGGACGAGCTAGGCAGATGCGTAAAACAACGAAACCCTCCCCCAATCACGCTTCGTGAGCTCAAAATTGCTCTCACAGAGGAATGGGAGAATATTCCCCAAAATCGTATAAGGAACTTGGTGTACAGCATGCCAAACCGCGTAAACGCAGTAATGGAAGCACGAGGAGGCAATACGAAGTATTAAAATTCAAGAAAATCGTAATAAAGTTCAAAAATTTCATGTTTCCTATTTTTGTTTTAAGGAGAGATCAGCAGTTTTTTTCTTTATGTAATTTTGTGTTAATAAAATGTATGGTGACTCATATTTTTTTTACTTTCATTTAAGGAGTATTACATTGTCTATTAAATACAATTTATTGCATTAACCTATCATTTTTAGTTTCCGAGATTTTTAACATTCTTTAAGTGACCCGGATTCATTGCTCTCGAGTGTATTTATATTGTATGGATTTAATTGTCTTACAGGTTCACCAATGCTAACAATCAGAAATAGATCACCTTTAAGACCCCTCCTTCCATACAGTGAAGCAGAAAACCCAGCATTCAAAGTTGCAAAGTTCGCCTATTTGCCAGGAAATGTGGGTTACTTTGAGGAATACAGACACGGTACCAACATACCAGGTAATTTTTTGATATTACTGATTTATTATAATTAATAAAATGATCATTCAAGCTGTTGTCCATGACTCTGCCCATTTTAAATACTGATCCTATTCCCGCATTCCGATTATCTGATCTGATTTCCTCTCAGCACAGGGGGGTCATACAGAAAACTAAATTAAACCAAATCCAAAATAAAGTGGTAGAGTAGCCCTTGGCCTTGAATATGCAAGATCTAGATGCAACTGGGACTTTTTAACCTACGGATAACCCCTCCCCCCCCTCCCCCCTCATCTTTAACTTCATCTTCAACTATCGCGGTGTGAATTCATAATTATACAATGGTTCAGGTCTTTTCACGATTCAACGTCGGCAGAAATAGTAAGTGATTAAATTGAGAGAAGTTCCGAGCCGTTGTATAATAACTAAGGCTGTGATGATCGAACAAAGACTTCAGTGCAGCCATATTCCACGTTTAAATTTATACCATAACTTATCAACCAATTATTTAGCACTAAAAATGTATAGCAATTACTCCTTTCACTGTTATACAGGTGTGAGTTTATGTAGTATCTTTATCTTAAATGTAATTATTTTAAAACACTGGACTTAACTTTTTTAAATATATTTACAGGATTCTGGCCAGGTGAATATGATGAGTTTGGTCTTATGTCTTTTCACGGGCGAGGACACATTCTAAATAGAAGAGAATCATATGGCTCTGATGACCAAGTGGAAGCATTACATTGCCAAGCACTAAAGGCTAGTTTTGGCTGGCTTTTATCGCAAGCAAATTATCAAGGCTTCACTACATTCAATGATATTACTTACCCACTAGTTACACAAACTGTTATTACTAATGGGCAATACTGGTCCTTATATGCATATCAGTTGAATACTATAGAAATGCATATTGACAAAGTTGATAGTAATCCTAAACATAATGTATGCTATGGTACACCACCCTTGAAACTGTATGACTGCTTAGAAAATGGTCAAGTAAAAGGCTTAAATGAGGATGTATTGAAAATGCTAATTCAATTTTACTTGAATTCGCCCGAAGATCGTGAATATGAAATGAAACCATACTTGTCAAAGGATGCACAAGTTGTTGCTGAATTGGAAAACGATAAAAGACGTTGTTGGTTAGAAGCCAGATACAAGCATTTGGTAGCCAACAGACCCAAACACTTTTTAACTCCGGAAATATTCTTATGGGAAAAGATATATAAAATCAAATTCAACACCCGGTTCCACGAAGCTAAGAGACGACCATTTGAACTTGGAATTAATCCGTTCAACAGGCGACTGAACGAACATTTGCCTCCGTATATACCGAAAGCATTACGAGCCTTTCCTAAGAGTAAAAGGAAGTTTGAGACGACTTATTATCCTAATGTGTAGAGCAATATTAGGAAATTACTCATGTAACATTATTTTAGTGCATTAGTTTAGTAATATAAAATGAATGTTGTTCAATTACTCTTTTATTTATAAATATTAAACAGAATGACAGTAGAGGAAGCTTGTGAAGGATGGAAATCTACTCTGGAGGGATGAGGGCAGGATTCTATTTGTATGTGTATTCTCTCTTCTACATCTTTTATATAGCTATAATGTCAACATAACTACATAGCATATACACAGTCAGGTTATAAGTATTGTCATACAGTAAAACCTTTTTTTTTAGAATGCTGGCCACATAAAAGTTTATTGAATTCGAATTTCGAATTGTTCATGAAAATAAAAATGTATACTTGTAATTTCGTCTTGTAATTTCGTCGTGTAATGTCATTTTTAAATATGGAGTGGACGCCAAAGAGAATACAATACTACGTAAGACGCTTAAAGAAGACGGTGTTGCAGATATTACGTAGCATCTTAGCGGTTACGCGCCAATTAAAATTTTTGAAATACTGAAAAATTTAAATATAACCAAAAGATTCGTCTGTGGTCGATCTGTGGTCTGAAGTTCCAAGTGGTGCTTCTTCAGATGTGGTTAAACAGAACCACGGTGAAAAGGGTGTTAAATGAAGACTTAGGGCTTCGGGCATATCGAAGAAAAACAGGACATCGTTTGAATGCTTGTGTAATGGACCTGAGTCTGAACAGATGCCGCGCTTTGTTGAAGCGGTACACGGGAAAAAAATATCGGGAAATATTTTTTTCGGATGAAAAAAATTTTACCATAGAAGAGAGCTACAACATACAAAATGATAAGGTACACAGTAGTGAAGAAGCGAGCAACCGTATTCCACGTGTCCAACGAGGTCATTTTCCATCCTCGCTCGTGGTATGGTTGAGAGTATCTTATAGGGGCTTAACTGAGGTAGATACATTTTTCTGAGAAAGGTGTAAAATCGCATGCAGTTGTGTATCAAAATACAGTCCTGACGAACCTTGTGGAACCTGTTTCTCATACCATGTTCAATACCAGGCACTGGGTATTCCAACAAGATTCGGCGCCAGCTCATAGAGCGAAGAGTACACAAGACTGGCTGGCGGCGCATGAAACCTACTTCATCCGGCACAACGATTGGCCCTCTTCCAGTCCAGATTTGAGTCCGTTAGATTATAAGATATGGCAGCACTTGGAGGAAAAGGAGTGCTCAAAGCCTCATCCCAATTTGGAGTCACTTAAGACATCCTTGAATAAGGCAGCCACCGATATTGACATGGATCTTGTTCGTGCTGCGATAGACGACTGGCCGCGCAGATTGAAGGCCTGTATTCAAAATCACGGTCATTTTGAATAAACTTTATTCTCATCAGAATCTGTTTTGTTAAGTTCATTTAGGTATATAAATGGTTACATAATGAATAAACTTGTCTCAATTATTTTATATTAAACATGTGACAGAATTTATGACCTGACTGTGTACTTGTGTTAGGTTAGAGTAAGTTCACGTCGGGTGGTGAATCAGAATTTAAACCTTAAAGGTTTTTAGGAAAGAGCCATGAAATATGGAAGATTTTTTTTTATACTACTTAGGTGGCATACAAGCACACGGCTTACCTGATGGAAACTCTCCACACTCGCGCTGCCGACCCTGTAAGCACACTCTCTATCTAGTCAGTGTAGAGGACAAAGCAGGACAAGCCTTTAGTCATCCCACTGACACCACAAATTCTCCAGTGAGCTCTAGCTACCTTACTCACCGCTGGGAACACAACACGAAGTTATTATAACCGCGGTATTCCATAGGGCGGAGGTACTTTCCCTGTCGGACTGCTCAATTGGGCGGAAATACCACCGTGTCGTACTCCTATAGCTATTTTCAGTCACATCTAGTCTACACTAAACAGGTGGCTGTGCTTAGGTATATAGGTTTGTTTCTGAATTGCTCATTGTATTTATTTATATTTTACAATATTATTATTTTTAATCTCAAGTAAAATAGCACGATGACAAAGTGAGGTTGAAAAATTTTTTATCTCTGGTCTTTGTCATAATGTCATTAACGTCAATTTGACAGATCGCTTCTGACACATACTAACCTATAAAACGTGTTTACAAATCGCAGATTATTTATTTTGAAATAATGAAAAACTTATGCCTTTGGGACGTATCAGTGAGGGATCTCGAAGTTAAATCAGAAGATAAATTAGTCGTTTGCAATGGCCACGATGAAGACAGCTCTTGTAATGAGTTATTTGTTTGTACACATAACCTCAGTGTAACTAACTTTAATCAGAATGGGGAAACTAAATGGGTAAAAGATTTATCTGAGATTGCGTCTCCAAATAATAGTCCTGTCAACGTCACTTTCCTTACTCTAACAAATGCGTTGTGCGTGGGATTTGCAAATGGGGAGCTAATTACGATTAGTGATGGAAGCAATACGTGCGACTTGGCTGGCACCTGCGAAGGTGGCTTATTGGTAAGTATTTAATTCACCTTAAGATTAATAACAGCTCTAACACATCGTCCTGGAGTAAACCTTCTGGGATAAGTAGGCACATGTTGTTCGATGTGCAAGTTATTTTTACAAAAGTAGGTTCATTATTAGTTAGTTGACATACCTACATAGTACAAAACCTAGCAATGATGCTGTAAAATTTATCTTAATTTTATTTATAGGTTAAGATCATTTCTATGTATATCTAGTGTCAATCAAGAACCTGAGCAATATCTTTTTATCACAAATTAAATTTTAAATTTTGTCACCTATTTTGTTTCCAGGCGATGGAGTGGAGTCCAGATCAAGAACTACTAGTTTTAGTCACCAAAGACCTGAATATGGTTCTTATGAACATGTTTGATCCCATTAATGAAGTGAACTTGCTAAGTGATGATTTTGGAGAGAAACAATTCATCACAGTAGGGTGGGGAAAGAAGGAGACACAGTTTCATGGGTCTGCCGGTAAACAGGCAAGAGTAAAGAGTGAAGTTACTGCAGGTAAGGTTACAAATAAGAACTGCCACTGTAAACTCAACCTAATGAAATATATTTATTGCATCAGTGAAGGTCCCAAAGACTTTATTGTTACATTAATAGCCAAACAGTTGATCATACCACCCCTGTGCTTCATCAAACTTGCTAATTATGCTATAATAATATTTTCAGATGAAAATTTACCAGATGATACAATCAAAATATCATGGAGAGGAGATGGTAACTTCTATGCAGTTGGATTTACAATGGATGGAATAAGAAGATTCAAAGTATTTGACAAAGAGGGACATCTACAATATACCAGTGAAAAACAACAAGGCTTAGAAACTAATTTATCATGGAGACCCAGTGGCAACCTCCTTGCTACAACACAGAAAGTAAACAACAAATATATGGTATCTTTCTTTGAAAAGAATGGATTGAAACATGGAGAGTTTGATATCCCTGTTAATTCTAACACCACAGTACAGGACATTGCTTGGAGTTTAGACTCTGAGATACTTACACTACAGTGTAATGATACAGAGACAAATACACAGACTTTATTGCTCTATACCATAGGCAATTATCACTGGTATCTGAAACAAACTTTGGAATTCACAAGTGACCAAAAAATAAGCAAGGTGATGTGGGATAATGATTTTGATATTGTAAATAATAAGAAACTACATGTTTTTTTACATAATGGACAGCATCTTTCATACACTTGGATATGGAATGTGAATCATAGTAGGGGACATGGAACTGAAGATGATGCAGTGGTGGGTGTTATAGATGGGAAGAAACTCCTACTCACAGCCTTCAGACAAACTGTAGTACCTCCTCCTATGTCTTCTTTGGAAATAAATCTCAATGCAAATGTTATTTCTGTTGCATTTGCCCCTCCAGCTACAGAAATTGGTCCAAATTCTTTCTTTGTTCAGACAACTGATAATAAATTGGTGTTTTATAAACATACAAATAAATTTCCCCTACAGTATGAAGTTTTTAAAATCATTGAGGTTGAGATATCAGTATTTCCATTCCAATGTTGTAACTTGTTATGGGTTGATGCTGATACAATTATTTGTATCAATGTTGACCATGCCAACTACAATATAGTAGAATATGCAATTAACAATGAAAAACTTGAAAAAAAGCATTCCAGTTCTTTGCCTGCAGCAGTGACAAAAATTCAGCCACATCCCATTGAAAACTCTTCAATATATTTACAACTCCTAAATGGAGATATAGTCCTATATAAGTTAGGAGGTACAGTAGATGTTCAAAATGTCTCCTTTAGTGTTTCATGTCCGCAATTTGATGTATTTGCTATAGAAAAAGAATTATATTTTATAGGGTTGTCCCACAAAGGGCAATTATACATCAATGATAGAATGGTTATGAATAGTGTTAGTTCATACTATGTTCATTCTCATTTCCTTCTTCTGACTACCTTGCAACATGTATTACTGTGTGTAGAACTAACTAATGAAGGCATTGATGCCATCTCTGAATATCAGAAAACTCAATCAAGTCATGTTTATACAAGGAAAATAGAAAGAGGTGCAAAATTAGTTTTAGCTGTTACAAATGACACTAGAACAGTATTCCAATTGCCCAGGGGAAATCTAGAGACAATTCAGCCAAGACCTTTATCACTAAAAATTATTGGTGAGTTTCTTGATAAACTACAATATCATGAAGCCTTTGATCTGATGAGGAAGCAGAGAATCAATTTGAATCTTATTTATGACCATGATCCTGAAAAATTTGTGAACAATATTGACACATTTTTGGAATCCGTAAAAAACAATTCCTGGTTGAATCTCTTTTTGTCTGACTTAGAAAATGTAGATGTTACAAAAACTATGTATGCTAGTAGTTATGCAGCTAAGGCAGATAAACTTGACTGTGGTACTGATTCTAAAATTCAAAAGATTTGTGACATTCTTAGGCAACACTTGGATAAAAGATTGGATAAGGATACCAAGATACTACCATTACTAACAACATTTGTGAAAAAAAATACAGCCCAGGATTTAGAAATGGCTCTTTTGATCATTAAAGAACTTAAAATTCGAGAATCAAGTGGTTCTAAATTACCTGTTGGATCAGATGAAGCATTAAAGTATTTACTATACATGGTTGATGTCAACAATCTGTTTGATGTTGCTCTTGGAATGTATGATTTCGACTTAGTTCTGTTAGTTGCTAATAAATCGCAGAAGGATCCTAAAGAATATGTCCCAATGCTTGAAGAGTTAAATCAAATGGAAGAGAATTACAAGAGATTTTCGATTAATAAACATTTGAAGAGGTTTGATAGGGCAGTAGAGAGTCTCGCTTTGTGTGGCGATAGTAAACATAATGAACTAAAAACATTTGTAAAATATCACAGTCTTTACAGAGAAGCATTAGCTTTATTTTCTCCAAGTGATGAAATTTTCAAAGAAATATCGGATGACTTTGGTTTATATTCAAAATTAAAGAAGCATTATACTGAAGCTGGTTTAATATATGAAAGAGCCAATAGTGTTGAAAAGGCCATTGAATGTTACAAAGAAGCATTAGAATGGGAACTGGCTATTAGTTTAGCAATTTCATGGCCTGAAGAAGAATTTAAGAGCTTATGTTGGTATGTTACAAATGCATATAATACACTTACTTTTAAAGCTTTCAAACAAAATATTGCAATAAAGTATTTTCTTTGTAAATTAGGAGAAAATCTGAATGGGTTAATTTAGTTTTATAACTTTTTTGCAGGGATTTGATAGAAATGTTAAAGGACGAAAAACGCCACAAAGAATGCCTTATCATTTTCGAGCAACATTACTGTGACTACGAAGGAGCTATTTCATACGCCACTGAATTTGGGCAGTACAAAACAGCACTGAGACTTTGTTCTCAACACAAAAAACCTGATTTAAAAGGTAAAACCTGATTTAAAATTCTATTAGTGTGCCAATGAAAACCAATTCCCTCTCATTGCGTTCATCACTTATTTTACTAACAATAATGTGCATAACTTAATCATTTCAGAAACTAAAATTCTACCAGCATTACTAGAAGATTATAACAATTTAAAAGACGTGATAGATACAAGTTATGCTACTTTTAAAAGACACTGTGAACGGCTACAAATTGTAAGAACAAACAAAATTAAAAACCCTGTAGACACATATGATTTTTATACAAACAAAGATAGTGATTTGTACTCTGACGCGGGAAGTACACTAGCGTCTTCTTCACGAGGATCGAGGTAAAGGTGATTTCTGAAAATATTAATATGCACATGCAAGCCATTTAAATATAGATTACTATGTTTAAAGTGTCTGGTTCATTATGGAATACCCTAATTTATGGCCATGGTCATGTGCCCATGTGCCCTATTGGTGGCACATGGGCCACCAATAAAAACAGTTTATCAATAAGCTTTATCGGCCCATTTACCAGAAATAAATGCTATTTATATTTTATAATTGATTTACAAGAAAAACTAACTGCCAATTAAGAAATACCTCGGGGTATTGCATTTGGACTTTATACCACTTAGTTGGCAGACAAGCACACGGCCCACCTGATGGAAAGTAGTTACCGTGGCCTATGGACATCTGTAACACCAGAGGAGTCACAGTCAGTTAGGTTTTTTACAAATCATATGAAATCAAATTACAACCTAAAATAACAAAATACAATTTTCGCATAATGCCAAGTTTACCGGCATTTAAAAACTGTTTCTTTTATTTACAAAACTTATACATAAGAATTGGAATGCCCCAAGGTATTGCACTTGGACCAGTGTTGACCAGTTTACAACTTAAGCATAGTCTTTAAATACGCCACATCGGCTAATTTGCCAAGAATTTACTTAAGTAACTTTGCAATATACTAAGAGCGGCAGACCTTCAGATGCGACCAGGACTAAAGCAAAGATGGTGATAATTTTAGAATTATAAGATCTCTGGTAACAAAGAGATTATCATCTCGTCTTTTCTATTTCAGTCGATCGTTCCGTTCAAGTAAGAACAGAAGAAAACACGAACGGAAGGTAGCTTCACTCAAAGAAGGTTCTCAATATGAAGACGTCGCGTTGGTAATGGCATTACATAACCTAGTCATTTCAACATTTGATCAGAGGTTGCTGGTTAAGGAGGTTGTCACAGCTCTGAGTTACTTTAATAAGGACAAGGAAGCCTTTGTTTTACAGGTAAGTTTACTCCACTATATAGCGTTACAAACGTTTAAAGTAAAATATAGGTATTTAAACTATCATGGTCACTGACATCAGTATCAGAATAAACGGAATATTTACCATGTTTCACTATTTTGAGCTTCCGATATTTAATATCTCAAAATAGTGAAACATGGTAAATATCCCGTTTATTCTGATACTGAGGTTTAAAGTAAAACTTCTTACGGCGCGTTAAGTATAATTAATTCAATTAAGCGCGTTGATAACTCCAAATCGGCGGAACCTAGACTTCGCCCAGTCGGACATCACGACCATACACTCTTTAGACGCGTTGAGCACACAAAAGTGTAGAGTTCTATATTCTATATGTATATAACTTTTTTTTGCGAAGTAAATACTTTTTTCACGAGTTACATAATTTTAGTCAGTCCCTAAAGACTGCCTTGGCTGTATTTTTTGTCGTAGATAGGTAATATAATATATGTAAATATATAAGAGCCTACGTACGCCTTCCTATGCTGCAGTAGATGTGCAGAGCTGCAGTAGAGATCTGCAGGACTAATTTACACATACTTCTCAATATGTTTACTTATATCTTATTTACAGACATCATTGGAGAAAGTACTAAAGGATATGAAGGATAGTTTCAAGGATATCTGGACAAATGAGCTAGTATTGGAAGCGACTAATGCTAGCATAGCCGCCTTGGATGTTCCCGAGGGACAAAGTGTTATACCACAGGGTATAGCTACTCTTGGTAAGCATGGATTAGGTACTCATTTAAATAATATTTAATTAGTAAATACACTGAACGGGAATCGAACCCACGACCTCCGAGGTAGCAGTCGAACGCTCAATGTAGTGTTTAAAGAACTACTTCCGTATTTTATACATACTATCTATATATACACTAAGCATGTCATCTTCAATAGTTATCATATGTGAAAGATTTGTTGTAAGGCGTAAGGGTCTCACTAGAAGGCGCAGCGAACGGCCTAAAGGTGGGTGTGTCTATAGCTCATATTTTTCACAACAAAACTTGTAGAGATTTACTATCTCTATAGTCTTGCAAATTTTTTCATGATGTTTGGCTTGCGCGTCAAATGTTGCTTAGAGTGAACGTCAGAAAATAAATTCGATTCAATTCTTATTGAATGGCTTCTGTGTTTTGTGTGTGTGAGTAAAGTTATTTGGTGAAGAGATTTCTACTATATGAAAATGTACGGTCAATAGAAAAAAAGATATGTTAATATTGATTCTCAAGTTGAGTTAATGTCAGAAAATAAATATGTCCCACGGTCAAACTCGGAACTAAAAATTACTTACCTAACTCAGCCATACAGTGTGTTGGTTGGTTCAGGCCATGACAGTGCGGTTTGAGTTTCCAGCACATTTTTTAAAATTTACTAATGGGAAGTCTCTTGGTACATTTTGGCTAAAGTTTTTACTTCTTTTTCACAAAAATGTAACTTTCAATTCAATTTTTCTCTATGGCGAGTGATGTCGGTGACGACATAATTCCGCAGATGACCACCAGGGACAAATACCATTTGGGCTGGCCGTGTTATACTGTATTGGGCTACGAAAAAAAAGTAGGTTGGGTTAGGTTAAAATGTAACTTTGTGACGCTTTGATGAAAACACGCTCCATCAAACTATTACTGACGCAGGATGGCAGGATGATGACCACGTAGTAGGTTTCGGAACACTTGAGCAGCTTCTTTAGAACTGTGAACGTACCCTGTATCAGTAAAGAGGAGTCACTGCCGTTATTACACTGAGATGTTGAACCTATCTATTGTTGCATCTATTAATTAATATTTTTAAAAACTATTATCTTCTAGTGTTTCACATGACAATATTCCAACGTTCTAACGTTGGATACGCGCGAATATAAGTTCTTAAGTTCTGCAGTGAAACTAATTGCATTCATTGAACATTAAAAGATTTGGTACAATAAAAAGACGATACTGGCAACACTACATGTTGCGACAGCCGCTAGCTGATATTTAAGTTATCTAGACTTAGCACACAATGCTTAATAAATTTATTTCTTTTCAGAACCACACATTAGAATAGCACCTGTTATTGCAGACATCAGTTGGAAACTTGAAGGCCTTAATTAAGAAACTCATTGAATAAATAAGTTTTTATTGTGCAATATGGTTTAAATTATTCACACACATTAATTCATACAAATTCTTGATCATCTGTTAAAGCACTTGGGAGAGCAAAAATAACATTGGACTGTAACAGTACTTTTTCTATTACTATTAAATACAACAACTCTGAAATAATCTTTTAACTCAAAATCCTTGTTTAAATAATAGCTGTTGTTTACTACAGGAGCTCCACAGACACACATATTTGCATTGTCTAAAAACTCAACTAAGGTTCTAGGTATTATGTTTGGGGCATAGAACAATTTATGTTTTAAAACAACTTTGGAAGCGATGTCAACTAAGCTGCCAATGTAGAATTCCCAAGGGGTGTGTTGTTGTACAGGCTCAATTTGAGTTGCCCTTCGATCAAACTTATTCTCTGAAAGGTCTATGTATTCTAAGCGACATTGTAGAATACTGCATGGGAGTGAGACAAGCTCATTTTGTGACATTGTCAGGTACCTGCAAATTTATAACAGCTTTATTAATTATAAAGTGGTATTAAGACATTTAAGACTATTGGTGCTGGCAGCCAGGGAAGGCCATACAAAAAGTGAAAAAGTATACCTTAAACTATTCATACGGCCCAATGTTGTAGGCAATTTGTCCAGCAAATTATTGTCCAACTTTAATGTAATCAACTTTTGCAATTTCCATATAGATGTTGGTAAATGTCCCAGTTTGTTACCACTTATGTCTAGTAATTTGAGCATTTTCGTAATCTGTAACAATAATGTCAAGAAATACATTTTAGCAGTGGCATGTTTTACACCAGTTTCAATCGCTTTTACAGAATATTGATTTTTAAAATGGAATAAATATGTATAATGACTACCAAAAAAGTCTCCGATGACGTAAGCTGTTACCAAAAAAATTATATAAAGCCCAAATATAGTGAGTTCACACCATATCTTCCTGAGGAAATTAATATGATATTTATACCTTAACATGCTACTGGAGTGAGTGACGCGACGAGCTAAGGTTAAGTAAAAAATTGAGCATGCCAATCTACTATGGTTTCAAATCTCTCCACAGTCTCAGTAAAAAAAATTACACAGTATAATAGGATAGTTTACCTGTGGTCCCAGTAACCAACGCCAGTCCACAGTACCATTGACACCAATTAGATTGTTTGATATATACAGTTCACACAAATTGGGCATCCTTCCTGTCAATAAAACGGGCATTAAGTTTAGAGTTATTGAAGAATTATCTAATTATTTTTGTTATCACTTACCAAATTCAGGGGGTAATTTTTCAATAGCATTATTACTGAGATCTAGAATTGTCAGTTGTTTAAGTAGCAAAATATCTCTACGAAAATTGCACAGTTTCAATCCATTTATGTAAAGAGATTCCAATGTTCTTGGCAGTCCCTTGATTGGAAATTCACTTCTGTCGCGTATTACGAGTTTTGTAGGCGCATTGTCCTTGTGCGTAACACTTAAATTAGTTAAGGGTGCTATCTTTATATTCTTAGTATCACCCGTAATACAAGACTTTAGTAAACGCATGAAACATTTCAATTGAATTGCTTCACTTTTTACACACAAATCATGAGGTGGCTCTTCAAATCTCAGTGTAGTTTTCCCCTCATTTAAACATTTAGAAAACACTTGTTTTAATCTCTTTACACTATATTTCGTCCCAACCTTATTTACTGAAGAAAAATGGATAATAAAATAATCTGTTTCTTGTTTGGGTTCCTTCCCTAGTGCAAGTGTTGATTTTAAATATTTCCCATTTGTTTTTAGATTCAGACTGCTGTGCAATCTGTTAACAACTTCTATTTGACATTGTAATTTCATTTTTGTCTATTTCAATTATCGGTGACATAAAATAAAGTTCAAATTGAATTCATCAGGCGGAGAAGCGCACAAAACACAAAGCAAAATATAAACCCCAAATCCCGCGGATGTTTTTGACAGTGACATTATTATAAACTGACACTGAAAGAAATGACAGTTGAATTACTGATGCCGGCATTTGTTAACTACTACCTATGACTACTGCCTACCTAAATAATAAAATATAATATAATCAATTTTAGGAACGAGCTCGAATGCGTGTGAATGTGTTTTTTTATTGATTAATATTATTAAATAAATTTTAGATATAATATAATATATTGAAATATAATACATTTTAGATTATAAGGTAGGATACGTGGATACGTTTGCTTTGCGTGACATGACAGAGTATGTCATGTTATTGTCAAGTACCTTTAGTTGTTGCTGTTTTGACGTTTTAGATTTTGTAAATAATTTGTGATTGCAAATAAAAGTACTCTAAATACTGAAGGAAGCTTCTGTTTTATAACCAATAATGTCAATTACAACCCTGGTAAGTTTGGCTTTATATAGAAAATATAAATACCTAATACTTATTGAATTAGCCGGCAAACTAATATTTTGGTTATTTTTAATTTTAGTATTATTTGCATTTAAAAAGAGAAAATGCCCACGAAGACTCTATCTGGTGTTGTGGTTGGAGTAAAATAGACCATGAAAAACCCAAAGATACTGAGAATGACGGCGAAAGCATTGAAAATTCACAGTAAGTTTTTTAACCTTAACAATTTTATCACTTGGGAAAATTGACCTCATCAGTTCTTTTAATGTGTCTTGTATGAAATTGACCTTTATCACATTTTCAGAAAGTCAAAAACCAGTTCTGAGAATTTTTTAATCACTGGTGGATTAGATGACTTAATAAAAGTGTGGCGCTTAGAGAATGGGAAAATTGAGGAGAAATTTCAATTGGAAGGACATTCATTAGGAGTAATCTCAGTTGCTGTAAGCCCTGATGGAAAGAGTGAGTTTCTACTTTAGATAGTTCATCACTCAAGTGTGTGATTACTGATTTGACTTTGTGTGATTGTGATTGATTCTTGAGTGGCCTCAGAAAGATGGTATTTTTTCTTTCTAAAATCTTGACAATTTTTTATAGCATGCTAGCATTAAATATAGTATTACAATGTTGCAAATAACTTTAGTCTTTAATTTTAATAATATAATATTCATTAAATACTTTTGATATAAAAACTTACCTGATAGTTTTATGTTTCAGTTCTGGCTAGTAGTTCTCAAGATTCCTCACTTATCTTGTGGGATCTAACTAATGGAGAGAAACTCAAAACAATGGAGACTGGTCCAACAGATGTTTGGACCCTGGATTTCTCTCCTGATGGGAAGCATGTCATCTCAGGCAGCAATGCAGGGAAAATATTGATATTTAGTGTCGAAAGTGGAAAGCAAGAACAAACATTGGACACAAGAGGCAAATTCACATTAAGTGTTGCTTATGTAAGATATTGAGATTTATTATTATATGTATATGTTTTAAATTGCAGATTTCTAGGGACCCTTATATTAACCATAATAGATAAAGTTTGTAGATAGTCTTATTGAAAAATTCTTACTATAATCTTGCTCACTTATCTTACAATAGTATCACATCACAATCGATTCAGGTTTAGGAGGTAGGGCACGGCGGTATTTCCACCCAATTGAGCAGGGGAAACTGGGGAAGTACCTCCGCCCTACAGAATACCGCGGTTATAAATATGAATAATATGAATTTTTCCTTCATCTGAGTATCAGTATTGATTACTTTCTTTTTTTATTACGTGCGCAAAATCCCCACGGATACCTCCCCACCGGAGCCGGTGGAAGAGGTTATGTCGGACTCGAACCGACTAAAACGCACGCCGCCTGTGCGTTGTTTTGGTTG
Organism: Eilema griseolum; assembly: GCA_963662185.1. Lineage (NCBI taxonomy): Eukaryota > Metazoa > Arthropoda > Insecta > Lepidoptera > Erebidae > Eilema > Eilema griseolum. The sequence continues at coordinate 7,409,721 of OY759245.1, read as the reverse complement.
CCGAAGGTGAGGTTGACAGGCATATCCCTCGCACCCCGGCCGACCCAGGGCCATCTCTCACGATCTGGCCCTCTCCTCGGGTGTGTGGGGACTACAGAGTCCCCAACTTGTTCCCGGAAAACGGGGAGGTGCGCTAGGTGCGCCGCCGCCGCGGCTTGCTTCTGCCAGGGTGACAGGCGGCTCTACCTGTCACCCCCAAGCCTGCGCTCATGGGGGGTGGAGGTCGTTCAGCGACCTCCGACGCCCGAGTTGCCTTCGTACGCGGGCAGCTTGGCTTGCAATCCTTCGTCGCTCCTTCCCGCCTACTCCTTCACGAGCATTACTTGCTCGCAGAAGGAGGCGCCGACTGCCCACGCATCCGCGCAGCGGACCATCGCCGCGAGCATGGTGGAGAGCGTGAGAACCCTCACTCCCAGGGCCGCCACAAGCTCCCGCCTCGGCGTCTCCCACGCCGGACACTCGGTGAGCGTATGCGGCCGCGAGTCCTCGCTCGCGTCGCAGTGATGGCACTCGGACGTTGGCTCTTTCTCCATCCGACGCAGATACTTTCCGAAGCACCCGTGCTCGGTGATCATCTGCGTCAGACAGTACGAGAGGCTGCCGTGTGGCCTCTCTAGCCACTCCCCCATGATGGGTCTTACTGCCGCTACTACGGCGCGCCCTAGTATTGATTACTACCAAAACTTGTATTTTGATAGCCTAGGTCTACCGTCTTATTCCTTTTTATCATAATTAATTTTTGTAAAAACTGTGATTGATTGAACATCTTCAGAGTAATGCCAAAATTTTATTTTAATTACAACTATTGCATTGATGTGTTATTTGCAGAGTCCAGATGGCAAGTACATAGCAAGCGGGGCTCTGGATGGTATCATCAGTATATTTGACGTAGCACAAGGGAAGCTGGTGCATACACTGGAAGGCCACGCAATGCCTATCAGAAGTCTGTGTTTTTCACCAGACTCGCAACTTCTTTTGACTGCGTCTGATGATGGTCATATGAAACTTTATGATGTGTAAGTTGAGTTCAGTTCCTTCACTGTAATGACAATAAACCAACTTGTAGGGAATGCAATGAAATTGAAGAAGTGCAACATTTGCTTATGGAGTGTGTGCGGAACAGAGCTGAGAGGGTGTTATTGATGAGTGACTTGAACCTGCATGGGCTGGATGTGGGTTGGGTTCAGTCTGTGCTCTCCGATCCAACCTCTGACAAGGCTAGAAGGCTATGTCATTTGGTCACATCGGCCAACAGTTCCCAATAGTGAGGTTAAGCTAGGCGTGAACTGGAAACAATTGGAAAGAAACAAGAATGTGTTACTGGTACAGGGTATGACGGGGTTGACATATCTGTGTAGATAAAAACCCCCAAAAAACCAGATAAAAAAGAATAATACCAATTTTACAGTGTATGCCGTGCGCCGTGTGCGCCGTGTGCCGTACAGCTAACAAAAAGCTTTTTTTAGGTATTTTTATTGGTTGTGTAGGGTGTGACGTCTGGGCATGCCAGTTAATCAAACATAGGTGTTAACTTTTCCCATAGATTTAAATTAGACAGTCTCATAGATTTAAAGGGACATCCTTTCATCTATAACAAATTCATCATGAGATTTTAACCTGTGGTCACAGGGATTTGATCCCTTGCTGGATATCCCATGTCCCTTACACTGACCAACTGAGCCCACCTAGTTATGTCTGTATGTATAATTATTAATATATAACATTATTTATATAAAACATTATTTATGTTTCACACATAATATAACATGCATTACCCGTACATTTAACCAAAAAAAGAAATATGCACATGTTTTTTTATGTTTACGTAAGCATTTTAAGAGATTTGTATACTTTTGCTGACAAGTGGGAGGGGGGTTAAATAATTGTAATCAATCTGAATGCTTACGTAATACTTGAACTGCCCCATCAAAGTAGAATTCTGCATGTTTCTAATTTAATTTTATAAAAAAATATGTGAAACTATGTTTTCTGAGACAAACTGTATCTTATTTCTAGGGCTCACGCAAACTTGGCTGGAACACTGTCGGGTCATGCATCATGGGTACTCTCAGTAGCTTTCTCACCAGATGGGAAACGTTTCGCATCCGGTAGTGCAGACAGAACTGTGCGTGTTTGGGATTTAGATAGTATGCAGTGCCAACATGTGTTCAAAGAACATAGTGATCAGGTAAAAATTATAATAGATATAAATATTTAAGAATTACAATTACTTCCGACTTCTTGTGGTCACCTTGCCTATTGCCACTATTTTGATTACTGTGATTGCAATCAACGTAAATAGGACGACCTCTTTATGTCGTGGCGGTATGAAGTGCATTAATTGTCGCTCAATGCAAATATTCGTATGCACGAATTTGAAGTGTGACTATTTGCATGTTTCTGTGTAACATAACATAACATAACAAACTCACGCCTATATTCCCCGAAGGGGTAGCCAGAGGTGCTAGCACCCACATTTCGCCAGTTTATGTTTAGGTCCCAATGTAATAGATGGCGAGCCTATTGCCATTAACCGGGCACTTATAAACCTGCGATAAATACACACATAACTTCGAAAAGTATCGAAAAGTCATTGGTGTGTGCCATGGTTTCTGTGTATCTATTAAATATTATTTGTCCATGTATTTATATTTACAAAAGTATATCAATAGTTATCCACTAAGTTTATCCACTCTCTGGAATGTCATTTGTAAATTCTTCTAGTATATATATTTATTTATTTGTTCTCATAATTGTGTGAGTCACAAACCGAAACTTCTTGTTTGCAGGTCTGGGGCGTAAAGTTCAATGCTGAAAGTGACAAAATAATGTCTGTTTCAGAAGATAAAAGTATGAATATTTATGACTGTCCATTATAGTGTATTATATTTTAAGATCATTAAATACTGAATATTGTATAATTTGTTTCATTTTCTTGTCACTAATGCTGGGTTCCCAAACTAGAACCGATTACAATGTTGCCTGGAAGAAATCGCTTCAATCGATAAGCGATAATCGCTTCCCGCCCATTGTACATTAAACTGTATGCATGCTAACTACAAGTTTTACTGTAATAATATTGGTGTACAATAAAGAATTATCTATTTATCTATCTACACTGAAGGTGTACCTACCCATAACATTGTAATTAAGTTTAGGTAAGTACACGGAGGATAGAATATAATTGATTCCTTCTCAAGGGGTAGGTACTTAGGTTAGATTTTTTTGGATACAACAAGTTATTATAGGGTACGACAGAGATTTCAAGTTTGTATTGACTAAAATGCCTGTTTTAAACTTCCACGAATATAGACCATTTTAAGTCGTGTAAAATCCTAAACAAAATAAACTTATTTATCAATCGTAGTAACAGTAAAATAATTAGATAAGTAGTGCAATTACAATAGGTTTTTTGACTAATTTTTTTATTAACGAAATATTACCACTCTACGAGTATAATAATATAATGAACTACTAAAGTGAAATATTTTTACGGCAAATGGTTTCAAAGATATTTAATTTTGAAAATGGATTTTTTTCCGCCGCTGGAAAACGCTCCATACAAAATCATACTTGCTAGTGACGTCACACGCCAGTCGCGAGTAGTGCAAATATAATATGGAGTGCAAGAGAATTTTGCATTTATTTTGGTCTACGTTGCGATTGCACATATACACATAAAATGATTTTTAATTTAATGAGGAATCTAAAAAGTTATAATTTTGCGACTGAATTAGATTGTTTATATTTTGACTGACTTTGGGAATTAAGAAAAATGAAAAGTCATAGTTGCAGTTTAATCAGGCAATATCTTATTTTGCAAAGGATATTTTATGATAACAAACTAACATATTAAGCAGTCTTTGGTCTATTACGTCCACACTAAATACAGGTTGTAAGGTTAGTATTTATCTTTGAGATGAGTATAAATTCATTTAAGCATACCAAGTGGAGGAGTCTCATCAGGTAGATGGCTTTTATTATGCATGCTTGGATTAAAAGTGATACGTGGCTTGGGCACACACAGAGAAGCGTAGAGTGCTGGAGACGCTTCTGCACAAACATCGAAACTAGCAACCAATCATCCAAGGTCCAAGCTTGCCTCTCAAAAGAGCACGACCAATCCATTGGATGCCTCAAAGAACCAGATAACACCTTTACAAAAAACGACGCTGAAACAAGCGTAATACTACTAACCACTCACTTCCCTGGATGCAAACTAGCAACCGATTACTCATGGGAGGGCACAAATGAACGACCAACCAGTCACCAAGACTGGGAGGTGGCTCGAGAAACCAATAACAAAGAAAAACTGTTATGGGCAATCAACACCTTCCTACCTTTCAAGGCAGCAATCTTGGATGGTATATTCCCAGGACTCCTAAAATGGAGCGACCCCATAATAGCAGACTACCTTGTTAAACTACTACAAGGTTGTCTCGCACACCGCTATATACCCTTGAAATGGCGGGAGGTAAAAATAATATTCATACCCAAATCAGGTAGAAGTGACTACACTCAGGCAAAGTCATTTAGACCCATCAGCCTGACCTCATTTCTACTAAAAACACTCGAACGATTAGGCGATAGAGTGATTAGAAGTCAGATACTAACACTCAAACCTTTACACCCTAATCAACATGCCTACAGAGAAGGCAAATCCACAGAATTGAAGGTGCTTTTGACAAAACCAATTTTAACAGCATCAACAGATCACTTCTCGACCATGACGTGCCTTCAACGCTTGTCGAATGGATCGACAATATGCTTAAACAGAGGGCGGTGCAACTTACAGTCAACTCCACCACGCAAGGTATCGTAAGCAGAGGATGTCCACAAGGAGGAGTACTCTCTCCCCTGTTATGGAACCTGGTGGTGGACGAGCTTGTAAGGGATCTAAACGCAAATAACCTCTTCACTGTAGGCTATGCGGACGATATTACGATCCTAGTATCGGGGTTGTTCGAAAGTGCCATATGCAACCGCATGAGACAGGCTTTCAAAATAATCGAAAACTGGTGCGAAAAGCACGACCTATCGGTCAACCCCCAGAAAACAGAACTAATAATGTTCACAAACCGAAGAGTACTGGGCCCATACAAGCTCCCAAAAGTCTTTGCAACCGAACTAACACTTATGGAAGAAGTCAAATACCTAGGGGTTATTCTCGACAGCAAATTGCTCTGGAACAAACACCTTGAACACAAACTGAACAGGTGCACAATTGCCTTTTACCAATGCAAAAGAATGATGGGCACTACATGGGGACTCTCACCCAAAATAACTCTGTGGTTATACACAGCAGTGATCAGACCCATGCTAGCCTATGGGGCTTTAGTATGGTGGACTCGAACAAAGTTGTCTACCGTGATTGCCAGGCTAAAATCCTTCCAGAGGCTGGCCTGCTCATCAACCTGTGGATGCATGAAAACCACTCCTACCGCTGCTATGGAGATAGCCCTCAACATAGTACCGCTTGACCTGTTCATCCAACAGGAGGCCACCATCACCGCTATTAGGTTGTGGCACCTGGGACTCTGGGGCAACTATTACGACAGTCCCCATACCACAATCCTTGGACGAGCCCTAAAACATCGGCCACTGATGGCCGCCCCCTGCGATAGAACTTTTAAACAATATTCCTGGAACAAAAAATACCAAATAACAAAACAGGCCGAGGAAAAAGACTACTCCGGTATTGAAGAGGTACACGTATACACTGACGGCTCCAAAACAAAAAATGCCTCAGGAGCCGGCGTACACTCCCTAGACATTGGCTTGAACATTCACCTACCACTAGGCAAGCACAGCTCGATTTTTCAATGCGAATGTGTTGCCATAACAACTGCTGCGACAGCAATAAGCGAACTGAAGGTGAAGGGCTTAAATATAAGATTCCTAACCGACAGCACAGCAGTTTTACAAGCACTGGAACAGCAAATAACCAACAGCACACTAGTAGCGGAGTGCCAAACTGCCCTGAACAGGCTATCCACCCTAAATGCAGTAACGCTGCAGTGGATAAAGGGGCATAGTGGGTCCTACGGCAATGATGCCGCTGATGAGCTTGCGAAGAGAGGCTCTGGTATGAGCGTTGATGGCCCGCTGCCATTGCTACCAATCCCTTTCTCGCAACTCCGCACTTGGACACGCGAGAGATCCGCGGAATTACATAACCAAAGATGGACACAAGCCACCGACTGCAGGCAGTCAAAAGTGGTTATGCCATCAGTAAATAAACGACTCACGAAACGTCTCCTAAAACTAGACAGAACAAGTCTAAGAACAATAATGGGGACTATAACGGGCCACTGCCCCCTCCACAAGCACCTATACACCATTGGTGTCACGGACAGTCCCCTTTGCAGGGGATGTTTTGCTGCCGAGGAAACGGCCTCCCACGTAATACTGGAATGCGAGGCAGTAGCCTATCAACGATCACAAATACTCGGTACAGTGAGGTCGCTCCGCGAAGCCTGTGAAGCCCCCAGTAAGCTTCTGCGCTTCTGGGCGGAGCTAGGCTGGCTACTCTAGCCAGTACTCTGCACGCACAATGGCCCAAAAGGGAGGCTAAGTGCGGACAAGGGGGTCCCTTTACATTCCATTCCATTCCATTGGGCACCATTGACCTCGGGCCCTATTGCAAAGACGATAAAACTCGATTCCTAGACGGGTGGGTTTAGTTTTCAGAACGATTTTATTATAACTCAGAAAGTGTCACTTTGCCGATGTCAACAAACTTAGTCACAGTCTTTGGTCACAGTTCAGTCAGCGGTCAGCTTTCCAGTTTCGACTTTTCCTTCATATTCATTATTTTAAGCATTTGAATGTATCTCTACTCTTTTACTTGTATGCGACTTAATATATTTTTGTCTTTTTCATGGAATAGTAAACAATGTTTTAATTTCGAACGTTTTTTTCTAACCCAAGTTTCAGAAGATATTAATGCTGAACAATATTTTGATTTATTTAATTGAGAAAAGATCGCGGTAACGATACATGACAATGACAACAAAGTCAGCAAATGTGCTAGTAAGGCTTTTAAATGATTTCTGATTATTTATTTGTGATATCAATTCATATTTCCAAAAAAAAAAAAACAACACTTCTTTTCAGTATTCTGTTCTATCAGTAAAAGAGGATGCACACGGTGACAATCCCATTTATTGCTGTGATTGGGTCAAGTCCAACACTGCAGGAGATTCTGCGTGAGTTTTACAGTGATTGAATTGTCGTTTTAACATTCAAATTCATATTAAAAAAAAATTCCGTATGCGAATATCAACTATTAAATTACTGTTTGAGTATTGTCAGATTTGTATACATACACAGCAATATGTAGACTAAATATAACATGCCGCTATTATATTTACAGAAATGCATCTAAAGATTTCATAGCAACTGGTGCGCTAGACGGTTTAGTGAAGGTATGGGTATGCCATTATAACAAACTGGAACTGCTACACACTTTAGAGGGTCATACCATGGGCGTGGTATCAGTTGCTATTAGCCCTTCTGCATTGAGTAAGTATACCAGAGGTTTTTAAAATTAAAATCAATTACTAAAATTAATTTAATTAATTAATATGGAAGCTAACTCAAATTAATTTTGAGCAAACTAAGGAAATAACTCTCAAAGCTCTGGATAGTAATGAATCATCATTATTATCAACCTTGCATTAGTCCTAGTCACATCTGAGGCCTTCACATCAGAGTCGGCTAGGGTTATCCTAAAAGTGTGCTACTCGGATGTGCTGAAACCTTAGCTGAGTCTGATGCGAGCACACTTTTAGGACAACCCTAGCAATTGTTTGAAACTAATTATATTTAATTCGTTATTTCAATTTATAGCAATAGTGAGTGTCTCATTAGATTCAAACTTGATTCTCTGGGACTTAAGTTCAGGAAAAAAAGTTACCGAAGTGGCAACTGGTGAGTCAGATGTTTGGAAGGTGACATACTCTCCCACGGGTGAACACATAGCAACTGGGGGTCATACAGGGAAAATTCTTATATATGGTGTTAGTGATGGGACTGAACATGGAGTATTGGACACAAGACAAAAATTCATTCTTAGTATAGATTGGGTAAGTTGCTCTTTTTCATTTAATATTTGTATGTTATTTAAAATATTATATAGCTGAGTAGATATAGCTGTGGCAATCGGTATGTTCGTTTTATATGTAGACACAGACCAAGTCCTTCCATAGCTAGGTTTAGAATGATTATGTAAATTGACATACTCTATAAAAGGAGTACTTACTGTCACATATTAGGTACAGTTTTTATTAAATTTTTATTTAACAAAAATACTGTGGGTAATAAATAACAGATTTTGCAAAGTATAGTACTTGGCCAGACAACAAATGAAGTTTGGGCATGGCTTACTCAAATTGAGATGTAACTTATTATCTGAGATACAAATATTCCAAAAACAGATAGATAGTATCCCCTAGGCAACACGCGCGTCATGTTGCACATCACATAAATTCGTCGAACAGACCAGAAGCCACGCGTCATGTTGCGCAACGTTGCCGAACATGTTGAACGTCAAATATTGCCTATTGGACTTTATACATATTTTCAACTAACATCTGAAATACTCTTTAAATCTTTATCCAGTGTTTTAATATTGTTTTTCCAATACAAAATTCCAATTTCAATTTGTATCAGAGTCCAGATGGGAAATATATAGCAGCGGGCTTAGAAGATGGTATAGTCTGTATACTGGACGTGCAGCAAGGCCAAGTCCTGCACACGTTGAGGGCACACTCCCTGCCGGTCCGGAGCGTCGGGTTCTCGCCCTGCAGCAAGCGAGTGGTCAGCGCGTCTAACGATGGCTTCGTCAAGGTTTATGGAGTGTAAGTTTTGTACCCTTTTTTTTTTCTTTTTACCTGCGGTCGTTTTGGTTGCCGAAGGTGAGGTTGACAGGCATATCCCTCGCACCCCGGCCGACCCAGGGCCATCTCTCACGATCTGGCCCTCTCCTCGGGTGTGTGGGGACTACAGAGTCCCCAACTCGTCCCCGGAAACGGGGAGGCGCGCCGGCGCGCCACAGCCGCGGCCTGCTTCTGCCAGGGCGACAGGCGGCTCCACCTGTCACCCCCAGGCCGGTGCTCATGGGGGGCGGAGGTCGTTCAAAGACCTCCGACGCCCGAGTTGCCTTCGTACGCGGGCAGCTTGTCTGGCGATCCTTCCAAATTTAAACGGTCCAGGTGGGATTCGAACCCGCAATCTTTCGCTTACTAGGGGAACGCTCTGACAACTAAGCCACCGAACCTTCGCCTGAAACCATTCAAATTCTTCTATACATATATCCGTCTTACGGCGAACGTTCGATTTTAAATAGTTAGCATACTAAATGCTTAAAATTTCATTCAACACTTGTAGGTACTTTATTCACAGTATTTATTTTCGGTTTCGCCGTACGGAATCCTCAAAGGTTTACAGTGTATTCTCAATATGTGTAACAATAGACTCCCAAACTGAATTTCGACAAATCCTACTACGACATGATTTTACTTCGACAACATGAAACTCCGATACGACTCAATTTCGACAATATTCTCGATCGAAACAACTTAATCCCGACACTACTGTACTCCGACAAAGCGTTTCTTCGACATGACTTTTTTAAGAAACGACGTGAGTTCGACGACGTTCTTGTTAGACAACAATGCTAGTCCGAAATAAGTCAAATTCGACATACCCTACTCTGAAATATTGTAGCTCGATAATATCTTAAATCGACGTGACATATCTAAGACACAATATTACTGCGAAATTATTTCAGCAGCCGCTTTACCGCTTGACACTGCGCCGAGTATTGGGGGTTCGTAGGGTCAATGTGCTCTCGGGGATGGTTTCAGACGGCAGTTGCTTCGTGAAAAGCCGTATAAGCCAAATAAAAAGGAGGAGGAGTAACAGGAAGCCGGACTCCAAAAATGCTTAAATGATGACACGTGATCGCATAGTAGGTATACAGAATCGCTATAATTCAGTTTGCGGCCGTTATTTGATACATTTTTGGTGAGTAAATTAAATGAAGTCCGACATTTCTGTTTGTAAAGCCTCCTGCGGCACAGGAATTTATCCTAGTGTGAGAGTAGTCTTTTTAAAACCAACAAAAAATGTAATAAATAATAACTTGTACAAAATCAGTTTTATTGAATCATAACTACGTGAATCGTATCATGGTTATATTATCGAATTCTTAATTCAAACAACAAAAAAATCTGATCAAAACAATAAAAAAGTTTATATATATATTTGTTATTTTTGAAGGAATTAGGTGGATGTAGCAATAATTGAACACAGTAACATCGTGTCTCAGATATATCTTGTCGATTTAAGATAATATCGAGCTACAATATTTCAGAGTAGGGTATGTCGAATTTGACTTATTTCGGACTAGCATTGTTGTCTAAGAAAAACGTCGTCGAACTCACGTCGTTTCTTAATAAAGTCATGTCGAAGAAACGCTTTGTCGGAGTACAGTAGTGTCGGGATTAAGTTGTTTCGATCGAGAATATTGTCGAAATTGAGTCGTATCGGAGTTTCATGTTGTCGAAGTAAAATCATGTCGTAGTAGGATTTGTCGAAATTCAGTTTGGGAGTCGTAACAATAAAATCCAACAGAATATATATTGTGTACCCTACTTGTATTTATAAACTTCGAGTTATACATAGTTCATCCACTTCATTATTCTCAGCACCCGGGCGCAATATTAATTTAGTTTATATTAGCTTAACAACAAAACCTGCACCAGACCCTTGTGTGTTAATATACAGTTGCGTGGACTTGGGCCCTGAAGATCTTGTAACGACTCCATACATTATTAATTCAATATTACCATCTACCTACATGTTATCTCTATTTACAAAATCTAGTTCTAATGTAGTTCTAATGTAGTTCGCTGAGTTTCTTGCTGGTATCTTCTCAGTAGAACTAATCTACCGAACCAGCGAAAGAATCATTTTCCAATGGTTTATTTTTACATTATTTAATATTTTTATATTATTTCTTGACATACATAAATTGTAGAATCTTGACGTTCATATGTGCTCTTTATGTGCCTAAACTGAATAAATGAAATTGATTCTTTGATTACATTAGTTCTATCTTCTACTACTAGGACTAGAAAAGCAGACCACAGACCCCGAGGTAAAGGCCTCATATACAGACGGAGACTAACGCGATTATGATAATACTTGTGTCGTGGCGGTAGTAAACGCGGCCGCGGGTTCGATCCCCGCTCAGTGTAAATATTTTTATGCATGAATATGGTTATTTGCAATGGTCTGGTCGTACCTCGGAGAGTACGTTAAGCCGGCGGTCCCGGTTGCCATACGAACTTCTATTGCAGTCGTTATGGGTAGTTGCAGCCATCAAAAGTCCGACTAGTGTAAACAGCATTTCGATTGGTTGTGCAGTCGCTTCACGGGAAATATCGAAGTTCAGCCGGCCCATGGACGTGTACAAAACCAAGGGAGTCACACTCGCGCTGCCATCCCTGTTAAGCGTCGAGAGCAGGACAAGCTTTTGGTTTTCCCACTGACAGCACAAAACTCGTAAGCTCTGGCTACCCTACTCACCGCCGGGAACACAACACGAGGTTATTATGGCCGCGGTATTCTGTAGGGCGGATGGAGGTACTTCCCCAGTCGGACTGCTCAATTGGACGGGAATACCATCGTGTCCTACCTCCTAGCTAGATATCCTACACCCTACTGATTTGGCTCAGAGAATAATGATGATTAGGATTGTGATCATCTTCTGGTTTTATAGAACACCCACGAAAGTTGTAAGTCTTAGAGAATAAGCACAAATTCTTGTCAATGAGTAGTTGCTTAAAGCAACCTCTTCTAAACACTCTTGGTAAAAGAAAAATAAAGAAAATTTTATATCTACGTACAGAGTCACCGCCGGCCATCAAGGTACGTTGAAACACGACAATACCTGGGCGGTGAGCGTTTGTTTCACACCTGACGGCACCCGGATCGCGTCAGGTGGAGCCAACGGAATCGTCCGGATTACATCTCGGGATCTCAAACAGCTACATATGTTCGATGAACACACTGATACGGTAAGCCTACATCGGCTTCATCTATATCTATACTAATATTATATATGCGAGACTAACTCAGTCTGTCTGTATACGCTTCCACGCCTAAATAACTTTTTTTTATACAACTTAGGTGGCAGACAAGCACACGGCCCACCTGATGGAAAGTGGTTACCGTGGCCTATGAACGTGTGTAACGCCAGTGGAGTCATATCGGTGCTGCCGACCCTGTAAGAACAGAGATTTTATGTGCCCTCAGTGCAGAACACAAAATCAGGACAAGCCTTTGGTCTTCCCACTGACAGCACAAAAACTCTCCAGTGAGCTCTGGCTACCCTACTCACCACCGAGAACACAACACGAACCGATCTTAATTAAATTTGGTACAGTACATAGATAAAATAGGTGTGGGGAAAGAACATAGCCTTTTTTTACGTGTGAAAAATCCCAAAGATTCTCCCCGTCGAAGCCGGTGGAAGAGGTTAGGTCGAACTCGAACCGACTAAAACACATGGCGCTTGTGGGTCGTTGTTGGTTGCCGGAGGTGAGGTTGACATATCCCTCCCACTCCGGCCGACCCAGGGCCATCTCTCTCGATCTGGCCCTCGGGTGTGGAGATCACGGAGTTCCCAACTCGTCCCGGCCTGCTTCTGCCAGGGTGCAAGGCGTCTTCACCCGTGACGCCCTAAAGAACATAGGCTATGATTAGTCGCGATAACCGACAACCACGCGGGTGAAACCGCGGGTAAAAGTTAGTATAACATAATCATCATGCCGGTTATATCCGCTTTCCATATTTTAGCGATTTTAATATTTATTTTCGTCTGACCACCCAATACCAAAACTCAAAAGAAAAGCGACATTCGTTGATCAATAGGTTTATTAGCTAACATGTGATATTAGTTTGTGTCTGAAGTCTCTGCCTGTCCCAGAGAGAGGACGGTGTAAGTAAGTATTGTAGATAGTATGTAATTTGTCACGCCTACGTTTCATCCCTTTTTCAAAGGAGCTACTACAACTCATATTTTTCGCAACAAAACACAACAAAACATTGTAGAGATTTACGTCTATGGTTTTCACATTTTTTTAAAAAAATATTGCCAAACGTTAGACAACAACAAGTACTTTAGAGAAAGTATTCACACCGTAAAAAAATAATTTTGTTAAAACCATAGTTGAAATCTTTACATGTTTTGTAACGTCTTTTTTTTGCTAGTGAAAATGTTGCGAATAAAATTAACTGTAGCCGTACCTTTAAGTCTATCAAATTATAAGCACAGATTATAAAAAGTGTGGAGGTTATAATCTTACGATTTACATTTTATTACACTGGTATAGTGTTTAGAATAAGGTCTCAAACACACAGGCGCGTTATTATCGGTCTATATACGGCAGGATTTAAGTTTCTAAACTTAGTTTTAACAAAAAAAAAATTAATTTTAACAGAGTGACAACTTATGATTAAATACAAAAACGTAATTACTTAATTATAATAAACATGGTCTTATGTACAAAAAATAATGCTTAACTAAACGACTCGTGTCGTGACGCATGTCCCAGATTTGGGTAAACTGACAAAGCGAATGTCTGTAGTACGCGTTATTGCGATACCGATTTTTGTAACGAACGCAGTTGTTTGAAGGAGTAAGAACGCATTATCTTAATAACATTATCGACCGACAGTTAACGAGCCTGTATGTTTGAGGCCTAATTTGTCTAATTTTACTTTTCCAGGTATGGGGTGTCCATTTCATTGGAAATAAGAAGTTAATTTCCGTATCCAAAGATGGCAGTATTATCCTATATGATTGTCCGCCAATAAAGAGCTAAAAGATGAATTTGAATTATGAATATGTATAATTATGGTTTTACTAATTAGTTCAGACTACGTGACATGTGATCAATGACGTTATCTATTAATGTATTATTAGATTATAATTTATTACAAAAAATAAACGTTATTATGATATCAAACCATTTTTATTTTGGGATATTCGAAGCAGACCTTAAAAAACGCCCTGATGATTTGAATTACGATCCCGACATATTAAATTCCTAATTCGTAATTGTTATTCACTTCACACTTCACTAGTTGGTGGCAAACAGGCATATAATATCACGACACACCTAATGATGGCAGAATGGCTAAGGCAAATTCTTTTAACCACTAAGCTGACGAAGTAATGACGCCCAACGTACTATATCATTTCTACAAAATTTAATATATGTACTTTATTTTTTTAAACGTGCACAAAATACCTACAAATCCCCCCTTCATTGGAGCCGGCGGGTGTAGTTTTGTCGGACTCAAACCGATTAAAACGCACACCGTCTGTGGGTCGTAGACTTAATACACCTACTTACGCTAGGTTATTCCTGCGGGTCTAATTATATCACATTGAGAGATTCTGCTCAAAACTAGTAGGTAATTTTCTGAATTTCCAGAAGATCTCGATAGATTCCTAAATAATTCGTCAAATGGTCAATCAGACGAGCAGTATTAGGTACAACAATTCATGTACCCACTAAGCAGATGCTAATTTCGTGTAAATATCGCTGCAAAACAAAATATTATTCTAAGCCTTTTTTGACCTCCTGTTACTGTAGCTGCTAAAAAACAGAAATGTCGAGAATAGGGTAGATATAAAAATGACACAAAAAGTTGACATATCGTATCTGAAATGTACATACATACTTAGGTATGCATGCGACAGGTATGTAGTTATTGTACTGAATAACGTGCAAAGGGTGGTCTACCCCCTTTAAGGTGGGACTGTCGGCTTGATTAATTTTCGGCAGTAAGCGGATTGCGCCCACCGGCGTATTACGTCCTTCTCTGCCTAGGATTCGTGATCTATAACTAAAAAGTACGGTAGTGTAGACATGTATCAGAATAAGCGAATATAACCCCTCGTTTACACCACGAAACAAGTTGTAAAACAAGTTTGTAAACTTGTTTATAATAAACTTGTAGAAGACTAATCAAAACACAATACTTGTTTTTTACATGTATCGCAGAAACTTTTTCGTTCATGTAGTATGTATAGCCATCAAGTTGTAAACAAGTATAAAACACATTTGCGTTCACACTGTAGCCTGTGACATATTGCAACTTGTCAAATACATGTTTTATACTTATGTGTAAACAAGGGGTTAGGTAGGTATACCTACCTATTATAAGTACTTACCTACATATTAAACAGTCGATGACAAACATATATGCATGTCTACTTGATATCGCATTCTTCGTGAACTTATCTTGGAGGAAGTGTTGTATGGTTGCCAATAAGAACACCAGACATGTGACACGAGTGTGCCATTTGCTGGAAGGAAGATCAGACCAAATACAGGAAAATGGGGAATAAGGAAAGAAAGGAAGTTAAAGCTGTCGGCACTCTTAAACCATTCGAAATGCAGATTTTGCCCGACAATGCACTTTGTTAGCTTAATAATTTAGGTATATGTTCACGAAACTGAGCGATACTGGTTCGCAGCGTGAGCTTTTTTATTGTGATCCTAAAACATGTCAAACAATACTGATAGTTCTATTGTAGGTATATGTGTAAATGAATTTTATGTATAAATATAATTTACTAAATTACACAACCCACTTATCCGTAAATAACAACTAGGAAATATTCATATCGCATTAATATTATTGAGCCGTTATCTAGCTAAATACATAAAGGGGAGGCATATAACAAAAATATTTACATTGGTAGCAAGTCAATTGATATCGGCTTAATTTGCGGGGAATTATGCGGTGCGGTCCGCCGGGAAATCAACTTTACATTCAATTTCCCGCCCGTGCACAGATAAAAACCAATCTCTTCATTTTTACCTGCCGCACTGAGAGCATAAATCCTCTTTTTTAATGTTTCATGTAACCCTATAGTATCGGAATATTTTGTGTTTAGTTTTGGTTTGATAAACCTTTGAAAATTGCATTTAATGTCTTTTCTAGCTACGTAGCTCTTCTTCAATCCAGAGCCAAATCTTGCACTTTAGACTTGAGCATCTTACTCGTCTCCATAATTTGATTTATTGACTTTTACGAGAGCGATTACTGTTTGACTCTCTACTCAATGGTCGTTTCCAGGGGCATCGACTAGCAGCTGACGTATTATTTTCTGGGGCCCTGTAGATCTTAGTGGGTCTAGGGCCCATTACAGCATCGTATCGATAGATAAATGTGCATTACAAAAATCTGTACCAAAAGTAGGTAGGTATTGTTGGCAATGAAGCTTTTAACATAATATTATTCAAATTTATAAGATATATGAATGGATTGCAATCTACTTACAATAGTTAATGTACTTATGTAAATATATGAAAGTTATTGGCAATAACGTGCTGTACAAATTTATATATGTTAAGACACTTTCGTTGCTTAATGTAGGCAACACTACCTACTTAATACGTATCTAAGTACCTACAGATATGATTGAAACTAGATTATGTCATTGTGCCACTCCGGTCTTGAAATGATTTTGACTTTGTGATTAATTTCTTTACGAAATGATAGATTTAAGATACTTATTTCAAAATATGACAATTAATAATTCGTACTAATTTTATAAGGGAGAAAGTAACTCTGTCTGTCTGTCTGTTACGCTTTCATGCGTAAACCACGGAACCGATTTTGATGAAATTTGGTATAGAGGTTGAGCAGACTTTCGCAAAGGCTATGTTTGGTCGCGATAACCAACATCCTAGCATGTGGAGCCGCGGGCAACAGCTAGTAAATAATAAAAAATAAAAAACTAAGGTATAATATATTTGAAATACAGGTCTGAACTTATGCCTGAGATAAAAGCAGTTTTTCAGATTTCAACTCTGCCAATTTAAATCCAGTTTTTCCGCCTTTTTTGCGGGTAAGTAAGAGGAACAATTACCTTTCAGTCTTTTATCAACAAGGTAGGTCATTGAGTTTCAAGTTTGACAATGTTCCTAGCAGGATTAGAACGATACATGTCAATGTTCATTGGACCCCGGCAAGGTCTTCGTGGCGAAACTATACACATCTGCAAACCTGCTCATTGATGGACGAGGTTCTGACGCAGGCTTTCTTTACGGGTTGGGAGCTCAGACAGCAGACCCTTCTATGAAAATCGTATAAACCAAACCAAAGGGAGAATGTAAGCGGAAAAGACTCGCAAAGCCTCGGATACTAGCGTGAATTACGCAAGATGAAAATGTGAGTTAGACATACTGCCTTAGTAAGAAGAATACATACATGCATTCATGCAGTCACGCCTCTTTCCCACTAGGGTAGGCAGAGACCACATGTCTCCACTTGCTACGATTTTGGCATAAAATTTTTGCTTCTTCTACTTAAGAAGAAAATACCGGTTAAGTGAGAGAATCTGACTCCCACACTGATGGTTCCGTTTAAAAATGTATTCAATGACGAACTGTGCTACATAAACCATAATATATTTTGATTGCGTTGAATTAGAAGTTTGATTCTGGTATAATTTCAAGACATTACAGGCCTGAGTATGCAGTATGTTTGATCAATTTGATGCCCTCACGCATTCTCGAGAAAAAGGTCTTAACAGACAGACAGATAGATGATCAACGAAGTGATCATGTAAGGGCTCTGTTATCTCCTTTTTTAGGTACGGAACTTTAAAAATGAATTAATAATTAGTTATGAGACGATGTCGACTGGTAATGTGGCCAAAAGGCTGGCGGCATTGCCTCGTTGGATGGCAATGCCGCCAGCCTTTGGGCACATTACCAGTCGACATCGATGGGGAGGAATTTTTCGATGCTTAATTTGAACCTTTTGTATCCTATTTTATATTCTTGTAAATATTAGTTTATATCTTATTACATTTGTTATGAGAATAGGATAGATATATCTTGCAGCTATGCCACGTATCACATAGTAGCGCTAATTGGCAGTTGACAAGGCGCATTGTGCAGTCTACATACTCGTGCAGCCGGTGGCGGGCGGCGGAGGTATCGGTGTCGTAATCACGGTCGCGCCGCCGGCAGCTCCATTCAATGAGATGAAATCACTATGCGGCCGTATGAATAATTCAGGTGCGGTACATTGGCGACGAGGGGGGCGTTCGGTGCACCCCCACTATCGACGATATTGATATAAAGTTGACAAAATATGTATGGACACCGGTGTGACCTGTACCTAACTATAGGTTTATGAAGAAAGAAATTGTCTGTGTACATTATCGACTTGTGTAGTTGTAGGTGTAGTGTTTTATAGAGAGCTTGTTTTGTATTTGTAGGTACACAACTATGAGGTAGGGGACAGCTACGTTACAGATTGGACAAATAGTGTGTATGTAAACTGCTTATAAATCAGTAGGCCTACCATTAAACATCCACAGTTGCGGTTCTAAGTTTCGGGCATTCATTTCCATGAATCATTTTTTTTATCACAATATAGAATCCGAAGACGTATCTGCGTGGCACTTCAGTTCGACTTAAACCCTACCGAAGTGACCTAAATGGTTAAATACTGTCTACTAATCTTTCGTTCGTGCTTCGTTTGAATGTGAAGTTTCAGAGGTTGCATGGTAGCCCTCCAGGTAATGTACTTAAAAAAAAACTAGAAACTCAGTTCATTTGTTTAATTTATTAGCAATTAATTTAAGTAAAGCGAATGGGTATCTTAATTAAATAACGATAACTCTGGTTTAGTGATGGTATGAAATGGCGGGAGATGAGTATGTGACGTGTGCGTGGGGAGCCGCGTAGGCGACTTTAGCAACGGGTGCAGCGTAGGCGACCTTGGCTACGGGAGCGGCGTAGGCGACGGGAGCAGCGTGCGCGTAGACGGGAGCTACTGCTACGGCAATTTTAGCTGGAGCAGGGTGGACGGGAGTACCTTCGTAGCGTACGATGGCGTTGAAGCCGCTGTGTTTGTCGGCGGTGTACTCTACGATGCGGTGGACGCCATCGGGTTGCACCAAGGAGTAAGATCCGTGCACGGCATCGCCGGAGCGAGATTCCTGTTGCTGTTTCACATCTCCGCTGTGCGTATCATGTACAGAGTACGAGAAATCGTAGTGAGCAGGTGCCTCATGTTCAGCGTACACTACCTTGGCAGCAGGGAGTAAGCCGGCATAGGCAGCGGCAGCCAGGGACAGAATGATGGCGAACTGGAAAATAATGAAATTACTTAGACATTGTTACAAAAAGGATTTAGTTTTACTTAGAAACTTTTTCTCTTTATGGATTGAATTATTACTATACTATTACCGCAGTGACTGCTGTCTGAGCTCATAACTCCGAGAGGTAAGCGTATCACCCGAGACTGATCTGTCAGTCAGTAGTAGGTGTACGAATACCGACCTGCAGGTGAAGTTGGCAAGGCCAATTTGTTCTATATATTTACAGTTTCTATGAAGTCATAATACTTACTTTAGCAACCATTGTTGTTAATTAGTTTGGTATGTTGTTACTAATGTGCGTGTCAGTATGTGACTGTAAGTGCTGTATGACCTGCTGCACTTTTATACTATAAATGTCGCCTACTATTCGATATGGTTGACAGACAAGCCGCGGGCGACTAAAGATTGCATGCATGGTGATTGAGAGGTGAAGGTTAACGCACCGAATATGTTTTTACTTATCAATTTCACTTTAATTGATTGATTAGCGTGGACTAATATTGAGCATTAGCAATAATTTGATACACATAGCCAAATATAGAGTACTAGTTATAGAAGTCATGCAGAAACTGGTTTGGTGTCTACGCCACAGCAATTGCTTGCATGACTTGCTTTAAGGTGAAGTAGTCATCATACCGAGGTACCAAGGACAATGTAAGTTAGTTGGCTAATAGTATATGTTAATTTAATGGTTAAAATAACGGATGCTGCATCTACAACACCCTGCAAACTGAAATGTAGTATGGCAAAGCAAAGATAAGGAACTATATTTAATTACATTCTAATATAATTTCGTCATCACAGGGCTAGTCCTGGTTACATTTTATATAACTTTCAAACCGTGGGTCCTCTCTCCTATTTATCTTGATTTATATGGAGTGACTGCCCTCTGACAGAGCCTAATCCGTTAATCAGCAGCTGTTTCGGCTTGCAGGTGAGAATGGTAGGTATGGGCCCTAAGATCGAGGCGTGATGCAGGCAAGTTTAAGTGTACTAAGTATGTATATAGACTATCTAAAACTCCATTAAAAGGCTAAAAAGTTGTCGTATATTCAGCACAGTGTCTTGTTATAAGGTTCGAGTAATATAATTACTAAGGCAGGCTAAAGACACTTTAAACCATCGAGATTCCATGAATAGTTTAATGATAGTAGGGGAAACTCGTTTTTTATACCACTTAATTGGCAGAGAAGCACACGGCCCACCTGATGAAATGTGGTTACCGTGGCCTATGGAGTTGTACAAAATCAAGGGAGTCACACTCACGCTACCAACCTTGTAGGCATAGAAAGTTTCGTAAAAGTGCCGTCTGCGTAAAAGACAAAGCAGAACAAGTTTTTGGTCTTCCCACTGAAAGCACAAAAACTCTCCAGTGAGCTCTCTCTACCCTACTCACCGCCGGGCACACAACACGAGGTTATTATGACCGCGGTATTCTGTAGGGCGGAGGTACTTCCCCAGTCGGACTGCTCAATTGGACGGAAATACCGTCGTATCCTAGTTCCTTACTCGTCAAATATGGAAGGACAGACGCTTGTTCCCTCTGCATATCTCCGAGAAATAAAGTTAAATGCCTCATCATTATCATCTTCGTAATGTATTACCAGATGCCAGTTACGTTCAAAACTTGCATTTAAGAGCCCGGGGTCTACTTATTGCTAATAGATTAGTATGTCCACTTCTAACGTGTGACCCGATCCCAAGAGAACATCCCATTCTAGAGTTCTGTCGGTGGTTTAGCAGGTGCACCGACTGGCAGTGAAACTTAGGCCCCAAAGGTGTTAGCACCATCAAATTTTCTTAACTTCTACCTGGGAACCCTGAAACGGCTTACTCTTTGGCTTCATTGGCTTATAAGACTTCAATGGGAGTGAATGACCTCCTAATACTGTGAGAAAAGCCTTAACACATCACTAAGTTAAGCAATAGGCAGCTAGGGCAGTCCTGGTATGTGTTACCATAGTATAGTTTCAGAATTTTAGATCTATATTTATCATAATAATATAATAGACAGAAAGAAGCATCGTAGTTAAAAATATTCAACCTCCAAAAAGGTAAGTGAAATAAAATAAATTATAAAAAAATACAAATACCCGACTGCTATCTAAAAGATCGAAACAAGTTTGAATGCAGGCGGTACCCAATTACCAATCATTAAACGAAAGAAAATTAATAAAACAAAAAAAGAAATAACTTTTTTATTTTTTAATAATTTATTTTATTTGGCAGAGTAGAATTTGGACTACCCTATCTCTTCCCATGCGACTAAGGGATAGGACTGTTTAACATCGGACAGATATATTAGGTTGGGGAAAAATCTTTACGCATTATAGTATGTATGAACTTGTAATAAAATCTCTTTGGCTATACTATTTGCATCTGGCTGGTTTTGGTATCATTAAAAGTTAAAACTTTAAAGAACATAATTCCAAATTCAAATTAGGAATATTTGTGATTTTCATTTGTTTTTTGTACTGTCAAGATGAGTGAATCCTAATGAAGAAATTCGATACATTTTAAAATTTTATTACAAATAAGGTAAAAATGCAACGCAAGCCGCAAAAAAGAAGCTCTTATGATACAGGGGTAACCCTAGTTTAGGAGGCAAGGTCTTCTCAAATTGTAACTGCAACTCAATATTTAAGTTTAATAAGTTAAATCATGATGTTGGATTTATTAGCATTATGTAACGCTCTTTTATGCTTATACACTGTACTTCTTATGGAGATAAATATTATTATTATTATTATTATTAATTGCGATGTTTATGGACCTAGTGCAGTGTCTGTGAGAGTAGCACAAATTTGGTTTAAGCGTTTTCATTCCGGAAATTTTGATGTCAAAGATGCACGTCGCTCTGGTCGCGCCCTATTACGGATAAAATGGATGCCATTTTTTAAAAAGTGGAGCAAGATCGGCATTTCAGTAGTTATAACGTAGCTGAAAAACTGGGAATTGACCACAAAACAGTTTTGGCGCATTTGAAAAAAACTGGATACACAAAAAGGCTCGATTTTTGGGTACCTCACGACCTCACTGAAAGAAACCTAATGAACCGTGTACTCATTTGTGATTCTTTATTACGACGTAATGAAACCGAACCATTTTTGAAGAAGCTGATAACTGATGATAAAAAGTGGATCCCGTACGACAAGAACGTGCGAAAAAGGTCGTGGTCAAAGGCCGTTCAGTTTTCACAGACTGTGGCGAAACCCGGGTTAACTCGCAACAAGGTGATGCTGTGTGTGTGGTGGGATTGGAAGGGCATTATTCATTATGAGCTGTTAACACCAGGCAGGACCATCGATTCTAAACTCTACTGCGAACAACTGATGAGATTAAAGCAAGAAGTTGAGAGAAAGCGTCCGGAATTAATCAACAGAAGGGGTGTGGTTTTTCATCATGAGAACGCTAGACCTCACACATCTTTAGCCACTCAGCAAAAATTAAGAGAGTTTGGCTGGGAGGTGCTAATGCATCCGCCGTATAATCCTGACCTTGCACCTTCAGATTTCCACCTGTTTTGGTCTCTTCAGAATTCTTTAGGCAATGTCAGGTTAACATCACGAGAGGACTGCCAAAACCACTTGTCGCGGTCTTTTAATCAGAATTCCCAAAATTTCAATAGCAGTGGGACCATGTCCCTACCTACAAGATGGCAAAAAGTTATCGAATAAAATGGTACCTACATAGTTTAGTTAAATGTAAATAAACTGTATTAAAAAAATGTTTTGAATTTTCTTAAAAAATGCGAAGAAACTTTTCCCCCTACCTATTATACAGCCCAGACTCGGCCTCAGATGCATGGCTTGAGTCAACAATAGTGCCCAGATGATGGCAATAGGCTCACCCCCTATTACGCAGGACCGAATTCAGCCTCGCTGGCGCAGTCGGGCAAAAATGTCAATAGTGAATATAGAAAAAATCTATAGAACACTACCGTGTCCACTAATTGCAGAATGCGATCATATGATGTCCTTAATCACATTACATGCAAACTTTAGACTCACTTACGTTTGCATTTGCAACACAGTCTGGGTGCTACACTACTTGGTACAATGCACCTAAACCAGATTATGCGAAGATATGGCAAGACAGGCAAGTATTGCCGCAATATGATGTTGTCTGTCTAAATATCTAGGTACTTTCTGAATGCTAAGTCACTTTGTCGTGGGTCAAGCTGTCGTAGTTTTAGATTTAAACGTGTTTGTCGTTAAAACAAATATAAGTTTCTTTTTGAAATAGCGACAAACACAATTTATTATGCTAAAACAATTATTTACGTTGAAATGGTTCCATGACAGCTCAAACTTTACGATTAAAATTATCGAGTTCGAGTCGACAAAGAAAATGGAGGTTGATTTGTTTAGTAAATAAACGTATTAAATAATTCATAAATATAATTTATTAGCAACTATTCATTTAAATAAAATAGCTCTCCTAACTAAATAACAACTTTGGTCTAGTGATGGTAAGAGATGGCCGGAGATGAGTAGGTGACGTGTGCGAGGGGTGCGGTGGCGTAGGCGACCTTGGCAACGGGTGCAGCATAGGCGACCTTGGCGATGGGCGCAGAGTAGGCTACCTTAGCTACGGGCGCTGCGTAGGCGAACTTGGCTACGGGAGCGTGGGCGTAGGCAACGGGAGCGACAGCAACCTTAGCGGGGGCGGGGTAGACAGGAGTACCCTCATAGCGTACGATAGCGTTGAATCCCTGGTGGTCATCAGCGGTGTACTCAACGATGCGATGGACGCCATCGGGTTGCACCAGAGAATAAGATCCGTGCACGGCGTCGCCGGCGCGAGACTCCTGTTGCTGTTTCACGTCTCCGCTGTGCGAGTCATGTACAGAGTAGGAGAAATCGTAATGAGCGGGAGCTTCGGGTTCAGCGTACACCACCTTGGTAGCGGGGAGCAAGCCAGCATAGGCAGCGGCAGCCAGGGACAGAATGATGACAAACTGAAAAAAAGAAAAGGAAATTATTTTATTTGATATACACATAAATAAATAAGCAAAATAAATGAATATAATAGAAGGATTATCAGACTAAAATGAAGTGCTTTTATCCAGAAATTTTGAATTAAAATATGATTTTTTTTTGCATTGCATAAAATAAACTAGTAACTTACTTTGGCAACCATTTTGCTAATACAAATGATTCACTTTGGTGTTGATAATTGCAATACTAGTAGTCAACTGCACTCAATACATGATCTGGTACAGTTTTTATACTTACATGAATTGTTACCCACACCGGTTGGTGACAATTAGCCCGGAGCGATGCCAAATAAAATTTTAAAATGATTGAGAGGTGAAGGTCGGGCATAAGCGTTGGTTTAACCGACACGATTCGACCTACAGATTAGCACCTGTGGAGACAGTATAGGTTCGACTTCGACCTTAGTTGATTTATAAGAATGAGTTACCGACACGGAACTAGTTTTGTACATACATACATATAATCACGCCTTTATCCCCGGAAGGTTAGTCTGAGGTAAATTAACACCCACATTTCACCATAATTGTTGCTGTTTTCTGAATACTATTGTTGACTCGAGCCATGCATCTGATGCAGAGTCTGGCTGTATATGTATATCTGTCTGATGTTCGGATCGGATCCGTTTGTCGCCTTGTACGACACCGCATGGAAAGAGATAGGGTGGCCCAAATTCTACTCTGCCGGAAACCACGTTTGGTATTGCTTTACTTTATTATTATGAGAAGAATTCTGCTCATGTTATTATTATGCTAGGAATAATTCTAGTGCAATAAATAACAAATATCTCTTTGACCTTTTGAAATAAAATTTTACTCATCAATATTTTTCACTTCGGTGGCTTTTACTTCTACTTCTCCACTTCTTACGACCTTGGGCATCTAGCGTGACCATTGGCACGTATGTTACACGACGCAAAGTCAGTACTTCTTGGGTCCTTTCCTACTGGGACCCGGTGTTGGTGGCATGACCAAACATTAGTTAACCACGAGCTGATGTTACTCGATTTTGCTAAAATAATTTATAAGCATACGACCCTTACTGTAAGCGATTACGGTATGCTATAAACTTCTATGAGGGGAAAGAGAGTGAGAAATAGATTAGAAAGAAAGGAAATGTTTCAGGCATATGTAGCATCCTTAATGCTAGTGTAGTACCTGTCGATAAGGCCTATTCATACTGGAAAAATATTGTCTATTCCTCCTAGACTAAAATACCTATATATTATTGTATTAATAATAAGCCTAAGGCCTGCATGCATATGTACCATATACGCTCCAAAGGAGACTGTTACTGTTTACTTTATTAATTGTGAAAGATGTAAATGTTTTGAAGTACATTTATATTTAGTTCTTCTTTATCTCAATTACCATATTTTTTGATCGGTACTATGATTCACTTGAAGTTATAGGTGTACGACGTTGACATCCTTGGATTATTTGAATTCAGTATGGCATGTGGGTTACATGTCATACTGAATTATTAATCATGTCATATTGAAAACTCCCCACATCATCACTATCTATAAAAATACACATAATAGATCACATGATTATATCATTAGTGAGTGGTATTTAGGTCTAAAGTAATTTCAGCCCTACCTAAATTAAATTATATGAAATCACTAATATTTCATCTAGGTATCTAAGGGTATTGAGTTATTTAAGTTGATTTATTAGTTCAATTGTGTATAACTATATATGTATTAAAGAAATAGATCATCAATTGTAATAATATTAAAATTAGAATATAAATAAATAATCCATTGAAGGGTATTGATACTTAATTCGATTTCGTATTAAATTTATATGATATCAAATTTTCCTGTAATCTAACTATCAAGAATTTACCATGAACTTCTATAATATATTATATTATAAGTTACAACATTACTACAATCCTATTAATAATATTTATTTGCATGAAATATGACTCAATATATTTATCAAAACATTCTTTAGTTGATTATTTTTTCTATCAGGCTATCGAATTTTACTTTTGATTCAATATCGAAATATGCTCTCCAAAAAGCAGATCTGTCACCTAGGAATTTCTTATCCATAACTTATTATTATTATATTATTTGTAGAACCATCTAAATGATCGAATATTTCATACAGACATACATACATATAATCACGTCTCTATTCCCGGAGGGTTCGGCAGTGGTGAATTAACACCCACATTTCACCAATCATCGAATTCGGTCTCAAGTAATAGGGGGTGAGCCTATTGCCGTCTTCCGGGCACTATTGTTGACTCGAGCTATGTATCTAAGGCTGAGCCTGGACTGTATATATCTGTCTGATGTTAAACAGCCCTATCCCTTTGTCGCCTTGTACGACACCGCTTGGAAATAGATGGGGTGGCCCAAATTCTACTCTGCTGGGAACTACGCGGCTATAAAGAAGACTCGAATATTACTTACTTTACGCTAACAAACTCTAATATTAAATTTAAGGCTAGTTATACATTAGGAATGTATCCTTAAATCTATTTCTGAATGCACACTGGAGTGGACAATAAAACCTTAAACCTCACAGTTTGGTTTCATTTAGCTCACCACCAGAAGATTAAAAGTTTCCAATATCCGCTGATTATCCTAGGCATGTGTATCTCCAAGGCGCCCGAACTTTTATGGTAATGTATTTACAAACCAATTTTGTTTTTATTTCTTTTAAATAGGAGAATAAACCCCTACTTTTTTTTTATTATTACAATTGGTAAAAAAAAAGCATAGATATTATGACAATCTGTGCGCGCCAGGGCCTCGTTTGTCTCGCAATTTAGGTCCAAGATACGTGTACCGAGGTATACCCATTTCAACACGGATAGACTTATTTTTATAATCATCCAGATTTCTTCGTGCAATATTGTTTTGTATCTGAGAGAACTATCACGATGATGACGAGGCGTAGTTTGAAAACATATTTATCTTCAACCTTCCTGCCTTTGCACAAAGATGATTTTGAGTTGAGCTGACTTTTATTGCACATAAGGACAAACTGTCTTTGTTCTAAATAGTTTCTTATGTTGTAAGTATTGAAATTCAATGCATTTGGTAATGAAAATTAAGTAAATTAATACGAAAAAATAATTTATTAGCAACTATTCACTTAAATAAAATAGCTCTCCTAACTAAATAATAATTTTGGTTTAGTGATGGTAAGAGATGGCCGGAGATGAGTAGGTGACGTGTGCGAGGGGTGCGGCGGCGTAGGCGACCTTGGCAACGGGTGCAGCGTAGGCGACCTTGGCGATGGGCGCAGAGTAGGCAACCTTGGCTACGGGAGCTGCGTAGGCGATTTTGGCTACGGGAGCGTGGGCGTAGGCAACGGGAGCAACGGCAACCTTAGCGGGGGCGGGGTAGACAGGAGTACCCTCATAGCGGACGATAGCGTTGAAACCCTGGTGGTCATCAGCGGTGTACTCAACGATGCGATGGACGCCGTCGGGTTGCACCAGAGAATAAGATCCATGCACGGCGTCGCCAGCGCGAGATTCCTGCTGCTGTTTCACATCTCCACTGTGCGAGTCATGTACAGAATAGGAGAAATCGTAATGAGCGGGAGCTTCGGGTTCAGCGTACAGCACCTTGGCAGCGGGGAGCAAGCCGGCGTAGGCAGCTGCAGCCAGGGAGAGAATGATGACAAACTGGAATGAGAAACGATAAAATAACAAGTTGATAATTGAATTTATTCTTTAGTCGTAGCATATACGATGTATACGTTTAGCAGCAGTATGTAGTATTCTCATGGTTATGAAGACTGCTTTAGGCTTTACTTCCTTTCTTTTCCTATTTTCTATTTTCACTTTTCATCTTTTCCCCTCTATCATTTGTCATTGAAACTACAGTAATCATTTACCGTACCATTATAGAAGCGATGTCATATAAAATTATACATAGTGTATTGTTTAAGTGTTATAGTACATTTTTTAACAAGTATCGTTCTGTACTCCATGAATAATTCGTATTGTAGATCTTATAAGGTCATTACTTTTGTCTAGTAAATAAGCAAGATATTTTTGACTTTACAACCACTAAGCTAAATTTTTAGAAAGCTGTACACTCACTTTGGCGACCATTTTTTTAAATGCTATTATTTTACACTTCAGTGTTGTTGATATGAATGGCAGTATTCAACTGTAATAAATGAAAGATCAGGTACAGTTTTTATACAGGATTTTGCTTCTACCGTGATAGCGGTTGGTGACGTGTGAGCCCGGAGCAATGCCAAATAAGTTTTACAATGATAGCGAGGTAAAGGTCGGCCATATGCATTGGTTGAACCAACCGAGGATTCGACCTACAGACTGTAGTTTAACACCTGTGAAAATCGTTTTTGTGTAAGTATATCTTATTATTCTTTTGTTTTTATAGAAATGAGATCATAAAAATTGATTAAAATAACGCAGCTAGCTGTTGAACTTCTTTGTGAATTTAGCGCGTCCAAATTCATTGAGCTCCATAGCTTGGTATTAATCTGTTCGTAGTTCATTACTTTATATATAAGGATTTACTAACATACTATAATTACCTATTCCAATCTAACTACACTTATTTTAATCATTTTTCTCCTTTGCATATTTAGTTAAGCACTCTTCTTGAATACAATTTTGTTTTGTATTTTTATGATCAGCCATTGGATACAGTGTTGTAAATTGTTACGAGTAAATGTAAATCGGATTAGGCACTTACAGGACAGGCTTGCCTAGTGTGTGGCCATTGGATACGGATTTATTGTTAAAATGTGTTATGGAAATAAACGATTAAGAAAGAAATAGAAAAAAAATATATTTTATTATGTATTTCCTATGCATGTTTAAATTGGTATGTAAGGACACGACGGTATTCCCATCCCAATTGAGTAGTCCGACTGGAGAAGTACCTCCACCCAACAGAATACCACGGCCATAATAAACTCGTGTTGTGTTCCTGGTGGTGAATGGGGCAGCCAGAGCTCACTGGAGAGTTTGTAAGATGTCAGTGGGAAACCAAAGGCTTGTCTTGTTTGTCTTCTGAACTAACGGCACTAAATCTCTCTGTTTTTACAGGGTCGGCAAGACGAGTGTGACTCCCTTGATATTGCACATGCCCATAGGCCACGGTAACCACTTTCCATCAGATAGGTCGTGTGCTTGTCTGCCACCTTAGTTGTATAAGAAAATGTACTTTTGTATGTAATGGAATCTTTAAACTTGATTTTGAGGTACTTCCATTACAATTATTAAAAAGCGAGCACAAAGAGCAGTCCTAAAAGTTATGTCAAAGAAACCATATAGATACCCTACAACTAATCTTTACACGGAATGCAAGGTTCTGACAGTGCGCCAGCTTTTTGTGCTCAAAACCATCCTTAGGAGACACCGGTCCCTCACAGTGCCAGACCCTAAAAGACGCAGTAAGGCTTCAGTATGCACTCGTATGCGATGCAGAACGACATTCGCCAGAGGGAAATATAATAGCATAAGTGTTAAACTATACAATCATATAAATAGGGTTATGAATATTGTTGGGCTGAATAAATATAAATTAAAAAGCAAAGTTGAAGCATGGCTTCAGCAACTGGACTACCACAAAACGGAAGATCTGTTAACATTTTTAAAATAGTCTCTTTCACAATATTTATATCAATATTTATAACACACGCGCTCACTTACACATACAATCCCACTCACACACAGACACACACACTCACACACACACACACACACACACACATACACACACACACACACACACACACTCACACACACCAAACAGATACACAACAAACACATTCACAACAAAAAATCGACACATAACTTGTACCACAAACTCACTCTAACACATAACCTTCTTCTCCTTTAACGTACATTATTGCTCCAAACGATACAACGACGGCCATGCATATGTATTCTTGTATAAATAAGTAAAACGTGTCATATTCCACGACTGAACACTGCCTCCCAAAATACAAGCTATGCTTAGCTTGGAGGGCAGCATCAGTATACTCTGTCCATACATTTATTCAAGACTACTTTTAAGATAAAAATTGTACCTTCCAAAATGTATATTGGTGACAATAAATAGTTTTTTAATTTTAATTTTTAATTTAATATAAAAATAAACTTTAACTAAACTAGACACACGCTACATTTGGTAACGAATTCGCCTTTACTGGTAATAAATGTGAGGTGCTTGATGATGATTTTTGTAAGCACACCACGCTTTAGGGAAGAGAAATATTAATTTCTAGGGTGAATTAGTAGGTATACAGCTCATCTACCCTACCTAATAGATGCGAAAAAATTAAAATGTCTTCTCTCTTCTCCTTTATTTCTATGGACCAAATGTGTAGTCAGATGACGTATCGCCGGTTCACGCACGTTGCTTGTAAAATTTCGAAAGTAAGTAGTATACTTGGGTTTAGAATTGATATGAAGCGAAATGGTCCGTTTTGCGGAAGATAAATGGAAGGTGATGAACATGCCGAACTTATGGTAAGCAGGGGCGGAATAGCAGGCAGTGCTGTAACCGTGACTTTGGTCTCGATAACAGCACTGCCTGCTATTATAGACTATTAGATTTTAGATTATTAGAATAGACTATTATAGTGATGACTAGTCAATTATATATATGTATAGGGGATCGACATACGATTACGTCTGTCATAAATGCCAAAAAATAAGTTTCAAACTAAAACCCGACTTTTCCCTAGAATATATATACATATATATACGACCACGGCTATATGATATTTTTTTGCATAATATTTTTAATAACGTGGTTTTTCAATAGTCGGGTATTAGTTTTAAACTTAATCTTTTATTTATACATATTTGTGCTAATTAAATGTGCTAATTAACCCCTTTCAGTAGATACCAAACACGAATTATTTATCTAGCCACAATAGATTCAGTATCAAATTATATAGCCTATAACTAGCAGACAACTAAGAAGCTTGTAACGATATCTCATTTGTCCAGATCTATTTAGTGGTTGAGGAGCTATGAGGGAACAGATGAACCTACATACTTCCATACATACATAGCCTGTCAAAATCAGGACCCTCCTTTTGCTTCGCCGTAGTTGGGTAAAAATACGTGTCATTCCCGTACATTTATTTTTCTATTCATTTTACAAACGATTGTAGCACATGTCCTCGGCGGCTGATTTAGTGGCGTGGCCAAAAGTTTGCGAGATGCCTCCTACACAAGGAACAGCGCAGGTGGCAGAGTGTCCTCATATAAACAAAATGAGAAAGGTCACTAAGGCCTCCGGCACTATCACCAACCGGACTTACACTTACTGCTAATATAAGTCAGTGTCACCCATTCATATTGTGCATATATATAACTAACTATAAATGTTTCTTTCGAGAGCCCGCGATATTTGCATACTGATATAGTTGATCCAAGATTGTTGCATACGTCCATAGGCCACAGTAACCACTTCCCATCAGGTGGGCCGTGTGCTAGTCTGCCACCTAAGTGGTATAAAAAAAAAAGATTTTCCGAACCACAGTAGTGAAAGTGTAGGGTAAGATGAGGAAATAGAAAAGCGGGCCGTCCTGTTTTCTCCTAAACAACATAATTGACACATTGTAAAAAAATAATTCTATATGAACATTTTTCCATGCAGAGGAATATCCCACGTCGAAATCTAACATCAATATAATATTAACTGTTCAATTACGATTACGTCATTAATAATTTCATTATTCAATTAATGATTAACTGCAATGATACCATGATACAGATGACCGCAATCACAAATACGTAGACAATATAGTATGGTTATAGACCATATTATATTGTCTACGTATTTGTGATTGTTTACAAGAAAAAAAATTAAATTAAACTCGATGATTTATTTTTTTATACCACTTGGGTGGCAGACGACCCACCTGATGGATAGTGGTTACCGTGGCCTATGGACGTGTGTACCACCAGAGAAGCCACACTCGCGCTGCCGACCCTGTAAGCACAGAGTTTCTGTGCCGTCAGTGTAGAGGACAAAGCAGGACATGTCTTTAGTCATCCCACTGACAGCACAAATTATCCTGTGAACTCTGGCTACTCACCGCTGGGAACACAAATCGCAGTTATTATAACCACGGTATTCTGTAGGGCGGAGGTACTTCCCCAGTCGGACTGCTCAATTAGGCGGGAATACCATCGTGTCCTACCTGATAAGAATAAGGTATGTTTATATGTGAGTATAGGATAGGGCTCATTATTATTGCTATCTAGAAGGAAACAGGCGAGAAGGAAATACTTCGAAATTCATTCATCAATAAATATGGTTTATTAGTAACTATTCATTCAAATAAATTAATTCTTCTAATTAATAACAATCTCGGTCTAGTGGTGATAAGAGATGGCTGGAGATGAGTAGGTAACGTGTGCGAGGGGTGCAGCGGCGTAGGCAACTTTGGCGACGGGAGCGGCATAGGCGACCTTAGCAATGGGTGCAGAGTAGGCGACTTTGGTGATAGGTGCAGAATAGGCAACCTTGGTGATAGGTGCAGAATAGGCGACCTTGGTGATGGGTGCGGAGTAGGCGACCTTGGCGATGGGTGCAGAGTAGGCAACCTTAGTGATGGGCGCACTGTAGGCGATCTTGGCTACGGGCGCTGCGTAGGCAATCTTGGCTACGGGAGCGTGTGCGTAGGCAACAGGAGCAACGGCGACCTTGGTGGGGGCGGGGTAGACGGGAGTGCCCTCGTAGCGTACGATAGCGTTGAAACCCTGGTGGTCATCAGCGGTGTACTCGACGATGCGATGGACGCCGTTGGGTTGTACCAGGGAGTAAGAGCCATGCACGGCGTCACCGGCGCGAGACTCCTGTTGCTGTTTTATGTCACCGCTGTGCGAGTCATGGACAGAGTACGAGAAATCATAATGAGCGGGAGCTTCGGGCTCAGCATATACCACTTTCGCAGCGGGGAGCAAACCAGCGTAGGCCGCGGCCGCCAGGGACAGAATGATGACGAACTGCAACAAGAAACGATTGTAAAGAAAATATAATAGTATAGAAACGCGAGCGTTACTCTCTTGGTTTTGCTCGCGTCCATTGACCACGGTGACAACTTTCCATCAGGTGGGCCGTGTGCTTGTCTGCCACCTAAGTGGAATAAAAAAAACCATTTTATAATCTAGAAGCTTAAATTAATCATTCTTTACCCATCCCGTTTGTTTCATTATGGGAAGAAGCATCGTTGGAATTAATATTAATATTAACTAATAGTTAACTAGTTAGTTAAACTCCCTCCTTTTGCTCATTTCTTTCTAAGTTCTTTACTTTTTGTGTGACAAAACTACATAGACCATTTAAGTATAAATTTTTAAATGAAATTTACACTGTAAACTCACTTTAGCAACCATTTTAATTAATGTAACAATTTACAATTCAGTGTAGTTAATATGACTAGCAGTGCTCGACTGTAATAAATGTAAGATCTGGTACAGGTTTTTATACAGGATTTTGCATCTACAGTACAGCACAGTAACAGCGGATGGTGATAAGTGAGCAATGCCAAAAGTTTTACAATGATAGCGAGGTGAAGGTCGGCCATATGCATTGGTTGAACCGACTGGATTCGACCTACAGACTGGCACCAATAAAGACAGTTTGCACCAATTATTTTTTCTGTATGGAGATAATATAAATCACTGACATATCTACGTCATATTAAACGATGATTGTGATAATAGAAAAGCGTATTGATCTTATTTATATAATAAGAATAGTATGCTAGAATGTATGATATAGTAGAATTAACACCGCGGTAGCCTAGTGATTTGGATAATGAACTCTGAGACGAGGTCTCGGGTTTGATCCCAGGTTATACCATGGCACACACCAATGACTTTTCGATGCTTTTTGAAGTTATGTGTGTATTTATCGCAGGTTTATAAGTGCCCGGTTAATGGCAATCGGCTCGCCTATTTTTTTGGCCTATTGGATTGGGGCCTAAACATAAACTGGCGAAATGTGGTTGCTAGCACCTCTGCCTACCCCTTCGGGGATATAGGCGTGAGTTTATGTTATGTTATGTTGAATAGTATGCTAACTGTTGATCTGTTTTGCACATGTAGGTGTCTGTTAAACAAAATTACTAGTTTTTTTATACAACTTCGGCAAACTAGCACACGGCCCACCTAATGGAAAGTGGTTACCATGGCCTATGCACGTGTGCAACAACAGGAGAGTTACACCCCTGCTACCGTCCCTGTAAGAACAGAGAGTTTCTGTGCCGTCAGTGCAGAAGAAACAATCAGGACAAGCCTTTAGTTTTCCCACTGACAGCACAAATACTTTTAGTGAGCTCTGGTTACCTTACTCACCGTGAGGAACACAACAAAAGGTTATAATAGCCGTGGTATTCTGCAGGGTGAATGTAGTTCCCCAGTCGGACTGCTCAATTGGGACGGGAATACCGACGTGTCCTATGTTAGTGTTAGGAATGAGTTGAGGTAATCGTAATACCTCTTGATCGTAAGGCTTCTATGTGAGCTTTGTGAGTTTTAATGTCAATTGTCAAGCTTTAATCTTGCAAGACCTTACCTAATGGATAATTTTTACGATTTGAACTAGAGCAAACTCGTACCACAGACCTGGAAAATTGATCATGCGGTACCTATCGGTTATCGGAAATATTCAACCGTTAAAAATAATGATGTCGTAAAACTACTCATTCATAAATCCTCATGTTGCTAGAGTTATTTTGAATCAAGAGTATTTTTTCCACATTTTACTTTATCCCGAAGCACTAACGTATCCATATGCTGTATGCAAATAATGCAACCTAATCGTAATATGTATATATCTAGAACTGACATTTATACACATAGGTAAATTTACACGCTTTCGTATATTTTGAACCAAAGGCTTTCCCTTTGATTAAACTGAGTTAGTAATGATCCCTTGTAAAAGAGGGCAAGACTATTATCACAAAAGCTTCTAGACTATACATTTCTATGCACATTAGAAAAATTCAACAAACCTTTGTCCAACCCGAGTATTCAATCCCAAATATGAGTATAATGGAAAATACATTCGCACTCGTAAAGTGTACTTACTTTTTATTTTTTATACCACTTAGGTGGCAGACAAGCACACGACCCACCTGATAGAAAGTGGTTACCGTGGCCTATGCACGTTTGTAACACCAGAGGAGTCACAGTCGCGCTGCCAACCCTGTAAGTATAGAGTTTCTGTGCCGTCAGAGTAGAAGACAAACCAGGACAAGCCTTTAGTCTTCCTACTGACGACACAAATTCTCCAATGAGCTCTAGCTACCCTACTCACCGCTGGGAACACCACACGAAGTTATTATAGCCGCGGTATTCTGTAGGGCGGAGGTACTTCCGCAGTCGGACTGCTCAGTTGGGCCTAACCTAAACTTCTCCAAGTCATTGTATTCTGATTCTCTCTCTCAAGTAGGCAACACCAAGGGCGTTCTGATTTCTGACTGACAAAGTTTAAAGTTTGATGTTTCAATCGACCATCATTGTTGATCTTAGTATTTTACAATTGACCCACCCAACGGCAATAGGACATATTTCTATGGGATTGGTCACGATACTCGCGATCTTATAATATTAATAAAACTAAGGATAACTTCACACCACTAACAAGATAATCACAGATCCATTATTAAAAGTATGTTTTTTTCTAAAATATTTCTTTGAGGAGTGAATATCCACCTGATTCCTGCTTTCGTCATCCTTCAGCATCATGGTTGTGACGGCATTTTTTCTCAGGTAAGTAAACAAGAACATTAATTGAAAAATATAATTTCTTAGCAACTATTTATTTAAATAAAATAGCTCTCCTAATTAAATAACAACTTTGGTCTAGTGATGGTAAGAGATGGCTGGTGATGAGTAGCTAACGTGTGCGAGGGGTGCAGCGGCGTAAGCTAGTTTGGCAACGGGTGCAGCGTAGGCGACCTTGGCGATGGGGGCACTGTAGGCGACCTTGGCGATGGGGGCGGAGTAGGCGACCTTGGCTACGGGAGCTTGGGCGTAGGCGATCTTAGCGGGAGCTTGGTAGACAGGGCTGCCCTCGTAGCGTACGATAGCGTTGAAGCCGTGGTGGTCATCAGCGGTGTACTCGACGATGCGCACCACGCCGTCGGGTTGCACCAGGGAGTAAGATCCGTGCACGGCGTCACCGGAGCGAGACTCATGTTGCTGTTTCGAATCTCCGCTGTGCGAGTCTTGTACAGAGTACGAGAAGTCGTAGTGAGCAGGAGCTTCGGGTTCAGCGTACACGACCTTGGTAGCGGGGAGCAAACCAGCGTAGGCAGCGGCAGCCAGGGACAGAATGATGACGAACTGGAATTTAAAAAAAAAATAAAAGAAAATATATATAAAATTTCGTAAATTCCAAACCCAATAAAGTCATGAAAAAAAAAACATATAATCCCCCCAAACATGTATTTGGCTTTATTTTTAATATTTATCAACCTAAATAAACTCACTTTAGCGACCATTTTTGCTAATGTAAGGGTTTTCACTTCAGTGTTGTTAATATGAGTATCAATATTAGACTGTAATAATTGTATAATCTAGCTCACTTTATATACAGAATTTTGGATCTACAATGATAGCCATTGCTGACAAGTATGCCCGCAGCGATTCCAAATAGTTTTTACAATAATTAATTAATGAAGGTTGAATACTGCTTTAATCGAACCGGCACGATTCAACCTACAAGCACTTAGGGAGACTGTTTCTAGTTGTATATTTTTCTATGGGAATAATTTGATTTCCCTGAATTTACGGAATGGTATTATCTCTAGTTTTGGAGGATTTCTAATTGATTTTCGTTTGAAATTGATCAAAATTACGAATAATTGTACAAATACACACTTGATATCTAAAATTACTTATATTCAATATCGTACCTATTGAAAAATTTAACATTTGTCGATTCGATGGTGGGACATTTTAATTGCAAATAAAGTTGCAATTAACCCGACTGCTGTCTAAAAGATCGAAACAAGTTTGACAGCAAACGCTACCCATAATTTTTTCTTTTGGTTTTAAGATAAGTTTTAAGGCAATAGGGCTGCTGTCAAACTTATTTTAATCTTTTAGACAGCAGTCGGGTTCACTTGTTTCGATCTTCTGGACAGCAAAACGGGATTTTTATTTTTTATTATTTTTTCAGGTGAATGGAAGTCAAATTGGCGTGTCCTAGATAAAAAAAATACTGACTAACAGTCTGACTGTATTTAATTTTAGATTGATTTAATTAAAATATTTTCACAGTGATGTTCAAAGGATAGCCGTGGTCGCATGCCAATTACTATCATAAAACAATACATTCTAGGAAAAATACTTTTGATTGTTGATGACTTTTCATTAGTCGAATTTACTATTTGTTTTACAGATTTGTTATGGATTTTATAAAAAAAAACTATACCTGCGATTGAGGTAACTGAAATATCCTTTTACTTTGTCATGTGTTCTAGGTAAATCTACCCATGCAAAAAGTTGACATTTGGCCCGTTGACCAGTTTTGCATGGGCGAGATGTCCATTAACCCTTCAAACGAGGCATGGAAATAATTGAGAGTCCTGGAAACGAACAAGTAAATCTCCTGAGACGTTTATACACTCGAGAGCAATGAATCCGGGTCACTTAAAGAATGTTAAAAATCTCGGAAACTAAAAATGATAGGTTAATGCAATAAATTGTATTTAATAGACAATGTAATACTCCTTAAATGAAAGTAAAAAAAATATGAGTCACCATACATTTTATTAACACAAAATTACATAAAGAAAAAAACTGCTGATCTCTCCTTAAAACAAAAATAGGAAACATGAAATTTTTGAACTTTATTACGATTTTCTTGAATTTTAATACTTCGTATTGCCTCCTCGTGCTTCCATTACTGCGTTTACGCGGTTTGGCATGCTGTACACCAAGTTCCTTATACGATTTTGGGGAATATTCTCCCATTCCTCTGTGAGAGCAATTTTGAGCTCACGAAGCGTGATTGGGGGAGGGTTTCGTTGTTTTACGCATCTGCCTAGCTCGTCCCAAGCATGCTCGATCGGGTTGATATCCGGGCTGCGCGCTGGCCACTCCATACGAGTAATGTTCATCTCTTGAAGGTAGTCATTCACAATCCTACCTGTATGAGGTCTGGCATTGTCATGCATAAATATAGCATCCTCACCTAAATTGACCATAAATGGACCAACGTGATCATTGAGGATTTCTTCCACATATCTTACGCTAGTTAAAGAGCCGTTTTCTATGATCACCAGCTCTGTGCGACTTTCAGAAGAAATTCCGGCCCACACAAGTACAGACCCACCACCGTAGGCTACTTTTTCTTCGATGCATGCTTGCTTGAATCTTTCCCCTGGTCTTCGATACACTCTGTGTCTTCCATCGTGCTTGTAGAGCATAAATTTTGATTCGTCGGAGAACATAACTTTTGACCAATCTTCAATACTCCAATTTACGTGGCTCTGGGCATAACTTAGTCTCGAAATACGATGCCCACGCTCCAGTTTAGGGCCGTTTGCAGGTCTAAGGGGTTTTAAGTTAGATTCAGCAAGCCGACGTCTTACTGTCCATGCACTTGGGTTACTTCCTCCGAGGCGTCGAAACTGATTGGTGAGTTCAGTTCCTGTGAGAAAGCGATTTCGAAGCATGGTGTTCACCAAGTATCGGTCTTCTCGTGCTGTGGTACACCTGGTTCTGCCCGTTCCTGGTCTGCGTAGGTTAGAACCAGTTTCTTCGTAACGTCGGAGAACTCTTTGTACTGTTGACAGCGACACACCGACAGTCCTGGCTGTATCGCGCTGACTCCGGCCGGTTTCCAGCATTGTAAGTATTCTGGTGCATTCTTCAGGCGTAAGCGACATAATTTCAGCTTGATTAATGAATATAGAGCACTATCAACATGGTTTATGTACCCACATAAATGACAGATTACAAACAAAAGCAACACCAAATGCTGTAATTTCGTAGTTCCATCTTCGAAAGTGGCCCTTTTTCAAATTTGATTTTTTTATGAAATAACTTTACAATAACTAAGAAGTTTTAATACCTTCATTTAAGGAGTATTACATTGTCTATTAAATACATTTTATTGCATTAACCTAGCATTTTTAGTTTCCGAGATTTTTAGGATTCTTTAAGTGACCCGGATTCATTGCTCTCGAGTGTATGTCACGGTGATAGCTTATTATTGTACGCTATATTCATGTTTGCCACCTCAGGAGAAATAAAGAATCATTGTTTAGCAAAAAGAAAGACACATGCTATAGAAATCCAATATATTATTTTATTTTTATTTACCTAATCCTAATCTAATTTATTACCAGCATTACAATTTGACACTCAATTAGAACGTAAATAAGTTGCAAGAATAATAAATACTTGTAACATTGTGATAGTTTTTGAAGAAACGAGTTGTTACCATCATAATCAGACCCGACCAGTCAATTTCCGTTACACATTCCAGAGGTCTGCGTAATTTGGCGTCATGCGGTAAAGAAATTAAAAGTAGTTTGGTGGACCGGTGTGACTACGGCCTTGACCGAATTCTTTTGGGTGTGGTCCAATGGATAATATGTGTACCGAGTGTGAGTTATACATGCGTGCACCGATTGATTGGAAGACAAGCTTAGGAAATGTGTAGTAAGCGATAGCAAGCGTGACTGATTAGAGATAATGTGGGTGAAAGGTTGCATTCCTGGCTGTATTGGCACCTACTTGGTCTAGGACATGTGATACCATTTTGTTTAGGATTTGATCACTTCATACAATGCTACTCTTGGTGTTTAAATATGACTTCTCAGATTTTGATTAACTGTCATAATTATTTATTTTAAACTTTATTCACAAATACATATTATGTGAACTTAATGCCATCATAGGCATTTTCTATCAGTTAGACGAAGATTGCCTAGAGAATGACTCAGTATGTGCATTATTGAGTTGAACATTATAGAGAGAATTACATATATTAATGTCTAATAAATAAATGACATATCACATATATGAACACTCTGCTATCTTACATTATTATGGAGAATTAATTGTTAAGAGGTTTTAACCACTCTGGATGCTTACACCACTATTTGAGCTCGGTGATAGCTAATATAAAATTAGAGTTTAGGTATTACAATAATTTTGAGAAACTGCTAGTAAATATGAATCTGATGCCGACTGTAAATCAATTAGTTAACTTAGGTACTTCTTACTCATCATTATCATGTTGACGTTGATCTCAGTTGCTTTCATCTAGGAGCCCAAGGTCTAAATAAGGTTTGAATAATTTTGTCACTGATAATAAATTGTGAGAGCGACTGTCGCTGACCTCCAACCCCGAAAAGGGCATCGTGCGTCAGTCAACAGGTGCACTAATTAGCCTGCAGGTCAGGTCAGGTGAGAGTATCGCATAAAGATGATAATATTTAATGAATATGATGATTGAATGACAATTATAAGTATGCAAAATTTTCTTGTTTTGGGTAGTTTTATCGACGAGAATTCCAGCTATTTAAGGTAAGTTCAGAGTACTTTACAATGTCATGTTATAGTGTTCGTATTCAGGGCGATTGTTTTTATCTAGGACACGTCAATTTGACTACACCTCGTCAGATGGTAAGGTCCACACTATATCAACCTCATACAGTGCAAACAATTAGACTAAGAACCAAGCTTTTTAGCACCTTTTTTGCGGCGCCATAATGTCTTACAATCCTTCACTAGCACACGTGTCACATGTTTCCTTCGTCGTACAGTTACCACTAAAGAGGTGAAGTTATAATAAATAATAATAAATAAATATTCCACAACGTTCCACACAATACTATTTAGACCCCATGGTAAACATAGCTTAACTAGCTTGTGTTATGGAATGCGGATAAACATACTTACATATTTTTTTTTTGTAAATACATACATATCATACATAGAAACACCCAGACCGATGCAAATATACATATTTATGTATACAAATATTTGCACTGAACAGGAATCGAACCCGCGCCTCCTGCGTAGCAGTCGAATGTTCTACCGCTACACTACAGAGCCTGTAAATACGTTTACAGTTTAAAAACAAATCCATTCGTCCTGCTCTCAGGTAGCTCAGTTGTTAGAACATTTCTGGTTATTAGTATTATAATTTTATTTTATTTATTTACGTGCGCAAAATCCCCACGGATACCTCCGGAGCCGGTGGAGGAGGTTATGTCGGACTCGAACCGACTAAAACGCACGCCGCCTGTGGGCCGTTTTGGTTGCCGAAGGTGAGGTTGACAGGCATATCCCTCGCACCCCGGCCGACTCAGGGCCATCTCTCACGATCTGGCCCTCTTCTCTGGTGTGGGGACTACAGAGTCCCCAACTCGTCCCCGGAAACGGGGAGGCGCGCGAGGTGCACCACCGCCGCGGCCTGCTTATGCCAGGGTGACAGGCGGCTCCACCTGTCACCCCCTGGCCTGCGCTCATAGGGGGCGGAGGTCGTTCATCGACCTAGTATTATAATATTATAAGTCGTGAAGTCGTACTTTTATTCATAAGAATATTATGACCAGATGCTTATAGAATAAAATCCGAGGGGATTTCGACATTAAGATCGAGATTCGTTATTCATCCTCGTAATATCTTATGGTCTGCAGTCAAAAAACCGGAATTGTTTATTTCGAGAAATAATTTCAGATTACTTGTATGACGAATAACTTCCGATAAATATTACCGAATTAAAATAAATTGTCTTTCTTTAAAGGAGAACCACAGTTTGGTAATATAGAATAATATTAATACTTCCGTTGTGCCAAGACCGAACTGGTTTTGAAGGAAATCAGCAATATTTATGCCCTTTAAATATCAGTGAATATTTAGTTTTTTAGATTCAATACCTATCATCATTCCGGTTGCATCCAAGGCCTTCACCTCGAAGCCCTAGGTTCGCTTACGTTATTACGAGAGCTATTAATCCAACCTTGAG
Source organism: Eilema griseolum (assembly GCA_963662185.1). Classification (NCBI taxonomy): domain Eukaryota; kingdom Metazoa; phylum Arthropoda; class Insecta; order Lepidoptera; family Erebidae; genus Eilema; species Eilema griseolum. Next base: position 7,367,543 of record OY759245.1, on the reverse strand, counting down.
AGGAAAGCTTACGCAACAGTCTCGTTCATTAATCAGCAGGTTGATCGGCTGGCAAGTGACGTCACCTTCGGCACCACCCTATGGCTTAAGGTATAGTATGGTATCACATATTGTATCTGCAACTCCACGTCATGGTGCGGTTTTTGCGTGAGGGTGGCCATTTTACTCTATCCACCCCAACTCATTGAAGAACGCAAGCAGGCTATTCACGCTGCTAGTGATCTCCCGCAGTGTACCTACCTGTATTATTGAAGTACTTAGCCCTGTATGTGGATGAAGCTTTTGATCAAATTCATATTAAGCTACATATCATAAAAGGAAATAAAAAGTAGACAATAATTATTATACAAACGAATTTTTATGAATTGGGACACAGTGATATTAAATTCCTCCTTCTGCGAGCAAGTAATGCTCGTGAAGGAGGAGGCGGGGTGGGAGCGGCAGCGGGAGCGACAAAGGATCGCAAGCCAAGCTGCTCGCGTACGAAGGCAACTCGGGCGTCAGAGGTCGATGAACGACCTCCGTCCCCCATGAGCGCAGGCCTGGGGGTGACTGGTGGAGCCGCCAGTCACCCTGGCAGAAGCAGACCGCGGCGGCGGCGCGCCTGGCGCGCCTCCCCGTTTTCCGGGGACGAGTTGGATCGTGAGAGATGGCCCTGGGTCGGCCGGGGTGCGAGGGATATGTCTGTCAACCTCACCTTCGGCAACCAAAACGACCCACAGGTGGCATGCGTTTTAGTCGGTTCCAGTCCGACATAACCTCCTCCACCGGCTCCGGTGGGGTGGTATCCGAGGGGATTTTGCGCACGTAAAAAAAAAAGTGATATTAATTTTTTTCAATGAAAAAACCAATTAAAACTAAAATTAAACTACAGATACCACCTATTTCCTGATTCAATATAGCTTTAACAGTTATATTGCTATATATTTCTCTAATTTTATTATGTTTATACTTGCAGTAATAGGTACTTACGTATGAATACAGTCGACATCTAACAAAGATATCAATAGCATTGCTCAAGCTAGATTATGTAAATCAGTACTCTATTTAGCAATTTGTAAAATTAGAGCATTTACCGCTGAGTAATGTCTGTTCGGTTATTACGCAGTACAACCTGTTACTGCCGACAGATGTGCTTTTAGAGTTCGGTGAACAAGAAAAAAAGGATCATTTTGTAATAATGGGGACGTTGTAGACTAAACAAAAACAGAATTTAGGTACAATAAAGTTTTAAGCTTCGTTTAAACATAATTAGGTACCTACATACATATAATCACGCCTTTATCTCCGGAGGGTTAGGCAGAGGTGAATTAACACCCACATTTACCAATCATTGAACTCGATCTCATGTAATAGTGGGTGAGCCTATTGCCGTCTTCCGGGCACTATTGTTAACTCAAGCTATACATTTGAGGCCGAGTCTGGGCTGTACAAATCTGTTCGATGTTAAACAGCCCTATCCCTTAGTCGCCTTGTACGACAACACATGGGAAGAGATGGGGTGGTCCAAATTCTAATCTGCCGGGAACCCTGCGGTTAAACATAATTAAGGTCGGTTTTTACTAGTGAAAATTAGACCCTATTGTACTATAGCTCGATAGGTAACATCCTAATTAAGATTGTTAGATTGTGGTATAAGTTGACTTGGTTACAAAATGCTGCATTAGGTACCTATGATTTCTGGTCTAGAACTCGCCCATGAGAACTATCATATAGCAAAAATAGAGAGTTTTTTTGCTATAATGGTTCCCATTTGATTTGAGAATCACACTTATTCATTATGCGTGAGAAAATTCATAAATATTTGTAATTTACTTAAATTCAATGACATTATAAATCTTTATAAAAATCACTGTATGGACAGGTTATGCAAGGTGAATCAGTATTTTTTTTTTGCGGTTAATGTCCACACGCCGGTACCGCATGTTATTTTTGAATCATTTGTCTTTTTGCAACGTTTTTGACAAGGTTTATATTTTGTTCCGGGGTAATTGACTTGAACTTGCTATCACTTTTAATGTGTAACAGCCTTGATTCTCGTTTTGGACAAAAATCACAGATTTTTCTTAATACACGCCAGTGTCTTAAAATTTTGCCGGACATGTTTGACAAAACTTCTACTGTGCAGTGTGCAGTTCAAGAATTAAGCCACTCCACTGTGCCGCAGACGTACAATACTATGTAGGCCGCACTAGTCTTATAAACAACCATAAGGTACGGTGACCGCTTGCTTTCCGGTTTCTCGTATGCTAGTATAACTATAAATATATTTAAGGCCTCTGTGGTTTAGCGGTAGAATATTTGACTGCTACGCAGGGGACGCGGGTTTAATTCCCGCTCAGTGCAAATATTTTTACGTATAAAATGTATATTTACATTGGTCTGGGTGTTCCTATCTATAATAATGTATGTATTTACAAAAAGAAGTATCTAAGTATGTTTATCCGCATTCTAGATTCCATAACACAAGCTAGTTAAGCTATGCCTAGGTACTATGGGTGTGCAGTGAAAGCGTTGTGTGGAATGTTGTAGAATATTTATTTATATTTTTATTATTATGACATTGGTCTTGGAGCATAATAAACTGATCAAATGAATTAATGATAAATTGACAAAAGGAGCAGATCAAAAGTACTCGAAAGCAGCAAGCATGCATGAAAGGTGTAGGTAATAACAGTACCTAGAGGAACCTCATGAAGTTTGTAAGGATAGAAGCAGATAGCGAGGTGTTGTCTCTGCCTCAGGTCGTCGTGAGTATATTCACATTTATTCTTAGTGTAAAGTATCTGTCGCAACATACAAACAAAATGAATGAACTTGAGATTTGGATTACATAAAGGTATTTGCTACCGATCCAGTTTTCGGCGCGTGCGCCGGCGGGCATCGTGTACGTCCAAGTACACACATGCTTGTACCTCTGCTCAAACGTGATGTGTACACATCACATGTGTATGTGTAACTAGTTAACTATAAAAAGCTCTGTGCTTGAAGCAACGGTACACTCGTCAACAGTAAACAAACTAATCAACATGGTCGCTAAAGTGAGTTGAAAAATTTCGTTAAAATTTAAATAATAGCTAAATAACGTATTAAAAATTATAAGTATGGGTGTATAGGAACCCACCAAGATATTCGGCGCCAAGCCAACTTCACCTGTAAGCAGGAACACCTGCTGATGAACGTACGAGATCCGAAGTTGGGAGGTCAAATGGAAGTCGCTCCCATAAAAACCGTATAAGCCAAACGCCTTGTATGGAACTAAGAACAACGATAAAAAGTAAAAAAACATTAAATTGATTAAAAATATTTATTAACCTTTAAATTTGTTACAGTTCTTGACTTTCTTCGGCCTGGTGGCTGCTGCTGCTGCCGTCGCCATCCCAGTGGCACCTGTCGCCCCCCTTTCCAAGGTGGTATATGCTGAACCAGAAGCACCCGCCCACTACCAGTTCTCATACTCTGTGCATGATTCGCACAGTGGAGACATTAAGCAGCAGCAGGAGGAACGCTCTGGTGATGCCGTCCACGGCGCCTACTCCCTGGTTCAACCTGATGGTGTGCAACGCATCGTCGAATACACCGCTGACAAGATCAACGGTTTCAACGCCATCGTCCGCTACGAGGGTAGCCCCATCCAACACGCCGCTAAGGTCGCCGTTGCCGCAGCTCCTGTCTACGCTCATGCTCCCGTAGCCAAGGTGGCCTACGCTCCTGCTCCAGTCGCCAAGATCGCCTACGCTCCCGCCCCTGTTCATAACTATGCTTACGCATCCGCCCCCGTCCAGAACTACGCCTACGCACCTGCCCCCGTCCAGAAATACGCCTACGCGCCTGCACCCGTCGCTAAAGTAGCATATGCTGCTCCTGCTCCAGTCGCATATGCTCAACCTCAACTCAGCTATGCTCATCCTCAAATCAGCTATGCTCAACCTCAACATGCTAAGTTGGCCTACGCTGCCCCCGTCGCCAAAGTAGCATACACCCATAACCTTGGACAAGTCTCCTTCTCCTCCCCAGCGGTGTCCTACCATCACTAAATTGTAAGGCTGAAATTTGTTAAAAATATTTATTTTGTTAAATATAACATAGTCAATCTAATTTCGCTGCTTTTATTTTTTCACCGAGGGTCAGTGGGGAAAGAACTGTGCAAGGAGGCGTCAAAACGGCGTATCCGATATCAAAACGATCGAAACGAAGTTAGAAGGAAGCGTGCGGGTAGTGTCGGGGAATCAATTGAATTATGTAGCATTATGATGCGAGTGGGTCCGGTTACTCGGCACGTCCGCGGCGCCCTTGGGGCCGTTTTGACGCATCGCTTCTGACACCTATTCATTCGGCTAGTTTACTCCGCCACCAGCAAATAGCTCTTTAAGAAATGTACGAGAACCCCCTCTGACGTCATTTGAAGTACCGGGAGCCGGGTGCGTGGGGTTCAATGTTGACTGGTTGTTTTATAGCGCCGGCTTTGCAAAACAGCAGAACTAGTCGACGCCTACTTTAATGATTGCAGGCAAATATAAATTGACAGATCTACAGTAAAGGTGGTTGTTAGTACGAAACGAGGGGTTAGTAGTGTGTGATGTGAATATTGAATTTTGTAACTCGCTTGTGTGATGTAAAGGGCTGTGGAAATAGGTACAACTTCGAAATAGGTACGTTTCACTACCTCGTCTAGCACTTCGCTCTGTATAGGTCATGATTAGAACTGATTTCATTGATTAGAACAGTTTTATTGCTAAATTAGTCAGTTTTATGTTGATTACCGTAAATAAAATTGTAATCTGTGGTTACCAAGAAAAATATCTAAGAAAAATACTTACAGCTAAACTCTCGTACACTTATACTCTTGAAGCAAGTAGTAGGTAGTACTTATACTATTATACACAGGACAATACGTACAGGCCTTAGATGTCACCCGCAAATGGTCCAGAATATTCGATCAATAACCAAGCGGATCGGAGACTCTTTCCTTGCCTGGGATTCATTACCAGCTCTCGTGATTCCTTCTTCCTACAGTCCCGGGTCCTTTAAGCGGGGCATAAAAAAGCATATTATGAGGCCGTCAAGCTGAGTGTCACCATTGTAGCATGGTCACTGTTACTTATATACATATATAAGTAACAGTGACCCTCTTTTCTGAGACTAATTAACGTGTCTTATATAAAAAAGTATATTTTGCAAAGGCGTAGGTTCAAATAAAATAGTGGTACCTACTATTCAGAATAAACTTTTTATTTTTAATTATCCTGATAAGCAACGTGGGTGACTCTATACAACTAGGTACGTAAGTATTTTTGTTAACAAAGCTAAGTGGTTGTAGTATCCTGTTGAAGTTCAAATCAAGATGGAAAGACTAGTAAAAGATCGAGTTGAGATCTTATTAAATGTCGCAGAAAAACATTAACGTTTCAAATCAACTAACATAACATCTCATATCTATTGCTGTGAATATTTAATTGTTCACGCATATACTTAAATGTTCTACCAGTACAAAATCCTTTCATTTTTACTGTTATTAAAACACCATAACGCATTCACTATCCAAATATTTAATACACGTCGAATAAATATTAATCAGTGCGGACAAACATTTTGGTAAAGTTTCATAATACGCCCACAAAGGGTTGTATCGTGTTAATCCCGCTATTATCGGATGATGAACTATTACCTCCCCCTGCACTACACACCCGCGCCCCAAGCCTCACCCCCTAAACCCTGTGATGTTTATGCTACGACGGATATTACACCGAATGTTCTAATTCCTTAGAGAGTAGTACCACTATAATTACGGACGTTGAAAGGGTTGTTTTATAAAAATGTTATGATAAAAATTACTGTTTTGTTACTTAGCCCAGTATGTCTTATAGATTTTTGAACATGTTTTAAAACAACATACATACATACATGCAATCACGCCTTTATGCCTGGAGGGTTAGGCAGAGGTGAATTAACACTCACATTTCACTAGTAATGTATTCAGTCCCACGTAATAAGGGGTGAGTCTATTGCCGTATTACGGGCGCTAATGCTGACTCGAGACATGCATCTGAGGCTGAGTCTGGCTTGTATTTATCTGTTTAACGTTAAACAGCCTTATCCTTTAGTCGCCGTGTACGGCACCGCATGGGAAGAGATATGGTGGCCCAAATTCTATTCTTTTGAAACAAGTCCTATTATTTTACCAACTTCAGAAGATTTCTTAATTCGTCCTCATATATTTTCATGTCTAATATAGTTAACATACCATAAATAAAGTGAAGTCAACACGTACCTATTCCCCATAAATGGGCGTTTAGTCTGTCGTGCTACTATCAAACAACTAGTCATTCTGTGAACAGTAGACCTCGCGAGCACCCTTTACCACATTATGCTGATAACTTTCATCATTTCAGGTATCCTGAAAATGCAAGTAACCTGAATAATAATTGGCTCTTTGAGTGCAATTTTGTAAGCGGTTGATCCGCAAACTGTTGCCATGGTAACCGTCTTGTTATCTATGTCCATGGTAACCGACACACTCCGGTAATACCTCGATTTTCCCTCGTACCAAAAGCTCAAAAGCTCTCAAAAAATGATGAGTTATAAATCAAAGAATACTTGTGACAATTTTGGTGAAATTTGAAAATGAGCCTTCTAGACCTGACAAACAAACAGACGTACACACAAAAGCAAAATCGGCCACTTTGTCCAAACGGAGTCTCGCTCACTTCGCTAGGTTAATAATGAAACACATTTTGAGGTTATACCTAATACACTCAATTAAATATTCTGTTTAGTTTCAGATACATTGTTGCATTTGTTTGAAATGCTATTCGACAGGTACCAAGTATAATAATTACAAAATATATTGTAGAAAATGCATATTACTAACGGCTCCAATTGAACCGGCAAAATATGTTACAAGTCTTAACCATAGCCGCTCTATTTTGCCGCTCTATTGTGTACTAACTTATTTACTATTGTGTAATTGTCACGACGGTTTTGCCTAATAAGTCAACCTGGACCAAATATATTCACCAGAAGTTCGAGGTTCGATCCTGAGAAACTCTACATGTTCGCACTACATAGATTTCCGTATCGGTACTATATTATAAGTATGGGACTGTTGAGTATTTAATATATAATTGAGGGGTCACATAAAAACTTGTAGTGTATATTCTTAAATTACTAAGTTGGATGAGATCTATTTTTTAATATTTGGGAAAATGTTTAAGAAATCAATGATAAAATTATTATAGCTGGTTAATTGCTTGTGTATCGCTATAAAAGTTTAAAACGATCTGTACCAACTATATAAAGGCATTCGAGGCATAGTATACTACGAGGGATTTGGGAGTACCTTTTTTATACCGCTTAGGTGGCAGACAAGCACACGGCCCACCTGATGGAAAGTAGTTGCCGTGGCCTATCGACGTGTGCAAAATCAAGGGAGTCACACTTCCGCTGCCAACCCCGTAAACACAGAGAGTTTCTGTGTCGTCAGGGTAAAATACAAAGCAGGATAAGCTTTCGATCTTCCCACTGACAGTACCAAATCTTTTCAGTGAGCTCTGGCTACCCTACTCACCACCGTGAACCTAACACGAGGTTATTATGGCCGCGGTATTCTATAGGGCGGAGGTACTTCCCCAGTCGGGCTACTCAATTGGACGGAAATACCGTCGTGTACTAAGTCATAAATAATACCTATTAATTATACCTATAGCAGGATAGCCTAGGAGACCCTAATGTACTGACAGTAGTTCAGTTAGTTACTAGCCACCTAGCACCAACACTCAATTATAGCAGAACGTCCCTAATGCAGTTTCAAACGTCTAGCGAGGCACTGCCTAGTCTACGTATGTGCATAATATTCAGTCGGGTATTCATTGAAATGGATAGAGGATAAAATTAGTACGAGAAGAAGTACCTGAGGAGATGATATTTTACAAGAAATGTAGTAAATCAATATTCAGGGACACAATTATTCAGCACAATTTAGTCCAAAACCGTCCCAAAATGATACTATTCTAACATGCGGATAAACACTTATAATGGCACTTCACTTGGCTATTTGTATTTGTTATTGGCCGTTTGTTGATTTCGCAATATTTGACGTATATGCAAGCATACAAATATAGGCAAACACAATTTACTTCTCAAAAAAGTATTCACTTCAAAGAGGTGTCACATCTCTACTCGCCATAAAGAACTTAAAAAAAATATCTAAATAACTTGTCAATTGTACGTATTTGGTATTGGTATTTTTTGTCAAATAGGCAATAAGGCAAATGCTTTGTCAAATACATGTCTACACATGTTAGTTGTTTGACAAATATATCAAATTTGCAAATACATACATACTTTTTGTTTAGGTAAAACATACAAAGAAACACTTGAGTGTTTCTATGTAGGTATATTTGCTTTGGTCTGGTCTAATGCAAATATATACCAATACATATTTGCAATGAGTAGGATTGGAACTGTGTTGCATTACGACTGGTGACTCTAATATGTTTGACGCAATAATAATCTTAGTAATTGGGACATGGGCAGCCAGATTACATTGATTCAGTCGGATTATATCTGATTATTCAAACATGAAGCCGGTTCCCAAGTAGTTAATAAATTAAATGATACCTAACAAGCGTGAATCACTCTAGTCATAATAGAGTCGTCGGCAATTCGTCACAGTGAACAAATCGCGGACACACGCCGCCGCACGTGCCCCTCACAATGAACATTTGATCCATTGTGCAGTTGAGCCCGATTGCTTCCGGATGACCCAAGTGTCAAGTTGCATTCGCGAAAAAATGTTGATATTTTGTGTGGGCTGTACCGATATGATGAGTGAACGGTGAATGACTGAATGAGATTTTATAATGCATTTTAAACTGAACTGGCCTGAAACTGTAGCCATATTATAAAAATATTTCTGATTCTATTTTTGAACTACTGAATGTGATTTTATCATAATTCAGTTAATAGAAGGTTGCTTGGAAGAAAAAGAAGTTTTTTATTGTACATTGAACTGTATACATGCTACCTACTTGTCCTACTGGAAATCTGTTGGTGTACAATAAAGAATTGTCTATCTATCTAAAACGGGTTAATCTTAAGAATTATCTCCAAGGTATAAACGAAGATGCATATGGATACATCCACATTGCTGTCAGTTGAACTTTTTAGGAGAACTTAAACTTAAACGCTTTGCCTAATCCGGGAATAAAACATGAGACCTTTTCCACAGTGGTCACATTTGCTACCACTGCACCACTGAGACAATTGGTTGCCTTCTTATTTTTCATGCTATAATCACAGCGCCAAAATAATTACTGTGATTTCAATACGACGTTATATATTCCAATAAGATTTATTATATAAGATTTATTTCAATAAGACTTTCGAATATTACAGTAACTATTCTTTTTCCAGTGACTCCACATATTTACTTATAGCATAGGTACATACCTTGGCCTTGACATCAAATTGAAATAGGTTTCAAAGCAAAATCATTTTCTTCACAAATTAAATAAAGAATGTATTAAGTTAGGATTGGGACTTAGGAAACAAATCAACCAATTTCAAAGGCACATTTCCAGTTACACACGTATATAAAGTAAAATATTGAAATCAATTCCAACGGTAGGTACTCAAAACATTGCAGTTTCAGACCAGCTTTCCGCTTTCCTTGTTATAGCCCGGAGCTTCAGAGAGGCGGGGGTGGTAGGGAGGCTTCGAGGAGTAAGGGGAGTGGGTAAGACTCCGTCGGAAACAATTAGGGTGTGCGCACGCGCGCCAGCTACCTGCGTCTGGCCTAATTGGCGTATCTCTGTTCCGCTCAATGTATCCCTGTTATAATTGACGTAGATGCAACAATGAGATCGGATTGCTATCTGTTTATGTAAGTTACGCTATTAGCGTTGTGTTATATAGTTGGGAGTGTTCGTGATAGCTTCATTTAGTAGCACGTTCAGTTTATCAAGCAAAAGGTCGGACATGTTTTTATTATCAGGCGACTAGCTTATTTTATTGATGGTGTGGTAGTATATATACACCTCATAACTTTCTTGTCAAACTGTAGATATAAAATTTCATATTCCAACTACAATTTAATAAAAACAAACGTGATAAATATCTTGAGAGCTGTTCTTATCGTTCATAGAAGATTTATAACTAAATGCCTTACTATTGTGGTTTGAAAGCAGAAATTAAATAATTAGAAAGCTGTTACAGATGAAATCGATGAAAGCTGCAATGAAAAATGCCTACAGTCAATTATTACATATTTCTTTCGTCACATATTCAGAAACAAAGCCACTAGGAATCGTTTTAAAAGAGCCCTTAGCCATTATATATCTGATAACAATATCCTACTGGATAAATGTTAATAAATGATGTTGGTGGTATACAAATCTCTTGAATTTAGGTCATCATCGAATTGATGACCTAAATTCAAGAGATTTGTATAATAGAGTGATGTTTCCGAAGTATTTTGACCCTGAAATTTAATATGATATAGGCGAGATTAGTAAATAGTGTAGTATATCTGCACTGTAAATTATAGATCGAGTTTTTTGTTGAACTATGTAGGTATAGAAGTTGAAGTTGAACGGATAGGGAAAAGGTTTGCTGGGAGAGAACTCATTTCGAGTTAAGCTCGCCTTCGTAAGTACATTTTCTTTGAAAAATTTTTCTTTATGATCTCTATACTGTGTGTGTGCAATAAATAATTAAATAAATAAAAGAAATGACGTCTCCTATTAACAAAATATTCGACCATGACTACATTCGAATATTTTACGCAACCCTTCATTAGCAAAACTAATGATTCGCTAAACACCCACGCCCCCTACGACTTATTCCCTCGGCACCTGCTTTGTTGGAGACCAAAATCTATTTATTCATATCGTATTGCTAATTTTGGGATTAGGCGGCGCGTTCCGTCGGTGATTCAATTATCCATTCCGTTTGCGGGGGCTTACTGCGGACTACTCCCGTGGGTATACTGCGGTGCTTATCGCTCATGGATCTTTGATGTACGAGTTGTCATGGTTATTTGTGTCACGGTTTATTTAAAATTTACTTAATGGGAGTTAAATTTATTTTTACTAAAATTTCGTACATTTGGTACACTTATAAGTGGGATTTCATTATCTAAAATAATATGGTAAATATCGCGACAACTTTAATACTAATGTGAGTGACTATGATAGTTTAAAATACCTATATATGTTAAACGAAACTGTTCATCGTATAACTCACGGTCTTATTTTCGACGTGTATAAAGAAAGATAAAAAGTATGATAAAAAATGATTGTAGCATTGTTAATTGTTTCCAATAGTTCATAAAAATATTGATAGATGGCTCCACTATCGCCCAAACATGGTTTGTATAGGAACATTTCGAATGCGTAAGATACATTAATGTAATTCTCTTGGTTGGTGTAAGGGTAAAGTGAATCAAATGAAGACTCGAACCATCATCAATCGATTTTAATAGCATTACTTTAAAATACTCATTAAAAGAAAGATCACGATTATATCGAGTACTTAGGTAATACGTAGGGTATAAGTATAAATGCCTTATTCAATATGTGTAACAGTTTTCACCAGGCGCCATCAATCTCAAGTATAAACAGTCTACGTACGTAGGTAATTACCTTTTTTAACTGCGTCGATTTTCAGGAGCTGTTACTCCCTGTGAAAGGAAGAAAGAAAGAAAGAAATATTTATTTGGTGCAAGGTGGTCACAGAGATAACAATAACCAACAACATATTAAAAAAAAAAAAAAACAAGTAAAACAGTGGCTCACAGATACACCAAATAGGTGTCCAGTTCAGCATGTGCCAGGTATAAACCTGACGCTGGTTTTCAACTGGAACCTAATTTGCCAGTGACACACGGACGCCGAACCGTCGAAGTCGAGTGTGAGGGTCCATATAGCATCTATATAATGCCTGAAAACTCAAATTCTGTTGCAATAGAGTGTATATTTCTAAACTTTCTAAACATTAGTAGGGGACAGTAGTGCACGGGTAAACGTCGTCTCCGAAACATTGTCACTCGCGTTTTGAATATGTTATTATGTTTTGGTAAATATTTAGCGAACTCGGTAATAATTGTCACCGAGTTCGCTACGGAGAAACTATAATAATATGTCTGTAGCATCTACCGTATACACTCAGTATACAGTAGATAATTTTTGCGCCTTTTTCTTCTATAACTGAAGGAGAGAAAGTAAACCTGCTTTTAAGAAATTGTTGCTTACTACTACAATTTCCTAAAAGCAGGATTGCATTGCGAAAATTTCGCCATTCGAATCACATGTTTCCAAGCCGATTTCAAATCTCACATTAAAAGTATTTAAAAGTAAGTTCTATATTTATAATTCAACCTTATCCCAAAAATAACTGTAATAATGACTTTCTCAAGTGGCCTTTGAAAGCAGACGTCACTCAAAATGCTTTCACGCGTGAAACATCTATAAAACCGTAATTAATTCGCGAGCATTTAGCTCATAATTGCTTTAATGGCGTCGACAATGGATCAGTGGAGCGTCGAGTAGCCACTCAATTATGTGGTATTCAGGATCGCTGCTGTTTGCACTGGTGAAGACGGGGCCTCTTATTGGCCACCCCCCGGCGTGAGGGGACGGCCCCTCTCGAGCCTTTGTGCATATCGCGGTTACTTGTAACGACAATATTTGGATTGTTAAGATTTTATCTATAGGGAGACATTTATGTGAACACAGATGGTATTCAGACTGGTGTTGGGTCCATAAGGATGTTTTCAGTGGTTAGCTTGAACGTATGTTAAAAGTGATGAATATCGGTCGATAATAGTTTTTAGTCACGACCGAATGATTACGACAGCCACATTATCATCATTCAATCAATCAATCAATTAGCCCACCGCAGTTCACTGCTGGACATAGGCCTCCCCCAATGTGCGCCATTTTTTCCGATCCTGTATCCAGTTGGTCCCAGTCACCTTTTTCTGGTCGTCGATCCACACACTCGTCATTACTGGAAAGATATTGCCTTTGTCGTTGCTAAAGCCCATGATGATAGTATATCGGTTTCTTATAGTAAAATTTTTTTTATACCACTAAGGTCATTCCACAGCTTGAGTGTGCGTGAATTTTCACCTGACTTTCTTTTGTATGTTAGAAGTCGAAATATAAAGAATTTACACCCACATTTCACCAATCATTAAATTTGGTCTCACGTAATAGGGGGCGAGCCTATTGCCGTCTTCCGGGCACTATTGTTGACTCAAACCATGCCTCTGAGGCTGAGTCTGGGCTGTATATATATGTCTGATGTTAAACAGCCCTATCCCTTAGTCGCCTTGTACGACACCGCATGGGAAGAGATGGATCAGTTCAAATTCTACTCTCCCGGGAACCACGCGGCTTAATAAGACACTTTGTACTCTTCCACTATATTTTATTTCTCACCTGAACGGTTTCGCTTCACGATATTCTCAAAACTTTGTATTGGCAGTTATCCATATACAGCTAATACAAACCTTTGCCGTACAAAGTGGCGTATTCAATATTTGTAGCAGGTTCCATTAAGCGCCATCAAACAACAGTATTAACAATAGATATGTAAACTATGTTGTATTATATTTTGATGCGCTGACAACCTGGAAGAAAAACCTCTATTCTAGTAGAGGCTTTCCTTGAGCTGGCTGGCTTTTATTTGGTTGAAAACTCTTAAAAAAATTACAAGTAAGTTATTTTGTTATTTTGTAAACGAGAATGTTTTTCACATATTGAAAACTCACTTGTACTTTTCCACATTACTTTATTGCTTATTACACCTGACCGGTTTCGCCTTACGGCATCCTCAAAGGTTTATAATGACATTTAAGAACATTCCTATTAGAAACATAGCACACAGGATGCCGTAAGGCGAAACCGGTCAGGTGTAATAAGCAATAAAGTAATATGGAAAAGTACAAGTGAGTTATCAATATGTGTAACAACAAATTCCACCAAGTGCCATCAATCTACAGTATAAAAAACAAAGAATGTTTTTATCAGAATTATCTTTTAAAATCGTCGGTGACGAGGTGGTGGTGGTCGAGAGGTCCCGGGTTCAGATCCTGGCTATTACACTACCGGCGTGAACTCACTCCAAGCACAAGCAATTTAGCTTAGTTGGAGGGGTTAGAGCGAATATTAGTAAATGCGGTTGCTAATATTCTTTTACAAAAACGATTTTATCTTCATTTTTATCATAATTATAGTAAAATGTGCTATCCCACTTCATACTTGCTATATCAAATTCGAGAATAAATTATTTATTCTGTTTAGGCACATAAAGAGTACATATGAAAGTCAAAATTTTACAAGTATGTCAAAAAATAATATAAACCTATTAATTAATATAAAAATAAATCACTGGGAAATGATTCTTTCGCTGGTTCGGTAGGTTAGTTCTACTGAGAAGATACCAGCAAGAAAATCAGCGAACTATATTAGAACTAGATTATCTTTCTTTTTTTAAATTTGCTTTTGATTACAATTTACTTTGTGCAAGCAAGCAAGAGACTTATGTTGACCACGCATTTACATCATCAAGATACTCATCTACTTTATAGTACCTAACCTTTATTGATGTTATTTAAGATGTTAAAAAGTCTATCACGATTGATTACATGTCTTTTGAGCCAGTAGTACCCGCCCCAGCCCCAGGCCCACGCATTAATGTTATTATTTAACAACATTTACTAAATAATTTGCTCGTTAAATGTCTGCTGATAGTCCCCCATTCCCTAACTACGGTATTGTCCGCGGCGATTTCGCCTCCCCGGGGACTAACGACTGAATTCAACCAATATGACTCTAACATTAATTACTTGGCCGTCTTTTGTGTAGATATTTGTAGCAACATGCTCTATTGTTGTCGATCTGAAATTAATAACGCGCTGTTATTATGAGGGAGGATTACAAAACTATCCGTAGCTTTCAATGAAGACGTATACGTGCACGTGCCCTGTATAAAGATTTGATGAGTTTCTTTTGAGTTAGTTATTTGATATCTTCTCACTTGAATGTTTTCCTTTTCTAAATGTATTGAATAAAGGCGAAAAAATATTTACGTAGATTCGATTAAGATGAAAAAAATTAAACGGTTCAGTGATCCCGTGATCTTTCCTTTATAGGGGAACCTTCGCCTGAATCCAACCGATTCTTCTATACCTATAGCCGGCTTACGGCGACGGTTTCAGGCGGCGGTTCGGTGCTCCTTAATCGTATCCTGAATCTTATCAAATCGATCGCGTGTTTGAATTCCGCCTGAACCGTTTATTTTTTTTCTATTTTAATCGGTTTGAATAGTTAGCATATTAAATGCTTTAAAATTTCATTTACGCATATATTGTTTACTAGTGAGAATAAATATAAAATGTATAATTTACATAGTCCTGCTATCATCACTTAAGATGTTCTCGTTATACGTATACGTGAACCCAAATAGTTGGTAGGTACTTACGGGATGATGGTATGTGTTTACTGATATGAAAGATAACCAGTCTTATGGTAAAGAGTACTCTCATGCCATCGTAGCTTCCATACTCAGAGAGCTACTATGTCGATGCTCTTCTGACGAGCATCAACTCCTAAAAAAAGAAATCTATAATAGTTTGAGAGTACAAACTTGTACGACACCCCATCTTTTCACATGCGGTGTCGTACAAGGAGACTAAGGGAAAGGACAGTTTAACATCAAACAGATATATACAGCCCAGACTCAGATGCATGGCTCGAGTCAACAATAGTGTCAATATGTCTCTTTAGGTGGGACCGAATAAAATTTAGTTTTCAACAATTTTTTTTAATTTAAATATTTTGGGGCATGCAATAGGTAGTTATAATTTATAGTCACTCGCATTCTCTTAGTAATAATAATAATATATCTCTTTATTTTAAATACACAAAGATCCATTCTTGATACAATTTGGTACTGTTTTGTGGCATAACAAATGGTGGATTTATTGCACAAGGCAATCTCTATCAGGCAACCACAATACCTCAGTTGCCCGATTTGCACTATAAAATAGATCATCAACCTTTTGTTCTATTCTTTTCAATCGCTTCATAATATACAAATTGAAAGATGAGGAAGTGTGCAGCGTGTGGTGTGAAGTTCAGTGACGGAGCTTAGTGTGCTGCTTGTGTTAAGGACCTGGATTTCGGCTGTGCAGGTATCTCTGAAGCGGGTTGAAGGAAGTTGAATGTAGACAGGAGAGCGTAATGGAAATGTCATAAATGCAGAGTTTCTTCATCGGGGTGTCCAATCCTGAGTCTAAAATCTCTCTCTGTCTCAAATGTATTAATTAACACAATACTTTAAGATCGTAACAGGGCGCCACAATAGATTCAATAACACATTGTATAGCCTATAACCAGCGGACGACTAAGACGCTTCTAACGATATCTCATTTGTCTAGTTCTCATAAGTGGTTGAGGAGCTATGAGGGAACAGATCTACCTACATTCATACATACATAGCCTGTCAAAATCATAACCCATAATCAGGCAAAAATAATACATTTTTGACAGAATAATACTTTTTTTTTATGTGTGCAAAATACCCACGGATACCTCCCCACCGAAGTCGGTGGAAGAGGTTATGTTGGACTCAAACCGACTAAAACGCACGCCGCCTGTGGGTTCTTTTGGTTGCCGAAGGTGAGGTTAACAGGCATATCCCTCGCACCCCGGCCGACTCAGGGCCATCTCTCACGAGCTGGCCCTCTCCTCGGGTGTGTGGGGACTACAGAGTCCCCAACTTGGCCCCGGAAAACGGCCTGCTTCTGCCAGGGTGACTGGCGGCTCCACCAGTCACCCCCAGGCCTGCGCTCATGGGGGGGACAGAATAATACTAGGGTGGGCATGGATTATTCTAAGAATATCAAGTAGTGCTAAGTAGGGTAGGGCGGGGCTAGTTGAGCAAATTTTTACTTAAACGGATGTAGCTCCTTAATGATACGTCTCAATAAATTGTTATGCGGCTTGATGGATTTCTTGTTTATCGCTTAACAAAAGTGTTAATAGTATTTTTCTGTAATAAGTAAAATTTAAGAGCTACAGCTGTTTTAATGCAGAAAGTCAAGTACGCTCAATGTACCCCATAGGTGGGGTAAGTTGAGCAATGGTATGGGGCAAGTTGAGCACTAAGAAAGTATAATGAAACTATAGGTTCAATGTTGACTAGTGATGAAATAAAATAAGTGTTTAACAATCAGTTCTTTATTTATAGTCTTTTAGTGACATAGAAAACAAAACTTATAGTAATTTTCTTTGAATAATTAACAAAAAGTAGAATCAACAAAACAATAACGTAACGTAACGTAACGGAGCGAGCAAACGCCCTTGGTTTAATAGGCCTTGTAGGGAAGCTAGAGACCACAAGCAATCTGCATACAAGGCTTGGGCCTCGGCTCTTGCCAATAAGGATCCAAACATCGCTGAAGTGAAGCAGAATTTATTAGCACATTCGTAGGCAAGGCGACCGACATCTTTTGGAGAATATCCGTAGAAGATTGATGCCATTTGTAGCAAGTATTTTTTCAGTGAATCTTCCTGTGTAGAAGAAAATACTTGTCTCGGTGTTGCATAGCCCATGGATGAATCGACACCTTCATTTAATTTTTTCAGATATCTTGTCAAAGTCATCCGTTCGATACCGAATTCTGTAGCGGTTGCATTAACACTTTTACCTTCATCGTTCACAGCCTTTTGCAGCATTTTTTAAATCTTCAGTAGTGTAAGAACATCTTGTAGTTTTTCTCTTGTAAGTCCGCATCCTAACAAAAAATAAAACATTTGTTAGTTTAGTTGTTTGAATCATGGGGTAAGTTGAGCAACTATGCTCAACTAACCCCAACCCAGAATTTCAAAATAAAAGTGATGTTATAAAAAAACCGTAGGAATTATACCCAGAACCTCTCTGCATATCAAAAGTACGATAATTATATGGAAGATTAACACTTACCTGAATAAAAACAAATAACATTTGACTAATACAGACGAAAACTTGCGATAAATGACGTTTTTACTTTTTGGTCTTAAAATAAACAAAACGTCCGTGCGCCCTATTCGCTTACCCAGAGGCCACTAGCGATCGCGTGATGTTTACCCCTCCCGCGCCACCCTCTTTCCGCCATACGATGCCAATACGTATGGTGAATAGTTTTCGAGATATTTCGATTGCCCAACTTGCCCCTATGCTCAACAAGCCCCGCTCTACCCTATCTAGATATATAAAAAATTACCATGCTTTGTAAAATTACCATCTACCGTGAGAAAATCTGTTATCGATGCTAGATAGTTATACGGCGTACATGGTGTAATTAGCAGTGATAAACACAATGGGTGCCACATTAATATCTTATCTGTAGAGCACTTTTGCCGTGATGTAATTACCTGAGAAAGTATCAGTTTTATCCAACATCATTTTATTACAATTTAACGTTAGGATAATAAAAGTACCTACCTATATTTGTTTAATATAGGTATTTAAACTATCATGGTTACTCATATTAGTATTAAAGTTATCAGAATATTTACCATGTTATATTGTTCTGAATTTCCGATATTTCAACGCTGTTGCAAGCACCATGATCACGGAGGAACTGTCCGTTCAACAATATGGTAAATATCTTGATAATTTTAAAACTAATTTGTTTAATATGTTTAACAGGAAGTCAAAAGTAGTATAGGGAAGTACTTTAAAAGTAGTGAATAACGAATGGTTTCGAACCGAGTTCATTGGCCGTTTTTTCATACTAATTAGGTGGCAGACAAGCACACGATCCACTTAATGGAAAGTGGTTACCGTGGCCTTTGCACGTGTGCAATGTCAGGGGAGTTACACTCGCGTTGTCGACCGTGTAAGCACACAGAGTTTCTGTGCCGTCATTGTAGAAGACAAAGCAGGACAAGCCACACAAACTCTCCAGTGAGCTTTGACTACCCTAATCACCGCCGGGAACACAACACAACAAATAGGGTCCCAGTCGGACTGCTCAATTGGGACGGAAATACCGTTGTGTCCTACCTCCATCAAAGTTAAGAAGTTAGAGTAGGTACTAATTAAAAAGGCGCTTAATATACATTAATTATTACTACATGTTTAAGGCTAAGTAGATCAACAACTTGTAGATAATTGACTGCGGTTGCCTAGTGGTATGCGTAATGGACTGCTGAGACGAGGTCTCGGATTCGATCCCAGGTTTTATCATGGTACAGACTAATGACTTTTCGAAGTTATGTGTGTATATATCGCAGGTTTATAAGTGCCCGGTTAATGCCAATAGGCTCGCCACCTATTACATTGGGACCTAAACTTACACCGGCGAAAAGTGGGTGCTAGCACCTCTGCCTTGCGGCTTATAAGGAGCTCATGGAGACGCTGGAGCGGGACCCATGGGGGCGGCCTTACCTTATGGTAAGAGGAAAGCTGCGCCCCCGGGCCCCGCCGTTGACCCAGGTTCTCCAGCCAGCTCTGCTCGGTGGAGTGGTCGAGTCCCCGTTCCCGGCGCGAGCGGAATACGTTCCGCCGCAGATGACTCCGCCACCTCGGTCGCCTGTGGCGCCCAGTGTTGTAGTTGACGACGAAGTCCCCGAGGTCACTTGGGTAGAACTGGAGCTGGCGGTGCGAAGGCTTAGAGCCAAGAAGAGCACCGCCCCGGGACCCGACGGCATTCCAGGCTGCGCGTGGGTCCTAGCTCTGGGAGAAGACGGTCTCGAACCCCGACTGAGAGGGTTCCTCAGCGCATGCTTGGAGCGGGGCCAGTTTCCGAAGATGTGGAAGACGGGGAATCTGGTCCTCATCCGAAAGGAGGGTCGCCCGGCGGACGAACCGTCCGGCTACCAGCCCATTGTGTTGCTCGACGAGGTGGGTAAGCTCTTTGAAAGAGTTTTTTTTCATACCACTTAGTTGGCAGACAAGCACCACCTGATGGAAAGTGGTTACCGTGACCTATGGACGTCTGTAACACCAGAGGAGTTACAGTCGCGCTGCCATCCCTGTAAGTACAGAGTTTCTGTGCCGTCAGTAGAAGACAAAGCAGGACAAGCCTTTAGTCTTCCCACTGACAGCACAAATTCTCCAGTGAGCTCTGGCTACCCTACTCACCGCTGGGAACACAACACAAAGTTATTATAGCCGCGGTATTCTGTAAGGCGGAGGTACTACCCCAGTCGGACTGCTCAATCGGGCGGAAATACCGCCGTGTCCTACCTCCTTATTATTGCCAGTTATTGCGAAGCGCCTCGTCGAGCACCTCTCTGGTAGGGGGCCGGACCTGGCGGATGCCCAATATGGCTTCCGCCGGTGGCGGTCCACTGTGGATTGCCTGTCTTGCTCTGGACTTGCCCTGGAGTTGCATCAGGGAGGCACTCGTACCACGGTGTGCCTCTCTACCTCCGCCGCATAGTCGGGGCGTACCTGACGGAGAGAGCCGTCATCTACCCAAGTGCGACTGGCGTCGGTCGGCATGAGATGTCGTGCGGTGTTCCACAGGGATCGGTTCTTGGGCCGTTCCTGTGGAACATCGGATACGACTGGGTGTTTCGCGGTGAGCTTGCGGACGGCGCCGCCGTCACGTGCTATGCCGACGACACGCTAGTGACGGCGAGCGGGGCTACATACCGCGAAACGACCCTGAGGGCCACGACCGCGGTTGCTCAAGTCGTGGAACGGATCCGGCAGCTGGGCCTTGAGGTGGCTCTGCATAAATCCGAGGCCATGTTCTTTCATGGACCTCGGCACACACCACCTGGTTCCAGCCTCACAGTGGGAGGCACTCACATCGGCATCAAGCCCCAGATGAAATATCTGGGGCTCGTGCTCGACGGCCGGTGGGACTTCGGGAAGCACTTCCGAAGTCTGGGCCCCAAATTGGTGGGCACAGCCAACGCTCTGGCGCGGTTATTGCCCAACCTGAGGGGCCCGGTACGGGAGTCACGTGTGGGCGGACACCCTGAGTGATCGGCACATGCCCCTGCTGCAGCGTCCGCTGCAGAGGTTGATATCATTCAACGCGGCGAATCTCCTCGCCGGATCGTCACCATGGATCCTGGAAGCGAGATCTCTTTGTGAAGGAGGAGGCGGGGTGGGAGAGGCAGCGGGAGTGACGAAGGATTGCAAGCCAAGTTGCCCGCGTACGAAGGCAACTCGGGGGTCGGAGGTCGATGAACGACCTCCACCCCCCATGAGCGCCGGCCTGGGGGTGACAGGTGGAGCCGTCTGTCACCCTGTCACCCTGGCGCGCCCCTCTTTGTTTTCCGGGAACGAGCTGGGGACTCTGTAGTCCCCACACACCCGAGGAGAGGGCCAGATCGTGAGAGATGGCCCTGGGTCGGCCGGGGTGCGAGGGATATGCCTGTCAACCTCACCTTCAGCAACCAAAATGACCCACAGGCGGCGTGCGTTTTAGTCGGTTCGAGTCCGACATAACCTCTCCCACCGGCTCCGGTGGGGAGGTATCGGTGGGGATTTTGCGCACGTAAAAAAAAAGCACCTCTGCCTACCACTTCGGGGATATAGGCGTGATTTTATGTTATCAACACAGTTTTTGAAAAAATTATGAAGTCAGTCAACGCGCGCTTAGTCAAAGTTAAAGTGTGCTGATCAAAGAATCTGGATTAAATAATATCCATGTTAAGCGATTATAGTTTTATGATTGTTTTATAATCAAACATTTATTTTATTCAATATGTAAAGGTAAACTTTACAATAGCGCATATAATATAATAGCAGTTAAATATCTAGCATAATATATATACCAGGTGCAGAATATCTGATCAAGAACCAAGCAGTTTGGAGACTCTTTCCATTGTCACACCATTAAGGCCTAAAATTCAGTACCAACTCACGTATTTCCTTCTTCCTACAGTCCCGGGTCCTTTAAGCAGGTCGTGAAAAAGCATATGAAGAGGCCGGCAAGCTGCGTGTCACCATTGTAACATGGTATATGTAAGTAATGGTGACCCTCTTTTCTGAGATTTTACTTTCAGCTTACTATCAGGCGAGGCGAATTCTAATTGACGTGTCCTATATTTAAAAAAAACTCTAAATAATTCCACATTTTTGTAAATATTTTACGTTATTTTTAACATGCATATTCTTGGAAGGCCTTTGATAACAAAAGTTCCTTTATTGTACTGTAGCTACTGTATAGATAATAAACAATAAAAAAATGTTTGTTATTTTAGTTGTACTTTATTAAACTGCATAAAAGGTCTATTGATGCATTTCTAATAGACCGGATATCTACAAGTAAAAGATTACACTAATCACTATTGTACCACGTGGGAGTATCTTGACCACTCAATGGCCATTGTCCCCCATAGGTGGCACCATCAGTTAGCAGACAAGTTAACAAAGCCCTCTAACGCCTCGCTAATCCAAGATTAAGATCGTATCTGGAACAGGACATGATAAACACTTCACGTATAAATACATTTCATGTTTTGTGAACAGTTAGTTTCGAGCGTTGAAAAAATATTGAGATTGACGATATGTAGATAATTGGCAGTAGTACAACAAGAGATGATAGCTTTTGTATCTCATTTCTTAAGTCAATTTGACCCATTTAGATTTTGATATTAATTTATATATTCCTAATTCTTGTCCTGTTCCTATCATTTTTTCTGAGACTTTACCTTCAGTGCAGTTCAGTAAATTTATTATTTTTAGTAAGCGCCAAAACGGTAAGTTGTAAGGAAACTTGTATGAAATAAATTACTGTGACGTCATTATATTCAATCGTCAAATCATTCAATAGGTTGACTGGTTGATTAAAAATAAATAAAAACGATAAAATAAGAACTGGCGGAACTTTTGCCGCTCTTTTACCATTCTGAATTTAATAAGCTCAGTTGAATAATTTATTTTAACTATAGTATATATGTTATGTTATGAAAAACCCAATTGTTGTGTGTAATGTTTTGGTATCAGAAATCAGAATATGTATTAAGTATAAGATAATTGCTATATACCTATCTATTGAATGAGAGTGGAATGTTGAGATGGTTTGGTCATGTTGAGAGAATGAATGAAAGAAGACTAACGAAACAGGTGAATGAGGCGAGTGTGGATGGTACCGTCGGAAGGGGAAGACCTAGGCGCACATACCTGGACCAAATCGGGGAAATTTTAGAAAAGGGGCAGGTGAGGAGTACCCTACACCGACGAGCATGCATGAAGAATGTAATGAGAGTGAATGAAGCGAGAGTAGTATATCAGGTTCGTAGCAAATGGAGATCCGTGATCTCGGCCTATCCCTATGGGAACTCTTATAAAAAGACCATAACAATTTTTTATGTAATGTACGGCTACCCCATCACAGAGTAAATCCGCAGGAATGGTGCTATAGGAAGCCCTCTTCACTGATATGTAGGTAATGAGTAATTTAATTGACATCAGTCACTTAGAAGAAAACTGCGTGCCTGAAATTTAAGTACCTAATTACAATTGTAAATCACTACTATAATAGCCACACTAATGTTATCTAATGTTGGAACTATACAAGAAATATACAAGACAGTCCGTCAGTAAAATTTTCTTAAAAGTTAAACTTCTGCCTTCAACCCATACATTGTATGGTCATCGCGTCCCAATGTAGACGAGCCTGTCGAATACAGTTATTGTTGGCAAAATAATTCCATTGTTAGTGTGTAAAATGTTCGAGAGCAAAAGCTTTGTGGACAATGGCCATATAATTGAATTAAGTCCACTCAGAGGTGTTGTATGTATGTCCGTTCTTGGAATGCACTCTGTGTGTGACTAAATAAAGTTTGCATTATATAAATCCGATATTGATTGAAATTTTGCAGCTGAATGCAAGTACTATCTAATTTCACACCTTTTTTTTCTACTGGTGAAAAATATGAACTGCTTCCGCTATCCTCGTTGTCTGGAGATACTAAAAATCCCGTTGTGTGGTTTGTAATGAGTGTTATACGATCGCCAGACAAGGAACGCGTACCATTTAGCGTTAAGTAATAAGTTGCCATTATGGCCATCGATTGAAGTTGCAACGTTCTTGACGTTCATAACCACGCCCGACCTCAAAAAAGGTGGAGGTAATATTCAACCTATAGAACGTCTATATATGGTCGATTTCGCCGTCATTTATGAACCAATTTTATAAACTCTATCTTTTACTTTAGATGTAATTAATCTGTGGTTTAGTTCACAAATTAACTTTTGTGCTAAACGTAGCAAAGTTTAAGTCACAAAAGAGACCCAGTGAACGAGATATCAACCTCTTGATTTGTTTGCTCTGCTTATTCATTCCCCAAGTAAACGAAAACCGTGTAGACGATCGCTGATGTGTGACGTCACTGTACTGCTGTTGATGGTGACACTCATCAAATCATTATAATTAGTATATTGATATTGATTACGAGTGTGTGTATTCTAATGAATACAATATGATTTAGCCTATTGCCGTCTTCCTGTTACTATTGTTGACTCAAACCATGCATCTGATGCTGAGTTTAGGCTGTAGATATCTGTCTGATGTTGAATAGTCGTATTCCTTAGTCGCCTTGTACGAAACCATATGGGAAAAGATGGGGTGGTCCAAATTCTACTATGCCGGGAACCTCGCGGCTTATTATACCCTATACTCGGGATACTAGTAATCGGTTACTATTAGGTATAATTAGTTTTTTTTTAAGTGGATCTTACTTATATGGAATATTACAAAATCAATTTTGAAATTACATAATTTTTTTTGGTTGTTTATTTAAATAGTAGGTACCTACACAAAATATAAGGTTATATTTATACGTAGACAAAATAACAGAATTCATCATTGTCTCAGCAAGCGTTTCGGTTGCTTCCGAAGCTTCCACCGCGGAGCCCGGGGCCTGCTTCCTACCAGTAGCACGGACACCTAATTACGTTATTAAACTTTTAAAAGCTTACCTAATTATTTTGAAATCAAAAGGCCGAAATCCACTTGATGAGATGGCCCGAAGCTTATTACGGACAAAGGCAATTTAGACAGAGTCAAATGAAATCTTTTCAATAATTCTATGATACCATTAACAAATCCCTCTCGTCATCACACTGGTTGTTATAAAGTTTGGGTGTAAGAATTTATTATTGGTACCTATGCTCATTACGCTCCAACTGATCAGAAAATATCAGAACATTATCGCAGGTTGAATAACAAATATTTTTAAAAGAGATTTTTTTAAATTCACGTCTGCCTAACCCTCCGGGAATAAAGGCGTGATTATATGTATGTATTTGCACAAGGTTGTACTACAGTGTGCTGTTTTAAGTCCTAAATACCTAACCACGGGTAACCTGTACCTAACCTATCTGTGATAGTACCTTCTTATAAGTAAAAAAAAATTAAAAGCCTTTCAACTTTTTAGAGGGTCCTACTACTTTGTAACTGTAATCACCTCCAATTTCAAATTCAACCTCCAATAGCCGGTTATTTACATTTGTTTTTAAATTTATATGGTATTTTTTTACAGTAGGTTTCAGTGCATTTATGGATTTGGAGACTGGCTTTGTGTTTATAATTTGTGTCATGTCATGATTCACATGTCCTTGGGACACACAGTTTTAAAAATCACACTGCATTTAAAACAAAAAAAAACATAATATACTTTCGTACAAAAAAAAATGTCCACATTCATACCCTCAGCAAATCTAACTGTTAAACTTTAAGCTGTTTAAATATTTATAAAGTATTTACTTATTGACAAAACAGTGATGGGACACAATAGATTCCCGTGCTTTTGTCTCGATTGTTCCCGTGGGCTGATGTTGAGTGGTGAACGGTCTATTGACCGCTAAGAGTTTCCGTTTGGTTGGGGCGTCAGGCGCTTTGGGGGAAAAACTGTTGAGTGTTCACTAAGTGGAAGAAGGCCCTTAGTTTATTTAATATCAAAATGAGGTCAATAGTAATGGCTGGTAATGAAGAAGATGCAATAACTATTGAGAATTTGATTAAGGATGTGAGTGATATGTTTTTATATTTATTAGGTAGTCGTCCGAAAAAGGTCTGTTATCGATTTATACTATACTACTATCACTTGGTGAAAAAAATCGATGTTAGGTCAGTACGTATGCTTGTTGAATAAACCTTAATAAATAAATAAATATTCCACGACATTCTACCCATGGTGCGCCGGCCTGGGGGTGACAGGTGGAGCCGCCTTTTTGTAAATACATACATATTATACATAGAAACATCCAGACCAATGCAAATATACATATTCATGCATACAAATATTTGCACTGAGCGGGAATCGAACCCGCGCCCCGTGCATAGCAGTCGAATGCTCTACCGCTATGCCACGGAGGTCGTCAAATATTTTAACCTGTAGTACCACAGAATAGATATTCCGGTCTAACCTATCTTCAAAGGTAAATTTTCAAATTATTTCTTGCTCTATAGGTATTTAAACTATCATGGTCACTCACATCAGTATCAAAATAATCGGGATATTTTCCATGTTGCATTGTTTTTCTTGCTCGAACAATAAGGTATTTAAAGTGATTATATAAAAAAATGTTTAATAGATAAAAGGAATATTCTAAAATAAAAGATTTGGCTGTAATTTCCGAACAATCAGAACTGGATCAATGATTGCAAAAAAAAAAACTGATCACAAAAACTCGAAATCGTATTAATTCAGTCATGAATCTGTTAATGTTGAGCTCAAGTGGCGACACAATGGTAGCGGAAGGGCCGCGGCAGCCTGCACCACATGTGTAATCCACTTAAGGTTGGTTAATCTTAACGCTTGGTTATCGCAACACAATTGTCCGGGCACGGGAAGTTACCTCGACTGTGTTAATTCAATCACAACTGTTGTATTTATACGATTTCACATGTTACTTAGCGACTAGTCGCAGCGACTAAGTTTATTACTTTTAATAAATTAACATAAAATTGAAAAGGGTGTATGTATATTGGGCCCTACCATGATCCAAGCCAACCTCATCTGCAACTGTTGCTGTTCTCCCGACCGATTGGCTAGTGATTAATGAGAGCTTCGATGGTATGATCTCAGGTGTCTGACGTGGCCTATGTTTGAAGTCAGCATCTCCCTATGTAATTGTAGCCGCAGGTGGACGGGATTTGGCTCATCTCGTTTTGCATAGAGCTCCTCTCTCCCTCTCTTCTCAAACTCAGACACTTTAGTGTTCACGGTGTTCCTCCACCGTGATTGGTCTACCGCCATTACCTACAACCGCTACTGCCTAGGTCGAGCTCACATCGCTTCATGTCATCGCGTCCTGTTTGCGCTAGTCATCCTGCAGTTCGAAGTAACTACTGATAACCGGACGAGGACATGAGCAGACTTTTCTCTCCGAGTCGAGGATCAAAAGTGCTGTAAAATGTTTTTGTAAGTTAAACCAAATAAACCAAATAACACCAAAGTTACCAAGTAACTAGCAGGTTGTAAAAATATAAAACAGAGAAAAGAAACAACAGAAATAAGCATTTAAGTACCTTGGACTTCTCTTGGCCGCTGACATGAAGGACAATGAAGATATTGAGAGGGAGCGGAGGGTGCTGTCGATTAGGGCGAATATGATAGCTCGTAGATTTGCACGTTGCTCAGAAGGTGTCAAAAAAACCTTATTTCGTGCATATTGCACTTCTTTTTACACGTGCAGTCTGTGGGCAGATTATTCGCAGAAATCGTACAGTGTCCTTCGTATTCTATATAATAACGCGTTCAGAGTGCTGATGGGGCTGCCCCGTTACTGTAGCGCGTCAGGGATGTTTGCCAAGGCTCGTGTAGATTGCTTTTACGCTACTATGAGAAAGCGATGTGCTTCCCTGGTGCGTCGGGTGCGGGCCAGCTCCAACAGTATTCTGAGCTGTATAGCGAGCAGACTTGACTGTTTGTATGTGGGTCGCTGCTGCAAGTTTTCCACCTAGGTGGTGGGCGGGTGGTGGTGATTCGCATGCAGACTGTCAATTTGTTATTAGGATAAGATATTAGAATATTAAAACTAACATAGGAGTATTGGTCACTTGAAATAAATGAACATGAATTAAGTATTCGACATCCTCTGTGGTGTGGCAGGGATCGAACCCGCACAACCGTTACGCATGAGGCGCGGGTTCGATCCCCGCTCAGTGAATATATTTGTATGCATGAATATGGATGTTTGCATTGGTCTGGGTGGTTCTATGTATAATATGTATGTATTTACAAAAAAAAAGTATTTAAGTATGTTTATTAGCATTCTAGATTCCATAACACAAGCTAGTTAATAAGATATGCTTGGGTCTAGATAGCATTGCGTAGTATGTTATAGAAATATTTTTTTTAAAGTAGTTTACAAATTAATAAAACAACTAGAACTATGTATTATAATCTGAATTTTTACTAGAGATATAAATTGTATAGAATGTTGTAGAATTCGTTGCTCAAGAAGCTGAAATTTCTATAGGAATGTACTATTAGAACCAACATGATCACGGATGTGTGCTCATATGTGATAATACCAATCGGTTCCTATATAATCATCATCATGATCACAATCAGTAAGTATATATTGACGAAATTTAATTATGATCTAGGTATTATTTCCACAGTAATTATACACAGATTAGTAATTACTAAAGCAACATGGCACCTATAATTATTTATTTAGTGCCGAAGCAATTTTAGGTTTTGTTTTTTAATGCAAACTCTTCCTGGGTAAAGCTTTGAGAATAACATAGCCTCAATAAAGTAAGTTCTTACCACAGCTTACTCAAATTTCCTGTTCCTACTTTCCAACACAATAATTGTTCAAAGATTTTTATCTTCCACGTGTATCTTAAACACTGACAAATATCTCCTGATCTGCACTTAGTAGATAAAGGCAGGACCCAAAAAATATTTATTGTGTTTACACAAATACGTAGGTGGTAATCCGAGTTAACACTACCTATTCAACAGTCACCATGAAGGGGGACGAACAGTGGCCCTTCCCGCGGAAAAAATGCCCTTAATAATATTATTGGGTTCTAATTTCGTATGACTGTTAATCGTGGGTATATAAAAGTGTCAACCGAACTCAATGGAGGTGCCAATTTGTATAGAGTTACCGTACTTGAATGGGATCGAGCGTTTTCTGTTACACAATACTGGTGTGTATAGCAAAAAATATGAATAATACCGTGCCTTAATAAGATGAGTGATTACTCAAGTGTTGCATCTTGATACGTCTGTTTTTTTCGTGTACCTAAATCAGTGTTGGTTCTTAGAAAATATTATTAGTCTGAATAGATTTCGTGATCGATTTTCTAAAGGGCATGTTTACGTAATATCGTTTAGTATCTTATTGTATTGGTTTAGGACGTTAAAAATGCGTTAAATGGGCCTCTATATGACATTGTTCCTCCGTGATCATGGCAACAGCGCCTAAATATCGGAAACTCAAAACAATACAACATGGTAAATATCCCGATTACTTTGATACCATTGTAAGATACTTAATAATATACTTTTTTTTATAAAGGGCGTGAACTTGACTTCACCTCGCCTGATGGTAAGCTAAAGGCAAAGTCTCAGGAAAGAGGGTCACCATTACAGACACTAAGTGTTACAATGGTGGCACTCAGCTTGGCGGCCTCATCAGATGCTTTTTCACGCCCCACTTAAATTGATAAAAATTTCTGGAGGAAAGGATTTCTGCACTCCAAGGATTAGCTCGAGTTATAAAGGCATTCCTCGTATTTCAAAGACTATTTATATTTAGGTAAGACACAATATGACATATAGAACTGCATGAAAATGGATTGCCGGAATAAAACTGTAATCATTTGAAAAACCCATTGTAAATAAACACAAAATTAGTGTGAAGAAAAGAGATATTGATTGTTCCACCAGTGTACAGGTAGAATTCCTCGATCTGGCTAAGTAATCAATCAATCAGCCTGGCAGAAGAATTTTCATTTCACAATACAATGCTGCAGTAATGATAGCAACACATCATCATCTTAGTTTCATATCACGTAAACCTTAAAGAACCAAACTTAAAATAATATCTACACTAACATCAGTACCTAGTCTTTGAAACAGATGTATCAAAAGCCTATAAATACAGCTAAAAGCTTCTTACAGATTTACAGTAGGTAGTATAGATAGACGCAGACGGGGGTCAAACACCGCCCCCTCCCTCGCCACCTCCCCTGGGCTGGTCCTAATTAGCCCCCTTCAACTCCACACTTTGGCTTCCCTCCTCTCAAAACACAGACGCAACCCGAAAACAACAAGCTATTTGTATGTAGTAGGGGTTTTTACATTATTTTGTACTTGTGTAGGTGCCAGACTGAGGCTCAAATGTAGGTAGGTAGGGTAGACCGGGGTCAATTGTACCACGGGTTAATAGTACCATTGCCTATAACTCTGCAACTATATCGAAATATTCGCGTGTGTGTGTTCACAAGTGTGCCTTGAGCTTGTCTCAACCTGCTCACCAGTCGGCCACTCGCTGCCGCGTGAGACGCACGTGCTGGATGACGATTTGTGTTTTTGACTGACCAACGTAAGTATTTACGATTTATGTTTTGTACTAGTGTTTATAATGGAATAGTCGTAGTGTGAGAGTTTTACTGAATTGTGATTCTCTAGTTATTAAAGTTTGTAATGTGTCAGTGTGGGGTCAGTTAGATATATAGAAATCGAGATTTGTGAAGTTTAGTGAGTGCGAGTAAAAAAGGACAATTGTACCACAACACTCGGGGTCAATTGTAACGTTACAATTGACCCCGTGCTACAATTGACCCAGAGTTTTTACACTACTGCTAACAAAAGGAGTGTAATGTTTTCAAGGTACATGTACGTATGCATGTATGCGAGTTTCTTTGTTCCACCATAACTTTTAGAATCACTTTTAACATATGAGACATAGTGATATGTATTGCTGCTTGTTCGTAGGAAACGGTAGTTAGTTTAGTACTACGTAGGACTAGTTAAGTTTGTGTTAGATAATTATACTCTGTCAAATTACCTACCTTGTTTATTTCACTAAGTACCTATAATTTATTTTTGTTTTATCATATATGACAGATGCCGCGAAATAGACCAAGAAAGACAGACCGAGGCACGAAAGATCTCCTGTTGTATGAGGAAGCTTACAAGGAAATTTTAAGAGGACGATCTGTAAGAGCTGCAGCCAAAATGTTTGATTTGTGCCATGTTTCGCTGCTAAGATACCAAAAAAAGAAAGAGGACCCTCTTATTGAAGCTACAATGGGTTACAGACCAGCCACAAAAGTTTTTTCAGAGGAACAGGAGAAAGCCATGGTCAAATATCTCATAAAGTCGGCTGATATCTACTACGGCCTTACTCCTAAAGAGGTTAAAAGATTGGCGTACGACCTTGCAATTAACTATGAATTAAAGATGCCCGATTCATGGGAACGCCAAAAGATGGCAGGAGCAGATTGGTTTTCGGCATTTCTCAACCGAAATTCGGAGCTAGCGATTCGTTGTGCTCAAGCCACAAGTCTGACTCGAGCCACGAGTTTTAACTTAACGAATGTCAATTTATTTTTTGACAATTTGGAAAAAATCATGAGTAGGGACAGTTTTGAACCGCAAAACATTTATAACATGGACGAGACCGGGATCACAACGGTTCAGAAACCCGATCGCATTGTGACTAGAAAGGGAACACGGCAGGTTGGTGCATTAACGTCTGCAGAACGCGGTACACTAGTTACAATTGCGGCATCTGTAAACGCGCTAGGGAATGCTTTGCCTCCAATGTTTATATTTCCCCGCCTAAGATACCAAGACCACTTCGTGAGGGACGGACCACCTGGCTCTGTGGGAGCTGGCAATGCTTCTGGGTGGATGGAAGAAGCCCAATTCCTAATATTCCTTCAGCATTTCCAACACCATACAAAAGCCACTCAAGACAGCAAAGTTTTGTTGCTGCTGGACAACCACGCGTCCCACATATCCATAAAAGCTTTGGATTATTGTAAAAAGCATGGCATTGTAGTACTCTCGTTTCCGCCGCACTGTTCCCATAAACTCCAGCCCCTGGACCGATCTGTTTATGGGCCGCTTAAAAAATACGTTAACACTGAGTGCGACGGGTGGATGCGGTCCCATCCTGGCCAGACAATGACCATCTACAATATACCGGCGAAAGTGGCATCTGCTTTCCCACTAGCATTCACACCCCGGAACATACAGGCAGGTTTCAGAGTATCTGGGATTTTTCCGTACAACCGAAACATATTTAGCGACAGTGACTTTGGGCCGTCATTCGTTACCGACCGGCCTGCACCTGACATGACCAACGCCAGCGACACAGAAGATCCAGCGACCACTTCACGCATTACTCCAGAAGGGGACCAAATAAGAGAATATTCACCGGAAATCACACCGCGACAAGTCACCAATCCTCATTCACCCAATTCAGCATTGACGCCAGTAGTCAGCCTACATCAAGAGGATCCTATTGCTGAACTTGTGTCCACAGAAAGTTCCCTGCCTTATCAACTGGATCCACAAGAAATCGAAGAGGAAATCCTTTCCTTCGATCATCCAACTCAGCCAGTTGTACATCCTCTGGAATGTTTAGTCGCACCTTCAACATCTTCTAAGCACTTAAGCCCTGACCAAGTACGCCCGTTGCTGAAGGTTCACTCAGTTGTTGATCCTATAGAGTGTTCGGACGCACCTTCAACATCTTCTAAACATTTCAGGCCTGAACAAGTTCGCCCGCTGCCGAAGGCACCACCTCGCAAGACTAGTAACCGTGGAAGAAAATCGAGAAAGTCGACTATATATACTGATACTCCT
The DNA here is from genome assembly GCA_963662185.1 of Eilema griseolum. Taxonomy (NCBI): domain Eukaryota; kingdom Metazoa; phylum Arthropoda; class Insecta; order Lepidoptera; family Erebidae; genus Eilema; species Eilema griseolum. The sequence goes on along the minus strand of OY759245.1, from coordinate 7,334,739 downwards.
GAAAAAGCTGTCATTGAAGAAGAAGCCAAAGAACGTGAAAGAAAAAAAATGGCTAAGAATGTCACTAAAAATATTGAGACCTTGAAATCAAACAACGAAAACACTAAAAAGGAAAAAGGAAAAGGCAAGAAAACAAAAAAGAACGATAATACCACGAAAATTGTTGATATGGTAGTAGAACAAGAAGAGTGGTATTGCCTTGTTTGTGCAGAACCTTATAGTAAAAGTAAATCTAATGAAACTTGGGTTCAATGTGAAAAATGTAAATTATGGGCTCATGACGCTTGTACTGAACAAGAATTGAGATACACTTGCCAAAATTGTGAGTAGTTGCAGTTTCTTAAGAAATTACTTAGTCATCTTGATTCTACCTCTATTTTTAGTAATGACTTCACTTCGCCAAGTCTGAGAGGTTCCTACATAAAACCGCATGCAAAAATCTATTTTATACTATCTATATAGAATGGCAAAAAAACTGAACGAAAATTCTAAGATTTTCGTTATTTTGTGTTATTTTCGTCGTAACGCTTATTTTTCATGATAGTGATACATGATAAAATTGAGTTTTAGTGTTATGATGACTAATAAAATTCATGACGTTTAGTTTAGTAATGTTCAAATGTTTCATTGTTATAGCTTAGGTTTCATAGGAACCTACCTGTTTTTATGGAGTTGGTGAAGTGAAATATTGCATGTTATGCATCAAAATGTTGAGCAATATGACTGTGTTTATTATATTTTGATAAATAACGAATAATTATTGATCTCTTAGATTTAAGCTCGAGATAAGTAGGTAAATACTTATTTTAAAATAATACAATTGAAACCAATTATTTTGGTAACAAGTTACATTTTGGGTATTTTAATTTATACATTTGATTCATCCCGACGCCGACGATTAATTTCATTACTTTTTATATAAATTATAATACCCGTAATGTTATCTGTTTCTACTAAATCGGATAATACTACTGTATTATTTAAAAATAATTTGTTGTGAAGGATGGGGTTGTTTGTACCAGGGGTCAATTGTAACTGTACGAGATTAGTAATTGTTGAATAATTCGATATTTTTGGTATATTGAGATGTTGTTATTACTTGAAAGGTGTGCTATGAGCAGCCTTAAATGTTTTTTTATATTGTGTCGTCTTAATATATTTAAAAAATTTGGAGATTATTATAATACGTTTAGTTCAACTGAAATGCTAGCTTTCTCTAGTCTAAATAAGAGTCTCATAATTAAGACTGATGTAACGTAACAGACTGATTCGTCTTAAGAAATTAACAATAAATACTGATTGATTATGACATTATTTTGGCTTTTATTTAGCTTTTTTTTTCTGGTACAATTGACCCATACTAGGGGTCAATTGTAACACAAGGACTTCATGAACAAAAACTCAATTTATACCATTCTGATGCAATCATATGAAAATTATTTTATAGATTGTTATAGCCAATTAGACTACAATGTAACGTACAAAGTGATTTTTACGTGGTGGCATTAGATTCTGTGTTATAGGTCGTTATATCGAAACTGGTACTATTGCCCCCGGTCTACCCTATATATTATGTTGAATAGATAGGTAGGTACTACTTGTTTTCATGAGAACCTACCTTTGTTCTTATCTATACGTAATCTAAAACGTCTGTTTAATTAACATCTTAAATGTCTGTTTATAAAATAAAAAGGTTGCCTGGAAGAAATTGTGTAAAGCGATAAGGCCGCCTTTTGTACTACTCATGTCTTCACAATTTCTGTAACATGAATATTGTAATTGACGTAAAGTAATAAAGTATATAAAAAATAAATAAATAAATAAAAATGTCATCATCATCGTTGCTATAATTATTATACCACTCGTATCCAAGGCTTGCAGTATGGCGCCCCTACTTACAATTCTCCTAATATCTGACCCCCAATATCAAGAGAAAAGTTTGCACCAGACCTCTGTTAATCAGAAGGAGTACTCACAGATGTAAAACCCTCCAAGATCTTTAGGGCCAAAGCCATCAGGGCCCCAAAGATCTTGAAGGGTCTTACATTTTTTCAAAAGAATAGCCACACATCGGCCATACATCTATAAAAAGTTAATAATTAAACCGAAATAGGTACCTATATGCGAAACATTATTCTCTATTCATAATATTAATAAAACATGTTGTAAACCGAGCAGTCGAACAAATCGTCCGAGGCATTCTGCAAGGGGACGAGGATTATCTTCAAATAAGCGTATTACATCGGCTCGTGACTCCGTGCTTTGTGATCAAAATACGTACGGCTTCACCAGTGGCAACAAAACAAGCCTTATATTACTTAGCCTACCGCGTATCTATCACAGACTTACAATAGATGTTTCATACTCTGTGGTTAGTCACGCATAGATATGTTTATATAGAAAAGGAGTCGGAAGAAATCCCTTGGGGACTCGTCTGAGGTAGGATAGGGCTTTATTTGCAGATTTAGACATGACTAAGGTTTCGTGATACGCTTTATCTTGTGAAATACGATAATTTGAGATTTGGATAGCGTTATTTGAAGGGAATTGAAAGTAAAATTATAACTCTTTGTAAACGATTGTTGATATTTTTGTACAGAATGGAATTCTCTACAAAAATATAATATGAAACTAGAGTATTGGAAAAGTCTTACTAGATGAAATAAGTGTAAGCTTGTCAAAATGCTAAGCGCGGTTGCAAAATTAATACTTAATTTGTATGGTGTAGGTTTATGTGTGTTTGTTTATTTTATAAACAAGTAGGAATAAATTAGTGTTAACATTGCCTTTGAAAAAATTGTATAAATATTGTTATAACAGTCTAGGAGCTCAAATAAATTACATTACATAAAAAATGTAGATTTATTTTTATAATATTTTGAAAGACTGTAAATACTTGTCTCCCTTATTTGAAAGCAAAGAACCCATAAAAATGGAATTCAGAAGTTTCACCGTAATTATCATACGATTTGATTCTTCAAAAGAAAAAGTTTTCCTACGGCTTTTTTTATCGATCGTCGCAACGAAACACGTCAAGTTTCAGAGCGTGGGTTGTTTCCCGGCAGATATAAACAAATTCAGCAGCCATCGTGAAAGTCAGCCGTTGGCGGCGGTGGTCGATTTACATAAAATTATTTGGCCCCTCCGCGTTACGGGTCTTTAAACACTAGCTAGGATCGTCGCATAAACCCGGGGCTTTGTGTCATGCGATGGGTTGTAACCAATGTTATTAATGTCATTTCAACACTTGTGTATCAATTTAGATAGGAAACTTATGAAGTACACAAGTATCCTATCTCAAAGCAGACCTTTTACAAATGTAAACATTAATATGGAAATTATAATTATCAGGCAGGTAGGTACCTATTTCGCTTTTTTATCTAGGACACGCCAACTTGATTTCACCTCGCTTGATGGTAAGCTAAAAGCAAAGTCTCGGGAAAGAGGGTCATCATTACTAGTAATGTTACAATGGTGGCACTCAGCTTGACAGTCTCATCAGATGCTTTTTCACGCCCCGTTTAAAGGACCCGGGACTGTAGGAAGAAGGAAACGCGTGAGCTAGTAATTAATTCTAGGTCTTGGTGGTGCGGCAAAATAAAGAGTCGTTTTCAATCAAAAACATTTTATTAGATATGTAAGCGATGTTAAGTGGATACATCTGAATAGGGATATCTACCGCGCTGCCACAAATACCTGTCTTATCCTTCAAGCAATTGGTTTGCTTTGTTTTATATAAATCTTCACACTAATGGGATAATCCCATTTCAAGACTTTCTGATCAATTGAAGTAATATACCAACATGTTTCACATTGTTCTATTAGTCAATATAATTGTTTAAGTACCTATTTAAGTACCCTTACTAATACCTAGAATTTTTTATACAACTGGTCTGGTCGTGTGGTAGACAATCACACGGTCCACGCGATGAAAAGTAGCCTATGGGCGTGTGCAACATACATACAACAAAGCAGGGTAAGCCTTTGGTCTTCTCACTGATAGCACAAAAACTCTCAAGTGAGCTCTGGCTAGCCTACTCACCGCCGGGAACACAACACAGGTTATTATGGCCGCGGTATTCTGTAGGGCGAAGGTACTTTTCCAGTCGGACTCCTCAATTGGGATGGGAATAACTCCTTACAAATAAAATAGTTATTGATAGCATAGAAAACACGTTCTAGCTTTATTAGTCTTAGAGTATTAAGACAAGATGTCAGTGTACCAAGATCCTTATTTAAAATTATGCGGGCCCCTTCGTGTCGTTCTGTTAATACCTCCTTTGTGACGTCAAAATATTTTCTGAACAGTTTTCCATACAAAAGTCTCTAATTCAATATACGAGGTGGAGTAAGCGAAGTTATTTTGCGTGGATAAAGTTTTCTTTTGATTCTTGTTTTACATTACACATGTGTAAGTAGCTAGGTATATTACTGTGTTGAACTCCGGTGATGTGGTTATACCTATATATTTACCTAGTACGTAACTTTGTCCCTGGGTCAGACGGGGTGCGAGGGATATGCCCAGGGCCGTCTTTAAACTATTTGAGGCCCTGGGCACATTAGGATCATGGGGCCCCTAGGACCTTGAGAAAACACTATTTAGTTACAATAGATAAAGAAAGACAAACAAGGTTCTAAATTTATTTTTATTTAGTTACTATCTATAAAAAAATAGGAAATATAAAAAATAATCTACAAAAGTAACTCGCTTAACATAAAATCCTTAGATTAATTCTATGTTGATTGCAAAGGTACCCTTCTAGATTTAAGATGAGCAAAATCGTTAATCACATCTTCAAAATCTATGGTATTGAGAATATCACATTCTATGGACATCAGCGACAAACTAGTTAATCTCTCTTGAAGCATTGTACTTCTTAATTCATTTTTTATTCGTTTCAATTTGGAGAAGGAGCGTTCTCCGCTGCAGTTAGTTACCATCATACTTAAAAATATTCTCAATGCAATTTCTACGTTAGGAAATGTGTCTTCAATTTTGTTTTGCTTTAATAGATTATATACTTCCTGTACACTGTTAGATGCTTCATTTTCACTCTGAACATTTTTTAAGTATTCTTTTAAATGTTGACATTCTATTTCTAACTCTTTTTCATTTACATCTTCGTGATAGATTTGAGAAAATTCTTTGCATCCTTGTCGTATCTCTTCGGAATTCAGAGTTTTTAAGTGAAAAAATAAACTAAAACGTTGACTGACGGTCTCATATGAACTTTGTCGCTGTTTTAGATGAACACTCAAGGTATCGATTATTGGGAGAAAGGTTTCTACGTTGAATCGCTCTTTTCCATTCAATTGGACTGATGGCGCAGAGCCATCAAAAAAAATCAGCCGTGAGCTTCTACGTCTTGTTCTTTGAGATAGATCTTTGTAGTCAGATTCTGGGTTATTTTCTTTGGCAGATGATTCGAAGTTATCAAATTTATCCCTGAGGTTAGTAATAAAATCATAAAGTGAAGTCAACAAATTGGTTGCAACGTCCAGTGTTATTGTTTCTTTCTGAAGATAATTACTTGTTTTGTCTATTCTTTCCAATATGGTGCTCCAGATTTCCGTCAGTATAATAAATTCTAGATTTCCCATTTTTCTAGACAGACTAAGGGCTTCGTCTCTTGTTTCTCGTGCCTTTTCAGTATCGTTTGCGATGGTGATTAAAGCTTCTAATATTCTTTTATAACCCCCATGCAAAGCACTTACTGCATCAGCTCGGGCTGACCATCTGGTTTGTGAAAGACTAATAACAACTTTTTTTGAACCTAAATGTTCTGTTAATATATTCCATCTGTGGGTAGAGCCCGAAAAAAAGTTGTACACTTTCTGAACTATTTCAAAAAACTGTGATGCCTCCGGTACACACCCAGCAGCATGGACACCTACCAAGTTTAGTGAATGTCCTGCACATGGTATAAAGGTGGCAAATTCACATTTTTCCTTGATTCTTGTTTGTAGACCACTATACTTTCCCGACATATTTGAAGCATTGTCGTAGCTTTGTCCTCTGCAATCTTTTATGGGAATATCATGTATCTCTAAAAAATTTAAGATGGTCTCCGCTAAATACTTAGATTTATGCTCTTTAATAGGTATAAATTTCAAAAACCTTTCAACAGGAACACAGTCTTTTACGTATCGAATGATGAAAGTTAGCTGGTCAATATGAGACAGATCGGGCGTACTGTCAACGCTTATGGAAAAATATTTTGCTGATTTAACTTCATTTATAATTTTTTTTAGAACCTGTTTTCCCATTACTTCAATAAACTCATTACAGATATTTGCTGATAAATAAGAAATGTTACCCTTTCCAGGATTCCCAAATTTTTTTAAGTGATCTGCAAGAAATGGATCAAATTCACTCAATAATTCCACACAACCCAAATAATTTCCATTGTTTGGAGATCCTAGGATTTCATTATCGCCGCGAAATGGAAGCCCTCTCGATGCCAAAAATTTTACAACAGCTACAATCCGTTTAAGTTCGTTTCTCCAGTAATCCACTTCCTTTTGATGTTGAGATAATAACTCTATATCTACTCTACCAACCGCTTTACTTCGTGCCAGATAAGTCATCATAGATTGCTTATGCGCTGGGCTATTTTCATGTGTTAAAATTATGTGATTAATATGCTTCCAATCATTACATCCATTCCGAGAGCAAAGATTAACATCAGTTGGGTTAAATAAGCAGCATGAAAAACAAAATACAGAGCATTTGGAAGGCGAATACAGCAACCATTTTCTTTCGACGCTTTCATTGTTCTTTAATTTGCGAATAAATAATGCTTTGTTGAAATATCTCGTCACTAATTTATTACCATCTTTGTAGGTTCTGGATGCCTCGGAAAAGTCAGAATCTTTATTTTGAAAATATACTGGTCCCTTACGAATTAAAATTTCGCGATTTATTTCAACAAACTTTTCGTGAAAATAATCGGCGGGATCGTGCGATATTAATTCTTCTGTGTTGGAAAACTGCTGTTCAATTGACACAGTTGGAGTTGTCGGTTTTAGTGAAGTTACTGAAGTCGTTGCACTTTCGTCGTAGGAATAGTCGCTTTCTGATTCAATCTCTTTTTCAAAATTGGAACATGAAGGTTTAGAAATTCCCGCAATTTGTAATTGAGCTGAGTCATCATGTGGAACATTTATGAGTTGATTGCTACTTACAGAAGTTTCTCCAGTAGTAGTAGTAAAATATGATGTTAATTTTGGTAACTTTTCAATTACTTCTTTCTGATGTAGAGCTTTTTTCCTTTTTTCAGATCCACTAGGATATGACCGTTTCGACATTTTATATTATAATTCAGTATTTAATTAATTTTATAACGAAAATATTCGCTAACACAAAACAGACAAACGACGATTTAATCAAACAATACTATTTTTTTGTCAGAGCTCAAGCACAGTCAGTAACAAACTAACAACTACAAACAAAACAAACGCCACAACATCGCAGACAAATACTTGAAGGGAATTCCCGTTCGTCAAGTCAAACGACGATCGGGAGTCGGGAATTCCCCTTTTTTGTCTTTGGTATTACGAATGACGTTCGAATAGGTTTCTTAAAGACATAAACCACACCGCATCAAATAATTCTTCTTTTTTTAATTTAATAATTTTTCTTTTAATTGTATTCTTATACCTACTTACATATGGGTATTTAAATTAACCTAAATATACTAATATCGGAAAAACTCATTTTTGAGAGAGAGTGGAGTACTTATACCCTGTTTATTTATTAGTTTGATATTTCTTTTTAACGGATGTCAAATCTGAAATCGATATAACTTTGGAACGACGAACAATATTTTCTTATTTTAATAATATTAAAAATTGATAATAATCATAAGAATAGACACACAACATAAGAGTACCTGTTAAGGACTCAAGCATTTTCCGAAAGTCTTAAGTGGTTTTTATTGCTTCGAAGTAAAATTTGAATAGAAAAACTGAAAACAATGGTACCTACCCAATGTTTTTATGTCTAGTGCAATAAAATTGATTGACGAATGAATTTATTTATTTTGAATAGTTTAAAACATACATACAGCCACATATTTTGCCAACACATTTTTTACACCAATAGATATTTTCTGTTTCCCATCACTGACCCATCTGTCAAAAAGTTCAAGCTATGTTGTACAAGGTATAGCTATCCGCATGCGGCAAACTAAAGCTAATATAATAAGCGTAGGTATTGTAGTAAGTCATTATCATCAGATTTTTCAAAATTAATGTTTTTCGGTAATACCTAAATATCGGTTATCATTTGGTAATCTGGCAGGAACTAGGGGGCCCCATTCGATCGCGGGGCCCTGGGCACGTGCCCATAGTGCCCAGTGGGGAAGAGGGGCCTGGATATGCCTGTCAACCTCACCTCCGGCAACCAAAACGACCCACAGGCGGCGTGCGTTTTAGTCGGTTCGAGTCTGACATAACCTATTCTACCGGCTCCAGTGGGTAGGTAGGTTTCCGTGGGAATTTTGCGCACCTAAAAAGAAAAGTAGGTAACTTTGTTTTTTTGGGGCGAAAAGTTCCCATGGATATCACCAGAGCCAGTGGGAGAGGTTATGTCGGACTCGAACCGACTAAATCGCACGCCCTCTGAGGGTCGTCAGTTGCCGGAGGTGAGATTGCCGGGATTGAGGCGTTTGCTTGTTTGCTACCTTAGTAATAAATATATAATTATTTAATATAGCTGTTACTTTCTGCGTGCATTTTTAAACCCTTTGGCAGTCTGGTTGGGGCAATTGTTTCCAAGTAAGGACGGTTCACAAAAAGAAAAAAATCCAAGCTATGAGTTGAACTGGTCCCCAAATACAAAACCACGCCTCACTCCAGTACAGTTAAACAAACAATACAAACACAAAATAAACTGCAGCAGTTCTGAGTACAATGAGTGTGAAAAATGTATTGACGTTGTGAAGTACAGTCACAAAGAGTTTTTGGAGCGGTGGGCGGGGCGGCCCGCCTCCGTCTTGTCCGGCAATTAGAACAACAATGAACAACACTCAGGTATAAATAAATCAATCTACATAAATTGTTATTCTGAATAAATATCTGTTATATATTTTAAGCTGTATGTAACTAAATACGCTAACCAAGACATCAAGATATAAAATATCAAATATCAGTCTCAGAGTAGAGTAGGCAGTAGGGGTGATACTTGTTATTAGTAAAGATGAATGAGTAAGTTCATTACACATATTGATAACTCACTTGTACTTTTCCACATTACTTTATTACTTATTACACCTGACCTGTTAGGTATCAATATGTGTAACAACAAGTTCCACCAAGTGCCAACAATCAACAGTATAAATAGTCAAAAAAAAATTGTAAGTTCATTATTAAATGACTACATCAAGGGAGAATTCAGAAGTGTATTTCTTAGCTTCATTGCGCTGAGACACGCACGGAGAAAGACGGGGCGCTCTTTGTATATTTTACTTCGTCGGGAATCACCGTAAATGAGTAGGTACCTTATTAGACAAATATTTTTTACCTTCTTTTATTTTTTGCAAGTTCGTATTTAATCAATTTTATAAATAGAACATTTACTCTACTTTCACATTTAAATAAAGGCATGAGATGAAAATGTAGGACCTGATAAACGATGACTTCGCGAAAACTAGCAGGGCCCGCATTTTTTATACCAACAGACAAGTACACGGCCACCTGATGGAAAGTAGTTGCCGTGGCCTATTATTGACGTATGCAACACCAGGAAAGTCGTTATCAACCAAAGTTGCTTTTAAATTGTATTCAATGTGAACAGTGTACAAACAGGTAGATGCAGGACTTCTGTATTTTAATTCGAATATATTTTATGATGAAGTAATCTTATTATCTATTCATTTAAATAAGCCGCGTGGTTCCCGGCAGAGTAGAATTTGGACTACCCCATCTCTTCCAATGCGATGTCGTACAAGACGACTAAGGGATAGGGCTGTTTATCATCACACAGATATATACGGAAGAAAGGTGTGATTATATGTATGTATGTGTATGTTAAATAAGGTTTATAAACTTATAGATGACTCTAGCGATTATGAATATAAGTACTATCTATTTAATTTCGTGAATCAGTGTTTAGATTGCAACATAATCATTTAGTAAGTTCATATTCATAACATAAATAGTGTCATAATCATATAATAATTAGGTACTTAACGAGATCTACGCAATTAAGTACAATATATATCTACTAAATACAAATAACAACGCATTATAAGAACTTTAATAGCTTTATACCACGGCTATAATAATATCGTGTTGTGTTCCCGGCGGTGAGTAGGGTAGCCAGAGCTCACTGGAGAGTTTTTGTGCTGTCAGTGGGAAGACTAAAGGATTGTTCTGATTGTGTCCTCATACTGACGGCACAGAAAATCTCAGTTATTACAGGGTCGGTAGCACGGGTGTGACTTCTCTGGTGTTGCACAACAAAAAAACACAGTTAAAACAGCTAACATCACCGAAGCCTTTCTTCTAACAATTGGCAAATGATTAGAAATACTGAGTACGATAACATCAAATTACAGTGAACGATTAAAATGATCAAAGATGGATAAAAAGGTACCTACTTAGTATAAGATACAGTAATAGAAAGTGTAGCATCTATCCTAACGCCTATACCCTAGTTAAATTAAATATCTATCATTCTAGGTTACATTTGGACTGGCCTGGATTCTGGCAACATATTGTCAGTTGGGTAGGAAACTAGCATTAACTCCATTACCTAGTTATTGAAAGGTGTTACTATGAAGCAGAAGATATAGTTTCAAAAAAAGAGAGATAGATAGAGCGATAAAAAGACAAACAGACAGAGAAGGAAAATATAATCATTCCTTAAAAGTCTATCTTTATTTTTTTAAAACCAACCGACAGTAGATAATTAAAACGCGTATTTGTCATGTGGGCAATACTGACCGAACAATTGTTTTCAGCGCCAATCGCTTGTTTAAAACTGCACGCGCGTGATGCGGATTTTAAATTAATTTCACCGCGTACATTGTTCACTGATAAATATTTCGGTTGGGAAACGAATTTATAAATTGCTTGTTTTGTAGACTGATTATATTGGTGAGGAAAGTACACAGTGTACTCTCGAACATTAATATATGTTTAGTATATAGGTACATAGTAGTGCCGTGTGGTTCCCGGCAGAGTAGAATTTGGACCACCCCATTTCTTCCCACGCGGTGTCGTACAAGGCGACTTAGGGGTAAGGCTGTTTGATATCAGACAGATATATACAGCCCAGACTCAGCCTTAGATGCATGGCTTGAGTCAACAATAGTACCCGGAAGACCGAACTCATTGATTGTTGAAATGTGGGTGTTAATTCAACTCTGCCTAACCCTCTGGGGATAAAGGATAAGTATGTATATAAGTAGTATGACTAAAAGTACCCACGAATTTAACCGATTGACGTTAAACCCTAATGCTTTTTTAAAATAAAAGTACACCAAGTTATGTAGTGACATAATATCAGCTGTCTATAGTAAAAAATCTGTGAAGATCGGTCAAGCCGCTATGGAGGTTAGCCGGAACAAATAGACAGAGAGACACATTTTTTAATTTAATTTTTATTGCCGTATAATGCAATGCACTATAATGTGCATTTATTAATAAGCTAAACATTAAACCAAACTTTTTAATTTTACCCATTTGTATAAATTTACACTGGTACCTACTAAGTACCTACTTGTTTGTTAGAACGAACATGAAAAACGAGATATTTTTATATTATTCAGTTTAAATGAGGTTTTTTTTTATACAACTTAGGTGGCAGACAAGCACACGGCCCACCTGATGGAAAGTGGTTACCATGACCTATGAACGTGTATAACACCAGTGGAGTCACATCCGTGCTGCCGACCCTGTAAGAACAGAGATTTTGTGCCGTCAGTGTAGAGGACAAGTCTTTGGTCATCCCACTGACAGCACAAAAACTCTCCAGTGAGCTCTGGCTACCCTACTCACCGCCGGGAACACAACACGAAGTTATTATAACCGCGGTATTCTGTAGGGCGGTGGTACTTCCCCAGTCGGACTGCTCAATTGGGCGGAAATACCGCCGTGTCCTACCTCCTCATAACTTGTAATTGTAATGCGGTAGAATATAACCATGTATACATACTTCAGGTGAAACCGTGTGACACAATTAGTCCTTAACTAAATGTGCATAGCCACCTATCTAATTTCAAATACTAGGTAGGTAAATCGTTTAGTAATTGACACTCATTGAAGGAATTAGTTATTACAGGCATTGTTCAATTATCGTCATAATAAACAAATCAATTAGAATTGATTTGTACAATTAAACAACGACCCAAATAACTGATTGCGACATTGTAATGTATTTTTTTTTTCAAATAGAATGTGTGGGCAAATTAAGATATTGGTGTGAATGAATATACCTACACTTACAGCGTGAGCCAGAGCTCACTGGAGAATTTGGGCTGTCAGTGGGATGACTAAAGGCTTATCCTGCTTTGTCTTCTACACTGACGGCACAGAAACTCTATGCATACAGGGTCGGCAGCGCGAGTGTGGCTTCTCTGGTGTTACACATGTCCATAGGCCACGGTAACCACTTTCCATCAGGTGGGCCGTGCGCTTGTCTGCCACCTAAGTGGTATAAAAAAAATATTTGCTATATTTTTAAATTGACTGTAATAGGTAGTTCTCCTTCAAAATAATAAATATACCTACAACATTCTACACAACGCTATCTAGATTCAAATTAAGCACAGTTTAACTAGCTTGTGTCTAGAATGCGGATAAATAAACTTAACTATGTTTTTAGGGCTACCCAGAGCAATGTAAATACAGATTCATGCATATAAATATTTGCACTGAGCGGGAATCGAACCCACGCTTCCTGCGAAGCAGTAGAATACTCTACCGCTACGCCACAGAGAACTTGCACTTTGAAGCCTGGTATCTATTTGCCTAGGTACTCTTTGCCTTATCTAATTTAAGATTTTACACCTCAAAAGAATGTCTTAAAATCGAAAAGTATTTTTTGTACCTACCAATTTATTATAAAAGAAAATATCCCAATCGAATAACATCAGCATACAATATTATGATGATTAGCAAAAAGCCCGCCTGTCGCATCGGCATCCCGTATCCCCCTTTTGTCTACGTTGCGAACGAGTAAATATTTCCTGTAATTTACTTATTCCACAAAACACTGCTTTCTGTATAAAATACTAAAGCTGAAGCCGCCTAGCCGTGGAGACAGTAAACAAAATGGCGTATTTAAATGGGCGGCAACTGCATTGTTAGAACGTTGCGTTACACCAATATCGCTCGCTGCCCTACTCGCACTCACTGCCACGTTTGCTCTCCAAGCCTCTTTATTTTCATAGCTTGTCCATTATTTCCAAAACGAATTAAGTTCTCGTCATCTGTTTCTCTTATAAACTTTATTTTTAATGTGCTAAGGAATATTTTTCATTGCGCCAAAGTACTCGTTTACGTTAAAGCATCTGTTCAAACGCCGATATGTGAAACTGTTGCAGATTATTCTGTCCCTATCTGACGCTGGGGGGTGGCGTATTTTTATATCTGCGTCTCTTTCCCGCTTGCCTCCTGAGAAGTAATGTGTTGTTGCGTGTTATGATATCTCTGAAATAACAGGGAAGCACTCGCTACGAAGTTGTCATTTGTAACGGTTTTGCGGAGTACAGTCAGCAGAAAATATCCTAAGCCCTAATTAGTAGTGATATAACCTTTACTTATGTCATGTTTTTTTACAATCAAAATTGAAATAGAAGTTGACCATGTAAGTACTTATGTGTCCTGGATAGATCAGTAGAAAAGTCATATGTGCAATTTAATACTTATTCAATGTAACGATATTTAAACTAAGGGATTGAAATAAAAAAAAAAAAAAAAAAAAGAAAGTAAATGATGATAGAATCCGTTAACAATAGTTTTATTTTAATGAGTGAAATTCGCGTAATCTTCTGACAGTATCAGATATAAGTAACGCACTTTTTAATAGCTAAATAATTACTTATAACTTCTAATTAACATTCCAATTATAAAATAAGTGGCTGTGAATTATTTAATCGATTAACGAAATTCAATTCAGAATTAATTATAATTACACTGTTATAGGAAATATAAATTATAAGTAAACTAATGTAATAAGATATAAACTAATATTTACAAGAATATAAAATAGGATAGGTACAAAAGGTTCAAATTAAGCATCGAAAAATTTCTCCCCATCGACGTCGACTGGTAATGTGCCCAAAAGGCTGGCGGCATTGCCCCGTTGGATGGCAATGCCAATCCGTTGAAATGGCTGTTGAATAATCTAGTAATTGGTATTTTTTTTTTAAATTATACTAATTGACAAATTAGTTACTTTTTACTAACCGTTAAAACGGTAAGTTATAAGGAAACTTATATGAAATAATTTATTGTGACGTCATAATATTTACTAGTCAGATCATTTACTACCATAAGTTGGGTGGATGATTAAAAATAAATAAAAACAATAAAATAAGAACCAAGGCAACTTTAACCACTCTTTTACCATTCTTAATTTTATAAGCTCAGTTAAATGATTCATTTTAACTACAAGAAAATACCCAATTCTAGTCAAAGCTATTATATATATAGGTATATATAATATAATTTAATTGACTCACCTGTTACCGAAATTACCAACAAGTTAAGTGCAGGGTAATTTAAATATAGGTGAGTCAATAAACATATCTAAGTAGTTTAAGGTAAGTACTTGACTATTAGGTACTTACATGAAATATATGAAGTAGTTTTGATGTAAAAAAAAAAGATAAAAATTATTATTGGAACTAAACAGAATACAAAACCAACAACTGAGTAATCAAATTTATTTTAAATTAAGTAACTAATATTTATTTGGTAAGAATTTTTTTGTCCAGTTAGTAATATTATACTTGGTATTGAATAATGTTGTTGCCATCGGTACGTTTAGCCTCAAGGCAGGGCGCGTGGAGATGCGAAGCCACTGGAGTGGGGCGTCGCTAAACAAAAACACGTATACAACTAGCGGCTCAGCGGTGATTGGTCGTTGCCGCGAAGCTCCCCGCCTCCAGGCGCATGCCGCCGCGCGCCCACCGCTCAACGTGACTCCGCACTCCGCGCCACGCTCTCCACCCGACAACATGTGCAGCGGTGCCGAAGGAGGCTCCTGGCCGCTCGGAAAAGACGCGCCTACGGTCACAGCCGCAGCTCTCGACCATTACCGCTTACAACTGTACAACTATGCCGTTGCAGAACGGCTTCGACTGTACCCACCGACTGTCGCACCATGCTACACGCCTTATGGACCCCGGCTCGCGCTCTCCATGTCACTACTCCAGCAGCGAGTTCTTCAGCCTGAGGAGCCGAAACCCCAACACAGCTACATCGGCCTCATCGCTATGGCGATCCTCAGCTCGCCGGAGCGCAAGCTAGTTCTCTCCGATATATACCAACATATCCTGGATAACTACCCGTACTTCCGCAGCCGCGGACCCGGATGGCGTAACTCGATAAGACACAATCTGTCGTTGAATGACTGTTTTGTCAAAGCTGGCAGATCTGCGAATGGAAAAGGACATTACTGGGCGATACATCCAGCTAACATCGAAGATTTTCGGAAAGGTGACTTTAGAAGACGTAAAGCGCAGAGGAAAGTGAGGAAACATATGGGATTGGCCGTTGATGACGACGGTGAAGATTCTCCATCGCCTCCTCCGCAGTCTCCACCGCCGACAGCGCTGCCCCTACCTTTTTGGGGTGGAGGACGGCTTCCAGGTGGCGGACAAGCGAGGAAACGGCAATTTGACGTCGCATCTCTGCTAGCGCCGGATGATGCGCCCGAAAAACGGCAAAGACGTGATAGTAGTTGTGAGGAGGAGCCTGAAGAGGACATAGATGTGGTGGCTAGTGATCAGGAGGAGCGAGGTGGTGAAGAAGAAGTGCGTGCCCCGCTGGCGCCGGCGGCGCAGTACCCGCTGCTGGGTGGCTGGTGGCCGGCGTTAGATCCTGCGTTACTGCAGCAGTTGCGACGGCACTCGGGGCTGGCACCCGCCACGTCGCCCAGCCCCACGGATCAGCAACGCCCGCCAGACACCTAAACTGTGATCTGCTTGTATCAAATGTGAATAACCAGTATTAAGCCCAGTCGGTAGATATTACCTAGTGAAATTATAATTCGTAAGTCTCTGTTTCATCAATTCTGTTCTTCCTTACTACTTATCAGGCGCTAGTCTCATTGAAATCTTTTCTATATTTCTTACTTTGCTGTGTTTCTTATTTCTACAGTCTTTTACTTCTCCTATTCCTGCTAATCTATAAAGTGTAAATTATTGTACGTATAAAATTGATAAGCATTATTTCTATTATTAACTATATATTATGTAGAACAGTGATAGTTGTTATATTAAACAATTTATTGATAAAGTCTGAAAACGACCAAGCTATGTAGATAGTTTCTAGTTCTTATTGTAAATACGTAAAGTGATCGATGGTGTCTACTCTTCGTTGTTAATGACATGTAAACTACTGTTGTTTATTTACTAGATTGCATTAATCAATTTAAATAATAACGATAATCTATAAAAATCTCGAAATAAATAGAAATTATAATTTACAAACACATTTTATTTCATACACATATAATTTATCGCTACTGATAAATTGTAAACAGATCCCAGTGTCAACTTACACAAGTATAACAGATATTCGACAAAATCTGTAAAATATATCAAACTATCGTCATGAAACATGTTATAAACAAATGCGTCGTAAGAGTATTCTAGTTGATAAGGGCTATTAAACAAAAGTATATTTCTACCTGCATGATGCGAGTACCTAGTAGGCAACTGGGTACCTAAAATATGCTTTATACGCGTAGTACCAGTTTCTTGGGTGTCTCTTGAAGATAGCACGGAGTGCTACGGCAGTGGAGGAACTCAAATTCACCAAAAATAGTTTTTTTTTATACCACTTAGGTGGTAGACAAGCACACGGCCCACCTGATGGGAAGTGGTTACCGTGGCCTATGGACTCGTGCAACACCAGAAGCGTCACACTCGCGCTGCCGACCCTGAAGAAACCTCCTAATGCCCCTTTTGAAGAACCCCATATTGTAGGCGCATGGAAAGACCGCAGCAGGGAGTTCATTCCACAACTTGAGTGTGCATGGGATGAAGTTTCTTTCATACCGCACAGTGCGTACCGTCTCAGATTGCAATGTGTGGGGATGAACACCCTGCCTACCTGCCTAGGGCCTCGTTTGTCTCGCGAATTAGGTCCAAGATACGTGTCCTGCGGTATACTCTTACATACATATAATCACTCCTTTATCCCCGGAGGGTTAGACAGAGCTGAATTAACACCCGCGATTAACCAATCATTGTATTCGGTCCCACGTAATAGTGGGTGAACCTAATGCCGTGTTCACTCAAGTCATGCATCTGAGGCTGAGCCTGGGCTATATATACCTATCTGTCTGATGTTAAACAGCCCTATCCCTTAGTCGCCTTGTACGTCAACGTATGGGAAGAGATGGGGTGGCCCAATTTCTACTCTGCCGGAATTCACGAAGCTACCTATAGATACCTAGTAAAAAATATAGTCTGTTTTTACTTAGTTCAGAAATATTTAGTTAACAACCAAGTGAAAAGACACACCAATAAGTAATTATTAAATCCTGTAGTCGCTGTTTTTTTTGAGCACCTAGCTTAATATCTTTAGTATGACTACAAGGCATTTTGAAATTCCTACGTAATCTATGTTTTTAATTATTAGTTAATGGATACATAGGTAATATTCGCAAATGCACACGGGTGGAATTCTTTCCCCGTTACCAATCGCCCGCATTCTGTCTCCGTTCCCGTGACCCATGGGATTCTTTCATTCTTTGGAACATTGAAACGGAAAATCATTGAAATCGGTTGAGCCGTTTGCGAATTTAGCGCTTAGCAATATTCATTTTTAACAGACTTCTATATAACATAAATGGAGTAGGTTCTCAATTTGGAAGTTAATATCTTTTAAGTTTGCACTCGCATAGCTTCGTCATTTAGACCTAGACAAACAGAAAAAAAAAATTGTTTCAAAGAGATTTCGAAATGGTTAATATAAATTTCAGTGGACAAGTAAGAAGTTGATAATTTAATTCAATACCGTAGAATGAGTATAATAATAATAATAAGCTTTTATTGTTGATTCTTAGTTTAAAATTACAAAATTTATATGTGCGTAAACTTATTAACTAATTACTTATTAACTGTTATACAATTTTTACATTAAGCAAACGGCATTTATTCTTCAACTTGTCTACCGACAAAGGCCTCCTCTAAAGATCTCCATTCTATCCTATTCTTTGCAGTACGGATCCATGTTGGACCCGCTATTTTCCTGAGGTCATCCTCCCATCTCTTAGACTATCTACCTCTGTTTCTCTTGCCGTCTATTGGGTAACACTCTGTTATAAGTCTTGTCCATTTTTTTTCTTCTTTCTTGCCATATGTCCTGTCCACCTCCACTTGAGATGTTTATATGTTTTGAATGCATTCTTAAATTTTGTTTTACTTCATTTGTCTTTTAATTTCACTGGATCTTTTGTTTTAACTCCTATTGTGCTTCTTTCAATACTATTTTAACAGACTTTTATTTTGTTTGCCAGTTGTTCAGTCAATGTCCAGGTTTGACAGCCGTATAATAAACATGGTAGAATACACATATTATATACGTAGAACGAGTAAATAACACTAAATACCACACAAAAAGCGCTTTCCAAATGTCATCTAGCTTCAGCTTATCAAACGTTGTGACTGAAGCAAATAAAAAAATAGTAAACCTAAATACGAAAATACTAAATAGATAGTATTGAGCTATAACAATGGCTACACTTTGTTAATACTTTTCCATTGTAATATTTTTTGTTTGTTGTAAGCGCCTATTTAAGTAAAGCCGTCAACTGATAATAATAATCAGAACTTGGATGATTCATAGATTTTATGGAAATTTTCGTGTGAACTTTCCGTTTTATACCAGGTGTTTATTTTTTTATACAACTTATGTGGCAGACAAGCACACGGCCCACCTGATGGAAAGTGATTACCGTGACCTATGAACGTGTGTGACCACAGTGGAGTCACACTCGTGCTGCCGACCCTGTAAGAACATAGATTTTAGTGCCCTCAGTGCAGAACACACAATCAGGACAAGCCTTTGGTCTGCCCACTAACAGCACAAAAACAGTGTATTAAAAATATCGATATATTCCGGTGTATTCCACTGGAATGGCGCAAAATTACTTCATATATGGCTAATATGGCTCTATAGGGCACTAATTAAGAAGGCACATATTATTATACTCCATTAGGTTAGGTATTTAACTAAACTGAAAAATCTTGATGGGTTTTTTTAATATTTTTTATTTAAAAACTCATTTTATTAATATATTTCTGTTAAAACATAACATAACATAAACTCACGCCTATAACCCCGAAGGGATAGCCAGAGGTGAAAGCACCCACATTTTGCCAGTTTATATTTAGGTCCCAAAAGTAGCGAGCCGATTGCCATTAACCGGGCACTTATAAACCTACTATAAATACACACATAACTTCGAAAGGCATCGAAAAGTCATCGGTGTGTGCCATGGTAAAATCTGGGATCGAACCCGAGACCTCGTGTCAGCAATCCATTACCCATACCACTAGGCTACCGTGGTTCTGTTTAAAAACTCACTTTAAAGACTGAAAACCGAAATTGAATCACTAGTTAGTGAGATAATTAGCCTAGTTAATTTGTTCTATATATGTTTTTATAAAAAGTGATTACAATATAGTTTACCCATAGTTACTATACATACATACTACATACTATACATACTAACTGAAAGGAGTGTAGGTATTACCTGTGATTCACAGTTTGCCTTTTAATTCCAATCTTCTTTAGAACATAATAATAATAATAATAAAATTTCTTTATCTTTGGCTCATTGGGTTAGTAACAATTTATTTATTTATTTATTATATTTGGGATAACAACAGTCGTTTACAAAAGTTTATACCAGTAAATAATTACTAAACAATGACCAATTACAGCTATCCACATTGTGTATAAGCAGATCGATTGCAAACAACAACAAAAGAACAAACAAAACACACCGAAAATTAAAAACTAAAAATGATGGCAGTGGCAGCAAAAATAAAAATTTATTACATTTTAATAATTAAATTTAATTTAATTTTAATTTAAAAAAAAATTAATTAATTTTTTTAAATAATTAATTTTAATAATTTTAATTTATTACATGGCTATTTTAGTTACAAATAATTTAAATGATAAATAAAAATAAATTTACAATAAACATAAAGTGCTACAAGGTTATCACTGAAGAGGAAACCCTGTATCACCGATTTATAAATATGCAGTCTAACCTGCTTGCCATCATGCTCAGGACATTGTTGGGGCTGGCCCGCACCCGGCGCACCCAGGATGCGCACCTCTTCCTGATTGTTGCATAGAAACAGTCAGGAAGAGCCGATTTATTTAGGATGTCTTCCATAGTATGAATTCCTGCTTATCCTAGATACCCTTTCGGAAAAGAAAAACTTTTCTATTATATAACACTTATCAGTGATAAGATAATGAATAATACGGACTAAAAGAACACGAGGTTTGAAAGAATTATTAATATCTATAACCAACCCCAAAAATGGGGATTGATTCACTTTCAAAATCAATAAAAATGAAACATTTTTCCTTTTTACTTAAAGTTAGTAACTTGTTTCCTTTGTCGACCGTACATAGGTAATATAGTCACGTCTCCTTCCTATAGGAGTAGGTAGAGACAATATCATAGTACACAATAATGAATTAATGATACATTACAAGTATTTACAATAAAACTGTGGTCTATATAATTTAGCTAAATTAAGGTAAGTATATACTATAAAAAAAAAGTTGAAGGTTGAAGGACTTCACATTCATGAATTCATTTAAATTTGATATTGTTTTAGCAAAATATATAAATATAGTATTTATAATGAACTAGTTGACTCCATCATTACATGAACAAATATTTTGGACCAATTATAACTTATTTTCACAAAAGAGAATAAAAAGAAATGTCGGCACGTTGTTAATTTTTTTTTCGGACACTTAAATTTAGACTTCGCCTCGCCTGATGAAGAGCTGGAGGCAGTCTCAGAAAAGAGGGTCACTATTACATACATATACCATGTTACAATGGTGACACTCAGCTTAACGGCCTCATCATATGCTTTTTTACGCCCCGCACTGTAGGAAGAATGAAAGTAATGCATCCAGGCCTTAATGGTGCGATAAAGGAAAACGTCTTAGAATTATAATTGTGGAATTTAAAAGTATTTTCTTAATTATTTATTTTATACTGATAATCCTGATATTTACCTATCCAAAGCAATAAAACTAATGCATTTTCATTATTTGATACATCTGCTAAAAAAATTGTAGCCAATCGAACGTCTTAACATGACGTCATCTGTACCTACTATTATCTGTGCTTCTTTTTCGACTTTCATAAAAAAAACTGCGATTTAACCTAATTTGTTTGAACTAGAAGTCGATTTCAATATATTTATGGGGTAAGAAGGCAACAAGAATACGCTCAATGACGTGTTTAAAATTATTAAACTGAATCAGGAAGTGAAAAGATTATAAAGATAAACATCGAAGGTACTCGTGGATATTTGAAATAGTGATGTCCCTTGATATGTGACTATCGATAAAATATCAAGAGCTATAACAGTGTAAATGGCGAAAAAGTACTACAATATTTACAGAGCTGGAAATTCAAATACCTAACATATGATTTCTTTTGGGTGCTAGCACCTCCGCCTACCCCTTCAAGGATATAGGCGTGAGTTTATGTTATATTATGATTTATTTTAGGTAGGTGCTTCTATTTTATTTATTCCTTAGGATTTGGTTGACATGCCACTTAATAAATTTAAAATAAAAGTGCAAAAATATTTTATTAAAAAAGGTTATTATAAAGTAGATAGAGAAAGAGAGATAGTGAGTATCTTGCTTGATCGCACAATATAAATTGTAAATGAAACCGAATTTTAAAAAATCTAGTTCTAAAATAGTTTTCTGAGTTTCTTGCTGGTCCCTCTGTAGAACTAACGTATCAAACCAGCGAAAGTATCAATTTCCCATGGTTTATTTACATTTAGTATTTAATATTTTTATAATATCTCTTAACATAATTGTAAAATTTTGTCGTTCATATTATATGCTTTTTTATGTGCCTAAACTCAATACGTTTTTTTTGGGAAGTTTATGAAATTTAGCACGACGACAAATTATAATAAAATCTGGAATAGCATAATAGGTAACTTTTTACCGAAATAAGTTCTTTTGAGTCGCAAGAACGGACTTAGTAGTTTATACGGATGTAACCACGTAATATCTTGTATCGGAATGATCAATTAAAGACCGAAAAGCTTAACTAAACGAGTTTGAAAGAACCGTTTCAGTTCTTTTAAATGATTTAGTTAAGTTAGTATAACAAAATATTAGACTACCTAATATCAGTATAAATCACTTTTCTTTTTTTTTTACGTGCGCAAAATCCCCACGGATACCTCCCCACCGGAGCCGGTGGAGGAGGTTATGTCGGACTCGAACCGACTAAAACGCACGCCGCCTGTGGGTCGTTTTGGTTGCCGAAGGTGAGGTTGACAGGCATATCCCTCGCACCCCGGCCGACCCAGGGCCATCTCTCACGATCTGGCCCTCTTCTCGGGTGTGGGGACTACAGAGTCCCCAACTCGTCCCCGGAAACGGGGAGGCGGAGTCTGTACTATCGATATTGTCGATAACAGTGTGATATCCTTACTAATATTAAATGTAAGGGGTATATCCGCAGTGAGTGAGCAATAGTGTCACATTATGTGATGATAAAATCTAACAAGTTGATGTGCCTAGTGATAACAGTGAAATTCTTGCTTTCTCACGATTGGCTTAGTGTACTTATTCAGTTCCATCAATATCACATTTCTTAGTGTGATTTTTATTCGATCTTCCTTTCGGTTTTTACATGTAAGGTAACTACATTCTTTCTAAACTGAAATTGGTGATACCAGAGCTAGATTATTATTACTTTTTATATGGTTTAGGGTAAAAAACAGTAGTCGGCAACTATTTAAATTCCCCCTGTAAGGTAAAGATCACGGGTTCGAATCCCGCCTGGATCGATGATTTTATTCTATCTTAATCGCTTTGAATAGTTAGTATATTAAATGTCTTAAAATTTCATTCAATGCTAAATGCTTTAAAATTTCATTCAAAAAGTCGGCAACTATTTTTTAATCACTCATAAGGAGATTGAGCCTATTGTCGTCTTCCTGATACATACATGAAAATCCCAATAATTCATGTATCACGTATATTTTCAGGTCAACAAATTTCATAGTCGCTCCACTACCATTGCTCCACCAATACAGCCCTGCTTTTCCTGTCTAATGCCTAAACATTTTCCTAACATATAGCTACTATATTCCTCACCCATACATTATGTTACTCAGTTATTTAATTAAGCTTGCGTCTGATATTCCCTGTCAATCAAAATGGACGTGAGCGTAACCAGTAATTTGCCTCTTGGCTGCGACCGCCGACCGCCAACCGCCGATATCGATGTAGTGGAACGTTTGTGTAGTGGCTATGCAAAGTAGATTTTTGTATTAATACTCAGTCATTACTTAAACCACTGGTTACCAAACTTTTTAAACTGTGATTTCAATTTAATAGCGGTTTGACGACTCTTTTCTTTGCCGCAACTAAAGTCTTAGAGTTCCTGTAGTTACAGTAAAAATATTTAATTGAGCTTTTTAAACTAAGAATGGTAAAAGAGGGGTAAAAATTGCGTTGGTTCTTATTTTATCGTTTTTTTATTATTTTTAATCATCTACCCAACCTATTGTAGATGGTAAATTATTTGACTATTGCATATAATGACGTCACAATAAATTATTTCATACAAGTTTCTTTATAACTTACTGTTTTGACGTTTAGTAATTTTTGATTTAGTATTTTTTCCCCGTTGACAGACGTAGATATACCAACCAAAATAAGCCGGTATTGTAATATCATATGGTATTATACGGCAAATCTTATTACGTCATATGCAGGTGATTTCAGCATCTAGCAATTCCCCTAAGATAATATACTAATATCGTTGCAGTCCGGGCGCGGCGTGGCGCCTCGAAATGTCGTAGCATAGTTCACAGTTTGGGAATCTCTGACTTAAATTTATTTTCTGTTTTTATTAGTTTAGCAATTTTTATTGTAATTTCTTTCTTCCTTAGATCAGACAAGTTTGTGAACAGAACGTCCGAATATACGGAATTAAATGTATTTAATACAGTCCTGCTAAATATAAACGTACTATCGGTGATTACTGGTTTAAGTTCGTTCTCTAGGTGTTCTGTATTCTCAATTATTCTTAATTTTTTATTTTTCCAAATTTTCATCAATATGAAATTTATTAATCAAAAATGTTTAATCAAAAATGTATTCTTTAACATAGATATATAAATGGTTTTTATTCATGTAAGCAGTAATGTTACATAGTTTTAGTTTTCACGGTTTATTTCAACGTTAACTACTGTTTGTTGATCTATTGCTAGTTTCTACGAAGGCTCGATTGAGTGGTACCTACTACCAAAAATATACATTATATCTATGTAACTGAGGAAAAGTGCATGTAATGGCTAAGCACCTGTTCTAAAATATGTAATGTTTTGATATTGTACTAACCAATAGCATTTATATAAATAAATAAGATTGGAGTGCTGTTTATAACGAGTAATCTCAGAAACAGCAGGGTCGATTTTGATAGGATTTTTACTGTAGCTGGCGCTAAAAGGTGCAACTTAGGCTTTAAATTCAGAAAAATATTAAAGTACTGAACGAAAAATAAGCAACATCGAAGTACACTCCAAGTTGTGAGCACTAAATGTCGTAAACATTATTGATCCCTTGCCAGTACCTGTCAGGAGCGGTATGACTCATAGCTATCTTGGTAAAAAGTAAGTAAACTTATTGAAGAATTTTGGCACGCCTCAGCCACAGCATACCTCTGTTTTTCAAAACAAATTCTTATCATAATGTTATCTAGGAAACAATAGCATTTGTCCGATATAACACAAACAGGTTACAGGCGTTCAAAGGAAGGGACGAATGATCGACTTCCTGACTATTCCTGGCGAGCCTATTGTATGTAACTCTAAGCTTCAAACCCGGATTAGCCACAGATAAAATCTACGCAAATAATTTTATGACGATATTTTTATTTTTATTATCTGTGGTGATTAAAAGTTAATCTGTTTTCATTGTTAACAATTTTTTGTGTATTTTGAAAATTACGTAAACATCGCTTTTTATAAAACATCTTTTTATAAAAAAGATATTGGGAACGTTTAGCATTTTTAATGAGCTAACAACGCGCTTTAGTCCTTTCGCTTTCAACTAAAGGTACTTTTGGGAGGAAGAACAGAAGGTAAAGAAGACAAAACGACACAAGGTCTTTAATGATTTATTTTGCGACTCAACATCGAAAAGCCGCTACGAAATCATTTTGTGCTTAAACTTTGAAACTTTTAGAACCTATTTAATTTATTTTATACTATTACTGAAAGTATTCTCCCGCCACTATCTATATTCTATTTGTACTAAATATACTTGCTTATGCAATAAACCTATATGGAAAGCACTCAGTCCATCTTTCTTTTAAAATCGGTTCCACTGATCTTTTAAAAAATATGTTATCTAAGTTGGCACTTATATTTCGGAAATAAATAAAAACCACAAGGTACCGACAGTAATGATTCACAAAATCAATATTTAGGGCTCTAGAATGGGATCATTTTCTTTTATTCTCATTTGTGAGGATTATTCTTTAATATTTTCTGAAACTATAGCCAGTATAGCTATTTACACACCATTCTATATATAACAACAAAAAAAAAATCTGTTCTATATGCAAGTGCTAGAAAAGAATGAGACATTGCTGTATATTGTAACGTAACGATTGTGTTTTGTTTCAGGCTTATCACAAATACCTACTATATAGCTCATCACTGTCCTCGAGAAATGTCTATTACATTTTTTGATTACACATTAATGCTTACCTATTTATACCTATGTCTTAGTCGTGATTATGTAACAGGAATTATAATAACGAGACTCGTTTCGAATCTCCGCACTGGTAAAGCGAATTTTTGATCAGCAAATTCTAAAAGCACTCCTAAAAGGAATCAAACTTGACTTCATCAAAATCAAAGCAGGCTCACCTGATTGATGGATATGAGTGAAGGAAAGGAGGTCTTAGAGGACCTAATTTGTTAGTAGTTTTGTTTGTACCGCTTGTAAAAACAAAACTGCGCTACCGAATAATAGGCTTTTCTATTTATTAACACAATATGGGATCATTTTAACAGTTCAGCTAATAATCACAATGCTAGTATCTATACGTACGTTCTTTCCACTAATGAACTTGCTTCAATATCGACATACCCGATAAGCACGAGAGGGCGGATGGAGGCTAAACTCATGTAAATGGCACGTAATGGCCCCTGCAGGATTTCTGTCTAACGAACGTGCCAACATGACTGCGGCGCTTATTGTGTGGTCGGTATAAAATATCTTTAATTGATTGCTTAGAGTACTTATTGGACTAATATTATATTATTTATACTGTAGATTGATGGCACTTGGTGGAATTTGATGTAACACATATTGAAAACTCACTTGTACTTTTCCACATTACTTTATTACTTATTACACCTGACCGGTTTCGCCTTACGGCATCCTCAAAGGTTTACAATGACATTTAAGAACATTCCTTTAGAAGTAATGTGGAAAAGTACAACTGAGTTATCAATATGTCTAATATTATATCCAATTCTAGCAAAAGATGAATTATTTAGTGGTATATTTAGTCGCCATGAACAGATTTGGCCGTAGGTGCAGTAGATCCAACAATCTCTTTATCCACCATGCTATCCGTGCAATGATTTTATAAAAAAAATGAAAGCGTATTTTTTTTTTCATTAAACTTACAAACTTATCTAAAATATACTGCATCTTGATTATTTTCTAAGCATCTGATAGTATCATAAGCAATTTATTTATTGGAACATTTAACAGTTATGCGTTACACAATGATATTAGAAGTTTACAGCACATATTTCTGTTAGGTAAACGCACAACCCACATGTCGGCAAAGTAATACCTATTTTACATAACTGAATTGATAAGCATGCGAGTTTTGTGTCAAATGACAAGCAGTATCACTATTATACTGTAGATTACTGTGAGGACCTTAAAACCTTTGTTGCCATTTCTTTAAATTTCAAGTATGAGTTTGCGAACATTACATATGTACGCAGTTAGACTGGCAAAAGCGGACCCCGGACTCCGAGAAGAAAGCCTCAGATGCTACCGGGATTGAAGTAAAGATGATGATGTTTGATATTATTTTTTATTTTTTTTTACAACAAGCAATGCTTAGCCTATGTACTAATCAAATAACCCACCTCTGATCGCTCCCGGTGCAAAAGTGCCCATAACACTTGCTGCGTTGCCACATTGGATGGCGATGGATAGCCTTTGAACCAGGAACGACCCGGAACGAGTGTCACCGGTCGCCTCGATGAGCCTCTGTCCGATTTCTTTAATAAGGCTTTTAGCTTCCTTATATTATTATATTACGAGTACATACAATAAAAATTTCACTGATTACAAATACATTGTAAATCAGTGAAATTTACAACTGGCTATTAAATATCAAATATCTAACAAACCATTATTCTCACTTCTAGTATGTAGGTACGTGAGGTACCTACCTACGTTTATTTAAAAGAGAAAAAACCTTTTCAAACACTGCTGAAAGCTTCCATTAGGGAGCCATTGAGGTGAGAGCGGGCTAGAATGACTGGGATGTTCGGCCATCGATAAAACGGGTCCACTCTCCGCGAATTGCCTGCTGCCGAATCTAAACGTTCCCAATTCCGTCAAGTGTCGACAAAGGCCGACTTTTAGCGTCAACAATGAACGAATGAAGCAAATTACCGCTTTTTGATACTTGAAAGCGCTCATTGAACCGTGCCGGCGGACGCATTGTCCGTGGACGGTTTGCGTCGCGAAACAACCGATAACAATAAACAGTAAAGAGGAAAGTGTAGTATTTTGTGTGGAAATGCGTCTTGACAAAGGGCGCACTCGTAATAGGTGTTAATGTGTGTGATTCGCTGAGCAAGGCGAATGAGAGATCGGCGGGTGGCGCCGCCGGCGGCGTGCGACATGCTCTCGGGATACTTTTGTGATAAGTCGACGGGTCGTTTGATTGACAACATTGTATTTTGTACTGAATGTTTAATGAGCTAATGTTTTCATACACTACACAAGTTAAAAGCTAAGTTTTTTTTATTGTGAATACATGTGAAAGGGTTCGTTATTCAACGGTTCCCTGAAACCTGATTTTGCGGGGCTTGTACAGTTTTACTTAATTAAAATACTAAGTAAAATTTTAAGTAAGTGAAATTGTACAAGCTCCGCACATTTTTATTTAATGTGAGGTAATTTACAGTGATGGGTTTCAAATATTTATTTGTGTCTATAATACTAAGGTGACATCTAGAGTTGTGTAGACCGTAGGTTAATATACGTAGATAATATCACCAGTTTCTTATTTAATTATTTTAATTTAATAATTCAATTAAGTAAATCATTTTTAACAAAAGGTGAATAACTTCAAAATTTATTCCATTTTGTTAAACTTCACATTTCTAAATAACGTATGTTTACACAATTCTATCAGGATATTGTCTCTCAGGGAAGCACCCACTGTCATTTGACCACGAAACCAAACACTCGGTCATCATATCGCTATTGCCCGGTCAACATTCTAGTCCAAACACTGTGTAGAGGGCGCCACTCGTCATAGTTTAAACACCAGCAAAACAAACAGTTGAAGTGCGACCGCCCGCGGATTCGCGCCGAAGGGTTCACGGACTTCACGGAATCAGGGCATACGACACCCGGCGCTGTAGTGTGCTCAGCAAATATAATGTGTGCTTTTATAAACTGATACAATAAAGGTGCCAAATTATTTCTTATTGAAAAGAAAACGTGTTTGTTTTTTTTTTTTGTTTTTTTAAGAGCATTTTTTTATACCACTTAGGTGGCAGACAAGCACACGACCCACCTGATAGAAAGTGGTTACCGTGGCCTGTGGACGTTTGTAACACCAGAGGAGTCACAGTCGCGCTGCCGACCCTGTAAGTACAGAGTTTCTGTGCCGGTACTTCCCCAATCGGACTGCTCAATTGCACGGAAATACCGCCGTGTTCTTCCTCCTAAGAGCATATTTATATTTTTAAATATGTGGTTTAGAAATGCATTTTATTATTTGTAGTCTTCATACGAACGATATGTGATTGAGAAATATTTTGTATTTCATTGTTTGTGCACATTAAGCGATCTCTACGTGCGCCAGTATCATCATTATCATCTGAACTTGACTCTCGATTGCATCCGAGGCCGTCACCTCGAAAACTGATGTCCACTTACTCTTACTTAGTCTTATACTGAATCAAAAATGTACAAAAGTATCCAGAGTCTACGTTAACTTCTTATTTCATTCATTTTCCACCTATATGTTGTAGGTTGATACGAGTACATAGGTAACTACGCAGGGTAAGGAAACCACAGCTCTCAAATCTTCCTCTTACCCTAGACATCGTAAGCAAGAAAACTGCACAGGTAATAACTACATTATTACACGCACGTACGAATGCATTATTTTATAACCTATTTGGAAAAGTTCCACGACTGGTGCAGCTATTACCCGTTATTTGGCTCGTACTAGTGACAACAAAAGAAGGGTATCTTAAGTAATTTTATAGGTTTTAGAATATGTAACATAACATAACATAACATAAATTCACGCCTATATCCCAGAAGGGGTGGGCAGATGTGGTAGCACCCACATTTCGCCAGTTTGTGTTTAGGTTCCAATGTAATAGGTGGCGAGCCTATTGCCATTAACCGGGCACTCATCGAAAAGTCATTGGTGTGTGCCATGGTAAAACCGGGGATCGAACCCGAGACCTCGTCTCAGCAGTCCATTACCCATACCACTAGGCTACCGCGGTTATTTGAATATCAGAATATGTAGTATATTGATATTTATATCTTAGTGTGTCTGTACCACCTCCATGCATGTGTGAGTAAAGATTGAAAATATTATTAATTATTTGAATTCAGCAAATGTTCAGCAACCAGCGTCATTCTCGTAGTAAGGCAACACAGTGTTAATGTTGTTGAAAGTATGAGTTAGTTTTTTTAAATTAAAAATTAATAAACCATTTTCCATCAGGTGGGCCGAGTACTTGTCTGCCACTTAGGTTTTATAAAAAAATCAACATTATTATTCCAATAAAATAAAGTT
Organism: Eilema griseolum; assembly: GCA_963662185.1. Taxonomy (NCBI): domain Eukaryota; kingdom Metazoa; phylum Arthropoda; class Insecta; order Lepidoptera; family Erebidae; genus Eilema; species Eilema griseolum. The sequence goes on along the minus strand of OY759245.1, from coordinate 7,304,213 downwards.
ACTAATCTAACATTAGGTTAGTACACGGCCCACCTGATGGAATGTGGTTACTACTCGTAATACAACAACAACATAAGTAATTAAGCTTCTGTTGAGAGGGAATATTAGTTCTTCTAACCCCCCCAGCTAAGCTATGATTGGGTTCTAGTCGGTTGTGTAGTGCCAGGATTCGAGGCCGGGACTTCTCAATTCAAATCGACTCTGCTAGTACCTATTCATAAATTAAACAATAAAAACATTATTGGTAATTGTAGACTAATTTTTCTTTTTAGAAAAACCACTAGAAGCATTTAATAATTTGTCTAAACCTATTCTACATACAACTACAGAATTACAATTTCACAATACGAACAACGTAAATATGTTACGCGTTTTCCGGCTCAACGGTTCCGGAACAAAATAACGAATCAAATACAAATCGCGTGTACGAGTCGAATTCGCATAAAATAAAAATGTTAGTGAATAAAATAGCGATTGTGCTGCGGCGTGCAGTGATGCGAGCGTGCATTGTGATCCATTGGGGTGCGAACATTTAATTGTGGCGCGACTGCGGCGCGACCGGCGAGCGACTCGACAGGATGTAAGCAACAGATGCTGATTATGATGGGCCTAGCCAAGTTGAGGGGCTGTTGTCAAATTGATCGAACTAGTCGTGTTGTTTTAAGACTCACAAGTGTACTTGTAACATCTTTCTTGCGGGGAAAAAATGATCAAGATGGCAATAAAATTTATATCTACTTAGGTGAAGTTAAAGTATTCTGCAGGTTTTTTTTTAAATTCTACTGATACTTTATGCATTTTCATTACTCACTAGTACTTTTCCACATAACTTTATTATTTATCACACCTGACCGGTTTCGCCTTACGGCATCCTCAAAGGTTTACAAGGTTGAGGATGCCGTAAGGCGAAACCGGTCAGGTGTAATAAAAAATAAAGTAATGTGGAAAAGTACAAGTGAGTTATCAATTTGTGTAACAACAAATACCAAAAAATGCCATCAATCAACAATATAAATCCCCGGAGGGTTAGGCAGAGGTGAATTAACACCCACATTTCACCAATAACTATATTCGTTCCCACGTAATAGGTGGTGAGCCTATTGCCGTATATCGGACACTATAATTTTGAAACGTATCAGTTCGTGGGTACCTGGTGACCTGTAATTCAGGTTTTTATTCCCTACTACAGGCACCAGCGATCCACAACCCAATGTGCATACAGTACCTAATCCTTTTGTGTCATATTTTGAATTTATTGGTTTGTGGTGTTTTTTATTATTTTTATTTTATTATTATAGTTGACTCAATCCCCGCATCTGAGGCTGAGTCTGGGCTGTATATATCTGTCTGATGTTAAACAGCCCTATCCCAACTTGGTAATCATCTCATCTTCTGATTGATTAATATACCTAATCTATTCACTTTATTAATGATCCTACCTGTGGAAACAGTAGGCCAAAGCCTTTCAGTGCGGTAGGAGAGGCCTATGTCCGCCAGCGGACTGCGATGGGCTAGTAGTAAGTACAAATCAAGATAAGAAAACATCTCCTATTACAATAATATCGCACGTCATAACTGTTTACATAAATATTTAAATTGTGACTGTGAGGCCCTAGAAGTAGTGGATACACAGACTTACCTAGGTGTGATCATTGACGACAGATTATCTTGGTCTAATGACATTCAACATGTATGTGATAAATTGCGCGCAATACTGGCCAAATCCTCTACACTAAGGCATAAAATAATATATCCGATTCTGTTATCATTATATAAAGTACTAAGTGAGCAAGTCAACAAGTCTTACGAACTGAGTAGTTACGGGCGCACTTTTAAATCAAAAATAGACAGAATCTTGAACTACAGTTACGTATTCTGAAAACCATTGTTCCGCGGAAGGTAAGGGAAGAGTATAAATATATATACTACTCTTTGATGCTGTTTCAGGATAAAATAAAATATAATATAATAACGGAACAATATTTTAATGAGGACCTACAAATAGTTAATTCTCACAATAAATTAACAAGAAGCTTGACCAATAAAAAGTTGATAATACCAAGATTCAATAACCTTATAGGAGGTAGGATACGGCGGTATTTCGGCGGGATGTGCGCTTGTCTGCCACCTAAGTTGTATAAAAAAACCTACATAGAAAAAGAACATTGAACTATATAGTCACTAAATTATTAAACAAATTACCTAAACATTTAAAAAGTACAATAAATTGTAAAAACCTAAAAGCTACATTAAAAACTACCTTATTAATACACAAAAAAAGAATTAAGTAGCTAGAAAATAAATAAAAATCAAAGAAAAAATAATAATCAAAAAGTAATGAAACATTCTGTAAGCAGCTCGGTAAGTCTCAGCGGCAAACTTGTTATACCATATTGTGAGCCATTGTACCTAGGCATCGCGCCGCTGTAAATTTACCAATCTACCCGCACATTATTTTATTATACAATTAAAAATTATTATATGAACACAGAACAAAAGTAAAATAATATTGTTGCACTATATAGGTACCACACTGTACCCACAATGTAACATGTTTTCGTTCTGCAGATTTAATTTTGATATTGTTATAGGTACTATTAAGTAATTACCTACCTGATGTACTTATAGAATTAGTTTTAACTTATTCTGTTCGAACGTAGTGTACGGACAAACCTTTCTACTACTAAGGCATTTCATATAATGTAATTTTTTCTGGTTAACAACCTTTGATTTTCGGGTATCTAAATGGATTTTTAACTATTTTTATTTTATTTTAAAGACATAATTTATTATTCGTCAAAATAATACAATATGTCAAAATGGTACAACAAGCAATGCTTTTTCTGGTCAATTAATTAGTGATCCTATAATAATGTTGGTTAGATATATTTTTAAATATTATAGATATATATATATTCGCGAAAGCGTATTTATTTCTGTCCTACGTTATGAAGTGCTTTGCAATAGCTTATGTGCAAGACACTTATTGTTTAAAATAATATATTAAATTTTATTAGATTTTAAGTATATAAACACACATACTACGTATTTTATATACTTAAAATCAGTACCTACCTATATAACATTTAAAGTTGATATCGTAGGTCTAATCGTACCAAAAAAAAACTAAAATCAAAATATTTACATACAACATTGGACCACCGAGGCAACACAACAAAACGATATTAAAATATCACCGAGTTTTCAATAGCGACGTTGTTATTTTGTTAAACATGACTTTTTATAGACGATACGGTGATCAGCCGTTGAGTGGGCGAGGCGATCACGCGACGATTGTTTACTTTAGCACCAACACCAAGTGATATCGGACGAGAATGGACACACGCAAACCAAAATGGGTGTTAATTATGTTGGTGAATGACTAATTTGATTAATAATATACTACATTGTGACCAGAATGATTAACCTTATTAAATCGTGGGTCAAAGTGGGTGTTGGGAGTTTTGCTAAAATCTATGGAGCTTAAGCAAACTCTTCTTTTTTTTTATAATACTTAGGTGGCAGACAAGCGCACGGCCCACCTGATGGAAAGTGGTTACCGTGGCCTATGGACGTCTGTAACACCAGAGAATCCACACTCGCGCTGCCGACCCTGTAAGCACAGTCTCTGTGCCGTCAGTGTAGAGGACAAAGCAGGACAAGCCTTTCGTCATCCCACAAACAGCACAAATTCTCCAGTGAGTTCTGGCTACCCTACTCACCGTTGGGAACACAAAACGAATTCTTCATCTGCTGGATGATATATCTGTTGATTTTAGGATGAGTCTCTGGCGCAGATATCTTCCTTGGAGTTGGAGGACGGTAGTTGTTCCCGTGGTAGAGAAAATAAGCCAAATCAAGAAAAAGAATAGAAAACGCATAAATAGATATACGAAGTAAATAGTACATACAAATGTTAGCGCCACGATAGAAATAGAACAGTACTTAATTCATGTGATTATATAAATATACTATAAAAACTATAATAATTTAAATACGCGGATTTTGTCACGTTAATAAAACATTATTGATTTATTAATAATTGCATTGATATTAATAAATGTCGATACATATAATTTTATGAGTTGGCAACATGTAAAACAGTAGGCGCAATGCGCGGGAAGGAAAAACAGAACGGTCATATACGAGGGCTTTTGTTGACAAGTTGGTTTAACATTTCAAAAAGAATGTTGTGTTATCAATACTGTAGTTTTTCTGGGTTGGAGACCTCGATCCTTCACTAATAAGAAGGGAAAATAATGAGCATATTAATTGTGAGCTGTCGCAGTGTTCATTTTACTTTATTTTAATTTATTTTAACTTCTCTCATATCTTTCTTTCTTTTTGTTTATTTTTAATACACCTTGTTTCTAGTTTATTTGCTAGCTACACCAAATCTTTTGCTTTATTATATTACTGTCCATCCCAAGTTTGCCTGGAAGAAATGGCTTCCAGCGATAAGGCCGCCCATTGTACATTAAACTGTATGCATGCTAACTACAAATTGTACTGTACTATTGGTGTACAATAAAGAATTATCTATCTATCTATCTATCTAAGAATAGAAAGCGGACCACGGCTCCACAGAGCAATTTATGTTGTTGATGATCGTTTCACGTTTTTTTAATAGATTTACGTGTTTTCAAATATGAGGTAGGTACCTGAAGCCTGTCTTTTTCTTTCTTTTAGCGTTAATCCCAGTCACATTCAAAACTTTCACTTCAGGGTCTGCTTTACCAGTCTAACTGCGGATCTGGCAAAACTTCGATATTAAGCGACTACCATCTGACTTCCACAACCCAAAGGCAAAATCGAAGCATTGCAGCTAGACCAGTCGTTGGACTTTTTAAGGCTCCAAATACCCGTAACAACTGCCATACATGTTGGTATGGCAACCGGGACCAAAGGCTTCATGTGCTCTCCGAGGCACGACCAGATCAATGCAAATACCTATATTCATGAATACAAGTTTTTGCACTGAGCGGGGATCGAACCCGCCCCTCCTGCGTAGCGGTTGCGTTTACTACCACCACGGCACGGAGGCTGTTAAGCCCTGTATCTTCAAAGAACAGGGCTTTCTCTCAAATAGCATGAAAAATAATCAAAAGGTTATCATTGTTACCCAGTCGCCTCTGTGGTTCCCCCCCACTGAGACCAGTCCACTTTCCGGCTTTTACTCCTTCACTTCATACAACTATTGGGTATTGGCACACATGACATCTTCTATGATGCCAAGCCAGTAACTTCTTGAGTCTACCCCACTCTAAAAAGAAGTTACGTCTACAATCACTACTTGGGACAGACAGACTAACATTGATTCCTATGAGACATTATTCTAACATATCTACCAATTAATACTCGATAGGTATATATCTAAGCCAAATAGTTCGAATTGAAAATATTCAGAAATCGTAGTTTCTTAGCAAGAAATACACAAGACTTTTTTACTAAGTAGGTACGGGAGTTGCCTTCTAAATTTCTTAAGTACTTTACTTACATAAATAGAAAATCAAAAACACAATTAAAGTACTGAAAACTAATAAATATATTCGTTCATTACTTATGCCAATGACTAAAATACCACTTACCTAAGTTTATATTCAGATGTCGACGTATACAAGAACGATCATCACGTATGAACTTCTTACACCAATTGTAAACACTGACACGAGATGAGGTATTGTCCTATAATGCCAATCACTTTGTTTATGAGTATAAAGCAATAAAACTAGCAAAAAAAAAACTATCTTTCGACATACTACCCATACTTTTTAATCGGTGATAATTTGTGAAAACAAATAAACAAATGACTTAGATAGATTTGTGTTCTGTATTCAAAATTTGACTTTTGTTTCATTGTTGTCTTTAGTCTCTAACCAGTTCTTAAAAAAAATTATGCAGGTAAGTATTTAAAACAGCTTTTTAATAAACGAAAACTTTATTGTCACACAAATCTATTTGTATATTTATGGAATAATGGGAAATATATTGTGGCGAATTTTTGTTATGGCAGTTATAGTCTTTATTGTACAACATAAACGAACTGTTAAGTATTTTTACTATCGATACAAACAACTACAACATTTCAAAGTTTCTGCTATTACCTTCAGAACTGAAGTAATCTAGACCTTTCAGCTAGCAATCACAATTCTGAATATTTTGTACTACTGAGACCTTCATTTAAAAATTATTGAACGAATCTGCAACTTAAAGATTACATTTTGCCATAAATAAATATTTTTAAAACTTCTCCAGCAATAAGACTTGTGTAAACATAAATATTTATATTATGTAAATACTTGCTTCTCCGAAGAAATATTCAATTCTGTCATACCTGCGTGATTTAATATTATTATTGTTCAATTTATGTCACGTATCGGTCACCAGAGCCGTGAAGTTTTGAAACGGAATCCGTACAAAGCACTTCGAGGAATATATCTGGAGTGTTGACACGGGATCCATCACAATGCAGGCAAACTCTCCTCAACAGATTATTTTTAAAGGCAACCCATCGAAAGTTTGTCCAGATGACTCTTATAAATCGATCATTTAAGGTGTGACCTGTTCTGTGATTCTTGGGTTTAATGCGTTCGTGTATACAAAAGGGTGTCAAAGATAATGAATTCTGTTCGATTGTTATAGTTAAAGCTGCGAACGAAACTTGAAATAACATTGTTTACAGTTCCCATCATACTAACAACTTACAAAAAAACATAGCACATATTAATAAAAATTAGCTTTGCATAAAATATGAATTTACAAAAATAATTTCATATCGTACATAGTGTTAGCAAAACTTGTAAATATTTAAAGTAATACAAGTATTTATGTCAAGTATTTAACTGGATTCTGCAATCAATTTATGAATGCCTGTGTCAATGTTTACCTAAAATATACTTATAAAGCCGTAATTACGTACACGCAAACATTTATCGGTGAATATTCCGCGCCACTCGTATTTTGAGACCAGTGTTCAGAGTATGTTTGCTTTCCCATCGATGTTATTGTAGGTGAATTCTTATAAGTCCCAGGTAAGTCCACCGTAACCACAACGGAATAACAAACAACATTTCTAAATACGAAAGAAGCAAACACAGCAAACACATTATTATATTAGTTTAAGGCTTTTTTTCTTAATTGCTTTGTGAAACACGTTTTCCACTTGCATTACGTAAACATAGTTCAAAAAACTCTTGCGTACAATATCGGTAGCTCATTAATGGACGAAAGTTTTGACCAAATATTTGAGCGTTCCGGCACAATCGTAATTACTGAGTTGTGGTCGCAGGTTGCACAAAGACTGGTAGTTGGTATAACAGGGTATTTATTTATCGATGAGTTATGGGCTCATTAGATACACACCGCGGTACATGTGTAAATAAATAGGCGGGAAAGACGGCGACGCGGCCAAACATCTTCAACGGTCGATGCTACGGCTATGAGCTCTCGGAACGAGATCGAATACTTTGAATCATCTTACCTATATTAATTGCATACCTATAGATATAACCATCACAGCAAAGTATACTGTAAATTATATATTTAACCATAAGGGTTAAAAATATAATTTACGTACCTACGTATTTTTTTATTTTTTTAATACCACTTAGGTGGCAGACAAGCGCACGGCCCACCTGATGGAAAGTGGTTACCGTGGCCTATGGACGTGTGTAACACCAGAGAATCCACACTCGCGCTGCCGACCCTGTAAGCACAGTCTCTGTGCCGTCAGTGTAGAGGACAAAGTAGGACAAGCCGTTAGTTATCCCACTGACAGCACAAATTCTCCAGTGAGCTCTGGCTACCCTACTCACCGCAGGGAACACAACACGAAGTTATTATAACCGCGGTATTCTGTAGGGTGGAGGTACTTCCCCAGTCGGACTGCTCAATTGGGCGGAAATACCGCCGTGTCCTACCTCCTCCGAAAAATTTAAATTGATCTAATATTATATCATAATTTGCCTATTGTATAGTACTTATGGTGAGACAGGTAAATGTCCCTAACGTCTCTTATTGTCTAAATCTCTGGTTATATTTCTGAATCTTGCAAAGTAAGTATTATTTTATTTTTTTATTCAGAAAAACCAAAATCTCAGTAGCAGCACTGAGTCAGGCAAAGAACCCAGTTGACAGCAATGGATTTCGAATAACATTTAGGGACGTGTTTATTTTGTTTGATATAGTTGTAAAATCTATCAAAATACAATATGCTTGTACAATAATAAATCCAGTCCATACGAAAGTTTAAATTGAAATGCCGTATCCGAATTGTGAACACATAAATGTGTTCCTTCTGCGATTTGTTATGAAAATGTGTTCTTGCTTTCTTTGAAGAGTAAAAATATGAATTTAAAATATTATGTTTGAACAACTATTCTACAAACATTTCTGATCAACCTAAGCAATTTTTTGCAAAAAAATCTTCTCAACACCACTCAAAAGTTACTTAATTTGTTATGTAGTTCGAATAGTACCTAAGGCCCTTAGTCAACGTTAAATAATATTTTAAATCTCTAGAACCGGTTACGGCCCCCGCTACCGACGCCTCTTAAACCATCCAGGTTGCAAATCAAACAACAACACCAAATTTTATCAAAATCAGTTCAGCCATTCAGGAGAAGTTCAATGACATACACACGTGCAAGTTTCATATATTAAGATATTTGTCAAACGTATTATTTATCGGGTGTTTTCTGTTACGTGTCGGCGTATTCAAGTGGCGGGCAAGAGAGCACTGACAACAGCCACGGAGCTATCTCAGATTACATATCATGCCACAGCAAACATACCGCAAGTATACCTCCTCTATGATATCTGGTACTTAACCGCGGCTTCCACAGCCCACACGGACTCCGTGAGGAACAATGTATGTGTAGCTGTGTGTGTAATTTGCTCAATTACGCAAATAACCCCTTGTTGTATTGATTCATTTGAATATAATATGTTGACTCGTATTTTATTAAACATACTAAGATATAGCTTTGCAAAAATTTATGATTGGAATTTCGTATTTGGATTACGCAAACGTGGACTTACTTGGGTGATTCATAGCGTTGAAGTTGTTGATTAATCATATCAATGATATTATTTTCGAAGTTTGAAAAAAATAATTTCCGAACAAACAGTATGGTAAAGTACCGGCGTTTGATTTGGCAAGTCGGATAGCAAAAGAGTCCGGTTAAGATCCTGCTTTTTTATACCACTTAGGTGGTACACACGGCCCACCTGATGGGAAGTGGTTACCGTGGCCTATAGACGTGTACGCCCCTAGTATTACCAGGAGCATTACACTCGCGCTGCAGACCCGGAAGAAACCTTCTAATACTCCTCTTGAAAATCCCCATATTGTTGGCGCTTGGTTTTTTAGCAGTAAACTGTACATTGTTAGATCCAACCAGTTTATATTTACTGTATACATAGTATGTGTAAGGTATTAAGGTATGTTCTTGAGCTTAAGTATTGATGCTAAACAACAGTAGGGATCACATATTTAAAAAATAGCCAGTAGATTAAGTTCGGCCTCCTACACTGTAAAAAAGATTAGAACGTTGACAGACGTGGATACGGCTAGAATAGTTTATTTCAGCTATTTTCATAGTATTTTGAGCTACTGAATTTTCCTTTGGGGTAATTCTGCAGATTTAAACATTTTTGTGTTATAAAGCGGGTTGTGCGAGCTATTAATAATTTGGGCCCAAGTTCCTCCTTTCGAGAAAAGTTTAAAGAAATAGACCTTCTAACTGTAGTGTCACAATACAATTTCAAGAACCTCAAAATTTTTTCTTACGTAAGTACGAAGTAAGGAAAATTTTTCGAAATTTTCAAGAGCTTGTGACAGGCATAACATAAATACCAGACACAAAAACAATCTTGTAGTCTGTGGTAATCGACTTAAAAGAATTAGACATTCTTTCCAGGGCAACTGTATACACTTTTTTAACAAGCTCCCTAACGAAATTAGGGATTTACATGTAGATAAATTTAAAAATATAGTTAAAAGTAAATTGTGCCAGAAAGATTATTATAAAATCCAAGAATACTTGGATGATACAGAAGCTTAGAAATGAGCTGTTCGCTCAACTGTGCAGATCAAGTAATTTTTTGTACTTAGACTAAGTAAGTAGGATGCCCGCTGAGTTTCTTGCTTGAGTCTTCTAAGGTCGGGACCGCGTTTCGAACCGGTGGTCCATTTGTTAAACTAGTCTTTCATATTTCTTTTTGTATTGACGTTTTGTAAGCGCATAGACAATGCAGAAGAAATGATTTTTGACTTTGACTTTGACTTATGTGAACATTAGAAGTCCACAACTGTTACACAAGTAGATATATTTTCTTTTACCAACCTTTATAACTTCAATAAATTTCTTACCAAGTTATCTCATTATATAAAATAACGGTTTTGTTTTATTGGGAGAATACTAATGCTATTTTACTGTCTAGAATTTAAATACCTCTTCAATACATAAGTACAAATTTGAATACATTATTTGTCTAACCATTACGAACATGGCGTCATCATTATTTGGCGTCTACCATTGTAACTTTTTAAAACAGTGATTGTCAAACGCATAGCAAACTACTTGACCACTCGACTGAAGTGAAGATGAGTTCGTGTCAAGCGATTTGTGTCGCGACCAAGTAATGTATTGTATACGTAGATGTATATACAACATGGCTTGGTCGCTACGACACCCATGGTGAAGTTGAACTTTTTTAGATATGGCATAATTTATTTAGGTATTAATATGACCACTCAATTTTATATTAAGAACCATCTGACGTCATCATTTTAGCGTTGTTCCTGGCCCTTGATTCTACTAAAGCAACACCACTGTCACAACACAAACACGACTTTAACCAACATAACATAAACTCACGCCTATATCCCCGAAGGGGTAGACAGAGGTGCTAGCACCCACATTTCGCCAGTTAATGTTTAGGTCCCAATGTAATAGGTGGCGAGCCTATTGCCATTAACCGGGCACTTACAAACCTGCGATAAATACACACATAACTTCGAAAAGCATCGAAAAGTCATTAGTGTGTGTTATGGTAAAACTTAGGATCAAACCCGAGACCTCTTCTCAGCAGTTCATTACCCATATCACTACATTGCTTGTTGTTTTGCTTTAGCAGAATCGTGCTCTTGGTTGCGTCCAAGGTGTTACCTTCGAACTTTTGCTCCGCTTACTCCTTCTCCTGCTTTTGGTTTACATTATACGGTTTTTGGGGCAGCGACTGCCGTCTGACTTACTAATCCCGAGCGCCTACAATATGGGGTTCTTCAAGAGGGGCATAAGAAGGTTTCTTCATGGTCGGCAGCGCGAGTGTGACACCCCTGGTGTTGCATTCGTCCATAGGCCACGGTAACCGCTTCCCATCAGGTGGGCCGAGTGTTTGTCTGCCAACTAAGTGGTATAAAAAAAATATTTAAAAATCTACGACAAAGCCTTGTTCGTCATTCCTTAGATATATGGGGGTACAGGTTTGGCTAGCTTAACCGTGAATATCTTGACAACTTCCATATTTCACTTATGTATCTATATACCGTGTCCTTAAAACGTGTCTTTTTAATTCAGAGAATAAACTGTTTTGAAGAAAACATAGATATTTATTGTAAACCAATATGTTACAGTACATTTACGAACAAAATATGAAATCCTTATCGCTGTAAGCGATGTGTTATGGGATCTAGAATGCGGATAAACATTGTAAGTACCTAAGGATTATTGAATGAAAATTAAAAATAACTATAGGCACATGTTATTGAATGAAAGCAATTGTTATCATTGTACATTAATAATAACCATACTTGATGATCGTCAACCTTTATTAATATTTCTGGAGACAATGAAGTTTGAACAACAATGAACGTGATATGAAGACACAAAGAGTTCTAATCAGTTTCTCTTTTAAACCGTTTTCGAATAGCGCTTCTTATCTATTTAATACTAAATCTATGGGTAGTTGTGTCTTTGTTTGTCAGCTCTCGACACATGGTGTTTGCTTTCACATTCTTTTAAGACTCTCGAACTCAAAGTGACCCCAGGGTACGGATACGTATGGTATGAGTTTCTTAAGGACCAGTATCATACCTCATAACCCCGCCACAAGTATTAATTTAAAAGGCCTCATTGATGAGGCTGTTTTAATAATAATACGAGAAAGTTGTCAAGATATTTTGTAACATTATTTTAGCTGCAACAGCAGTAAACTTGGAATATACATGTTATTTCAAACTGTAATAACATTCATCGTTGCCGTAAGACGGATATATGTTGTATAGAAGAATTTGGATGGTTTTAGGCGAAGGTTCAGGGGCTTGGTGGTCAGAGCGTTCCCGCTGTAAGGGAAAGATCGCGGGTTTGAATCCCGCCAGGACCATTTCAGTTTTTCTATCTTTATCGGTTCCAATTGAAAATTTGAATGGAAAAACGTCTATGAAAATTTTGTTAGAAAAATAAAATAATATTTGTTGAATACATAAATTATTGGATATCAAAATAAAACTTACCGCTAAATTATGTGGAAAAAAAAAACCTCGACAGCTCGATCAGTTACACGTTAAAAAACAAATTATACAGCTTAGGTGGCAGACAAGCACATGGCCCACCTGTTGGAAAGTGGTTACCATGACCTATGAACGTGTGTAACACCAGAGGAGTCACACCCGTGGTGCCGACTCTGTAAGAACACAGAATTTCTGTGCCGTCAGGACAAGCCTTTGGTCTTCCCACTGACAAAACTACATAAATCATCCTAAACTTAACCTTTTTAAGAGTGCTAATAAATGCCCTTAACTAATACGCTGAAATAAAATCTGTTATTACAAGAATACAAAAGTTTTATAGCAAATATTGAAATGAACTTATTGTCGCGTGTGGCGACGTGTTGTCATTCGAGACTGAACCACGTGGGTGCGAGTAACCACACTTGAAAAGTGACCTAGATATATACATATATACATATACTCACGCTTTTATCTCCGAAGGGTTAGGCAGAGGTGCATTAATACCCTCATTTCACCAGTCATTAAATTCAGTCCCAAGTAATAGGCGGTGAGCCTATTGTCGTCTTTTATGACGACAATAGGCACTATTTTTGACTCAAACCATGCATCTGAGCCTGAGTCTGGACTGTATATATATCTGTCTGATGTTAAACAGCCCTATGACAGTTGCCTTGTATGACACCGCATGGGAAGAGATAGGGTGGTCCAAATTCTACTCTGCCGGGAACCACACGGCTAAACTACCTACCAAGATATAAATAGTATTACGTATAAAAATAACAAAAGTAGAGCGAACTTAACCACAATGTCTAGGTACATAACAGAAACATCAGCAGACACCAGATAAAGCCGTAGTTACACAAGTTTATGGCATCGGTCTGCAAAGGACGTGGGCTATTCGCAATTTCCCAACACGGCAACACGTATACCAGTTCACGTCTGCCATACGTCGTATTAGGTTAGCCGGCGCTCAAAGTGGAGGGTGTATGCTAATGCAGCGCCACTCGACGCCTCGGGGTGCCTCGGTGGCCGGTGTACTTGACAAGTAAACTCCAGTAGTTCATTGGTATCAAAATAATCGGGATATTTGCCATGTTGTATTGTTTTGAGTTTCCGATATTGCGGTGTTGCAAGCACTATGATCACGGAGGATCAGCGCCGAAATATCGGAAACTCAAAACAATACAATATGGTAAATATCCCGATTACTTAGATACTTGTGAGTGACCATGATAGTTTAAATATCCAGTAGTTCATTTCATCATTTAAAGATGTTCAGAAGCGTCATTTGAAAAGATGTAACATTGAACCGTCTCAATGGGAAGGTTTGGCAGCACAACGTCCAGAATGGCGCAGGATGGTGCAAAGACAAGTAAGCGATTTCGAGGAACAGCGAAAGGCAAACGTCGACGCTAAACGCGATGAGCTGAAAGTCCGCCCACCTGCTGTCATTCAGTACAATTATATAGGTGGTGTTCTCACGAGAGTTCACCGCGAAGATCAGCTATGTTAGTCATCTTCGAGCGCATCAGCGCCGAGCCGACTAGGAGTCGAAGTGGTCGCCATGGCCGAAATCGGTCGGAAGCATCATCATCAGTTCATGTAATACATGTAACTATTGATTGTAAATAAAAAGTATCAACCTTTAGTAAAATTGAATTGGTGCTATCAATGACACATGAGAGCGCTTGTATATTTCATTAAATGAGTTAATTAGATACTGCTCTTACTAGATTACCTGAAGAAATCTGTTCTGCAACAGTGACGTCCATTTACTAGAGACTGAATCTTCTTAATCAAGTCAGTTTATTTGTAATAGAAACCAATGATCATATCAACATAGGATACTTTAGCAAACGTACAAATACCATTCGTATATCAATATAACTATTATTATCTAAAAATCACTTAAAACTTATTTACTAAGAAACATATATAATTGGATATAAATTTCTTACACAAATTTTGATATATGAAATTTATCATCTCACAAAATAAATTTTTCACTTGATAGAAAGGTTTTGTGTAAAGTAGTCCTTCTGCACATTGAGCGGTCGTTTGTCATGGCGAAGGCTCTCTGTTTGTGTGGTAATGTTTATTATGTACCAGTGTCTACGAAGCTTTACGTACATACCTCACCCCACACCCACGTGAATGTGTTCGTTTCCTTTATTGGGGTGAATACATTTCACGGTTTGTTTTTAAACATACCTACATATAAATGTATAACTCGAGATACCTACGCTACGTGTATATTCATGTAGTCGTAAATATCCGCTAATAATATGACTTATAAATAAGTTCAACATGTTTATTTTTTTATTAGATAAGTGTTTTTATTCAGTGAGGGAATTTATAACTAGCAAATTTAATGGTACAGATATTATATTGACTGATGCAAAACAATTTCATGTAATAATTAATTAATTGCATGTGTGACATAAGCTGTATAAGTATTTGACATTATTATTTTTATTATTATTGTAAAACTAAATATTTCTACACCAATTATGGTAAAATATGTATGACCACTGTAATAACATTATAACCTCGATGTACCATATTCTTAGAAATAAACAATTCTATTCTATTCTTTACTATGCAGCACGTTGTTTTTGTGTATATTATTAAAGATAAATACATATACTATTTGGAATTTTAGATACAATGATTTGAACAGTCACCACGTATTATACGACTGTCACTGAATTTGGTCATACCCTCCTCCCCTGGTTGCGTTTGCCAGCGTTTGTATCCGAAATGATTATAGGCTTGGCCCACGTCCGTGTTTTAACAGACAGCGTGACCGTGATTGGCGCTTTTGTGCCCTCAACAGTCGTCTGCCGACACGCCGTGCAACACATCTCGAAACATTCACTAACAAATTATCCACTATAGTAGAACTCTATCAAGCTCCAATTAAAAGTCATACTAGGCTCTCAATAAAACGGTTGTTAAGGACCTTTGTTAATTTGATTTGATTGAGTTCTTACAGAAAGCGATACCGCGGTTATTGTTTGGCCGATTTTACATAACGAGGCGGCAAACGTGGGCCCTCTTTGTGGCCGGCCCATTGTGTGGGAGTACCCAAACGTTGAGATGTGAATTGAAAGGCGCCGCGCGATGACGAGGCGCGAGCCAGGCTGTGGTCCAAGGTTTAAGTGACCAATACTGATACTAAACATATTTTTTTTTTTTTATTTTTTTTTTATACCACTTAGTTGGCAGACAAGCACACGGCCCACCTGATGGAAAGTGGTTACCGTGACCTATGGACGTCTGTAACACCAGAGGAGTCACAGTCGCGCTGCCAACACTGTAAGTACAGAGTTTCTGTGCCGTCAGTAGAAGACAAAGCAGGACAAGCCTTTAGTCTTCCCACTGACAGCACAAATTCTCCAGTGAGCTCTGGCTACCCTACTCACCGCTGGGAACACAACACGAAGTTATTATAGCCGTGGTATTCTGTAGGGCGGAGGTACTAGTGGTACCCAGTCGGACTGCTCAATCGGGCGGAAATACCGCCGTGTCCTACCTCCTTGAAACACTTGTACTTTTTGCATTACTTTATTGTTCATATGCATAGTTTATTCAATATGTGTAGCAGGTTCCAGCAAGCACTAGTCAATAGTATTAAAATATAACAAAAACTAAACATTGAATTATACATAATGCGTTAATTTTTTATCATTCTATCTTGTTGCGACCAGTTATAGTGACGAAACTAAAAACTAACGATATCTATAGGTATATGAAACCAGAATGGTGTGTGATTCAGGATTTTATAGACCATTGATAATAGAATACTTTTGTGCAATAAATAGTTAAAAAATAAAAAGGTGGTGGGTAAACTACAATTAGGTTTTTCAATCTAATTAATTTAATGAGATACTTATTAACCATAATCCGTTAGATATCTGTGTGAGAAAAGGAAGGAAGAAGATCTATAAGAGCTGTTACAATACAATCTACCGCGTTTCAAACCGGCGGTGTTCCATTTACTAAACTGATATTCATGTTCCTTTTTTGTTGACGTTTTGTAAGTGCCGATATGATGGTCTATACAGAATAAATGATTTTTGACTTTGACTTTGACAAAATAAAAGATTTTTAGGGTCCCAACAACACTCATTAGTGTATTCTCATACTTTTACTTACATCACAACGTTGGGTGTGCACCTCACGCAAGAGCACAAATACATCTATTTGCGTTAATCCCAACCGCATATGAAGCTTTCACCTCCACTGGAGTCTTACCAGTCTAACTACAGATTTGACTGAACTTCAATATTTTCGATAAATCCACAAATAGTTTTAAATAAATCCAACTCTCAAATGTCATGACTTGGACCACACTCTAACATTGCGTTACACGGCTTCACTCTTTGAACTGTCCAAATGATTGTTTTATATTTGTAAGCGTCGAACAGTGCCCCTATTCGACTCCGCTGACGTAATGTAGCATTTCAATTAGTCGCACTGGCGTTTTGTTTTTAACAAAGCTTTTGTCGACTAACGCTATGCCGAGATTTAGGAGCATTGTTAGACAGGCTTGATTATTGATATATTATATCATTAATAAACAGTGCCCTTTTCTTGATAAACATAAGAACTATTTAATTTATTGTCTGAATTTATGTTTTAGTTTAAAACTAAATAACTAAATAGTTTGCTAGGATGGTGGGGTAATAGTTTTGATGCTATGTCATGTGAAAGTTAATCTGTCTCGCGTCAATCTGTTTGGTGAACTTAAATATAGGTGTTTATTTCATTATTTTGTATTTTAACTTAAAGAAAAAGATTCAATAGAAAACTGTTTGAAGATGGTAGAGAAACAATAAAACTCCTTTCGGTATCACCCAAAGGCAAAGATAGATATAGTATATTTTAACAAAAGATAGTATTGACGTGACAAAAAGAACTAAGGTAAGGTGCACCAGAAGTAGGCTATTAGATGAAAATTATGGGAACTCAATTGTGTTCTTCTATATTTTATTCCATGTGTTAATTATTGTATGAAAATAAGAAAACTATTTAGTTTGTCCTTTCACTTCTTTTGGATAGAGATATAGATAGACACTCTTTATAGTACGCAAAATAATTTATAAAAAAATACTGATGGTATTCATAAAATATATTGTACAATGGACCATTTCTTCTAAACAGAAAATATTGAATAATATACAGTACATTCGTGTTACAACTTTATATGGCTTCACGGTTAGTCATTCTTCTCTGAAAATGTAAGAAGAATACACTAAATCATTGGTTTCATCGATAATTTTCAGGCAGTGTCTTTTGTTCGACGTAATTGTCGTAGCACCGTAGGCGTTCCGTAGCAATGGCCTACGATGACATTTCAGAAACATGTAATGAAATAAATTAACAAAAAGTAGCGGGTACACATCATAGGTAGGATTCGGTATATAACAAGATATATTGAACACTAGCTGATACTCGTGGTTTCGCCCGCGTGGAAAACTGATTTTTTAGTCATCTATTGTTAAAAATTTCAAATTAGTCAAATTAGTCGAGCCGTTGTCGAGTTTTGAGCTTGGCAACATTCATTTCTATTTACTTAACCTCTCTTGCAGCTAAACATAGGTATATATAGAAGTCATTGGTGGCAAACACCAACATTATCAGCCACTATAATAGCCATCGCCTCCAAGCTGCAGCCACGCAATGAGCAGCCAGATCATGATGTGGCAACCCGTCCGCGGTGCATTAGGCGGCCTGTAATCAGCGCGCCGCGGCGGCCTCTAATCACGCCCGGCCTTGTTTTAGGACCGGCGATGCACCAAGCACCACTCTAGCTGTAATTTCCGGAAGTACACACATGTGTACAGGCTATATGGAGCACAGATATGTTACTAGAGATGTTACTTCTAAAAATAAAGAGTCGGTGGTTTAGTGGTTAAGAAATCGACAAACTGGAGAGCCTACTATTAGGTACTCTTTTAAATAAAAATAAACAGCTTTTTGTTAATTTTTTTATACCACTTAGGTGGCAGACGAGCACACGGCCCACCTGATGGGAAGTGGTTACCGTGGCCTACGGGCGTGTGCAACACCAGGGGTATTAAACTCGCGTTGCTGACCATAAAGAAACCTTTATACTTTTATGTACTTACACTACCAATAAAAAGTGACTAGGACAATTTTAACGACAGATAGCTGATATTGGTAAGATGTAACTTAACCTACTTTTTTTTTAAAGATTATGGTTCCATGCAAAAAAATCCAGAACGTAGACCACGCAGGTAAAGTCGCATTCATAGCTATCCCTAAATATTTCTGTATACCATGGCGTCAATTAACAAATGTTCTCTGCAATATGATTATGAAATTTCTGAAAAAAAAATACAAGCGCAACATGAACAATAATTTTAATGCAACTATGAAAATAATATATGCTATTGCTTAAATTACGTTTAGGCAATAGCATCCATGAGTATTATCATAATAGATGCTATTATGAATAGGGTTGCCAGCGCTGCTTGCGATGGATTAGGGTTGGCAATACGTGTGTGATATTGTAGACATCACAAATGTTTAATAATAAAACATACATACATACATATAATCACGCCTTTATCTCTGGAGGGTTAGGCAGAGGTGAATTAACACCCACATTTCACCAATAATTGTATTCGGTCCAACGTAATAGTGGGTGAGCCTATTGCCGTATTCCGGGCATAATAATAAAACCGCGGTAGCCTAGTGGTATAGGTAATAGACTGCCGAGACGAGGTCTCGGGTTCGATCCCAGGTTTTACCATGGCACACACCAATGACTTTTCGATGCTTTTCGAAGTTATGTGTGTATTTATCGCAGGTTTATAAGTGCCCAGTTAGTGGCAATAGGCTCGCCATTACATTGGGATCTAAACATAAACTGGCGAAATGTGGGTGCTAGCACCTCTACCTACTCCTTCGGGGATATAGGTGTGAGTTTATGTTATGTTAATAATATTTATTTATTTGCATAAAATGTGATAAGTACAAAGGTGACCAACAATTTATGAGCATTTTGCTAACCATCGTGACATGTTTAAATTGAATTGAATTCTAACAATTACTTATAAAATAAAATATACTTAAATTAATGATGACCCTCATGCACAGCACTTCGGTAGCTTAGTGGTTAAGGAGTCGGCCTTAAGATCGACAGGTCCCGGGTTCGAGTCCTAGCCATTACACTACCGACGTGAACCCACTCCTAACACAAGCAATTTAGCTTAGCTGGAGGGGTTAGAGGAAATATTAGAAATTTCGGTTCTAATATTCTTTAAAAAAAAAACAGTATTATATATCACATTATAATGCATTTTTAAAATGATAAGATTGGGAGGCAATTTTTTTTAAGAATTCATTGACGGAGTAGAAGCTCATCTATTAACTATTTCCGTAAAGCAGCAGTTGTTCAGAACAAAAAAGTGCTATGAATATTTAAAACAATTAAACTTAACTTAGCGCCACTTTTCGTTGCTGTCATAACCACAGAGTATAGTTAAATTTAGTACAATACCAGCTGTCTGCTCAGAAATCATCAGATCATCTGAAGTTGTGTAAAGGTGAACAAAATTCAAATACCTAGATGTATGAAGTATTTTCAGGATATATATACTGTTTTTTTTTGTTAACTAGTGGATAATATGTACTAACATAGTTTATTAAGTTGTGACACTAACAATCATTGTATGGATTTCTATTCTGAAATAAATGATAATAATAATAATATATATTATACGTTTGATAAAAGTGTGTTGGAGGTTGATTTAAATAAGTAATTACCTTTTATTACATATTATTTCTGCGATGCCGAGACAGTTATTCATCTCTGACGAGACCCCGATTTTACCCCACCTCCGAGGTCTTACACAACTTTTGTTCTAAACAGCTTATCTAATACAGATACATAGAAGTTATTGTTAGTAACTACCCTCTCTTTCAGAAGAGACCCGTGTTTATTAACTTACAGGAACAAATAAGCACAAAGAAAGCACATAATATAGATTTAAATAAACGATACTGCATCTGCCGTATTAAAATAATAAATATTTTAATGTTAACATAAGACATCACATCAAAGGTGCGAGCTCCGACGCTGACGTGTTAACTCTGATGAAATAATTGACACTCTACACATAGACAACAAAAAGTCAAACAAAAACCCTGTCGGACTTTTTTGTTTTAAAGTGTATCATTTTTTTTATTTATAATTGATATGTTTCTTCAAATAAAAAAAGTTCTCACCATTAGTTGTTAGTGCCAATAACATTAGTTTGATGAATCATCTTCTGATTCATTCATTTTTTAGCTCGTCTTAAATTCGGAATCTTTTTTATCCCAAAGGCCTATAGACTGGTCTTTAACTAGTGTATGGTTGCAGTGAAATGTGAAATTTTGTTATACTACTATGAGAACAAACAAGTACATGTCTCGTGAACGCTTATATAACTATAGATGTCCCTTGATGAAAGGAAAAGAAACACGAAAATATAAAAAGGAAAGATGAGTTGATACACCAAGCGAAAGATGGTTTGTTTACCACCTTAGTAATATAAGAAGCTGTTACGGCTATTTGTTGTATTTATTTATTTCAATTCGACCTTAATGCAACAAATAACGACTATTCACAAAGTAGTCCAGAGTAAGGTAAGACAAAAAGTCGCGGCAAAAATAAATAAACACATATCTTGGCCAATTTATGTCAAAATCACCCACTTCCAGCTAATTTCCTTTCGCCACGAAAGTACGAAATCATGTTAAAACTACTCCATATTCGCTCTATAAGCTATTACCTATAGAAAGTGTGAAATTAACTCGTAATTTCGTGCGAAGGTGTCAATTAGAGCCCGAAGTCGGCGACAGACGGCAGCGGTGCCGTTGAATAACACAACATCAAATTTTCCTAAAACATTTGTAGACAAAAGTGTCAAATCATGGCTTCCATTTACGTCTAAATATTCCGAGGTTGTAAACATTCGGTTGTTTTTGTTACAGTGTTTTATAACGCTATTAGATATAGATAATATCTCAATAATTTAGCAACTACAAATAATTGCAGCTTATGGTTTATCAATTAAAGTGGTGTTTGCAGTTTTTTTTTGTTTAGAAAAACGGTTGTACATAATTGATTTTCTTACAATAAAGACTGACTCATTTATTCAAATAATTTGTGTTCAGATTACAGTGAGACATTCTAGAAGTAAAGATTTATAAATAATAGTATCTATGCACATTATTTATTGTTTTTATTTATTTTTATGTGTTGTATAACTTAAGTATTATATCTACGAAGAAAATAAGAAACTGTTTAAATCGTACAACTTATCCTCATGTCTCTCCCTCCGGGGTACCTCGACTTCTCCCCTTGAAAGTGAGACAAATGCAATAATACATGCTTATACTCGTGCCTCACATAAATACAGTTATATAATAGCTCAAAAAAGGTTTTGTATTTTAAACAACAGGCGATTATTATCTGACAATACTATCAACATTTCAAAAAGTAACGTTTCAGGAAATTTTCTTTCAGGAATCTTAGAATAATTACTGTGAAGTAAATCGAACTTTTCATTCTTTTATTTTGTTTTCATACTTTCAACTTTGAAAGTATTTTTATGTTTTAACTAATCAGCCGGTGGGCGGCCGACGAATTCTTCTGCGAGCAAATAATGCTCGTTGAGGTGGAGGCGTGGCGGGAGCGGTAGCGGGTGCGAAGGTGGATCGTAAGCCACGCTGTCCGCGTACTTAGGCAATTCGGGCGTCGGAGATCGATGCATGACCTCCACCTCCATGAGAAGCCCTGTCACCCTGTCAGAAGCAGGCCATGGCCGCTGCTGCGCGCGTCGCCTCGCCGTCAACGGGGACGAGCTGGGGACTCCGTGGATCCCCACACCCGAGGAGGTCCAGATCCAGAGTAATGGTCCTGGGTCACCCAGGGTGCGAAGGATATGCCTTTTAACCTCAAATCCGGCAAGCAACAATGACCCTTATACGCCATGCGTTTTAGTCGGTTCGAGTCCGACATAACTTCTCCGACCGGCTCCTCCGGGGAGGGGTATCCGTTGGGATTTTTCGCACGTTAAAATAAAAATTAATCAGCTATAGATTTCCCCACAATGTAGTTGACCCCTGCCTGGCGCTACAATTCCCTAATGTTTGGCTGTTTGCGCCACTTTGCTTCGAGACACGCACTACGTGATACCGATCTCTCACAATCACCAACACCGATGTTTTCTATATTTTTCGATAAGAAACTAAGTGAAACGGTTACAGTTTGTATCTAGTAAAAATGTTATTCTGATAAAATGTTTACCGTTTTACCGTAATTTTACCTCGGGTTTATACATAATTGTAAACATTTTTGTACTAGACTTACAACTGTCGCAACTGCTACGTAAGATAGATTACGTCTCTAGTCATGAATATTACTTAGAATTTGATACTCGTAATTCCCATTACACCAGCAAAGTGAACTTTTCATTTGTTCTTCTCTGTGAAACTTAGGGTTATCATCTAACTAAGGACACAACGAAACAGTTATGTAGCAATCGAAGCAACTGCATTCAAGATCGTTTCGGACAACAGATTTATGGCTAAAAAAGGCAAACCTCTTCGAGCCACCTCCTTAGCAGTAGGTGTAAGATCATGTCCACTGATCTGTTATCTCTACCAATCTCCATCTACACCATGGTCTCTGCTTACCCTACTGGAGGAGGAAAGGTGCGAGTAGAATCTTTTTTCTAATAAATAAATAATAAATAAAAAAAAATGATTTATAAGCCACATAAGTTGTACATTAACTTACACTATAATTATACATTCGGAGTATCATCTTAGACCAATTTACAAGTGTTTAGTTGAACACTGATACCCATGCTAAGAAAAAACTTGTGTTATGAGCATCAGAGCTCTCATAATATGCAGATAGTATATTAGAAAAATCTACTCTAATTTTAATTTCGTTACGCAAACATGTACAAACTAAACACTTCAACAAAGTCTAGGGAACAAGATGACCCCAATTATTTTTTTTCGTGTAAATCTTGTTTTGCAAATAATTGGCAGCAAATAAATAAAAATAGAATAAAGTAGATTACAGAGTTGTTCGAAATTTAAAAATAAATTTAAATAAGTAATGATTTTCGAATATGGAGGGAAAACTTTTAAGTGTTTGATTGTGCAGTTTCTCTGAGGCAAAATAAAAAATATTTTTTTTGATTGTAAATAACGTTTATTATCAATAATACGTCTTTTACGTATGGTTTGTGCATTTTTGTGACTGTAGTCATCATGTCACGTCGTCATTTAAGTCGCGAAGAGATGTTAAGGGCTGTTGGTATGCTGCAAGCTGGACGAACTCAACGCGACGTAGCGGATGCTGTCAACACCCAACCAAGCGTAATTTGCAGATTATGGGCACGCTACGGGTCTACAGGGGATGTTGCCGAACGTCACAGGGGACGAAATAGGGTTACTACCCCGCGACAAGATCGTTTCTTGCAAAATTCCGCAAGGCGGCAACCCACGATTACTGCTCGTCAGTTGGTCGCAGGCCTCCAGTCTCAGCATCAAGTGGTTATTAGCGATCAAACTGTCAGAAGAAGACTACACGAAGCCAATCTTTATGCTCGCAGACCGCTTAGGGTTCCAGCTCTTCGACGTGGAAATCGAGGTCGTCGCTTATTGTGGGCTAACGCACATTTACAGTGGACCGACCATCAATGGGCACGGGTTCTGTTTTCCGACGAATCTTGCTTCGGTTTTCATCCTGATTCGAGAAGAGTGCGTATATGGCGAGTTCCTGGACGTTGGAGTCGTCTCCAGAATCCGCAAGAAGTTCATCCTTACCAAGGTGGAACAATCATGGTATGGGCTGGAATTCGCCTTGGTGGAAGGACCGACCTCGTTTAGATACGGGGCAATTTGAATGCAAACCAATACATTCAGGAGGTTATACACCCCATGGTAATCCCTCATCGACAGCAGTTCGGTCAAGATTTTATGTTCATGCAAGATAATGCACGGTCACACACCGCGAGGGTAGTGGTCAATGCGTTAAGCGAGCACAATATGACGACGTTGGAATGGCCTGCTCAGTCTGCCGACCTCAATCCCATAGAGCATGCCTGGGATTTGCTTGGGAGAAGAGCTTTCAGTGATTCTTTGGAAAATCTGAACACTGAAGAACAACTTTTTTTACACCTTCGCAGTGTATGGAGCCATATTCCACAGACGATGATTGACAATCTCATACTAAGTATGCCACGCCGTTATCGAGCTGTTGCTAATGCTTTAGGAGGTCCTACAGATTATTAAAAACGTTTAAAGTACGGTTAATTACTGTATTTCTTACTACCTCGTTATTTTTGTGCCTAATCATAGAAGGTTGTAATACTCAATATTGGCACTATTCAATTCTTTCTTAAAAAAAAAAAATTGGTATGAAAATGTTTTTATTAAAATTTAAATTAAAAACGGTATAAAAATACCCTTCTATTGATATAAAACACTCACTATTACAAGAAAGGGTTTTTAAATAAAAACTAGAAATGTCCTTGTTCCCTAGACTTTGTTGATGTGTGTATGTCATGGTACAATTTCATCGACCTGCGCGATGAGACCTCAAAGGAATATTAAATTATCTAGGAGTAGGTAGGTAGATAGTTACGGACCTGAGTACTCTAACTAAGCTTGTTACATGAAATGAAACACGCCCACTCTATCGCCCCTGTCCACGTTGAATCTTTAAAGCTTTTGAAGTCAGATGTAATGGTGGGTTTAAGGTGTGATTGTAATGAATAGTGTTAGTACTTGAATGCTCTGGTTGTGTAAAGGGCTTCACGCACAGCAGCTATAATGTAAAGATGTACATTATAGCACGATACATCTCATTACATCTTTCCATAGAAATCGACAGGAGACCACAAACGACAGCTATAATGTATATTTTTACATCTTCGCATCTTAAAATACAGAGCGATACGAAAATATACATTTATATTTCGATACATCTTAATACATCTCAATACATTTTCGTATATCTCTCTTCGAAAAGGATGTTCAAAAAGTTTCTGTAATAGACAGAGACACACACTGTACAGTCTGTTTCAGTCACTCAGCAATCAGTCTGTTGACAGTTGACTGTTCCCATCCAGAGCCTTCGAAGAGCGGACGTGTCGTAAAATCATGATCAATCATCATCATCTACTAATTACAATATGTCGCGTGCTGTTAGCCCTAATTCATTGCGCTTGAACTCAGCAAGCTCTGATTATTTGAATTCGCCTGTCCATTATTCATTACAAAGTCCACTGATGGCATCCAGTACTCCAATGATGCCACCAAACACTAATGATACGGAATTGATTCGTCAGTTTTCACAACAAAACACAGATATGTCCACCGACGCACATTCCTCTGGACATCATGTTTATTCAGTACAAAATCCATCACCGGAATCTAATTATTTAATGACACCGCAGAACACAACTGACATTTCTACTCATGAAGACATCCGTTCCTATCTTGTGAACTTTGAGTTGACAAAATATAATCAATAGTGTAATGATTACAATAAGCACTTTACAGTCATTGGAATAAGCGATTAAAAATTTAATGATTATTTTATACTTTCATTTCATTCTTACCTTAAGCACACAGCAAGTCGTTCTTCGGAAGATATACTTTATCGCATGTGGGTATTATTTTTCTTAATATCTTCTTTAATTAGATCATGAAGTTCGGAAAAGGTTGATCTTGACCCCCGGAAATAATCACAAATTTTCCGTCAGATAATTCATCAAATATTTTAAACTCTCTGGAAATTTCCTTATACTTTATGTGATCTTCAATCCACATCGTTCTGTTTTTGGCACATGTGGCAATACGCGCGTCAAAATCACAATCCGAATCATCTTCTGATGAACTATCTAGTAGATCTAATAGTAAGTAACTCGACGGGTCCATAGTATTATAACATTAAAAATAAGAACACCCTTTATAACACTTTAGCAGCTGGAGAGTGTGTCAATCGGGACGTATGATAATGAAATGAAGGGAAAGATACATTACATTACCTGTTGTGTGTGTGATACATTAAGATAATTTAAAGCTATACATCCCGGGATGTAATGTACATTAATATACATTATAGCTGCTGTGTGTGAAGCCCTTAAGGGTGTTATGACATATTTGTAAGATACATAACATATTGGTTTAAGATACATAACATATTTGTAAGATACATAACACGTAACAACTTCAATGTAAACAACCCCTCTGTTAATAAAATTTAAAAAGTTTTTAGGTATCTAAGAATCAATTTCATATATTCATTTTTGTTGACCTCTGTGGCGTAGCGGTAGAATGTTCGACTGCCACACAGGAGGTGCGGGTCCGATTCCCGCTCAGTGCAAATATTTGTATGCATGCATATGTATATCTGGGTGTAGGTCTGGGTGTTTCTATATATGATATGTATGTATTTACAAAAAAACAGTATCTAAGTATGTTTATCCGCATTCTAGATTCCATAACACAAGCTAGTTAAGCTATGCTTACCATGGGTCTAGATAACACACTGTAGATTGTTGTGGAATATTTTTTTACATAATATTGTTGACTCGAACCATGCATCTGAGGCCGAATAATAGTATAGATACATAATAAGTTTATAGTTCAGGCACATAAAAAGCACATATGAACGTCAGAATTCTACAATATTGCAAGTATTAAATAAAGTAGATAAACCATTGGAAAATGATTCTTTAGCTGGTTCGGTAGCTTGGTTTTACTGAGAAGATACCAGCTAGAAACTCGGAGAACTATTTTAGAAGGTACAAGATAGTTGAATTTTTAGAAGATATTCTAGTTAAATGTCATTATATTCTTCGACATTGGTCTGTAACTCAACGCTGCAAGCTAAAACCATTTATAATCAGATCAAGTATAGGACTAACATATTATATCATGTAAATGGCACTTAACCCATGGCGAGGTTTTTGAATGTCGCATTAATAACAAAAATGACTGAAGTGCAGAGCTCAAAAAACTTTATTGACAAGGTATAATTACTTTGCCGCGGCGGTGGCGCGCCTGGCGCGCCTCCCCGTTTCCGGGGACGAGTTGGGGACTCATTAGTCCCCACACCCGAGAAGAGGGCCAGATCGTGAGTGATGGCCCTGGGTTGGCCGGGGTGCGAGGGATATGCCTGTCAACCTCACCTTCGGTAACCAAAGCGACACACAGGCGGCGTGCGTTTTAGTCGGTTCGAGTCCGACATAACCTCCTTCACCGGCTCCGGTGGGGAGGTATCCGTGGGGACTTTGCGCACGTAAAAAAAAAAGGTATAATTATTTTTATGTTTTTAGACCATTGCTATAACATTTATTTAATTGCGATCATACTTTGGTAACTTATTGTTCATATAAGCGTGAAGGTTCTTTACATAAAAAAGATTAAAAAAAACAACACCATGAATGCTGGTCATTAGCTAGTTGGTTATTAATGTCGAGTATCTATTTATTTAAATTTGGAATGTTACCATAAACACAATTGAAATCTCAGATTAAGGTTTTTAATTTCCATCGTAAGTCAGCTAAAACTGCCTGTAAAAGTCCAAGTCATGATAGCTCTTTGCATGTATTATGAGTCGAATTTATGTGTCCTAGTGTAAGCGAACTTTGACCGTTGTAACATTCGTGGCACGTGGGCCCCACGTTAATGCACATGTAGTTTGCAATTAACTTCACACGATACTACATTATTAAGTTTTTACCTGTTCCTGAATATTTATAGAGCAATTTCACTAAAAGCAATAGATCCACTTCTCAGATTAAGGAAGAATGAGTACGTTATTTTGCATAAAGCATCGAGCTGAGTTCTATTAATTTAAAACTGTGGTAAAATGAGAACCTAAGTAGAAAAATTAATCTACTTTGTTACCTACTTCATCATTCTATTCTACGTATCATACAGTGAAGTATATAAATTTGTTCAATAAGTTATATGATTATGTACCTATAGCTCAATATCCTATAGTTTTCTTCAAAGAATGCTAACAAATAGTACTATTTATACAATATCTGAAGTAGGGTGACTACTATAATGCTTCTGATATTGTGGTGACTCAAAAAGAACAAAGTAATAATTTTTACCTACCTACTTAGATCGTAAAATAAACTTTAAAACGTTCACGCTTAAGTTTGGATATAAGCTGAGTAGAAATGGTCAGTCATGTTGTTACATTTCTACATTTACTATATAAGATAATGTCGTGTCGTGTAAGAAGGCGGTGTAGTTTTAAGTGGCATGTAAGGAAGATCCATCGGCGTCGGCGCAGGCAGCCCCTCTAATTACCGCTGAGATCCGACCCAGATAGCGCAAGCTTTTATCTCGAACACTCTTCCATTAAGCAAATATACAGCTTTGTAGCCCGTTAATCATATACTACAATATTTTCCAACTCTAAAACCAATTAAAAATATTTTGATAGACAAAAATAAATTGAAATTACACGTTACAGAGGCCGCCATTTTGATTCGGTCTCAACTTCCCAGGGTTCGTTAATGGATGGTTTGTCAAAATATTTTCGCTTCCGCACCAAATATGGTATATATCTTTGTGTAATTTATTTAATGTATTCATGAAGCTTTGCTATTGTGTTGTGTTAGTGGAAATAAACGCGGAAACATGTCAATTTTAAAACGTGATGAGAGTTTCGAGTACCTAGTTATTATAAAGTTATTAATAGTGAAACTGAGTGCTTACTTTGAATATTGAAACAATGCTTTTATGTACTATGATGGCAGGCAGCGTTGATACCAGCGAAACTGCAGTTCTGACGTCAGCTGCCTTTAATTGGACCCTCCACGCTATTCACAAGTTTCACAACTACCCGTGATATGTACGTACAAACCTACCTCACGAGCTTGTCATAAAACCCTTCGAAAACCTAAATGAATAAAACTAATAGTTTATCGTTCTTCTTCATCATCTTAATGTTAATCCAAGTCCCATCTGAAGCTTTCACCTCAGTCTAACTGCAGATTTGGCGAACTTCAAAATTTTCACCTCAGTCTAACTGCAGATTTGGCGAACTTCAATATTTTCACCTCAGTCTAACTGCAGATTTGGCGAACTTCAATATTTTCACCTCAGTCTAACTGCAGATTTGGCGAACTTCAATATTTTCCATGAAGCGACTGCCACGACCGAAAGACAATATTGAAGACTTGCAGCTAGACCAGTTGTTGAAATGTTTAGGGCCCCAACGACTGTCATAGATCTTCGCATGACATCCGGGACCGCCAGCTTAACGTGCTCTCCGAGGTATGACCAGACCAATGCAAATACCCATAGTACGTATAACAAGAATCAAATAATCAATTTCATTTATTCAGTTTAGGCACATAAAGAGCACATATGAACGTCAAAATTTTACAATTATGTATGTCAAGAAATAATATCTGTAACAGCGGTAGCCTTTTTTTTTTTTTTTTTTTTTTTTTACGTGCGCAAAATCCCCACGGATACCTCCCCACCGGAGCCGGTGAAGGAGGTTATGTCGGACTCGAACCGACTAAAACGCACGCCGCCTGTGGGTCGCTTTGGTTGCCGAAGGTGAGGTTGACAGGCATATCCCTCGCACCCCGGCCGACCCAGGGCCATCTCTCACGATCTGGCCCTCTTCTCGGGTGTGGGGACTACAGAGTCCCCAACTCGTCCCCGGAAACGGGGAGGCGCGCCACGCGCGCCACCGCCGCGGCCTGCTTCTGCCAGGGTGACAGGCGGCTCCACCTGTCACCCCCAGGCCGGCGCTCATGGGGGGCGAAGGTCGTTCATCGACCTCCGACGCCCGAGTTGCCTTCGTACGCGGGCAGCTTGGCTTGCGATCACAGCGGTAGCCTAGTGGTATGGGTAATGGACTGCTGAGACGAGGGCTCGGGTTCGATCCCAGGTTTTACCGTGGCACACACCAATGACTTTTCGCTGCTTTTCGAAATTATGTGTGTATTTATCGCAGGTTAATGGCAATAGGCTCGCCACCTATTACATTGGGACCTAAACATAAACTGGCGAAATGTGGGTGCTAGCTAGCACCTCTGCCTACCCCTTCGGGGATATAGGCGTGAGTTTATGTATGTTATGTAAGAAATAATATAAAAATATTAAATAATGTAAAAATAAACCATTGGAAAATGATTCTTTCGCTGGTTCGGTAGAATAGTTCTACTGAGAAGATACCAGCAAGAAACTCAGCGAACTACATTAGAACTAGATTATTTTTCTTTTTTAAATTTGTTTTGGTTTACAATTTATTTTGTGCGAGCAAGCAAGAGACTTATGTTGACCACGCATTAACATCATTAAGGTACTCATCCACTTTATAGTAACCTTTACTCATTAAAGTTTTTTTCACTTCCATTTTAAATTTATTTATGGGCATATTAATCAAGTTCTGAGGAATTTTATTAAATATTTTTATGCAGCTGCCTACAAATGAATCACCAACCTTGTGAAGCCTAAGTTTTGGTACAACTATGTAGTTTATTTTTATTTCTCGTATTAAAATTGTGTACATCAGATAGTTTTTCGAAAATATTTAGGTTTTTTCGTACATATAACATATTTTCATAGATGTATTGAGAAGCAACTGTTAAAATATTAATTTCTTTGAAAAGTTCTTTCAGCGAGTCACGGGGTCTGAGACTATAGATCGCTCGTATCGCTCGTTTCTGTAGTACAAATATAGTTTCAATATCGGCAGCTGAGCCCCACAGCAGCAGACCGTATGACATAACGCTATGAAAGTAGCTAAAATAAACTAGTCGTGCAGTTTCCTCATCAGTCAGTGATCTTATCTTTCTAACCGCATAGGCAGCTGAGCTAAGTCTTCCTGCCAAGGCTGTGATATGAGAACCACATTGCAGTTTACTATCTAAAGTTATTCCACGAAAAACTGTGGTATTGACTATTTGGACAGATTCGTTATTCATTTTAATATTAATATCTGCCTGTCTTACATGTGGCATACGTAAACGTAAACTTTACACATTTAGTTTTCTTCGCATTGAGCAGCAAGTTGTTACTTGTAAACCAATGTAATATATCAGAAAGGGTATTATTCACTTCGTCAAGTACTACTTCATGTCTATCAGTCTTAAAAATTAATGATGTGTCATCAGCAAATAATACTATTTCACAAAGATTTGTCGCAAAGTAAGGAAGATCATTAACATATATCAAGAAAAGAAGGGGTCCTAATATCGAGCCCTGGGGTACTCCCATAACTAATGGGGCACCAGAAGAGTCAGTGCCATTAACGTTAACTTTTTGAATTCTGTCCGTAAGGTAACACGTAAGTAATCTAAGTGAGCCGCTTGAAACACCATAATATTCTAATTTTAGTAACAACGTCTCATGACCAACACAATCAAAAGCTTTTGATAGATCACAAAAAATACCAATGGCATCCTGCTTCTTCTCCCATACATCAAATATATGTTTGACAAGTGCAACTCCTGCATCCTGCAGGAGGTAGGACACGGCGGTATTTCCGCCCGATTGAGCAGTCCGACTGGGGTAGTACCTCCGCCCTACAGAATACCGTGGTTATAATAACTTCGTGTTGTGTTCCCAGCGGTGAGTAGGGTAGCCAGAGCTCACTGGAGAATTTGTGCTGTCAGTGGGAAGACTAAAGGCTTGCCCTGCTTTGTCTTCTGCTGACGGCACAGAAACTCTGTACTTACAGGGTTGGCAGCGCGACTGTGACTCCTCTGGTGTTACAGACGTCCATAGGTCACGGTAACCACTTTCCATCAGGTGGGCCGTGTGCTTGTCTGCCAACTAAGAGGTATAAAAAAAAAAAATCTGTCGTGTTTCTACCTTTAGTGAAACCAAACTGTTTATCATGAAGTAAATTATTTTCTGTAAAATGTGAAAGCTGTTGATTAAATATTATTTTTTCAAAAATTTTACTTAGAGCTGGAAGTATGGAGATGGGTCTAAAATTAGAAGGATCACATTTGTCCCCTGCTTTGAATAACGGTATGATTTTACTGTACTTCATAAGGTTAGGAAATTGGTTTTCATCTATGCATTTATTGAAAATAAATGCCAAGTAAGGCGCGATAGCGGGCATTATTGATTGTATTATATTGATTGAAATGCCCCAAAGATCCTCAGTCTTTTTTACATTTAGTTGCTTAAAAGTTTTAAGTATTGTTATAAAATCAATATACTGAAAATCAAAGTTAGTACTACATTTATCAACACTAGATTTAAGAAGAGAAGCAGCTATATTTTTTGAAGAATTTAATGAATTTGTAGTGGTAATTGGAATATTTGTGAAAAAAGATTCAAATGCATTAGCCACTGCAGCATCAGTATTAATATGTTTACCATCTATTTCTAACTCGAAGGAACGATCACGTGACCTTGTCTTACAGGTTTCTTTGTTAATAACATTCCATGTTGCCTTAATTTTATTATCGTATTTTTTTATTTTAGCCCGAATATATATACATATAAGATTTGGCTATTGAACAGACTTTCTTAAACAGTTTCGAGTATTTTTTAATATGTTCGATTACTTGTGGCTCATTTGTACACGCCTTTGTCTCATATAATTCATACAATTTTTTTCTACTTTTAAAGATTCCAGGTGTAGCCCATTCACTAAATTTAATTTTGAATTGATTAGTGTTTATTGTTTTTTAGTGAAAATGTTATTAAATTCGTAATTGATTACTTCGAACAAATCTCTGTAAAGAACATCCGGGTTTTCATTATTATTTAATTCCAAAAGAGGTATTTTGTTGTTAATATTTTCTTTAAATTTCTCTAATCGATAAGTTGTGATTGGTCTACATGGTGTTCAAATCTAGCTAACTGACCTGTATGATCTGACTTTATAAAATTATATATATTTATAACACGCATAGAAATATTTGCACTGATTGGGGATCGAACCCGCGCCGAGTGCGTAGCGGCCGTGTTCACTACCACCACACCACAGAGGCTGTCAGTTTATCGTTATTAAAGTCATACACAAATAGACCGTAAGTTTGCACCATTACAGTACACACCATTTACATTTATACATTACAGTCAGATGGACGGACGACCAGAAAAAGGCTGGGACAGACTGGATGCGGAAGGCGGAGGGTCGGAAAAAATGGCGCACATTGGGAGAGGCCTATGGCCAGCAGAGGACTGCGGTGGGCTAATTGATTGATTGATTACAGTATACACCATTTACATATATATGAATGGATGAATGAATGAATTTAACTTTATTGTACACCAATAATCAACACAAAATAAATATCAACAAAGTTCATAGTAGTAGGTACAAATGGACGGTCTTATCGCGGACTGCGATCTCTTCCAGACAACCTAGATGGACTGGTATCTTTGGAATAGCAAGCTAGAAATGGTGTACTTACTACATTAAAATATGTATGCACTTAAAATACATTCAGCCAATGTTACACGCTATATCCATTCCTCTACAGAAAATGTCTACTAAACAAACAACAATATTACTTATTGAAATAAGTCTTTCATATGACTATGATATAGATACTCTAATAAATACATAAATATATCCATACATATACAATCATATAAACACATACCGGCATACATACATACATACACACATACATACATTACAGTATAGAAGATTTACATAATAGATACGCTCAAATACTGGCAGTGGGAAGGTGCACGAATCCATACTAAGGGTCGCTACCGTAATAACAAATACGCTACGCCAAACAAAGTTACCGGGGGCACTAAATATACATATATATATGTATATGTATACCTACCTACTGGTTGCGCCGATAGTAAAATTTGTATTTGCCCGCTCAATAGTAGTCATCTCTCAATTGATTGACACTGAACACACGCTTCCTATACCCATCTCCCTCCCGCACTACCTTTAAAGTGAGATAGCAATAGTTTTCCCCCCGCCCAATTGTTGAAATGGCCGCATCTTCACTTCCGCATAAAACTAGAATCATCAATGGCGGCGGCGCGCGCGACTCTCAGAAATTAATAATATTTGTTGGATTTTAACCGCTTTCATAGACCTTTACCGATCGGATTGTGCCTCTCGTGTCCCTCAAGTGATTTAGTGAGGTGGGCAGCAGCTCCTGAGCCAGGAAGAGAAGACCGGTGCACCGGCTCCGACAGCACTTGGCGTCATAAAGGTTAGTGCATCCTCTCCTAATTTCTTGGGTTGCATTCACTGCCTAAACCACCTCCGCGGCAACCCGATCACCTATCTTGTTTGTTGTATAAAGTGTCATCTGAAATGTTTAGCTTCACCCCCCGCAAAATACAGTCCACTGGCTCACGTGGCGTGGGAATCGCGCCACCACCTACGTTTTTTTATTATTTTTGTGCGCAAAATCCCCACGGATACCTCGCCACCGGAGCCGGTGGAAGAGGTTATGTCGGACTCGAACCGAATAAAACGCACGCCGCCTGAGGGTCGTTTTGGTTGCCGAAGGTGAGGTTGACAGGCATATCCCTCGCACTCCGGCCGACCCAGGGCCATCTCTCACGATCTGACCCTCTTCTCGGTTTTGGGGAATACAGAGTCCCCAACTCGTCCTCCGACCTCCGACCCCCAGGCCTGCGCTCATGGGGGGCGGAGGTCGTTCATCGACCTCCGACGCCCGAGTTGCCTTCGTACACCGGACAGCTTGGCTTACGATCCTTCATCGCTCCCGACCCGCCTAGTATACCTACCTACTTTGGGATTCAATTACAATAAAAAGTAAGTACCTAACCTAAGTAAGTACTACCAACAATATGAAAATATTATCATCATAATATAAGAACACATAAATGCTGTAGTCTAAAAAATTAAATTACAAGACAATATTCAGAAGCGACAAAACATTAATCCAAATCAATTAGAAATTATGTGAAATTGAGAGATAAAACACGTCGGAGCCGTAATGGAGTGAATAAAAGCCCGCTTTGTCGGCGGCTAATTTGCGAATTAGCGATGTGCAATGAGTGCCCGGCCACTCAAGCGCAGCGTAATCTAATTAATTAACCTTTGTCGCGCGTGCGAGGCGTGAAACTTCGCGCTTTCGACGCCGCTGACGCCCGCCGCATCACCGACGAGCGTTTATGTTTGGAAACTTTGTACCAACCTACTCTTATTATTTCAGTTACTTTTTTATACAACTTAGGTGGCAAACAAGCACACAGCGTTCCTGATGGAAAGTAGTTACCGCGACCTATGAACGTGTCCAACACCAGGGGATTCACACTGTAAGATAAAAGAGTTTCTGTGCCGTCAGTACAGAAGACACAATCAGGACAAGCTTTTGGTCTATCCATTGATAGCAGAAAAACTCTCCAGTGAGCTCTGGCTACCCTACTCACCGCCGGTAACACAACACGACGTTATTATAGCCGTGGTATTCTGTAGGGTGAAGGTATTTCCCCAGTCGGACTGCTCAATTGGGACGGGAATATCGTCGTGTACGAACACGTTTTGTCAGTAGGTAGACACAAATAAAACATTTATAACGAAAGAACCTGAATACGGATTCGATTCCCGCTCTGTGCAAACAAACATTTGGTACAATAGGTACTTTTTTTTTTACGTGCGCAAAATCCCTGCGGATACCTCCCCACCGGAGCCGGTGAAGGAGGTTGTGTCGGACTCGAACCGACTAAAATGCACGCCGCCTGTGGGTCGCTTTGGTTGCCGAAGGTGAGGTTGACAGGCATATCCCTCGCACCCCGGCCGACCCAGGGCCATCTCTCACGATCTGGCCCTCTTCTCGGGTGTGGGGACTACAGAGTCCCCAACTCGTCCCTGGAAACGGGGAGGCGCGCCAGACGCGCCACCGCCGCGGCCTGCTTCTTCCAGGGTGACAAGCGGCTCCACCTGTCACCCCCAGGCCGGCGCTCATGGGGGGCGGAGGTCGTTCGTCGACCTCCGACGCCCGAGTTGCCTTCGTACGCGGGCAACTTGGCTTGCGATCCTTCGTCGCTCCCGCTGCCGCTCCCGCCCCGCCTCCTCCTTCACGAGCATTACTTGCTCGCAGAAGGAGGGACGCTATGTACCTTGTCTAATGGATAATAAAAATAATGTTAATTTTATAGAAACCTAATTAAGCGAGTTTATCTTAAATAAGATAAAATATATGAAAACATACATACATACATATAATCACGCCGTTATCCCCGCACATTTCACCAATCATTGAATTCAGTCCCACGTAATAGGGGGTAAGCCTATTGCCGTCTTCCGGGCACTATTGTTGACTCGAGCAATGCAATGAAAACATTTGTAACAATATCCATAACTTTCTATTTAACCTACTTATACGAGTAATACCTATTTTTAGCACACGACACAAGCACTTGGTATATAAGTACTTGGTAGGTACGTAGCTAACAAACTCTCGCACCTACATTTCCTAACACCGCACTAAGGTACTAACATTATTTGGAGCGCTAATGGAGTAAGTGCTTTGGCAAATGGCCCGTGCCACGGAGCTTTTAATGCAATTTCGTCTCCCTTTGTAGCTGGGAATTGGCGCAATCAATCCATTTACACTTTGTTTCGCCAACAGTGCCACTACCGAACAATATCTAAGTACTTGCCTACTCCCGCCTTGCTACCGCACAAGATCCACTTTAGCAACAACTAAAATGCTTTTCATCATTTTGTGAAAATATTTTACCGAGAACTTTGTGTTTTATTTTAGTACGAGTTTGGGATAGGTACATACTGTCACAGAAAAGATTGTTGTAACGAGAATTAAAAAGATAGTTTGGTAGAGGTATACATACAAAGGCGCTTTGGGCACGTTTTTTCTTTTTTATTAAACGAAACTGCATTCTGAAGGTCATCAGCGAGAAGCCGTGTTGCGCTATCATGGCGCATTGGGTGCGTATACATATGCATGTTCTCTGTGCGTCAGGCGGGCGGAGCCGGTATATGAACTGATTTTTGTAATTTTGTGTTATTTTGTTACTAACATAGCTTTTATGTGTGTACTACTAACATTGTTTATAGATCAAGGTCTAAAATAAAGTTTTATTGTTATTATAGGTGTAAGTTTAAGGATATCTTCCATTATTTATTTACCTCAAACACATTTCCGCTAGGGGCTAGTACATAGATAATTTTCGTGTGTATTGTTTTTAGTAGTAAAAGTTTATCTTAAGCAAGAACAGATGCGAATTTTTATAGGCAATTAATGAGAACTTGAATCGATGTATTACTAGGTACTAAATACTCCAATAGATATTTGTCACGCGCTTTGCAGCTTAGTACGCATAGCTGTTCTGAGGAGATATAGACTCTTACCAGTATTTAAAGAGGTTAAAATTTTTATCACCCTAGTAAGTCGCTCTCAGGACTGTGTTGTTCCACAATCAAGTATTCACCACTGACCCCTAGTCACGCTAAGCTCTCACCGGTCCATAATAACTGCTTCAATCTTTTCCAAGTCAATAAGCGATTCACCTTCAGTAGCATAGCTGAGTAAAATATGGCAATAACTCTTTCTACCACAGGGTAAACAAATGAAGTGCAGTGAGACTCTTCGATATTATCATTTTGCTGATTTTATCTCCTTGTGATTAGGAAGTCAATTTAAAGAGGTAGCTGCATACTATAATATGTTCGGAATTCTTTTTACAACACTTATCTAACAATTTGCAACGATGTTTCGGTATACTGAAGATGTTGGTGGCCCCATACACCGTTTCACAATGAAAAGTTTATAAAGGGAAATGAAAGGTCGGAACTTCACAGTTCGACCTACATATTGAAAATTAATAGATACGTCAAAATGTCATAACTGCGTCAAAAATGTACTCTGCGCTGTTGTGGCGCTGGTACAGGGTACAGGAAATAACAATAACAAAGCAGAAGTCAATAGTATCAAGAGTTGTAGTTATATCTAGGTACCTACTTAGCCACGATACAAACGCTTAAAATGAGACGGCAAGACAATAATATTGGTAATAGTAATAGGTTTAATCGTAAGTAGAATTGTCTTAATTCTGCACAGTACCTACAACATAGTTGTATAATGGTTGTATAGGTACCGTAGACTGGTTCAATAAGTACCTACATTGAAAATAGTCCTGGCTACTTAAGTACTTCTATTGGAATTAAGTAGGTAGATTTTCAAGCAAGAACACTGGCCTAATATCAAAAGAATACATTTTTCATCTCTATTTTGCTGAAAATTACCTTGGTGTACCTAATGCGACAAAGCGTACCTATCTACATAGGAAATGTGAAAAGTTAGTAGAGTAACGAGCTACTGAATATACCTACCTAACTAAATGACTTGACAAATTGAAACAAACCTACTTATGTTCCTTAACCTACTTCTCATTGATTTCCTTTAAAATTTTAGGTTTTAGCCGTCAATCGTTACGAACAAATACTGTGACTCCAAATATTTATGTTGGTCCAATTTGGATTCCTGATGAGCCGCCTGCTGTAGAAATTATAGAATTGAACTCTTCAAATGAAGAACTGTCGCCTAGAGACCTAAATCGCGACGGTAGGAGACACGCTTGGAGTTATATAAATAGTGAAGTGCAAAATTTTGAAAAAACTAATGATTACAAAATCAATAAGCAAGCAAGAGAACGACGACGCTTTCAAAACGCTAGTCAATCCGCATTAGCTACTACTTGTACGTTGACAGAGTCAAATAATTATAATAGCGATATCCCGAACAATCTTTACAAACATCATTCAGACACTGGTGAAAAATTAAAATTTAATCATCAAGTGAAAAATTTCAACGAAATTAACGAGCATATAGTTGATTCAGATACTGAAGTATCAGATGGAGAATATGCCGATGTCGAAATTATAACTTCAGGTGACATATTGTTAGGCGGAAGTAATAATTGGGACCAACATAATAATAACTTGTATCAGGAAGAAATTATAACTTATGATACTGATTTAGATCAAGAAACAAGAACCATTTGGATTTATTCATTTAAAAATAAACATTTATTAGCAGATGATGATTTTGGGGCACTTCCTTATAAAGAAAGTTCTAGTTCTTCGTTTTCTACAGATAGCAGCGGAGAACAATCAAAAGATAAACCTTGTCGTATAGGCTCACCGACCGCTACTTTCATTCCGAGACTTGACCTCTCATTAGTTCCAACACTGTCTACTGTCGTAGAATTATCAGAACGTAACGTACCTACTCCAACGAAATCTGTCAAATCTACTAGTAGAAAAATCCAAACGCCCACTAACAACTGGTTTGTATCGGAAAGCGCTAAGGAGGGAGGTAGACCAATTCGTAAACATGAGAAATCAACAAATATAATTAATTGGATGGGTTTATCTCCGAGAGAACGACGACGAGTTATAAAAGATAAAACAGTGAGTGATACATGGGTCGGTTCATGTTTGAACTTATCGGAAATTTGGACAGACACAAACAAAGAAGAAGATCGCGGAGATCAGGTAAACAAATACGGGCAAAGTGATGGTATTGCAGTTCAAGTAGACGTCGAGGTACATGTAGACTATAACGAGGCAAATGGAGACAAAGCAAGAACCGAACCAAACAGTGCTAATGATGCAGTTAAAGCAAAAAAAGATGATATAAGCTCTATCCATAAGATAAAATATGCTGACGCTGCTAACGAAGATTTGCAGAAAGATCGAGGCGATCACGATATTAAATTAGTTGCACCTATTATTCGTGTGACTCCCAAATTTCGGAAGACTTGTATAACTGATCCTATTGAAAAATTAGAAAATTCTAATTGGATTGAGGAAAAGGGAGAAAAAGAAACCAATGTGTACGATTATGTTCTAGAAAGGTCCGAATCTGTTTTAGATGTTGCAGATACAGTTAATGTAGTGGATCATTTATGGATGAAAAATACGATACCCTTTTTGAAACCGTCTCATTGGAATAAATTTAGGCCTATAGCAGAGAGTCCAATGTCCTGTCACATATCTATTGGCAGTATAGAAGAACGCAAAACGTGGTTTAAACGTCTAGTTAATTTTCTTAAATGTTGTAAGTAAAATCATGTAGATCTATATTAATATTATAAAGAGTAAAGATAATTTTTGTTTGTTTTTACTGCATAGGCTCCGAAACTACGAGACCGATTTCAATAATTATTTTACCTATAGAAAGTCAGATTATATGTGTATGTCATAAACTGTATATCATCATGCAACTATTAAAAAAAGCGCAGGCGTAATCATAAATGTCAATAAGTTCGGCAGATTCTTTAAAATTATTAAAAAAGAAAAATTATCTTTAACAATTCATTATATCGTACCAAAGAGAAAACTTAAGAGAAGGAAAACTCGAGAACAAACCCTTTGTCAACCCGTCTGGCCAGCGTGGCAACAGTAGGCTAAACCCTCCCAAATGAACAGACGCCACAACAAAAGGCCCCAGCCTAGGTAGCTGTTCGGGTAACGGCGGGGCGGGGGGTGCGAAGAATCTCCGGGCTACGGGAGGCTACCGAAACCGACGACTACTACTGGCAACGTATAATTACAGTACACTTCGTCTGGACGGGCACATCGCAGAACTAGAGGTAGAACTAGGTCGCATAAATTGGCATATATTAGGGTTCTCCGAGATCCGAAGACAGGGGGAGGACACGACAACCACTGAGTCAGGCGATCTACTACGAGACTACTAAAGAGAAGGTGAACAGCTCTCCCGGTATTCTGGTAAAAAAGGACCTTATTAGCAGCGTTATTTAAATCGGTAGTGTTTCGAACCGGGTAGCGTACCTTATAGTAAAAATCACGAACAGTCGTTCGCTGAAGGTG
Source organism: Eilema griseolum (assembly GCA_963662185.1). NCBI lineage: Eukaryota > Metazoa > Arthropoda > Insecta > Lepidoptera > Erebidae > Eilema > Eilema griseolum. The sequence goes on along the minus strand of OY759245.1, from coordinate 7,262,847 downwards.
ACACAGGTATATGTGCCGACCTCGCTTCACCCCGACGAAAGTGCCGAGGCCGTATATGAGGATATTGCTAAGGCAATTAATCACACTGCCAAGGCCACTTACAACGTTGTTATGGGGGACTTCAATGCTAAAGTGGGAATACAAGAACGTAGCGAGACGAAAATCGGGCCTTATAGAGTGGGGTGCAGAAATCACAGGGGACAAATGCTAGTCAACTTCCTCGAGGCGCAGGGGCTCTTCTTAATGAATAGCTTCTGTAAGAAAAAACCCCACAAGAAATGGACTTGGCAATGTCCGGGACTCTGTGATAAGAAACGAGATAGACTTTTTGATAACGGACAGTAAGCACATATTTAGAGACGTCTCTGTGATCAACAAGTTTAAAACCGGAAGCGATCACAGACTTGTCCGAGACTCTCTAAATATCGACATCAAGTCTGAAAGATTCTGAATGATACGGTCTACTCTCCAACCTACGCCACTCCAAGTAGCTCTAGGGTCCGAAAAGTTCCAATTGGAACTTCAAAATCGTTTCGCAACACTGGAAACCACAAACGGTATTAACGAGAAAACCGACACAGTGGTCAAAACATTGCAGGAATCGTCTCGAAAGTTCTTTCCCGGGAAACGCAAACAACGAGAGTCCAAGCTCTCTCCTGAGACTCTCGAACTTATGAGAAAGAGACGTGAGCAGTCATCCACACCGTCGTCTTCGTCAGATGAGAGAGATTCAAACCGACTAATTAAAAAGCTGATTAGACGCGACCTCTGACGCTACAATACCCACATTGTCCAGGAGGCGATTGAGCGAAATAGGGGGTCGAACGTGTTCGCTCAGCAGTTAGGGAGGCCCCATCTGACGAAACTTAAAACTGCGGGTGATAAAATGACTGCCTAAAAGTTCGAGATTCTCGATGAGATCGAGAAATTCTATGGACAGCTATATGCATCACGGACGAGTAAACCGACGGGACACAGCGATGAAGACTACAGAGCCCCACACAAGCGCCATTACACCGAGGAGATACCCGATATCGAGCAATGCGAGTTGGAGGCGGCTCTCAAACAACTGAAGAACAACAGGTGCCCAGGTGATGAAGGAATTACTACTGACCTCCTGAAAGTAGGCGGGGCTCCAATCCTAAAAGAGCTAGCAAGCCTCTTTAATTCTGTCATCCCACAAGGTACCTAGGACATGGAGCGGGAGTGCAGTGATACTGTTCTTCAAAAAAGGAGATAAGATCCTGCTGATGAACTACAGGCCCATCTCACTCCTGAGTCATGTGTAGACATGACTCAGGAGTGAGATGGACCTGTAGTTCTCGTCTTGCGGGTAAGCTCGACGAGTTCCAACCGCCGGAGCAAGCCGGGTTTCGAAAAGGTTATAGCACCGTGGACCACATCCATACTGTTCGGCAGATTGTAGAAAAGGCCCAAGAATACAATAAGCCACTGTGTATGGCGTTTGTGGACTACGAAAAACTAGCCTAGATGGAGCTTCTCGACGCGTCGGTCTTACCAAAATATTGCCATTGAAGGGGCGACGATCGAAGTTGTTCAAAAATATATTTACCTGGGGCAGGTTATCCAGCTCGGTAAAAACAACTTCGAGAAAGAACTAGCCAGAAGGATCCAACTGGGTTGGGCAGCATTTCGCAAACTACGTCGAGTTTTCTCTTCACCCCTACCGCAATGTCTCAAAACAAAGGTCTTATGACTTAAGAAGGTGCCGAAACATGGACACTTACAGTGGGGCTGGTCCATAGCTTAAAAGTCGCGCAGCGGGCTAAGGAGCGAGCTATGCTTGGAGTTTCTCTGAAGGATAGAATTCGGAACGAGGTTATCCGACAGAGAACTAAAGTTACCGACATAGGTCACAGAATAAGCAAGTTGGAAGTGGCAGTGGGCTCGCCACGTTTGTCGAAGGACCGATAGCCGTTGGAGCAAAGAGTGGAGACCGCGAGAAGGTAAACGAAGGGTAGGACGCCCCCTAGCCAGATGGACGGACGACCTGAAAAATGTGGCTGGGACAGACTGGATGCGGAAGGCGGAGGATCGGAGAAAATGGCGCACATTGGGAGAGGCCTATGTCCAGCATTGGACTGCGGTGGGCCAATTGATTGATATATTATACTAAAGTGATCATTTTTCGAAAATAAAAAAATAGTCAAATATAAAAATAGCCTATTAGGCATAGGCTATTTGACGGGCATATATAACTATATGGATTAAAAGGATCCAACGGGGGATGCCAAGTGCGAAACCGGGGTAGAGTCGGCTAAAGAGAAGGTAGGTACAGCAGAAACGGAATCACGATTGTGATTCCTCGCGGGTGGAGCCACAGGCAAAAGCTAATGTAAATAAAACAACACGAATTCTTAAATTGGCGAATTTATTAAATTCAATCACTATCAACTTCCAGTAATTGAAGTAGGTACTTACACAAAATAAACCTGCTATTTAAAGGTACTTCGCAAAAGAGAATTCACGACATAAATAGTCATTAGCAGTTTTATATACATACACAAGATTATACTATCATCACAATGTTTGCACACGACGGTGGCCTCGTAATGTGGTACTACTCTAGTAGCGCAAAATTAAACAATGTACACTTTCAACTGCGAACTAAAAAAAAAATTTTTTAATTCAGAAATAAAGATTTCTTGATTTTTTTGTAAAGCTTAACTATTGTTGACTGTCAAAAAGGTACTCAATCCATTTACTAGTAATATTCACTTTCTCTACTGCGTTTTCAAAACCGTCAATAGTATTCATTATTACGATTCGTATCGGTTGAGCAATTTTGCGCTACCATGATAGAATGTCCAAGAATTAAAAAAAAACTCACAAACCATAAGATATCGCGGGAATGTAAAGTGTCATGCAATACACGGACTTTGCATCAGGACTATACATAAACCCTAGGTCCATAAACTAATTATGTGAAAGGCATCGTATGGCGTGCACACGCACAATCTATCGAGAAACGAATGGCAAATCGCACTTTTGTAAGTGTAAGTAAATACTGATATACTTACACTAACTGCATAAAGTATTTGTTTGAGTATTCTTTGAGTACTATTTAAAATCGCTTATCAAAGCATAAAATTCAAAACATCAAATCATGAAAATCAGCAATTGTATTTTTTTTTTCAAAATTCAAGATTTTAAATAATACCCGCGTTTATTATAGTTAACGTTATAAATAAGTATATGAGGCATGTGTGTTATACAATTTAGTTTATCAAATATTCAAACTCCAAACAAGGAGATGAGAAGTAAAATCGCACCAAAAAGGTATTTCATTATTGCTATGCATCGATGTATCATAAATCGCTTAACATACGCCTGTTATCATAAAGGACAAAAAGTGTGTCGTCATAATAAAAAAGGCACCCAACGTGTTTATGAAGCATAAACTAAAAGATGTAGGACTATGTCTTGTCATGCGCGCTGTGCGGTATTAAACTTCATCCCACGCACACTCAAGCTGTGGAATGAACTTCCTGCTGCGGTTTTCCGAAGCGCCTACAATATGGGGTTCTTAAAGAGAGGCATTAGAAGGTTTCTTCAGGGTCGGCAGCGCGAGTGTGACGCCCCTAGTGTTGCACACATCCATAGACCATGGTAACCACTTCCCATCAAGTATTTGTCTGCCACCTAAGGACCGTCAGTATCGGCAGAGGTATGATGACCATTTAAATTTATATTTTATAGCGATAGAGATAAGGCCTTTTCATATTCGACAAATAAAAATCCTGAGCCTGTTGATGCCAATAGTGTGCCATAGGGGTTTATAAAAAAAAGTACAAAAATGAAAATATTCAAAGTCCATAGGCCGGTGTGTCGTATGTTTGCCACCTTAGTGCTATGAAAGAAACAGGTCATGAAGCTCTACACTACACCCAGCAGTGAGAGAGGTGACACGGCCGTGGACGCACATACACGCATTTTACTATGACAAACGTGTCTGCAGTATCATAGACAATATCCCTTTTCACGGTGCGTAGTCTGTCCCTCGTTTTCATCTAAGTATATAACATTTGACAAGTTGCAATATGTCACAGGCTTCAGAGTGAACGCAATTGTGTTTTATACTTGTTTTACCACTTGTTGGCCATACATACTATGTGAACGAAAAAGTGTCTGAGACAGTCTTAATACATGTATAAAACATATGTATTGTATTTTGACTAGTCTTCTTCAAGTCTTCAACAAGCTATTTATCAAAGAAGCTTGCAACTTCTTTCTTGGTGAAAACGAGGGGTTATACTTACCTACGCCTCTTTCTCAATGGAGTTGGTAATGTGGTAATCTGCCATGTGAAGAATAATACAGATTTATGAGAGGGAGAGAATGGAAGACATTACATGAATTTACATATCCATTTTCTATTTGTTTATGCTTCCTAAGACTGCTTTATAAGACGGCTAATTCTGTTAATTTATGAAGATTCGATTACGATTCGATTGACTGTCAAAATCAAATTAAATGACAAAAATGATCACGATTTTAATGAAAAGAGAGCAAATTCTCGTAATCAAAAATAAATAATATTAAAAACGATCACGTGGTCAATGTACATTTTCGACATTTAATTTCATTTTGATAGCGAACGGAATAAAATTGAAATATTTATAAATTAGTAGAACTGGCCTTTTGGAGTATATTTCATATTAGTTTCATTTACTATTATTGCTATTATACTGATATTCTAATTCTATCTTCAATAAATTCTTTATAATCGGGTAAGATATATTCCGTCTTCTTATAAAGGCAGCTAATATTTGTACGAATTCTAATGTCACAGTATGTTTGAGACCTGCTCAATTTGTAACACGGGAATGCTATAATTACGAACTTTGAAATGTACAGACGGCAAAAGAGATAAGTATACAACTTCATCCGACAGCGCGACCTTTGCTCATATCTCCGGTACACCGATGGCGATCAAACAAACGAAATATTTTAATTCTAAGACTTTTCAAATAAAAAAATGCACGAAAATGTGTTCAGTAGATTTTCGTCCACCGCGAATAAACAGACAAGATTTCCGCAAAAATGTTCGTGTTCATTAGAGATATTAATATGTTATATGAACGATACTGTTATTTTTAAACTTTCGCGGTGTGAATCATATAAAAATTTCAATAGGGAAGATGGATTCAAGCTATCCGGAACGTGGAATCCAGTGATTAAGATACTAAAACCAAAAAACACAGTGCCGTTAAAAACTGACATAGTGAGTGTGGTGTGGCGCCAGCCTAACCATTTATAATAAGTGTAATGGTGGGTAGGCGCTCAAAAAATGTTCCCCGCATACATCTCGACGCTCGAAGACTAGTCAAGTCGTGACCACGGGTGCTGCAACGCATCCGAAACGTCGGCAGAAATAGTAAGTTCCAAAATATAATTCGCGAGAAGTCCCGATACTTAGTATAATTATGAACGATACTGTCGTTCATATAACATATTAATATCTCTAATGAACAGATACGATCACTTTACAATATTATATAATAGTATAGAAGGTGTATACACAAGTCTTTTGCCGTGTGTACATGCTGTATAATTTATTAACTTATATAAGTGCGGATATATTTTAACTACATGATTTAGTTTTAAAATGCGCAAAACTCTATATAATAATCACTGCGATCAAATATCACACAATATTCTCATACGCCATTTGCCATGCAGACGAAATAAATAAGTTTTTTGTTATAATATTGCTTGTTGATACACGTAACCATGTTACTACCGCTTCTTCTATTTGAACAGTTCATAATTATAATTAATTAGTAGTTATAATTCATAAGAAATAGTTGAGACTTTAGAATATTTTCCAACGTTTTAACATTGGTGTATACAGACTGAATTTTTCAACCGAGTGTGGATAGCTGAATTCAAAACTGTGTGAGAGCAGTGTTGGACACATTTTAATTGTAAATAAACTTACCACTAACCCTGCTGCTGTTTAAACGATTACAAACAGCAGGCGGTACCAATTAATTTTTCTTCCGGTTTATGATTGTCAATAAAGTACAGCCAGCAAACTTGTTATAATCGTTTAAACCGCAGTCGAGTTTTGATATTATAGACAGAAAGTCCGGATTTTAATTTTTTATATATTTTTATTGCAATTAAAATTAACCCAACACGGAATACGATACTATCAAATGTCGAAGCCGTCAAGGACCGCCATTCTGGGGACAGCATCGGTAAAGACGACCAATCATGTATTTTTACTATAGATATGTTATCCGCACTAAAAAATGGCGATAAAAAATGATGTCATCTTTTTACGCACCAATCAGAGGCGAGGGCGCTACGAAAAAAAAACGTCTTTATTACATTATTATTTATAAAAATAATAATATTATTCATATAAATTATGTAATAATATTGACGAATAAGTAGCTATAATATTTTTTACAGTTAGTGTTTCCGCCATTTTGGAAAGCCGCCATCTTTGTGTACACGTGTCTATTAATACGTCATTGATGGTGACTACTATTCTTTACATTGCACGCTACGAATAATGTATCCTAGTTGAATGACCTAAATATATTTTAAAAACGGTAAAATAGTTTATTTTAATCGATTAATAAATAGAAAAAATTGGAATGGTTCAGGCGGGATTCGAACCCGCGATCTTTCCCTTACATAGGGAACGCTCTGACCACTAAGCTACAGAACCTTCGCCCGATACCAATTTGATTAGTTAGCATACTAAATGCTTTTAAATGTCATTCAACATGTAAGTTTTAATTCCATCAAAATTTGAGACAGAGACCTCTTTGAGCAATTTTCGCTATTTCATAGTTTCAGAAATATCCATCCATACCCAGTTGAAAAATTCATCCTGTATATTTATTACAGAGTCACAGTAAGCGATTGTTACTTATCGAAAAAGTCATGAAAATATTGACTTTTTCATAATAGTGCAATACAACGCAAGTCACTAAATTGAATTATATTACCACAACAGTCTTTTATAAAAGTATAGGTCAACGATTAAAAAAATAAATTCTAATACGTTTTCGTTATAAGCGTCGGTTGATTAGCGGTAAAGAGTCGACCTTCCGATCAAAAGGTCTCGGGTTAGAAACCCAGCTGTTACATTGGTGTGACTCCTAACACAATTAAATATAGTTGTGGGTGTACAGAACCTGCTAGCAAGTTTTGTAGTGTTAAAGTTACTAAATCTGTCATTTTTAGTGACCAGCGTAGTATGAAAGGCATCAAGGTTCCTAGCAGGCACCAGACCTAATTACAAGTTAGTAATACATTATTTTAACTAGTTTGCGGCAAATTTTCAAAGCCTAGATCCGTCGGCATAGATCGCGTCGTTGTCTCTCAACGCCAGTAAACTTCACATAGCCGTCGGGCGACTCGTGACGTCACCTCAGTAGCAGGTACTGTTTGTAACTGGTATACCACGGGACACATATCTTTGACCTAAATAGCGAGATAACCGAGGCCCTGATTGTTTTGTAACATAGGCTTGGTGAATTTGAGCTCGTACACGTTGTAGCACTCCGTACTATCCACAAAAGACACCCAGAAACGTACTGCGCGTATAAAGCAAGTTTTGGGTCCAAAATATATGTCTCGAGGTATGTGAACGTAAGGTGGTGGGGCGTGGGGAGTGTCACGTGTCGGGGGCGGGTGCGGGGGCGGGCGTTTCTCGTCGGATGTAGAACAGGATGTAGGGCTTGCAGCCCGCCACCGCGCCCACGTCCACGGGCCGGACCGTCTGGTCGTTGAAGTGGAACCACTGATCCTCGTTGATCGCGAACGCCGTGTAGTGGCCTGAACCGGCACTAGTGGGAAATATAAAATGATAAGTTTTATCATATAGGACACTGCACTCGCGTATTGTTTGAAGAAATCTATTTTACAAAAATAAAATGTATAGAATGAGGGGTTCTTGACTGAGTGGTAGCTCAGTAGGTCAATCTCAGGATGACTGACCATTCTTGTCACTTTTGAGGGGCCACTGAAATTTCTAGGACAGATGGCAGTTGCTTCACGCAAAACATCGAAGTTTGGACGTTTTGTCATCTCAACTTCGCTGGACAAATGCTCGGTGGATGAATTTGTCCATATTAATGCAGAACAGAACCGCACAGTTCCACTGAAAAATACGGACAATATACACACTAACAAGTAGGTATGACAACGACAGCGATGTTCACATTAGATCTTCCTTTTGTAATCCAATAAACGAAAATAAAACTATGTAGCATGTAGCTATGCCATAGCCTTATAGCTGTTTGGGGATTTGAGAAATAATAGATTGTATAACAAAGGAGCAAAGTAGTATTTTTACGGCGAGGTCGCTACTTAGAATCACGAGCGTAATGAAGGACTCTAGAATAGAATCCCTCGCTACGCGCGGGATTCTAACGTACAATTCTGAACGCAGTGAGGGATTCAAAGTCATGAAGGACAAATAATTTGCTCCCCAGTCATACACTATACTTTTCATCCCCTTTCTATGAGAAAACCATATGGCCAGCACCAACCAACCAAGCCAGTAATGCAAACAATTTGCGTTCAAATTCTATGAATTACTTATGTTCCAAATTCAAATTACTTTTCCGCCCGCTAAAAAGTTCTTAACAAAAAAGAGTTATTACATTCCCGCTTACAGAGGAGCCAAGTGAGACTTTTCGAAGAGAAGCGATGAAAAATATATATAATTGGCAAGCAGAGTAGCAGTAGCGAGCGCTTACCCCGTGCCGTGGTGCACGACGACGGCGGCCAGGTCGTACAGCGCCGCGCCCCCCGCGTCGCGCCCGCCGCGCCCGCGCCCGCCGCCCAGCACGAAGCGCGACACGTCCAGCGCGCTCAGCGGGAACGAGATGCAAGTGTCCACCTTGGTCCTGTGTCAACACACCCACACGGATTTATAAGCTATATTGAGGGAGTTTTGGCACCAACACGAACAAGGGAGCATCGCGATATTATTTTATTTTCGGGTATTGGTGGGTGTTCGAGTTTTCATGTATAAAAATGGTACATGTTTAGACATAACGTCTATGACAACGCACACAAGTGTAGGAAAGTGGCATATTACAGTGAATTGTGACTTTTCCCTAGGGAGCTCCTAGCATGTCATTAAATCCCAAAAAAAAAAAAACCATAGAGTAATAAACCATAAAGTAATACAAACATTTTTTAACACTCGTACATTATTCTAATAATACATACATACATATAATCACGCCTTTATCCCCGGAGGGTTAGGCAGAGGTGAATTAACTTCCACATTCCATTAATCATTGTATTCGGTCCCACGTAATAGGGGGTGAGCCTATTGCCGTATTCCGGGCACTAATTCTGACTGAGTCTGGGCTGTATATAGCTGTCTGATGATAAACAGCCCTATCCCTTATTCACCTTGTACAACACCGCATGGTAAGAGATGGGGTGGCCCAAATTCTACTCTTCTGAGAACTACGTTTTTTCCCATACGTTATAAAAAATATTTTTTTTACTTGATTTTGCTATAGAAATTGTGCCCATACTTCCAACCGAAACCGACCAGACTAAATGAATACTGATTTTATTTATACCATTTAGATGGCAAACAAGCACACGGCCCTGATGGAAAGTGGTAACCATGGCCTGTAAACGCGTGCAACACCGGGAGGCGTCACTCGTACTGCCGACCCTGTTTGAACCTTACGATTTTTGAGTTGAAAAAATGCGCTCCAACGCAGTGCAGTATATAAGTAGATGTGGACTAGACTCAATTTCACATTCTCAGTTCAGAAAAAATTATCATCAATGACAAAAATGACGTTATTTCTGTTGTACTGACATAGTGAACTTGCATACAATTAAGGTATATACAGGTAATTTTAAAAGGACATTGAGTCAGCACATGATAAAAGCAGCTAATAAGGTAGACAATATAAATCGATTCTAATGCAGATACCTAAGCTAGGAAGATTTATAGCACATTTTTGATTTAGTGGTGAACTCAAATCAATAATTAACAGAGTTTCAAAAATTTAAAGATTAAGGTAATCTGCTCGGAATCTCACCTAAAATAATTATGCCACCTGAATCTCTTCAGATGTAAACACAGAACGTTGGGTAATCTCCGTATCCAAAACTGCTTTGTTGACTTCTGCTTACACTTACAACTGCTGCAGAAATATCGCTCCGTGTCCGCTAATTCTTCCACCTGAAAAGACAAAACTAAATTTAATCACAGTCCTGACACCGGCAAGTGTTTCCAAGCAAGACTAGCAACATCACCGACTATATTAGGACTTACCTGCAGGTGAAAGTAGGCCTTTTAGACCATATCTTCACTTTGACTCTTTGGATAAAATTAGGTCGATTCTCATGGGTTTGGCTGATTTTGAATGATGGCTTAGTTTGCTTTTGGTTTAATTTGGTTTACGTTTAAAATACTGCTACTACTCTAGACACCTTTTTGTTTCTAATATGAAGAGTGTTAACTTACTTTTAATTTCTTTTGTGTATATTCATAAGCGGATTTAATCTATAAGTGATTTTTGCATTATAATCTTTAATCTTTTCATGGCTTTAGTTAAGTTTTTTATGTAAATAATTGTGGGTGAATCTAATTTTTTTTTAAATACTCTAATGCGTTTAATGGGTAATTGATGGAAACTTTGATCAGCAACATCAAATGTATATAGTCAGAGTCAATCGTCAATAGTTTTTGAATAAATCAATACCTATTGAAAATGCTGTCAAACTACTTAGTGGCGACTATAATTTTATTTTTAAAGCTTAATCTAATAATTTTCATGCTGATTTTATTCTTCTTTAATTTGGAAATGATTACTTTTGACGATGACCGTACGTTCATGTTAGGCCTACTTGTCTAACAAAAACGATATACAGTGATGTTTGTCTAACAAAAGTGATGTACAGTGATGTTTGTCCAACAAAAGTGATGTACAGTGAGTGTTTTATGTCTATTACTATGTAATATAATGTTGAAATTAGATGAATTGAAATAGTCACCTGCACAAAACTGGCGAGACAGTCGCTAAGCGCCACGGGTCCGTCGTGTCGGCCCGCGTCCGGCAGCTCGAGCGACAAGTCCAGGAAAGGATCGAACTTCTTGCTGTCCGTACCGCATGCTAGACAACGGACCTGCAATACATAATTATCATTTTGTTAGCAATAATAGAGGACTAAGAAAGTCAGTGAAGTCAGTTTTCGCGGTACCTCAAGGCAGTGCACCTTGTACAACAGAGATGGCAACGCCATCTCTCTTAAGGCGGGGACGACGACGACAATGGGGTGTGCAAAATGAAAGTACGTTTTGAGCGTGAGTGCCGTACACAGTACGTTCGACTTCGTTCGAGAACGATCAGCCAAATGGGGACACCGTCATAACGAGACAGGAAGGAGGGGGGAGGGGGAAGGGGGGGGGGGGGTAGAATAACTAATTATAACTTACTTCGCTTTGCAGAGTGCCACCGAACACTGCCGTTACAATGGACGCGGGTGGAGATCGCGGCACGAAGCCTACATCTCGGTCAGCTGGGAGTAACTGTTGTAGTTCTGTATGTAATCTGTAATCAAATATCTGACAAGGTAAATACTAAAATAATAATAACATAACTACAGCAATATCAGAAATTGTATAACTTAGAACATAGAATGTAGGACCTTAAATTAATAGAATACCGTGTTATAAATTACCTCACTAGTGGTTTAAAGTTTGATTCCCGAATCGAAAAAGTGTTATTGGATGTTAATTTGATAAAATTCTGAGTAGCAACAAGTGTCAGGAAAAATTATCAATTGTCGAAATTTACTTCGTGGAACAGTAAACATTGGACAATTTTTTGATCTCAATAAACTTCTGCCTACCACTTTAGGGATTTACAGACGTGTATGTTTCACGGCTTTTGATGATGATTTACTTACCTATCTAGCATATAACGTAAGAATTCATGTGCATCTTGTTGCTGGTACCCACGAAACCTTGGAACTACCTTCCAAATGACCAGGAACAGACATTCAGGGGAAATAGCACCTTTTGTTCCGCATCCACTATTCATATTTATTAATACCTGAAACAAGATGGAATAAAATTTTAAAATGATAATTATGCTAACTTATACTTCGTGTTGTGTTCCCAGCGGTGAGTAGGGTAGCCAGAGCTCGATGGAGAATTTGTGCCGTCAGTGAGAAGACTAAAGGCTTGTCCTGATTTGTCTTCCACTGACGGCACAGAAACTTTGAACTCTGGTGTTACAGACGTCCATAGGCCACGGTAACTACTTTCCATCAGGTGGGCCCTGTGCTTGTCTGCCAACGAAGTGGTATAAAAAAAAAAAAGAAATTTTATTCGGAAAAAGTACAAAGATGGAATGAAACCCACGGCATCACAGTAAGACGTATAGAGGAGAACTTTAGCAATCCATCTAAATCAATAGGTCAGTGTTCCCCCCAGAGTTGGGCTAGTTACGAGTTCTAGTTCCATTTCCATCCTGAATGTTGACATCCAATTTAAATGTATAAAACAAAAATATTTTTACTGCACTTTAACCTCAGAGTACCCCACTGCTTGTATTTACCCACCTTCCTTAGTTCTTCTGCCATAACCACATCATGCATCTCTTGTCTAGTGTAACTCCTTGAATGATACACCTTACGTCCGTTCGTCTTCATTTCTAAAGATGGTAGTTGACTAAAGTAACAGCTGAACTCTTGTATATTATTAAGACTCTGCAGCACTGCATTCATGAAACATGTATTGCCTAAATTTTTTAATCCTACAATTTTCTTATCCCGTTGAATCTTGCCATTGCACGGTGAGCCCTTCTTCTCCTTGTTCCTAGGTGTTTGGTTGGAGATGTTTTCTGTTGAACTACTATCGTCAGAGTGAGTCCGTTTACGTGAGCGGGGCCGTAGACTTCTTACGGGTTCCTCAACCTGAAATTTTTATTAATAAGTGATGATATTAATGATCAAAATAAGCTATTGAACAAAGTAAATTTCATAAATAAAGGAACAGCAGATGATTAATATTGCAAAACATTTGCTTTTATTTAGTTTTGAATTTGATTGAATTATTAAAACAAGTTAAAAGAACCTTAGTTAAATAAGTAACATAAATTAATAATTTAATAAAATTATGAAGCCTGTAGCTTTACTTATACTAAAATTTAAATCATAAAAAATAACAACAAGGATGGAATTTGATGTATGTAGACGGTACTCATTTGGACAAAAATCATATGGATGTACTAGTTGGTGAGAGCATTTTCTTTAGATAGGGACTGGTTACGAATCTATGTAAGATAAGATAATATAATCTTTATTGAATAATAAACAATATTTGTATGTTATGCTTAAGTAACTAAAATCAGTTCAAGGTACAGGTGTCATTCCAGATTTTCCCCATTTACAACTTGTTAAATGTCTTACCTTAATACTTTTTGAGGGTTTTCTGTCAATATATTCTGGAGTATTATTAGAAAATCCACTATATGAGCTAGTGGGTATAACATCGGGCATTGTACAATGGTGCATGCTACCATTCGGAGATGATGATTTACCCATCATGGAGTTATTTGAAACTGTACTGTTACCAGCGTCACTGTCATCCTTACTCTCTTCACTGTGTTCTGTCTTGCCATTCTCATCTCCATTATTCTGCCTTTGTATTTGCATAATATTTTGCCTTATTTTATCTATTGTTTTATACTCCAAATCATTTGAAATGTAGTCGTCACATTTGTAGCTATAGAAATAATACCATATTAATAAATAATAACTATTTAAGGTCTCCCTAAAAGCAGGATTTTGTCACCATTGTCACACGGTATACACAATAAATGAATATGAATATGTGTAAGTAATGGTGACCCTTTTTTCTGAGACTTTGCCTTCAGCTTACCATCAGGCAAGGCGATGTCTAATTGACGTGTTCTATATATAAAAAAAAAGGATTATGTTTATAAAATGTGTGACTTCTAAACAAAATTTATCAACTATAAATAAAGTGATTTGAAGGTCAATAACCTCACGTGTGTTAATTTTGATAGCTCATACTGAATACCAAAGTACTTCTTACGTTTTCTTTCCTAATATAATTGAAATCACGCGTTTTGAAAACGTGGCGGTACTAATTAAAGCTCCAATGTAAAGTATAAACACATCTTTCTGGTATAAAAAAATCAACGCAACAAAATATTAATGAAATGGTAATGAGTAGTGAGTAGTAATGACCTTCTATTAAAATGAGGTGAATAATTATGTTATCTCAACATTATCGCGATGTTAAAAGTGTACCGTGTTGTTTGACAAACTTTTAGTCATACTTTGTTCTCTTTCGCACTCAAAGATTCGCGCATGTTCCTACCTTTACAGCCTACAGTCGTATCGTGTTTATATTTTGAGATCGGTGAATTATCCTCGTTTTAAGGTGCCTATCCGTTTTTAGATACCAGTGCCATAAACCCCTTTTTTTAATATGAGATCATTGCAAAATGGTGTATTACTAAACAATTTTAAATTTGGAAGAGGTTATATCAGCATGTCAAAACTTTACACAAAAAAAAAACATCAACAGTACATTGACCTTAACAACTTGTAGGTTTCCTATAGAAACTAAATATTTGAGTTACTTATTACTCAAATCATTAGATTAAGCTGTATTCATGTTGAACAGAAAACTACTAACGATGAATCACTTTCTAAGATTAAAATAACGGCACACTAGTCACAATGACTAATTCACATTATAACACATTAGTTTCTGTTTACATAATACATGTTTTAGTATGATAGGAGTGTCGTGTGGATAAGCCAAGTTCTTGAATTCATGCACCCTCACGCAGTAGGTACTGTATTATTGATTGATGAACAAGTCTTTGGCACAGGGTTTCCTCTCATGGTTGGAAAGTCAGATGACTGTTGTTCCCATGAAAGGAGAAGTAAGCAGATCATAGGCTCTGAGATAAAATCCTTGTATGTGTATGATGATGCTTTACCATAACAGTAGCATTCTCTTCACATAGTCATTTAGATTTATAGAATAAAATGTTACCAGTAAACAGAATAGACATCACAGCTCATACAAAGCTGGTGATCTGAAGACTCTGCATGCTGCTTTGCATGGCCGTTTACATAACGGCCACAGTTCACAACTCCACATTGCAGGCATAGCCAGTTCTGATCTTCTACAGCACATTCTTCATGAAAAAGAATAGAAAATATATTAAAATATAAATGTATTTATTATGTAATTATAACATTGAGTATATTATCAAAGTACCCCAAAACAACTACTACTCAATCCTGCAGCTATAGTCACCATTCAAAGGTTGCCTGGCAGAAATCGCTTAAAGTGATAAGGCCACCCATTCTTTACTTGGTCTACAATAAAGTTAAAAATTTTCATTGACTATATTTACTATGAGAAACTTACACTAACATCTGTATATATTCATTATTTTTAAAAGGGTGTAAGTGTTACAGATAATATTCAGACCCACATACAGTATGAACCTATTATGTTAAGGTATGTTATGTTAATGAACAGAAAGGTCAATAACAGGCCAACTCAGAACATGATCTCAAAACCTCATGCACAGTCTGACAATGGCTGTGCCACCAAGATAGATAGACCTACAGCTTAAGAACAACTGAGATAGTATAGCATTAGTGAAACTTGCATTACCCAGGTTTTTAAAGTGGTTACTTTTATACTTATAGGTTTAGCATTGCAGAATTAGGAAATAGGATATAAAATTAATATTGGTAATCTTTCATTCTAATCAAAATCCATAGACATTCCTGTTTGTGTTTATTTCATCACAAGTGGTTCTTTCTCATTTGACATGGTTGAACCAAATCAATTAATCATTTGTCATACCTTGAGCAGGCAATCAGTGTTTCCAAAATGTGAACCTATCAAGTTAGGGAAATGTGATAACAGATTTTATTTCTATCTGTACATAAAATAAACTTTATCATACAGATAGCGTGTGATATCGGCGTTTTAGTCATGTATTTTGTTACTGAATTGAGTTAGGAAGATGGCTAGTAAGATTGTCTATAGCTCTATCCCAGGAGGTAATAAAATTTAATACGCGAATGCAAAGATGTCCTTCCGCATGTACCGTTTAAATGTAGAATCGCTATGTAAACGACATACAAATGCTTAACGCGATCGGGGCTATGGTGGTCGGCAAGTTCCTAGTCTAAAATAGCCTACCGTGATGTGTTTAGAACATTATTTTAACCCACCGCGTCAGAAATGCGACATCGGCAGTCACGGTCACCTATACCGCGCCCCTCTACCCGTACCCTTCGAACAGCTGATTATTAAAGTTCGCTGTATTGATTTTTCGAAACTAACCTCCCGCAATGAATACAATGCGGTAATTTATACCCAATATTTTTAGTTTGAACGTGATTGTAGCTGGTACTCACAAATAAATTAATCTATTTACCTGAACAGTTGAAGTTCTTTGTGATCGTCGTGTCCTCAACGTTGAAATCATCCACCTTGACGTTATCTAATAAATGTGAACATTCCATTCTTCATAATAAATAAAGAATCGATTCAGCAACACTTCGATTTAATTCATAGATATTTCAGTAAAATGACGACTGTAGAACGCAACTGTGCCTCAACTGTGCCTCAAGCTCAATTACTCGAAGTCGAAACAAGCAAGCAAAGCAAGCGCCTGTGAATGGAATGAATGAGAGCGATATATAATCTCAATTTTAGATTGTTCAGCTGCGTGAGAGCGAGTGAGACCGAGATAGTACGCAAAATGTCAGAAAAACATAACATCTGATCTGTGTTCGGATACACTTACTAAATACTTTTAACATTGGACTACGAAGGGATTTAAAAAATAAAAATAATGGTATGCAGATTTAGTAGGTATGTTAGCGCGGTTAGCGCGTGCTAGTCCATCAATCTGCACGTCACTATACTTAAGCCAAAGAATACAAATAAAAACAAGATAATTAACCATAAAGCACTTGATAGTAAACTTATGGCAATTCAGAAAATCCGAGGTTTCAAGATTAGGTCTCAAATTAGATTTGGTTTTAGCGGATCCGCGTTAACCTCTTGCTTGGCCCAGTCCTCCTCGGGGGGAGACTGAGGTGCGTCCGACAATAATGGCGTTCCGTCGACATTACCCCTTTCTGTGCAGAATTTTACGATCTGTTTCACCATCTGATCCTCGAAGTCTTGTATTTTTAGTGTGTCCCCATTCTTCCATATTATCAATCAATCTAGGTGGAGGCTAGTCTCCTCCACGTCATGGTCGTACCCAGGTGCAGGACGGGCAAATAAGCCATATTGCCCCTCCCTGCTCTGCTCAAATTTTAAAATTCTTAAATTCCGATCCGATCCGATTTGACTATTGCCCCACCTCTTAAAGGAAGCTGGTTTCGCATAATGCACTCTGAGCATCTGTGGTCAGTTCTCAGGCCCAAAAGCCTCAGGTAAGTACCTCTATGAAGTCGGCAGTGTTCACTTCTATGACAAGCCACATGGGCTTATTTTCCTTTGGTTGTGGCTATAGAAAGCTGAGGTACCATAAAAGTATGGTAACGACTGCCATCAGGTCTCCCAAACCCCGAGGAAAAATTTGATGTCTACTTTTTATTCAACCATTAAATTATTCCCGGCTGAGTAGAATTTGGGCCATCCCTTCTCCTCCCGTCTGGTGTCGTATAAGGCGACTAAGGGATAGGACTGTTAAGAAAAAAAAAACTTACACATACTACTAACATCAAACATATATACTTAGTCTGGCCATAAATACTGTTACAATTAAAATAAGAAAGATATTACATTTGAATTTGGAATCCGTCATTTTGCTATATTAAAATGGAGTGGGGTGATAAAGAAAACCGAATCGCTGTGATTGCATTACATTACACAAAGTTGGTATGGAGCCGAATGTAATTTTGAAAACTCTCCATACGCTTGGTATTAGTCAATGATATTATAATATATACTATACCTCTTTTTTATGTAATATCATTGGTACCGGGCTATTAATAGGTACAATGAGACCTCCTCTGTTTGTGACAGAAAAAGATCTGGCCGTCCACGAATTGTTCGTACGAAAAAGCAGTAAGGGAAAGAATTCGAAGAAATCCTGTCCGAAAGCAAAAGATTTTATCTCGGGAGATGAAGATAGCACCCGGAACCATGTCGCGCATTTTAAAAGATGACTTAGGACTTGCAGCCTATAAGAGAGCCTCTGGTCATTTTTTAACTGATAATTTAAAAAAGAATAGGGTGGTAAAATCGAAGCAACTACTGAAGCGGTACGCAAAGGGAGGTCAGAGAAAAAATTTGTTTACGGATGAGAAAATCTTTACAATTGAGCAACATTTTAACAAACAAAATGACCGTATTTATGCTCAAAGCTCTAAGGAAGCTTCCCAATTAGTCGACAGAGTGCAAGGTGGGCATTATCCGACTTCAGTGATGGTTTGGTGGGGTGTTAGCTATGAAGGAGTGACTGAGCCATATTTTTGAGAAAAAGGTATCAAAACATCGGCACAAGTGTATCAAGATACCATTCTTGAGAAGGTAGTTAAACCCCTTAACAACACCATGTTCAATAACCAAGTATGGTCCTTCCAACAAGACTCAGCGCCGGGTCATAAAGCTCGGTCCACGCAGTGAATGATTCGGACTTCATCAGAGCTGAAGACTGGCCGTCGTCTAGTCCCGATCTTAATCCGCTGGATTATGATTTATGGTCAGTTTTAGAGAGTATGGCTTGCTCTAAACGCCATGATAATTTGGAGTCCCTAAAACAATCCATACGATTGGCAGTGAAGAATTTTCCCATGGAAATAGTGCGTGCTTCTATTGAAAACTGGCCTCAACGTTTAAAGGACTGTGTTGCAGCCGATGAAGACCACTTCGAATAAGCTTTTTTTTTTTAATTTTTTTATATTTATGTATTAAACTAACACTGTAAAAGTAATAAATATTATTTGCAATAAAAAAAATGTTTTTTCTTCGTAACAATATTTATGACTAGACTAGACTAGGTAGGTATATACAGCCCAGACTCGGCCTCAGATGTAGATATGGCTCGAGTCAACAATAGTGCCCGGAATACGGCAATAGCCTCACCCCTATTACGTGGGACCGAATTCAATGATTGGTGAAATGTGGGTGTTAATTCACCTCTGCCTAACCATATAAGGCGTGATTATATGTCCCTATGTATGTAGGTTATAATTATCAAACACATTTTCAGTTTCTACTGAACAAATTTTTTCACAATTCAAAAAACCACCAAAATCCTGACATCCAACTAAAGTCTGTATTCCAATTATGTTTTATTAAGTCATAAACGGATAGCGAGAAATGGCACATATTGGCATAGGCCTATGTCCAGCAAACGTCTGGGTTAAGCTCATATCAATGACATGCTGTCTGATGGGCTCCATTCATTGTTATGCGGACGACAGTACTGGGGACACGTGTTACACGGGCCGTGCAAATATCCCTCAGTCCGAGGTGAAGAGTCGCGAACAACTTGTCTGAAATCGAGACTACTCTCTCTGGACCTTCAGGACCATTAAGTTGAATTCCTAATATGTTGAATTCTCTGAAAGTTGGATTCCCATTAAGTTGAATTCCCAATATGTTGAATTCTCTGAAAGTTGGATTCCCATTAAGTTGAATTCCTAATATGTTGAATTCTCTGAAAGTTGGATTTCCATTAGATGTTTTTTTTATTTGCGTGGGTGAAGCCGCGGGCGGCAGCTAGTATTTTTTCAAAAACTTCATAACTATGGAGTTATCATCACCGCCATAAAATCTCCTTTTACAAGTGCGTACAGGCCACTTATAAATGTTAAAACTCTTCAAAGATTCTTTGTCACTGATTAGATGTCTGGTTGCGCCGATGTAGAATCTGTATTTTCTGACGCGGAAACACACTCCTCCTATACCCATCTCCCCTCCCGCACTACCTATAGTATAGTACTAGCAATAGTTTTCGCCCGCCAATTGACACAATAGACACTCACTCCCTTTTTGAACTAGCCAGCGTAAAGGCGGACCGCGCGCGCGTCTCTCAGAAATGAATAATATTTGTTGCATTTTAACCGCTTCATAGACCTTTACCGATCGGATTGTGCCTCTCGTGTGTCCCTCAAGTGATTTAGTGATGTGGACGGCAGCTCCCGAGCAAGGAAGAGAAGATCCGTGTACCGGCTGCGATGAAAACACGTGGTGCCGTGAAGGTTAGTGCATCCTCTCCTAATTTCTCGGGTTGCATTCATTGCCTAGATCATATCCGCGGCAACCCGATCACCTGTCTTGTTTGTGTGTAAAGCGTCAATGGAACGGTTATCTTCATCCCCGCAATACAGTCCACTAGCGCACGTGGCCAATCGCGCCACCATTCTCTGGTCCTGATCGAACCGGATTCTTAGCCGTAGTTCGTATTTTGTTATTATTCTAATGGGAATAAGCGCACCGCACCTAAATGCCTGGTTATTTTAGTAGAAAACCCCGCATCTAGACATTTAGGATTAGATTTTGTTGTCCGTTCGCCGCTGGCTCGCATCGTACCTACCTAGTACATACATAGGTTAGGTATCGTATCAACACTTAGTCGTAGTTCGCAATTTTCGCACCGCGCCTAAATACCTAGTTATTTTAGTAGAAAACCCCGCATCTAGGCATTTAGGCTTAGATCTTAGGTATACTAGACACCCTAGTGCATAGGCACAGTGTGATACCTAACGCATTTGGCTTTGTTTTATTTTTTTCAATTAAGTTGTTCGTTCGCCGCTAGCTCGCATCGTATTTACCTAATACCTACGTGGGTAGATACGTGGTTGTACCTACCTCGCCCGCATCTCATTCCAATTCATACGAAAGTATTTTAATTTGAATAGATATTACGCAATACTTAATCCCTGAAATAATAGTTGAACCTAGACAGCGGTCTGGCTCGCGTAAGTACGATCTGGCTGTTGCTAGGCGCGTTTTGTTCAAGCGTGCATTCACAGTTGTAAGTACCTACCTACCTACGGAATATCGCTCGCGCCGCGTCGCTGCTCTGTACCGCTAAGATTAAGTCATTTCATATTTGTTGTTTACCGCACTTTAGTTTGATATTTAATTGTAAACATGCCCCCAAAGGTTGGTAGTACCGATAGTAAAGTTCAACTGAAACTTTTATACGCTAAAAGAGAAATGATTTACTCTCGCGTACAATCGATTTGTGATAATGCACTTAAAACCTCTGATTTGGCTATTAGAGATTCGTTCTTGTGTTCTATAGAAAACTTGGATAGTTTGCGCGCGGATTTCGAGTCTGTATTACATGACATCAACGTTTTAGAGTTAAATTTAAATCCCGATTACTCAGTGAGTTATCAGGCCTTGTCGTCGTTTGACGATTTGTATTGTCGTATCAAACGCGTCGCTAGGAGTTTGGAGAAACCGTCTGACCGACCCAACCCCACTCGCGACCGACCTAAGTTGCCACCAATTCAAATACCCGAATTTGATGGTAACATTCGCAATTGGTGTTTGTTTATAGATAGTTTTGAGAATACAATAGATAAGAACGATTCGTTGACAGATCACGAAAATTTGCATTATCTCGTTGAAAAATTGACTGGTAAAGCTATAACCGTTTGCGCTGGAATTACGTTTAGTGCCGAAAATTATAATTTAATTTTAAATACTTTGAAAGCTAAGTATGAGGATAAAAGATCGGTAGCTAACGCATATTTGGATCAGATGTTTGAATTGAAATCTATTACGGCATGTAACGATCAAAACTTAGAGAAGTTTCTA
This sequence comes from Eilema griseolum, assembly GCA_963662185.1. Taxonomy (NCBI): domain Eukaryota; kingdom Metazoa; phylum Arthropoda; class Insecta; order Lepidoptera; family Erebidae; genus Eilema; species Eilema griseolum. Next base: position 7,241,015 of record OY759245.1, on the reverse strand, counting down.
GATACTTTCGCATCATCTGTTCGCGCCGTAAAGAACCTAAAGATCGATGACCTCTGCGACTTCGTATTTTTGTATATGGGTTTAAAGAAATTAGATTCCGAAACCATTCGTTTATTTGAGTCGGATCATCGCGGCAATAAAATTCCTAAGTTCGAAGACTTAGAAAGTTTTGTTCGCGAGCATATAAAAGTATTGCAACGCTCTTCATCGAAACATGAAGGCGCGAAGAAAGTTGTTAGTGCTGAACGCAAGATAGATGCCTCATCGAGGTCACTGAGGTCAACTCATACTTATGTTAATACCGCACCAGCACATGTACAATCACCTGTTTGCTCTTTGTGTAATACTCATCATTCGCAACTGTACAAGTGTCCTGGTTTCCTAAAATTGTCGCCTAGTGATCGTTATAAATTTGTTCGCGCTAATAATTTTTGTTTTAATTGTCTCGGTACTAAACACCGCGTTGTTTTATGTAATAGTAGAAATGGTTGTCGCAAATGTCAAGCGAGACACCACACTTTACTTCATTTTGAGAATAGTAATGCCGCATCCAATGTGAGCACAGTTGGCTCGTCGAGCGGTGACACACGGCAGCCTGCGCCGCAGCCGCAGCCCGCGCTCGCGCGCGCTCCGGCCCGCCCGGTGACCGCTGCGAGTGACGTCACCTTGTGTTCGGTCTCAGCTAGTGCCGCGCTCACTACTGTGTGTCTCGCGACCGCTCGCGTTGTTATTGTTGATGCATTAGGTAAACCGCACATTGTTCGAGCGCTATTAGATGGCGCTTCGCAAAGTAATTTTATTACTCAAGATTGTTGTCAACGTCTTGGTTTCAATGTTAATAAGCGTTCAACCCATTCAGTGGTGAAAGGTTTTGGGGGTTTACAGTCAGCTGTTCATGGCACCGTTAAAACAAGGTTTGGATCTCGTTTTAATAATAATATTTGGTTTGACATGGATTCGCTCGTTACAGATAAAATAACTGAACAGTTGCCTACCGTCCCGGTTGACACGTCTTTATTAACGAAATTTAAAGACTTGCCTTTAGCTGATGAGACTTACGCTGTTCCTGGAGTCGTCGATATATTGATCGGCGCTTCGATTCTCCCGCACCTCCAGTTATCACGTAAGGTTCAAGGGGGACCGACGTACCCCGCTCCGCACGCCCTGGAAACAGTTCTGGGTTTTGTTATAATTGGTTCCGCACCCGCTTCTATAGATAGTTTTAGTCACTCGACTGCCTCGTTCTGTTGCACCGTCGAGCCGCCACTGGAGTCTACCATCCGCAAGTTTTGGGAAATTGAAGAGGTCAATGTCCCACCAATCCTAAGCCCTGATGACAAGATGGCTGAGGAGATTTATTGTCGCACGACTACTCGTGATGAGCAGGGTCGTTATGTTGTCGCGCTCCCTTTCAAGGGAGATATTTTTTCGCTCGGTGACTCCCGTGCATCCGCTGAAAGACGCTTTCTTTGTTTAGAACGAAAGATGCAGGCGTCTCCAAAGTTAAAGCAAGCCTATGATGAGGTTGTTAACGAATATTTAGATAAAGGTTACATCTCACCTGCGCCTGCGGACACTGACGAGACCCAGCCTTCGTACGTTATCCCGCACCACGGAGTTATTAGAGAAGATAAGCCTACTACTAAACTCCGCGTAGTTTTGGATGGCAGTGCTGAGACTAGCACTTCCGTGTCGCTTAATGACATTTTGTATTGTGGTCGGAATCTTTAAGGTAATTTATTTAACATAATTGTAAATTTTCGCATTAATATTAGTAGAATTTTAGCTTTTTAGGACTCAACAGTCGCTTTGTGTTGGGCCCACTCTTCGCCCCATCGTTGGGACACATTCGTCGCTAGTAGAGTGGCAAAAATTCAATCTGAATTAGCGCCACATAATCTCTTTCACGTTGCTGGCACCGACAACCCAACCGATTGTCTCTCTCGTGGATTGCTTCCTTCGCAAATTTTAGATCACCCGTTATGGTTTAGTGGACCGTCCTGGATTCATGCCGCGTTAGATAAGTGGCCAGTTAGTCAATTCAATCCCACTACGGTTTCCGAACCACCCGAGGAGAAGAAGCACTCGCTTGTTGTATCGGTCCCGCGTGAAGGGTCCCTTATTTTGTTGTTGGCTAATCGCGTCTCGTCTTGGTCGAGACTGTTGCGTTGTGTTGTTTATGTAGGCCGATTTTTGAGAATTTCATCTACGCGCGGTCATATAGAGTTGACCGGTGATTTAAGTACGCGAAGTATTTGCCCGCAATAGATGTTGATGACGATAGAATGCACCTTCTAACTCGTCACGCTCTTTTAGATGGATTAGTCCAATCGTTTTGGAATCGTTGGAGAACCGATTGTTTGCACACGCTGCAGTCGCGTCAAAAATGGAATACTCCATCTAACCCAATTACTGTAGGTACGGTGGTAGTCCTTATGACTGGGAATGCACCTCCTTTACATTGGCCTCTAGGAGTAGTAGAGGAAGTTTTTCCCGATTCCCGCGGGATAACTCGTGTTGTACGGGTTAAAACTGCAACCGGATCGTATCTGCGCCCGGTTGTTCGCCTCTGCCCTCTGCCTAACCAGCAGTAGGCACGAGTTCAGATCTAGGTTTATATTTTAGTTGTTATTTCCCAAACCTAGATTTAGATTAGACTTTAGATTTGTTCCGCATTTTTCGTTTCGAAGGTAACCCTTCAAGCCGGGGGGAATGGTTGCGCCGATGTAGAATCTGTATTTTCTGACGCGGAAACACACTCCTCCTATACCCATCTCCCCTCCCGCACTACCTATAGTATAGTACTAGCAATAGTTTTCGCCCGCCAATTGACACAATAGACACTCACTCCCTTTTTGAACTAGCCAGCGTAAAGGCGGACCGCGCGCGCGTCTCTCAGAAATGAATAATATTTGTTGCATTTTAACCGCTTCATAGACCTTTACCGATCGGATTGTGCCTCTCGTGTGTCCCTCAAGTGATTTAGTGATGTGGACGGCAGCTCCCGAGCAAGGAAGAGAAGATCCGTGTACCGGCTGCGATGAAAACACGTGGTGCCGTGAAGGTTAGTGCATCCTCTCCTAATTTCTCGGGTTGCATTCATTGCCTAGATCATATCCGCGGCAACCCGATCACCTGTCTTGTTTGTGTGTAAAGCATCAATGGAACGGTTATCTTCATCCCCGCAATACAGTCCACTAGCGCACGTGGCCAATCGCGCCACCAATGTCTTTTTATTATTTGCCTATTCTGCAGTACCTAAATGTGAAAATTAAATATAATACGAGTATATATTTAATTATATTTAATCGCCAATCACTACCATAAAATGAACGCAATTGAATTCATAAAAAATCGTAAAAAGAGAGATTTACTTATATTTAGGGGTAAATTTACTCTAACAAAAGATGGTAAAACCAATCATAATGGTACTACTCGCTGGAAATGTACACAAAGACAAATATGCTCGGCTAGTGTTACTCTTAATGCAGACAAGAAATCTATAATGCGAGAATCTAAACATACTTGCACAGGCAACCGAGAAAAAATTAAAATATCAAAATTATTAAGTGACATGAGGCAGGAGGTATGTATTAACTTGAATCCAATACAACAAATATTTGATGATATGGTGGAAAAATTTATAAACCGCAATCCCTATGTATCAGAATGCGATATACCTATATATAGTGCAATTAAAAGTTCTCTATACAGGGCACGGAAAAAATATTTAAACACAGATAAACTTATTTTCAAAAAAGTTGAGGATGTTAAAATCCCAAAAGGAGTGAATAAAAAGTTTATTGTAGTGGAAGACGGACTAAGTGATAAAATTATTATTCTTTGCACTAAAAAGTCTAAAAAGCTTATGAATTCGCAGAAAAGTGTTTCATATTATGGTGATGGAACCTTCAAATCATGCCCGAAGCCATTTTACCAAATGTATATTATTCATCTTGATGTGTTTTCCGATCTACATAGCGTAAATGTGTATCCCATGATATATGCATTATTACCAAATAAGGCCGAAAATACTTATACACGTTTATTTATATTAATAAAAGAGTTGTTTGGAGTTCACATGGATACTTTTAAATGTGACTACGAAATTGCCCAGATAAACGCGGTAAAAGCTGTTTTTCCAAGTGTGAAAGTAACGGGATGTTACCAACATTTTAATAAAGCCGTTTGGAAAAAGGCAAAGGAATTAGGTTTGGCTCGAAAAAAATCCCATAGTAACGATCCTGAATACAAAGCCGGAAGAAATACAATAAGATTATGTTCTTATTTTGTATTGCTACCTTCGATACACATGGCACAAGCTTGGTTTGATATTCAAGATGCAGCTCCTGATACATTAAATATGCAAGCATTTCTTCATTATTTTGAAGAACAGTGGGTACGCAAAGATCACGATCTGATAAGTTGTGCCGGTGATATGCATCGAACCACCAATGTCTGTGAAGGCTATCACCACCGCCTTAACACTCGAATTCCGAAATCACCGAACATATTTCTGGTTTTCTGTGTATTGATGAAAGAGGCCAGTCGTTTTGACCGTAAAATTGATAAGTCATTATTTACAAATTTTGAAAAAAATCGAAGATTCAGAGATGTATGTTTTGATGAAAAATATTCAAAACTTTAAAAAAAAATAAAAAAACATGATATATCGCCATTAAATTTTCTTAGAGAAATAGCTTTCCTTAGACTGAAACTTGGTTTTTAAAAAAAAATAAAGCACCAAGTTTCAGTCTAAGGACATCTTAGAGATAAGTTTGATGAATACCAAATTGTTTTTTTTTTTCATTTTATCATAATGATATCTAGAGTGAATCCAACTTTCAGAACATTCAACATATTGGGATTTCAACATAATGACCAATTCAACATATTGGGATTCAACTTATTGAGATTCAACATAATAGGAATTCAACTTTCAGAGAATTCAACATATTAGGAATTCAACTTAATGGTCCTGAAGGTCTCTGGAGTATCCGATTGGGGACGACTAAACTAGTCCAATTCAACCCCACTAAGACACAAGTATGTGTATTCACCACTAAGAAAACCCCACTCATTGTAGTGCCGTAATTCCTGGACACACCGCTTACCATCTCCTGGAGTATCGGAATCCTTGGTGTCGATATGTCATTTGGGAGGACAAGTTGGCATCAAAAAACCTTAGAGTACTTAACAGGGCGAAGCAGTACTTCACTGCATAGGCAGGGAATTCATCCTCACACATGGCAAACTGAGACGGTGCACAGTGCGGTATGAAACTTCATCCTACAACACTAAAGATACCTCCCCGTGCTGCGGTTTTCCCAAACACCTACAATATGGGGTTCTTCAAGAGGGGCATCAGGTTTCTTCATGGTCAGCAGTGCGAGTGTAACACCCCTGGTGTTGCATACGTCCATAGGCTAGGCCACAGTAACCACTTTTCATCAGGTGGGCCGTGTGCTTGTCTGCCACCTAAGTGCTATAAAATAAAAGCTAATGGTCTGATTGAAACAATTCAACCACTCATTTCATTACTAATCAAATTAAACAACAGTAATTTAGAGAATTATTTTATTTTCCTTAATTACGTCTGCCACCATAGCCTCCTGACGTGGTAGGCTGTGTCAGTTGCAGGCCATTAATATTGTTGAAGTCCAACATCTTCAACATGTCCTTTGTGTCTGGGTCTACCTCAATTATGTCATGCTCAAGGGCCGATACCTCGGGCACGTAGTTGTCGCGCCTTTCACGTTCCTCCTCTTGCAACTTAATCGAGATGCCGCGAACTTGTGAGTGCCTAAGGCGCCTCATCAAATGGGTTGCAAACCTGTAAGAGATTTTAGTATTATTATATGATGATGTATTGTAGAAGTTACCTGATACCTACATAAAAGTATGATGACAAATAATTATTAAGTTTTTATAACTTTACTTTCGAAGTAGAAAGTTTCATTTTATTATTCATTATATTCATTTTTCAAAAATCAAATCTATACATGTTTTTACAATATTATTATTATTTAATACACTAGCAGCCTAAGCTGCTGCATGTATATCACTGCACTTGTGTTTTAAATGTCCAATGTTAATCAAGTCTATTTTTAAAAACATTCACATTAGGAGCTTTTATTACACTTTCCAGAAGGGAGTTTCCACATTCACACCATGCGGTTCGGCAAGAAGTGATACCTAGGGTTGCTGGCACATCGAGGCTTGCATAATGTCATTGAGTGACCTCTTAAATGTCTGTTGCGAGTTCATTGTGTAGATGTTTTCATGTTTGATACATTTTATTGTTTTGTCAGGATTTTGTATGTTTGAATCAGGTACAGAGAGCTGTCTAGAACCAAAGTGTTGTCTAAATAACTTGATGTTTGGGTTCTAGTTTGTGAATGGACATAATCTGAACAATCTTATTTGGTAAACAGGTGATTGCTATGTAGTATATGAATTAAAGGATAGTTAATTATTTCATCACACATTACAATTCATATTTAGAACTACATAATATTTAGTCAAAACTATGACACAGATTTCATTGGACCACAGAAATGTATCTATTCATCGCAGCATTTTGCACTTGGCTGAGATGAATAGAAATAGTGCAAAATACGAAGCAGAGCCAAGTTGACTAAGGACTGACGCGGACATGACAACTTCATTTCAAAACTAAGCAAGTTTATAGTAAATAATACTGATTGTGCACGAGTTGTGACATATTAATTGTTTAATGACTTTACACAGCTGACATTAAATTCTTCGCTGACATATTTTATATTTATATTACAACAAAGTTTGGAATAAAATCCTAAGGAATATAGGTAATGTTAACATGTTTTGATTATTATATCGTTGACATAAGAATATCAACGCATTGAACGAGACTTACCCAGCAATTTTATTGCGGAGGGGTTTGGTGGGAATGATGGCGATTTCTTCACATATTCTCTTGTTGGTATCAAAATCAAGAGTCAACCTTGTGTAATATTTCTCAATGATAATCTTAGCCGCTTTCTTGACGGTTTTAGTCCTTACACGACCCTGGAAGAGAAGAAAATTAATAAATTATAAAAATATACTTGGCCGGATACAGTAGTTTCTTCCAAACGTAATATTATGAAGCATATAAGTCATATTTCTGTAAGATTACACAGATTTTACTAGATTATGCGTTAAATATTTTATTTACCATGGCTGAAACACTGTAGTGTGTTACACTGACACACTGACAGATACAAAAGACGGAAGAAAAATAAGTTAATAGTGTCAATGGTCCGCAGTCTACAGATCTTTGTAGTCTACGGTTATACAAGATTTTTTTGTCTATGATTATATTATTTTGTCTCTGTTCAGTTTCCTTTGTTTGTTGTTTTGGACGGGCAACCTCCGAAGTGACGGACCGATTTTGACAGATTTTTATTGTAGATCGCTGATATAGGCGTTTTTGGGCGTAGCAAATTATCAGGGTTCCGCACCAAAAATTGAAACCTAGATATTAATTCACACGAATGACATAGCGGGCACAGCTAGTCTAATAATTTAATAAACCCTAAATATTAAATTGAAAGTGAAATCAGAAATTGAACATTGTCTATGACTAATGTATGGGTCACGGTCCTTTGCCAGACCAATAGGAGGGCGCTTCGATTTTAAAAGAAAAACTACGAATGAATAGACTCCATTTCGTTTTTCTTCCGATCTCCGACTGAATTTGCCGCGTTCGTTGTAATCCACATGTTCGGTTATAGTAGATAATTTGTATAAGAACCGACATTTCTAACCCTGTGCCACTAATACTACAGTCTTATATTGGACTGGTAGCTTCAGTCATATAACTTTTCGATATTCGTCAACAACATCTGCTATCTCACTCTCTCACAAGGAATTTTAGCGTCATCTTTACTATACCTGTCCTTGTCTCGCAATCGTCGGGCAGCGCGCGGCGGCCATGTTCCTCAGTACGCTTTTGATATTCGTGAAGTCAACACGTCTCCACTCAATGTAAGTAATACCTCATGTCGTATAGTTCGTTCGACGCGCTCAAGCTCAACGATAATATCTTACCGCTCGGCACCTCGTTAGGCCCAGCGACGAACGAGTCAAACACTCGTGAACATACTTTCAGTAGGTACGTTCTGCGTCTCGTGTCCCTTGGTCGTCAAGATCGAGACGACTGTCGCTTCAGTCGGGGACTGCTATCGGGACCGAAGCTGCGAACTGCGCCTCGGCTTCTCAAACGACAACTGTCACCTCCGGTGAGATGACGCCCTCATTTGGTCGTCTGGATTGAGACGATGCGACAGTCGTTTCAGTCGACACGACTATCATCGTCTGATCTTGAGCGGTCGTTGCCTCAATTCAAGTAACGGCTGTCGCCTCAGTTGAAATGACAGTCTCAACAAATTAGATGACCGTCGACCACTACGAGGCGAATCAGGCGACTATTGACGTCTCAATGACAGTCGCCCAGGGCCATGACCTTGAGCCTTATTACTAAAACTATTACGTTACTCATGCTAAAAGTTACTCTTTTATCGAGAAATTACGTAATTATTTGTAGAGTTATGGCAGAAATAACGTCTATGGGTGCCCTGGCAGCGGAATCTTATGTAGAAGGTAACGGAGATATTTTATCTGCCGTTATTGCCTCCTTAGACGAACACTTTACGAGCGATTGGAGGGATTGGAAAGTCTACAACTACACTTTTGAAGAGCTGTTCGGAGGTTCCCAGGTGCCAACAGCAATAGAAATAAAACTTAGATTCACCATCCCGACAGTGGATCTGGCACGTGCCTTCAACCCATCGACAACAAAGCTGTCAGAACGTTCATACAGGGCAATAAGGACTACTATCTTGAAATGGCCTCTGGGCAGAGCTCTTGTTTATGCACCGCACAATTTAATGCAGAAGATACACTCCCCATGCTATGATGCCTTCATGAACACCGTAAGAGAGTTGAAACCGAAACTCGCAAAACGGCACGAGGCATCGCTAGAATTGGAATGTCTTAGTCCACTAGCAGGTACGAGGCCTCAAAAAAGATTGACTGAAACGCCGGTAGAGGAACATAGCCAATCAAAACGTACGTCATACACAAGCGTGACAAGTCCGCCCACTCATTCTGAAGCTTATCCGGCTCAAACACAAGGTAGCAGCGAACATCTACTCGCCTCGGTAATAAACCAACAGATGATGCTGTTTAACAAAATGCTTAGTATGCAATCCGAGCAGAATGAAAATATTAAGACAATTATGCAATACCAACAACCGAGTGCTACGTTGCCCACACACCAGTCCTGCGGGGAAGATCCCAATCAATCATTTGAGTCACTTCCAGATAGCACCCAATCGGAGGATGAGATGGAGGACCAAGTCCAAGAGACATTGAGCTCTCCCTATTTGTCTACTGCTCGTCAAACCAAAATAACTCATTTACGAGAACGAATTGCCGACGCACAGAGGGAATTAGCCGTGTTATCAGAAGAGTATAATGATGATAGCATCACGGCTTATGATTTTACACCAGTCACCACAGAAGCTGAACATAAGGTAGCACGGGCAGATCCATTGGCAGTAAAGCATGGATTGAGTTGTCAGAGGTTGGGGGAAAGCAGCTGGTGTAATATCAGATACGCGGATACTCAAAAACAGTTTCAAGCAAACCCGGTGTTCACTTCCCTTAAAGCGAACAACCTTCTAGCAGAAATAACTCCAAACTGGAAGTCGGTGCAAATATTGGAAAAATTCGATCTGACCCTAGGAGCCATAACGAATGGCCTAATTCAGCAGAGCATTCCAAAATCTTTTTTTTTTTTTTTTTTCTTCCAAAACCTAGGGTGGCAAATCAATCAAGTAAAATCATCGAGCAATGCTTCGACTACTATAGAATACCTAGGCATTACTTGGGATACAACCCGAAACACCAAGAGTCTATCAACAGAAAAAATTCAACACCTTCAGTTCTGCCTACAGGATCTCCAGAGGAAATCTCGATGGAGCTGGCACGATGCCAAAGTAATTCTAGGCAAACTAAACTTTGCCTCATTCACAGTCCCTTTGGGCAGGCTTCATTGCCGCCCAATTCAGAAAGCATGTCGCTTTCTGCCGCAGAATCGACCTCATCAAAAATTTTATATACCAGACACTGTTCTAGAACAAATTCAATGGTGGTTGGAGAATCTGCAAAAAACAACACCTATCCATTACCCAAGCCCATCAATTTTCATCACAACAGATGCAGCAGAGAGTGGTTGGGGTGCCATAGTGAGCGGCCGATACCTGTGGGGAAAATGGACTCGTTCTCAAAGGGTCTAGCACAGCAATCGAAAAGAATTATGGGCAGTTTACGAAGTCCTTCAAAGGTTGGGGTCAGAGATTGCCAACAAGACAATCATAGTACAGTCGGATTCGGACGAGTGTGGGCTACATAAACAAGCATGGTGGCACCAGATCGATGAGGCTGTTAAGCTCCACAATACATATCCTAGAATTATGCGATCGGTTGAACTGCCACCTGATAGCTCGATATATTCCAGGGATTTACAACGGCATAGCCGACAGACTTTCTCGAGCGAAAGCCTTACCAGAATGGCGCCTCAACGAGAAAGTAGTCTCCTGGATTTTCGAGAAGCATGGCACACCAGAGATAGATTTATTCACCTCAAGGGAATCAGCAGTTGTCCAGAAGTACGTCAGCGAAGATGTCGGGGACTCGGAGAGCCAATACTGCGACGCGTTCAGCCGGAGATGGAAGTACAATCTGGGCTGGATATTCCCACCACCTGCTCTAATCCCACAAGTCCTACGGCTCTTACAAAAGTCGGAGGGACAGTACATTCTAATAGCACCCGACTGGAACAGAGCCTACTGGAAACCAGATCTGAACCAGATAAAAGAAAAGCCACCTCTATTAATTCCGAATCTTCTCGAGAACCTAATCGATCTCCGCACAAACTATCCACCTCAAGGAGAAGAACAATTAGTATTGGCGGCCTGGTTGGTACGGGCTGGTCCAATCAGATAGCCAGCTGGTCTGAAAGTGAAGTGAAACTGTTAGAATCATCCTGGAGAAGTTCGTCTCTATAAACTTACAAACCAGCCTGGACGAGATGGTGTAGCTGGGTTGAAGCAAATGACATCGTTGCTGATAACCCCTGTCCTCAAGATTTGGCTAAGTACCTGTGCCACCTTTATGAAGTTGTAAAGCTAGCACCCAGGACTATAGCAGTGCACAAGTCAGTTGTTGCAAATTTTAACAACCCTTCAAGATCTTGCGAACTCAGCTCTCATCCTCTAGTCAAACAAGTATTAAAAGGTATTTTGGGATCGAGCCCCCCAGTGAAAAGGTCAATTGCATGGGCCATTGAAGACTTACTTGCCTTTCTACAGAATTGACAACATTTCATTTTTTTGCCTTATGTTTTTTTCAGCTTTTTAAATAGTACTTTGACGCGATACGTATTTTTGCTTTTTGCGGCATTCCAATCCAATCCAGTTTTTGAAATTTGCAAGTTTAAAATAATATTATTGAATAACTTATTATTCAAAAATATTATTTAAAACTTGCAAATTTCAAAAACACAATAAAGGAAGAGTCTGGTCGTTATCTTGGCTTAGACAAAAAAAAAAAAAAAGAAGTTAACTTTGACGTTTATGACGGTCTCGTTTGTTTACGAAGTCTATGTTATATTTGTGAATGAAGATCATTTTAAACGTAAGTAACAATTTGGTAACAATTTACAACTCATCTATGTATTATTATCGCAACAATTTTCATATTTAAATACCTGCTCACAGTACTCACTTTTTATATTAGTAAAACATTAGTTACTAAATGACAATCAATGATATTAGGAATAAATAATACATATTACTTAGGTACTTAACATGGTTAAGTACTTATGTCCACCATGTAGTATTACAACTGCATTATTATTACTAATTACTTGTTTTCATTTTGTTCCAGCTTGAAGAAGCATTACGAAACTACAAGGATTGGATAGACAAAAAAACAAATAGACCCCGGCTGAATCCACTTGTCCCAAATAATCTACGGAACATAAGTAGAGATGTAACTCCTTCACCATCTATATCATCTGTGGATGCCGCTCCTCTGCCACCTACTTGCACTTTTACTACACCCAATTTGCAGGACAAAAGTGTGCTCTGCATTCCTGATTGTTTCGATAAAGGTGTTCAAGTGAAGCCTTCTGTGGTACATCGCTCAGTTACTGCAAAGATCTTCCAAAAAAGGAAACTCAAATCTATAGTTGAAGAGGAGTCATCAGAGGGACAAGACCCTTCTACAGTTGGCAGTACAACAGAATTTCCTGAAAATGATAGTAGTAATGTTTTACCAATACAAAAAAGTTTGACTGGTAGATATTTGATGTTAAACTTAATAGAAAAAAAACCATTTGCATACATTGGTGTTCCCAAACAATATTATTGGATCATTCAATATATTGCAACAGAACTAAAGGTGTCTGGTTTTTATATTATAATAACATTATATAAGTTAAAAAGTAATGAAACTTTTGCCAAAATGAAAGACTTTTTTGAGATTTCTCTGACCACATTGTGGTGAATATTTTATAAAACTTTAAAAGAATTAAGTTTATTTTTTCCCCAGTTAATATATTGGCTAACATCCCTGAACATTAAGCAGAATCTTCCCTCTGCTTTTACTTCTAGCAAAGAATATGCCAAAGTTCAGGCGATATTAGACTGCTTTGAAATAGAAATAGAAAAGCCGAAGAAGCCTATTGACCAGGCCCTTACATGGTCTCAATACAAACAATGTAACACAATAAAGTATTTGATAAGTGCTACCCCTGATGGTTTGGTAAATTTTGTTTCTGAGGGTTATGGGGGCCGTATAAGTGATATGTATTTGGTGGAACAAAGTGGTTATTTAGAAGTTATACCAGCAAATGCTACTATATTAGCAGACAGGGGGTTTAAACAAAGACAGGAAAATGAGTAAAGCAGAGGTAATAGACAGTACAATAATAGCTAGTTTACGAATACATTTTTTTTTTTTTTTTATTTATTATAATATAACCATACATTGTTTTTACAGATTGTATCCAAGAAAACAATGTAATACATAGTTATTATTTTTCTATAATACCTACTTGTAATATTTATTAATATATAGTAGGCAACATTAATAACTTTGTGACCCTAAACATTGGAGTGTCACCCGCTCAAATTCCGCCAATGAACAACAAAATACATCTACGTTCTGTGCTATGCTATTTAAAATATTCAGGGCTCGCACGTAAGGAGCATGCTTCAATAAGTTCGTCCGGGGTACCGGAACCTCAAATGTCTGCTCCCTTGGCGCCAGCCGCAGCCTGGTGTTAGGAACACGCAGCCTCAATGCTTCCAATACCTGCGGGTTAGTCATTTTGCCACGAAACAGCAGAAATACGTACTTGGCCAAAGCCAAGCTACGTCTTACCTCCAACTTATAGTATCCAACCATCCCCAACACGAAAGTAGTTGGATACATAAGTGGGTAGAACGGGTATACCCCATATTGTTTGAGGTAAAGATACCTGGTAAATTTATTTTGCATCTTTTCCACCATGGAGTTATACTTAGCTTTATAGGGATTCCAAATAAAAGCACTCGTCTCTAACCTGCTTCTTACTAACGCGTTATACAGCGCTTGCACGGCAACGGTGTTTTCGAAATCCCTAGTCTCCCGAATTATGAAACCTAGGTTCTTAAAGGCCTTTGTACATACGTCCACTATGTGCGTTTTGAACGTTAGTTCTTTAGTAAACAACACTCCGAGATCTCGCACCTGTTCTACACGCGGAATTGCTTCCCCCTCCATATCATAATTGTAGTGAATAGGTAACACCGTACGTGTGTACGACATTATGTTACACTTGGAAATATTAAAACATAACCCGTTTTTTGAACTCCATTCTACCACCCTGTTTATATCTCGTTGGAGACGCTCACAGTCCTGCTCGTTGGCAATCCGGTGAGATAACTTCAAGTCGTCTGCAAATAACAAGCATTTCGCATCTTGGACCACTTCTGGTAGATCATTTATCATGATGATAAACTCCAGTGGTCCAAGATTACTACCTTGACTCACTCCCGTGTAGGTACTGTACGAGTCTGAATTGTAGCCCCCGTACTCAACGTATTGTTTTCGGTTCCTCAAGTAGTCCGCGAAAAATTGTAGATCTAGAGTAAATCCAGCCCTCGCGAATTTCATCAGAAGCACGTCGTTGTCCACACTATCGAAGGCCTTCCGATAGTCGAAATAGGCAACATCTAACTGAGCACCAGCTTCAGAATCAAGCACGTGTACGGCCTGGTTCATGAAGCACATGTGGTTTGAATTAGTGCTACGTCCCGCTCTGAAGCCATGTTGGGTATCGCTAAACTGAATACTGACCTGTGACGTTATGATCGAACACAAATCCGTCTCGAAAACCAAACGTCGACAACACCGCCACAGGCCTGTAACCGCTGATATACGAGCCTGAAGCACCCTTCGGTACTGGTGTTACTCTAGTTAGCTTCCAACCTTCAGGATACAATCGCTCTTTTAAACAAATATTAAAAAGATGTTGAAGAGGTTGTGCCAACACCATCCTGCAGTCCTTCACTAAATAGGGAGGTATACCGTCTGGTCCTGTTGAACGCTTAGGTTTAAGACGCTCGAGAGCCCGACACACGTCCTGTAATTACAGCTCACCCACATGAACCCGCGACCCGCGCTCTGGTGCCATCTGCGCAGCGGCTTCAGCATTCAAACGCGGCGCACACGTCCCGTAAACAGAGTAAAAGTAATTAGCGAACTCTTGCGCGCACTCATGCTCCGGTAGTGTATTACCGTCCTTAGTAATACGTGTTTTGCAACGCTTGGAACGCCTCTGGCCAATGAACCCCCAAAAGGACCTTGGCTCTTTAACGAATTGAGTCTCAATACGTCTCTGATACTCATCATACGCAATATTAATTTTATTCTTTACTGAGGACCGATAGTAAGAAAACTTATCATAATCATCTTTAAGTCCGCTAGCTTTATAAGATCTATGCCACAATGCCTTCCGTTTTATGTCACCTATTATGCTGTATACCACTCTGGGTAATTGTACCGAGAGTTGCAAGCTTTAGGCATTTTTCTGGGAGTGCTATCATCTACTATTTTATTAAATATATTATAAAACGCGTCATACGCCTCGTCTGTACTGCTCGTCTCATACAAAGTGCTCCAGTCCGCATTCGCTAGCCCATTATACATAGTATAAAAATTAGCTTTATTGAAGTTCCAGCGCGAGCGGTCGCCCCCAGGTGACTGCGGGAGGGGGGTGGCGGGCGCGGGGACCACGGCCGGCGCCAAGCAGCGCGCGCGACTCACGTTCACACGCAACGGCGGGTGCTGTATGTCTATAGGACTCAGTACCGCCGGCTCCTCACTTACGGCGACCTCTTCGTATTGCATTGTTGTTAACACAACGTCGAGTGTGCGATTATTACAATTAATAATGTTGTTACATTCGCGAAATCTGCAATAGGTGACAAAGTATTCATAATAACATTGTACGTCCCGAGTAGCAAAGTACATATTAAAATCGGCAGTTAAAATAACTTCTTCATATTGTGTACAGAGTTGTTCTAGTAAGTAAAACATATACATATATTCACGTTCATCAGTCCCCGGTGGTATGTACGCGACACAGCATAAAAATAACAATTTATTGTTACGGAATACAGTCGCACAGACTAATTCAAATAAATATCTGTCAAGATTAACATTATCCGATAAGGAAACTTGACGCAACTCCAGCCCACTGCTTGCCGCCGCCGCCCGCCGCCAACAATACTCCGCCAAGCTTCCGCCCTTCCGCCCATCAGCACGATCGCAGCGTAACAGCGTGTAGCCGTTCGGCACCAGCTCCCCGTCATGTATTGTATATTCATGTCATGTATATTCGTTTAATCCGCTTTCAGTAATCGCAATTAGATCCGACGTGGAGGCTAATATGCTTTTATAAAATGCTTTCAACTTTGTACGCAATCCCCTCACATTTTGATAATAAATTGTCAAAGGTTTTTCATTTTTCCTATTCGTTGGTGGGGGGTCCCAGGGGGGCTCCGAAACCAACGCCATTCACTTAAACGCGTATTTATAGGCCATACCTCAGCTATAGCGATATTTTCATATAGACTTTCCGGTACACCGATTTTAAATGATGAATAATCACGCTGCGTCTTCGGTATTATTTTTTCCACCGTTACGTTACAATTTTCACCACAAATTCCTTTTATATGTGTCAGAATAGCTTCCTGAGATGTGTTAGGATGTAGTGACCAGATATGCAAGTACTTCTTTTTTTCCACCGCTTGAAGACTATTAATTTGACTGCTTTCACCCCTGATAACAACTGTCCTATTGGCCCTTCTCTCCTTCTTTTTATTTGACACCACATGCCATTCCACTTGGTTATTCTCACAGTTACTGTTATCTTCTATTCTAGTGCTTTCATTACATTCTAACTGATGTTTCGTTTTTCTTAAAATTTTCATATAACCTTCCCGTTGAGTACCCCTTTCCTTCTTCTGATTAATACTGCTCAGCTGTGGTCTTGCCTTCTTCCGGCCAGAGCCAGTCAGATAATCACCTATTATAGGTGGAGATATTACGATAGCCTTAGATGTTACCTGAGGTCTACTATCCTCTTTTTCTTTTTGTATCTGGCCCGGATAATTATCTCTTTCAGATAATTTAGCTGAAAGTAGTTGATTTTCCTTACGGCATTCCTCTACCATGTTCTTTAAGTTATTTACTGTCATTTCAATTCTGTTCAACACTTCCAATACTAAAGTTTGCATTGAGTTTTCAACGACCGCAGTGACTTCCTGTTTTATAATGGCCCTTAAATTGTCCTCAGAAATTCCTATAAGACGGCCTTCACATTGTGCCTGGCTAGTATTTTTCTCTTCTTCATTCCTACGCGCTACTTGCCGTTTGGCTCTTTCCGATACCTTATCTTGACTCGACATCTCCATAGATGTCGCTACCTACACAACTGATTGTCACAATCAATCACTGATACGGTGCATAAGTCGTTCACCAATTACATAAGTAGTTCAAGTCACTTCAAATAGATGGCATCACTTCAATGTTTGTAATTTTTACGGATTTGAAAACAAACGAACTTTTTAATTTGGTGATTATGCTATAAATCTTTATTCACTCACGTGACACGCTGTTCAGGTTTAAATTGTTCAGCATACGTTGATATCTTTACGCATAATCCCCAAAACACATACAAAAGTCACATAAACCTATATTAAGCACAGTCATTTACTCATTCGTACCGCAGAATAAATATTTGAATTCTTTGACTTCTTTCCATATAATTCTTTTGGATAACACTCTCACCGATCACTGACGCTTTTACCTTTATTTTAAAACTGTTTTACGATCAAATTTGCAAGAAATTCACTTTTTTATTATTTTTAATCGCGGAGCTAGTTCTTAACGTGACGTGACGTTGCGTATAGTACATATAGAGAGGGTTATTAGGAGAGTAAGGCTTTTTAACATGTTAAAGCCACATGCGGTGGTAAACAACAAATTAGTTAATGTTTTAGATGATGGAGTGATGGAAGTTTTAATCTAAACTGTATTAACTTTGTGTAAATGTACAACTTTGTGTTAGCATAATCAACAGAATACTCATATTCCTTCCACATGTTTTTATTTTATATTTTCTTCATGTTTGTTTACATAAAATACATATCATTCCGAATGTAGCTTTCCTATTGCATTTATATAACTGTTAGTGGTAGTAACATAACTTTCTAACCGAAACAAAACAGGCCCTGACCCAAGCTCAAACACTAGTCCACTACAATATTAATATTATAAAGCAATTTCATCTGTAAATTATGTACAATAATGTAAATTGTGGTGAGAAATTAACTATTATTACAGCTTTACAGCCTCCGTGGCGTAGCGGTAGTGCATGTAACTGCTTTGCACACAGGGGGTGTGGGTTCGATACCCACTCAGTGCCAATATTTGTATGCATGAAAATGCCTATTTGCGCTGGTCTGGTTGTGCCTCGAAGAGTATGTTAAGCCATTGGTCCCGGTTGTCATTCAAACATCTATGGCAGTTGTTAAGGGTAGTTTAAGCCCTCAAAAGTTCTATGACTGGTATAACTGCAGTACTTCTTCTATTAAGTGAAGGTTTCAAATGCGTCCGGGATTAACCCAAGGATGAGAGACTTTTATTATAGCTTTATGATATTTTTGTTTTATCCTTATACCTCAACTTATTCACTTACTCTCATTTGTTTTGCCATAGTTGGCTTTAAAATGTACACAAGACAAAAAAGATAGCCTATCCATCTAATAAAATGTATTTATGATCTGGGTCAAGTGGAAGCACCCGTATGTTTTACATATGTGTGTTCACACAACAATAACTCATTGCTTTGAAGTCACATGTGTGCGTCATCGTTAAAGGCGTATTAGTGTAATACGTTTATGTGTGCCAGTGCACATGATCGTGAATATTCGTGAATCGTTAACGTTTGAATATGTGTGAGTGATTTGCCTGCCATCGAATGAGAAAGTAAATTTCACCAATTAAGCACAGGCTCACGTAGTTGAGTGGTATTACAGGCGTAAAGACATTTCGAAGGTAGCGAGTTCGAGCCGCTACTATATTGATGTAGTCGTTTACGTTAATAAATAATTTTGTGTTTGTTCTTTATTTTGTTTGTGATATTAAAGAACGTTTAAGTTGTTAATTAACCGTGTGGAAAGCACAATGCATCCAATTGTTGACAGTTAAAAATAAAATTATCATGTTATTTTAATCATGAAAATGAGGGTAGCATAAATTCCAAAACGAGAAACATTAATGCAATGTGTGTGCAACAATACTCGCTCAGTAATAATAAAAATACTACTGATTTAAGTTGCTATAAATAAATAACTAAAATATCAAGATACTTTAGTGATGTTACCTCAACATTCCCTTGATAGGTAAGTAATTAACATGAAGATATACATGACATATACATACCTACAAATATTTAAAAATTCAAAAAGTAAAATTTTACTGGGATTCGAACTCAAAACTTTGCACGATTTTAACACTTAAAAAGCGCATCCGTAAACCCGAGGGCCACGGAGACTTACAAGAATCTAACAAAAACTACGTTCATATACCAGTAATAAGAATTTTATGAGTTATTGTTATTACTAAAGAAAGTGTAACTGATGATAAATAAATACGAATGGTTTTGAATCAATTGTAATTTGCAAGTGTATAAGTGTGTGTGAGTGAGGAAACGAGTTTTGTTACACACACATTTATGTAGAACATACTGGTGACTTTTTCTGCTTGCCAAAATCAATATAACGATCTGTATAATACTTATATTACTAGACAGGCTATCGCTTTTGTCTTGTGTACCTACAACTAAATACCTGTGTGAATGTTACTAATAAAATAAGACTTATCTTAATTTTGATTTTTATTTATCATACTGTACTATTTGCAACATTTGCTTAGAAAAAACTTCTCCCAAAACTGTTCACCTTCTTTCCACCAATTTTTGAACAAATAATTTGTCATACGTGTACCCAGTGTTCATGGTGGGTTTTGTTTCGCTCAAAGTCTGGATCAGCTATACATAACAAACTTTTTGTTACATTCATAGCAAACATTTGGAGTTGCATTTGAGCTTTGCATTTAGCAGATATTACATTATTTTTTACATAGCTTTCCATAGTTTTCTTACTGCTGGGGCATTTTATTTCCACAGTAAAGCCTTGTTCTTCACATAATCCATCTGGTGATGCACCTACAATAGGTGTGATTAATTTAAATCCACTGAACTATTTTAATCTTAATTTTTTTCATAAGCTCATCTATCACTTCTTTTTCCAAGCGTTTTCCTCTTTTGATAGCTTTTGTTTCAGGAATTTTATAGCCACCAAGTATAGATTTCACTAACACTCCATCAGTGTCACACTTTGTGCATTCATAGATCTTTGATGCAGTAACCCTCCCTTGTCTCAAAATGTGCCATAGCCGACTGTGAGCTCAGCTGCATGTTTGATTTTCAATTTCAATGATTATATTGTCTGTTAATTTGTTTTCGGCAAAAAATTTCCACTTCTCAAAATCTATTACCTCGTCTTGGGATGAACAAGCTGTATAAAAATCTAGTAAAAGCTTGAAAATTGTGTAAGTGAAATTGTTTCAAAATTGTACTCTAAAAACAAAGACTCTTTCATCTTCCTTTTTCGACATTCTTGTAAAAAGAAACTCTGTGTAATGAATTAGGAAGTTGAACTGATGTTCGTACACGTTTTCCCATTTCTTTGGCCAAAATGCATTTACTGTGAGTCACTGCCTCTGATAATTTTGGCTGGGTCCAATAGCAGCGCACCGATGTGACAGAAGGCTCTTCAGCGCGCTTGATAAGCCACATAATGAAGCAAATTGAGTGCTTACAACCACCCTGAGTTGCAGCACAATCTTTGCATTTTACATCTAATATTGTTTCTTCTGCCTCGTTAATGCTTGCGAGGACTGAGAACAATTTAGTCCGAACTTTGTGCTCAGGAGTTACTCTACCCTTGATGAAACAGATATCATTCGCTCTTTTCACCTCCACATAGCCTACGGAAGTTTCGACATAAGCATCCCTCGATGATAGCATAACCTTAGCTCCTCGTATTTCAGCAACGTTGAAAGTGTCGGTGTCGCGCATGTACTGCAACAACATCATATAATCCACCTTGGGAAGATTACGACTATCTGCCATAGCATAACCCTCGAAAACTTTCATTATTGTGTAAATGTAAATTAGATTTTAGCTTTCGAAACAACAAAGAACTGTGTTTGTATTTTGGTGTTTATGTACCGGTGACAGGTAACGTGACATTAGTGACATTACTGATATTTCAAAAATATATTTGTTTGATAGGTACTTTCTAAAAAAAAACTGAATCTAACTTGTTAATCGCATTATTAGTGAGCAAAAGTATACACTTATTCTTCCTTCTTAGGGACCGACTGCATGAGGATTTTTGTAAATATTTTCTAAAATAAGCAATAAAATGAGCCGCAAAAATATGTATGGTATTTAAACGTAAATCTCGAAATGGTTTTCGATTTGAAGTAACTTTTGAAAAATGAAATATTGTCCATTATCATTTAGATGACAACAATCTTTTTGCAGTATCAAGACAAGACCAATAGTGTACTTCTTCTGCTGGCTACTGGAAGGAGGGTCCATGATCTAACCCTTTTGTCAATAGTAGATGGTGGCTTCGAGGATAACGATGACGAAATAATATTCTGGCCTAAATACGGATCAAAAACAGACTCGACATCATACAGATAATCAGGGTGGTCACTGAAAACTAGTGCAACTATTCCAAATATTCGGCTTGATATTATCTTTTGGGTTAAGAAAACCATTTCTCGTTCAAAAGTACGTCGTAACAAATCATGTCATGACAGTTTGTTTATAACCACAATAGGAGCAGTTAAGAACGCTTCTCGATCCGTGATAGCAGGATGGATCAAAACATTGTTCAAAGATGCAGGTATATTTACCTCTGCAGGCAGTTTCAGAGCAGTAGTTGCAACCAATAATTGGATCGGAAGCCAATGTAGCATCGATGAAATTCTAAAGTTTTTTGCCCTTCGGGGGAAAAACGGTTTTATTTGTGAAAAAGTATTCAAAAATACAACAAAATGTTTTGGGGTAGGTAAGTAATAAGCCGGTCATTACGACCACCACGTGTTCATATTACAATTTACTTAGTTGATGATTTTTAAAGTATACTAGAATAACCAACAATACTTATAAATCAGCGCTATTTTTCTTAAATCTCCGAAATGTCTGCAATATATTTTCACTACAGCATTTCATTACTAAACAAATTAAGCAACAGTAATAGGCTATTTGACAACATTCAAAATATACCACAAATTATGGTCATCCTATCAGAAAATAACGGAAAAAGGCCTATGAGACTATAATTTACCCTCTAATATGTATATTATATGAGAATTTCGAATATAAAAATATAATATTTTGTTGATTCATTGTTTATGATGAAAACGCTCTGTGATTGGGCAGAAGTACTGTTGACGTCACTGCCCAATAAACAGCACTTATTTATTTATTTATTTATTGATAGACACACCAACAGTATACATATAAATCGTTGACATCGTAGAATACAGAGTATAAGTTCTGATATGTACACCAATTAGAGGCATGTACAGTTCACACCATAAGATAGCGTACGGTTAAGTGCTAGTTAACAAATTATGATTCAAAAATTGAAGAGTCATTGGACAAAAAAAAAAATTCGCAAAGTCTATAAAAGTGATCTCAATACCTTTGCCCTAAAAGCACCAAACGAGTCGTGGAAAATATCCAGCTGGTCGAGTTTACTGTTTAACGCATTGTACTCACGACACGCACGTGTCAGAGGTGAATTAAGTCCTATGTTGGTTCTCACTAATGGTTGGCAGAACGTTCTGATCAAAGGGTGACGCGGTGGATTTCGAGGCACGTTGTACAGAAGGCGGTTTGATAGGTTACTGAGGTCAGTATTACTGTTTATGGTTTTATATAAGAAGGTCATATCGTGCAGCCTACGACGATTCGTTAGCGATGTCATTTTGAAGTGTTTTAGACGCTGATCATAGCTAGCTCTGTGTGAAATGCCCCGTGAGATGAATGCTAGATGTCGTGTAAATGCGCGTTGTATGGATTCTATTCGCTGCGCGTGTGCGGCATAAAAGGGATTCCAAGTCACGGAACCATATTCTAACTGACTGCGAACCAATGCATTGAAAAGTGTGATTCTGGTTTTAGCATGTCTGAAGCCTCTGGTATTCCGCTTCAAGAACCCCAGCATTTGGGCAGCTTTTCCGGTAATTGCGTTCATGTGTGAAATAAAACGTAGCTGTCCGTCCATTGTCACTCCGAGGTCTCTAATTTCGTCCACCTGCTGAAGCTCAACTGTCCCGATGCTATATTTGGAGACAATTCCGTGTTTCTTCCTTGAAAATCTAACGTGGCAACATTTGGCCACATTAAGTTGCATTAAATTAAGGTTGCACCAAACCTGTAATCTATCCAAGTCGCCTTGAATAAGATCTATATCATTCTGAGACTTTACAACCCTGTAAAGTTTCAAGTCATCGGCGAAAAGAAGGCAATTACAATTTTTTATGACAGATGTAATGTCGTTTATGAAAATTGAGAACAGAACTGGGGCCAGATGGGAGCCCTGAGGCACTCCAGAGACCGCGTAGTAAGGTTGTGAATTATACCCATTGACAGTAACTATTTGAAGTCTTTTTGCTAAGTATGACTGAAACCAATGTAAAAGAGACCCTGTTATACCGAAATGGTTTAATTTTTCAATGAGAATTTTGTGATTTACCTTGTCAAACGCGCTGGCAAGGTCCGTGTATATTGCGTCGACCTCCAATCCCTTATCCAAGTTATCACTTAAATCGGACATGAAAGAGCACAAATTTGTCGCAGTCGAACGACCAGCACGAAAGCCGTGTTGGTTAGGTGATAGCAACGCATCCACATGAGCAGTCAAGACAGGACAGACTATTGACTCGAAGAGCTTGGAGAAACATGATAAGATTGCTATGGGCCGATAGTTCTTAGCATCGCTGGGGTCACCCTTTTTAAATACCGGTAGTATTCTAGCTTTTTTCCATTCGTCTGGAAAGCATCCTTCTTTTAGTGAACGGTTAAATAATAGAGCCAGTGGTAGACCCAGTGTCCTGCCGCAGCGTTTGATGAAAATAGGAGGTATATCGTCAGGACCTGCACCCTTGAAAACATTGAATTTTTTTATTTTGTTAATTACTTCCTTTTCTGACACCTCGACCATGGCTATACAACTGTCGTAAGAAACTGAATTGAATTTAATATTAGATGCAAGGAGTGGGTTATTGTCTTCGAGCGTATAAACAGAGGAGAATTGGGATGAAAGTAAATCAGCAATTGCTGGCCCAGTGTCGGCTGTGTTATCCTCCCTATGCATACGAGATGGAATTGACGACGAGTTACTTTTTTTTTCTTTTATAAATTGCCAAAAAGCTTTTGGATTATTTGAGATGTTTTGTTCCGTATTGTAAATGTATTGTGAGTGACAGGTACGATATAGTTTGTTACAATGTTCTCGCAATGTGTGAAAAGTTATTAAGTCCAAGGGATTCTTATACCGACGATATCTTAGTCTAGCTTTTTCCTTTTCTCCTAGCCTCCTGATTAATGCATAGCTGAACCACGAAGGGTATTTTGATTTGGCAGAGTTTCGTTTGGGAACGTACTTTTTGACCAACTTCATAAGTACTTCGTAAAAGACCGAAACCATGGCATTTACACCTTCACATGCTTCAAAGGTTTTGTGCCAGTCAATACATTTCAAATCCGCAGACAGAACATCATATTTTGCTTTGAAATAATTAAATTTTTTAGCTTTCGCCGACCCCAGAAACTGCGGACTTAAAGGGACCTGGCATGATACGACAAGCACCAGTCCGGGATGTCTTTTGTCCAACTTACTCAAAAGGCCTAACGGTTCTTCTACTGTCGCGTGCGGTAGATTGGTTAGGACAAGGTCCAGGATTCTCCCCTCGATATTATGGTAGTGATTATATTGGTGAAGGTTATTAATGGACATAAAATCGATGAGTGAATGGCCTAACGAATCGCTGTGAATTACGGGAACTGCATACGAATGGTCGTTACACTTAGCCCATTTTATGGAAGGCAAGTTAAAGTCTCCAAGAAGGATTATATCGTCAACCGTGTCCATCACACCATCGACATTGTCGAGCAACCTATTGAGAGTTACTAAGTTGTTTGGTGGTGGTAGATAGGCGACGCAAATAGCTACTTTTTTTAAAGTGCCGTTTAAGTTTATGTCAATAGTGATCCATATGTTTTCGCAATTACACTCCCAGTTAACCATGCGGTTTGAAGGGATATTGCGAGACACAGCTATGATTACACCCCCGCCATCCTTCTTAGAACTCTCGGCAAATGAACGGTCTCTACGATATATTGTGTATCTAGAATCTATAATCTCACCGTCGTGAATTTTTGATTTAAGCCACGTTTCCGTCAGCACAATGACGCTGTAATTAGTTTTGAGGATATTTTCCAGGACGCTTACAGTTTTGGTGCGGAGCCCGCCTACATTCTGATAATATATTTGAAGTTCTGAATTATTGAATGTTGTGACAATACTCCATAGTATAGAATACCGAGATTGAGACGACAATTTAAACTACAAGTTTCAGGCTATCAGTACTTCGAATAAGCAGTGCCTGGCTCGATTCGTCCTTGCGTACATAGATACGCCCGTTACGAACCCAATTGAACTTATAGTTCATTTCCTTGGCCTTTCTTCGAGCGGCCGCATGCAGGGCTTTATTACTTGGAGCGAGGTGTTCGGCTACGTATACAGGCACGCGTGGGCCCCCCAACCCAAGTTGGTGAGAGTTCAGTTTGTCGTTAGGATGTTTTTTATTAAAATTTATTACAGCCGCAAGTACAGTGTCGCGTTGATGGGCACTGCGAAGCTTGACTATAACTGAACGAGGTCTTTCATTGTCATTGTTTAATTTTGCGACTCTGGTTGCCTTATAAATGTCCTGTTCGGGAATAACACAGCCGATTGTTTTTGTAAGTTGCGAGACAGTAGATATAAGATTCTCTGTGCGATGTTCTGGCAGGCCGTTGATTTCAAGATTGCTCTCGCGAAGATGCTGTTCCGCAATAGACAATCTAGACGAGAGATCTTTGACTGTTGAGTTAAGTATTTCATTATCGGACTGTAATTTACATATCGTAGACGATTTTTCCTCAATACAGGCTCTAAGTTCTTCAAATTTGGCATTCATGAAAGATATAGATTCATGGTATGAAGTTAATTGTTGTTTAATAATATTCAATTCTTCTGAGACCTTATTTTTAACTATGGCCATCATTTCCTGCTTAATCACATCTCTAATGTTGTCGAGGGTAAGTCTTGGTTGCTGACTTGGCCTGAACGTTACATTAGAATAAGGCGGCGAATCGCTGGTCGCCAGCGTCGTGTCCAAGGTGTCTGGACCGGGTGAGGTTGTAATATTGGCGACTTGACGAACAGGCGTATTGGTGTTTCCTTTTTTAGGCTGCTTGCTAACACACTCCGGGCATCTCCATGCGCTCTTATGTTCTTTGTTCATGCCATTGAAGCGTTTTTCCGATACGTTAGAACATAGTAGGTCGAATTTTTTAGCACAGAGGCAGCACACTAGAAAGTCCTTTGTTTTTATTGCATTATTGCATCCTGCGCAAGCATGATTAGGAGCCATAGTATTTTGTTTTAATAATAGATCATAAAATTTACAATGTTTACAATATTGAGCAATGTAGGTAAACTTAAAGAACCTCTGTACCAAGCTGACGGTGCGCTGCGACGAGTTATCCGTATACCGCCTTGAACTTCGAGCGAGTTGGCGAGAAGAAGGTCGTAAGCGCCAGGGAAACGGCGGCGCTTACGCGTTTGCGCCGTATACTACTAGTTGTTTGTTGTCGTAAAATTTTCGGAAATTAATTTGCTGTTATATCTGTCGATATTGATAGGATAGCACTGCTACTTATCACAAAGTGTACTCACGCAATCAGAGAACCACGTAATTGCAAAATTGGAGATATATTTGCACTTTAACCACTTAACACAGATAAGTTTCGGGAGCACAGTGTCCTGCACAACTTTTTGTAACTTGAATTGATTATCGAGCACTTCGTTTGTAGGTACGCGCTTTTCGTTGTTTCGGTGTATAATTCGATTTTTACCCTCTTATAATTATACTCTTTGGTTTTTACTTTGATTATCGAGAGTTTTATGGTCATTTGTGATTAAGTTTATAATATAGTTTGTTTTAATTAACAAAATGGACACAAATTTTGTGCGAGCTGATAACAGCAACTTCCTAAAGTGGACACCTTTATTATTGCACTGTTCTTCAAAAACAATACTGATTTCCATGCTGTTGAACTTAAAAATAAAAAACAACCAAGTAAGTAACATGTAGTATCTAAATACGTATTTATTTTCAAACCTTAATGTGTAATGTCATTTAAATTTTATAAAATGAAATTTTAGGTAACATTGACATAAACATAGTAATGTTTTTATTTGTTGATGATGTATAAGATGTTTTGTTTTGTTACTCAGGTCTGGAAGGGAGTCCTGTGGAGATGATGCTATTGGCTACGTTCAATTGCATCGAGAATATGGTGTTGGCATATTTAGTGTAAAGTGTGCCCGGAGTATAAAGTGAGGAACAAACCGTACAATGTGACGTTGATAATTAACGAAAATGATAATGAAATCGTTAGCTGTCACTGCCATAACTGTGCTCATGCTGCTTCTGCTGGAGGTTGTAAGCATGCCATTGCTTTTTTGATGTGGGTCCATCGTCGCACTGAAGAACCAGCATCTACTTAGGGTTGATTGCTATTGGAGAAAGCCTACTTTGTCTGAAGTAACAACTACTCTGAAATATATTACTCTGCAAGAGATATCAACCAAACAAGTACCACATAGACCAGATAATCCATTAGTTTATACTGAATTTATTTCAGTAGCCAAGAAGAGGAAAATTGATGGTTGTCAATTAGTAAAACACCAAGAAGATTTTTGTTCTAACAAAGTTGTGAAATGTTCATTGCATCATTTTAGAATCAACCAACCAAAACAAATTCAAGCAGATGCAGACAAACTGTTAAAGGAATTAAAAACAACATTGACAGCCGATACCATAAGTGCAATAGAAGAAGCAACAAGGGGGCCAAGCGAGAGCTGATTATGGCATGAGATGAGATATGGTCGTATCACAGCTTCTAAGATTTATTAAGTTAGTATTTGTAACACACCAAATGGTGCTTTGGTAGCTAGTATAATCAGTGCTAATATACCTGACACTGTAACCATGAAAAGAGCCAGAACCTTGGTACATTCTGTCCGATAGATTATTAGTAAAAACTTTGAAAAAAAAAGATGAAGAATTTAAAAAAAAATTAAAAAAAAAAAGATGAAGAATTTAAAAAAGAATTAAAAAAAAAAAGAAAGCCATGTGAGCATTATTTATGCCATGAAAATCCAATACTTGTATTATCTCCTGATGGTTTAATGGAAGATGCAGTCATTGAAATTAAAATTGCAAAAGGCAAGCAAAAGTGCTTTTTCTTTGTGGCCGATTCGAAAAGAACAAAAATGTAGACATAATTTTAGTAATACATGACAATGATTATGTTAATAATTTAATTCCTAAGCTAGTTAATTTTTGAAAAAAAATATATATCCAATTTCGTACAGTACCACAATGGTATGATTTGAGGAAAACATGGTATGAGTGTCTTCAGTTTACCATAAAGTGAGGTGAAGTCAAATATAACATATTGGCGAATGTTGTTACTAGGTATCACCATTGTGTACTTAAATAAAAAACAATTATATTTCTTACTTGTTTTATTTAGAAAATATAATAACAAAACTTTTGATTTATGTACACTTCACAAAACATCATTTTGTAATGCCTTATATAAATAGTAATTTGATCCACTAAGTAATAAAATTCAGTAAAATAAATACAGTCTCTAATCTATCTCTCTCACACATTTATGTCTCTCTCTCTCTCTCATACACACAAATGGTGAGGGGTCCCTATAGCTAGATTCCTGCCGGCTTGCTCTACAGAGAAGCTGTGGTAGACATTTTGATATTTTATAGTCTAATAAATAATACACATTACTTGAAATGGAAAGCAAAATTGCTAAGGACATTCTATAACAGGTAAGACTGTTTTCCACCAGCTTCCCTTTTGAAAATTTTCACCCCTCGCCAATGACACGCCCCTCATAATAAATAATCTGGTCTAAACACTTCAACTTAGCTCAACAAAAACTCTTTAAGGACCGAGACGAGTTGAGATTATACTATAAATTTAAAAAAAATCTAAAGTTATTTAACATTTTTCGTCTCTTAGGATCGTTGGGAACAGAAACAAATAATTGTTCTGGGGTTCTTATAGACTTATTTGTGCACTGTGGCACTACACACCAATAATTATACGCCATTTCCCACTTAAATGTTGAAAATTTGAAATTACGTAGCGCCTGTGGTTATCAAACGTCTTCTATAGTGAATATTACATATTTACTTGTGATTGACGTCACACGAATCTCACACGAGGCCATTTTCAAGAATAGCGTTTTTCGCGCATTAATGAAAATTTAAACTTCATCATTGATTTTTAAACATAATGCATTGTTTTTTACAGAAATATTAATGTAGTATGTTTATAATGTAATAAACCATCATATAAAATGGTTTTCCAAATTCAGTCAAATAGCCTATTTAGAGAATTATTTTATTATCCTTAATTACGTCTGCCACCATAGCCTCCTGACGTGGTAGGCTGTGTCAGTTGCAGGCCATTAATATTGTTGAAGTCCAACATCTTCAACATGTCCTTTGTGTCTGGGTCTACCTCAATTATGTCATGCTCAAGGGCCGATACCTCGGGCACGTAGTTGTCGCGCCTTTCACGCTCCTCCTCTTGCAACTTAATGGAGATGCCGCGAACTTGTGAGTGCCTAAGGCGCCTCATCAAATGGGTTGCAAACCTGTAAGAGATTTTAGTATTATTATATGATGATGTATTGTAGAAGTTACCTGATACCTACATAAAAGTATGATGACAAATAATTATTAAGTTTTTATAACTTTACTTTCGAAGTAGAAAGTTTCATTTTATTATCCATTATATTCATTATTCAAAAATCAAATCTATACATGTTTTTACAATATTATTATTATTTAATACACTAGCAGCATAAGCTGCTGCGTGTATATCACTGCACTTGTGTTTTGATTGTCCAATGTTTATCAAGTCTATTTTTAAAAATATTCACATTAGGAGCTTCTAATACACTTTCCGGAAGGGAGTTTCCACATTTGCACCATGCGGTTCGGCAAGAAGTGATACCTAGGGTTGCTGGCACATCGAGGCTTCCATAATTTCATTGAGTGACTCTTAGATGTCTGTTGCGAGTTCATTGTGTAGATGTTTTCTATGTTTGATACATTATATGGTTTTGTCAGGATTTTGTATGTTTCAATGAGGTACAGAGAGCTGTCTAGAACCAAAGTATTGTCTAAATAACTTGATGTTTGGGTTCTATTATCAGCTCGGCGAACCTTGATCCCTATGACACTGACAGTTATTCCCACGACACAACCTTGTAGTAGCGTCACCGTTATATTATAATCGAATTGGCGGTGTCTAAAAATGATATTTATTAATTTTAGGCAGATATATGCAATTACAATAATATCCCGTTGGAATTATAATAATTATTAACACTTACAAGAAATTATCTCAATCAGACTTTACGTTGACGTCCTGCAAAAGTTACTCCGTTTGGAAGATATCGACTAGTGCGGAAAAGTATCGATAAACAAATATCGAAAATGGAAACGAGTGTACAAAATACATCAATAGAGCACCTACGCTCTTAGTGTCAGATTTATAATCATTTAAGTTGTTTGCGATAATAAAATAAAGGAGATTTAACAAATTTATTGTATATACCTACTCAAATAAAACAAAAGCGGTTTATTTATGATTTTTTAATATACATTAATCTGAATCTGACAATGGTGTCACCGATTGCGTCTCAGACTCGGAATCCGAACTGCAGCTGCTTTCTCCTATGTTTATGAAAAACGGCTGGTCTACTATATTGTCGTATCGCACGTCTCGATTCCAATCATCTAAGCATAGCTTTTTCGTCTTTTCAACCACTTTCCTCCAATTGTCCGGAGTCACTTGACTACATGCCTCTTGTAGCAACGTAAGCATTTTATTAGCTGTGAATGGTGGAGTGGTGTTAAGCCTGGCTGCACAACCTGAAACAATAATGGTTTAGATTGAAAATGATGCAAAGTCAAAGAGCGAGATCGGGGTAAGTACATTATAAGTACATAATTTTGTACGTTAAAAGTGTGTAATTGATATAAGCACATGGATAAAAATAAAAATGCAATTTGCTAGTGAAATAAAATAGCTTTAAATAGTACTAGCCGACTAGACAGTCACCAGTGACCTAAATAAAAACATGTTAAAATAAATACAAATCAACCCACCTTTGATCTGCGCCCATATCATTTCGATTGCATTATATTGGCAGTGGTAGGGCGGTAGCCGAATCACGGTGTGCCCTTTTGATTTTGCCATCTCATCCAAGAAATATTTCTTCTTTGTTTGCTGTTTATGAAGGTTCAACAATCTAACTAATTCCTTTTTCAGCATTTGAGTATTAGCTGCCACACCATTGTTTTGCAGCCACTCTATTATTTCGCCTTTATTGTTGTTCGCGGTAGGCGCTTTATTAATTTGCACAGAGTGGTATGGGGCGTTGTCCATTAAAATGTAGTGGGGCTCGTTTAAATTGTCTAATAGTTTTGTGAACCATTTCTTGAAATTCTCAAAATTCATCTCTTCGTGATAATCACTTGTTTTCACGGATTTGAAGGCCCACAAGCAGTTAGGTACAAAACCTTTGGCTGTGCCAGCGTAGCAGATAATCAAACGCTGGCCCTTGCCTTCTGGTGCTTTGGTACAGGATTTCTCTGTGTCGTCTGTCCATGTTTTGGAGACTGAGTGATTGGCGTTGAGCCACGTTTCGTCCAGATAAACCACCTTGTCCCAGTTCTCGATGTTTTTTATTTGTCGTAGAAAATCACACCTCATCAATCCAATGTCCTTCCGCTCCATTATCACTTTTCTTTTGTCACACTTCCCATAACGAAATCCACATTTTTTTATAACTTGTCTGAGAGAAGTGAATCCACCTTTAAATAAATCAGCCGATTTCAGCGACGCTAATAATTTTGTGCAAGTCGGCAGTTCACCTCGAAAATAATAGCCGTAAATATGGTTTCGTATCGCTGCCATGTCGAAATCATCGGGGTTAGTTACGGGTCGTGCCCTATTATGTTTTTTCTTCTTTGGAGTTGATAATTTGTTCTCCTCCATCGACGATTCGCCGAACTTCTCCTTTGTAATTCGGGAAACGGTAGCTTTGCCAATTCCCAAAGCATCAGCAACACGGTCGCGTACGTTGTCAAGTGGCAACAAAGGTCCGCCATTTTGTAGTTCGCGAGCAAAATAGTCACGCAAGCGTACAACAAACTCCCGCGTTTCACTGTTGAGTACAGTTTTTCTCAGTCTTTTCGGCATTTTGAAACACCAACAAACACAAAACAGCAACAATAACAAAAACAGAAAACAACAATAGTAACAAACAAAGGATTCCGTTGACACAAGAAAACACGTGGCGCATACAAGGCGTTAGCACTCGTACTGGCGTAGCGAACTGACAGTACTAGCGTAGTGACAGATCAGATAGTGTTGCTATAACTAAAATTTTAATTCACATTAAAATTATACAGTCCGACCATGTTACCTCTGCATCGGAATATTGGCAACCCCATATACAAATACACGGATACTTGTAAATATAACAAGCATTATAATTATAGTAATGTAGATTATATTTTAAAAACATGTTTATCGATGTGGCTGAATGCAAGTCACGCCTTTGCCTATAAAAAGTTGCGATATATCGACACGACCCGTCACTAGTATGAACTGTCATAGGGATCAAGGTTCGCCGAGCTGATTATAGTTTGTGAATGGACATAATCTGAACAATCTTATTTGGTAAACAGGTGATTGCTAAGTAGTATATGAATTAAAGGATAGTTAATTATTTCACCACACATTACAATTCATATTTAGAACTACATAATATTTAGTCAAAACTATGACACTGAGATTTCATTGGACCACAGAAATGTATCTATTCATCGCAGCATTTGGCTGAAATGAATAGAAATATGTAGTGCAAAATATAAAGCAGAGCCAAGTTGACTAAGGACTGATACGGACATGACAACTTCATTTCAAAACTAAGCAAGTTTATAGTAAATAATACTGATTGTGCACGAGTTGTGACATAATTAATTGTTTAATGACTTTACAGCTGACATTAAATTCTTTGCTGACATATTTTATATTTATATTACAACAAAGCTTGGAATAAAATCCTAAGGAATATAGGTAATGTTAACATGTTTTAATTATTATATCGTTGATATAAGTATAAGAATATCAACGCTTTGAACGAGACTTACCCAGCAATTTTATTGCGGAGGGGTTTGGTGGGAATGACGGCGATTTCCTCACATATTCTCTTGTTGGTATCAAAATCAAGAGTCAACCTTGTGTAATATTTCTCAATGATAATCTTAGCCGCTTTCTTGATGGTTTTAGTCCTTACACGACCCTGGAAGAGAAGAAAATTAATAAATTATGAAAATATACTTGGCCGGATACAGTAGTTTCTTCCAAACGTAATATTATGAAGCATTTAAGTCATATTTCCGTAAGATTACACAGATTTTGCTAGATAATGCGTTAAATATTTTATTTACCATGGCTGAAACACTGTAGTATGCACAGCACAGAACAATTATACTCAGAGAGAAGAACTCACGGGCATAAATCTTCTAAGAAAAAAACTTGCCTGTATGTCTATGGTGCAAGATTAGATTTTGACAGCTACCTCCCTCCCTGCCCTCTTCAAATCCCCCGGAAAACCATAGATCAAAGCAAAAATCCGTTGGTTTTTTAAACTGTCAAAACTCTACCTACCTTCAGCCATTTTGCATACTGCTTTTGATGTTCGTCTGAGATTGCAAGTATACAGTTAATTACAGTTTATTGTGCATCGTACATTATTGTTGTGTGCAAACTTCGTGAATTGCATTATGTTCAACAAGTGCTGTGTTGTAAATTGTAACAGTAGACGTAATATCGTCAAACTGCATCAATTTCCAAAGACTGAGATAGGACTCAAAAAATGGTTAAAGTGTGTAGCTACGGGGGAAAGAAGTTACAGTGAGCTTCGTAAACTCTATGTTTGTGAAAAGCATTTTGAGAAGCGATATATAACGCCTAAACGGAGACTACGTCATGGTGCTTATCCTACACTTTTTACGGCTGACGAGATTACTAGCGGAGTACCCCATACGCCGGTTATTGATATTGGTAAGTGAACTTTAAAATTTAAGTATCACCTGTCGTTGAATACATTACTTGCATCCAAATTTTCCCTATTTATGTACTACCAGTCCTTCAGTGTTACGATATTGCGACTATATTAAATAAAAAAACAGGTCAAGTGCTAGTTGGACTTAAACTCCGAGGAATTCGCACAAAATTGCATTCAGAGACGAACGCTAAATAGATCGCAATGATTGTGTTGATTTAGAAGTTTGCTTTTTGTACTGTTTCAAGACGATACTGATCGGAGTATATAGTATGAATTTCAACTTGACAATTCCTGAGAAAAAGGTCTTAACAGACACAGACAGATGGACAACCAAGTGATCCTATTATGTATCCGGTTTTTTTCCTATTGAGGTATGGAACCCTAATAAGATTGGTATAAATAAATTCTAGTCGTTCCATACAATCTGTATAGGAAGTTATTTCTAGAAAGAGAGATCTCCTTGCATGCAATATTGTTAGGATTAGTGTCCATTTGGCTAATGGTTAACATTTTATCAATTGTACCTACTTTCAGAGAACATCAAGCCATACATATTTCAAAACTAAACATGACCATAACTACTGTAAACAGAATTATAGTTCTGTCACTGGTAAGAATAATTTTACTCATTTATAATTCATATATGTAAGCTAAATCTAGACATGTGGCAGTGAGCCAAGCCAAATGTATTCATCAACTCATCAACTGGTCAACTAATTTGTAAGAGTATCATACACTACTATAAATCTTATTGGAATCTGACGTACAAGATATTAAATCTAAATAATATTTTAAAACTGTTTGTTTATAATATATGTGCTAAGAAATTACCTACAGGTCCGTATTGAAATAATATTTTTGTGTTTGATTGATCCTATTTAATGAGGAAAACTATTGGCTTAATATCATTACGCCACTAGTCAAGGGAGTGGAGTAGTTTCCATACATTAGCTTACCATCGGGCGAGGTGAAGTCAAATTGACGTGTTAACTAAGAACTTGTATTGTAGGCATGTGGGTGCAACAGGGGTAAAATTTACAATGAATGAAGCTGAGGGTCACAGCTAGTAAATTAGTAAATAATAATTCTAATATTGTTTACGTTTTAAAAACTTGGGGATTTAATTTTACTATAGATTACTTTCAACCTACAGTAATAGGTAGTTGTTCCACCAGCTACGATGAAGGAGGAATGTTATATCCCTTGCATGTTTCTTGAGCGAGAAAATTGCTGATACTTAGTCCTTTACTCGCCAACGGTGGAAAACCTACCTTATAATAGTATAACATATATATAGTCATGAATTGCGTCTTTACCTTTATTTTTATGTTTTAGTTGCTAACCCTGTGGCATCTGCTTCCCAGTCAGTTGAAGAAACTGTTACATTTGTGACCAATGGTAAGAAAAAATAAGACACTTCTTCACAATTTCACAGTAAGGTATTATTTGGTAGTCGACTGTAGACCACAGTGCAGATGCAATGCATCCCATGATATTATAGATTTTCTATCAAAATCAGAAAAATATTTTTATTGTTATATTCTTCTTATCTTTTTTAATAAAAAATATTAGAACCGAAATTACTAAAAAATTCCCTCTAAACCTTCCAGCTGTGTTAAATTGCTTGTGTTAGGAGTGGGTTCACGTCAGTAGTATAATGACCAGGATTCAAACCTAGGCTCTTTCGATCGTAAGGCTGACTCCTTAACCACTAAGCTACCGACGCTTGTACCCCGATGGTTGAACACACTTATCACCAGTACAGTATTAAAATAGTGTTATTATTGAGAAATATAACAGCCTCGTTGTTCCTGACAGAGTAGAATTTGGGCCACCCATCTCTACAAAGCGACTAAGGAATAGGGCTGTTTGACATCAGACAGATATTACGGCCCAGACTCAGCCACAGATGCATACTTCGAATCAACAATAGTGCCTGGAATACGGCAATAGGCTCACGCCCTATTACGTGGGAATACAATGATTGGTGTAATGTGGGTGTTAAATTCACCTCTGTCTGAACCTCCTGGAATAAAGGCGTGATTATATGTATGTATATATTATAGAGGAATGAATTCCTTTAGTCGCAGTAGTCCGGTCCGGTTGATCAGACTACTGCGACTATTTGGTTGCAGTAGTCCAGTCGTCAAACAGCTTCGAACTATTGCTACGTTTGTGTAGCAGTAGAAGCAGTAGTAGCAATAGCAGCAGTAATAGTAATAGTAATCAACTCTTCAGTTGCATTAGTTCGGTTGTCCAAAAAACCTCGTATTATTGCTCCCCACCTGATGGTACAGCAGTATTTGGTGGGTAGTCGATAGTTTCAGTAGTCCGATTGTCAAAAAATACTGAATTATATGCAATTCTTCAGTTGCATCAATTCGGTTGTCCAAAAAACCTCGTATTATTGCTCCCCACCTGATGGTACAGCAGTAATTTGGTGGGTAGTCGATAGTTTCAGTAGTCCGATTGTCAAAAAAATACTGAATTATATGCAATTCTTCAGTTGCATCAATTCGGTTGTCCAAATAACATCGTATTATTGCTCCCCACCTGATGGTACAGCAGTAATTTGGTGGGTAGTCGATAGTTTCAGTAGTCCGATTGTCAAAAAAATACTGAATTATATGCAATTCTTCAGTTGCATCAATTCGGTTGTCCAAAAAACCTCGTATTATTGCTCCCCACCTGATGGTACAGCAGTAATTTGGTGGGTAGTCGATAGTTTCAGTAGTCCGATTGTCAAAAAAATACTGAATTATATGCAATTCTTCAGTTGCATCAATTCGGTTGTCCAAAAAACCTCGTATTATTGCTCCCCACCTGATGGTACAGCAGTAATTTGGTGGGTAGTCGATAGTTTCAGTAGTCCGATTGTCAAAAATATACTGAATTATATGCAATTCTTCAGTTGCATCAATTCGATTGTCCAAAAAACCTCGTATTATTGCTCTCCACCTGATGGTACAGCAGTAATTTGGTGGGTAGTCGATAGTTTCAGTAGTCCGATTGTCAAAAAAATACTGAATTATATGCAATTCTTCAGTTGCATCAATTCGGTTGTCCAAAAAACCTCGTATTATTGCTCCCCACCTGATGGTACAGCAGTAATTTGGTGGGTAGTCGATAGTTTCAGTAGTCCGATTGTCAAAAATATACTGAATTATATGCAATTCTTCAGTTGCATCAATTCGGTTGTCCAAAAAACCTCGTATTATTGCTCCCCACCTGATGGTACAGCAGTAATTTGGTGGGTAGTCGATAGTTTCAGTAGTCCGATTGTCAAAAAAATACTGAATTATATGCAATTCTTCAGTTGCATCAATTCGGTTGTCTAAAAAACCTCGTATTATTGCTCCCCACCTGATGGTACAGCAGTAATTTGGTGGGTAGTCGATAGTTTCAGTGGTCCGATTGTCAAAAAAATACTGAATTATATGCAATTCTTCAGTTGCATCAATTCGGTTGTCTAAAAAACCTCGTATTATTGCTCCCCACCTGATGGTACAGCAGTAATTTGGTGGGTAGTCGATAGTTTCAGTAGTCCGATTGTCAAAAATATACTGAATTATATGCAATTCTTCAGTTGCATCAATTCGGTTGTCCAAATAACATCGTATTATTGCTCGACACCTGATGGTACAGCAGTGATTTGCTGAGTAGCCGATAGGTCCAGTCCGAGTTGTCACATTACTTTTTATATTTTCTTTAATTTAGGCAATTGTTTTTTATACTACTTTGGTGGCAGACAAGCACATGGCCCACCTGATGAAAAGTGGTAACCGTGGCCTATGGATGTGTGCAACACCAAGGGAGTTACACTCGCGCTCCCAACCCTTTAAGGACAGATAGTTTTGCCTTCAGTGTAAAAGACAAAGCAGGACCAGTTTTCGAACTTCCCACTGACAGCACACAAACTCCAGCGAGCTCTATCCACCCTACTCACCGCCACCGAGGTTATTATGGCCGCGGTATTCTGTAGGGTGGAGGTACTTCCCCAGTCGGACTACTCAATTGGACTAATTAGGAAGTCTTCGTAAATTCGCCATATTGCATTCCTGTTACCTCGAGGCCCACCAACTCACGCTATAAATAACTAGCTGACGCCCGTGGCATCTCTCGCGTGGGTGTCGGTTATCTCGACTTTTGGTCCTTTTTTGCTATTTGGGTCACGAATATTATGTTATTCATTTTTATATATTTAACGATAAAATATGACGGACTCGACATTTTTAATTAAATCGATATGGATAGGGGGTTTTCTGGGTTGCTGATTACGAATTTATCATCCATTTAGCTATCAAAGATGGTGGACTCAATATTTTAGTGAAATCGCCTTCGAGGCTTATCTCGGGTACTTACTGAATTTTTTATGGAAGTTAATAATTTATGTATCGTCACCCATATTGATTTTATTGAAAATTTTAACGATACTCTCATTGATTTCATTGAAAATTTTGAGTCTGCAATCTTTTTTCCTTAATTGTATATATAATATATTCGTAATCAGCAATCCCAAAAACTCCAAAACGATACCCATGTCGAATTTATTGAAAATTTCGGGTCTTTGATAAGTACCGAGTAAAATGCCATTGCCATGCTCTTCTGCCATTTCACTGGGCTGGGCTGGGCAGTCGCTTCAATAAAATATCGAAATTTAGTTAAAGCCAAGACTGGTAAAGCGGACCCCGGAGTCCGAGGTAAAAAGCTTCGTAACGCTAAGGGGAAGAGAGAGAGAGAGAGGAATAAGTTGTCTTTATATATATTTTTTGTTTTAGTTACAAACCCCGTGGCATCTGGTTCACAGTCAATTCAAGAAACAGTTACATATGTAGCAAATGGTAAGAAAAAAGAAATTTCACTTTTAAAGATTAATACTTTAACAAAAAATATAACTTTACACTATTGAACAGCTACTTGTACAATGTAAGAAATTATTTCACTACTTCTCTATACAATTCTTAAATCTTAAAAGTATTAACATTTCAATCTTCACTGTATTTTGAAAATGGTTGCATTAATAACACAACTTTCAGTTATGTTTACTTAGTAGGCGGTTAATATTTTATTTAGTGTCTTTTTATCTGTAAATATGATCGTCAAATATCATGCCCCTGCCCCTCATTATTTTAGGTATCTCAGTCACCCTGTAGGTACATGTACAATATTTTATGTATTTCAAAGTGTAAACGATTTACAATCTATGTTTCAGATGGTGTTATTATAGATACACCTAAAAAGTCACGACGCCGGATGCGTTTGATACACAGTACGGCATCGCTTACACCTAACTGTCGAAAACTGTATAAAGAGTACAGTAAGTCCAAGCGACAATTAGATATATGCAAAAGAGCAAAAAGGGCACTTGCTTTTTCAAAAACCAAGTCTTTTGAAAAACTTACACAAAATGTAACACCGCTGGCGAAAAAAATATTGTGGATGCAAATAATGCAATCGAATAAAAAAATTCAAGGCAGAAGATTTACCAAAGAGGAAAAGTTAATTTCTCTTTGTATATTAAAACAAAGCCCAAAATGCTACAATTTTTTGAAAAAAATATTTATTCTCCCAAGCAAACAAACATTAAATAAATTTGTTGCAGAAATAAATGTAGATGCAGGAATTAACTTGCATATATTTGCAGCAATAAAACAAGAGGTGAGACTTAAAATATGTTTATTTCTGTTTTCTATTAACATTTAAGAAAATGTTTTAAATGAACTAAACTATTGATTTTTTTTTAAATATATACAACTTAGGTGGCAGACAAGCACACAGCCCACTTGATGGAAAGTGGTTACCATGACCTATGAACGTGTGTAACACCAGTGGAGTCACATTCGTGCTGCCGACCCTGTAAGAACAAAGATTTTGTGCCGTCAGTGTAGAGGACAAAGCAGGACAAGCCTTTGGTCATCCCACTGACAGCACAAAAACTCTCCAGTGAGCTCTGGCTACCCTACTCACCGCCGGGAACACAACACGAAGTTATTATAACCGTAGGGCGGAGGTACTTCCCCAGTCGGACAGCTCAATTGGGCGGAAATACCGCCGTGTCCTACCTCCTTTAATTATTATTATAATATCCCTTCCTATAATATTTAATTAATTTTTAGGTGGAAAGTTGGACCGAAAACCGCAAATATTGCTCCATTTTATTTGATGAAGTTGCACTGGAACCTGCTCTGACCTATGATAAAAGCAAAGATAGAATTGATGGCTTTGTAGATCTAAATGAAAAAACTAATGAAATAGCTGACCATGCATTGGTTTTTATGCTGAGGGGTGCTATCTACAGGTGGCAACAGCCAGTTGCTTTTTACTTCTGTAAAGGAGCCACATCTGCCATCCAACTAAAGTCTATTATAAAAAATGTCACTGGTGCAGTTGTTGATACTGGCTTGAAGCCTGTAGCACTGGTGTGTGATCAAGGCACATCATTTCAGTCTGCCCTCAAAAGCCTTCAAGGTCTTGGTATGTATATTAGTATATGAACCTGTCTTGTTCTAAATGTAGGTATGCATGGACTCCTTCAAGCAATTTTACTTGATAGACTACTTGACATGGTCTTCCGATTCTTCCCAATATTGTTTAACATGTTAGTTTGTTCTGAAAAAATATGCATCGTAAAATAAAATCTTGCCTAACCAAACTGAAACTATGACTCTAATCCCCACAGTAAGACAAAATTCAACAATCAAACGCAGTCCCAATATTTAACTTTTTAGATTACTCATTAAATTTTAAATATATATTACTATTCCATTACTTTAATAACTTTATACGTGTAAACGCAACGTAGACCTAGATAAACGCGATATTCTCTTGCACTACGTGTGACGGGCTTGTGACGTCACTCACAGGTACGATTTTGTATGTTGAGATTGAGATTAAAGCGGCGCGAAAAATTGAATTTTCAAAATCAAATATCTTTAAATCTACTTGTCTTAAGAATTTTTCACTTAAGCAGTTATTTACACATATTTATTATACAGTGGTAATTTTTCAAGAATAAAAAAGAATGAGTCAAATAGTCTATTGGAAAGATTAATTAGAATAGGAGCTACTGAAATGAATACACACTTATAAATACACTTTCAATTCACAAAGTTAATGTTATATCCAATGCTACAATTTTTCTTTTTCTTTTTACAGATGGTCTGGTGACTATTAATGATCATCACCTCAATATTATTTTTGACCCACCTCACCTGCTCAAAGGACTGAGGAATAATTTCCTAACGAAGGACATAAAATTGAATGGCAGAATAGCGAAATGGACCGACATTGTCGAAATATATAAAACCGATTGCAGTCACGCCCAAATGCGGTTATTACCCAAATTAAACGATGAACATGTCATTCCTCATAAAATAAAAAAAATGAAGGTATACAATATGGTTTGGTTACAGTTTTTGTTGTAAAACATACAAGATGAATATCTCTGCCTAAAAATATTGATTTCTTTATACAAATTCAACTATGCATTTTTAATTTCATCAAAATCTAGCACGAAAGCCTTTGATCTATGTCCAATTAAAAAAATCACCCTAAAGATTATTTTACATTTCAATGAATTGTTTCTATGTAAAGTATGTGTATATTACAAAAAATAAATATCTAAGTATGGCTAGCCGCATTCTAGATTCCATAACACAAGCTATTTAAGCTAGGCTTACCATGGGTAGAGCTAGATAGCGTTTGTAGAATGTAGTATAATATATATGGAATATATATTCTACTACATTCTGTGTATAATATAATAATATAACTTAACAATAATTTCGAAATCAGAATGACATTTTGTGGCTATGAGCTAGTGATACAATAAGTAATTTGGCATTAAGAAAATAAAATGTGTTTGTGGATTCTAAAGTCCATGGTAAATGCTATGC
This sequence comes from Eilema griseolum, assembly GCA_963662185.1. Taxonomy (NCBI): domain Eukaryota; kingdom Metazoa; phylum Arthropoda; class Insecta; order Lepidoptera; family Erebidae; genus Eilema; species Eilema griseolum. The sequence continues at coordinate 7,198,880 of OY759245.1, read as the reverse complement.
TTAAAATGGATCTAGAAAATGTTATATATTAAATTCTAATTTTTATTTAATCTTTTTTGCAGGTGAAACATTGTGCACCTGTATTCAGCAAAACAGTGGCTGCAACTCTGTCTTACACTGCTCAATTCTGTAAGTGTCAATTTTAAGAATATACCCCTTTTCATTATACATCCTTAGGACATTGGTACCATCTATGAGATGCATGTGGAGACATACAAACATATTGAGTTACAATCCGATTAATAGTGAAATTGTCGTCATGATATTGAAATTAAACACAAAATTAAATAATCTTTATCCACATGGCAGTGACTTCGGAGTGGTTCTAATAAAATTCTAACTATTTTGAGTTAGAAATTTCATAGCCTTTTTATCAATCTTTGTACAGGTAGACATATCCTTTAATCGATAATTAAAAGTTGTAAATATTTTATAACGGAAATAAATCAGTTGTATGTAATAAAATAAATTATCATAATTTTCTTCATTCATCTGATAAATAATATTCTGAAATAGGAACATTTAATTTTTGTTTAAGCCACGCTAAGCATTCCCCTCAGATTACTCAGTATCAGGTTATGATTACTTTTTTTCATGTGTTTTTAAACCTAATTTTATTTTTTTCAGCTAACTACGCAGATGGAACACCCGTCAGCACCACCCTCAAAAACACTGCTGAGGTAACGTCGTTATTTGACGATTTGTTTGACTCTGTGAATGGAGCCAGTTATGGACAAGGAAGAGGCAAGCCATTAAGATCTGTTGTCACAGAAAACTCTCCACATTACATATTTTGGCGTGAGGCAGTTGAGAAATTGAACGAAATGAAATATGTGGACAATAACGGCAAAGAGGTATTTGTGCCTTCCCAAAAAAATTGGGTTACAACTCTAAAGAGTTTTATCAGAATATGGCATTTTTTTAAAGATAGGGGTATTAAGATTATGCGCCCGCGATATTTTAACTCCGACCCTCTGGAGAATTTTTTCGGTCAAGTACGGGCGTATAATTTTAGGAATAATAACCCTGATTGCCACACTTTTAAATTCACCTTTAGATCATTGTTAATCAAAAGGTTTATAAAATTTCATTCAGAAAGCTTTAATTGTGAAGAGGATTCAGCTAAACAATTGCTGAAATTAGAAAGTTTATTTGTTTCCGAAAATCCTTCTGAAATAGATAATGATAATATGGATCATACTACTTCTGAAAGGTTATTAGCTGAATCCTCTCGGGCAAGGAGTCTTAACCCAGAAAATTTTCTCATAGCAGCACGAAGAGAAAGGCTGAATGTGCACTCACAAGCTTATACAACTGGGTGGGTCATAAGAAAAATATTGAAGAATATTAAATGTTCCACTTGTGAATCAAATTTGATATCGGATCAATTGAGCACAATTCACAACTGGATATCTTTCCGTGAATTTAAATCATTAACGGAGAAAAAAAAATTAACATACCCCTCAGAACAGATTGTTTTGTTGTTCAGAGATATAACAAAGGAAACCACTGAATATTTGGAAATCAATCCACATCAGGAGAACATTTTGAAAGAGTTAAAGAAAATTATAAAATACAAGTATTCTATGGATTTCCTAGCTTGTGAGACACATAAAAATATAGGAGAAAATTTTCTGGATTGTACCTTGCGATTAACAATTTTCAATTGGTGCAATACTATAAATAAAATTTTGAAAGGTACAGATATCTCACGATTACCGTCGAATTTGCCACCAATGCAATTGAGAGCTTTAAATAGATACAAAGCAAAATTAAAAAATAAAAAGAAATAATTTCTACATGGTCTTTAATTTTATCCTTTTCCTATACTATTATTTTAAAAAGAGATGAAGATTGTTTTTGTAAATTGTGAGGTTGTAGGGACTGACTCTCCATTGATAACTTAACTATATGATTGCATCCTCAGACAAATGCAACCCCATAAGTAACTTCAATGGACTATTTTTGGAATCTAAATATCTAATAAAGTTAAAAAATACTACCCATTAAATACTACGAAATGCTACACGGCTACGCTACACGTAGCACTGTAGCAGGATTAAAATCCTCTTTATCAGGTTTTAAAAAGTAACCGGTATGTGATACTAGTTCGATACAGATTGTATAAAACACATCTTACGTTTTAGTCTGTATTTGTCATTTTCTATTCTTGAGGTTTCATAGTGACAAAATAAGTTCTATAGAGATTGTCGTCTGATACGTAGTATCTCTTATTAGTCTGTGGAAGAACTGCAACTTCATACATCAGAAATGCTTACAAGACCCTCTTGACACTAGCGCTGCAGTTCGTGCCACCAGTACTAACTTTCTTAGCGCGGCATATTTGAATATATTTTGACTTTCTTAGCGCGGGAAATTTGAATTTAATTTCAAACATTCTTAGCGCGGGAGATTTGAATTTAATTTGTAACTATATTTTTGAACAATAGGGCACAATGGTTACACAAATATAGCTGATTTTAAAGTCATTAAATTAGCTGATTAAGAAAACGCACCAATAAATATAATGAGGCCCTTACTTGATGTTTGTGTGAAAATTTTCACTTACCAGCTGCTTATTTATTTATTGGTGCATATTTTTAATCCCTTTAAAATCAGCAATAATTGTGTAACTATTTTGCCCTATTATACAATAAATTTGAAGACAGATTTTTCAGCAAATATGAAATAAGTAAAAAATAAACGAGACCTAACTTAAAATCAATAAAACAAGGTTTTTAAATATTTCTTAAAATATTTATTTTTCTGGCCAACGTCTCTTTAGAAGCTTCCTCCACAAATCCTCGATTTTTATTAGTAGAAAACCGTTTAATGCAAATAGTAATTGTGTTTGTAATTATATTTTTTATATTAAATTCGAAGTGTGCTTCGCAACCCTTCAGCCAATCCTTATTTAGCATTTTGTAAAGGTTCGATTGGGAGAGAAATACAACCATGGCCGTCTTTAAACTATTTGAGGCCCTGGGCACATTAGGATCATGGGGCCCCTAGGACCTTGAGAAAACACTATTTAGTTTCAATAGATAAAGAAAGACAAACAAGGTTCTAAATTTATTTTTATTTAGTTACTAACTATAAAAAAATAGGAAATATAAAAAATAATCTACAAAAGTAACTCTCTTAACATAAAATCCTTAGATTAATTCTATGTTGATTGCAAAGGTACCCTTCTAGATTTAAGATGAGCAAAATCGTTAATCACATCTTCAAAATCTATGGTATTGAGAATATCACATTCTATGGACATTGTACTTCTTAATTCATTTTTTATTCGTTTCAATTTGGAGAAGGAGCGTTCTCCGCTGCAGTTAGTTACCATCATACTTAAAAATATTCTCAATGCAATTTCTACGTTAGGAAATGTGTCTTCAATTTTGTTTTGCTTTAATAGATTATATACTTCCTGTACACTGTTAGATGCTTCATTTTCACTCTGAACATTTTTTAAGTATTCTTTTAAATGTTGACATTCTATTTCCAACTCTATTTCATTTACATCTTCGTGATAGATTTGAGAAAATTCTTTGCATCCTTGTCGTATCTCTTCGGAATTCAGAGTTTTTAAGTGAAAAAATAAACTAAAACGTTGACTGACGGTCTCATATGAACTTTGTCGCTGTTTTAGATGAACACTCAAGGTATCGATTATTGGGAGAAAGGTTTCTACGTTGAATCGCTCTTTTCCATTCAGTTGGACTGATGGCGCAGAGCCATAAAAAAAAATCAGCCGTGAGCTTCTACGTCTTGTTCTTTGAGATAGATCTTTGTAGTCAGATTCTGGGTTATTTTCTTTGGCAGATGATTCGAAGTTATCAAATTTATCCCTGAGGTTAGTAATAAAATCATAAAGTGAAGTCAACAAATTGGTTGCAACGTCCAGTGTTATTGTTTCTTTCTGAAGATAATTACTTGTTTTGTCTATTCTTTCCAATATGGTGCTCCAGATTTCCGTCAGTATAATAAATTCTAGATTTTCCATTTTTCTAGACAGACTAAGGGCTTCGTCTCTTGTTTCTCGTGCCTTTTCAGTATCGTTTGCGATGGTGATTAAAGCTTCTAATATTCTTTTATAACCCCCATGCAAAGCACTTACTGCATCAGCTCGGGCTGACCATCTGGTTTGTGAAAGACTCTTAACAACTTTTTTTGAACCTAAATGTTCTGTTAATATATTCCATCTGTGGGTAGAGCCCGAAAAAAAGTTGTACACTTTCTGAACTACACTCGAGAGCAATGAATCCGGGTCACTTAAAGAATCCTAAAAATCTCGGAAACTAAAAATGCTAGGTTAATGCAATAAATTGTATTTAATAGACAATGTAATACTCCTTAAATGAAGGTATTAAAACTTCTTAGTTATTGTAAAGTTATATCATAAAAAAATCAAATTTGAAAAAGGGCCACTTTCGAAGATGGAACTACGAAATTACAGCATTTGGTGTTGCTTTTGTTTGTAATCTGTCATTTATGTGGGTACATAAACCATGTTGATAGTGCTCTATATTCATTAATCAAGCTGAAATTATGTCGCTTACGCCTGAAGAATGCACCAGAATACTTACAATGCTGGAAACCGGCCGGAGTCAGCGCGATACAGCCAGGACTGTCGGTGTGTCGCTGTCAACAGTACAAAGAGTTCTCCGACGTTACGAAGAAACTGGTTCTAACCTACGCAGACCAGGAACGGGCAGAACCAGGTGTACCACAGCACGAGAAGACCGATACTTGGTGAACACCATGCTTCGAAATCGCTTTCTCACAGGAACTGAACTCACCAATCAGTTTCGACGCCTCGGAGGAAGTAACCCAAGTGCATGGACAGTAAGACGTCGGCTTGCTGAATCTAACTTAAAACCCCTTAGACCTGCAAACGGCCCTAAACTGGAGCGTGGGCATCGTATTTCGAGACTAAGTTATGCCCAGAGCCACGTAAATTGGAGTATTGAAGATTGGTCAAAAGTTATGTTCTCCGACGAATCAAAATTTATGCTCTACAAGCACGATGGAAGACACAGAGTGTATCGAAGACCAGGGGAAAGATTCAAGCAAGCATGCATCGAAGAAAAAGTAGCCTACGGTGGTGGGTCTGTACTTGTGTGGGCCGGAATTTCTTCTGAAAGTCGCACAGAGCTGGTGATCATAGAAAACGGCTCTTTAACTAGCGTAAGATATGTGGAAGAAATCCTCAATGATCACGTTGGTCCATTTATGGTCAATTTAGGTGAGGATGCTATATTTATGCATGACAATGCCAGACCTCATACAGGTAGGATTGTGAATGACTACCTTCAAGAGATGAACATTACTCGTATGGAGTGGCCAGCGCGCAGCCCGGATATCAACCCGATCGAGCATGCTTGGGACGAGCTAGGCAGATGCGTAAAACAACGAAACCCTCCCCCAATCACGCTTCGTGAGCTCAAAATTGCTCTCACAGAGGAATGGGAGAATATTCCCCAAAATCGTATAAGGAACTTGGTGTACAGCATGCCAAACCGCGTAAACGCAGTAATGGAAGCACGAGGAGGCAATACGAAGTATTAAAATTCAAGAAAATCGTAATAAAGTTCAAAAATTTCATGTTTCCTATTTTTGTTTTAAGGAGAGATCAGCAGTTTTTTTCTTTATGTAATTTTGTGTTAATAAAATGTATGGTGACTCATATTTTTTTTACTTTCATTTAAGGAGTATTACATTGTCTATTAAATAGAATTTATTGCATTAACCTATCATTTTTAGTTTCCGAGATTTTTAACATTCTTTAAGTGACCCGGATTCATTGCTCTCGAGTGTATTTCAAAAAACTGTGATGCCTCCGGTACACACCCAGCAGCATGGACACCTACCAAGTTTAGTGAATGTCCTGCACATGGTATAAAGGTGGCAAATTCACATTTTTCCTTGATTCTTGTTTGTAGACCACTATACTTTCCCGACATATTTGAAGCATTGTCGTAGCTTTGTCCTCTGCAATCTTTTATGGGAATATCATGTATCTCTAAAAAATTTAAGATGGTCTCCGCTAAATACTTAGATTTATGCTCTTTAATAGGTATAAATTTCAAAAACCTTTCAACAGGAACACAGTCTTTTACGTATCGAGTGATGAAAGTTAGCTGGTCAATATGAGACAGATCGGGCGTACTGTCAACGCTTATGGAAAAATATTTTGCTGATTTAACTTCATTTATAATTTTTTTTAGAACCTGTTTTCCCATTACTTCAATAAACTCATTACAGATATTTGCTGATAAATAAGAAATGTTACCCTTTCCAGGATTCCCAAATTTTTTTAAGTGATCTGCAAGAAATGGATCAAATTCACTCAATAATTCCACACAACCCAAATAATTTCCATTGTGTGGAGATCCTAGGATTTCATTGTCGCCGCGAAATGGAAGCCCTCTCGATGCCAAAAATTTTACAACAGCTACAATCCGTTTAAGTACGTTTCTCCAGTAATCCACTTCCTTTTGATGTTGAGATAATAACTCTATATCTACTCTACCAACCGCTTTACTTCGTGCCAGATAAGTCATCATAGATTGCTTATGCGCTGGGCTATTTTCATGTGTTAAAATTATGTGATTAATATGCTTCCAATCATTACATCCATTCCGAGAGCAAAGATTAACATCAGTTGGGTTAAATAAGCAGCATGAAAAACAAAATACAGAGCATTTGGAAGGCGAATACAGCAACCATTTTCTTTCGACGCTTTCATTGTTCTTTAATTTGCGAATAAATAATGCTTTGTTGAAATATCTCGTCACTAATTTATTACCATCTTTGTAGGTTCTGGATGCCTCGGAAAAGTCAGAATCTTTATTTTGAAAATATACTGGTCCCTTACGAATTAAAATTTCGCGATTTATTTCAACAAACTTTTCGTGAAAATAATCGGCGGGATCGTGCGATATTAATTCTTCTGTGTTGGAAAACTGCTGTTCAATTGACACAGTTGGAGTTGTCGGTTTTAGTGAAGTTACTGAAGTCGTTGCACTTTCGTCGTAGGAATAGTCGCTTTCTGATTCAATCTCTTTTTCAAAATTGGAACATGAAGGTTTAGAAATTCCCGCAATTTGAAATTGAGCTGAGTCATCATGTGGAACATTTATGAGTTGATTGCTACTTACAGAAGTTTCTCCAGTAGTAGTAGTAAAATATGATGTTAATTTTGGTAACTTTTCAATTACTTCTTTCTGATGTAGAGCTTTTTTCCTTTTTTCAGATCCACTAGGATATGACCGTTTCGACATTTTATATTATAATTCAGTATTTAATTAATTTTATAACGAAAATATTCGCTAACACAAAACAGACAAACGACGATTTAATCAAACAATACTATTTTTTTGTCAGAGCTCAAGCACAGTCAGTAACAAACTAACAACTACAAACAAAACAAACGCCACAACATCGCAGACAAATACTTGAACGGAATTCCCGTTCGTCAAGTCAAACGACGATCGGGAGTCGGGAATTCCCCTTTTTTGTCTTTGGTATTACGAATGACGTTCGAATAGGTTTCTAATTTCTTAAAGACATAAACCACACCGCATCAAATAATTCTTCTTTTTTTTAATTCAATAATTTTTCTTTTAATTGTATTCTTATACTTACATATAGGTATTTAAATTAACCTAAATCTACTAATATCGGAAAAACTCATTTTTGAGAGAGAGTGGAGTACTTATAACCTGTTTATTTATTAGTTTGATCTTTCTTTTTGACGGATGTCAAATCTGAAATCGATATAACTTTGCAACGACGAACAATATTTTCTTATTTTAATAATATTAAAAATTGATAATAATCATAAGACTGTTAAGGACTCAAGCATTTTCCGAAAGTCTTAAGTGGTTTTTATTGCTTCGAAGTAAAATTTAAATAGAAAAACTGAAAACAATGGTACCTACCCAATGTTTTTAAGTCTAGTGCAATAAAATTGATTGACGAATGAATTTATTTATTTTGAATAGTTTAAAACATACATACAGCCACATATTTAGCCAACACATTTTTTACACCAATAGATATTTTCTGTTTCCCATCACTGACCCATCTGTCAAAAAGTTCAAGCTATGTTGTACAAGGTATAGCTATCCGCATGCGGCAAACTAAAGCTAATATAATAAGCGTAGGTATTGTAGTAAGTCATTATCATCAGATTTTTCAAAATTAATGTTTTTCGGTAATACCTAAATATCGGTTATCATTTGGTAATCTGGCAGGAACTAGGGGGCCCCATTCGATCGCGGGGCCCTGGGCACGTGCCCATAGTGCCCAGTGGGGAAGAGGGGCCTGAATACAACACGACTTGCAAGCAAGAGATATTATTTATTACTCCTAATAATTGATACAAACACATCTAATATACTCGTAGAATCTAGGTACATCATGACATCATTAAATAGGTACTCTTACACCACACGCCCTACAAAACAAGAAAAAAAAAATATGCAAGAATTTTTTTTTTTCATGTACGAAAATTATCTTTTATCATGTAAAATACAGTTTTGTCCTATTTTTGTGTATAATTTCTACTTTATTGTTCCGTAAAATCTTAACATTTGGATCTAGATCTTCTATAACTGTAAAAGGGCCAAGGTATACATTATCAAATTTATTTCCTGTTTCATTCTTAACTAATAATAAGTCATCTTTGTTATACATAACTGGTTTTAAATACTCATCAAATTTACATTTTCTTATCAACTTACTTTTAATTAAATTTTGTCGCGCTTCACACTGCGCTTTTTGTAGTCTAAACTTTAATTCTAAGGGGTAATTACTTGTGTTATATAAAGGTTCAACAGTACAATTTTGAATATTCCTAGGTATATTACATGTTCTTCCGAACACCAGTTCGTAGGGAGTATATTTTGTTTCTGAGTGCACAGATGTATTGTACGAGAAACACCAATAAGGGAGCCATTCACTCCAATACCTACTGTTGTTGTCAGTTTGAATTCTTAAAAATGCATTAAGTGACTTATGCGAGTTCTCAAGTGAACCTATCGATTGATGATGATAAGCACTGGCAAACGTTTGTCTAATATTTAGCAGTTTACATACCTCAGTCATAGTACTAGAGATGAACTCCGTTCCCCTGTCAGTCGCGATCTCACGAGGGATACCATACCTGAGGATGAAATTGTCGACGAATGCTCGTGCTACGCTTACGCTATCTTTTCTTACTAAAGGATATGCTTCAACATACTTACTTAATTCACATTGTAATGTGAGAATATATGAATAACTATGATAATCCTTATCTAAGGGCCCAAGTATATCTAAATATATTTTATCAAATGCTGACTGCGCAGTTGTGGTTATTATCATGGGTTGTTTTGTATGCAACGAGTGCTTTTATTTCTGGCACTTGTCACAATTCTTCACAAATCTTATAATATCTTCCACTAAGTTTGGCCAAAAGTAATAACGTTTTATGTTATTTGTCATACGTTTAATACCTGCATGTCCGCTAGTGGGAAGCAGATGAAAGTCATTTAATATTACGCGCTTATCGTCGTCATTCGTTATTCTTATTATATTTTTCAATATTAAAATACGCGGACCGGTCCAAGCGCAATTTTTACAACACTGGTTTATCCATGTTATATGTTTTTCACTTAACTCATTTTTAATTATATAAATTTCATCAATTGATATTCTTTTACAGATAGATTCCAAATCTCTCACGAAAGCGGCTCGCGCTGAGCATGATCGAGAAAGTGGGTCTAAATAAATCGAAAATTTAGATGGTACATAAATAAAGTCATTCACTATAATATATTTAGTGTTATGTTTAAGTCTAATCCGAGAAAATATTAATTGAGTACAATTATTCGGTTTTTTAAGAATTTCAACGATTTTCGGTTGATCAGGCCGATCATCTGTTTTGTTCTTATCGACCGCAGAATTGTCATTTAATAATTTATTTCTAGCCATATTCCGTGTTATAACATTTATAACATTCTGATTTATATTTTTCAATTCATCAGATGTAATAACGATGCGAGATAACGCGTCTGCAGCCACATTATTCACATTTTTGACATACTCAACTTCGTAGTCGAATTCATCTAAAGCTAATCGAAACTTTATTAGCCTACTAGACGGGTTATTGAAACCAAATAAATAAAGTAAGGGTTTATGGTCTGTTTTTATCTTAAATTTTTTTCCAAATAAATACGGTCTAAAATATTTAACTGACCAAACAATAGCGAGGAGTTCCTTTTCTATTGTCGGATGGTTTAATTCGGATTTATTGAGTGGCCGGCTTGCATAAGCAATCGGCATATCATTTTTATTACATAAGACAGACCCTATAGCTATACCAGAAGCATGTGTGCAATATGAATTCATTATCCTCATCAAAATTTGGGTATTGTAAAACGGGGGGATTGATCAAAGATTGCCTTAAAAGATTAAATGAACGTTCACATTCTGTATCTGTCCAAACAAAATGTGCGCTTTTTCTACATAGTCTATTTAAAGGTATTGTAATGTCAGCAAAATGTGGAACGAATTTACGATAATAATTAGTAAAAGCAACGAAGCGTCTTACTTCGTCACTACTTTTTGGAGTGGGGTAACTTTGTATAATACGTGTTTTTTTCAGGGTCAGGCGAGACTCCTTTAGCAGACACGACATGGCCTAAATACAATAATTGTTTCTTTAGAAACTGACATTTTTCAGGGTTAATTTTTAGATTTACAGTTCTAAGACGTTCAAAAATATCAATCAAATTTTTATTATGCGATTCTAAGCTGCGTCCTATATAGATAAGATCATCTAGATATACCAGACATTTTTCGTGATTTAAACCAGATATGGCTACTGTCCTTAACCGACTAAAAGCACTAGGACTGATTTTCAAACCCATTGGGAGCCGTTTCATCTGATATTGTTTGCTTGTAGTGAATGCAGTATATTTTCTACTATCTGGGCTCTAACTGATAATAACTCTGGCTAAGGTCTAAGTGGCTGAAATAAATTGCTCCTGATAAGGAATCCAATATATCTGTGATATTTGGTAAAGGGAATTTATCGTCTTTAAGATAATTATTTAATTTCCGATAATCAACAACAATACGCCATTTTTTAATACCACTATTATCACATTTTTTTTGAGACTAAAAGAACAGGGCTAGACCATTCAGTCATGCTCTCCTCTATAATATCATTACGTAACATATCGTTGATAATTGCCTATAAGGCTTAGTATACACTGGGCTAGTATTTTCCTTCAAATGAATTGACTGTTTGTATAAATTCGAAACGCCTAATTTGTCACCATCTAAAAAAAATACATCTGAGTACTTCGCACAAATGTTTTCAATCGAAGTTTGTTCTTCTTTATTAAGATGCTTTAGGTTTAAAACAGAAAATAATTGTTTTACACGATTTGCACTTAGGTTATCACTTTCAAAAGAGCATACAAGGTATTCATTTAAAGGTATAATATCAGGCGTAAAATAACTTAAGCATATGTCTGTGTCACGGGTATTTAAAAATTTAAATGGTATTTTACCATTTGTAGGTTGTACTAAAACAGATGCTAAAAATACACCTTCGCTCAACTGCTCAGGCATAACAACGCATTCGTTTTTAAAGTTTGTCTCTACTAAGTAAGTAACCTCACATCTAGCCGGTATAGTCATATAAGTATTTTTGCCGAGCTTCCCCATTTGTAGTGGGATATCAATTGGCACGTCATGGTTAATAGTTAATACATTTCGCTCAAAATCTAATATGCAATTGTATTTGCTCAAGAAATCTTGTTCTAATATACCATCCGTTCTACAAGTAAAATCCTTAAATACATAAAATTTGTGCTCGAACTCATAACCATTATAATTTAAGTTAAGATAAACAAAGCCATCACAATACACATGACCACCTATTCCGTTTATTTTAATGCGCTCTATATGGAAAGGAATGCATAAACTCTCTAATGCCTCCTGTCTAACTATGGACACTGACGCGCCGGTATCAAGTAACCAACTACGCGACATTTCGAATACATTTAAGTTAATAGAGTTAATATTTTGACAGTAAAAATGTTCATGCACGAAAAAACAAGTTATTATTTTGATTTTCAGTCTGTACTTCAGGATTTTCATGTCTACGCTCACTACTATCCTTCGGACGCTCATTCAACTCAGCTAGCCTAATTTGGTGTTGACGTGCCGGGCGACGATACGTTGTGTGGCCATGAAAATCACCACGACCGCGATAATTGGATGAATTATTATAGTTTCGTCCACGAACGGAATCGTAATAATAACCACGACCGGACTTATTAAAATTTTGGCCATGCGAAAATCCTCTAGACGCACCTCTGTTAAAATTATTATTATAATTGCGACGACCGCGGTTTGACCTACCTCGGTTATGGTGAAAACTCATCACCCGCTCCTCACTTCCATTCGAGGGTTTCTCGTCCAGCGCACCCTGGATCGCGTCCTTCAATGTGCTATAATTTCTTGCTGCAATTATTGTGCTAAGGCGGCTATTACGCAGACCATCAGAAAATCGCTTTATAGCAATCCGCTCGTTTATTGGCTTCAATGTTTGGTAAATATCAGTGTTTCCGTTGGCCTTTTTTTTTTTTTACGTGCGCAAAATCCCCACGGATACCTCCCCACCGGAGCCGGTGGAGGAGGTTATGTCGGACTCGAACCGACTAAAACGCACGCCGCCTGTGGGTCGTTTCGGTTGCCGAAGGTGAGGTTGACAGGCATATCCCTCGCACCCCGGCCGACCCAGGGCCATCTCTCACGATCTGGCCCTCTTCTCGGGTGTGGGGACCACAGAGTCCCCAACTCGTCCCCGGAAACGGGGGCCTGAGTAATAGTCAGATCGACGAATAACTGTTCTAATTCCTTACCGTAACTCTCGATACTCTTGTCGTTTTGCTTCATATGCTGCAGCTTACTGTGGATCGCAGTATCGGACTTTTTTGGCAGTAATGTACTACGCATGTCTAGAATCAAATCTGCAACAGACGAATAAGTATTACGCATGCGCAGCTTAGCGCTTTCAGATAAACGTGACTTTAAAACAAACTGGATGAGTTGTTGTTTACCAGTACTTTCTATCATACACATATATATACATCTCAATGTTTGAAATTAATTGTTTGGTGATATCTTCATCACCCGTCATTATTTGTAAGCAATCGCAGTTTTCAACTCAAACTTTTCCATGGTGCTACTCGTATCCTCTGTACTCTCAGAACAAAGTTGAATTATTTTCGAATACAAGTTATTAATATTATTAAATAACTCTGTAGCAATCAGAATTTCACTATCTTCAATTTCTGCATTTTTAATTTTAATTTGAATAGCTAACTCTAAGGAACAAAATTGTTTATATAAAATAATAGTTTCAGAGTCTTGCTTGTTTTATAGTACTTGATCTTCTACTTGGACCTAACTTTATAAGGTAATCCTTAACATATTTCAATTTGTCAAATATCTCTTTAGCCTCTTCAGTCATAGCACAGTTACATAATGTTTTACATAATCACTAATACGTTACGAGACATTCAATATCATAATAATAAACATAAAAATTAAGAATAATATGAGTAAAGCATATAAAATGACTCACTAGTATTACAATTATTACCACATCAATTACCCAGTTAAATACGAGTAATTACAGATATAAGTATATAAGTTTTTTTTTTGTTTTTTTTTTTCACTCTTCTCACTTTAATCGCACTTTATTAATTACTGCGCACTCACACGAGTGAAGTTCCTGTAGAGGTTGCAAAATTAGCCTCCCGCTGCTGACGACGGAACAAGCTCATCGACCTTCGCAGATCAAAATCATGGACACCTCTTTCAATCCACTTTCCATGGCATTTTCTATAGTAACGCAATAGCCATATAGCGCCTCCAACTATCAGCATGATCGCGATAGTGATCAACATATAAGCTATCGTGCTTGTATGTTCCAAAACCTGGTCGGTGCTAGCGGAATTTCCTGCACCATTCTGTGCAATAATGACTTCCTGGCTTAGATTGTTGTTTGCCCATTTTGACTTAATTGATGAACACGGAAAAAATCACAATTTAAGTTCACAGTACACCAGTCACTTCATAACACAAGGAATAATATTAGTGCCATCGTAATCAGTCATTAAAACTGTCCAACACTCAATGTTTACATTAATATTGCCTTTTATGGGACATTCCACACTACTGGCAGGGTCGCCATGTAAAGGTTCGATTGGGAGAGAAATACAACACGACTTGCAAGCAAGAGATATTATTTATTACTCCTAATAATTGATACAAACACATCTAATATACTCTTAGAATCTAGGTATCATGACATCATTAAATAGGTACTCTTACACCACAATTTCGCATTTAGCTAATAATGTTACCCTGATTTTTTCTTCGTGTGCATTGTCTTTGAGTACATTTATTAAAGTTGCAGCATTTTCAACCAGCGTACAGAAACTGGGCTGGATGTATTTAAGGCTCGTATTTATCTCGTCATACTCCTTAAAGGATGTAAATATATGAGAAACCTCAGTGTTCGGATCGGCAAGCATGATAGTTTTGCATAGGTGGCAACTAATAGCCATTTTTTTCACAATAAATCCGCATACATATGCACATGCTTGCATTTCTCCAGAACACTGAGGTATATTCGATTCCTCAATGTATGGGATTACGTCGAGTTCTAAGCCTGAAATATTAGTAGTAACACCATGTACCCTCACAGGGTCATTTTTTTCATCACTACGTTTTAAAATTATTTTAAAATTATTAAGCAAGTCATTTTGGTCATCCAGACAGTTTCTGTTTTTATTATTATTAAGTAAATTGGTTAATATGCTGGTTTTTAGTGCTGCAACATATTGCACTGAAGTAGGGTTTGGATTGCAACTACAATTACTTCGAATGCACCCAAAACAGTTTTCTAGAGGATCTTGGTTGAGCCTTCGCATAGACAATGACATTATGCCATATTTTACATTAAGATTTTTATAAATTTTCTCCATTGCATTTATGGTCCTCAACCAGCCGTCTTGTGATGGCGGTTTACTTCTCGCACCTAAAAATTTCATGGTAGAGAAAAACGCTTTCATTTTCTTAAATAATTCCATGTGACGGCTAGTTGCAGACTTATTGGTAACAATGGTTTGCCACGTTTTCGGTCTGCCGTGTCACCATTCATGGCATCAAATAACTGATCCATATCTGATACCAATGCTGCAGTTGCTGCAGCAGCTTGTGGTAATTCATCTGAAAATAAACAATCACTTGTATATTTGAATAGTACTAACATTTATACAGAGTTTTATTTTCCGTATTATTGAGCCACGATAGAAATATACTATGAGAGAGAAATATATTCAATAAATAAATGAATAAAGTTTATAATATTTCAGGAATCGTAAACTTATTTCGTGCCCGAATAAGCCGGCATCCGTGGCGGTAGTGAACGCTACGCAGGAGGCGCAAGTTCAATCCCCGCTCAGTGCAAAAATATGTATGCATTGGTCGTGCCTCGGATGGAACGTTAAGCCGTCGGTCCCGGTTGTCATACTAACACATATGGCAGTTGTTACAAGTAGTTGGAGCCCTAAAAAGTTCAAGTGGGTTGTGGAGGTCAAATAGAAGTCGCTTCACGGAAAATATCAAAGTTTAGCCAAATACGCCGTTACAATTGATAAAGCGGGCCCCTAGACTCCGTTACGCTAAGATGAAGAAGAAGTGAAATAAATGGGTAGATGACAGTGAGCTCCTGAATTAAAAAAAAAAACAATCTCTTGGTTGGGATAAAATAATCTTTTCGGACACGGATGTATTTCCGCCCAATTGAGCAGTCCCACTGGGGAAGTACCTCCGCCCTACAGAATACCGCGGCTATCATAACTTCGTGTAGTGTTCCCAGCGGTGAGTATGGTAGTCAGAGCTCACTGAAGAATTTGTGCTGTCTGTGGGAAGACTAAAGGCTTGTCCTGCTTTGTCTTCTACACTGACGGCACAGAAACTCTGTACTTAAAGGGTTGGCAGCGCGACTGTGACTCCTCTGGTGTTACAAACGTCCATACTTTGTCGTCTAGAGGCTACGGTAACTACTTTCCATCAGGTGGGCCGTGCACCTAAGTGGTATAAAAAAAATATTTTTAAAGAAATGTATAGAGTAATATATTAAATATCGCAACTTACTTAGTGCTACTTTGGCAAATAAACCTGCTGCAACAGATTGGCTTAAAACTTGAGCAGCTAAGCGAACTTTCATTTTTTGTTTGCCATTCGGTTGAAGATGCTGCTGAGTCAATGCTGGAGCAAAAACGAAATTTTCATTTTTGTTGTCTAAAGAGTAGAACTCCTCAATATGGCTCCACTTGGCTACTCCTGCAATAAAACAAATAAAGTGTTTTTTACATCATCAAAAACAATTCCAGACAAAATATAGTACTGGACCGCAAATAAATGTATTTAAGTAAATAGACTATATATAGAAATAAATAAATAGAGAATAGTCGCTAGACGGCGCTGTCTGGCAAGGTGTTACTGAAAAGAGCTCTGTGTATTTATTTAACTTAAAAAATAGTTATCAGCGTTTATCTAACCAAAAATTGCTATAATACAGTGTAAATATAGTACATAAAGGTGCATAATCGTTTTGAATAATAATTGTGTAAAAAATTAACGAAAATCGATCAAACCAAACTCAAGTGCATAAAAAAATAAAAATGTACTGAAACAGTGATTAGATAAATAATAACTAATTTCTAGTATTTGTAAACAATTTCATAAAGAAACAGTGCTACTATTAAAGAAAATACAAAGTGTAGACCTTTAAATACAAGTTGTTCGGAATGTGAAAAAAAATCCTAAAAGATGACTCATAATAACTGATTTGCACAATTCAAAATTTATATCCTTTACATAGTAGTGCTAAACTTCGTCAAATAAAACAAAGTTATCCGTAGTTGGTACTGAAGTGCAACGGATTTCTGAAACCTACGTCAGCGGTTCGGAACTCAGCTGGTCCTAACGTCTTTTTGTGATTGTTTCCATTACATTATATTGTTATATAAAAGACAAAATGAATTTCTTTGAAAACATCACCTTTAGGAAGACCCGAATACATTCTTTACTATCACTATTAGACAAAGAGTTTGCAATGGAAGAATGACTATAAGCAGCAGACTAGAAGTCCTCTAAAGTCAGCCTTTTCAACACTAAAAAAAATGGACACAAGCACAGGGAGATTAACAGAATTGGACCTGTCCTTACAGAACACATCGCATATTGCTCCCAAAATGGTGAAACTAAACGTTGGGGATTCCTCGCATTCATCCCAAATACACCTACAACACGAACGGAATGCAAACTCCAACCAAAATGAAGGCTGCAAGGACCTGACTCAAGACATTCCAGTTACTCATAAAATGTATTTTATAAGCTCAAATAAGAATAATAACATCTTATCGCTGGCAAAACACTGTTTTGGTGAGAAATATAATGTGTGTCACTTCCTAACACCCAATGTGGGGATAAAACAATTGTTAATGAATATTAGTAATAAAATAAAATCATTCACTATGTATGATTTCTGTAACATAATAATAGGCGAGGATGATTTTAGAATGACTAAGGACTACATTGCAGTTGTAACCAACATTAGAAATATGTTACAAGCTCATACTCACACCAACATTATTATTACTTTGCAGACATTTAAAACTGCTAAATACTGTGATTTGTATAACTCTAGAATAGATATGTTTAATCAATTATTATATATGGACAATCTAACTTATGAATATGCTTATATCTTAGACTCAAACTGCAATTTAATTTATGACAATGTTATGTTTAGAAAATCAGGCGCTCTAAGTAATAATGGTATGAAAGTATTATTTAAGGACCTCCAAAACTTGACATTAGACATAATAAAAGAAAATCTAACACTCTGTAATACTTCACAAACGAGAGAACAACCTGAAATGGACAATATGTGTACACATAGTAATAAGCTTTTTCGGAAATAAATTTCTGAATATAATACATCAGAATATTGCGGGCCTAAGAAGTAAATCAAATGAGCTTTATGTTTGTTTACAGGATCTGTCAGAAGTTTCCACTGATATAGATATAATCTGTATAACGGAACACAATATGATGTCGGGGCATGAGGACATATGTATGATACCAAATTATTACTTGACAGCCTATTGTAGTAGGAGTGATATTAGTAGAGGAGGGTCATGCATCCTAGTAAAAAATAGGACATATTTGTAAAAGTATTCCCGAAATCGTAGATTTTTCTGTATCGGGAAGCTTTGAATGCTGTGCCATCGAACTGATTGCATTGTCGTTTTGTGTATATATAGAACTCCTTATACTAGTAACCTAGATATATTCTTTGATAGACTGGATGGAGTGTTGATGTACATAAACAAGACTTATAGGAAACATAACATCATACTGGCGGGAGATTTTAACATAGATATTCTGAAACAGAACAAAGTAACATCGGAATTTGAGTGTATGCTTCTTAACTATAACCTAAAACTAGTGTTGAAGCAACCTACCAGAATTATTACCCTACCCAAAATGAGCCGCAAAAATATGTATGGTATTTAAACGTAAATCTCGAAATGGTTTTCGATTTGAAGTAACTTTTGAAAAATTAAATATTGTCCATTATCATTTAAATGACAACAATCTTTTTGCAGTATCAAGACAAGACACACTAGTGTACTTCTTCTGCTGGCTACGGGAAGGAGGGTCCATGCTCTAACCCTTTTGTCAATAGTAAATGGTGGCTTCGAGGATAACGGTGACAAAATAATATTCTGGCCTAAATACAGATCAAAAACAGACTCGACATCATACAGACAATCAGGGTGGTCACTGAAAACTAGTGCAACTATTCCAAATATTCGGCTTGATATTATCTTTTGGGTTAAGAAAACCATTTCTCGTTCAAAAGTACGTCGTAACAAATCATGTCATAACAGTTTGTTTATAACCACAATAGGAGCAGTTAAGAACGCTTCTCGATCCGTGATAGCAGGATGGATCAAAACATTGTTCAAAGATGCAGGTATATTTACCTCTGCAGGCAGTTTCAGAGCAGTAGTTGCAACCAATAATTGGATCGGAAGCCAATGTAGCATCGATGAAATTCTAAAGAGGGGAAATTTGGCGGTCAAAAAACACCTTAAATAAATATCCGTTTTTTGCCCTTCGGGGGAAAAACGGTTTTATTTGTGAAAAGTATTCAAAAATACAACAAAATGTTTTGGGGTAAGTAATAAGCCGGTCATTACGACCACCACGTGTTCATATTACAATTTACTTAGTTGATGATTTTTAAAGTATACTAGAATAACCAACAATACTTATAAATCTGCGCTATTTTTCTTAAATCTCCGAAATGTCTGCAATATATTTTCACTACAGCATTTCATTACTAAACAAATTAAACAACAGTAATAGGCTATTGGACAACATTCAAAATATACCACAAATTATGGTCATCCTATCAGAAAATAACGGAAAAAGACCTATGAGACTATAATTTACCCTCTTAGTGCCATTTTTTACAACTGCAATATGTACACATGTCAGATTTATTAAGGAACTCAATAGAATTTATTTAAGGGATAAATACCGACAGGTGGAAAAAGTATATTTTGAAATAAATAAGTATGAGGTAAATAAGAACCTATAATAAACTTTAATAATAGCACACAAGTAACGATAAATGAAACTTTCGATATTGAACGATTAGGTATCTTAAAATTTGTCCTTAAAAGTTGCCTATGCTTAAAATTAATAGAATTTGAAGCTGTTTGCTACCCAACAATACTAATCTTTAAGATCAGTAGATTTTATAATTAGGCAGTAAATTCAATAAAAAAGCAACGAAGTCACAAGGTACTATAGGTACTTTGAAATTGAATCAGTCTTCAGATTTGAAATTCTTTTGAACTTTTGAATATTTTTTAGGATTTATTAATTATGTTTGAGGTTATCATAGAAGTAGTGGTGATCCCGATGCATGTACTTTTTTAATGACTTTAAGCTATCGTATTTTGTCTTGTCTATTTTTCTTGGTGTTTCGTAAAGAGCAGTAAGGTTTGGGTTTGTTTGCATTCTTCTTTGACGTAAAGGTTTCCACTCATCTGGATGGCGCAATTTGAAAAAATATCTCCATCTTTATACAGTAATCCTCTAATATCTGTAACTACAGGATCTCCATCTCTTTTCCCAGGTCGAATTGAATCAAATTGACAGTTGGCCTCATAGTTTTTGAAAAATTGTACTCTATGTGATGAAGTATGTAAGGTTTTGTTAGTCGAGCTTGTGCCATGAGATTAACATAGTCTTTAGGTGAATAAATAGGTGGTTTGAATAGGTGTTCTAATGTCGAGTGCACGCTATCCACCTGCATCATTGTGTGTCCCTTATCTTGTATTAGCTGCTCAATTTCTGTATTTTTATCCATGGCAAGGCTCAGTAAGGATGATGACATCACTTTGTTTCTATTCTGATAGCAGCACCCGTCCGATATTAATATAACTTTTTTTTATCCTTCATCAAGTTTAATATTCAAAAAATCTATGAAGTGATGAACTCGTTTGCAGTAACACCTCCATCGCCTTAGTGCCACACAAATAAGTGAACATATTTATCATTGCGACAATATAAGGTATAATTATAGCTAGCTACACAGGCGAAAAATTTCGAAGAGGCTGAATCCAAATTAGTTACGGCATTAGAGAACGTGGACCAGTACTACAAGGAAAATGGACTTCGACCCAACTCCTTGAAAACCCAATAGTGCGCTTTTCACTTGCGCAATCGGGAGGCAAACCAACCCTTTAACATCTCGTGGCGAGGAGTCGAGATTGAGCATTGCCCAAAGCCACGTTACCTTGGCGTTACCCTCAACCGCGCTCTTATTTATAAATCCCATTGTCTCAACACCAAACAAAAAGTGGGGAGCAGAAATAACTTGGTGCAAAGGCTGGCTGGATCCACGTCCTGGGGAGTAGCTCCACATGTTGTCAGAACAACCGCCCTCGCTCTTTCCTTTTCGGCGGGTGAGTTTGCTTGCCCAGTATGGCACCGCTCCGCACATGCGAAGGAGGTTGATGCCACCCTAAATGACACTTGCCGCATAATAACGGGTTGCCTTAAGCCTACTTCCCTGTTTCTTTCTTTCTTTTCTTTTTCTCCTCCAAGCATAAGGGGGCGCGTTGCATGCGGACTTGAAAACAGGAGACTGATGCACGGCACCCACTCTTTCAAGATGTCATGCCTAGCTCTCGGCTTAAGAGCAGAAGGAGCTTCCTACGATGTACTATTTCTGTGGAGGGTCACCCCGAGAGCGTTCGGTAACAGAAGTGGCGCATAGAAAATACACCTCCCTTGGGCAACATTCAGCCTGCTGAGAGCCTACCACCCGGACATGATCTTAAATGGTCCACTTGGAAGTCCCTAAATAGGTTGAGGACTCAGCAATCTGAGTCCTCAACCCTATTTTAACCGCTTAAAATAGGTTTACCTAGACTCGGGGGGTGGTGGCTGTGATTGTGGTGCACCTCTGCAGTCGATGGAGCACTGTGCCCCTACACCTGCACAATTGATGACCTGACTGAAGCGACGGAAGGTACGGTCAATGTCGCCAAATTTTGGGATGGGCGATGGAAATTTTGGATTTAGCTTCTATTTTTATATTAATTATTGCCATTGACACGAAGAAGAAGAAGTCTTCATATTTTTTGAGGTATTCGCAATAAAGCTGAGAGTCTTTTTACTATTTTCAGTATCAACTTCTATTCTTCTTCCCATGTATGGATTTCCTGTAACTCTTTACTTCTTGTTAAAGTCCCTCTTTCGTTTATTGTCATTTATTTCATTAACATCAAAGTCCTCATGCCTTTTATCTGGTACTTCATCAATTTCAATCAACTCTCCAGTTTGTCCGTCTAGAATGAAATTCCCAGTTCCTAGTTTGATTGTATTTCGGCTTACAAATTCTCCAGTAACTTCATCTAAGCACAAGTTTCACGTTTCATCGGATGGAATAGATATATTAAAATCAAGCGTCGGTATGCTCGTCATATCAAAACAATTAACCGACG
The DNA here is from genome assembly GCA_963662185.1 of Eilema griseolum. Classification (NCBI taxonomy): domain Eukaryota; kingdom Metazoa; phylum Arthropoda; class Insecta; order Lepidoptera; family Erebidae; genus Eilema; species Eilema griseolum. The sequence continues at coordinate 7,176,711 of OY759245.1, read as the reverse complement.
CTAACGTGGTCAACTTTAAAAAGAAAAAAGAAATAATGAAGCAACCGGAATATATATTTATATATATATATATATATATATATATATATATATATATCTCTTAAATATCCTTAAACGGGCACTAGGTACGGTGTCTGAGGGGTCTATTCGGGGTTCACGAGGGACGGCGGGGCGGGCGGCGGGCTTCAGCGCGCTCGCGTGCCGAAGTTTTTAAACAAACAGACATGTGCGGGCCGTGATGCAAGTTTGTCACCAAAGTGAAAGCTTTAAAAATGGTTATTTATTTGATCTATTATTACCTATAGATAGTTTTTTTTAATCTTCAGTTGTTATTGAGGATTGAGGTCTTAGTCATAGCGTGACTATGTCGCCCTCATTGGAATTGTTGAATACATGGTGTTCAATTAATGATCTATACAGCAAATCTTAGCTAAGGAATACAATTTTTTCGGCTCCTCAGAAGTTGGACTAGCGAGGATACTGTTACATAGGCCCATATTGTTGTTACCGTTACCATATTGTTACGACAGACGTCGATATCTCGAAAACTAATAACCGGATGTTCAAGAAATAAAAACGCATTGTTAGTGACGAGGTACTCTACCGATTGACATAGAAAAATCTAGAATTGTCAACACAAAGTCACAACCTACCTACGAGTACCTACTCTTTTGAATAAATGAAAACAATAGGTGAATATCGAGAATGAACTCGAAAGTTCAGTGACGGCGGCAAACTTCAAAAGAGAGTGGATAGCTATCGCTCGCGTATTTTCTAGATGATTTGACCCTCCTAATTGAGAGGTATATGAACACGCTCGCATAGCGACACCATTCATTCTGTCTTTGAGATCGCTAACAAACACAGCGAGCTTAAGCAACCGAAGAAGATTATACCTGTGACCTGAGCAACGACTGTGGACTACTGTGAACTACTGAGCGACTGGAACTGTTGAAGAGTACTGTGTGCACTAGTGATTTAATTGTCTAGTTTGTGGTGAGGTAATAAATTCCTTCGTTGCGTACACGGCATTTATTTGTACCCTGTGCACGTAACAATATAATTGCTTTCTTTGAGCCTCATTCCGGACACACTTCATCAAAATGTAATTGATTGCGTTACATAAGCTACAGTTAGGCGAGCCCAACTTATCCTTTAAAGATAGACTGTAGGCACTTGAGGTGGAAACGATCCAGAGTACGTTTGTGGTGCCGATACACACACCACATCTCAGAGGAATATAAGAGGTTTGACAGCACAACTGCCATGTAAACAGATATTTTGGTGGCCAGCTTAAGGTCATTTGAGCAGAAAACCTTGGAATGCAGCTTCCCAAATATCGCAGCTGCGGCATAGATCCTGCTGCCGATCTCATCATCAAGGTCATACTTGGATGTTATAGTACTCCCCAGATAGCAAAACTGGTCAACCTGCTTGAGCATGTCCTGACCTAGCTGTATAGACAGTGTCTCTTGACCATGTGTGTCCAGAGACATCACCTCCGTCTTCTTGCAGCTTCAGCAAGCTTGATGACAACTGGACATTAGCTGTTGCAGGCCATCAGGGGATTCTGCCACAAAGCATAAGCATACATGATTTTTGTAATCATTGTATGGGGAGACCTTAGTGCGCGCCTTAAGTCTGGCCAAATTGATAAGACCATCCTCCGCCATCTGTGCGGAAGCGGATGCGTACTCCCTCAGAAAGAGTTCGTAAAACATCACTGACTACTACTGCAAAGTACTTGGCGAACAGTGTGGGCGCTAGAACACAGCCTTGTTTCACTCCACATCGCCATCGACACCGACGCAGCATTGCATATCGTTATGCAGGAGTCTAAGAAGTCTCACAAACTTCTCCGTGCACCCTAGCTTCCCAAGCATCATCCAGAGAGCTTCCCGAGGCACACTGTCGAATGCCTTCTCCAGGTTAACACAACGGAGATAAAGCGGACGACCCTGTTCTCTGCTATTTTCTTGCAGTTCAGAGGTGGTTCGTTCAGGTCGGAAGCCAAACTGGGTTTCTGGCAGTATCTTTTCAGACAGAGCTTTTAAGCGGTTTAAAAGGACTCTGGCCAAGACCTTTCCCAGGGCTGACAAAAGCGAAATACCGCGGTTAGAGTTGCAGTCGGAACGGTCACCCTTGTTTTTGTAGAGGGTTTTTTTTTAATTTTTTATACCACTTAGTTGGCAGACAAGCACACGGCCCACCTGATGGGAAGCGGTTACCGTGGCCTATGGACGTATGCAACACCAGGGGTGTCACACTCGCGCTGTCGACCATAGGGAAACCTTCTGATGCCCCTCTTGAAGAACCCCATATTGTAGGCACTTGGGAAAACCGCAGCAGGGAGGTCATTCCACAGCTTGAGTGTGCGTCGGATGAAGTTTCTTTCATACCGCACAGTGCGCACCGTCTCAGGTCGCAATGTGTGGGGATGAATTCCCTGCCTATGGCGAGAGGTGCGATGATACAATGTAGCTACGGGCATCATGTCTAACAATTCATCTGAGCACAAACCATTGTATAGGCGGCAGAACACACACAATGAGGCAAAATCCCTCCTAAGGCTAAGAGGTTCCACTCTACCTGTGAGTATGGGATTGTCAACCAGCCTCAATGCCCGTCTTTGCAACGAGTCGAAGGGGTCAAGTTGGTATGCAGGTGCTCCAGCAAAAAGGTGACAGCAGTACTCCATGTGAGGCCGGACCTGTGCTTTATAAAGAAGGAGTTGCTGCCCCGCAGTGAAATACTGCTTCGCCCTGTTGAGCACTCCGAGCTTTCTTGATGCCAAGTTAACCTTGTCTTGCAAATGACTTCGGTATTGGACGTCACTGGAGATATCGACACTAATTATCCCTATACTCAGGGAGATGGTAAGCGGTGTGCCCAGGAATTGCGGCGCTACAATGAATGGGGTTTTCTTAGCGGTGAATACACATACTTGTGTCTTAGTGGGGTTGACTTGGACTAGGTTTAGTCGTCCCCAATCGGATATTCCAGAGAGAGTAGTCTCGATTTCAGACACAAGTTGTTCGCGACTCTTCTCCACCTCGGACTGAGGGATATTTGCACGGCCCGTGTAACACGTGTCCCCGGTACTGTCGCCCGCATAACAATGAATGGAGCCATCAGACAGCATGTCATGGATATGCAGCAGAAACAGCGTCGGAGACAACACGGAGCCTTGTGGGACACCAGCGTTTATGTTCATGCGGTCCGAGCAGCTGCCGTCGACGACGGCTTGGATGCTTCTGTTGGACAAAAAGCTGGAGATCCATTCGCACAATCCTTCGAGGAGTCCATAATATGGCAACTTCGTAAGAAGACCTTTGTGCCAGACCCGATCGAAGGCCTTCGCTACATCGAGGCTGACCGCTAGTGCCTCACCTCGACTTTCGATGGCTTGCGCCCACCGGTTTGTGAGATACACAAGAAGGTCACCGGTAGAGCGACGGTGGCGAAAACCGTACTGTCGGTTGCTCAGTAGATCGTTTCCTTCAAGGTACCTCAGGAGTTGTGTATTAATAACACGCTCCATAACCTTCGAGAGAAGGGAGGTTATAGCGATAGGCCTGTAATTGGTCGGATCTGTCCTGTCACCTTTCCTAAGAAAGGTGACAGGACAGATCCGTACCTCAGTACAGGGTGCACGAATGCAGTCTTCCACGAGGCCGGGACCTGCCTTGCGGAGTATGAGAGTGCGAAAAGTCGTGTAAGTACAGGGCACAGCTCGGGGGCACAGTGCTTAAGCACCATCGCCGGTATGCCGTCCGGCCTACTCGACTTCCGAACATCTAGGGACTTAAGCTCGTGCCGGACCACCCGTTGTGTGATTTTAATTTAGGTCATCGAAGCACCACAGCTGCGGATGATGGGTGGTTCGGCGTTCCCGTCGTTCATAGTCGAGTTTGACGCAAAGAGATTACCCAAAAGATCGGCCTTCTCCTTAGCGCCATGGGCCTGACTACCGTCGGATTTTTGCAGCGGCGGAAGGCAAGCCTGGCAGAAGTTTCCCCAGCAGCTTTAGCGAGCGACCAAAATGCACGACTGCCAGATGGGTAGCGCGCAAGCAAAACTCAAACTTTGCTCTAGACGTTGCCTTTTTACTGGACCTTGAAGCAGCATTCAACTTCCGCTTCACCTCAGCGATGTTCGGATCCTTATTGGCAAGAGCCGTGGTCCAAGCCTTGTATGCAGATTGCTTGCGGTCTCTAGCTTCCCTGCAAGGCCTATTAAACCACGGGCGTTTGCTCGCTCCTGTCGCGACCCAGCGGTTGGGGACGTAACATTCCATACCCACTAGAATCGCGTCAGCGACTGCTGTTGCACAGGAGCTTGGATCATCAGAAGAGAAGTAAAGCTGCCTCCACGGGTACGTCGCGAAGATTTCTCGCAGTCCGTCCCAGTCTGCCGACTTGTAGTGCCACACATGCCGCCACTGAGGTGGCCGCGGTGGTTCAGGCCGCGCGAGTGACACTTGCGCCCGGACGAGGCTGTGGTCCGAATTACCGAGAGGTGCTTCCACCCTTAAGGGTATTCATCCGGGCGCGTAGATATCGTTATCGTTACACAGGCTGCTGGTTCAGCCTCCTGAGGCGGAGATTAAGTAATCCCCAGGTTCGGAAACCGTACAGCCTGCGGGCGGCCAGCGGATAACCGTTTCACCGAGTCTCCCTGACCACCGCGCCAACATTTCACGCCCCCACCAGTCAGTGGGGTCAATTTAAGCCTTAGGTCTTCCTACTGACAGCACAGAACCTCTCCAGTGGGCTCTGGCTACCCTACTCACCGCCGGGAACACAACACAAGGTTATTATAACCGGGGTATTCTGTAGGGCGGAGGTACGAGGACTGCTCAATTTTGGACGGGAGATACCGTCATGTCCTTCCTCCAAATAAAAATACAAATAAAGGTACAAATGCGAGACACTTTAAAGTCATCCGGGACTCGCTCTTCCTCCCACATACGAGCAAAAAAATTTCCAAACCAACATCTAAAACTCCCCGCCGCCGTATTATAACAGCTCTCCCGGTATAAGGTCAATACCAACCGCTGGCTTCTGTTGCTGCCTGATAGCAGAGACAACCTCATCATATGACAGGGGCTCATCCAGCTCAATGGAAAGAGGGAGTTGAGGTATTAGACTCACATTTTGTAAATAAGATGATCGATCTACGTTGGACTTGGACTTGACCAGTATCTCTCTGCCTGACAAGTATAATCAATCAAGTGCCAGTGTTTCGGATCGAGGATGCATCCACGTTGTCTTGTGCTTAGCGGCAAGTCTGAACATAGTGTTCGATATTGCAAGCTCAAAATGAGCACAAAGACTGAGTAGTAACTGACCATTACTGTTCATGTTGCCGACTCCGTGTCTACCCAAGACTCCAGGCCAAGCCTCATTGTCCCGTCCAACTCTGACATTGAAATTGCCTAGCAATATAACCTGCTCTCTGGCGTTTATGCTGTCAAGGCATTGAGATAGTTCCTCGTAGAATTTATCTTTGATGTCATCAGCCTTGTCTATCGTAGGGGCATAGACACTGATGACATTAAGGTAATTGTCTTTGTCCGTGAAGGCGCAGTGTGGTAACGCGGTCTGAAGAATGCATAGGATGCTACTCAAGTCGCTTAGCTATGTGATTCTTGATGGCAAACCCTACGCCTGAACGTCGCGGTTCGGAGGCTGTGGTACCTTTCCAAAAGAAAGTATAGCCACTACCTTCTTCTACCAGCTCTCCTTCATCGGCAAGGCAATCCACGTTATATCGATGAAGTTCCCGAGTTACTATGGCAGTTTTGCGTTCAGGGCAGGCGTTGCCATCGCGATCAACAAGCGTTCTCACGTTCCACGCGCCGAATGTCATTATAGGTATTGTCATATTTGTATGCTAACTATTAATTATTTAATATCTGTGCCTGGAGTCATTATAATTTGTGCGTCCGTTCACTCTTAAATCTTTCTTGCACACTGAATACCTGCGTATACCTACTAAACACTGCATGCACATTCCTGCCTCCATCCGAATGTATGTTTAAATCAATTCCGTATAATGCTCTGCATATATCATAATGATTATAATAACTAAATTACATCCATCTACTATTGTATTGAGATTGGTTCCGTATAACTAAATTAGTTCGTCCGTTCACTCTTAAATCTTTCTTGCACACTGAATATCTCCGTATACGTTCAAAACACTGCATGTACATTCCCGCCTCCATCCAACTGCATGTTGAAATCAATTCCGTATAATGCTCTGCATATATCATAATGATTATAATAACTAAATGACATCTATCTACTATTGAATTCAGATTGGTTCCGAATACTGTTTTTGAATTATTGTATCCAGCTTATCAGCCAAGAGGCTTCCATCTATATAAAGGCTTATAAAGACTCCAGGCACAGATATTAAATAATTAATAGTTAGCATACAAAAATGACAATACCTATAATGACATTCGGCGCGTGGAACGTGAGAACGCTTGTTGATCGCGATGGCAACGCCTGCCCTGAACGGTAAACTGCCATAGTAGCTCGGGGACTTCATCGATATAACGTGGATTGCCTTGCCGATGAAGGAGAGCTGGTAGAAGAAGGCGGCGGCTATACTTTCTTTTGGAAAGGCACCACAGCCTCCGAACCGCGACGTTCAGGCGTAGGGTTTGCCTTCAAGAATCACATAGCTAAGCGACTTGAGGAGCACCCTGTGCATTCTTCAGACCATGTTTCCACACTGCGCCTTCACATGAACAAAGACAATTACCTTAATGTCATCAGTGTCTATACCCGTACGCTAGACAAGGCTAACGACATCAAGGATAAATTCTACGAGGAACTATCTCAATGCCTTGACAGCATAAACGCCAGAGAGCAGGTTATATTGCTAGGCAATTTCAATGCCAGAGTTGGACGGGACAATGAGGCTTGGCCTGGAGTCTTGGGTAGACACGGAGTCGGCAACATGAACAGCAATGGTCAGTTGCTACTCAGTCTTTGTGCTCATTTTGAGCTTGCAATATCGAACACTATGTTCAGACTTGCCGCTAAGCACAAGACAACGTGGATGCATCCTCGATCCGAAACACTGGCACTTGATTGATTATACTTGTCAGGCAGAGAGATACTGGTCAAGTCCAAGTCCAACGTAGATCGATCATCTGATTTACAAAATGTGAGTCTAATACCTCAACTCCCTCTTTCCATTGAGCTGGATGAGCCCCTGTCATATGATGAGGTTGTCTCTGCTATCAGGCAGCAACAGAAGCGAGCGGTTGGTATTGACCTTATACCGGGAGAGCTGTTATAATACGGCGGCGGGGAGTTGTAGATGTTGGTTTGGAAACTTTTTGCTCGTATGTGGGAGGAAGAGCGAGTCCCGGATGACTTTAAAGTGTCTCGCATTTGTACCTTTATTTGTATTTTTATTTGGAGGAAGGACATGACGGTATCTCCCGTCCAAAATTGAGCAGTCCGTCTGGGTAAGTACCTCCGCCCTACAGAATACCCCGGTTATAATAACCTTGTGTTGTGTTCCCGGCGGTGAGTAGGGTAGCCAGAGCCCACTGGAGAGGTTCTGTGCTGTCAGTAGGAAGACCAAAGGCTTAAATTGATCCCACTGACTGGTGGGGGCGTGAAATGTTGGCGCGGTGGTCAGGGAGACTCGGTGAAACGGTTATCCGCTGGCCGCCCGCAGGCTGTACGGTTTCCGAACCTGGGGATTACTTAATCTCCGCCTCAGGAGGCTGAACCAGCAGCCTGTGTAAAGTTCCCGGTGCTGTAGCCATGCCGGAGGAGGAGACCGGAGTGGACCTGGCTTCAGTATCTGAGAGGGGACCGGGGGCCCTTCCGCCCATCGCGCCAGCCAGTCACATAACCCCAACTTGTCTGTGGGCTCTGGTTGTATGTGGCTGGGGTCTCCTAGGACTGATTTTGCGGGAAGGGCTGCTCACGACTTCGCTCTAACTTATGGGCTCTCTCAACTGGTGCATTCTATCACTAGAACACCAGAAATTGAGACCCACAGAAGCTCTATACTGGACCTTCTGCTGACTACGAGCCCGGATGAATACCCTTAAGGGTGGAAGCACCTCTCGGTAATTCGGACCACAGCCTCGTCCGGGCGCAAGTGTCACTCGCGCGGCCTGAACCACCGCGGCCACCTCAGTGGCGGCATGTGTGGCACTACAAGTCGGCAGACTGGGACGGACTGCGAGAATTCTTCGCGTCGTACCCGTGGAGGCAGCTTTACTTCTCTTCTGATGATCCAAGCTCCTGTGCAACAGCAGTCGCTGACGCGATTCTAGTGGGTATGGAATGTTACGTCCCCAACCGCTGGGTCGCGACAGGAGCGAGCAAATGCCCGTGGTTTAATAGGCCTTGCAGGGAAGCTAGAGACCGCAAGCAATCTGCATACAAGGCTTGGACCACGGCTCTTGCCAATAAGGATCCGAACATCGCTGAGGTGAAGCGGAAGTTGAATGCTGCTTCAAGGTCCAGTAAAAAGGCAACGTCTAGAGCAAAGTTTGAGTTTTGCTTGCGGGCTACCCATCTGGCAGTCGTGCATTTTGGTCGCTCGCTAAAGCTGCTGAGGGAAACTTCTGCCAGGCTTGCCTTCCGCCGCTGCAAAAATCCGACGGTAGTCTGGCCCATGGCGCTAAGGAGAAGGCCGATCTTTTGGGTAATCTCTTTGCGTCAAACTCGACTATGAACGACGGGAACGCCGAACCACCCATCATCCCCAGCTGTGGTGCTTCGATGACCTAAATTAAAATCACACAACGGGTGGTCCGGCACGAGCTTAAGTCCCTAGATGTTCGGAAGTCGAGTAGGCCGTACGGCATACCGGCGATGGTGCTTAAGCACTGTGCCCCCGAGCTGTGCCCTGTACTTACACGACTTTTCGCACTCTCATACTCCGCAAGGCAGGTCCCGGCCTCGTGGAAGACTGCATTCGTGCACCCTGTACTGAGGTACGGATCTGTCCTGTCACCTTTCCTAAGAAAGGTGTAATCCGACCAATTACAGGCCTATCGCTATAACCTCCCTTCTCTCGAAGGTTATGGAGCGTGTTATTAATACACAACTCCTGAGGTACCTTGAAGGAAACGATCTACTGAGCAACCGACAGTACGGTTTTCGCCACCGTCGCTCTACCGGTGACCTTCTTGTGTATCTCACAAACCGGTGGGCGCAAGCCATCGAAAGTCGAGGTGAGGCACTAGCGGTCAGCCTCGATGTAGCGAAGGCCTTCGATCGGGTCTGGCACAAAGGTCTTCTTACGAAGTTGCCATATTATGGACTCCTCGAAGGATTGTGCGACTGGATCTCCAGCTTTTTGTCCAACAGAAGCATCCAAGCCGTCGTCGACGGCAGCTGCTCGGACCGCATGAACATAAACGCTGGTATCCCACAAGGTTCCGTGTTGTCTCCGACGCTGTTTCTGCTGCATATCAATGACATGCTGTCTGATGGCTCCATTCATTGTTATGCGGGCGACAGTACCGGGGACACGTGTTACACGGGCCGTGCAAATATCCCTCAGTCCGAGGTGGAGAAGAGTCACGAACAACTTGTGTCTGAAATCGAGACTACTCTCTCTGGAATATCCGATTGGGGACGACTAAACCTAGTCCAAGTCAACCCCACTAAGACACAAGTATGTGTATTCACCGCTAAGAAAACCCCATTCATTGTAGCGCCGCAATTCCTGGGCACACCGCTTACCATCTCCCTGAGTATAGGGATAATTGGTGTCGATATCTCCAGTGACGTCCAATACCGAAGTCATTTGCAGGACAAGGTTAACTTGGCATCAAGAAAGCTCGGAGTGCTCAACAGGGCGAAGCAGTATTTCACTGCGGGGCAGCAACTCCTTCTTTATAAAGCACAGGTCCGGCCTCACATGGAGTACTGCTGTCACCTTTTTGCTGGAGCACCTGCATACCAACTTGACCCCTTCGACTTGTTGCAAAGACGGGCATTGAGGCTGGTTGACAATCCCATACTCACAGGTAGAGTGGAACCTCTTAGCCTTAGGAGGGATTTTGCCTCATTGTGTGTGTTCTGCCGCCTATACAATGGTTTGTGCTCAGATGAATTGTTAGACATGATGCCCGTAGCTACATTGTATCATCGCACCTCTCGCCATAGGCAGGGAATTCATCCCCACACATTGCGACCTGAGACGGTGCGCACTGTGCGGTATGAAAGAAACTTCATCCGACGCACACTCAAGCTGTGGAATGACCTCCCTGCTGCGGTTTTCCCAAGTGCCTACAATATGGGGTTCTTCAAGAGGGGCATCAGAAGGTTTCCCTATGGTCGGCAGCGCGAGTGTGACACCCCTGGTGTTGCATACGTCCATAGGCCACGGTAACCGCTTCCCATCAGGTGGGCCGTGTGCTTGTCTGCCAACTAAGTGGTATAAAAAATTAAAAAAACACCCTCTACAAAAACAAGGGTGACCGTTCCGACTGCAACTCTAACCGCGGTATTTCGCTTTTGTCAGCCCTGGGAAAGGCCTTGGCCAGAGTCCTTTTAAACCGCTTAAAAGCTCTGTCTGAAAAGATACTGCCAGAAACCCAGTTTGGCTTCCGACCTGAACGAACCACCTCTGAAGCAATCTTTTCTGTGCGTCAACTGCAAGAAAATAGCAGAGAACAGGGTCGTCCGCTTTATCTCCGCTGTGTTGACCTGGAGAAGGCATTCTACAGTGTGCCTCGGGAAGCTCTCTGGATGATGCTTGGGAAGCTAGGGTGCACGGAGAAGTTTGTGAGACTTCTTAGACTCCTGCATAACGACATGCAATGCTGCGTCGGTGTCGATGGTGAACAATCAAATTTCTTACTCGTTACCATTGGGGTGAAACAAGGGTGTGTTCTAGCGCCCACACTGTTCGCCAAGTACTTTTCAGTAATAGTCAGTGATGTTTTACGAACTCTTTCTGAGGGAGTACGCATCCGCTTCCGCACAGATGGCGGAGGATGGTCTTTTCAATTTGGCCAGACTTAAGGCGCGCACTAAGGTCTCCCCATACAATGATTACAGAAATCATGTATGCTTATGCTTTGTGGCAGAATCCCCTGATGGCCTGCAACAGCTAATGTCCAGTTGTCACCAAGCTTGCTGCAAGTTCGGCCTTAAAATCAGTGTCAAGAAGACGGAGGTGATGTCTCTGGACACACATGGTCACGAGACACTGTCTATACAGCTAGGTCAGGACATGCTCAAGCAGGTTGACCAGTTTTGCTATCTGGGGAGCACTATAACATACAAGTGTGACCTTGATGATGAGATCGGCAGCAGGATCTATGCCGCAGCTGCGATATTTGGGAAGCTGCATTCTAAGGTTTTCTGCTCAAATGACCTTAAGCTGGCCACCAAAATATCTGTTTACATGGCAGTTGTGCTGTCAAACCTCTTATATTCCTCTGAGATGTGGTGTGTGTATCGGCACCACAAACGTACTCTGGATCGTTTCCACCTCAAGTGCCTACAGTCTATCTTTAAAGGATAAGTTGGGCTCGCCTAACTGTAGCTTATGTAACGTCAATCAATTACATTTTGATGAAGTGTGTCCGGAATGAGGCTCAAAGAAAGCAATTATATTGTTACGTGCACAGGGTACAAATAAATGCCGTGTACGCAACGAAGGAATTTATTAGCTCACCACAAACTAGACAATTAAATCACTAGTGCACACAGTACTCTTCAACAGTTCCAGTTGCTCAGTAGTTCACAGTAGTCCACTGTCGTTGCTCAGGTCACAGGTATAATCTTCTTCGGTTGCTTAAGCTCGCTGTGTTTGTTAGCGATCTCAAAGACAGAATGAATGGTGTCGCTATGCGAGCGTGTTCATATACCTCTCAATTAGGAGGGTCGAATCATCTAGAAAATACGCGAGCGATAACTATCCACTCTCTTTTGAAGTTTGCCGCCGTCACTGAACTTTCGAGTTCATTCTCGATATTCACCTATTGTTTTCATTTATTCAAAAGAGTAGGTACTCGTAGGTAGGTTGTGACTTTGTGTTGACAATTCTAGATTTTTCTATGCCAATCGGTAGAGTACCTCGTCACTAACAATGCGTTTTTATTTCTTGAAGATCCGGTTATTAGTTTTCGAGATATCGACGTCTGTCGTAACAATATGGTAACGGTAATAACAATATGGGCCTATGTAACAGTATCCTCGCTAGTCCAAGTTCTGAGGAGCCGAAAAAATTGTATTCCTTAGCTAAGATTTGCTGTATAGATCATTAATTGAACACCATGTATTCAACAATTCCAATGAGGGCGACATAGTCACGCTATGACTAAGACCTCAATCCTCAATAACAACTGAAGATTAAAAAAAAACTATCTATAGGTAATAATAGATCAAATATATAACCACTTTTAATGCTTTCACTTTGGTAACAAACTTACATCACGGCCCGCACATGTCTGTTTGTTTAAAAACTTCGGCACGCGAGCGCGCTGAAGCCCGCCGCCCGCCCCGCCGTCCCTCGTGAACCCCGAATAGACCCCTCAGACACCGTACCTAGTGCCCGTTTAAGGATATTTAAGAGACGCAAGATAGTTGTCACGAAAACATGATAAAAACTTTACAAATTAAGTACGATATTCAATGGACACAATAAGATCGGTGAACTGAACTCAAAGTATACGTGGTAAAGTATACGCTGAACACTAGTGCCCTCCAAATTTCAGTCGGACGACGGCCGAACTATATTATACGCTAAAAGGCGTTGTAGTGATGGAATTACGTCCATGCCAATTTTTCGCCCTAGCATTCTATTGATCATAAGGAACATTTGGGCTGAAAATGAGGGTCGGTTAATCTTGCGTCCGTATTTCGGACGCACAAAGTCAGTTGGACGCGGCATCATCGGTAAATAACGCCATGTAGGACGCAACATGTCCTTCAAGATTTATATATATATATATATATATATACGTCTCTTAAATATCCTTAAACGGGCACTAGGTACGGTGTCTGAGGGGTCTATTCGGGGTTCATGAGGGACGGCGGGGCGGGCGGCGGGCTTCAGCGCGCTCGCGTGCCGAAGTTTTTAAACAAACAGACATGTGCGGGCCGTGATGTAAGTTTGTCACCAAAGTGAAAGCATTAAAAGTGGTTATATATTTGATCTATTATTACCTATAGATAGTTTTTTTTAAATCTTCAGTTGTTATTGAGGATTGAGGTCTTAGTCATAGCGTGACTATGTCGCCCTCATTGGAATTGTTGAATACATGGTGTTCAATCAATGATCTATACAGCAAATCTTAGCTAAGGAATACAATTTTTTCGGCTCCTCAGAAGTTGGACTAGCGAGGATACTGTTACATAGGCCCATATTGTTATTACCGTTACCATATTGTTACGACAGACGTCGATATCTCGAAAACTAATAACCGGATCTTCAAGAAATAAAAACGCATTGTTAGTGACGAGGTACTCTACCGATTGGTATAGAAAAATCTAGAATTGTCAACACAAAGTCACAACCTACCTACGAGTACCTACTCTTTTGAATAAATGAAAACAATAGGTAAATATCGAGAATGAACTCGAAAGTTCAGTGACGGCGGCAAACTTCAAAAGAGAGTGGATAGTTATCGCTCGCGTATTTTGTAGATGATTCGACCCTCCTAATTGAGAGGTATATGAACACGCTCGCATAGCGACACCATTCATTCTGTCTTTGAGATCGCTAACAAACACAGCGAGCTTAAGCAACCGAAGAAGATTATACCTGTGACCTGAGCAACGACTGTGGACTACTGTGAACTACTGAGCGACTGGAACTGTTGAAGAGTACTGTGTGCACTAGTGATTTAATTGTCTAGTTTGTGGTGAGCTAATAAATTCCTTCGTTGCGTACACGGCATTTATTTGTACCCTGTGCACGTAACAATATAATTGCTTTCTTTGAGCCTCATTCCGGACACACTTCATCAAAATGTAATTGATTGACGTTACATAAGCTACAGTTAGGCGAGCCCAACTTACCCTTTAAAGATAGACTGTAGGCACTTGAGGTGGAAACGATCCAGAGTACGTTTGTGGTGCCGATACACACACCACATCTCAGAGGAATATAAGAGGTTTGACAGCACAACTGCCATGTAAACAGATATTTTGGTGG